>CM057456.1:1219653333-1220924166 GCA_016271365.2 Neoceratodus forsteri | reverse complement strand
ACTTAGGAGGTGGTGCTTAAAAGAAAAAGTTAACTTGCATTATGCACTGGGAAACATTTAATACTGATCAAAGCCTCTTCAGCTGGGATGGGCTTCACTTGAATAAAAAAGGAAGTATGGTGCTAGAAAAAAGCATTTCTACTATCATAAATAAACATTTAAACTAGATAGGAGGGGGCAACTGGGGTACAACACCAGGCCATCACCAAACAAAGTGTGTGGATATAAAATCCTAATGGGAAATGCAAGAAGCCTTAATAAAATCAAAATCAGTGAACTGGCTAGCACACTAATAAATAGACACATAGATACAGCCACTATCACAGAAACGTGGTGGGACAAGACCTCATCATGGTTCAACTCTATCCCTGGTTACACCCTTTTCTTCAACAATAGGAATACGAAAAAAGGGGGAAGTGTATGTGTGTGAAAGATACCCTATTATCATCAGAATTATTGTTAGAGAGTAAGCAAGGGACACAAATTGAAGGGTTATGCATACAAGTCGAGTATCATACTGGAAAAAAAATGAACTATTGGAAATTTCTATAGACCTCCATCAGCTGACTCAGACTATGACCAATCATTAATTGACGTCATAACGGAACTAGCAAAAAATTCAAATTTAGTTATAGCGGGGGACTTCAATTTTCCAGGTATAGACTGGAATGATCTAACACCAAATGACAATACTAAATACATGTTTCCTTGAGTCCTTCATCACCTCAGGTTTGGAACAGATGGTCTTAGAGCCAGCCAGAGATAGAAACATACTTGATATTATTCTAACTAATCTCCCATTAGAAATGACAGATGTTGAGGTAACTAGCCCCACAGGTTCAAGTGATCATAACACTGTAAATTTCAACATTAATTTACAAAAAACAAATACAAGTTACACTGCACATAGGTACAATTATGATAAAGAGGACTATGATAAAATCAGAACTGCACTAGATAACTATAATTGGGATGTCTTGTTCTCTGATCTCTAGGCTAGTGAATGCTGGGATTTATTTAAAAGGATATACAAGAATTAGAAAATCTGTATACTGTATACCATTAAAAAAGCAAGAAACACCAAAGGTAAAATACCACCATGGTTAACTCACAAAATCAATAAACAAATCAAACAAAAAAAAAAGAAAGAGCTTTCAAGACACTAAAAACATCAGGGTCATATGATGATAGAACACCATACAAAACAGAATTAAAAAACAAACTAAGGATTTAATAAAAAAGGAGAGAAGAAACATAGAATTCAGGCTATCTGTACAAAAAGGTAACAAGGCTGCTATGCCTATATAAATTCTAACAAAAACAATGATAGCATGATTACTTCAATAATCAACAATGGGGTTGAGATAAATTGTGATATCAAGATGGCTAACTCATTCAATGAATGTTTTGGATCAGTATTCTCTAAAAAAGATAGTGCCAGAACCTCCATCTCCTTTGAGAGCAAGTTCATAGAGATTAAACCAGAAGAGATTAAACAAGTGATTTTATCCATAGAAAACATAACTGTACCAGGACAAGATAACCTAAACTCAATCTTCATAAAAAAAAATAACATTAACTAGATACTTTATCCCTTGGCTATCATTTACAACAAATCATATAAAAATGGAGATGTCTCGGAGGACTGGCGACGAGCCACGGTCATTTCAATTCACAAAAAAGGAAACAAACAATCTACAGAGAACTATCGGCCCATTAGCTTAACCTCAATCATCTGTAAAATACTAGAAAAAAAATTCTAAAAGCAAGGATTGATAGTAAGATTGCAATTAAAGATACTGTATTAGGGATCATAAACAACATTGATTCCATGTGGGCCATTCATGCACTATAAACCTGGTGACTTTCTATGAAAACATTAGTAACAACATGGACAAAAATATCCCCATGGATATAATTTTTTTAGACTTTAAAAAAAAACATTTGAGTTGGTATCACACAGTTTATTAATTAAAAAAAAATGACAGAACTCGGATTTAATGGTTTTACAGTCAGATGGATAGAATCATGGTTTTTAAACATATCCCAATGTGTCAGGATAGGGGATACTCTGTCGAATTCCATTGATGTTACTAGTGGAGTTCTGCAGGGCTCAGTCCTGGGCTATCACTGTTTGGAATATCTTTATTTATTTATTTAAAATTTGGTACCCGGGAAAGGCACCATGAGCAGAAACTTGTTTCCAGGTGCGACCCGGGGGAGGGGGTACAGATGACTAAACATATAGCATTTATAATACAGCATTGATAGTACAGTGTAACATAGGGATTTTACATTATAACATATATATTAGTGATCTGCAAATTGGTGTTAGTAATAATCTCAGCAGATTTTCAGATGATATGAAAATCTGTTCAGAAGTAGACACAGAAGCTAAAATAAAAACATTCAAACAAGATCTGGTCAGTTTAGAACATTGGGCAATTACAAACAAAATGGTATTTAATGTAAGTAAGTGCTCAGTCATCCACCTGGGAGCAAGAAAACCCAACACCAACTATTTATAGAAAGGAAACAGAATAAAACCAGTAAAATCTGAAAAAGATCTAGCTGTTATCATTAACAACTCATTTAGGATGGATGATCACTGTAGAAAAGTGACACAGTTAGCAAACCAAATTCTTGGGGCTATTAAAAGGTCATTTGTTCGCGGAAATGAAACGTCTTGTATCCCCTTGTATAATTCCTATATTAGACCCCATACAGATTATGCCATATCCATCTGGGTCCCCATCTGAATAAGGGTAAAAAAAAAATAGAATGTACCCAAAGAAGAATAACCAAGCTTGTTATTAGGGTAGGTAAGCTACCATACCCTGGAAGACTGAACTCATTAGGATTATACCACCTACAAATGAGAAGGGATCGTGGTGATATACTGTTACTGTACAATATACTTAATAATAAAAAACTGATGGCAGAATGTAACCTAACACTAGCTGTGAAATCCACCAACCTGAGGTGTCATAACAGACAAATACATATACCATTGGCCACTACAAACAAGCGTAAACATTATTTTACTATTAGGGCAGCCTCATTATGGAATGCTCTTCCACAACAGTTAGTCAATATAAACAATTTCAAGAAGTTCAAATGTGAACTCAACAGGTACCTACTAGGGGAGGGTTGTTAAATTCCCCCCACGTGGTGTGGGAAAGGTGGTCTTGATGAGCCTTGTGCCGTCTTCCACCTTTACAAACTGAGTAATACTGAATAATTCCAGAGGAGCTGGAAGGGAAGGTCTACCTCTCTGCAGATGACACCAAAATCTGTAATAGGGTGGACACTCCAGGGTGTGTGTAGAAAGGATGAGCAGAGACCTGAGAAAACTAGAGGAGTGGTCAATGGAACAGCCACTGGGTTTCAATGAGAAAAAGTGCAAAATAATGCACTTAGGGCACAGAACCCAGGTGCTTAGTACAAAATGGGTGGAATGGTATTGACAACTGCCAGGCAGGAAAGATACCTGGGGATATTTCAGACCCAATGAGATAAATGTTGCCAGGCAGTATGACAAGGCAGTTTGGAGGGCTAGTGGAATGCTGGGGTGCATAGGAAGGGGTTTCATCAGCAGAAAGAGGGAAGTGATGTTGCCTCTGTGTAGATCACTGGTAAAACCCCACCTAGAGTAGTATTGTATCCAGTTCTGAAGACCACATCTCCGAAATGACACAGACAGAATGGAGGCGGCCCAGAGGAGGGCAACTAAAATGGTGCAGGGTCTGCATCAAAAGCCCTAAAAGGAGAGACTGAAGTACCTCTATATGTACACCTTGAAAGACAGGCGGGAGAAGAGGAATATGATAGAGACCTTTAAATATCTCACTGTGTTAAGTAAGGTCCTAGATGGAAGTTTTCTTCAGAAAAATGGTGCTCAGAAATAAAAGGACATGCTATGAAGCTGGAGGGGTTGGATTCAGGAAAGATGTGAGGAACTACTTCTTCAGAGAAAGAGTGACGGATTCCTGGAACAGCCTTCCAGTGGAGGTGGTGGGGTGAAAGCAGTGGACTTCAAGAATACATGTGATAGGCACAAGGAAATCCTAGTGAAATGGAAGGGGGGAGAGAGAAAGAGCTGTAGAACAAGGACAGTGCAGTGAGATGGTAGGTAGGGAAAAATGTGCAGACTGACTGGGCAAACCTGTCCTTATCGGCCATCAAATTCTGTGTTTCTGTTTCTCATCCTTCTGTATTTAAGCCATGGGTTCTAGTCCTGCACTAGGATTGCTCTCATATCTTAAATGCTGACACTGCAGCGCAGTGCTAGGGGAATGCTGCACGTTAAGGGTGTGCCATCCTTCAGATGAGTTATTAATCCCAGGTCCCATCTACCTTTTCTGGTGATTGTTCAAGTGAACATAAAACATACCATAACACTTCTCAAGAAGAGTTGAGAAATGTCCCTGGTGTCTGGGTCAGATATTCTCAGTTCACTAAAATATCACTAAGAGCTTAATCTGGTTTGCTTTAAATTGGCTTGCATCTATATCCACACCCCGGCAAAGGTAAAAATAGGCAACATTTTCAAGTCCTGCATTTATTTCATATTCAGATTTATATCTTTGAGCCAAAATAGGCTCGTTTACAAAGGTTCCAAGTCAGAGTAGACAGAACAGGACATAAAATACAGGTAGCTGGCATGGCATACATGGCATCACATACAGGTCAAGCTACACAGAGGTAGAAGTTACAGTACATTGGTTACAGTTTTATACAAGTGTGTAATACAAAATTGGTAGACATTAGGTACACAAGTGATTTCGTAACAATAAGTGCTAAGGAGAAGATGACAACTGTACTAAGGTGCAGCACAGTGTTTAAGTGGTTACATGAGACAACTAGAGGCAAACAAGTTTCTAGATAATAATGGAGCAGATTTATCTGCCAAAGGAGGCTTTGTTTCATGGATCAGCAGGGAGCTAGTTATAGTTTGGGGGGGGTGGGGAGAGGGTCGGAAAAAGGAGGGATTGAGTGGAAGCATGGAGTCCTAAGGAGTGAGAAGAGAGAAATAGGGGTAGTCAGTAGCATAGCAAGAGGAAGGAAGGATAAAAGGTATGGGAGGGCAAAAAGTGAGCAGGGCCATGGGAGGCGGGGATGCAGCCAGGAGGGCTGTAACAGTGAGGCAGAGGGTGAAAAGGGGTGGGCAGGATGTGAGAGGGAATGGGGTGAGGTGAAGGTGAGGGAATGAGTTAGGATGGAGGGGGAGGGGAGGGGAGAGAGGAGAGGGTAGGCTTAGGCTGAGGTCAGTGAGGAAGGTGGGGGATACTGAGGTCATGTATTAGGGACAGCAATCACAGGTCATGTTACCTGTTAGGTGAGAGAGTAGCCCTTGTTTGAAGTAGCTAAGTTGGGTGCATTCAATGAGGGTGATAGGTAGTTCATTGAACCACCTGGGACCTTGATAGGACAGAGATTTCTGAGCTAGCTTGGTGCACTTAAAAGGCACCCGGAGTCCTCCTTTGGTCACACTCCTAGTGTTTTTTGTGGTTGTGCAGCTTTGAAGAGGCTGCAGGTAGCCTCAGGCATCAGCCCTAGTAGTGATTTTTTTAACCAGCAAGCAGGTCTGGTGCTGCACCCTTAGGTGAAGTGGGAGTCAACCTGTTTCATTGTAAAGTGAGCAGGTATGGGTCAGGCGATCAGCCCCAGGGTCAATCAGCAAGCCTTATTAAGGAGTGTTTTTACTCTTTTTAGGGTGGTATCTGATCTGGCCACATAGATCGGCAGGCTGTAGTCGATGGTGGCTAGGACTGAGCTTCTTATGGCAAGTTTCAGGGCGGCAGGAGGCATAGAGTGTCTGTGCCGGTAGAGGACACCCAGTTTTATGTTGCCAGTTTTAACAACATGATCGATATGGGTATTGAAGCTGAGCATTTCATCCAGATGTACTCCTAGATATTTAAAGGTAGAGACTTGTTCCAAGGTCTCACCCCTGTAGTTCCGTATCAGCAGCGGGCCAAATCTCTTCTTGCTCTGGGCTACAGTAAAGAGCGTGCTTTTGGGCTTCTTGAGGTTGAGTAGAAGTCTGTTCTGGGAGAACTATGATTCCAGCATAAGGAAGATATCTTGCAACTGTGTGGTGATAGCAGGTGGTTCTTTACCAGAGATAGAGATGACAGCATCATCAGCATAGAGCACAGCGTGTGCCGGGCAGATGGTGGAGAGTGAATTTATGAAGAGGCTGAAGAGGAGTAGTCCTAAGATGGACCCTTGTGGGACTCCAATATTCACCTCCCTAGGTTCAGAGTGGGTGTCACTGATATTAAGATATTGTGTCCTGTGGGCAAGATAGCTGTTAAACCAGGTAACAGTGTCTGTGGATAGGCCAACAGTCAGTGAGCAGTTTAGAAGATACTGATGGCTGATGGAGTCAAGTGCCTTAGTGAGGTCTATGAAGATAGACCCCACTGCCATTCCTCTATCCAATGAATCATAGAGGAGGGAGGTGTACTCAACTAGGGTGCTGAGTGTAGAGTGCTTTTTGTAGAAGCTGTGCTGTTGTGTGCAGAGCAGGCCATACTTCTCCAGGCGCTCTGGGAATTGATCTCAGGCTGTCCATTTCAGGGCCTTTGAAAGGAGGGGGGCCAGAATGGGGATGGACCTGTAGTTGGAGGTGTTAGCCCTGTCACCAGTTTTAAAAACTGAGGTGACAACTGCTGCCTTCCATCTGTCTGGGAACATACCTGACCTAAGTGAGGCATTGAACACTTTTGTCAAAGGGTCAGCTAGTTCATTTAAGGTAAGAGCTACTAACTTCATATCAGCTTGGTCACTTTCCACCTAGTCTTCCTAAGGACCCACTTGACATACATAATAGTCTCAGACCTAGTAGTCTGCTTGAAATAGAATGGTGGTATTCCATTATTATTAGGTGGAGAAGTATGCAGGGAAGGAGGCTGACCTGGTTGAGTGGGCATAAGTTATGCACTTGGTAGTACTGTGGATAGGTCAGTGAATGCTGCATTAAAAGCCTCAGCGATGTCACAGTGATCCTGGAGTGTCCCAGATGCAGTTATGATCAGGTCAGGATGGGCATTTGAAGCTCTACCAGTGAGAGATTTCATAGAGTTCCAGAACTCCCTTCCTGTTCCCCAGCTTTTGTTTAGGAGCTCGGTTTTGTAGGGGGCTTTTACTGCCCGTAAGAGCTTAGTGCATTTGTTTCTGGCTGCACTATAGACAGAGAGGTCAGCCAGCATTCGAGTGGCCCTGGCCTCGTACCACAGATTGTTCCTTAAATGCATGATCTCAAACAGGGGTCCTGAGAGCCATGAGTTAGCAGTCCCTCTCACTTTTTTGGTCCAGACAGGTACGAAAATGTCACAGGCCATGTTAAAGATCCCCAGGAAGAATTCCAGGGCTTGGTTCCCATCTTTTACGCCATCCAGCAGGGACCAGTCAGCTTATTTCAGGTACTGCTAGAAGGTGAACAATAACCCAGCCCTTAGGGTGTGATTTCTCAAGACCTGAAGGGGGCATTTGGAGAATTTATTCGACCAAGTACATATTACTGGAGAATGATCACTGAGGGAGTCTGGTGAGACAGACAGATCAGTGATATGGTCCGGGCAGGATGAGAGGAGCCAGTCTAAAAGGGTGCTGGTGCCTGTCCTATAGTTTAGTCTAGTGGCTTGTGTAACCATCTGTGTGAGGTAGAGTCCAGATATTTGGTCTCTGGTTGGTGCCCCATCTTGGGATTGCCAATTGGTTTTGAAGTCACCAACAATTACACATTCCCATTTATACACCAGCTGCTGATGATTGGTGACAAGCTGTTCCAGGCCAGCTTTGTGCTTGCCAGGGGGTATATAAACTGTGAATAGCAGGGGAACTTTGTTTTGCTATCTAATGGTGAGCTTAAAATTCATGATATGGGCTTCCTTAGATTGCAGGCTGCTGGGCAAGGCATGATCTTTGATGTCGCTCCTGAGGTAGATCATACAACCACTTCCACACTTGGACAAACGGTCCTGATGGAAAGAGGTGTAGCCATTTAGGGAAACAGCAGAATCAGGACTCTTATCAGAGAGCCAGGTCTCAGTGAGAGCAATGATGTTGGGTTTGATCATTGCTACCCAGGCCTCGAACAATGAGAACTTGGGTAGAAGGCTCCCTACTGTATATTGAGTGAGGCAATCTCAAGTTGTCCCATGCTTGGGTTGTGTCTTGCATGACAGGGGCCTGGGTGTGGGTGCACATTGCCAGATATTAGGAGTAATAGTAGGATTAGCCTCCTGTGGTAGTGTGGCCAGAGTGCCCAATGTGACAGCACGGACCTAGTTTAAGAGGATATTGGGTCAGGGTTATTACTTGGATGGAAGCCATTTAGTATTAAGGTAGCTATAGTGATTTTAGGGGCAGCCTGGGGTTCAAAGGTCCGTGGAGGTTGTTTGGAGGCTGGAGTCGGGAGGGGAATCAGTGAGCTTCCCCCACTGTGATGCCCATTACAGGCTGGGGTATGTTAAATATGGAGGGGGTCCATGTTGGGTCAAGCCACCTCCCTATGTAATTCTATTCCCAGGCAAATGATAGCAGCTAATATAAGTGACAGCTTATTATGTTCTAGCATGGTGGATTATTTATTGGGTGCTCTTATGGTATGGAGGTGATTTGTGGTTGTTTAAGGGAGGTAGTAGGCTCCCTATGTTGAGTGAGGCAGTAGGGGAGATGCAAATGTCAACTTAGTAGCATACAGTGAAGAGGGAACACTTATCAGTGTTTGGTAGTGGCACTAGGAGGGGCAATATTAATAATAAGGAGGAGGAGGTGGGGAGGGGTTTCGAGACTTCAGGCAGCCACTAGAACAGTAGGGTGAGAGGTGACTTTGTCTATTACAGAATCTCTTTTGGGGATATAGGAGTACAACCTAGAGATGGAAGGGGATCGAGGAGGGGGAGGAGCTAGTGCTGCAGGGGGCAGCAGCCAATTGAGAGGAGGCGTGAGTAGGGGGGGAGGAGCTTGGGAGGATTTAATAGAGGTCTGGGCCAGGGTGAGCGGGAGGGATGAAAAACAAGGTCTGAACAGCAGTCAGTGGCTTTAGTGGCATGGCGCCAAATTCAAAAACTGAAGTGCAGCTTCACGTGGTACCTGCAGTGCTAGGAAGTCCAGGAAGGCAGCAATGCCACTTGTTTGATTCGAACCAAGAGCGTGGTTCGAGTTGGAGGGGGGTACACAGCCCTGTGAGGGCTTAGGACCTCCTGTGGTGCTAGGAAGTTCCGGGCAGGCAGCAGCGCAACTTATTTGATTTGAGCCACGAACGTAGTTCGAGTTGGGGGAGTGCACAGCCCTGTGAGGGCTCAGGATCTCCTGCAGTGCTAGGAAATCCAGGCAGGCAGCAAGACCACTTGATTGATTTGAACCACGAGCATGGTTCAAGTTGGAGGGGTGCACGTCCCTGTGTGGGGGGGATTCCCAGTCAACAAAAAATAAATGCTTAAATAAATACACAAAAAAAAAAAATTGTTAGTGACTATACGATAACAAGAAGTTGATTTATAACCTGCTTGAGAAGTGAATATTAAGTTATTTAATGTTTAACTTACATGCACATTAATGTTCTAGTGCTATCATTAAGTTCCATTCACATTTTTGGAAAGATTTCTCCATTTCAAAAATAGAATAGTGATAGCCTTAACAAGTAAGTAATAACCCACGACAGGGTATGGGGTTATGGGGATTTAATGCACGGCTGTGTATTCTGGACAACCCATGGTATAATTAGATTTATTGGTAACCAAAGCCACACTGTGGACTGTTCTGTAACTGTACTGTAACATTGTTCTGAAGGTGGCTGCTTCCTGAAAAAAACATGTTTGTTCATCTTTGCTGGATCAGTCTGATTAAGTTGCAAACCAGTTATACTACTATTATACAAGGCAAGGTTAGTGCTGAATATGAATCCCATTTAGCCATCTTTGACAGATATGCGGTCAGCCCTGAATCCACCTCAGGTATCTCTGGTGCACCAGTTTGTTCCTGAAAAGGGACCATGGGCACTTTCCACCAGTAATGAGAAATGTCTTAGTGGACAACAGTAGAAATTGTCTAAATGGGTACTCACTCAAGCTACAAATATGGCTTATGAAACAAATCTCTGGTCTAGAGTATAGTTCCCTGTAAGCCTCCCTTGAGCAGCAGAGTTCTATTCTATGAGGACAAAAGGGACTTAGTCCAGTGATGATCACTGACAAAGAAAACTTGATTTGCTTGCAATCTGTGACTTCGCATGACATTGTTGTTCACCTTGTACATACCTGTAAGGGCTCTTCATTTGATGGGATCTCCTCTGTGACTGTTGATTATCCTTTTGGGGCAAGAACACCCAGTAAGAACTTGTCAATCACTTCAGAAGCAGGATCCAAGACAACAGTAATACTGCTACCTCCAGAGTGGGTGACTAGCAAAATAGAGTTTAGGATCTCTTCTTCCATATCTAAAGGAGCAGAATAATTTGCCTTCATGAAATGGAAGCTTGCTTCTGCACATCTGCACAAAATAATTTCCAGTGCAGGAGCGATCTCAGGGAGCAGAACTGCTGTATCCAAGACTAGGGATGGACAACTAGGGAATGCTGTGGGTTGCCAGACTCTACAGTTGAATGCAGAATTCTGACCCACTGATCCTCTGGATTCAAACCACTGATAGAGAGCTGTTACAGTTTCAAAACAAATCATAGAGTGTTTGCACAATTATAACAAATATGTAGTGATTAGCTCTAAATGCCCCAGAAAACCCTCTACCTCTCTACTGGCTCTCATGGGTCTTGTGGGAGACTGTAACTTGACAGCTAAGATGACAGGAGGTAAAAGTACACTAGAAAGATGAACATGAATCCTTACTGAATGAGATGAGACAAGTGATGTAACTAAATTTTGGGAAAGTGTAGGATATTTTTGGTTCACAGTTACAGTAGTAGTTAATTTGACTGGTACTGTGGTGTAATGCAGTTGTGGTAAAAAAAATACCCTGGTATAATGCACAGAATGACTTTTTTTTTACCGCAACTTCCAAATACCACAGTAACAGTCAACTTTTGTATAACTACTGCTGTACATCACTATTGGACAAGAAGGAAACACATGGTGCACTGGAGAGCTGGAGAATTGGGTAAGTACTGTGGAGGGTTCAATTTCTCCCCTCCATGTTTTGGTAAGAGGACAAACCATTGAGCTCAAACATCTATGGAAAAAAAAAACTTGATGATCAGGAATTCAGGTTGTGGCTTTGAGGAAAAGGGGAACCTGGGTATTTTCTTTGCACATCACCCCACTCTTTTGATCATGTACGAACCATGTTTTTAAATGGTCCTCCAATGGATGTTATATGGGCTGCAGCCATGGTCATTTACTTTATCTGTAGTGCCTGGTCTGCCTGTGTTTCCCACTTTTCCCAGGGCATCCAGAACCATTCCCTGTGTAGTGTGGCACTACTTTATAGGAAAGGCCCACTAAAATAATGTATTTGTTTACTATGGTTCATGGCTCCTGAGTGTTCCTACCTGATTCTGACCCATGGCCCTACTTGCAATAAATGCAAAAAGCAGACATAGAGCACACCATGAGATTTACACTGTATAAACTCTGCAAGTTTATTTTAAATGTAACTTGAGGTCCAGAGATCCTATTTCATTGGTACAGTACATTGGTATGTATTTCACCTGTCCTACTGTTGTTGACTACAGGTGTATATATACAGTATATATATATATATATATATTGGGCTTGACTTCTGGTAGCCTCTACTCCTAGCTAGCACAAGCTTCTGTGCCCCTTTCAGGTGAGACCCTCGGCTTAGCTCCTGGAGTGCATTTTCCTCCTCTCGCACTCCCACAATCAGGACTGCTCTTCCCTATCAGGAACATGACACATCCTCCCATTGCTCAGGGATTCAGACTATCTGTTTCATCTCCATGGGACATCACAGGCTTCTTGAACTGTTGCAGCATCTGCTACATTTGCCAGCAGCACCACTGCTACAGGCACTCCTCTCCATGTCTTTGTGTTAGCCCTCCCCCCCATTTCTGGGGCTTACCTTAATAGGCTGTTATAATGCCTTGCCAAAACTACTGTGAGGAATAAACATATGGACATGTATGAGTGGATTGAAAACAACACTTCATTTACGAAGTGGCCACAGGCCACAAAGAAAAGAAGAACTTAGTTAAAGCCTTTGGATAGATCAAACTCAGGTGGAATGAACAAAAAGTTAACCTTCCAGGAATCAATGCAATCCAGGAAAAAATGATAGACTGGGGCTAAGCGTGGTCAGTCCTGGCCCTACTATCAGATAGAACAGAGGGAGACCAAGTTCTATGGGACAAAGGAGCAATAAATTGACTGTGGTTTGTGCAACTTCTAACTATTAGATGGCATCAGGAATGGAGACTCTGAGAGAGACAATGCTGAAACTGTCAGGAAGGGAGCTGAGTTGGGACATTTACAAGGATTGTTCAGAAATTTGGGTAACTTAAAAGTCATCAGTCCAGAGTTCACAGACTGTACCCTGGCAGGGTCCTCAACATCCTGAAGGGGGTAATCGGGAAATGGCTACCCCCTTCTCCTCATATTCAGTTCTTGCCTCTCCCCCTCTCTTCTCCACCTGCCCTTCTTGGTCACCAGTGTGCACAACCTAACCCCATCCTTTTTACTCCAACAGCACTTGCATACTACCTCGAGCCTGCTCCTGGTACACTCATGCACTATAAATGGTTCTATCGCATTATTATTGTTTTGTATGTTCATATGTTCTTTTGTATGATTTTGGACATTTATAGTAATTTACTCATGTTCCACTACTGTTTATTGTACAATACCTTGTGTTCCAACTGTTGCACACTCTTACAATGTTGTACTGTTTGTACTACCCACATACCATTGTAACTGATCATCCTTCACAACCCTATGTAACCCCTGCCCCCAGATCGCACCGTGAGATGCGCAACTTGTTGTTCAGTGTGCCCTCCTGGTGAAACATTTAAATAAATAAATAAATAGTCCAGTCTGGCAGAGCTAAAGGAGCTGTGCACATGGAATATACTTACTGTAGCTGCTAGGTCTTTGCAGGGTCTGGTATGCATGGAGGTACACTATGCAGATATTTTTGCTGTTTAAAAGACTGAATGAGTCTTCAGTGAAGCACTGTCTATGGGCATTTCAGAGCAGAACCACTTTCTGCTTTGCTGTTATCCAGAGGGAAGACTTTTGACTCCAGTAGAATTGTAGATTCTGAGGCCCTCACCTTATTTAGCTAACCTGCTACATACACCTCTGGGTTGAGCAGTCTTTATTGCTCACATTGAATGTGCTCTTTTAATGGACAACCCCAGTTACCCTCTTGCAGTGGTACTGGTTGGCTTAAAGCAAAGAGCAGTCATGCCACAAGGCCAAATGCTTGGGTTACTAACCACAGAGAGAGAGAGAGAGAGAGAGAGAGAGAGAGAGAGAGAGAGAGAGAGAGAGAGAGAAGAAATCTCTACTGAGTGTTTCACCAGCAAGCATCTAAAGTGCTCTGAAACAAACTGTTGATTCAGCTAGAGAGGCTGCATCCCGCTTGACGTCACAGAGTGCCTGCTGCTGAACTCACCCCTGCCAAGCAGTGGACCTTTTCAAAAGAGAATACTTCCACAAGACCAATAAAAACTTGAATACTTTAGTGCTCTGGCTCTGAGGCATTTTCATGAATTCTAATGAAGCAAAATAAAACCTGAGAAAATCTTCTAATGCATCAAATTGTTTGCAACAATTACTGTTGTATTTATCCCATCTAAATGTGGATTCAGAGGTTTGTTTCTAACTGGTGGGTGGTGATCCCGTGGGCTTTTGTTTCACATTCGCAGAACTCCTACTTAGTAGTAAAAGATTTGAATTTCATACAGGCATATTGAGCACACTGACATCATTAGAGCAACATAACCCTGTTCACTAGGGGGTCTTGTTTCAGCTTCAAGTTTAAATGTTCAAAAACAATATTGACTAATGAACACTAATTGCAGACCGCACATCTTTAAACAGTGTGAGTTTAAATATTCACAAATAACATTGACAAATGAACACATAGAGCTATGTGTTTTAAATATTTCTAATTAACATGCTTTAGTGTGCACACACACATACACGCACACACAAACACAGGCAAACACATTTTCTTTAACTTGGCTTAAGTGAGACTGAGAACAATGGAGGAGTCTACATAACATTCCATTCTGTGACCTTTGACTTACTAGTCTCATAGAAACATACAAATATGGCAGCAGAAAAGGACCCCAATGGCCCATGTAGTCTACCCTTATCCCTTCCCCAAAGTTAGCCTTGACCCTCCCCACCTTACATCCCACCCCTGTGGCCCTCCCCCATTGTGGATTCCAGCTTCCTCTTTTCCCTCAGGGAACTTATCCTTCCATTCCCTGTTTAAACCCATGTAGTTATCCCACCCCCTCTTGAACTCCACCACCCTCTCTGGTAGTCTATTCCAGGGGCCCATCACCCTCTCCATAAAATTGTGCCCCCTTTTATTACCCCTGAAATTTCCACGCACCAGCTTCATGCTGTGCCCCCTAGTCTTCGGATTATCTTTCCTCTTGAGTATGCTCCCTTCCCTCACCTAGTTTATTCTCTTCAGATATTTAAAAGTTTCTATCATATTCCCGTCCATCTCCTTGTTTCCAGGGGATATAGGTCGAGCTTCTCCATTGTCTTTTCTTATGTCCACTGATGCATAGCATGCACCATTTTGGTCACCATTCTCTGGATTCTCTCCACCCTATCTATATCCTTTTGTAGGTAAGGTCTATGGAACTGTACCCCATACTCCAGGTGGGGATGAACCATGGACCTGTACAAGGGCATTATCATCTCCCTTCTCCTACTTTTAATACCCCTCCCTATGCATGCCAACATTCTGTTTGTATTTTCAAGCACCTTGTTGCACTGGTTTGTCACCTTTAGATTGTCTGACAGTATAAATCCCTGATCCCTCTTCTGCTCCATTACCAAAACCTCCAATCCTTCCAGTGTGTATATAACCTTCATGTTCTTGTGCCCTTTGTGCATTATTCTGCACTTCTTTGTGTAACCCCTAGGTGGCGCTATCCCAAGGACTACTACCCCTGCCTGCTTAACTACTAACAGGTTGAGGGGCCTAGGTCCAGTGGCGGGTGCCTCCACCCAGAGGTCAGGGTTTGCAGTAGTTAAACTAAGTTGGTCACAGCCTCTGGGACACTGTAACCCCCTTCTTCCCACCAGTGGCCCACACAATGCATTAGGAACATCTTCACAATGTACACTTACCCCCAGGACTGGCTCCATTGACTGGACCCCGGGGACCGCCTGCAAAACAAGATGATACAGTGCAAAAACCACAATACAATACTTTAACATAAATGAATACCTCAGACAGTGTAACTTCGTTGAAACCAACAGATCTGATTTATTTAAGGAGCTGTAACAAGGAAGGGGGAAATCAGGTTAATTAGGTTAAACACATTAATAATCACAGTACTGTGTGCATATTCAGAGTCCCAAATTGTCACTTTCACTGGGTACCCAGGATGGGGGGGCTAGCCAGGATCGGTTGCAGCTGGTTGGGGCCCTGTGATGGAAAAAACACTGCCACAATACCCAAATTGTAATCCGGAGTCAGTTGGCTCAGTTCGTGAAGAAATGAAAAAAACAAAGATGACACACTTGCAAATCGAAAAACAGATGGCAGGGAGCTACCCTGCTTTGTACTCACAAACTCAATGCTGGGAACTGGATGGAAGGCAGATTGTCCTGGATTGCCAGGAGGAGCAGACCATGTGTACAAGGTCCTTGTGACTGGACCCCACTGCAGTTAGAGCAAATGTATGTAGTCTGGATTAAGCTGGGGTTTACTTCCAGCTTCATGCACTCTATTCACTCTACAGGGGATTTGAAACGTGATTCCCCACAAACACTACACATATTTATATGTAAAAGGAAAGTACTATACCAGGCATGCTGTTTCTCTATCCCAATCACAATTACTGCACAATACCCAGGAGAACACACAGCAGATTCAGTTCCTGACAGACCAAGGGCGATTCAGCAATTTCTCCAGTCTTCTACAGGGTGAGCCTGGTTTCTACTATTCAGATCTCCTGGATTCTCTTCACAGGTCATTTTCAGTCCGAACAGGCGCTTGCACAAACTGCAGACCGAAACTTAGGGCCTTACACGAGATCCCGCCATAAAACTACACAATCAAGAAGCACACAGCTCTGTCTCTTCATACAGCCCAAACTGATCTGATCTTTCCAGTAGACAGAGCCAGGCATTTCCTTTGATTTCCTCCCAGTTCAGTTGGCTGGTTTGGCTGTCACTCACAGTAAACTCCCCCTGTTGGTGAAAAAAAGGTGCCGAAGTCAAAACTACATTTCCCAGAGTCACTGCCCTTACAATCCCCTTACAGCAGGCTCCAGAGTTGAGTCCAAGTTCTGATTCGTCCAGAGCAGGCTCCATTTTAAAGGATCCACACCATGACTGGTCCAATTTAGCAGTTCAGAATCAACATGAGGGAGGTACTTTGCACTGTCCTTGCTACAAGAAAGCAGGTTAAATCAAACTGCATTTTCATTATTACTCTAACAGGTTACAAGCAAACAATTATATCTTTGAAGAGTGCTCTTGCTGCCCACTTAGTAATGGCAGAAACAGAGCAATTTGGCTGTAGCTAGAGCAGGACTCAAGCAGGAAAACACACAGTCCCCCCCCATACAAACTAATTATGTCTGCAAGCAGACAGCTCTTAAAGAGACAGTACCAGAGGCTCTAAAAGCGCTCACAGATAAACAGCTTAAACGCCAAACACCATTCAGGCTTGCAGCATTCAAGCAAGCTCCTGAAAGACTTTTTGGGAACCCCCATTTGCAGGGGAGTTACACCCTTCCTGGCCTGGGAAAACTTGGCGTCTGTATCAAGCAAGTACCGCTATAAGTTTCAATACACCCGTATACATTTATATCAGTATCACATTAGGCTTATACATGTAATCATCAGTCAATATATCACTTTACCAGAAACACATTTCTGAAACTTTGCAGTACATCACTCTTTACACAGTATTACACACACATTGTACCATAACTCAGGTTATTACCTCTTGTACATGAAACCTGAAGAGAGGGGGCCCTTCCCTATCAGCTACCTTGGGGCTGGATGGGGCAGGGGCACCATACCTAGAGGCAACACAAGTAACTTGGAGTTAGCACTGATGTTCAGTTTGGGCAATGAGCTCAGGGACACATACACTCCTTAATGGACAACATTGAGAGGCAAGTCCACAGGCCTCCCAGGGAATCATAACTATGAGGTGCACTACAGGCTTTGCAGCTCGACCAGTCTTTCTAGGGGAACTGTTACAGTCTCTGAACTCCGGCCTCATTTTCAGCATTGTCCTCATTTGTCAGGGGAGTCTCCAATGGGGTAGAGAGGCTAGAACTTGGGGCACTTTCAGCTCCAGGAGTTACAATCACTGAGTCCACAATACTTGGCTCACATGGAGAGCTTTCTGACATGGACAGTGAATTATCAGGGCACTCAACACACTATTTTTGTTCTTGTATGTCATCAGTCTGTTCCAGTCCATCATTTTCCTCCTCTGAAAGCTCAAACAGTTGAACCATACACAATGATTCCATATCATCTGACTTAATGCTTTGCACTTCACTTTCTGGGAGCATTGGCTCCAGGGACAAAGCTGGGGGCTTAGACAGTTCAGAAGGCCCAGCTTCATCTCCAGAATTGACTAGGGGATTGCCCCGAAACAATTGACTCAGTTCATAGGAAGGGTAGTATTCAAAACCACACTCACTTTCCTCTGACATGGGCTGACAGTCATGTTCAACTGGGGCTTGTGGAGGGGAACATTTTAACTCAGCTTCTGTAGGTGCAGACTTTCTTGATTTTTTCTTAGCGGAGCTCTAGTCACTGGTCAGAGGGCATTTCTGGGGCTCAGACTCAATCAAGAATTTGTCAATAGACAGTAAATGATTTCTATGCGTTGTTTTAACATCATTTGAATTATTCTCAGGCCTTACTTTGCACACAGGCAGATCATCTAGTTTGCCCACTACAATGTGAGGGAGATGGTGCCATCTGTCAGCAATCTTGTGTTTGCCATGCAGTCCCAGATTTCTAGCAACACCCAATTTCTCCTGGAGTTCTTGTGCTTTCACCTTTTATCATACCTTTTTTGTTGGACAGATTTCTTTGGCAGCCATGGTTTGAGCCAGTTGGTACTGCATGATTTAGCTGGGCCTTAACTTTTACATACTTAAATAGTTGTCAGCTTGAACCCCATCCAGAGAGACCCCAAAGCACATCTACCAGCAGTCGAGCTCTTCCAAACATCAAGCGGTGGGGAGAACCCAGAGGCATCACTTTGGTGCAGTTGAGCATGTACCGGGAGCTAATTTGTTGGCTCCATCTAGGCTTGTCCTTTGGTTGGAGTGTGCCTAGCATATCTAGCAAGGTGCAGTTGAAACATTCAGGCTGTGGGTCCCCCTGGGGGTGGTAAGGGGTGGTTCTGGACATTCGCACTCCCTACAGAGAAAGCATCTCTTTGATCAGACGACTCTCAAAGTCTCTTCCTTGATCAGAATGGATTCTTTGTGGAGCCCCATAGTGAACAAAAAAGTTTTCTACAAGTACTTTTGCCACAGTGGATGCCTTCTGGTCCTTGGTAGGGAAAGCTTGGGCATATCTCGTAAAATGGTCAGTGACCACCAGTACATTACTACATATCTTTGATCTGACCCAAACTCAGAAAATCAGTACAGACCAGCTCCATGGGTGCACTGGTGGTGATGTTAACAAGGGGGCAGCCCTCTGGGACAAAGTTTTTCTCTATGGCTGCTGACATAAGTCCGAATGTGTTGCTCCCACATCAGCCCCCAACTTAGCCAATAGAATCTGGATCTCACCAAGTCAAGTGTTCTGTCTATACCAAGGTGTCCCCATGTGGTTGTGTAAGGAACTCAGCACTGAGTCTCGAAAAGCAGGGGCACACTAGTTGTTGCTTGTCTACTTGTCCCCCCTCCTCACTACTGTTTCTCTGTATAACAGTCTATTGATCAGTTTCAACTTAGGACCTTCTTTGTATAACAATGCAGTTCTCAAATCAGTGGAATATAATTTGGGCACATCTTTCCCTGCATAGAGGGCTTCTAAAGCTGATTTGATCATGGGATCTCGGGATTGAGCCAACCGAATACTGTCATTGTCCAGCTGAGGCAGTGCACCAATGTCTGTTGCAGAAAAGTGGCAATAAGCAGCAGGTATGCAATTCTCAGAAGGTCCCAAACAATCCACCATACAGTCCACTGTATCCGTGGACATTTGTTCCTCCCTGTCAAACTTCTGGCAGAGTGTTCAAATATTAGGTTCTGACAGTCTGACCCAGTCATTCTGGGGAACAGGCCTCCGGGAGAGAGCATCACCATCTATGTGGTTCAGGCCTGCTCTGTATTTAACAGCATAGTCATTTGTAGATAATGCAGAAAGCCACCTATGGCCAGTGGCATCCAATTTAGCTGAAGTCTGCACATAGGTCAAAGGATTATTGTCAGTTTTTACCAGTATCTTAGCCCCATACAAGTACTCGTGGAATTGGTCAACAATGGCCCACTTCAAAGCTAGGAACTCTAACTTATGTACAGGATAGTTCTTTTCGGATGGGGTCAGGCTTCTACTGACAGAGGCCACTGGTCTCAGGCCATTCTCGTGCTCTTAGTACAACACAGCCCCCAACCCTTGCAAGCTAGCATCAGTGTGCAGGACATAAGGTTTTGTTGGATCGGCATAGGCCAACACTGGAGCATGGGTAAGTTGATATATGATCTCATGAAAAGCAGTCTCACAATCAGAGTCCAGCAGACTGGACAACTTCCTTGGACGAAATATACTCTTTCAGTCTTGAGAGGCGCTGACTTTTGTATCTTTTGTGGGTTGGGGATACCCTTGAGTAAGGTTAAGTAAAGGGCTGATCACTCTTGAATAGTCCTTGATGAAGCGCTGATAATAACCACAGAATCCCAGGAATCTTTGCAGTTCTTTTAGATTTTTGGCTGGGCCAGGTGATCAAGGCCTCTAACTTTACTTGGGTCAGTCTCTGTTCCCTCGGTGGATACTATGTGTCCCACATACTTTACTGAGGTTTGAAAGAATTGACACTTATCAATGGACAGTTTAAGGCCAAAGTCTTCCAGTCGGTCCAACACCTTGAATAATCTGCTCTCATGTTCCTCCAGTGAGCTGCCAAACACAATAACATCATCTAGGTATACCAGGCACTCTAGTAAGTTCATGTCCCCCACTGCACGCTCCATCAATCTTTGAAAAGTGGCAGGGGTGCTTGAACTCCCTTGAGGCATCCTCATGAATTCATAGAAGCCAAGCGGACAGATAAAGACTGTCTTCTCATGGTCCTCAGGGGCCATCGGGATCTGGTAGTACCCACTGCGGAGATCCAGCACAGAGAACCACTTGCTCCCGTTTAGACAGTCCAAAGCATTCTGAATGCGGGGCATAGTGTACTGATCAGGGATAGTCCACCGGTTTAAAGTGCGATAATCCACACACATCCTTACTGTCCCATTCTTTTTCACTACCACAATGGGGGAAGCATAGGGGCTTCGGGATTCTTGTATTACACCAGCAGCTAGCATCTCTTGCAGATGCCGTCTCACATCATCTATGTCAGCAGGTGCCAGGTGTCGAGACCTCTCATGAAATGGCCTTTCATCATGCAGCCAGATATGGTACTCAGCTCCTTGCACACATCCTACATCCCATTCCTTTAAAGAAAACACCTGGTATCTCTGGGCAAGCTTCTCAATGATCCTCACTTTCCATTCAGCTGGCAACGGGGAGTCACCAAAATCAAACAAGTCAGGCATTATTCTGTCATTTTTCCCTGAACTCTTGCTACTGGGTAGCACTGCAGTGCCTGCACAATGCACATTAGCCAGGGTGCAACTTCTATTTACCGAATCTCTGTCAGACACACATTACAGAACTTGAACCATTACCCTTCTGGCATAAGCATGGGCTCTAGCAGGCAAAATACTAAGCCTGACCAGGCAGTCCCTCCGCAATTTCCGGTCGCCTGGTGCATCCAACATTAATATTTTATTCTTGACATCCTTTCAGATATGGACCTCTCCCTGTAAGGTACACTGGGCATTTGACACCAGGATCAGAGACTCAGGATCCTTCTTCCAGACAATTCCAACCGGTTCCTCTGGTTCTACTGTTTCAACATCTCTCTGTGCCTCATAGGCCTTCTTAATCAAGGCCGGAATTCTTAAAGCTCTACCAGCCCTTGACCCCTGTTTTTCATAACACAACTGTGCCAACCATCCAAACATATGTGCATTACTCCCAATTAGTAGAGGAACCCCATCATACAGTCCGGTAGGGGGACACACTAAGGCCAGGGTCTCTACTTGCTCAGCCACTCCAGCCACAGAGGTGGGAAAAGACAGCCACATTTGGATATATCCAGAGTAGGGGTAGGCCTTCTCACTTAACCCCCAGACATGCAGCCCCTCCAATGGTTGTAAGGATACATCAGACAAATGCTTTTGATACCAGTCTTGGAACATAATAGCCACTTGGGAGCCACTGTCTAATACAGCTCTTGTAGACACTCCATTCACCTTTACAGTGGTCTCCATGGAGGGACCCACTATTCTGGACCAGTCTGGAGAGGCAGTAGCGGGGGCCTGAGAAACTGACCTTGCCACAAAGGGACGTGAGTTAGTATTTTTGGGGCCCTCACTGGGATTTTTGCATGCACCTCTTAACCACTAATTTGTTCTCCGGAGCTCTCCTTGTAGCCTATATGCAACTTTGTGTCTTTTGGGGACCAGCATTCTCTCTTCATGTGCACATTCTTCCCACAATTATAGCAAAACATATTTTCTGGAGTTTGAGCTGGCCGAGGCATCACACTGGGAGCCAGGGCGGGGGTACTACTAACTAGAAACCTTGGTGCCATCTCTATCTGTGGCGTGATAAGCATTTGGAGACATCTCGTCGATTTCCCCACTTCCATGGGCAAGACATCAAGTTTTGAGCTGTCGTCAGCAGGAGATGCATGGGTGGGTACCCCCAACCCCATAGCAGATGCAGTCGGATGAGGGTCTGGGCCTGTACTTGCAGGAGTGGCCTTCATAAAGAGAATGTTTTTTATTTCCCCGAACTCTCTCAACAGTTTGCCCCATCAAGGCATATCTTTTTCCTTCTCAGAGCACTCATTAACTACCAACCTATGCCCCTGAACTTCACTTGATGGATCACCCTCAGTCACTGGTCGTAGCCACAGCTATTGGTGCAAGTCCCTCCCGAGGTCGCTTTTCTCAACTCCTTGAATTTCTCATTAGCTCATCATGGAGAGGTGGGATTCCAGTCGACGTGCCAGGCGTAACTGAAGCAACAGCAGTTCTGAGAAGGGAGCAGACTTAATATCCTGTCCAGCCTGGTTCGGTCCAGTTCAATTGCTGGCAAACTACCCTTTCTGAGGCATTCTTGCAACAATTTTTCCAGCCAAGATACATACACAGACAACAACTCCCCTTGGTACTGTTGTGCATTTCTTACTCTCCACCACAGGTCCTCATCAGAATCTGGGCTCCCATATGCATTCTCCAAGGCCTCAAGATAGTCCTGTGCAGTCGCTCAGGTTACTAGCCCGTTTAGCACAGATGGTAGCCAGAGCAGGACCTGGAGGCTCTCTACACTAACCCTCTTTAGCCGCATTCTGAGCATTGCCATTCTAGTACTTGAGGGGCAACATAGTCTATCCAGGTCTCCAAGTAATCCTCCCCTTGGGGGTGGGGAAGGTGCCAGAGAAGATCCTCAACCTTCGGTAAGAGTTGTGACTAATGGCAGGTGCAGAAAGAGGAGCCTGCATTGGTTCAGCCACCATTACGTGTACTGGAGCGGGAGAAGGTGTTGGGGGAAGAACACCCCCAGGTGGCAAGAATAGTTTCTTCAAGTCCTCCACAGGTTTCCCTTCCCCCAGCAACCATTTAGCAAATTTCTCCTCAAAAGTTTCAGATAGTGGCGGGGCTCATTCCCACCAGGTCTTTACTGTCCTTAGTTATCACTCTCCAGGCAGTGAGGGCTCCCTCTGGGGTAATAGTCTGTGGCACTTTGGAGCTATCTATGGGATCCTTAAACTCTACTAGGGCCAGGAAAGTGTGGGTGAGCAGATTAGCATGTCGACCCACCACCACAGGGTTTTGTAAACCTTCCACCTTGGAGAGTGCTCCCTGTACAGTGTCCGTATTGATACCCAAGGGGATGTCCAGGATAAGCATAGCATTTTGGGGGTCAATCTCCTCCCCAGTACACCACTCCACCAACCGGTGCACAGCCACTTCTGTCGGGGTACCCATTTATTAATTTTTTTTTCTTAACAGTGGTTCATAAATATGGCCACTAGAGGACACACAATTCCAGCAGTGCCTCCAAGATGTAACCCCTAGGTGGCGCTATCCCAAGGGCTACTACACCTGCCTGCTTAACTACTAACAGGTTGAGGGGCCTAGGTCCAGTGGTGGGTGCCTCCACCCAGAGGTCAGGGTTTGCAGTAGTTAAACTAACTTGGTCACAGCCCTCTGGGACACTTTAACCCCCCTTTCTTCCCACTAGTGGCCCACACAATGTATTAGGAACATCTTCACAATGTACACTTACCCCCAGGACTGGCTCCGTCGACTGGACCCCGGGGAACCCCTGCAAAACAAGATGATACAGTGCAAAAACCACAGTACAATACTTTAACATAAATGAATACCTCAGACAGTGTAATTCTGCTGAAACCAACAGATCTGATTTATTTAAGGAGCTGTAACAAGGAAGGGGGAAGTCATGTTAATTAGGTTAAACACATTAATAATCACAGTACTGTGCGCATGTTCAGAGGCCCAAATTGTCACTTTCACTGGGTACCCAGGATGGGGGGGGGGGCTAGCCAGGATCGGTTGCAGCTGGTTGGGGCCCTGTGATGGAAAAAACACTGGCACAATACCCAAATTGTAATCCGGAGCCGGTTGGATCAGTTCGTAAAGAAATGAAAAAAACAACAATTAGATGACACACTTGCAATTCGATGAACAGATGGCAGGGAGCTACCCTGCTTTGTACTCACAAACTCAATGCTGGGAACTGGATGGAAGGCAGATTGTCCTGGATTTCCAGGAGGAGCAGACCATGTGGACAAGGTCCTTGTGACTGGACCCCACTGCAGTTTAGAGCAAATGTATGTAGTCTGGATTAAGCTGGGGTTTACTTCCAGCTTCATGCACTCTATTCACTGTACAGGGGACATGAAACGCGATTCCCCACAAACACTACACACATTTATATGTAAAAGGAAAGTACTATGCCAGGCATGCTGCTTCTCTATCCCAATCGCAATTACTGCACAATATCCGGGAGAATACACAGCAGATTCAGTTCCTGACAGACCAAGGGCGATTCAGCAATTTCTCCAGTCTTCTACAGGGTGAGCCTGGTTTCTACTCTTCAGATCTCCTTGATTCTCTTCACAGGTCGATTTCAGTCCAAACAGACACTTGCACAAACTGCAGACCGAAACTTAGGGCCTTACACGAGATCCCGCGCTAAAACTACACACTAAAGAAGCACACAGATCCCTGTCTCTTCACAGCCCAAACTGATCTGATCTTTCCAGTAGACAGAGCCAGGCATTTCCTTTGAGTTCCTCCCAGTTCAGTTGGCTGGTTTGGCTGTCACTTGCAGTAAACTCCCCCTGTTGGTGGAAAAAAGGCACTGAAGTCAAAACTACATTTCCCAGAGTCACTGCCCTTACAATCCCCTTACAGCAGGCTCCAGAGGAGAGTCCAAGTTCTGATTCGCCCAGAGCAGGCTCCATTTTAAAGGATCCCCACAATGATTGGTCCAATTCAGCAGTTTAGAATCAACATGAGGGAGGTACTTTGCACTGTCCGTGCTACAAGAAAGCAGGTTAAATCAAACTGTATTTTCATTATTGCTCTTAACAGGTTACAAGCAAACAATTACATCTTTGAAGAGTGCTCCTTCTGCCCACTTAGTGATGGCAGAAATTGAGCAAATTTGCAGTAGCTCGAGCGGGACTCAAGCAGAAAAACACACATTCCCCCCCCCCCATATAAACTAATTATGTCTGCAAGCAGACAGCTCTTAAAGAGACAGTACCAGAGGCTCTAAAAGCACTCACAGATAACCAGCTTAAACGCCAAACACCATTCAGGCTTGGAGCATTCAAGCAAGCTCCTGGAAGACTTTTTGGGAACTCCCATTTGCAGGGGGGTTACACCTGCATTAAATCCCAATTGCCAACTCTCTGACCACCCCTCCAGCTTTCTCAGGTCCTCTTGTCATTTGCTCCACCCCCCCCCGTGTGTCGACCCTATTGCAGATCTTCTTATCGTCCGCAAATAGGCACATCTACCCATTTAGTCCCTCTGCAACATCCCCAATGCAAATGTTAAAAAAGTATTGGCCCCAATACTGACCCCTGTGGTACCCTACTTGTCACCCTTTCCTCCCTGGAGTGAACCCCATTTACAAACACCCTTTGACCTCTGCCACCAAGCCAATCTTCCACCCAATTTGTTATCTTTTTCTCTATACCCAAGCTTCCTAATTTGCTCATGAGTATCCTGTGAGGGACAGAGTCAAAGGCCTTGCTGAAGTCCAGATAGGCCACACCCACCATCCCTCCCAGATCGCGTACCATTGTCACCCAATCAAAAAAATTGATTAGGTTTGTCTGGCAGGACTTTCTCTCCATGAATCCATGCTGTCTGTCATTCTGTAGATCACTATTTGCAAGATATTTAACTATCCTTTCTTTTAGGAGGGCCTCCATAATGTTACCGAACACTGAGGTATGACTGACTGGATGATAGCTATTCTGCTCCTCCTTGACACTGCTCTTATGCAAGGATACCATGTTTGTCTTTTTCCAGTCCCCTGGAACTCTCCCTGTGTCCAATGATAGGTTGAACAGCCTCATCAGTGGTGCTACCAATTCCTCCCCCAACTCCAGGAGCACCCTGGGATATAGGGCATCTGGCCCCGTTGCATTGTCCACTACTAACTTATCCAGTTCCTCCAAAACCCTACTCTCCTTGAACAGGCTAGTGTCCACCCCTCTAGCCTCCATTCCCCTCCACTGCAGCTCCTGTCCCTTTCCCTCCCTTTTAACCATGAAAACTGAGCAGAAATACCTGTTTAGCAAGTCTGCTTTTTCCAAGTCCCTCTCCATGATATCTTCCCATGTCCTCTTTAAGTCTTACTATACCCTGCTTGTTCTTTCTTCTCTCGCTGATGTAGCTGAAGAACTGTTTTCTCCACTGCTGGCCTCTCTCTCTATCCTCTCTTCTGTTTTTGCCTTTGCCCTCCTGATTGTCTGGCCTGTCACCCTTAGCTTTACCCTATATACCTCCCTGTCCACCTTTCCTTGAGTTCTTTTATATGCCCTGAAAACCCTCTTTTTCTCCCCTATTGCCCTTGACACCTCTCTAGACAACCAATGTGGCCTCCTTTCTTTGAGAAAGTGATGAGTGTTTAGTTAGTGTGTGGCCATGGTGTAATTGTGGTAGGGAATTTGATTTTGTATTAATGTTAGTTTATGGCTGTGGTGTGTATGTGATTAGGGGGTTTGTTTTGTATTTAAAGAGTGTCTTAGTTAGGGTTTCTCCTCTCTTTGTCTTGGTTGGACAAATTTAAGAGATTTTATAATAGTTAACTTGTGGGAAATGTGTATAGGTCTTAGGCCCC
The DNA here is from genome assembly GCA_016271365.2 of Neoceratodus forsteri. Classification (NCBI taxonomy): domain Eukaryota; kingdom Metazoa; phylum Chordata; order Ceratodontiformes; family Ceratodontidae; genus Neoceratodus; species Neoceratodus forsteri. The sequence goes on along the minus strand of CM057456.1, from coordinate 1,220,897,335 downwards.
CTCATACCATCTATGCTGCTGTCCCTACTGCGTGAGCTCTGTCCTTTGTGGATTCCCCTCCTGGCAGTTGCAGTGAGATGGTGCCGGGAGGTGGGTTTTGAGAGAGGGTGGAAGGGTGTATAACAGGGTACTGCTAGCATTGCAGGGGTGAATAATATTGGGGGGGTGCAGAATAGGAGGTGCGCTGGAGTTAGATGAAGCTTTGAGAGAGGCCCTGTGTGCTTGGTTCCTGTTCCCATGGCTCCCAAATGACTGTGTGGGCAGGTAGATACAGGGCTGGCAGTTTCTGCTAGTCCCCATCATGTGGTGCTATGCAATACTAGGTCGATGAGGAACAAGACCGCTGTTATGGTGGATTTGATTTCTTCGGTCAACCTGGCTTACATTACCAAAAACTGGTTGGGGGATGACACTGGGCCAGTTTTGGAGGCGCCGGTCCCTTGGGGTACTCGGTGGTGCACTATCCAAGGAGGAAATGCAGGAGCGCGGGAGTGGCCAACTGTTTTAGATCCAGCTTGAGCTTCTCCACTCACTCAGTGGGTTCTATCTTGTTGTTTGAATGTGTGGCAGTGTGTTGGAGTCCAGGTGCAGGTTGCAGGATTCTCCTCATTAATAATCCTCTGGGATGAGGGGAGATTTCCTGCAGGAGGTAGTAGACTTCATCACTGAAAGGGTGTTGGAGTCCCCTAGATGGTTAATTCTGGGGGATTTCAATGCCTGGATTGATGATGAATCTATGCTTTTTGGTTACAAACTCCTCCAGATGATGACATCTCTGGGCCTGACACAAGTATGCTACCCACCAACATGGCCACATCTTGGACCTGGTATTCTCACTGGGGCTTGATGTTACTGACATCAAGATTACATAAAAACAGAAACATAGAATTTGATGGCAGATAAGGACTGCATGGCCCACCTAGTCTGACCATTTCCATACCTAATGGATAAGCTGCAGATCCTAGTTAACCATCAGCCTGCTTCTTCCTATCTCCCCACTAGAACTGTCTTATGTCTGTCAATGCATTCTTAAATTCTCCCACTGTTTTTGACTCCACAGCCTCCTCAGGAAGGTCATTCCATGCATTCACAACACTCTCCATGAAAAAATACTTCCTCACATTACCTCTGAGCCATCCCCCCTCTACAGTATTTTCAAATTGTGTCCCCTTGTTCTTGCACATCTCTTTTTCTGAAAGATGCTACCCTCTTGAACTTTGTTGAAACCCTTGAGGTACTTGAACATTTGTATCATATCCCCCCACTCCCGCCTTTCCTCTAGGGTATACATATTAGCTCTTTTAGTCTCTCTTCTTATGGCTTCTGGTGCAAACCCTGCACCATTTTAGTTGCCCTCCTCTGGACAGCCTCCATCCTGTCTATGTCCTTGCAGAGATGGGCTCTCCAGAACTACATGCAGTACTCCAGATGGGGTCTCATCAACTGTCTGTACGGAGGGATAACAACTTTGTGTTTTCAACTGGTGATGCCTCTCCCTATGCATCCCAGCATCCCCCCAGCCCTCCTTACTGCCTTCTAACATTGCTTGCCCACCTTTAGATCATCTAGTATGACTACCTCCAGGTCCCTTTACATTTTTGTTGTTCTTAGTATATAACCCCCCATTGTGTACTCTTTCACTGGGTTTTTGTTTCCCAGGTGTATTACTTTGCACATCGTTGCATTGAATCTTAGCTGCTATACCTTTGACCATTCCTCCAACCTTGCCAAGTCCCTTCTCATCCATTCCACCCCACCTTTTGTATTAACCCAGTTGCAGATCTTTGTGTCATCTGCAAAGAGAGATACTTTTCCTTTCAGTCCCTCCACAGTGTCACTTATAAAGACATTAAAGAGGACCGGTCCCAGTACTGAACAATACGGTACCCTGCTAGTAACCCCCCATTCTTCACAGTGGACTCCATTTACTATTACCTTCTGTGTCCTGTTGTCAAGCTAATTTTTTACCCAGGCTACCACCTTGGGACACACTCCAAGACTGGCTAACTTGTTTATTAATCTTTTTTGTGGGACTGTGTCAACTGCCTTGCTAAAATCTAGGTAGGCCATGTCCATAGCTCCTCCCTGGTCTACTACTTTGGTCACCCAGTCAAAGAAATCTATTAGATTTGTCTAACTCAATGTTCCCATTGTGAATCCATGCTGCCTTGGATCCTGTGCCCCACTGGCCTCTAGGTACTCAACAATTCTTTCCTTCAGAAGTGATTCCATCATTTTACCTACCACTGAGGTTATACTCACAGGTCTGTAGTTTCCTGCCTCTTCCTTGCTCCCACTTTTGTGAAGTAGAATCACATCTGCCCTCCTCCAGTCCTCAGGTACCACCCCATCCTCCCATGGTATGTTGAAGTGGGTAGTCAGTGGTGTCACTAGTTCTCCTTAGTTCTTTTAGAATACTAGGGTGAATCCCGTCAGCCCTCATTACTTTGTCCACCTTCAGTTTTAAGAGTTTTTTCAGAACCCTATCTTCTGTGAACTGGTATCAACCCCACTATGCAGAGTGTTTCTATTGTTTGGTTTAGGTACCTCCCCTCCTCTTCTTTTGTAAATATGGAACAGAAGTATTCATTCAGTGTCCCTTCTTTTTCACTGTCACCCTCTGCCCACATTCACTCCCCTTTATTAAGCCTCAGTATCCCTCCATTGGTCTTTCTTCACTCCCTGATGTACTGTACCTATAAAAGGTTTTATCCCCTTCTTAATATGGCTGGCTATCTTTTCCTCAGTTTGGGCTTTTGCTATTCTGACTGTCTTCCCTGCTTCCTTCTGCTTTAACTAATATCGTTCTCTGTCCTGCTCCTTCTGTGTTTCCTTCTATTTTCTGAATGCTATCTTTTTCTCCTTAACCTTCCCTGCCACCTCTTTTGAGAACCCAGATTGATTGGGTAATTTGTCCGATCGCTGCATGGTGGAGTTCTTGTCCCCCCCCCCGAGAGTCCATCACTGTTGAGATGATCTGCTATTGCCCATTAAGCGGATTATCCCTGAGGGACTTTTGTGGTAGTAGATTTTTCTGGCATAAGTACTGTCTATGTGATTGGCATGGGTGAGGAAGTGGCAGCCTATAATGGGGCTGTTACCAAGGCACTCGATTCCATCGCACCAGTCCATATATGACCCAGATCTTCTTGCTTGAGACCGCCATGGTTTGATGGGGCTCTCAAGGAGATGAAGACCAAGGGTAGGAAGTTAGAACATTGCTGGTGGAGGACCCAGTCCATGGAGGAAGAACAGAGTGGCCCTGAGAAATCATTATAATGACTATCAGTGGGCAATCAACCGTAAGAATGCAGAATTTCTGTCCCGGGAGATTGCTGCTGGGAAGAATGGACCAGCTCAGCTATTTAGGACTGTGGACAGGCTGTTACATCCTGTCTATCTACAGCTGAAAGAAGCATTTTCAATCACATTGTGTGAAGAGTTTGCTCTGTTCCTCTGAGACAGGGTGTCCTCCATTTGGGCTAGGATCTCCCCAGTGGGACAAAATGTGTCCTGCGGTGGTTGGCCTGGTTCAAGCAGAGGCATTCCTATTGTCTTGGGGGGGAGTTTCAGCCCATTGAGGTGGCTGAGGTGATTTCAAAGCTGTGGCCCACATACTGTGACCCTAGCCCTACCCATCTCCTAGTTGGAGGGGCCAAAGCCATTGGTCCAGTGCTTGCTGGGATAATACGGTGCTCACTTTCAGAGGGGTGCTTCCCCGGCATCTTGAAGGAGGTGCTGGTGAGGCCCCTTCTGAAGAAACCATCACTCGATGCTGCAGCTCGAGCTGCACCTATCAGCCTTTGACATCTATGAGCCATTGCAGTCCATCTTCGGAGATAGGCATAGCACTGAGACTGCATTAGTTTGGGTGCAGAATGACATTCTCAGGATGAGAGATAGAGAAGTACACTCAGTTCTCATTCTCCTTGATCTGTCCTCAGTGTTTGGCACTGTGGACCAAATTGTGCTGTTAGATCACCTATGTCTCCGACAGGAGGCAAAGAGTGGTGATGGTAAATTTTTCCTCCTCAAAGCCCCTGTCATGTGGAGTGCCTCAAGGCTTGATCCTCTAGCCAATGTTGTTTGAAGTCTTCATGTTGCCTCTGGGAGAGCTCATTAGACAATACAGTCTGGGGTTTCACTGCTATGCAGGTGACACCCAGCTGTATTTGTCATTTGCCCCAGAACTAGGAATGCTGTTGAAGTGCTAAATAAATGCCTGGCCGAGATTCAGGATTGGATGTCCTCTAATTGGCTGAGGCTGAATCCAGATAAAACAGAAGTACTAGTGATTGAGCGTGGTCGACTGCATGATGGGGAGGCTTCTGGGGTGGTGACAGGTTTAGTCCTGGGACCCACCCTGTTGATGGCCTACCCCAGGGTGAAAAATGTGGGTGTTATCCTTGATGACTGATTGACTCTTGAAGCCCAGGTATCATCTGTTGTCAAAAGTGGATTTTACTACCTAAGGAATTTCACCTGAAATTTTTATTATTTTTTTTTTACCTAGGAGAGACATACTAAGCCGAAAGCTTGTTTACAGGTGGGACCTAGGAGCACAAGAAAGTTAAGTGACTTGCTCAGGGTCACACAGTATGCAAGGGGGGCTCTGGGATTCAAACCCAGGTCTCCAGGTTTGCAGCTCAGAGCCTTAAACCACTGCGCTAACCCCTGATTCTGCCCAAAGACATGCCATCACTGGTACATGCTTTTGTGGCTTCCAGGCTGGTCTACTGTAATGCTCTGTACTGCAGGGTCAATGGAGAGACCCTCCACTGACTGCAGCTAATGCAGAACCTGGTGGCCAGGCTGCTGGTTGGTCTACCAAAGTCCTGCCATGTGACCTTGGTCCTGCAGGATCTGCACTGGCTGCCTGTCAGGTGGAGGATCATCTTCAAGGCGGGCTTGCTCACCTATAAGGCCCTATACAGTCTGGACACTGGTTAACTGTCTGACCTTTTAATTCCAGTTGTCCAGGTATGTTTCCTCTGCTCCTCCACCGAGGGCCTCCTGGCGATTCTGAGGGTCAGGCTGAAAACCTCAGGGGATTGTTCCTTCAAGGTGGCTGGCCCGGCCCTCTGGAATTTGCTGTCAAAATCTTTAAGGAAGGCTCCAACGGTGGAAGTATTTAAAGGGGGTCTGAAGACCTATCTTTTTAGGAAGGCATTTTATGACAGCATATAACTGATTGTAGATATATTTGATTTCATATATATTAATTTTAATAATTACAAGAATATTGTTTGTACAGTCCTTACCTGCCTTTGACTGTAATGATGCCCAGAGCCTCCGGGACTGGGCACCAAAACAGAAATAAAGTATTACTTACTTCCTGTTTTGCTCTTGCCTACCTTCCTAATGTACTGATCTGTGACTTTCAAAATTCCACCCTTTATTGCCCCACAGTTCTTCCACATCCCCCAGCTTTTCCTTGCCTTCCATCTCTTCCCTGAAAATCTCCCTCAGTCTATTGAAATCCACTTGCTAGAAGTCCAGTACCCTAGTGGTGGTTCAACTTTCTTCCATCCCCACCCAAAGTCTAATCCTAACTACTCTGTGGTTGCTTGTCCTCAGATTGTCCTACACTAAGCCATCCTCTACACTGTCCCCATTTGTCAGTGTTAAGTCCAGTATAGCCCTGCTCCAGTAGGCTCTCTGACTAGTTGCTGCAGGAGATCTTCTTGCAGAGATTCCAGTATCTCCCTACTCTTTGCTGATGTTGCTGCTGGGATCCCCCAGTCTACATCAGGGAGATTAAAATCCCCTACCAGCAAAAGTCCCCCTTTGCTTGTCATCCTTTTTACCTCCTGCATGAACTCCTTGTCTGCCTCCTCCCCTTGATTCAGTGGCCTGTAAACCACTTCCAAGCATACGGCCTCTCCTGTCCACCTGACCAATGTGGCACAGAGGACCTCCACCAGTCCCAGACTAACCTGCCTTGCTGTTGCCTCTATCCCATCCTTTACATATAGTTCCCCTCCCTTTGTCCCTCTCCTGTCTTTTCTAAAAAGGCCGTATGCACAGGATAGCCACTTCCCAGTCATGATTTTCCTTCCAACAAGTCTCCATTATGGCAACCAGGTCCAGTCCCTCATGCACCATCATGGCCTCTAATTCTCCCATTTTATTCTCTGTACTACTGGTATTTTCCAACAAACCCTTCCACCAATGTCCCCCATACTCTGTCCTTTTCCACTCTATATCTCTAACCCCCTCCTCTGGGGAAGTGCTAACTAGGCAAGCTCCTTCATGTTCTTCTAGGGATGCTTGTTTATCTCCGGTTGTATTTCTTGACTAATAGCTAATCTGTCATGCTCATGTTTAAATTTTTTTTTTCCTCTGGCCTTTTTAAAAAGTGTGCTCTCTTAAATATATGCAATTTCTTCTGAAGATTTCCGATGAAGGCTGAAAGTTAAAGTTTTTTCTGTAATCTCTGTTGGTCCAATAAAAGGTATCAATTCACCTAATGTTTGCATTGTGTTTGTGTACCAGTAAACCCCAGCATTTCTAGCCAATGACCTCACCTTGTGTGGTACCAGTGCAGAAGAGGTCTCCCATAAGGGCTTTTGGGGAATGCAGGTGCACTTGTCCTGGGGAATCTTGAACCGAGGAGACTGGGTGCATGCGACCGTTAGAAGAAAGTTGCACTGTTACTCTATTGTGTTTCATTTTCCCTTGGGTCCTCTTGTTCTTCTTCTTTCCTTGCCCTCCCTCCTAAACAAATGTTTTATTGCATTTTATATTAAGTATATTAACAATTTTTTCTTGGTGTTACAGTTGTTGTTTGTGAGAGCATACTGTTTTATGGGAGAGAAAGTATAATTATTTCCTTGGGAAATGGGCAGACAAACGGGGCTCAAAGTTCAGTCTTGATAAATGCATAGTGGTACATCTGGGGGTCCAGAAGTATTAACAGTACTTACTACATAAGGTACATAAATGCTAAACTCTGGAAACTGAAAAGCATCTGGGCATTATCATGAGTCATACATTAAAATCCACACTACATTATAAGGAGACTGCTGCCTGGGCTATAGGGTTCTAAGGTCTATCAGGAGAGGGATTTGTAGCAGAAATCCTAATATAATTGCTCCTCTTTACAGAGTGTATTTATGTCCCCATCTGGACTATGGCTCCTAATATTGGTATCCCTATAATTGAAGGGATGTTGATGGACTTAAGGGGCTCTAGAGGGGTGCCACCAAAATGATAGACAAGATCTATGATTTATCATATAAGGAGAGACTGACACAATTGAATCTCTATATCTAAGATGCATCAGAGGTGATTTGTTGCATCTGTTTGTCATGATTAATGATCTTAAACTCTTTCTCCACTTAAACATGGTGTTCAAGCCAGATAAGGCAGGTGCCAGTGGACATCCACTTCAAATAAAGAGAAATATTTTTAGATCTGAAAAATGTGAGTACTTTTTTACTCAACAGTTGGTAGGGCATTGGAACAGTTTGCTCTTAAGTGTGATCTTAAGTAAAGATAAGACACATTTCAAACAGCATCTGCATAAATATGTTTTGAGTATGGGTGAGTTATTCTTTTACCATGGAAGCAGTGGGAGAGCAGTTTAAATTGGCACTCCGGCCTTCTCCTGTGTGTTACATAAGTGAGAAGAGGATGTCAAGGGTAAGGACAGTGAGGATAAGGAGGGCAGTGGGGGAAGGGAGACTGCGCAAAAGAGGACCAAGAAAAAGCAGATATCCTGAACAGGTGCTCCTGCTCAGCCTTCACAGTGGAGAGAGGGGGAACGGACCACAAAAGAAACATAGAATTTGTCAATAGAAAATGACCCTTAGGCTCATCCAGTCTGCCTCTTATCTCTACCTATTCCATGACCACTGACCCTAGTTGGTCAGAAGTGTCACTGCCTCCTGCATTCCACTATCTAATATGCCCCTGTGTCTATCCCATGCTGGCTTGAAGTTCCCCACAGTCTTTTCCCCCACCACCTCTTAGACAGGGTAAAAGTAGTCCACTGCCCTTTCCATGAAGAAATATTTCTCTGCACATCTCTCCTAAACTTTCCCCCTTAGCTTCATTGCATGCTCTAGTGGTGTTCTAGTACCTTCCTTTCTCTGGAATAGACCCTCCATTTGCACCTTGTTCACTCTTGTTAGGTACTTGTAGACTTCAATCATGTCCCCACCAATGAGCGGCAGAAACAAAGTAGGGTAGACACAAGTCCAATTTCAGTGGAAAGAGTCCTGCAGGGACGTGTAGCTCTGACAGTAGACATGGCTATGGGAATGGATATGATACTCCCCAGTGTGCTAAAGGAACTCAGGGGTGGTCTCTTTACATAAGAGTGGTAGCAGGAAGGAGGCTAGCAACTATAGGATAGTTAGTCTCACCTCAGTGGTGGGGAAATTAATGGAAACCCTGTTAACATAAAGATTGGCAGAGTATCTTGAATCTAGTGGGCTGAAAGACCACAGGCAGCATGAATTTGTGGGTGTGGGTGGGGTCATAACAAGCAAATCTGATTGATTTCTTTGACTGGGTGATCAGCAAAATAGATAAGGGGGAGGACAGTGGATGTGGCCTACCTGGACTTTAGCAAAGCCGTAAACACTGTGCTGCACAGGAGATTGATAAAGAAATTGAGCAGCCTAGGAGTGGGATCAGAAGTGATGAATTTGGTTAGAAACTGGTAAACAGATTGAAGACAGGGTGGTGGTTAAAGACACTTACTCTAATGATGGAAGGGTGACCAGTGGGGTGCCACAGTGCTCACTACTGGGACCAGTCCTCTTGAATGTCTTCTTAAGTGACATTTCTGAAGAACTAGTCTGGAAGGTATGCCTTTTTACAGATGATGCCAAAATCTGTAATATGGTGGACACTCGGGCATGGGTGGAGAAAATGTATAGGGATTTTGGGACTCTTGAGAAGTGGTAAACAGCATGAGAGTTGGGGTTCAGTGCTACAATGTGCAAAATCATGCCCCTAGGGCATAGGAAGCTAGAAGCTGAGTATATTATGGGGGGAGGTACAGTCACTAAGCAGGAAAGGGACCTTGGGGTTATTGTATCTGATGACCACAAAGTGGCAGAGCAGTGTGACAAAGCAGTGGGTGGGGCCATCGGAATGCTGGGATGCATCGGGGCAGTTATCTCCAGCAGGAGGATGGAAGTGGTGTTGTCACTGTAACTCTTGATGGTGAGACTCCACCTGGAGTATTGTGCCCAGTTCTGAAGGCCACACCTCAGAAAGGACATAGACAGGATAAGGAAAGTTCAGAGGAGGGCAACTAAAATGGTGCAGGGGTCGCACCAAAAGCACTATGAGAAGATACTAAAGGATCTCAACATGTGCACCTGGATGAGAGGAGAGTTGGGGGGTTGATAGAGACCTACAGGTACTGTGCAGTGGTAAACAGGGTGCAGGAGGGAAGTCTCTTTCAAATGAGAAAGAGCACTCGCACCAGAGAGCATGTGATGTAGCATGGGGTGGGGGAAGTTTAAGAGGCATGTGAGGAAGTATTATTTCACTGAAAAAGTTGTCAATGCTTGGAACAGACTGACAGTGGAAGTAGTGGAGATGAAAACAGTAGAGAACTTCAAGCATGCATGGGATAGACATAGGGGAATATTAATAAATGTCAGGGAAGAGGGAGGGTCACCAGAGACCATTTAGGGTCAGTGGAGACAGACTAGGCAGGGACCGTCTGGTAGACTGGGTGAGCCAAGTGTTCCCTTTCTGCCAATAAATTCTATGTTTCTGCTCCTTGATACCATAGTACAAACCATCAAATGATATTCCTGAGTATTTCCCTTAGGTACTTGCTTGAGAGGGGCATTCTCCTTCACTGGAGTAATAGTCAACTGCAGGAATGCTTTTTTGCAAAGTGGCCATATTAGGATAGTGATGATTGCAGTAGATAACAGCAGTATCAACTGTTTTACATTTTGAGGGTAAAATCTCTTTCTGTATGGAGAATAGAAGATAATGCTACATATTTTGTAATGATGGGCAGAATGTGTGCCAGTGTACTGTATGTCAGAGCATGCTCACCCGCTGATGAAATGCTTCTTTTTATTTTCCTGATGCCGATTTACAGTGTCATTGAGGCTAATAAGGACCTCCTGTTATAGTTAGGAAGGCCACACTATGCCCTGCTGATATCAATTGTTTTTAATAGTTCTATGTTTGTTTTTTAATACAAGTCTTTTTTGGTACAGTTTAGTAGAACACTGTAGTTTTTAAAATTGCTCTTTAGCTCCATCTACTGGCTTCTGTCCATATTACAATCTCAATACCAAAATGTATTTATTTATTTATCTTTTGATGACCGGGTAGGTGCACTAGACACAAAAGTGACTATTTTCAGGCACGACCCAGGAGGTCAACAAGACAGAGATAAACAGGTACATAGAATACAATGTAAAGAAATGTACACTACATCACAATCAGAAGCGAAACAAAATTAAGACACTAATGGTAATTTAGGCACATAAGGAGTAAATTATACAATAGAAAGTAAGTGCCCATATATAAACAAATAATAGTAATATCACATAGAAGGTGCAAAAGGGCCATAGGGTATCTTTACGACCAGCTAAAACTGAGAGAAACTGCCAAAGGGAAGAGGCAGGGAGAGAGATAGAACTGAGAGAAGACCTAACAAGAGAGAGGAGGAGGAAGAAGGGAAAGGACGGGGGGGAGGGAAGAGAGAACCTGAGGGTAGGCTGAGAAGCAGGGTGCCCACTGATATTACAGAGGGTGGGAGGTAAACTTTTGCAGATGAGACAGAAGGAGCCAGGATCTATGGCTGGTTGAAACAGGTGCAATGAGCACATGCGGTAAGATGGGAGTGGTGTCTCTTCTTAAAGGTTATCAAGTGATTAAAGCAAGGCGCATATCTAGGGGCAGAGAATTCCAGTACAAGGGATCAACGTGCAAGAAGCCAGATTTCTCTTTTGTAGCTCTGCATCTAGGAATGGTAAGCAAGGAAAGGTCCAAAGATCGGAGACTGTATGAGATGGGGTGAGGGGTCAGCAAGGAGGTGAGGTGGGAAGGCATCATGGTCCATAGTATACTGTCCAGAAGGTTGCCAAGAGAGAGGAGCCTGTAAACAGCGGGGGAGGGCCAATTTAGATCTGAGTATACTAGGCAGCGATGTCTAAGTCTGGAGGATGCAGAAGCGTATCTGCATATACCATTATAAGTTGTATCCCACCTGTGGAGAGCAGTCATTGATGCGTTAGTATAGATTACAGATCCATATAAGAGTGATGGAAGCAGGATTCCTCTAGCAATGGCTGTCCTAGCAGAAGGGGTTAGAATGTGGCAAGTTTTGTAGGCTAAATCCAATTTGGCATTGACCACCTTACATGTAGAGGTTATATGGGTGTTGTAAGTAAGGGATTCATCTAGTAGGACACCCAGATATTTAAAGAAAGTTACCATCTCCAGTGGGGAGCCATCAGCCCAGAAGACCTGGAAGATTCACAGCCCTGCTTTAGTTGGATTGAAGATCCAAAGAGCATAGCCTGGGTCTTTCCAACATTGAGAATGAGCTTGTTGCTAGAAATCCAGGACTGAATATTATGTAGGTCCATAGAGAGCTTGTGTTTAATAGTGTGGACATTATTAGAGCTAGTGTAAAGAACAAGGTTATCGATGTATAGCAGCGAAGAACAAGAGGATATATTTTAAGCTATGTTGTTAATAAAGATCGAGAAGAGAAGGAGTCCGAGGATAGATCCCTGTGGTACACCAACATTGATGACTGCTTTTTCAGAAGTGGCCGAGTTGAATTTGACAGCTTGGGTTCTGTTTGATAGGTAGCTGTAGAACCAGGTTACTATTCCAGTAGAGAAACTCAGGGTTTGGAGATTTGCAAGCAGAAGAGGGTGGTTAAAGAGATCAAAAGCCTTGGTCAGATCAATAAACACTGCACCTATTAGATGACCCTGATCCATGGTGTGAAGAACATCATTTGTCAGCTGTAAGAGAGCAGTTTGAGTACTATGGCCTTTTCTAAAACCATGTTGGTTAGTGCGGAGAAGGTTATACTTGATAAGGTGTTCTGAGATCTGTGCTGAGATGAGCTTTTCCAGCACTTTATTTAGTACTGATAGTATGGCTATAGGTCTATAGTTGGTTATATTTTTCTTGTCGCCTTTTTTGAACACTGGTATGACTCTAGCCAATTTCCATATATCACGCACCATGCCCTCACTCAAGGACAAGTTGAGTATGCTGGTCAGCGGTCCTGCAATGAACGGTGCCGCATGCTTTAAGAGTTTGGGTTCAATGCAGTCAGATCCAACAGCGCTGCTGTCTGATATGGAATTTAGATGTTTAAGGACAGCCTTCTTTGAGATAGCTTTGAAACAGAATGGAGGCATCTTTGTGGCGTCCTTCGGGCTGGAGGATCCAGACAGCGGGTTAACGGAAGAGAAAGCAGTTGTATAATTTGAGAGGTCAGAGAAATGAGAATTGAATGCATTGACAATTGTGCCCGGGTCATTACAATGAACACCATTCAGTATCATGTCATTTTTTTAGAAGAGTTTGCTTTGATCCGGGGGAAGTTTTAATACGGGACCAACATTTTTTAGGGTCACCGGCTGCATCCATCAGAAGCCCTTACAGTAGTGGCTTTTGGCATGCCTCATTAGTGTTTTGCACTTTGATCGCTGTTCTCTATATATGTTGAATTCTGCTAAGAGACCAGAGATTTTAAACTGTCTCCAGCATTTGTCTCTATTTTTGAGGGCTGTAAGGAGGTCTTAATACAGCCATCTGGTTTGTTTACTATGAACGTGCCGAGTGATGACTGGAGTGTGTTTATCTTGTTGGAGCATGACCCTGCTCAGGAAAGCACTAAGGGTGGTCTCCGTGCATGTTGATGTGTAGACAGGGGACCAATCCATATGTGACATCATATAGGAAATGAGACTGGTTTAAGTTAGTATAGTTTCTGAAGCATATACATTGTTGGGGGTATGTGGAAGTTGTAGATGGGCTCCATATGCAGAAGACAGGGGAATGATTACTGATATTGTCTGGTAGTGTTCCTGTTGCTGCAATTCTGTCAACATGATTAGTTAGAATTCAGTCAATAAGGGTGCTGGAGTCAATGGTGACAAACACTCTTGTAGGGCCAGTGATAATTTGGTGTAAGTTGTAGCTCTGTACCAGGGGTTGTAGGGTATCCCAAAATTTACTAAGCCAGTTTAAGTTTAAGTCTCCAAGAATAATGAGTTCACTTTTCCTTGCATATGTGGCCGTATGATCCAACAAGTCTACTAGGCCATTAAGGCCACTATTTGTGGGGATTATAGGCACAGACAATGTGGAGTTTCTTTGCTCCTAGTTTGAGTATGGCATGGATATATTCACACAAGGAGTTTTTCCTGTCATTTAGCATGGTAAGGTTTAGATTGCTTTTGTAATATATTGCGACACCCCCACCACACTTTGGAGGTGGCCTATCACACCTAAGAAGGTTGTATTTTGGGAGTGGGCAATAGGTATCTGGGATGGAGAGCCTTAGCCAAGTCTGAAGTATGAAGGACAGAGACTGCTATGTGGGTGATCACTGGGCCCTGAGGTGAATACTAAGAGACACCCACTCCTTTTGAAAGCAAATTAGTAAGTAGCCAATCCAGGCTGACTCCATTTTTTTGAGGGGTGGGTGTGCACTGACCTTTGTTTTTGTTGATGTGGTATGCCATGTGCAGTAGCACCCTTCATTTAAAAGCCTATTTAAAGCATGTTAGTGAGCAAGGGTGAGCAGCTAACAATAGTAAAGGGAGAAATATGACTCTCTCAATATCTAGCTCCCTACCAGTTACTTGCACATTTGGCTGGGGACCACACCTTAATTAAGCCCATTTCAGGCTGATGCATCCTATATAAGGGAAGCTACTTGAAGCAGATGCAGTTTGGAATAAGGACCCAGCTGATGGGTGGTCTACCTTGACGATGGTATCTGGGTGACTTCACAGCAGGGCCTTAAGGTGAATACTATAAGCCCCCCAACACTCCTTTGAAACCAAATTAGTAAGTAGCCAATCCAGGCTGAAAAATATGTATATTGTTACATTTACCCAAATTTGGGGGAGGGGTACACTGACCATTGTTTTCATATGTGGGTGGTCACCTCTGATGAAGCTCATCATGTGGGCAAAGTGTAAGATTCAGCAACTTTATCAATAGTATAGCCATTGGTTGGGGCTCAGTAGTGTAGTTGGTCTGTTTGTGTATACACCTCAGCTTTGGAATACAAATTAATTTGTGTTGCTGGTGAGGGTGATTTTTCTTCTTTCTTTTTTGGTAAAATGGATTAAAATTGGCTATGGATTTAAGGCAGCCATTTCTGAATATATTCTGGGTCCAGTTATACACTGCTGCAGGGGATACAGGCATGTTTCTGAATATGGCCACAGAAGTAAGCAGAAGGTGGACAATGTCCCTTTAAATGATGCATTCATGCACTTTTGTGAGTTTTGTTGACCTGGTTGTGGCTGTATTTCTCTGTTCTGAAACCATAAAAAAGAAAAGACTAAATAATCGATGTGTACAAGATCTGGTCATTCAATTCTGCACTGATATCTCTTTTGTATAGAGGTATTGTATCCCAATAAATACTGAAGGTGATGTTTCTATTACTCTAAAAAAAACTGCAGATATAAGTAGTAAATAATTTAATTACATACAGTTTTTATACACAGACATGATGAAGTAGACTGTAAGTAAGTAAGTAAATGTTTATTTCTATAAGGCGCCCTTCCAAAGCTCAGGGCACCTTTACAATATCCTTCATACAATATTAAAAACCACAATTATAAATAACATTATATTCAAAACAAAGTCCAACATAATTCGTGTCACTAAAAATGCTTGATTAAAAAGGAAGGTCTTTAAAGCTTTTTTAAAGCTCTCCACAGTCAGGCTATTGCGTATCTGGCAAGGTGTAGAGTTCCACAGGGTAGGAGCCATAAAGGCAAATGTTCTTCCACCAGATGTTTTTAAGGTTACCCTGAGAATCTCTAGCAATCCCTCACCAGGGGATCGGAGGGAGCGGGAAGGACAGTAAGAAGTCAGGAGTTCTTTCAGGTAGCGGGGTCCCAAACTATGTAGGGCTTTATAGGTCATCAGCATGACCTTGAAAGTGATCCGCCACTGTACAGGCAGCCAGTGCAATTTGCGAAGCACAGATGTTATATGGTTGGACCTCGGGCTTCCAGTCAACAACCTAGCTGCTGCATTTTGCACCAGCTGTAAGCGGCGGATATCCACTCCCGGCAGCCCTAGATAAAGGGCATTGTAGTAATCAAGACGACTGGCAACAAAGGCGTGGACCAGGGTAGGAAGATCCTCTGATGGAATCAAGTGTTTCACCCGTGCTATATTCCTTAGATGAAAGAAGGATGATTTGACTACCGCTGACACCTGCGCCCTCAGGGTCAAGCCCTTGTCAAATATAACACCAAGGTTACGTACCTGACCAGATGCCATGAGCGGGGTTCCTCCCAGAAATAAACCTGAGGGTTTTCCCACCCATGGACTTGATATCCTCACCCCCGGTTCCACCACCAATACCTCTGTCTTTCCCGGGTTCAACTTCAGCCAATTGGTACTCATTCAGTTCTGTATCTCCAGGAGGCAGTTGTTAAACAGTGTACTTGACTCAAACTCCTGCTCGGGCACGAAAGACATATAGAGTTGAGAATCATCGGCATAGCAATGAAAACTCAAACCATATTGTCTTATAATGTCCCCTAATGGAAGCATGTACACTGCAAATAACATGAGGGACAACACTGAACCCTGTGGTACTCCACAGTGTAGGCAGCGAGAGGTCGAGGAATAAATCCCCGACACTACTCTCTGAGTCCTACCCTGCAGAAAAGATTTAAACCAACTGTAGACCACCCCCCTTAATCCACAGAGAAACCACAGGCGTTCGAGCCGCACCCCGTGATCCACGGTGTCAAACGCTGCTGAGAGATCAAGGAGAACCAAGATAGAATGAATTCTCCAATCTCTTGCCATCAGGAGATCATTCAGTACCCGTACAAGAGCCGTCTCAGTACTATGCTGTTTCCTGAAGCCAGACTGGAGAGGGTCATAGATATTGTGGATATTTAAATGATCTTTCAGCTGCAAGGCGACCACCTTATCGATAATCTTCCCCAAAAAGGGAAGATTCGAGATCGGTCTGTAGTTTCCTGGGCAGTCAGGATCAAGGAAGGGCTTTTTCAGGAGGGGACGTACTATTGCCTCCTTCAAGGGATCAGGAAAGATCCCTCTCTCCAATGATGCCACTACTATCCCAGTAAGGATCGGGCCAATAACCTCTACACACCCCACGAGTAGGTGAGTAGGGCCTGGATCCAAACTACAGCAGGTTGGACGCAAAGTCTGGATGATTCTCACTATGTCCATGACTACCGGTTGACTGAAAGTGAACCAAGTCAATTGGGTATTTGTGTCCCTCGATTGATCACTGCAAGACCCAATGGGGAGGCCCTGGCTGATCTCATCTCTGATAGCAGACACCTTATCAGCAAAGAATGTCACAAATTCCTCACACTGTAATGGTGATAATGCTCAACTGGCATGAAGACAGACTGGATTGCACAGTCTGTCCACAGTCCCGAAGATCTGGGCCAGTCTATTCTTTACTGTAGCAAACTCCCTGGACAGGAACTCTGCCTTCTTATGAGAGATTGCTAACTGATAGATTTTATAATGATCTAACAGTCTAAGCCTGTCAACTTCCAAGTGAGTCTTCCGCCAATGTCTCTCCAATCTTTGGCCCTGTCTCTTCAACCCACGGATCTCCGTGGTAAACCACGGGGCCCCAGGGTGTAGGGTACAGGGGCGAACACGGAAAGGTACAATGACATCCAGGGCCTTCACAGCTGCCCTATTATAGGCCAGCACTAAAGACCCTGGGTCCATGCTATCCATTGAAAATCCTGAGAAGTCAAGCTCCATCATTAGGCCTTCTGAGGTAACTCCTCTCAAAGGACGGAACTGTACTATCTCCTTAGGGGCAGGCCTCTTTCGGGGGGCCGAGAAACTGAATCTCAGGGCATGATGGTCAGACCAACTGATGGGCTCCACCTCTACATCAGAGACTTACATCCCCAGATGGAATATCAAGTCCAATGAATGTCCCCCCGGTGGGTTGCAGTAGTAATAACCCATGTCAGGCCCAATGAATCAGTCAATTGGAGGAGGTTTTGTCCAAAAAGCGCGAGTTCATCATCAACCCAGGCATTGAAATCCTTCAGAATTAACCATCGGGGGGATTCCAAAACCCGCTCGGCGATGAAATCCGCCGCCTCCCTCAGGAATTCCCTCCCATCACCTGGTGGACGATAAATGAGAAGTATCCTGAAGCCTGCACCTGCACCCACAATACATTCAAAGGAGTTGGTACACCCAACTGGCACCTCCCTGAGGTCCAGTTCCTGTCTAAAACAGACTGAAACTCCCCCGCCCCTACAGTCCACTCTTGGGCAGTGAATCACCGAGAACCCGTCTGGAACCGCGGACCCCAAAATGGGGCCCGCATTTTCATCAAGCCAGGTCTCGGTGATGGAAGCTAAGTCCATAGATGCAACAAGATCTGCCACCAAAGCAGTCTTGTTTCTGATAGACCTAGCATTGCTTAACACCACCCGAAAGGGACAAGACTCCAAGGATGACTCCACTCCCTGCCTGATCAAGTCAGTGCCCTTGGGTATGGAAGCAAGATACAATGGACCTTGCTCCTGCATCCATTTTGCCCCAGGGCACCTCCTGGTTCTAACTGTTCCTATCCGCCCTCTCTTTTCCCATCCCCCACAAGAGTTCCAGGATCTCCTATTCCCCCCACTCCTACGTCTCACAATGCTGAATATTCGGCATTTCCTATACACTTCTGAAGGAAGTGCGGGACATTCAAAAGGTCGGAGATCCTTCAGTCTTGAGGGGGACTGCTGCCTGACTGTGCTTTTACCAACCCAACACATTAAAAACCTATTAATACTACTAAAATAACACTTTTAATTTCCTAATATACCCCCAATCAACTATTAACAAAAAACAAAACAAAACCACTCTCTGATGGCAACTCCACCACTTTCTCTCACAAAGTGGGGGAAAAAAGAGGGAAGGTTTACAAATCCTACCCACTGTCTCTCACACAGAGGGGGAGAATAATATACATTTTTCCAATCTTAATACTTATTTAAACTAACATAGAACTAAAAATAAATAAATTATAAAAATTAAAATGTTCAATTCAACAAAATCACTTAACAGTCTTGGTCAATCCAATATTTCTTCTTAAACAGCTTTATCATTCCAAAAACCAGGAAACTAAAAGTTACACGTAAAGCTCACATCTCAAGGAGCCATGAATGTAAATTAGTCCCTCCTGTGGGCTCTCACTTCCACAGAGAACCAAGAGCAGTCATGTATCCCAGCAAAATTTCAAAAAGAAATCTCTAGTGCAGTTTATTGTTTAATCCCAATAACCCAAACAAATACATACGGACTTGTTACTATTTCTTCCATGCAGATTCAAATGTCCAGGTCTCCAGGTTCAGCGTCCCCTCACAGACTCACAGTCTTCACTCCAGCCAGAGTCACGCTAAAATTGTTTCAGCAACACCTCCCAACCTCAGCCCAGCCCCAAAACCCTTCCCCAGACCCGTTCAGCCTCACAGCAGCCCACCAGCTACTGTTTGACGAATGGAAGCACTACAGCACCGACCGCCCTACGGTAGCAAGCCTATAGCACACCACTGAGTCGGGCCGGGGCAGAGAAAAGATTCTCAGGAGGAACTGACAAAGCTCATTGTCCCACAGGAAAGCTGTCCAACTCCAACTCTCTCCTTTACTGCACCAGGATACAACAATCCAGCCTCCAACTCAATTAAATGTTCCACAGCCCGACCTTGACAGAGAAGATCAGAGCAACAAAACCCAGTCAGCAGACATTCATGTAAAGGAAGTTAAAGATGGACCAGATGAGATGGTCCCTGGGTGGAGGGACTGATTGTTTATTGTTTATTGTAAAATCTAGGAATTAATACCTTTGAGCCAAGGCTCTTTTACAAAGGTTCCGTGTCAAAAACATTTACAGACAAATAGAGGTACAAGGTTGCACAAATAGCTAAATCTAATGATATAAATGTACAGCAGATAATAACTTAAGCACTTTCAATAGTATAGAAAACAAATGAGGAGGGAAAGATATGTAAGGGAGGTAGGTAGGCAGTGTAGGTAATGAAAGAGGAGAAAAAAAAAAGGGTGGCGGGTAGGAGGACAAGAGCAGACCTTAGTAGGAGATGAAGACCCATTACTAGGCCATTGTCAAGTAGGAGGGCAGGGAGGAGGAGACAGAATAGATTATGCGATTAACAAAGGCAGTCACAGGAGTTTGAGTTGGCTAGGTGAGAGAATAGTCTGGATTTAAAAACACCTAACGAGAAAGAGGAGGTAATAGAGGTGCTGAGAATATTTAGCCAGTTGGGAGCACGACAGGCAAAAGATCGTTGACCATGTGTGGTCCGACAGTGGGGGACCTGTAGAAGCTGGGTTTCTGATCTTCTAGTGGATCGTACACTTGGATTCTGACATAGCAGGCCTTGTATGCAGTGAGGGGTGAGGCACATGATGGACTTCTTGGCCATTAGGCAGGTGAGGAACTTGAACCGGTTTGATAGCTGTAACTACCCAGTATCAGCATAGAGTTCACAGGTATGAGTAAGTCGATGAGCACCAGTAAGCAGCCGACATGCCTTGTTTAGGGAGGTTGTGACCCATTTCAGTGTGCTTGAAGGGGTGGACCCATAAATAATTAAGCCGTAGTCGATGACTGAGATGATCGAGGATTGAATAGCTAGCTTCAGCGCTGGATGGGTGATAAGTTGTCTGCTGCGTAGAGTATTCCAAGCAGCTGATTAATAGTTTTGGAAATACCATCAATATGTGATGAAAAGACAAGGCCTTGATCAAATGTGATTCCAAGATATTTAAAGATAGCCACTTGTTCAAGGGTGATTCCCAGGGAGGTGTTGATAGTAAGTGGTGCTTGTTTGTTTTTGTTCTGCGGACTAGTGAAGAGCATAGATTTTGTTTTTTTTGTGGTTTAGGACTAGCTTGAGTCCAACAAACCACTCCTCAACAATGGCAAATGCCTGTTGTAGGCTGTGGCGTAAGCAGTTAGGGTCTTTGTGTGAGGATAGAATCGCAGCATCATCAGCATAGAGTATGATTTTTTCCGGGCAGGATTTAGGGAGGGAGTTTAGAAAGAGGCTGAAAAGTAGTGGGCCTAGAATTGATCCTTGTGGAACTCCTGAGAGGACAGGTTTAGGGTCTGAGAGGATTCCAGATATTTTTACCACCTGGGTGCGTTGGGCAAGGTAGCTTTTTATCCAGGCACCAGAGCCCAAGGAGAGCCCAAGCGTCTGTAGTTGACTGACTAGTAGACCATGGTGGACAGTGTCAAATGCCTTTGTTAGATCAATAAACACGGTTCCAGTGAGGAGTCCTTTGTCCAAGGCCTTGTGGATTACTTCTGAGAATTCGAGCAGAGCAGTGGTGGTGCTATGCCTTTGTCTGAATCCATGTTGCTGGTCACAAAGAATGTTATATTTCTCCAGGTAGTCTGTAAGCTGGTCAGCTACCATACGTTCAAGGGCCTTTGATAATGGGGGTAGTATTGAAATTGGTCTATAGTTGCCAGGCAGAGACTTATCCCCACTTCTGTGCACTGGGGTGATTATAGCAGCCTTCCATATACTAGGGAATTTGCTAGAACAGAGGAGAGATTGATTATTCTGGTGAGGGTAGTAGAACTACATCCAGGGTAAGGGATAGTATTTTAAGGTCAAGAGAGTCACTGCTTGCCCTTGAATTAGATATAGCCTTCTTCATGGTTATAAACTTGGGTAGCTTTCACTATTTTTAGATGGAAAGGTGGAGTGTTTGAGAGGCAGTGGGGATGTAGAGATATGGGGGTCTGCAGAAGCGAAGAAATCAGATGCGAGGACTCCGCTGAGGTCGGTGAAGGTTTCATTTAAGGAGTTTGCTATGATCATGGGGTCAAGGGTGGTAGTGCCTGCCACATTCATTGTGGTAGGAGAGGATTTGGACTGCTTACCCGTGATATTTCTTAGATTGCCCCAGAAAGATTTCCCTTTACCCCAGGTGTTAGAAAGAGCAGTTTTGAAGTAGTCGCTCTTGACTTGACGGGTCTCTTTAGTGCAGTAGTTTCGGGCCTGTTTATATTTTAGGATGTCAGTCGGAGAGCCAGAGTCTCTTGCTATAGCCCAGAGGTGGTCCCTTCCTTTGTGTAGTGCCATTAGCTTAGCAGTGAGCCATGGAGTTGAGACTGCTTTCACTTTGAGCTTTTTAATAGGTGCGTATGAGTCACAGGCAGCACTGAAGGTGTAGATAAAGTAGTTTAGAGCTTCATCGATGTCTTGCGTATTGTAGATGGGAGACCAATCTTTTTGTCTAAGATTTTCCTTGAGTGGAGTAAGGTTTACAAACAGTAGTACTCTGCTAGTGATGGTTCTAGGGGGTGGTTTTCTAAACTTGTTTGACCAGGTACATATTAGAGGAGAGTGGTCCCTAAGAGAATCTGGGAGAACAGCAATATTATTTATCCGGGCTGGGTGATTGGTGAGGATCCAATCTATTAATGTACTATTCCCAGATTTATAGTTTTTCCTGGTGGGTGAATTGACCAGCTGAGTTAGGTTTGCTGCTAGGATTGCATCCTTAGTCGTTCCTGTGTCTGGTGCAAGCCAGTTGATATTGAAGTCACCTAGTAGGAGGAGCTCTGCATCAGGAGGTTGAGATCTGACGAAATCTAGTACAGACTGTAGGCGGGTCCAGGATCTTTAGGTGGGATGTAGATAGCAACAACCGTGAGGACTTTGTTATGGGCACCAAGGAGAAGTTTGATAGGGAGGAGCTGTAAGACAGAGTTAGTGGTGGTATGAGTAATGGAGAGGCAGTTGAGATATTCCTTGTAGGTAGATGGCACAGCCGCCACCCTTTGGCGTCCTATCCAGCCGGAAAATCCTGTAGCCTTACAGACATATAGCATGGTCAGGGTGCTAGGTGTCAGCCAAGTTTCAACAATGGCTAGAATATCAGGGTTATGCTGACTGACAAAAGTTTGTAGGAGGCTAATTTGGTAGGAGACTACAAATATTTAAGGTGACAAAAGTGAGTCCCCCCTCCGTTTTGGCAGGCTTTTTAGTACTGTAGGAAATTGGGCCAGGATTAGGGTGGACACTTCCAGATATTAAGAGGAGGAGGAGTAGGAGTTTGAGGGTCCATTGTCGTATTTCATAGTAGGTGGTAATCATCCTAGGGTTCTTTTGTGTTTTAGACCAGCACAGGCGCCTTGTATCCCAGTGTAATGTATCGACCAGGAATAGATGCCAGGTTGCCTCCATGTAGTCATTACACTTGTTCATAATTAAACAGTCCATAGCTGGCTGGCACCATTTTTGCTTAAGGGGGGAGATTGCCATCGTGCCTGATGTTGGGTAATTAGCCAGGAGGACCAGAGTAGAGGGTAGTGAGGGATAGGAGGAGGTGGGTAGGTGGGTTAAGGTTGGCAGCATGGACAGGACTAGAAGAGAGAGAAGGACATGATTAAAAGGAGGCATAGTAGCTAGATGGGGAGAGCAGGAGGAGAGAAGGAGGAAGGAAACAGGAGGTCTATAGAGCTAAAAAAAACAGAGGAATGACACAGAGTGGTGCAGCTAGCAGAAATCTCTGAGGGTAGCAGCTGCAGAGGCGAACTCGGGAGAAAGAGTGGTTAAGCTACTGGTTCAGGATAGGATGTGTGAGGCAGTGGGCGGGTATTTAGAGGCAGAGGCGGTGACAAGCAGACTATTTAATAAAGTTTGGAGGGGGGGGCGGGCGTAAAATTTTGGCACTTAGCACTGAAAGTCAATGGGCTCCCAGCCCAGCTAAGCACCAAAGTCAGCCAGACCAATCAGAGACGATGTCTGGAGCCGGCGGCCAATCAGAGCACAGCACAGAGCTCCGTCGGCCAATCGCTGAGAATCTCAGCTTCCCCAGCCTAGGAGAGTCCTTACCGGTAGTCTTGAGTCAGGAGGCAGCTAGAGGAGGAGACGTTGGGCCGCGGTGAGAGCCAGAACTCATCGACAGTAGCCACTTGGTCCCTAGCTAGCCCTCTCGGGGCCAAAGGCAACGGCTAAGGAGAGAGAGAGAAGAGGACGGTGAGTGCGTTTAAGTAATGGGAGGCAGTAGGCTGTGACGCAGCTTAACAGGTGGAGAAAGGGAGGAAGGAGATTAAGTCATAGGCTGTGAGGTAAGGGGGAGGGAAACCAGAAATTGGAGAGGTGAGCGTGAGAGGAGACTGTAAGATGGGGGTGGTAGCCAGAAACGATTCGGTGTAGTGGATTGCTGGCGCCAAGCAGGAGAGACAGGGAGAGGGGTGGTAGCAGGAGAAAGAGGGCTAATGGAAGATTTGAGCTCTGTTTTTTTTTTTTTTTTAACTAAAAGCTTCATGGAGACGCTTTCGAGGCAGGGGACAGGTGCTTAAGGCTGCAGAGATAGAGGGGAGAACACAGTGAGTTTAAAAAGGGAGTGGCAGAGGTAGCAGTTTGATAGCGCCTCAAGAGAAGAGAGGATTTACATGCTGACACCCTCTGGAGGCTCGGGGGAAGGGGGGAGGAGAGAGAGAGAGATAAAGTAAAATAGGTAGAGAGATGGAGCAAGCCCTTGTACACCCATGAAATGAGCTGTACTACTTTAGCTAACACAATCAACAGGCATGAGGATGAGATCAAAACATTAAAACAGAAAGGAAAGAGCATTAAAACAGTTAATTTATGACAGGCTATCAGCTAAGCAGGAGTCTGATTAATCCAGTTTGGTATATAGGAAAAAAAGCAGGCAGCGTTAACAGGTTTTAAACAATCTTAGCACATGCAGCGTTACACAGGTTTAACAAGCTTAAAGCACATGTACAGTAGAGCGATTTAAGAAATCTAAAAGAAACGCTTGGCAGTAACTGATAGTGGGTCATAGGTGGAAAACAGTAGTGGATGGCTAAGAACTATCCAAAGTGTAAAATTTCGGCACTTAGCACTGAAAGTCAATGGGCTCCCAGCCCAGCTAAGCACCAAAGTCAGCCAGACCAATCAGAGACGATGTCTGGAGCCGGCGGCCAATCAGAGCGCAGCACAGAGCTCCGTCGGCCAATCGCTGCGAATCTCAGCTTCCCCAGCCTAGGAGAGTCCTTACCGGTAGTCTTGAGTCGGGAGGCGGCTAGAGGAGGCGACGTTGGGCCATGGTGAGAGCCAGGACCCATTGACAGTAGCCACTTGGTCCCCAGCTAGCCCTCTCGGGGTGAAAGGCAATGGCGGTAGTCTTGAGTCAGGAGGCGGCTAGAGGAGGTGATGTTGGGCCATGGTGAGAGCCAGGACCCATCGACAGTAGCCACTTGGTCCCCAGCTAGCCCTCTCGGGGCAAAAGGCAACGGCTAAGAAGAGAGAGAGAGAGAGAGAGAGAAGGATGACCCCATATTGACCACCGTCATAGTAACAGATCCAGCTGTGCTAGCTAGCTATGTGTAGAAGAGTGTAGGATAGAGTGAGGAGGTTAATCCATTATCTCTTGTAGTCCCTTATATTCTAATGCCACTATGTTTTGGTGTTGGTCTGCAATTAGGACCCTTACCTTCTCTTCCTGTCTGCCTTGTCCATCTCTGTCTGCTCCAGTTGGTGCTGTCTTGTTAGACCTGTGTGAGTAACCTTAAACAGATGCAAGAAAATAAAGTAGAACCAGATTGCACATTGGGCTGTGTTCATGGACCTCAGTAAGGCATTTCACTTATTGAATCATCCTCTTCGGCTGAATGGGATGTAGAACCTGGGGATGACTAGAGAACCTCTAAGGTGGTTTCAGTCTTGTTTGTTGGACTAAAAGCAGTGTGTTGCCCAGGGAATTGTAGTATCAGCACCTAAGGACATGAAAAGAGGGGTCCCACAAGGTTCAGTTCTAGGATCACTGCTTTCTAATATATATGCATCTGAACTTTTGAATGCACTACAGGTAGTTAATAATGAGATCCAACTATAGGCAGATGACACAGTTCTGGTGGCCTCAGGCTGGAACATAAACTCCAATCTGATCTTCATGCAATGGAGAGGTGGTTTGCAAGATCGGGTTTTCTGCTTAATGGCAAAAAAACCAAAAACATCTCAATATGCTTATTTCTCTTTAGGGACAAATATAAAGAAACACTGGGCTCTAGATTTGGAGTTTAAAATGAGCACAAATTAACTAATACCAACAGTTACAAATATCTAGCTGTCCAGGATGAGGAAAAACTATCATTTGTTGAGCACATCAACATGGGGCCCTCAACGCAGTGTGTCCTCTTATCTGTCAAAAGAATCAAGAGCTAAAATTGTCAGACAACTGTTAACTCCTCTCCTAGAGTATGGTATCTTGTTATACAGGAATTCAAGAAAAAAGGCCCTGAAAAAAAAATTGATTGTACATACAACAAACTCAGAAGATTTGCTAATTTAAGTAAATTTAGTACATGTCATTGCTAGATGTACACAACACTAAACTGGTGTCTTACATGGTGTTTCAAACTGTTAAAAGTCTAACACTGTACACCCTTTAAAAAAATGATATAATTACAGAAATTCCTAAAAGCCAAAGTTATCAACCAAGAACAAAAGAAAGTAGTTTGCTTTATGTAAGTAGTTTGCTGTATGTTCATGTGCACAAACAAATACGTAACATGATGTTACAGATGAATGTTGCCTCATCCTGAAATGAATTAGCAGGTGACATAAAAGCTAAAAACTCCATTAATGAATTCTAGACTGTTCTTAAGAAGGTACTGCAGTGATCATGTGACTGCTACACATGTATTTTTTTTTTTTACAAAACAATGACTGTCTGTAACTCTTAACATTATCATTGTATGGTCTGTAATGTGTTCAAACTGTATTGTTAGTGTACCATAAACATAATACTATCAGATATCTGCACCTGCCTAATGTCTTGTCCCGAATGCAACATTCTCAAGTTTTGCTGTGTTCTACTCTAATTCTATTACTGTAACATATTCCCTTCTGAGTCTATGGCCTGAATCTACCAGCTCTGCTGTACATGTTTAATTAATTACAAATTGGGTTTACAACCTTTGAGTCAGAGACTCATTTACAAAGGCACCTTGTCGTGGGGGGGGGCAGACATCAAGACAGTTATTACAGTGCAGATTAAAACAGAGAATACCATTACAAGTGCAGTAAAAGGAACATTTAACATAGATACATTTAGGTTACATAATGTAGTAGTTTGTATGTTACTTAGGTTACATAATGTTATAAAATTGTGAGTTACACTCATGGATATAGTAGGTCCTCAGAGAAGACAGTGGGTTACATCCCTGTTTGGACCCAGTAGGGAAGGGGTAGGTCTGGGGAAGGGAGAGGCTGTCCAGTGGACGTTGTCGAGTCAGGGGGCAAGGCAGGCTGGAACCACAGGTTACAACAGGGGGTTAGTTGCACCTACAGCAGCGGTATTAAAGATATGGTCTCAAGGGCTGTTTTGAAAGAGCCAATTCTTGGCAAGTTGGAGATGCAGCTAGGAGGAGTTGAACCAGGTAGGGGCTCGGTAGAGGAAGGATCTCTGGGCAAGAGAGGTCTTGGTTCTGGGCACCTTGAAAGTGGTCTTAACAGAGCTAAGGGTGGTGACGAATGAAGATGGCTACTGTAGGGAGGTGGAGACCCCCGGGGGGGGGAGTCCTAGCAGAGATTTCTTAGCAAGAAGGCAGGTTTGGTAGAGCAGTCGCTCCTCAAAGTTGAGAAGATTGGTGGTAGTATAGAGAAGGCAGGTGTGAGTTTGGCTGGGGGCACCGGTCAGGAGCCCACAGGCCTTATTGATGGAGAGCTGGATTTTGGAGAGGGCAGTGTTGCCAGCTGCAGCATATATGGGCAAGCCATAGTCCATGAGGAACAAGACGGAGGAGGTGATGGCCAGTCTGAGGGCAACCTGAGGCAGGCAGTCCCTGTGCCGGTATAGCAGGCCAATCCGAGAGTTAATGGTGGCTGACAGGGCATTAATGTGGGTGTGGAAGGAGAGGGCAGTATCGAACGTGATGTCTAGGTACTTGTATGTGGTCACTTGTTCTAGCGGGTGCAGAGTGCTGGAGATAATCAAGAGGGGAGTATTTTTAGCTTTATTTTGTTGGCGGGAGAAGAGCATTGATTTGGTTTTCTTTAGGTTAATGACCAGTCTGCAGTCTCCGAACCACCTTTCGGCTTGGTTGTGAGCTTGCTGGGGGGATAATTGGAGGGAAGTGGGATTGGGATGTGAGGCAATGAGGACTGCACCATCAGCGTAGAGGAGCATTTTACTAGTACATGAGCTGGGGAGGGTGTTGAGGTAGAGACTAAAAAGTATTGGACCCAGGATGGAGCCCTGAGGGACCCCGGAATGAACGTGAAGAGTGCTGGAGAGGGAGCCGCTGATCTTGACAAACTGGGATCTAGCAGAGAGGTAGCTAGAGAACCAGGAAATGGGACCACCAGAGAAGCCAAGTTGGTGGAGTGAGTGGAGTAGAAGTGGATGACACACAGTGTCAAAGGCCTTGGAGAGGTCAATGAACACTGCTTCTGCAAGGCTGCCAGAGTCGAGAGCAGCGTGCAAGTTTTGGGAGAATTCCAGGAGAGCCATGGTTGTACTGTGTCCTGGGTGGAAACCATGCTACTCTGGGCACATAATGTCATACTTGGTTAGGTATTCAGAGAGCTGGATCAACACCACTTTTTCAAGGGCTTTAGAGAGTGGGGGGAGGATGGAGATGGGCCAGTAATTGTTGGGGGTGGATCGGTCCCCGCTCTTATGTATGGGTGTGATTTCAGCAGTTTTCCAAGCACTTGGGAACTGATCCAGGCATAGAGACCGGTTTAGAAGGTCAGTCAGGGGAACTAGGACTTCGTCCAAGACCATACGGAGGATATTGGAATCGAGGGGGTCACTGCTGGGGTTATTGCTGCCTAAGGCTTTTAGCAGGTGCGGCCAGGCTTCTTGGGGGATAGAGTGTGCAGGTAGAATGGTGGATGATGCAGAACCGGGGGAGAGAGATGGGGATTGGGTCAAAGAAGCTGCTAGGGAGGAACGAGCTTAGGTCAGAGAAGGCAATGTTAAGACAATCGGCTAACAGGAGTGGATCTGTGGTGGGGGTGCCATTGATGGAGAGCTGAGATGGTGGGGGGGAGTGGGACTTCCCATTTAGCTCTTTCATATTATCCCAGAAGGTCCGGGCTGAACCCCAAGTGGAAGTGAGGGTGGTCTGGTAGTGCTCTGCCTTGGCCCGCCTAATGGCCCAAGTGCACTTATTGCATTCTGCATTGTAGGCCTGTCTGTCAGACGCCTTTCCAGATTCTACAGCAATGTGCCAGAGATTATTTCTGTTTTTGAGTCTCTAGAGCAGTGGTGGGGTGATCCATAGGGCATTGCATTTTTTGGAGCGGATCCTGGTGAGTGGGACGTAAAGGTCACAAGCCTTACAAAAGGCATTTGTGAAGTGGTCAAGAGCTGAGTCAATGTCATGGGCACACTGGATAAGGGACCGGTCTAGCTGGGCTAGGTATTGTTTTAATTTTCTGAGGCCGCCGGGGCATAAACAGCGGTGTAGAGTGGCCTGGGACACTGACTTCAGAGTGGAGGATGACCAGAGACAGAGGACTGGGGAGTGATCACTGAGAGAGTTGGGAAGGACAGTGACATCCCAGGTTTTGTAGGGGCAGTTAGAAATAACAACATCTAGGAGAGTGCTGGTGCCAGTAGAGTGGCTGAATCTGGTGGGCTGGGTGACTAACTGGGATATATCCAGGGCAGCAAAGGAGCCCCTTACATGGGAGGCAGTGGAGGCAAGCCAGTTAACATTGAGATCACCTAGAATGACTTGCTCCACTTTGTGAGGGAGAGATGGGAGATAGTCAATGTAGGACTGGACTACTTGGTTTTGATTCCTAGGGGGGAAGGAAGGAGACTGTGAGGAAAAGAGGGCCTCAGGTGGGGTCAGGTGTGATTTTTAAGGTGAGGGCTTGGGCTCCATAATCAAGTTTAGGAGCTAGAAGTGCCTGACCTATTAGGGAGTCCCGCATGAGTAGTGCGCAGCCACCACCGCGTTTGACTACTTGGTCTTCCCTGTAGATGGTATATCCAGGGAGAGTGATAGCAGAGTCAGGGGTGGATTTGGAGAGCCAAGTCTCTACCAGTGCAATTATGTCAGGTTGATGTTGAACGATGCAACAATGGAGGGCAGCAGATTTCTTTAGGAGACTGCAAATGTTTAAGGATGCAAAGTGGAGGACAGTTGCAGTACAGGGTTTAGAAGGTCTGGAAGAAATAGGTCATGGGTTTGGGTGTACATTACCAGGTAATAATAATAGCAGTGTAATTATTCTGGTTAGTGGCCAGTGGCGATGGAGACCCTTGGGGTTGACACCCAGCTGAGGACTTTAGAATCAGGGTGCATGGGATAGATAAAGTGCGAAGGGTGGGAATGGCAGGGGAGTGTTGGATCCAGGTCAGGCCTTGGAGGGTGGAGGGAGTGGGGGTGTTGGCAGGATGGGGGTGTTGGGGGGTCACGGGTGTGTCGAGGGTGGGGGAGGGCCGAGTCACTGTGGGGTAGTCTGGGGGATGAGGTGCCTAGTGTGGAGGAAAGGTGCTCCAGTCTGTGTGAGGTCTGTACCAAGAGGGTGAAGGAGAGCAGATTTGGTAATAGAGTGTAGGTACCCATAGCAGCTGAGCAGTAAAGGAAGAGTGCCAGGAGTAGTAGAGAGTAAGAAGATGAAGAGCAGCTTTGGAATGGTTGGGGGAAAACCTCTATAGTGGGCGAAAGGACTATGAGCTGCAAATGGGAAAAATCAGTATCAATCAGTAGAAGAGGGAAGGGAAAAGACCGATGAATTTTTTTTTATTTTTATTTTTACCAGGTGAGACATACTAAGCTGAAAGCTTGTTTGCAGATGCAACCTGGGAACACAAGGAAGTTAAGTGACTTGCTCAGGGTCACACAGTATGCACCTAGGGGGCTGTGGGATTCAAACCAAGGTCTCCAGATTTGCAGCTCAGAGCCTTAACCCACTGCACCATACTGCCTCCTATAGAGATAGACTGACCACACAATAAGTGAAATGAGACAGGAACTATATTGTGTTGGATTGGGTAAGTGTGCTTATAACTGGGACCTCTAGTGGCTAAAGGATATAATCTGCTAATGGAAAAGTAAGCAAAAAAGAACAGGCAGGGAAGTTCTGAAGCAAGTTTTTTTTTGGGGGGGCACTGCAGCAGCCTCAATGGGACACCGAGGTCAAGGGTGCAGCCCACAGACTTACAGCTGTAAGAGAAGGGGCACAGCACTCAGGGCAGATAGCAAAATCACAGTACCTTAAGACCTTTCTCAAAACTTAAATCAACTTTAAGAAATCTCTACATCAGACTAAACATTACTTAAAGTGAGAAACCAAGAACACGTCAAGCAGAGGTCAGTCCTAGCATTAATTTCTCGGCAGCAGTTCCTAGAAGACTTCTGAATTGCTGCACAAAGTGTGAGAAACACTGGCAAACAGGGGCAAGTGATATTCCTCCGGGGTAGATGCCAAAATTCAGGGTTCCAACCCGTACTTTGCTTGGAGGGTGAGCGTCAGGCAGCTTCTCTTTGTTCTGCTTACCAACTGCAGAATGCAGTTTGTTTGAGAGAAGAGATCCCGAAAGGGCAGAGTTGTCCCCTGGTGAGATAAGGTGAGAGGATGAAATTAAATAGCAGGCTTGGAGGGGAGGACAGTCAGAAAACAAAAGAGAAATTGACAGTTTGGGAGGGGCCGAGAATTAAACAGAAATAGTTAAAGCAGGGAAGTCCTGAAGCAAGTTGGGGGTTGGGGAGGACACTGCAGAATGCTCAACAGGAGAGAGCAGTAGCTTCAATAAAGTCATGGAAGGGGCTCTGATTAACACTGATGCACAGAGCTGAAAAAAAAAAGAACAGGCAGGGAGGATCTGAAGCAAGGTTTTTTAGGTGGGCGGCACTGCAGCAGCCTCAATGGGACACCAAGGTCAAGGGTGCAGCCCACAGACTTACAACTCTAAGAGAAGGGGCGCAGCACTCAGGGCAGATAGCAAAATCACAGTACCTTAAGACCTCTCTCAAAACTTAAATCAACTATTAAGAAATCTCTACATCAGACTAAACATTACTTAAAGTGAGAAATCAAGAACATGCCAAACAGAGGTCAGTCCTAGCATTAATTTCTTGGCAGCAGTTCCTAGAAGACTTCTGGATTGCTGCACAAAGTGTGAGAAACACTGGCAAACAGGGGCAAGTGATATTCCTCCAGGGGTAGATGCCAAAATTCAGGGTTCAACCTGTACCTGGCTTGGAGGGTGAGTGTCAGGCAGCTTCTCTTTGTTCTGCCTACCAAACTGCAGAATGCAGTTTGTTTGAGAGAAGAGAGCCAGAAAGGTCAGAGTTGTCCCCCGTATTGTTTATTTGCTGCTACTTGTATCTTGTAAAACTAATTGTATGTACTCCATTTCCCCTTCCCCCAGGGTTGCACCTGGAATTGAGCATCAGCTCAGTGTGTCTTTCCCAGTTAACAACTGTTTAAATAAAAAAAAAATGTATTTTATAATGTAAAGGGCTTTTGTTGAAAATAGGATTGTCCTTAATTAATTGTTCCAGTAGAAAAATAAAAAAAAAATCTGATTTTCACTATTAACAGCAGGAAAAACAACACACCATACTTCAGACTGAAGGATTTCCCAGAGCGCTTGATATAAAATAACACTGCCAGTCAGTGCAATAATTTGCTACAATGACGTTTTGAATGCTCTTACAGGGGCAGCAGCTACAGTTAACTCCCATGCTTTATTAAACATCACAGTATCATATTCTGATTTAGCTGCCTAGACCTAGCATACTAGTAAAGACACATTCAGTTTGCTCCTTCATTTGTCTCATGTTATAAGTTTGTACAAATTATGTGCCATGTACTATGGCAAGAGGGCAGACAACAGGTGAGAGTCAATATCTGCAGTGCATATAAGGTCCACACTCATGTTACCTTTTCTTCCTTTTTACTTTCTTTATCAACTAAGGGAGAAGATAATACAACTAGGAAAATTAGTGGCCTGTGGAAGAGTCCAATCTGGGGGATCAACCTATAAAAGAAATCCCTATAGAGCAAGGCATAGTAAATTAATATAAGAGGCAGTGATAAAGGCACAGCTTGAACTGTCATTCTACCACTCAATCATTTCAAGCTTATGATTTTCTATTTTGTGGTTCTTATTTTTTTCCTGCTTTTTCTCCCATTTTCTTTTTCCACTTATCCTTCCACCTGCTGCAATTTCACTACTCCTCACCCCCTTTAAAATACATGATAAGATACTTGTGCCGAGGCTGATGTCAGTTTTGTCATAAATATCATTCTCATTTCAGTTTTGCCAGGGATGATACAGGGATGATGCACAAATATTGAAGAAGTTTATTAATTTGAATGATGTGACATGCCCACCAGGTCAGTGAGCACTGAAACTTCATGGGATGTAAGTAGAAGTTTAATTGAAGACCATAAAAATACTGATTTAGTTCCAAGATTTCTTTTATTTACAGAGTTGCCCTGCTTATCAAATAGGAGAAAGTACAGTATCATCACAGTGCCAGACCTATATACATTTAGGCAGGTGTTATGAGCCATATCTTCCTCCCCCTCCCAGATCTCATCTCCCTCATTCATTTAATAAGCTAACCCTATTCCCTTCTTTTTGACCCACTCAGGTCAAATAAAACAAGCATTTGTCAATGTCGAATGTTGTCTCGCTGGCATTGGCATTGGTAGTATAGGAGTTAGACATGCATAGTAGGAATGGCAGTGAAGTATTAAACTGATGCCAACCCCACCCTACCCCACCCTGCAGAGACTGACAGAAGGATTTGAGTGTGCCTGGGTCGCCACTATAACGCTTATGCCATTTTACCTTACCCTACCCTGTAGACACTGACAAGTGTCATGGTGTGCTTTGGGGTCTTTGAGCCTTATACTTACCCCATTCCATAATAAAATACGCTGAGATGGGTGCAGCATAGGAGAATGGGGTGAACGTTGTGGCCAAATACTCCAAAGCACACCTTGATGCCTGTCACTGGCTGCAGGGTGGGAGTGGGGGTGAAATGGCATGAGCATTACAGCCAGTGATATACCAAGTCACACCCCTGATGCCTGTCAGTCTCTACAGGGTTGGGTGTTACAGTTGGAAACCCTAACATCGTAGGCGTTTGTTGGTATTTTCACTCCAAATTGTCAACATAGGCTTTTTGTGACTCCACCTCATGAAGAGCGGCACAATCAGTTTGTTAGCTGAAAGGTGGTTTTGTACAGCAGCTATGCCATTTGGCGACACAGGGACAAAAACACATTTTGGGCAGGATGTGAAAAATGACAAATGGTAACGTTGAAAATCTGGAGTGAAAATTTGAAAAATTGGTGAAGTCATGAGCATGCACAGGAACTGCACCACACATGTCCGTAACCCAATTATTTTTGAGATTTCTTTAGCCTCATTTTCAACATAGGCATTTTGGGACCTCCCCTCATGAACAGTGGTGCTGTGATTTTGTTACTCTGTCCCAAAAGTTGATTTCCTACAGCGACCACACCATTGTGCGCCACAAGTGCAGAAACACATTTTGGGCAGGCTGTGAAAAATGACAGCTGTACTGTTCATAAGGAGGTGTGAAAAAATGCCAGTGTTGAAAATCTGGCATGAAAATAGTGCAAATTTGTGAAGTTACAAGGGTGCATTGAAACTGCGCAATGCACTCTTGTAACACAGTCATTTTATGGACTTTCATCACCAAATTTTCAACATAGGCATTTTAGGACCTCTGCTAATGGACAGTGTCACCGTCATTTTCTCAAACTGTCCCGTAAACTGATTTTGCACAGAAACATAGAACATACATAGAAACATAGACGTTGATGACAGATAAGGACCACAAGACCCATCCATTCTGCCCATTTCTTTTTCTACTTTATGAATGTGCCATTGGCCTTTGCTCTATCAATGGCCTATCTATTCACACTCATCTGTATTGCTCCCTTATGCCTATCCCATGCCTGTTTGAAGCTCTGCACTGTATTCATATCCACCACTTCAAGAGGTAAGGCCATTCCATGCACCGAGCACCCTTTCTGTGAAAAATAACTTCCTCACATTACCCCTTAATTGGCCTCCCTCTAATCTCATGCAGTGTCCTCTTGTCCTGCTATTTTTCTTATATTGAAAATGTTAGACTCTTTCACCTTGCTAATGCCCTTAAGGTGTTCGAATGTTTCAATAATATCACATCTCTCCCTCCTTTGCTCTAGGGTATACATATTGAGCTCAGTTATCTGTCCTCATATGTTTTCTGATGCAGTCCCTGCACCATTTGGTTGTCCTTCTTTGGACTGCCTCAATTTGGTTAATGTCCTTGTAAAGGTGTGGCCTCCATTACTGCATGCAGTACTCCAGATGGGGCCTAACCAGTGTCTTGTAAAAAGGGATTATTACCTCCCTCTTCCGACTAGTGATACCCCTACTAATACACCCCAACATCCCTCTAGCCTTACCTACTGCTTTACAGGTCTGCTTGGATGATTTCAGGTCATCAGTGATGATGACACCCACGTCTCTTTCTTCCCTTGTGACTGCCAGCAACTCCCCCCAGCCTATAGGTGGCTTCAGGGTTTCTCTTCCCTATGTGCATGATCTTGCACTTCTTTGTGTTAAACCCCAGTTACCACTCTTCTGACCATTTTGCTAGTTTATCCAGACCTCTTCTCATTTTACCCACCCCATCTGGATCATCTACTCTGTTGCAGATCTTGGTGTCATCTGCAAACAGACAAACCTTACCCTCCAGTCCATCTGCAATGTCACTGATGAAGATATTGAAGAGGACTGGCCCTAGGACTGATCCCTGAGGTACACCACTTGTGACTTGCATCTCTTCTGACTGTATACCATTTACCACCACTCTCTGTTTTCTGCCCATCAACCAGTTTGCCACCCAGTTGACCAATGTCTGACCCACCCTGAGCCTACCAGCTTATTAATCAATCTTCTATGTGGAACAGTATCGAAAGCTTTGCTGAAATCAAGGTAGACAACATCAACTGCTCCCCCTTGGTCCACCACTCTGGTTACCCAGTCAAAGAAATCTATGAGATTAGTTTGACAGGACCTTCCTTTTGTAAACCCATGCTGTCTTGGATCCTATCCTTTCCTTAAGGAGTGTCTCCATAATCTTGCCCACTACCGAGGTAAGACTGACTGGTCTGTAGTTCCCTGCCTCCTCCCTGCTACCACTCTTGTGGAGAGGGATCACATGAGCCCTTCTGCAGTCTTCTGGGACCTCTTCTGTGCTCAGAGACTCACTAAAAAGTTTTGATAATGGCTCTGTTAGTTCCACCCTTAGCTCCTTTAGTACCCTGGGATGTATGCCATTAGGTCCCATTGCCTTGTCCACCCTGAGCTTATCGAGCTCTTGTAGGACCCTTTCTTTTGTGAAGGAACTAGTGCACACCTCCCTCCCCTTGTGTCCATAGTGCTCAGCTGTGGGCCCTGCCCTACCTTCTTTCAGTAAATACTGAGCAGAAGTATCTATTTAGGATAGATGCTTTAACATTGTCCTCCTCTTCACACGCCCCCTTATCCCCTTTGATCTTACCAATACCCCCTCTGGACTTTCTCCTTTCACTAATGTATCTATAGAAAGTCTTGTCACCTTTTACTGTTTGTGTTAGTGTTTCCTTTGTTTGGGCCTTTGTCTGCCTTACTGCCTTCTTCCCTTAGGGAAGTTTGGTATGCCCCCATTTCTTCAACCTGCTGTGTTCCCTTATGTTTCCTGAAGACCAGCCTTTTGGCTCTGACCTGTTCTGCTACTGTGTTTGAGAACCAAAGTGGTTTCCTTCTTTTGCACTTCCTTTTCTCTCTAACACAATGGGATGTTGCTTCAAGTATTGCATCTTTAATGCTTGCCCACTTTGCCTGTACCCCCTCACCTGTATTTCTTTTTGCCAGGGCTAGCTTAACTCTGTTGACCATCTTATCAAAGTCAGCTCCTCTGAAGTACCATATTTTTGCCTTGGAATGGGATGATTTTGTTCTAGTGGCCATATTGAACTATACCATGTGATGGTCACTGACACCCAGGTGACCTTCTACCTGACGATCTGTGATCCTTTCCCTGTTATTCAGTACTAGATCTAGGATAGTCCTGTCTCTTGTGGGTTGTTGTACCAGTTGTTTGAGACCCTGCAGGGAATCCACCATGTGTCTAGTTCTGGCAGATGTCTCTGCTGGTATTGACCAATCTGTATCTGGCATGTTGAAGTCTCCCATTATCAGAACCTCCCCTTTAGCTGTCATGTTTTGTATATCTTCTAACAGTAACATGTCTATTTCCTCCCCCTGGTCTGGAGGTCTGCACACAACCCCAGTTTGCATGGCTGTCCCATTTCCTGTTTCCAGGGTGACCCACAGTTCTTCTGGCTCCTTATGTGTATTCTGAATTTCTGTAGCTTTGATATTTTCATTGACATAAAGGGCCACTCCCCCCTCCCCCCCCTTTTTGCACCTTGGTCTCTTCTGAACAGTACATAATGGTACTGAGTCTCTCAAGAGTGGTTACTAGTAGAACCATGTCTCGCTAATGGCTACTATGTTCAGTTTAGCCTCTGTCATTATTGCCTGCGGGTCTGGAATCTTGTTTCCCAGACTGCGAGCATTTGTGTGCGTGATTTTCCATTGGTCAAATTTCAGTGTGTTAGTTGTTGGGTGAGGTCCGGTGTTTCCCCTGTGCATCGTATGGGGAGTTGGACCTTTTTCTTTACCTGGTGATGCAAATGAACTACAAACATGCTGAACTCCTGTTTGACCACTAGCTGGGGGGGGAGGGTTTTTTTCCCCCGTCCACGCTATTCTACACTGGACATGCAAAAACACATTTCAGCCAGGATATGTAAAATGACAGCTGTACTGTTCATAAGGAGGTGTGGAAAAATGCCAATTTTGAAAATCTGGAGTGACAATATTACAAATTCACAAAGTTATGAGCGTGCGTGGAAACTACGCAATGCATGGTCATAAAACAGTAATGTTTTGGAATTATTTCACCAAATTTGCAACACAGGCCTTTTGAGAGCCCACCTCATGAACAGCGGCACTGTCATTTTGTTAATCAGTCCTGAAAGGTGATTCCATGCAGTGAATGCAAAATCACCTTTTGGGACTGAATAATACCATGACAGTGACTGAATTCATGAGGAGGGGCCCCAATATCCCCATGTTGAAAATTTGGTGCCAAAATTCCCAAAAATGCCAGAGATATGCACCAAAGTTGAAAAAACCCTATTTATGCCATTATACAGTTTACTGGTATTTCTTCAGTTCATGGTTCACTTTGAAGTGCAGACGTGTTCTGATCAACTTAAGATTGTCGTGCCGGGCTCCAGAGGTAAGTATGGGGGGGTGTGGGGAGGCGTGGTGCGCAGAGGTTGAGGTGTGGGTTGGGGTTGGAGCAGGATAGACCACAAGGGACCATTTTCTTCTTTTACAGGGAAATAAAAAAAAATCACGTGACTTTTTTTTTAAAGGGGTATTTGGCACACTGGGGTAGGCTCTCAGTGTGCCACCTGAGTGTTGAGTGGCTAGCCAACAGGAGATTGGGCACCCCATTGGCACATAGCAAAGGAGGGCAAGAGCTGAGGGGGATTGTGCACCCCCCTCAGCACAGAACAAATGGAGGGGTCATTATGCCGACCGGGAGTGGGCTCCCCCATTGGCATATGAACTGAGTGACGGCATGCTAATAGGGGGATTGGGTACCCCTGAAGTCAGCTCTCTGCATGGCGGCAGTCAGTGCTACCATGTTTCTGGAAGGGTTTCACCAGGAAAGGCACATAGGGAGGGCTTGTTTTGGTGCTGCTACATGATGAGCTTGGCTGTCATTGCAGCAGACTTTTTGTTTGATGTGCTCAACACATTATGTATTCCTGGTGTGCCTGCATGCTGGCTTATTGGGGAATGAGGGACACACCTGCTGATGTGTGCCCTGCATTCGCTCAACAGTGACCATGCCTCCAAATCAGCCACTAATGTAATATGTTGGCTGGCATGCAAGTGCGAGCCAAAATAAAAATAGTAAAAACAAACAGAGCAAAAAAGAGTAGATTAGGATTGGCTAGGGAAGATAAATGCAGGGTATGTACCCAGAAATTAAGTATATTTATTAGCCGAGGCCACAGGGAAAAGGCCTGTCCAATGCACCCTGTCATTATAATTTTTTGTACCATTTTAATACCATCAGACTAGTCAAGTACACCATGAGGAGATAGGGATGTGAACCAGCTACTAGCAACATCGGAAAAAATCAGAAAATGAAACAGGAAAGAGAAACACAGAAGGGACACATCAAACTTAGCAAACAATAGAGGGACTACGGAGGGTAATGAAAGATGGAGGTAGAACAGGGTGGGAGGAAGTGGCACTGTTCAGTTAGAAGTCATGTAGAACATTGCTGTTCATACCTCTCAAACCGTCCTGGATTATAATGGAGGTTCCTCATTTTAACCCCCTTCAAAATTACTCTGTCCCTCATCCACCAATCATGGAAAAGGTACTGCCTACACAGAGAATGTGCTGTAATTTCAAACTTTATGGCCAATCCAGAAGCAAATGATTGCATACCTTTTAATGGACCAACATAGATGTAACAACAAGAACAAAGTGCTCTAGCTTTTGGACCAAATAGTCCTTCTTCAGAAGCATAATGGCAGTTATTTAGAAAAAACAATATGTTTAACAGCTAGCTCATGCAGTAGAAAATAGATGTCACTGTCTAGCTGTGCCAATTTCTTCTTGATGTTATGTAACTGCCATATACTATGGCGAATTCCGGTGTCTTCCATGTTGAAATCTAGATTTAGTATTTGCCGTATTGGTCCTTGCAAGAACAAATCTAGAAGCAAATGATTTGATACCTTTTAATGGACCAACATAGATGTAACAACAAGAACATAGTGCTCTAGCTTTCAGACCAACCAGTCCTTTCTCAGAAGCGTAATGGCAGTTATTTAGAAAAAAACAATACTTTTAACAGCTAGATCATTTACTTCTGGATCTGTTCTTGCAAGGACCAATACGGCAAATACTACATCTAGTTTTTCAACATGGAAGATACTGGAAGTCGCCGTAGAATATGGCAGTTACATAACATCAGGAAGAAACTGGCACAGCTAGACAGTGACATCTATTTTTTACTGCATGATCTAGCTGTTAAAAGTATTGTTGTTTTTTTTTTCAAAATAACTGCCATTACTCTTCTGAAGAAGGACTGGTTGGTCTGAAAGCTAGAGCACTTTGTTCTTTTTGTTACATCTATGTTGGTTCATTAAAAGGTATCAAATCATTTGCTTCTGGATCTGTTCTTGCAAGAACCAATACAGCAAATACTAAATCTAGATTTCAACATGGAAGATATCGGAATTCGCCATAGAATATGGCAGTTACATAACATCAAGAAGAAATTGACACAGCTAGACAGTGACATCTATTTTTTACTGCATGATCTAACTGTTAAAAGTATTGTTTTTTTCTAAATAACTGCCATTACGCTTCTGAAGAAGGACTGGTTGGTCCGAAAGCTAGAGCACTTTGTTCTTTTTGTTACTTCTATGTTGGTCCATTAAAAGGTATCAAATCATTTGCTTCTGGATCTGTTCTTGCAAGGACCAATATGGCAAATACTAAATCTAGATTTCAAACTTTAAGGCAGAAATTCATAATAATCTAAGATGCTAAATCAAAAAATAAACATTGCACAAGTAAACACATTGGTTTCCATATGTTCTGAGCTTTATTATTCTATCTTTGAGGATGTGTCCCTCATTATGAGAATTAGTGTCCTTTATTGTCCCTCATTTTGAGTATCTATGTCTCTCACATCAGTGGCAAAAGTTTGAGATATGTTGTTTTTCTCTTCTCTTCTCCTCTGACAGAAAAGATGACTCCCTGATGACACCTTGAATGAAACCAGTCAGCGTTAGGGAGGTCCTGCTGGTGTCCATCTAGTTTCTTTTTAAATGTCTTTGTACTTTTTCATGACTTAAACATCCTATGATTTGATCTGTGTTGGTGTTCTGAGGTGTTATTTTGGCAGTGGGTGGTGCTCAAGTGTCTGCTCATTGACAGAAATGAAGAATCAGAATTTTCATTAATATATTCTAAAGTTTGAGAGGCTGCAGGTTGACCCACTGATATAGGTCATTAGTTAGACCACACCTGGAGTACTGCGTGCAGTACTGGCATCCGTATCTGAAGAGGGACATTAAGTTACTGGAGGGAGTGCAGCGCAGGGCGACAAAGATGATCAAGGGTCTGGGGGACTTATCATACGAGAGGAGGTTGAAGGAGTTGAACATGTACTCACTGGAGGAGAGGAGAGACAGGGGGGACATGATTGAAACCTTTAAATACATGAAAGGAATAAACAAGACAGGTACAGAGGGGCTGTTCAAAGTAAGGGAGGGGAGGGCCACCAGGGGCCATGATATGAGACTGGAGCGAGGAAGGTTCAGGAGGGAGATGAGGAGACACTTTTTTACAGAGAGGGTGGTGGCTGGGTGGAATGCGTTACCTGCAGAAGTGGTATGCAGTAGAACAGTGGACTGCTTCAAATGAGGATGGGACAGGACAAGGGGGAGGGTTAATGAAGGGGAAGGGTGGAAGGGAGGGGCAGCTGCAGAATAAGAGGTGCTAGCTGCACATTCGAGCAGACTTGATAGACCTCTAGGCCTTTATCTGCTGGCAAATTTTATATGTTCGTATGATATGGTTAAACGGAAGCAGGCTCTATGAGTCTGCAGCTGGGTTCAAGATGTTGATATCATCCAGGGCCTTTACTGATCTGCAATATTCTGTGGCCATGTCAATTCAGAATCAGGTAAGACTCCTTACATTGAGGAATCCACATTGGCTCAATGCAGTGTTATTATTCCATCACAACAGAGATTTGCAGAGAGAAACCCACTTTAACAATCAACAACATTAAAGAAACACAAAAAACACAGCATTTTTGGAAAAAGCTGAAGCTTTTACTCAACAAATTCATTATTTTCACATGTATGTTTCTGTTTTGGCATTTTCCATCTGTTACACATTTTTAATATATGGAATTTGAAAATAATAGTAACTTAAAGCATACAAAAAATTCCTCATAGTAGAATCATTCCAAAGCTGATAATACCACTGTTCCAAAGTGATAATAGTATTGTTCAGAGCCCATCATACTACCGTTTTGTGCTCTGAATGATAATATTATCGTTAAAACTGAAGAGCACAAGTGCAAGAATCTCCTACACCACTGTCAAACAAACAACATCATCTCAAAATGAGGCTCGCGATTGGCCGCTTTCTCTCTGTGGGTGGGCAGAACAGTTTCAAAAACATGGCGGCTCTCTCACTTAGTAGTGGTCTATCACAACCTTGAGACTTCCTATTTTTTTCTTTTTTTCTTTTAATTCTAGTAAAAATTGAATTATCTGGTTGATCCTACATTCTACGAAAAAAGAAAAGGTAGGACTGCCTACCAAAAACAAACTTGTAAACGATAGCCTGCTTACTGGGATGAGGGAAGGGAGGGGGGGCTAGAAAGTGTGGCAGATAGCCAGGAGCAAGACTTCAGTGCAGTGACTGACCACCCGTAATGAAATGACTAAAAAAAATTAAAATTGGATCCATATATTATAAAAAAATAGCAAATAGATTCCTGTGCATCATGAGGCAGTAATTCCATCGAGAGGTTCTGGGACATGGGAACCTATTGAGCGTCTTTCTTGGGGTTCCCTATGTCCCCAGAACCTCTCGATGGAATTACTGCCTTGTAATACACAGGAACCTATTATTCTATTTCTTATATATGATGGAGAAAAGATTATCATACATTAATTTTCACCCTAAGGCACAGACAGATTCAGGCCTACAACAGACAAACCAGTACACAAATAGTCTTGGTGCTAACCTTGGTCACGAGAAACTTGTAAACCCTACTGGGACTGCACACTCCTAGGATGGCTCCCCTTATGACTGATTCTGGAATCACTAAGCCATAATAGAGCAGTGCTGTCTATACAGGGACTCATCTTCCCTTATCCACTGCACTCCATCATTCTGTCCCATTTGCCTTAGCAAGAAATAAACGTGTCCACATTCACTCACACAATTTCATCCACTTCTCTAATTCACTGATTTTTTTTTAATATTAATTGGCATGAAGCATAAGCAGCCCAAAGTCACACACATATATTATAGCACCGATGCTTGTTACTCTGGCCTACTGGATTACAGGATGGCTGGGGGGGTGTTCAGCCACAGTAATGCCAGAACAAAAGGGGATACCCTCTCTTGTCCTGGTCTTAAGAACTCTGGCCTGACCCCACCCAGCAGTGGCTAGCTTTCAGCCAGCCCTGCACTGGCCTGATCATCCCTGGTTTTGGCCACCCGGGAAGTTCAGGCCCTGGGACTAATCAAGTGACTTTGGGCAAGCCTCCTCCCAGTGAGAGCCGGGAGGGGCAGTGCACGCATAAATCTTCTTCTCCAATCAACAATATTGCAGGAAAAAAAAAAAACACAGAGTTATGAGAAAGGGCTAAAACTTTTACTCAACAAATAAATTATTTACAAAT
Source organism: Neoceratodus forsteri (assembly GCA_016271365.2). Classification (NCBI taxonomy): domain Eukaryota; kingdom Metazoa; phylum Chordata; order Ceratodontiformes; family Ceratodontidae; genus Neoceratodus; species Neoceratodus forsteri. The sequence goes on along the minus strand of CM057456.1, from coordinate 1,220,854,547 downwards.
ACAAGTTTATTTTTTGGCATTTTCCATGTGTTACACAATTTCTTATACATGATGGAGAAAAATAATTATCATGCATTATTTTACACCCTGGGGCAGCAGACAGATTCAGTCCTAAAACAAACAAACCAGTACGGAAAAAGTCTTGCTACCAACCATGGACATGAGAAACTCACAGATCCCACTAGGCCTGCATGCTCCCATGGCAGTTCCTCTTATGACTGATTCTGTAATCACTAGGTCATAGCAAGAGCAGTATTGCCTACACAGGGCCTCATCAGACCTGCCAATCACCCACTGCACTTCACCATTCCACCTGACACTGCCATTGTGATAAATAAATGTGTCTGGGTGTGCCACACCAGGCCTCCCATGCCTGTAAGTCCCCAATATGTTATCATTACTGGCATGAATAATCTGCCACAAGATGCTTAACCTATTTATGCATATTCCAATAATGCCCAAAGGGGATTCTACAACCATGTTTCTACCATCTCTTAAATGCTATTATTAAACAGATCATGCCAAACGTCTGACACAAGAACTCCATCCTTGTACAAACCCAGCAGTCTTGTGCAATAAACTGGTGGAATAACATATGGATCTTCTGAGTGATAAAAGGGACACCTCCCAATTCACCTCTCACAGATTTGGATGCCCTTACCTGCCTCCTATTTTCCCAAGGGATGATTCTGGACCAAGCCAGTTTTGTGGTCAGACTCTGCTGCAGCAGCCACTTTAAATCTGTGGTTATCATTCTGACCACATCAGTGGAGGACATGCGACCGAAATTATTCCTGCCTATGTGAATGATGAGACTCCTGTGGTGAGAAGTGAGCAAGCCCAGCTTCTTTACCTTCATAGTAAGCTCCTGACACATCATACCCCCTTTTCCACATCAGTGCAAAATTGCCCCTTCAGATGAGATGCACAGCAAGCAAGTTTTTATTTATGTAAGGCGCCCTTCCAAAGCTCAGGGTGCCTTTACACTTATTACATAAAAAATTCCCCACACATCATAAAACATGTAAAACATATTAAAAAACATCCATATAAATTCAAACTCAATATGTTTCTAAGAAGGCCTGGTTAAACAAATATGTCTTCAAACAGTTTTTAAAACCTTTTACAGTCTGGCTATCTCGTATCTGGTGAGGTAAAGAATTCCACAAGGTAGGAGACATAAAGGCAAAAGATCTTCCTCCTGATGTTTTAAGGGATACCCTGAGAATCTCTAGCAATCCCTTGCCAGAGGAATGGAGTGAGTGGGAGGGACAGTAAGGGTGCAGGAGCTCTTTCAGGTAGTATGGACCCTGCTCATGTAGGGCCTTATAGGTCAGCAAAGCGACCCTTAAGGTAATCTGCCACTGCATTGGCAAGAAGTGCAAATCACGCAGCACAGGTGTAATATGACTAGACCTAGAGACTCCAGTCAGCAAGCTGGCCATCTCATTCTGCACTAGTTGCAAGCGGCGGATATCTACCATGGATAGCCCTTGGTAGAGGGCATTGCAATAATCAAGACGACTGGTGACAAAGGCGTGGACCAAAGTCGGAAGATCTTCAGGTGGAACCAGGTGCTTCAACTGGGCTATGTTCCTAAGATGGTAATAGGAAGATTTGACTACAGCTGGAACCTGCACCCTCAGGGTCAGGCCTTCATCAAAAACAATGCCCAGGTTCCACACCTGGCCAGAGGCAATAAGCGGGATCCCACCAAGACTTAATCCTGATGGTTTTCCAGCCCATGTCCCTATCATCCTATAACCAGAGTCCACAAGCAATGCCTCAGTTTTTTCTGAGTTCAGCCAAAGCCAACTGGCACTCATCCAGCTCTGAATCTCCAATAGGTAGTTATTAAAAACCGCGAAAGAATCTAATTCCTGATCGGGTGCCAAGGACATGTACAGTTGAGAATCATCAGCATAGCAATGAAAATTCAATCTGTACCACCTTATAATGTCCCCTAATGGAAGCAAATACACTGCGAATAACATGGGGGACAGCACTGAGCCCTGTGGAACCCCACAGGGTAGCCCATGAGGGGATGAGGAATAAATTGCTGACACCACTCTCCAAGACCTACCCTCGAGGAAGGACTTAAACCAATTGTGGACTGCCCCCACCTCAGTCCACAAAAAAACCACAGGCACTTGAGCAGCACCCCATGATCCACAGTGTCAAATGCTGCTGAGAGATCAAGGAGAACCAAGATCGAATGGGCTTTCCAATCTCTTGCCGTCAGGAGGTCATTAAGTACCCTCACCAGGGCCATTTCAGTGCTATGGCTTTTTCTGAAGCCAGACTGTGGTTGGTCAAATGATCCTCCAGCTGCAGTGCGACCACCTTCTTGATAACTTTCCCAACAAAGGGCAAGTTCGAGATTGGTCTGTAGTTAGCTGGGCAGTCGTGGTCAAGGGAGTTTTTTTTTAAAAGGGGGCGAACTATTGCCTCCTTTAAGGGATCTGGAAAGATCCCTCTCTCCAATGAAACTCCCACTATCCCAGCAAGGACCAGGCTGATGACTTCTACACTCCCCACTAGTACACGTGTAGTGTACGGATCCAAACTTCAGTAAGTTGGCCGCAGAGTCTGGATGATCCTCACTATATCCACGACTACTGGTTGGCTGAAGGTGGACCAGGTCAACTGGGTATTAGTACTACCCAGATGATTAATGCAAGGACCAATGGAAAGGCACTGGCTGATCTTATTTCTGTTGGTGGACACCTTATCAGAAAAGAACTGCACAAACTCCTCACACTGTTTTTGTGACAATGCTCAACCAGAGTGAAGACAGGCTGGACTGCACAGTCTGTTCACAGTCTGGAACAGCTGGACTGGTCTGTTCTTTGCTGTAACAATTTCCCTTGACAGGAATTCTGCCTTCTTATGGGAAATCGCTGATTGATAGACATCATAATGGTCCATCAATCTAAGTCTGTTCACCTCCAGGTGAGTTTTCCACCAGTGTCTTTCCAACCTTCGCCCCTGCCTCTTTAATTTATGGATCTCCCCATTAAACCATGGGGCACCCAGATGAAAGGTAAGAGGGAGAACACAAGAAGGAGCAATGATATCCAGTGCCTCAGTAACAGCCTTATTATAGGCTGACACAAGAGTCCTTGGGTCAGTGCTATCCCCTGGAATTCCAGAGAGGTCTAGTACCGCCATTAGGCCTTCTGAGGTAACTCCTCTTAAAGGGTGGAACTGTACCAACTCTCTTGGGCAGGCCTATTTCAGGGGGGCTGCTAAACTGAATCTTAGGAAGTGATGGTCAGACCATCCAAAGGGCTCCACCTCCACAGCGGAGGTCTTCATCCCCAGGTGAAACCAAGTCCAATGAGTGTCCTTTCTCATGGGTTGCAGTGGTAATAACCCATGTTAAGCCCAATGAATCCATCAATTGGAGGAGGTTCTGTCCAAACGGTGAGAATTCATCATCGACCCAGGCGTTGAAATCTCCCAAGATCAACCATCTGGAAGACTCAAATACCTTGTCGGTGATGAACTCCGCAACCTCCTTCAGGAAATTCCTCCCATCACCTGGTGGATGGTAAATGAGAATGATCCTGTAGCCAACACCTGCATCCATTATACACTCAAAGGCGTTGGTAGCCTCAGCTGGGACCTCCATGATACCAGTTCCAGTCTAAAACAGACAGCAACCCCCCCTGCCCCGACGATCTACTTTTGGGCGGTGAATTACCAAGAACTCAGCTGGAATTGCAGACTCCAAAATTGGGTCAGCACTTCCATCTAGCCAGGTCTCGGTGATACATGTCAGGTCGACAGATGCCACAAGATCGGCAATATAGCTGGCAGTATAGCCTAGCGGTTAGAGGAACGAGGTGTGAATGAGCTTGTACATCCAGCAGACCAGACCTGAGTTTGATTCTCACAACCTCCACATGCATACTGTGTGACTCTGAGCAAGTCACTTAACTGTCCAGTGCTCTCATGTCACCCCTGAAAACAGGCACTTGTGCCTAGTGGGCCTTATCCGGTTACCAAAGACTAACCTAACTAAGACCTGGCATTACTTAACACCACCTAAAAGGGACTGGAATCCAGAGATGACTCCACTTCCTGCCTGATAAAATCAGAGCACTTGGGTATGGGCACAAGACAGGGAGAGCCTCGTTCCCGTCCATTTCGCCCAAGGGCATCTCCTGGTCCTCACTATCCCAATCCGTCTGTTCCCTTCCCATTCCCCTCGAGAGTTCCAAGATCTCTTATTCCATCTGCTTCCTCATCCCCTTAAAATACCAAGGGCACAACATCTAAAATAAACATCAGATGGAAGCTATGGATAATCAAATGGATGGAGACCCTTTAGTCTCAAGGGGGAGTACTACCTGACCGCACTCCTACTTCCACAGCACATAACTCAGGTGTTATAAAGTTCTCAATATTTAATACAATAACCTTCTCACTTAACCCACCCTCCTCCCAAATTTCTTTAAATGCATTTATTTAAAATTTAAACCCCTAATAAATTAACCCTCTACATCAGTAGCTCAACTCTTCCCCATACTCTTATTTTTACAGAGCAAACTTAAAGAGCTCCTAACCGTCTCCCACAGGTTTAATTTAAAGTCACAAACAGATTTAGCTCTGTATTCTCACAACAGTCAAGGTCCAGGATTAAATTTCTCAGTCAAAAATTTCATATGATAACAAACAGCCTGTTGAACTAAAATTCAGGCCCAACTTGATACTCTCACTACCTGTGGGATTGATCACAGGTACTCTCGCTGCCCAAATCAATAGCTGTTCAAGTGTTCACATGAAGATTGAGTTTGATATATATTCTCCTCCTAATATATGCTTCCTTCCTGTTAAGAAATCCTCGAACGGTAGTCCAAACTCCAAATGATGAATAAATTAGGCCCTCTCTGTGCAAAACACCACCTGAACAAACCTGCCCCACTAACATGACTTCTACCGGCAACAGCCCACCTGCCAATACCCACAGAGAGGCCAGGATATTAGGGGACCACCAACCAGCTCCCCGGTTGGCTAACTCCATTTTTCTCAGTGGAATCAGAATCAGGCAGCTTAACTCCCACTGAGAGGCCTCTCAATGTCCCGGCAAAGATTTACAAAATGTTCAACGACTGAAAACTTTTGGAGTTCAAGGTCCAGGCAAAGAAAGAGGAAAAAGTCAGCTGATACAGCACAGCATAGCGCAGAATAGTAGCAGATTCAAAGTTCGAGAGGAAAGGGGAAAAGGGGGGTAAGTCAACGCAGCCCCTAGAGCTCCCCAGTTAAGCTCTAGTTCAATCAATCAATCAATCAATCAATCTTTATTTTACTAGTGGAGACACCATTGAGTTAAAACTCATTTGGAAGGTGGACCTGGACAAGGTCACAACACATTAGACAATGCAATTAGGGTACAAAATTCAAAGATAACAATAAAAGCTCAAAATACACAGCAGTAGGAACACCAAAAGAAATACAAGGTACAAAAATAAAACAGATATATACAAAATATATATACAATATTTGCATAAGGCATATTAGATATGTGCAGTAGAACTAAGTAACTTCAAGAGGAGAGAAGAAGGGGTACCAGACAAAAGTTAAAAGAAGGAGTAGGTATCATAGGTATCATAGGTAACTACAGAGCTAAAACATACTTGCGTCCATGGTGCTCGCTTGCTTTAATAAAGATTCCCTGATTCCATGTAGAATCTATCCAGACTGGTCTTGAATTGGAGCACTGATGAACTAGCCACCACCTCAAGTGGTAGCCTGTTCCATACAGAAACCACTCTTTGACTAAACCACCCTTGTCTTTTAACTAGGTTATTCCTACTGCCTTTCAGCTGCAGTGGATGAGCCCATAGGCCTGATCCACCAATTCAAGCCCTAGACTATCCCATAAGTTACTATCTGTCCATGCTTTGTAGACCAAGCACAAATCCCCTCTAGTACCTCTATACTGTAATGAGTATAGTTTTGTTACATTCAGTCTTGTTGCATAATCTTTCCCTTTTAAATTTTTGACCACTCTTGTTGCCCTTCTCTGCACCCTTTCAATCATCTCTTTCTCCCCCTTTTTATAGGGAGACCAGCCTTGAGCTCTATCCTGCAGTATGGGCCTCACCAGAGATGCATATAAGGGAAACATCACGTTCTTCTCCCTACTCTCTATGTGCCTAAAAAGATGCTATTTAATACTCCGTTTCCTTTTTGCACTATTTTTTTACAATGGGTATTGAACTGTAGGTCCTGTGATATAACTATCCCTAGGTCTCTTTCCTCATCTGTTGTTTCGAGTATATGGTTATTTACGATATAAGAATGTGCCTGATTTTTGTTACCCATGTGCATCACAGCGCACTTGTCCTGGTTTAAGTATAGTTTATATTTAGAGGTCCACTCCTGAATGTAGTCTAGGGCTGTCTGCAGAGAGTCAGCATCATTTTTATTTTATATAATAGCTCCCAATCTGCAGTCATCTGCAAATTTTGTGAGCCACATCTTGATGTGGTTGTATTAGATTGTTGACACATAGATATTAAACAAACAGAGTCCTAGCACTGAGCCCTGGGGCACCCCATTCATCACCTTTGCCCAATCAGAACAAACTCCCCTTATTTAAACTCTCTGCCTTCTAGCTGTCAACCACACCTGGATCCAGTCAGTTACATTTTCCTGTATTCTGCTACCTTCAAGAACATCGACTAGTTCAGGTTGGAGAAGTTTGACGAATACTTTGGAAAAATCTAAAAACACCATGTCCACAGATTCTACCCTGTCCAATGCCTTGCTAGCTTGTTCATAAAATACCAGCATAAATGTCTGGCATGATTTACCTTTTGTGAACTCATGGTGTGTCTTGTTCATTAGTTCTTCCTGTTCTATATGGTTAATAATGTGATCTTTTAAGATTCCTTCCAAGATTTTAGATGAGATAGATGTTAAACTGATGGGACGGCAATTAGCTGGATCTGATTTTGGACCCTTTTATGTAATGGAATCACTGTTGCCTTTTCTATGAATCCACTACCTGCCTTGAGTCATGTGATGTCTGAAATATAAGGGTGGGGGGAGCTAATACCTATAACATTTCTTTGTGTATTCTAGGGTGCAAGCCATTTGGTCCAGGGGATTTATTGGGATTTATTTGTGCCAGCCTCTTTTCAACATCCTTGACATTGATATATATTGATGTATTGTTTTTGTCTTTCTGGTTACTAGTTAAGACAAGGTTTGGTTTTGTATTGAATGCTGAGGAAAAATATTTGTTTTGAATATTCACTATTTCCTTGTTATCAGTAACTATCTGACCATTCTGATTTTTAATGGCTCAACACTATTGCTCCCTCCTTTTTTGTTGTTTATGTATGCATAAAAAGTCTTATAATTGCCTTTACAATTTTCTGCCAGCTTTAATTCGTAACCTGCTTTCACTCTTTTGATCTCTTTTTTATTTTTCTAGTCAATTGTTTGTAGTAGGACCATCCATACACTTGTTTAGTTTTCTTTAAACTTTGATAAGTTTTGTGTTTTTTTGTATTAGTTTCTTAATTTTAGATGACATCCAATGTGGTGTACTTCCCTTCTTGGTATATTTATCTCTACGTGGAATGCATTTAAGTCTCTTCTGGTATATTTCTGTACAAAAGAGCTCCCACATAGTTTTCAGCAGTTTGGGGTTGAAATCTTTTTCCCAATCTCACTGTGCTAAATTATGCTTTAAGCACTTTAAGTCAGCTCTCCCAAGGTTTAGCACTGCCGAGTCTCCTAATTGTTTTGTACAACTCTCATTGATCACAAACTGCAAGGCAAGGAACAGGAGGGTGGATTGAAGAGTTAAGCGGTGGGCAGGGCACAAGGGAGGGGGTTACAGGTTAATCGGTGGGCTGGGAGCTACAGGGACAAAGAGAGAGACAGAGCACTTAGCAGCAGGAGGAGGAGGAGGGGGGTTGTTAGGCTGGCATCAACTATGAATTGAATTGGCCTCAGCAGGAACAAGAAACAAAAGAAACAGAATGAGTTTAGGTTGAAGGGCAGATTAGGAGGCTGGAGGCAGAAACAATGGAAACAGCAGAAGTTACAAGTTCAAATACATTCACAATCCCCAGAGGCAGCATAAAACAGAATAAAATACAGTAATTGCTCAATCCCACAGAGAAGCTGTAACACTATTGCACATTACACACTCGGCCCCCTTTGATAACTTTAGCAGCGCTTACAGATAATTCTCAGAGATACATTACACATTCTCCCCAAAAATGTTTAGCTGCGCTTTAGCATGCTTTCCCTAAAATTCAAGGCTATGAGGAGGACAGGGGTCTAAGAAATAGCAGAAGCAGTCTAAAGAACACTGCAGCCATGGAATTCAAACTAAGGGAAACTGGACCAATCTGCTGGCAAGCCACATCTACCTCAACCAATCACAAGCTGACACAGACCGCTGCAGCAAATCAGAGTCCGAGCTTCGGCCCTGGGCAAAGTCTGAGGTCGCACCTAGCTATGTGAGCTTCAGGAACAGGCAGGAGAAGTGGTGCAGCCAGCTGGTTTCTCCAGCCAAGCAGCAATTCAGTGGGAGCCACTTGTGCCCGATCAGGGGAAGACCTGGAAGGGAAGAACAAGAGGGAAGGTGTTAGTTAAGAGGCAAGGAACAGGTGGGTGGATTGAAGGGTTATGCAGTGGGAAGGGAGCAAGGGAGGAGGTTACAGGTTAATCGGTGGGCTGGGAGCTACACAGACAAAGAGAGAGACAGAGCAATTAGCAGCAGTGGGAAGGGAGAGTCGTTAGGCTGATACCAACTATGAATTGAAGTGGCCTTAGCAGGAGCAAGAAAGAAAAGAAACAGAAGGAGTTTGGGTTGACTGGCAGATTAGGAAGCTGGAGGCAGAAACAATGGAAACAGCAGAAGTTACTGGTCCAAATACATTTACAATCCCCAGAGGTAGTATAAAACAGAATAAAATACAATAATTGGTCAATCCCACAGAGAAGCTGTAACACTATTGCACACTGCACACTCAGTGCCCTTTGATAACTTTGGCAGCGCTTGCAGACAATCCACAGAAATGCATTACATTACACATTCCCCCCAGAAATGTTTAGCTGCACTTTAGCATGCTTTCCCTAAAATTCAAGACTACGAGGAGGACAGGGGCCTAAGAAACAGCAGAAGCAGGCTAAGGAACACTGCAGCTGTGGAATTCAAACTAAGGGAAGTTGGGCCAATCTGCTGGCAAGTTGCATCTGTCTTGGTCAATCACAAGCTGACACAGATGGCTGCAGCCAGTTGGAGTCTGAGCTTTGGCCCTGGGCAAAGTCTGAGGACATATCTGGCTGCGTGAGCTTCAGAAACGTGCAGAAGAAGTGGGGCAACTGTCTAGCTTCTCAAGCCAAGCCACAATTTGGCAGGAGCTGCTTGTGACCAATCTGGGGAAGACCTGGAAGGGAAGAACAAGAGGGAGGATGTTAGTTAAGAGGTAAGGAACAGGAGGGTGAATTAAAGAGTTAAGCGGTGGGCAGAGAGCAAGGGAGGGGGATACAGGTTAATCGGTTGGCTCAGCGCTACAAGGACAAAGAGAGAGACAGTGAATTTAGCAGTAGGGGGAGGAAGAGGAGGAGGGGGGGGGTTGTTAGGCAGGCACCAACTATGAACTGAATTTGCCTCAGCAGGAACAAGAAACAAAAGAAACAGGACGTTTAGGTTGAAGGGCAGATTAGGAGGCTGGAGGCAGAAACAATGGAAACAGCAGAAGTTGCAAGCCCAAATACATTCACAGTCCCTAGAGGCAGTATAAAACAGAATAAAATACAATTGCTCCATCCCACAGAGAAGCTGTAACACTATTGCACATTACATACTTGGTCCCCTTTGATGACTTTAGCAGCACTTACAGATAATCCCCAGAAATACATTACACATTCCCCAGAAATGTTTAGCTGCACTTTAGCAAGCTTCCCTAACATTCAAGGCTACGAGGAGGACAGGGGTCTAAGAAACAGCAGAAGTGGGCTAAGGAATGCTGCAGCCATAGAATTCAAACTAAGGGAAGCTGGACCAATCCACTGGCAAGCCACATTGTTCTCTGCTAGTCACAAGCTGACACAGACAGCTGCAGCCAGTCAGAGTCTGAGCTACAGCCCCAGGCAAAGTCTGAGGTCATACCTGGCTGAGGGAGCTTCTGGAGTGGACAGGAGTAGAGGCATGGCTGGCTGGCTTTTCCAGTCAAGCCGCAATTTGGCAGAAGCTGCTTGTGCCTGATCAGGGGAAGACCTGGAAGGGACATGCCTGACATGTTGCTCTCTCATCTGGTTTTCTGATGTATGGGTGTCCCAGTGTCTCTGCCAAAGAAACCAAATCTGTAAGCATAAGCAGAAAGAAATTAGACAAAACATGTTATTGCTCCCCATGCAGGGTTTTTCTTGGGAGGTGACTGACTGGATATAAGCCTTGCAACCCATAAACTCCCACCAGCTAATGTTGTTTATTTTGTCCTCCTGCAAACCTAGCTGTGCTGCCTCTGTAGTCACCCTGATTCTGAACTAGTGTGAATTGTACCTGTTTAGATATCTACTGGTTGCCTGAATTCACTTTCTCAAAATCACTGGGAACTGACACCTGGTCACCAAGTTTTCATCACAGTGAACAAAGAAATTCACCCTCTTCCCCCTTGTGGCCTGTGTGCTAAATAACCAGACACACAATTCCCCAAGAAAGAACCCACCACTGATTCACCAAGACTCTGGAGACCCAAAACCCTAATGCCACATTTACCTACTTTTGTGGCATTAAGTTAATCTAACTAGTGCATTAACAAAGTTTTTTTGCAAAGAATTTCCTTTCTTTTTGAGATAGTGGAATTGTATCCTCATTTACAGAGACCTGTGTGAACAGGTGAAGATGTGCAGGGCCCTTTGGGCCATGTGCTATTGGAAGAGTCCATCCACCTACAGAAGTGCAGTGCATGGCACATTCACTTTCTACACATTCACTCTTCGCACATTTAGTACACATTAACTCCTCATGTAATCACTCTTTACACATTCACTCTTCACTCATTTTTTTATCTTGACCACACATTTTCAAGATAGTCATTTTATGACTGCCCCTATAATCATAATATGTATCATTTATAGCATATTGGCTGAAATGTCATTTCACACCACAAGTGCAAAAACAAGTTTCATCCAGGATGTAAGAATTGACATCTGTCATGTGGTGTGGAAAAATGGGTATGTTGAATATTTGGAGTCAAAATATTGAAAATTGGTGATCTTGTAAGTGAATGTTGAAATACTAACATACTAAATTGCCAGCAGAGCAGACCTAATAGTCTTTTGTGTCTGCTCATTTGGTCAGCCCCCACCCTCCAAGTTGTTCATCTTGACATCCACCACACAACCAGGTCCCTCTCAGCCATTGAGACTTGTAGCATTCCCCCCCAAGGATGTACGCTAGGCCCAGGTTTCTGGCTCCCTGGTGCAGTACCTTGCATTTCCCTGCATTGAACCTCAGCTTCCACTTTCCAGACCACCTTTCCAGAGCCTCCAGGTCTCCTGTAGGGCACCCCCCCTCCTCCCCATCCACCACTGCCCCCAGTTTTGAGTCATCCGCAAATAGACTCATCTCACTCCTGAAACCCGTCCTTGTGTCAGAGACATAGGCGTTGAACAGGAGGGGCCCAAGGACTGCACTAATGACCCTCCCTGGGGATGAGACTGTCCCACCAACCACAACCCTCTGGGTTCGGTCCTGGAGCCAATTGCCTATCCATTTGATCATCTGGTTCCCCACCCCCATTTCTCCCAGCTTATCCAACAGGCCCCCCTGAGGAACAGATTCAAACGCCTTGCTGAAGTCAAGAAAGAGGATGTCCACTAGTCTACCCAGGTCCAAGGCACCTATCACCCAGTGATAGAACTCCACAATGTTTGTCTGACACAATTTCTCAGGGATGAATCCATGCTCTCTATCATCCAGGCACCCCAACTTTTCCAGGTCTCCCCCTAGCCTCTTCTTGACAATGCCGTCCATCACCTTGCCCACCACCAATGTCAGGCTGATGGGCCTGTAGTTCTTTGCCACCTCCCTTGATCCCCTACATACTGCAATGTTCAAGTCATAACCTGGGCATTTTACCATATGTGTACACCAGATTTCCAGCATAGCCTTCTTATTACCACACCTCATGAACCTAGTAGGTGAAAATGTTAAAATATCTGCCAAAACATCATTCCATGCCACAGGTGTGAAAACACATTTTGGCCAGGATTTAAAAAAATGACAGCTGTCACATTTGTAAAGTGGTGAGTAAAAATGGCTGTGTTGAACATGTTGGGTCAAAATATTAAACACGAGCAAAGTTACAAGCAAAAGTAGAAAAATTTCAATGTATGTGCATAACTTTCCCATTACTACATATTTTAACCCCAAATCATCAACGTAGCCTTTTTATGACCCCACCTCAGGAGCAAGAATCCCACCTTAAAGGTTATTCACCAAGTGACTGTGAAATCATCTTTGGGGCCTGATTTGCATAATTCCACTGCCACTAGCCATGAGGTGGGCCACAAAAAGGCCATGTTGAAAATTTGGGGTCAAAATATGCAAAAATGATAAAGTTATGCATTAAAGTTCAAAACCTCACTGAGCCACACTTAACTTGCTTTCTCATATTGCAGTTTACGGTTCCAGCAGCAAGACGTGTCTTGGATCAGAGAGTGGATCTTCACCCTGGGACCTGTTCATGTGAGTGAGGTTGTGTGGGGGGTATGGGGGATATGGGTCAGTGGGTGCTGAGTGGGAGGTTGGGGTGAGGGGGTTGGATCAGCAAGGGACAGTTTATTTTTTTACAGGTTTAAGCAAAATAATCATGAGTTGTTTTTCTTTATTACAGGGAATATTAATGCAGGGATGGTGATCAGAGGATGGGGGGTGCCACTAGACACCAAGGGAAAAAATATACATAAGGGGATGATAATTGGAGGGCAGTGGGTGCTACTAGACACTAGGGGAAAAAACATAAATAAAAAAGGGTATAGCAATCAGAGGGTGGGGATGCCACTAGGCACCAGAGAAAAACCATACATAAGGGGACAGCAATCAGAGGGTGTGGGTGCCACTAGACAGCAGGGAAACATAAGGGGATGATGATCACCACTAGACACCAGAGAAACAAGCAGTAATGTAAATACTAATCAGAGGGTCGGGGGCACCACTCGACACCAGGGAAACATTACATACATAAGTGGATGACAATGGGGGTGGCACCACTAGACACCAGGGAAACAGTGGCTCATTGCTGTCAGAGCAGCCTGTAGCATGAGTTCCAGCTGTGGCTGCAGAAGTCAAGAAAATGCAGATGTCCTTATACAGAGAACACGGACAAATGGCTCCTCTCACTAACCTGGGCATCCTGGATTTTGGGGTACCCAGAATATTTTTGAATACTTTAAAAAAAAAACAGCTGAATCTAGCTAGACAGGTCATGTTTGTTGTGGTTGGATGTGCAGATTCTGAGATCCCAGTGGGGAAAAAGTGACAAAATCTGGGTTTTTTGCTGGTTTGTTTTTGTCATCACCTAGCTCCCAGGTGGTTTGTAATTTTGGTTTGAATTTTTCAGGATAGAAAAGGATTGGCCCTGAGTGATATATTTCACTAGTTTGGAGAAAAAAATATTAATCCATTCAAGAGTTATAAGTATTTTAAATGTTGGTTCTAAGCATGCTCAGTACAGTCTTTTAGATAGCTGTTTCATATGAAAAAAGAACTTGTCCATACAAGAAAGAATTCTGTTTTGTGTGGGGGAAGCCTTTTTCATGAGAAAAAAAAAATGTTTTCATATGTTGATCATCTTGTTTCTGTTTCTTTAAAAAAATTTGAAAACCCATAGAAATCATATCATGGAAAAACATCAACACATGTATCTTGCTAATCGGGACCCCATTAGATGGATTCTGCACTTAGTTGTGTGAAACATGATCAAGTAATTTCTTTTTAACACATTTTTAAAATCTTTTTTTGTGAGATGATTTTCTTTATTTCAACTTTAACAAGCCATAGCTTTGTCAATATTTGCTGTTAAGGAGAGGTCACGTGATGCATCTGAGCAGGTGAGTCTCACTCTTCTCAACTCCACTCCTCGACTTGATTCTACAGCTTTAAAAATAACAATTTCAGGCTAACCTTACTGGCACTTTTGGTGCTACTCATTAGCTTTGGTGTTCCACTGCTCTCACTTGGCATTTTGGTCTCCAAATCAGCCGATAAATCACACAATGGATGGAAGTTGAAATGGGGCCTGCTGGCCCTACACACACTCCACCACCCATGCTGGAAAAAGCAAAGGCCGCTAAGAAACCCAAAACACAAGCAGCGGCTGTTACTAAATCGAGCCCAGCACTGACTCATCTAACAGAGGAAAAGTTTCTGCAAGAACTCTCCCCGATCAAAGAAGCCCTGCTGAGCGTAACCAGCCAACTGGTAACTGTGCAAAAAAACTTGTAGACCCTCTTTCTCAGGATTAGTGATGTGGAAGCAAGAACCAGCTCCATTGAGGATTGAAGAACTAGTCAAGAATCAGATTTTATGGCTCTCAGCCACAGAGTCTCTAAAGTAGAGGATAAGCTAGAGGACCTGGAGGGGCACAGTAGGTGAAACAATTTTCTACTGATTGGGCTTCCAGAAGGGTCAGAAGGTCAGAACTCCATGCTATTCCTACCAAAAATTTGTGAGACGGTAGCTAGCCCTTCTTTTAATGGCCCCAGCTACATTATTGAGAGTGTTTACATGGCACTGAGCCCCATACCCCCACCGAACAGCCCTCCTTGACCCCTGATCTTTATGCTCCTAAATTTTCTTGACAATGCTTACATCCTGGCCATGCTGGGGGATACTAAAGAACTTTTATCAGAGGGAAACAAACTAAAGCTAATGCAACACCTTCCCCTGCTCAATGGAGCAGAATTTAATCCTTTTGTCTCCAAAATGTTAGCTGCAAGGATCCATTTTAAGATGCTGTACCCAGCTAGGCTGCAGGTGAACTACTAGGGCTTAATGAAGACCTTCGAAATGGAAAGCCAGGCTAAACAAAGAACTCCCCAACCTGTTCCCAGATCTTTTTCAAGCTCCCAAGTGAATTATCTAAGGGCAAATTTGGATCTAGTTTTGCATCCTTGGATGCAATGTGACTTTGTTTTTCTTCTATTTCATTTTTCTGGTTGCTTAGTAAGGGTAGAGGGATTAATGTTTTATCAACCCAGTGGAAATAAACCTTGGGAAGCACAATCTATCATTCAACCCAGTGGACTCTGAAGGACAATAAACTGACACATACAATGCAGAGGATCCAACTTTATGTGATACGGCATGTGAATAAGGTTGACATGGTGGGAAAGAATCCTCCTTATGGATCGTCGGCAGGTGTTGGGATCCATGGAAGCAGGGTCAGGAAACATTGGGTGGAGAGCGGTATGGGTCACTTAAAGGCTCATGTTCCCTGAGTTCCTTCAGCTCACCACTGGAAAATCAAAGGTAGGTCTGAGGCCTAGTCACTGTTGGGGCTGGGGAGGTCACAAGGAGGCACTGGGGTGCTCCTCCACCTATTATGGAGGGACTTAGGGTGCTCCATATCATGCAATGTAAGGAAGGGTTGCCATTTATCCTGGACCTCCATGCTGGGCCCGCATCAGGGGTGGATGCCCCTTGGGCCTTTATGGGAAGGCTGCAGGAGGTAGCCCCAAAGGAGACAAATATGGGGAGATGGGGTCCTAGACTGCGCCCC
This sequence comes from Neoceratodus forsteri, assembly GCA_016271365.2. Lineage (NCBI taxonomy): Eukaryota > Metazoa > Chordata > Ceratodontiformes > Ceratodontidae > Neoceratodus > Neoceratodus forsteri. The sequence continues at coordinate 1,220,838,783 of CM057456.1, read as the reverse complement.
CCCCAACAGAGTGGAATATACCATGGCTTACTTGTGCAAAGAAGGATGGAGTGGGGAGTTGGATTTCTCTGACACCCCCCCCAAACAGAAAATGCAGACAGGCCGAGGTAGAGAAACAGGAAGCGGGCTGGGGGCATTTTGCCACTGAGGGTCAAAAGTGAGAACCATCTTAGAAATGGCAGCCCTGGGCCTTATACTGTTTATCTTCTGTGATGGGGGCAAGCAGGGGATCTCATTTCTAACCACCTAATAAGCAGTTTTCTCTTCTACTGTTAGGCTGATATTGGCCTTAACTGGATGGAGATTGCCCTTAGAGTTCCCGTGATGGGAAGGGGGGAGTACACCAGTGCATTTGCAGGCCTTCCCTGGAAAAGAAGTGATGGTGGCTACAGCTCTCTTCTGGTTAACTTGAGGGAGCAGGGGGATGAGATGAAGGAATATGGTCTTGGCATTAATGCAACATGGCCCCATTGGCTCTCCATCCAATGCAACAGTTACAGACACAGTGATCCTGGGTCTCACCACTTGAAGATATCCTTGCAATATGTTATACCTTACTGCTGAGGCAATGTTAGACACATGGTTTCTGGGGCAGCAGTCATTGGATGTAGAGAAAAATTCTCACTTGGCAGGTTTTATTACCCAGGGTTGATTGGGGGGGGGGGAGTTGCACTTCTTTTACACATTTACTACAGCTTGTAATTAGTTTTGCAGGTTAAACTGTGGGGAATGAGGGAAGGAGGGGAGCTGGGGCCCACAAGAGATGAGTTCACTCATCACTGGCAGTGAGTACTTGGAGTTGTGGCCATTAGGGCTGGGGGCTGACCGTGGTGTATTAAGGGGATTGTACTACTAGTTGGGTTCTTACAGTCTGTTTGGTTTGCAGAAGTGGAAGGGGAAGGGAGGGAAGGGGCATGTTTCATTTGGCTATGGGGAAGGGATGGGTGGACTGGGTACCTTACTTATATAAGGCTAGGCAGATGGGGATTCGACCAACAGCCACTGCATGCAACAGCGATGGGCACTACATATAAATGTATCTTGTGGAATGTGAAGGGGTGAATGATAAACGTAAAAGATACATGATTTTGCGATGTCTCAAAAATATCAACTGGACATGATTTTCCTACAGGAAACTCCCCTTAGGCAGGCAGACATACAGTACTACCATAGAGAATGGGTGGGTCATGCCTATGGGGTGGGGATCAGAAGTAAGAGGGGAGATGTAGGAATCCTTATATGGAGAGGGACCCATTTCCATCTGATTAAAGAATGCAGAGACCCTGAGGGGTGCTTCTTGTTATTCAGGGTCACTTGAGGTTAGCCGAGGTAATGTTAGGAGGGATTTATGGACCCACTATAGATTCCACAGGTTTTTTCTTGAGCCTGTTGAAACACTTATTGCCCTTCTCACATCTCCCAGTCTGTCTTGGGGGTGATTGGAACCTTGTTACTCACCCAGATCTGGACAGGCTGGGTGTCCACCATAAAGGTCTCTCTCTGGCCCAGCGGGGGATCAGAGATCTTATGGACTCGGTAGGGCTGGAGGACCCATGGCACATATTACACCCTAACGATAGGCAATATACCTTCTTCTCCCCCCCCCGCATAAGACGTACTCTCGAATAGATTACTTCTTAATCACCCTCTCCAATCTCTCGGGTCTTCTTGCCTGCAAAATTCACTCCACCATGATCTCTGATCATGCTACACTGTTCATGGAACATTCCCTGAAGGGGCTAGAGGAACAGGACAGGGCCTGGTGCTTGAATGCTACCCTTCTGAAAGACATGCACTTTGCTAAGTCTCTTGATGAGTACATACAAACTTTCTTTAGGGAAAATGAGGGGACAGCATCAGGTGAGGACATGTTGTGGGGGGGGGGCGGAAGAATGCACCATCATAGGTGAATGTATCCATCTGGTGTCAAAGGCCAAAAAACAGAGATCAGAAAAGACAGGCCAATTGTTGTCTCAGATTTGCACTCTGGAATGGAGTCTGTCTGCTGTGGACAATCAGGACAAATGTACTAGGCTACATGCCTGTAGACCACAATACTTTGGCTTGCTGCCAGAACAGGCTGATCTTGCTTTCCAGAGAGTCAAATTCCAGTATTTAGAATCAGGTGAAAGAGCGGGCAGGTTAGTAGCCCTACAGATCAAACAGTTAGAAATGCAGCAAATGATACACAGCCTTCAACCCACCCCGGGTGGAGCAATTCTTACCAGACCCCATGACATAGCCAATGCATTCCAACAGTTCTACAAGACCATTTATTGTCCAGAACAGGAAAACACACCCAACATGACACATATAGAAAGCTATTTAGAGTCCATCCCACTGCCCACACTCTCAGAGACACAACAAGAGATTCTGAAGGCCCCTATTACCTTAGAAGAAGTGTGACACATTTTAGGACAACTACCTAAGGAAAAGGCTCCAGGTCCAGATGGATTCAACAACAAAATCTATGCCACTTTCATGGATATCTTAGCTCCCTCCCTCACTAAGCTATTCAATTACCTTTGCAAGTCTGGTCTTTCAGATTCAGCGTTCATCCAAGCTTGGATCACTGTCATTCCCAAACCTGGTAAATCCCATCTTTTACCTGGAAATTACTGCCCTATCTCCCTTTTGAGTTCTGATCTAAAAATCTTAGCCAAGGTTCTGGCTAATCTTCTTTTGAAGATATGGCAGGGGCTCATCAGCTCAACCCAGGTCAGATTTGTGGTGGGACGACTATCCTCTGACCACTTTCGTAAGGTCCTTCACCTTATCTCAATAGCAGGAGAAAGGAATATCCCAGCAGTTCTGGGTTCCTTGGACATGGAGAAGGCCTTTGATCGGGTCTCCTGGCCTTTCTTTTTTGCCACCCTATGGAAATCTGGTTTTCCAACACAATTCTGTGACTGGCTTAAGGGCATATACCATCAACCCTCAGCCAGGATCCGGTGTAATGGGATCTTCTCTGCTTCCCTCCCCTTACAACAAGGCACTAAACAAGGATGTCCACTTTCTCCCTCCCTTTTTAATGTTTATTTGAAATCTCTAGTTAGATCCTTCCACGTTAACCCTGACATACCTGGCATTCCGGTGGGTAATGCCAGACACACTCTTTTGGCCTATGCGGATGACTTGCTATTACACTTAGAAAACCCCAGTACTTCTATACCAATGACAATAAACATCATAGGTAAATTCTCCTGAGTGGCAGGGTTTAGGCTAAACCTAGACAAGTCTATGGTTATGCCACTAAATGTACATGTTCAGAGACAGGGAATTTTAGACCTGGGCCTCTCATGGGAGCCCAAGGCACTTACGTATTTAGGGATCAAAGTTTCTAGATCTATCTCAGCTATGGTTAAATTTAATCTCTCTCCCATATCTCAAGCTGTAATGGCAGACCTACAGAGATAGCGATCCCTTCTGCTTTCATTGTGGGGATGAGTAAACATGATCAAGATGAACATCTTACCCAGAATACTTTACCCACTGAGCATGGTGAGCCAGTTTCTTCCTAAATCTTGGTTTGTCCATCTACAATCTTCTCTTTCATACTTTCTCTGGCTTGGCAAAGCAGTCTGCAGAGCATATTCTAAGCTGACCAACCAGAAATAGCTGGGAGGCCTAAAGATACATAATTTCTTCTTCTACTATTGTGTCATACATTGCTGTAAAATATTCAGGTAGAACTCAGGAACCAATGACCTTGCAGATGGTTATTATACAATGCTCTGGCTTTCATTAGAATGACACCTCTGTCGATCCCAGGGTATTGATATCGCCAGTCTAATTTATGCAAGGCCTTCTGATCTTCCCAAATCCCTCTGTAATTCCCCAATTTGGTGGTCCCTCAAAGCTCTACATCAGATCTGCTTACATCTGGGAATGACCTTACATAAAGGCCTCTCCCAACCCCTTTTTGGGAACCGACATTTTAAAAGATAGCAAAACCGTACGATTTCCCAGTGCTTTTGCCCAGCCCTGGCTAGGGCATAGATTTCATCCTTGACTTCCCAAGGAAGATTTAGCTTGGCAAAGGTATTCAGGAGAAATTCTCTATCCCAGTCTACCACCCTTTTAAACATCTCCAACTGGGCAAAGCAATCTCCTCGTTCTTGGGCTCACACCCATGGTCAGACTACCCCAACACATTGTTACTCACATTCACGGATATGGCCATTTTACCTCACCCAATATCCAAATTCTATGATTTGTTACAACTCCATGATCCCGCCAAACCCCATGGAACTTGCTTTTATTGGAAGCATGAACTGGATCTGAATTTGAGTGACAAGGAGTGGCAACAAGTCTGGCAATGCTTATACAAATACATTAAGCAAGACTGTCTCCAATTTCTACAATTCTGAATTTTGCATAATCTCTACTTCTCCCCAGCAAGACTACATAGGATGGGCAGATCAGAGTCGCCAACCTGTATTAGATGCAAAATGTTTGATGGCTCCCTAAAATACATCCTATTGGACTGTACCCCAGTAAACCCCTTTTGGTAAACAATTAAAAGTGCTTTGGATCCCATGTTGGGCTTGGAATCCTACTTTACCCCCCCAATTTTTTTTTTGGTTGACCACTTCATATGGGAGATGTTAGACTGTCATAAAGCCTATATGTTGCTAATCTCAGGATTCACCAAACTCATTATTGTAAAACATAGGTTAGATCAAACTTGTCCCTCTTTAAAAGAATAGCAATCTGACATTCTTCAGGTTCTCGAGGTGGAACAACATATTGCAAAATGAATGGACTGATTGGAGGCATTTAATAGAAGGTGGGCCCCACTTATGGCCCTCTTACCTCATATGCAACACATAAGGTTTCTCGTAGTTATGGGGAAAAGAAGGATTGCAGTAAGTTATAGGGACTGAGGGCCGAGGGGCTTATGAACAAGGCTATGGTACTAGCTCCCATCTGCCTGCCCAGCAGCAGGAGGGGCTCCTCCGACTGAGCCTTTTGAACCCCTATGTTATATTAGGAAATACACTAGGAAGTGTAAGATGTACAGTAAGCCATAGGCCCATGTTTGTACATCTCCAGCAGGCTGGAATCAAGTTACCTTCTTTTCAGTAAATGTTTGTCAAGGTTATAGGAGTTATACTAGGAAGTGTAAGATGTACAGTAAGTCATAGGCCCATGAAATGCTAAAGGTGCGGGGGGAGAGGGAGGGAGGGAGGCAATGGGTGTAGTTAGATAGGATAAAGTTACTAGTATTTTAAATGGCCATGCCAGTGCTTAGTATGTATATGGCAAGCTGTTTGGCTTTACAGAACCATTGTTACAGCTTCCCTTTTAGGTGCCTGATTAAATGTCTTCACTGTGATATGGGGAGGGGGAAAGCTGTTGATTGTAAGAATGTGTTTTTCTTTTCTGTGAAAATGTAATAAAGTATACTTAATTGAAAAAAATATATACACTTGATTAAAAAAATATATATATTTGCCATTGAGGAACTATCTATATATCAAATGAAAGGTCTTAATGAGTACTGCAATACTGACACATAATACCTTACAAAAGAATTTAGTGTCCATATAAAAAACATAAAAGTTTAAACAATTACAGTTCTCATAGGATACTATTGCAAGTTTAAGAAGCTGTGACTCTGTCAATCTTTGGAGTTAAGGGACAATCTATATTTGAAAAAATGGTCTCAGTGAGTATTACATCATTAATACAAAATACCCCCAGCCAAAAAAAAATATGGTCTGTATAAAAAACATAAACATTAAAAAAAGAAAATTCCGATATGATAACATTGCAACTTAACAAGCCATAGGTCCATCACTCTGTGGAGTTAAGGGAAAATCTATATAAGTAAGAAAGACTTTATTTCTCAAGTGCCCATTCCCTGATGCTCAGTGCACTGTACAGGGTACAGGATACAGACAAGAATTAAAATGGGGTTATAAATAACAAAATAAAAATATATAAAATACAGCATCAAATAATTACAGTAGCTAGGCTAGCAAGAGGAAGAAAATCTGCAAATCCCAAAGGCTTCTCTAAATAAATGTGTGTTCAGACCACATTTAAGCCAGGCCCTGGGAATTGCTAGGAGGCACTCAGAGGAAGAACAGAGGGAGCACAAGGAACTAGCTGGAGTCAGAAAGTGTCTCAGGTAGCCGGGGTCCGATCCAAACAGGGCCTTGTAGGTGAGTAAACCCACCTTGAAGATGATACTTCACCTCACTGGCAGCCAGTGCAGATCACACAGGACCGGAGTCACATGACAAGACCTTGGAAGTTCTGTCAGCAACCTGGCCACTTCATTCTGCACCAGCTGCAGGTGATGCAAGACCCTGCACTAACCCCAAGGTAGAGAGCAATGGCAATACAATAGTCACGTCTGCACATCACAAACACTAGTGAGAGCAGATCGTCTGGGGGGATTAAGGCTTTAATCCAGGCAATGTTCCTAAAGAGGTAAAAACCCATCCAGACAACAGATGACACCTGAATCTTAAATGTCAGTACATTGTTGAGGATCACGCCCAGATTTTTCATCCTTCCAGGTGCCTGTATGCAGGACCAGACCAAGTATCAAGCCAGCTTCCACCCCTGCAGCAGCCACGTCCCACCAGTAACCAAGCTTAATCACCAGCGCCTCCATCTTATCTGGATTGAGCATCAACCAGTTAAAGGATATCTAGTCCTGGATCTCGACCAGACATTTATTGAGCACTGTCACTGCATCACATGTCCCTGGAGCAAATGACGCATACAGCCAAGTATTATCTGCATAGCAGTAAAACTCCACCCTGTAACATCTAGTGATCTCACCCAAGGGTAGCTTGTACACTGCAAATAGCATAGGTGAGAGGATCAAGCCTTGGGGGACTCCACAGAGCAGGGGCTTCCGGCAGGAGAAGAAGCTTCCCATCACAACCCTCTGCATCCTGCCTGTAAGAAAGGACTCAAACCAGCTGATGACAGTGCTAGTGAGTCCACAGAGCTCCCTTTGGTGATCCAGCACACCACATGGTCCACAGTGTTAAATGATGAAAACAGATCAAGGAGGATAACAACTGACCATTCTCCTCTATCTCTAACCCTGAGGAGATCATCAGGCATCTTTTTATTCTTACAATTTTATTTATTCACCAGCTTACCAAGGCTTCTCTCAAATGAGCCCTCTTGACACTAGCCCTTCTACTCCCCTTCCCTCCATGACAGGTCGCACCCAGATCTCCCTTCACTTGAGAGACTTCACAACACCCTGGATCACCCGCTGGGGCAGATGCCCACCCTCCCTTGGTGGTGTCTGTCTGAAATTAGAGGATCCATCCCTCTCATGCAGTTGGCTGTGGATCCCCAGTGTGGCCTGCCCAGAACTGTGGATGTGAGGGAGGTTCCTCGGACCCCCGTCACCTCCTCAGCAAGCCAGGGTTTTTCCTTGGATTTTACGCACTGTCCCCCTCCCTTCCCTTGCAGAGCCTGAGCATACAATGATGCCAGGGATGTCTGTTGCAGCTCTGTGTCCTGCTTCTTGAGCCCTGAGCATTACAGTGCCTACAGTCTCTAGCCGGGGCTGCTGTGGCGCTGGGCTTAACCATGGATCCCCCTGAGAGAGGATAGAAGTCCTCCAGATGCTTTATCCTCTCTCTCTCTCTCTCTCTCTCTCTCTCTCTCCCCCCTGCTGACCTCCAGTAGCCTGGGCTCCTTCCCAAACCGGAGTTGCCAGCGTAGCATGAGGTATGGCATCCAGCATCTCAACCCTCAGTGCCACCAGGACAGCCTAAGCACCTGACCAATGCAGTTTGGGTACTATGCCTGGACCTAAATCCCTACTAGAGAGGCTTATAGATGTCAAAGGCAATAAGGTGTGCCTCAAGCTGCAGAATTTTCTCAATAACCTTACCCAAAAAGGGAAGGTTAGAGACTGGTCTATAATTCTCCAAGACATCAAGGTTGAGAGATAGTTTCTTCAAGAGGGGCTTCACAAATGCCTCTTTCAAGGTGCTACAGAATAGCCCCACCAAAACTAAGTACAGGGCTATCTCGCAGAACACTGGACCTACAGACCTAATGCAGCCCACCAGGAGACAAGTCCAGCCCAGGTCCAGCTCACAATATGTGGGGTCACAACTTTGAAATCACAGCACAGATCTCTTCCACCACACTGGTCTGAACTGACTCCAGGCAAGAGGTATGCTCCCAGAGACAACCATATCACTATTGCAGGGCTGAGACAGACCCATTGAGGAGATCAGGGCTCTGATGGAGGAAACTGTCAAAGAAGAACAGAGTAAACTCCTCGTACTTAATGGCTAAAACTTCTCTTCCCAGCTAAAGGCAGGCCAGGTGATGTAGCCTGTCTACAGTTTGGAAGAGTTGAGCTGGTTTGTTCCTCACTGAAGCAATCCCCTTTGACTGAACAACTGACTTCTAATGGGAGACTGCCCTCTGATATTCATAACTGTGAGTTCTCAGAGACAACTTTTCCTCCTCAGACTACAATCTAAGCCAACAGTGCTCCATCCTCCAACCTCTGGTCATCATCTCCTTGAGCTCCCCATCAAACCAAGGGGATCTCAAGCAAGAAGACCTGTGTCATATATGGTTGGTGTGACAGAATCAAACACTGAAGTGACAGCCCTATCATAGGAGATCATCGCCTCACTCATTCTGGTTGCACAGGCAGCACTTGCTTCCGGGAAGTCCATTACCACCAACAGTCCCTCTGGGGCAGTCTCCATAAGGGGTAGTAGCAGACCAACTTCACAGGGGAAAGACTAGTGGGGGGTCCTGAATAAGAATTGTACTGTGCAGTGATCCAAACACATGAATGAATCAGTCTTGAGATCAGCCATCTCAAGCCTCAGTGAGAATACTAAATCCAAGGTGTGACCATGGTTGTGGGTCACAGAAGCAACAGCTTGTGTGAGGCACAGCGAGGTCATCAACCAGAGGAAGTCTTGACCAAACTGTAATAGTTCATTGTCAATCCATTGAAATCATCCATGACCAACCACCTAGGTGACTCCAGCACTCTCTCTCGGTGATGACGTACACAGCTTCCTGCAGGAATTCTATCTTGCACCTTGGAGGCAGGTACATAAGAAGGATTCTGCAGTCTGTATGGCTATACTTCAAATGAAGAAGTAGATTCCACTGGGTGTACAGAAAAGTTCAAGTCAGATCTAAAATTGGCGATCACACCCCCACCCCGTGTTCCCTCCTTGAGCAGTGCACTATGGAGAAACCTGCCAGTATTTGTGCCTCCAGCACTGGACCAGCATCATCTCTGAACCAGGTCTCTGTGATACAAGCCAGATCAACTGAGGAAATCAAGTCCGCTATAATTGTGGTCATGTTCCTGATCAATCTTGCATTGCACAGTGCTGCCCGAAGAGGACTGGAAGAGCCTACCAGTCCAAAAGCTACCTGCCCACTCACTCAATGGGAACCCTGCATACAGGTACCAGACACATCTGGCTTCTCTCTAGGCTCCATTTTGCCCCACTGCATCTCCTGGTTTTGACCACCCCAATATGGCACTCTCCCACTGCAACACGATTTCCCAACTACCAACCATTCCTCATTCTCTCAATCCTGAACTCGCTACAATGCCTAAATACCATAGATAACAATAGGAGATTGGTGAAAGGGTGGAGGTCTAGCAGCAAGGATACTGAGTAAGTGATTCTCTGGGGTCTGAAGCCTAAACACATCCTCCTTAGCTACCGTTTAATAAGGTAAAACAATAATCTAACGAAATAAAATCACCAAATAAATTACCTAACCCACCCCTAAAATCAGCAATGATAAGGAAATGAAAACAAATACTATCCAGACAAACCCCTCATTCACCCTATTCCTACACATACAACAAATTGGTCCACCACTTGTAATACAAATATGACCTTAACACAAGCAAACCACCTTTCATTCAATTACCTAACCCCCCACTCCTCCCAATCACAAAACACCCCCAACCAAAAATGACTTCACAACTGAAAAATATAAAATATGGCAAAGCAAAAGAATCCAAGCACTATACTACCAAAGAGAAATGTCCATCCCAAATGGCAGTCCAGAATGCAACAGAGTACAATGAGCTCTGCAAACCAGGAACAAAAGTCCCAAATAATTAATTGAGAGACACCATCCAGCACTGCTCTCACCAATGGTAACTAGAGAAACAGTTTATAAAAAAAAAACAGAAACTGTGAAACATTAAACAATGCTCTCACCACACAGATTCTGTGGATTGTAGATTTTGCAGGAGCAAGTGTTCCACCGATCAGCTTAAGAGTTACATACACTAGGACAAGATGATACCGCTTGTGCCAGCAACAGTCCAGAAGAAGAGTTTGAATGCTGATTTTCCATTCTGTTATGCAGTATCTTAGGCTCCCAAACACTTGTCTTGACTACTGTCTAACTCTGGACCACAGCCGCCAACCTCCTTGGCCACATTCTGCTGGTACAGGAGCCCCACCAGCTCTGCTCCTGGCTGCTTAAGTCAAGGCAGCAAATTATCACCATCTCCAAACTCTGATAGTCGCTGTGCTAAGCCTCCATAACTGAACCTCTTGAATCTAGCCAGCAGGTAGAGCTATACAGTATGAATATATATATATAAATATATATATTATGGTAGCACGGTAGTGTTACCATAGTTAGGTTGAGGAGCCATTTCTATGTTAAACCCCAAAACTTTGCACCTTAATAACTTTGCAACCGTTTGACAGATTTAGCTGAAATTTGGAATACACAATCCAAGAACCATAGGCCTTGGCATCTGCTAAATTTTGTATAAGTCAGATACGGCTGTGTGGAGTTATTAAGCGTGATTTGCGAGCTGCGTTCACGCTTTTTCTGGAATTCTACGGTCCACGATAGGTTGCACGGTTTAAGACCGGCCCAAAATCTTCAGAGAATGTGCGGCCATGGTCCCTGATGTGTCTTTTGAAGATTTGGTGAAAAAATATTAAACGGTTCAAAAGTTATTCAAAAAACAATTTCCCATTATAAGTCAATGGGAAAAGTTAAAAAGTTCAACACTTTCGCAAATGCATTTTTACTTTCGCAAATGGGCCTGTTACTTTTGCAAATCGGCCATTTTGTTTTCAGTTGGTGATTAAAGAAATGCTTGACATTTAAATTTGGGACCCTCTAGCAACCTAATTCTTTTTGTATTCACCTAGTCGGACCTTGAGGATGCTAGCCATGTCTTTATTTTGGGGTAAAACACCCCAGAAATATGTTTTTCAGATTTCTGGAAAAAGTACTTTCGCAAAGTACTTTCGTGCTCACGAAAGTGTCGCAAATGTTTGCAAAAGCTTTCGCAAATTGCGACAGTAATTTTCTAGTCTGTGGGAAAATTACAGCAATTCTTTGGCACTGCGCTGCAAAAGAACCGTTGGGAGTTTTGGGCTGCAATTTGGAAGGACCAGAGCCGACATCTCACAGATGTGCCTTTCAGTGTTGTATTGAAAAAATATTACACGGCACTCCAAAGTTGATGGTTTTTCCCATAGGCTAACATTACGGCGCCCAACGCATTACAGAAATCCTTTGGATCCCTGCTGCAAAATAACGGTTTGGTCTTTTTTCCTGAAATTTGGAGGGAAGACAGCCAACAGTCCACAGATGTGCCTTTCAGTGGTTTGGTGAAAAAATATTACAGGGAGGCAAAGTTATGGTGCTCCAAACTTCTCTTTTTTTCCCATAGGATAACATTACAGCGTTCGCTGAGCTTTCAGGGCCGTATCTCGAAGAAGCAGATATTGACTTTTCGTCAGACAAATTTTAGCCCCTAGAAGGGTACTAAGTTCAAAACTAGCCAGGACAGTCATAAATCATACGACTTTTAATTTTTTTTTCTACGACGTACGGTTCCTGAGATATAACCTATTTAGTATTCCGAGTCCTCATTTTCTGCTCCGATACCCATTATTATGCATACATTCTTTGTACTCACTGTCTTTCTCTATTCAGCTTTTGGGGAAAACCAGCCTGTGCGCTTACATTACTGGTACCATTGCCCTTTCCGCTTGTGGTTCCATGCCCGTTTCACTTACCGTTGACGTCTACGCCACCACGTGCGTCATCCTTTGCGTTTTCATTTGCACTTGCATTTCTGTTATTTTTTGCCATTTGTGTCTACCGTACTGTTTCTCTTTCTGTTTCACTTTGCGTCACCATGCCCATTGACATTTCCATTTGAAAGCACCATGTTACTATGTGACAAGACATCACATGACACACCGTTCCCATCTACGCCACCGTGTTTGTTACCTTTCTGTTCTCATTCGCGCTTGCGTTACCTTGTGCACCACTGTTAGCGCTTCTGTTTGCATTGCTGTTCCTGTTGCTATGCCACAAGACATCATGTGGTGGGAGTGCGGGGCCCTTTGGGCCCCATGCTCCCACTGCTGCATTATGTGCCAGGAGCTGGCAACTTATTGCGTTATCCTTTATGCTTTACTTCATGCTTATGCTTCTGTTATTTTTGCCATTTGTGTCTACAGTACTGTTTCTCTTTCTGTTTCACTTTGCATCACCATGCCCATTGACATTTCGTTTGCAGGCACCATGTTACTATGTGACAATACATCATGTGAGCAGACTGTTCCGTCTATCTTACGTGTCGTTGCCCTTTCTGTTTTCATTTGCACTTGCGTTACCATGTGTGCCACTGTTAGCACTTCTGTTTGCATTGCTCTTCCTGTTACTATGCCACAAGACATCATGTGGCGGGAGCGCGGGGCCCGCCGCGGCATTACATTCACTATTTCTCGCTATCATTCTCAAAAGAAGGGAAATTAGAGCCAAAAACCTGTTTAATGCATTAGTTAGGGTTGTTCCACAGCGACAAAAGTGAGGAAATTCACTGTTAGGGTTGAAAACCCTAACTCCGAATTCACCCCCCCCAGCACCACACACACACACAGACACACACACACACACACACACACACACACACATGCAAGTATGGAGTAGGACCAAGTCAACACAACCAATGACAGACATCCAGCAGCAGGTGACAGAAATAACAAACAATTGTCTAAATGTACTACGAGACATCCCCACCCACCTGACCAGGTACTGCATGCTCAATGGAGATCAACAGCAAAACTGAGGCCATGTACACCAAACGTACACATTCCTGATTGCAGCTGCACACAACATACCACACTTAGTAGTTGCATGGCCTTACCTACCGATGCCCCACACCACACCACACCACAACTGGTACTCTGCTGTTAGTCAATATAAATGCTGAAGGTGCATGATGACAGTTGTAGAAAGGTTTTAACACTAGTGAGTATACATTAATTAAGAGAAGTACATAAATTAACTACAAGACACTAGTATGCTCAAGATAAAAGTAGTGTTACATTTAGTATGTGATTTACATAGTAGTACATTTACTGCAATGGTTTACTCAACATAGAGAGGCTGATATAAACGTATGGAAAAGCATTGCCTGTTCAACGCTGTGAAATTCGTACTGCCAGTATCAGATGCATTCTTACTGATGAAGGTGTACTGCTGATGTACATACATAGACCTTCAGTGTGTTTCAATATTAAAGATGCAGTAAGTATTCTAAAAAATAAAGTTATGGCAGTCCGAACTTCTGTTTTTTACCCCTAGGATAACATTACGGCGTTCACCGCGCCTTTGAGGGCCTGTATCTCAAAGCGGTCGAGATAGAGTTTGTCATCAATTTAGCCCCCTTATGTATGTAACTAGCCAGGAAAGTGATAATACATATGACTTTTAAATTTTTTTTCTATGTCGTACGGTTACTGAGATATAAGCAATTTACTATTACAACTACTGATTTTTGTGTTCCGAGAATCATTATTTTGCATACATTCTTTCTACTCACTGTCTTTCTCTATACAGCTTCTGCTTGTGGTTCCGTACACGTTTCACTTAACGTTCACGTTTACGCCACCATGTGCGTTACCCTTTTGCGTTTTCATTTGTTGCGTTTCCATTGTCTTTAACATTTCTGTCTACAGTACTGTTCCTCTTTCTGTTTTGCTTTGCTTCATCATGTGCATTACGATTTGTGTTTGCGGGCACAATGTTACAATGCGACAAGACATCACCCCCGTGCTCCCGCCGCTGCATTATATTCACTATTTCTCATTATCATTCTCAAAAAGAAGACAAATTAGAGGCAAAAAACTCCATTTAATGCATCAGTTAGGGTTGTTCCACAGCGAAAAAAGTGAGGAAATTCGATGTTAGGGTTGAAACCCCCTTTGCACCCCTTCAGCCCACCCCCCCAACTGGAATCAGGGTGTGCATTGGGGTCATCGGTTATAACTATCACCCCATTCTCCTATTCCTCAGCTTCTTTCCACTTGTGATGGAGTGACACTTAGGGCTGGTGACCCAATGCGCACCCCGATTCCAGTTGGGGGGGTGGGATGGAGGTGTGCAAAGGGGGTTTCAACCCTAACATCAAATATATATATATATTATGTTAGCACGGTAGTGCTACCATAGTTAGGGTTGAGGAGCCATTTCTATGTTAAACCCCAAAAATTTGCACCTTAATAACTTTGCAACCGTTTGACGGATTTGGCTGAAATTTGGAATACGTGATCAAGAACCATTGGCCTAGGGATCTCCCAAGTTTCGTACCAGTTGGCTACACAGCTACAGAGTTATTAAGTGTGATCTGAGCACTCATTTACGCTTTTTCTGGAATTCTACGGTCGAGCCTACAGGTCGCATCGGTTTATGCCAGACGTCCAAATTTCAGGAACGTGCATCTATGGCCCCCGATGTGCCTTTCAAAGATTTCATGAAAAATATTAAACTGTTCAAAAGTTATGGCAGTCCGAACTTCTTTTTTTTTTCCCATAGGATAACATTACGGTATTCCCCGCGCCTTTGAGGGCCTGTATCTCGGAAACGGTGCGAGATACGGAGTTTTTGTTGAAAAATTTTAGCCCCCTCATGGGGCTACACATATAATTATCCAGGAAAGTGATAATACATATGACTTTTAAATTTTTTTCTATATCATACGGTTACTGAGATATAATGAATTTACTATTACAACTGCTGATTTTTGTGTTCCGAGAGTCATTATTTTGCATACATTCTTTCTACTCACTGTCTTTCTCTATACAGCTTTTGGGGAAAACCAGCCTGTGCGCTTACATTACTCTTATCATCATGCGACACGATTTATGCTTATGGGCACAATGTTATAATGCGACAAGACATCACCCCCGTGCTCCCGCTGCTGCATTACATTCACTATTTCTCATTATCATTCCCAAAAAGAAGGCAAATTAGAGGCAAAAAACTCCATTTAATGCATCAGTTAGGGTTGTTCCACAGCGACAGAAGCGAGGAAATTCAATGTTAGGGTTGAAACCCCCTTTGCACCCCTTCAGCCCACCCCCCCAACTGGAATCAGGGTGTGAATTGGGGCCATCAGTCCTAACTTTCACCCCATTCTCCTATTCCTCAGCTTCTTTCCACATGTGATGGGGTGACACTTAGGGCCGATGACTCCAATGCGCACCCAGATTCCAGTTGGGGGGGTGGGCTGGAGGTGTGCAAAGGGGTTTCAACCCTTACATCGAATATATATATATATATATATATATATATTATGGTAGCACGGTAGTGCTACCATAGTTAGGGTTGAGGAGCCATTTCTATGTTAAACCCCAAAAGTTTGCACCTTAATAACTTTGCAACTGTTTCATGGATTTGGCTGAAATTTGGAATACATGATCAAGAACCATAGGCCTTGGGATATGCCAAGTTGTGTACTGGTTGGATATACGGCTGTGGAGTTATTAAGCATGATCTGTGCAAGCGTCTACGTTTTTTCTGGAATTCTACGGTCGCACCTACAGGTCGTACGGTTTGTGCGACCAGCCCAAAATCATCAGGGAACGCAAGGCCTGGGGTCTTGATGTGTCTTTGAAGATTTCATGAAAAAATATTAAACGGTTCAAAAGTTATTCAAAAAACAGTTTCCCATTATAAGTCAATGGGAAAAGTTAACAAAAAGTTCGACAGTGTCGCAAATGCATTTTTACTTTCGCAAATGGGCCTGTTAATTTCACAAATCGGCCATTTTGTTTTCAGTTGGTTATCAGAAAAATGGTTGGCATTTAAATTTGGGACCCTCTAGCAACCTAATTCTTTTTGTATTCACCTAGTCGGACCCTGAGGATGCTTGCCATGTATTTATTTGTGGTAAAACACCCAGAAATATGTTTTCAAATTTCTGGAAAAAGTAATTTCATAAGTACTTTCGTGCTCACAGTGTCGAACTTTTAAGCTTTTGCAAGTGTGACCAGTAGTTTTCCATCTGTGGGGAAAGTGACAGCGATTCTTTGGCACTGCGCTGCAAAAGAACCGTTGGGAGTTTTGGGCTGCAATTTGGAGGGACCAGAGCCGACATCTCACAGATGTGCCTTTCAGTGTTGTATTGAAAAAATATTACACGGCAGCAAAGTTACGGCACTCCAAAGTTGATGGTTTTTCCCATAGGATAACATTACGGCGCCCGACGCATTACATAAATCCTTTGGATCCCTGCTGCAAAATAATGGTTTGGTCTTTTTTTCCTGAAATTTGGAAGGAAGACAGCCAACAGCCCACAGATGTGCCGTTCAGTAGTTTGGTGAAAAAATATTACAGGGAGGCAAAGTTATGGTGCTCTGAACTTCTCTTTTTTTCCCTTAGGATAACATTACGGCGTTCGCCGCGGCTTTCAGGGCCGTATCTACCGAAGTAGTGCGAGATACGGACTTTTCATCAGAAAACTTCTTAGCCCCCTAGAAGGGGATGAGTACAAAACTAGCCAGGACAGTCACAAATCATACGACTTTTAAATTTTTTTTCTACGTCGTACGGTTCCTGAGATATAACTTATTTAGTATTCCAAGTCCTCATTTTCTGATCCGATACCCATTATTATGCATACATTCTTTGTACTCACTGTCTTTCTCTATTCAGCTTTTGGGGAAAACCAGCCTGTGCACTTACATTACTGTTACCATTGCCCTTTCCGCTTGATGATTTCCATGCCACGTTTACTTGCTGTTGACGTCTAAGCCTGCAGGCATCATCCTTTGCGTTTTCATTTAGCTTGCGTTTCTGTTGTTTTGCCATTTGTGTTCACTGCATTGTTTCTCTTTCTGTTTCACTTTATGTCACCATGCTCATTGACATTTCCATTTGCAGGCACCATGTTACTATGTGACAAGACATCACGTGGCACACCGTTCCCGTCCTCACGCCACCGTGTTCGTTACCCTTTCTGTTCTCATTCGTGCTTACGTTACCTTTGTGCACCACTGTTAGTGCTTCTGTTTGCGTTGCTGTTCCTGTTACTATGCCACAAGACATCATGTGGTGGGGTGCGGGCCCTTTGGGCTCCGGCGCTCCCGCTGCTACGATGCGTGCCGGGGCGGAGCCCTATGTGCGTTATCCTTTATGCTTTCATTTGCGCTATGCTTGTTATTTTTTTGCCATTTGTGTCTACAGTACTGTTTCTCTTTCTGTTTCACTTGCGTCACCATGCCCATTGACATTTCTGTTTGCAGGCACCATGTTACTATGTGACAACACATCACGTGGCAGACTGTTCCCGTCTATGCCACCGTGTGCATTGCCCTTTCTGTTGTCATTGCGCTTGCTTTACCATGTGCGCCACTGTTGGCAGCTTCTCTTTGCATTGCTCTTCCTGTTACTATGCCACAAGACATCATGGCGGAAGGGGCCTCGCCCACCGCAGATTATACATCTCACTATTCTCATTATCATTCTCAAAAGAAGGGAAATTAGAGGCAAAACCCATTTAATGCATTAGTTAGGGTTGTTCCACAACGACAAAAGTGAGGAAATTTGCTGCTAGGGTTGAAAACCCTAACTCCGAATTCACCCCCCCCAGCACCACACACACACAGACACACACAGACACACACATATGCAAGTATGGAGTAGGACCAAGTCAACACAACCAATGACAGACATCCAGCAGCAGGTGACAGAAATAACAAACAATTGTCTAAATGTACTACGAGACATCCCCACCCACCTGACCAGGTACTGCATGCTCAATGGAGATCAACAGCAAAACTGAGGCCATGTACATCAAACGTACACATCCCTGATTGCAGCTGCACACAATGTACCACACTTAGTAGTTGCATGGCCTTACCTAATGATGCCCCACACCACACCACAACTGGTACTGTGCCGTTAGTCAATATAAATGCTAAAGGTGCATGATCACAGTTGTAGAAAGGTTTTAACACTAGTGAGTATACATTAATTAAGAGAAGTACATAAATTAACTACAAGACACTAGCATGCTCAAGATAAAAATAGTGTTACATTTAGTATGTGATTTTCATAGTAGTACATTTACTGCAACTGTTTACTGAAGATAGAGAGGCTGATGTAAACGTATGGAAAACATTGCCTGTTCAATGCTGTGAAATTCGTACTGCCAGTATCAGATGCATTCTTACTGATGAAGCTGTACTGCTAATGTACATACATAGACCTTCAGTGTGTTTCAATACTAAAGATGCAGTAAGTATTCTTTGTAAGAAACAGTGTAATTGCATGGATCAGGCCAAGCAACTTCTAAATATCATAGGACTACTGAGCCAACAATGACGTACCTGTATCGGAGATGTGTATAGGATTGATTTTCCTGTAAGCACTTACTCAGTATGTTGTACCTGATAAAGACAATCTCATTGCATCTGTGATGACTAACTTATTCAAATAGTGATACATTTACTATTGTTGCAATGAGTGATCTATGCTACTTATGGACACTGCGTAATTTTTTTTAACAGTTGTTTCATACTCAGGCAGTATACGTAGTGTTTGGGGTTTGCCACACTTCTGTCACTGATGCTATCAAAGTGATAACTATGTCAATTGTGGTACAACAGCAATCAAGTAGGTATAGTGTAGATATAAACAGAATGTCTTTTAGTATTGATTTAACTCACAATGGGATAAGTGTACTAGGACGGCAAGGGTTATTCTCTATCACTGACTCTGTCAGTTATAATCACACTAAGGTTTTGATGACTGTAATGATCAAGTTACACTGTTCATCTTCATAAGTTCATATTCACAGCCATTCTCCAGTAAGTAGACAGAGTATGGTGTAACTGGGTGTGACACTGTGTTGCAAAACTCCTGCAGTGCCTAGCAGAGGGAGAGTATCTAGTCATAAGGACAATTAAGCAATAAGGCATGACCAACAGTTATGTTAAATGGTCTGTTAATCACCATGTAGGGGTTTAATGTTGAATGAGGCATAGCCGAGTGCCACATGTCGCTAGACAGTGATAAACTGACCATTAACATAATACCTGGGAGTGGCTTATTGCTATCATAATAAAACTGTTTTTTAAACAACATTAAACCATGTTCATCATATGGTTAGGCTCTACATGTATGTTAATAAAAACCAAACATAAGGCTGTTACAATGTTTACAGTCAATTAGAAAGCTGCATTTCTCAAACCCTTGTTATAATCAGAGATATTATACTGTACAATTCCTTGGTTTTGCTCAACTCTGTTGCTCAGGTGGCCCATCACATGTGGTGTGGTCTGGTGTGGGGCATCGGTAGGTAAGGCCATGCAACTACTAAGTGTAGTACGTTGTGTGTAGCTGCAATCAGGGATGTGTACGTTTGGTGTACATGGCCTCAGTTTTGCTGTTGATCTCCACTGAGCATGCAGTACCTGGTCAGGTGGGTGGGGATGTCTCGTACTACATTTAGACAATTGTTTGTTATTTCTGTCACCTGCTGCTGGATGTCTGTCATTGGTTGTGTTGACTTGGTCCTCCCCCATACTTGCATGTCTGTGTGTGTGTCTGTGTGTGTGTGGTGCTGGGGGGGTGAATTTGGAGTTAGAGTTTTCAACCCTAACAGCGAATTTCCTCACTTTTGTCACTGTGGAACAACCCTAACTAATGCATTAAATGGATTTTTTTGCCTCTAATGTATATACATATAAAGGTGTCAATGAGTACTGTAAGTAAGGAAATGTGGGTTTAAGGTTCCTAACCCTAACTCCCCACCCCCATCCACCAAACAGCAAAAAATAAATAAATAAATAAATAAATACATTTTTCACGGTCCTGACTGTTGATGAATCAGGAGTGGGGTCTTCCTTTGGGATCTAAGTTCTAATGCTCTGTGTCTGTTGTTTGTTTTTTGGGAATATGTTTTACTACTTGGAGTTGCAAATACATATATCAATGCAGTACATATATATATATATATACTGTATGTATATATATATATATATATATATATATATATATATATACTATATATATATATATTATAGTGACGCGGTCGTACCACTATAGTTAGGGTTCAGCGGTAAGTTACATATTAAAGTCATAAATTTGGGCGTTAATAACTTTGGACCCATTCAATGGATTTGCCTGAAGTTTGGTATGTGCGTTGGGGCACAGTAGATCTCTTGATCTGCCAAATTGCATTTCAGTCGCAGTGCCAGTCTTTGTGTATGAAAGTGCTGAAAAATGCAAAATTATCCATTTTTGGAGGCACCTTTTGGCATTCTGAATGTGGTCCTGTACGGCCATTGTGTGGTGTGCTGCTCTGCAAGATGGCTTGTTTGAAAGAGTTTTGGTGGCCAAACATGCCAAACATGAGCACCTCTTTCCATTAGCATTCATACAACACACAGTCGGTGGCTGGCTGTGCAGGTTAGAGGTGTGCTGTGCCAGTAGCCAGCTGGGGAAGGGTGGAAGGGGTGCTGTGTGGGCTGGCATGGCTGGGTGGGGGGTGTGAGGGGCCACTAGACTACCAGGACATTTAAAATGCAAGTTTATTTGATTAAGATGGGAGGCCGCTAGACTACCAGGGATGTTAATAATAATAATAATGAAGTACAAATTGGGAGGGGGGCCACTAGACCACGAGGGATAGAAAAGAAACATATTGATAAGATACTCTTCGGGGGGGGCCACTGGACTACCAGGGACAGAAGCATGGTTATGTACATTATCATGATGGGGAGGGGGCCGCTAGACTACCAGGGATAATGAAAATAACTATTTCTGTATTCAGATGAGGGAGAGCTTAGCTCGCTGAGCAAAACCCACCATTAAATAAGGTAATAGGACACCCCTGGGCTACAAAGATTGAATTTTAAATCTGTCCATCTCATCCCTCACTGTTTGTTCATGAGTGAGCAATTTCTTTCACCGATACTCTGCAAATTCTTTGATTGCAAGATTCTTTGATCGCGATCATGTGTCGCGAGTGAGGGATGAGATGGGCAGATAAAAAAATCAATTTTCTCAACTCAGAGGTCTCCTAGGAAGACAAATGAGAGTGGGTTTTACTCAGGGGACTTTGTTCTGACGTACCATGGCGGTGGTTTACCGCAATTATGTGACGTTTGTGAATTACACAACTTTTAATTCTTTGGTCATGACCCTGCAAATTGATCGTGAGCCTGTAACTTCTTTGATCATGAGATTCTTTGATCGCGATCGTGAATCGTGAGCAAGGAACAAGATGGCCCAATTTAAAATTCAATTTTCTCAGCCCAGGGGTGTCCTAGGAAGTCAAATGAGGGTGGGTTTTACTCAGGGGGCTTCATTCTGTCGAATCAAGATGGTGGTTTACTAAAATTCCTTCAATTTTGTGATTTATAAGGTTTTTAAATCTTTGTTCATGAGCCTGCAAATTCTTTGATCATGAGATTCTTTGATCACCATCTTTGATCATGAGGGAGGGACAAGATGGCCAGATTTTTTATAATGGCATAGATAGGGAAATTGTAGTAATTTTTGATATTGAATATCTTGGAAACAGTTTGGTCTTTTGACTTCAAATTTGGAGGGAAGAAAGGCAACATCCCAAAGATCTGCCTTTTGGTGCTTTTGTCAAAAACTAGTACAGGGCAGCAAAGTTACAGCACTAGAAAGTTGTTGCTTTTCCCCATAGGATAACATTACGGCGTCGGCTACATTACAGGAATTCTTTGTCTCCCTGCTGCAAAATAACGGTTTGGTCATTTAGGCTGAAATTTGGAGAGAGGAAAGACATCATCCCACAGATGTACCTTTTGGTTGTTTGGTGAAAAAATATTACAGGGCGGCACAGTGACAGCACTCCAAATTTGACGCTTTTTGCAATAGGATAACATTATGGCGTCCATCGTGTCTGTCAGGGCCCGTATCTCAGGAATGGTGCGAGATATGGACTTTTCGTCACAAAAATGCTTAGCCCCCCCAACTGGTAGCTAAGTACAAAACTAGCCTAGAAAGTCATAATTCATATGAAATTTTACTTTATTTCTACGTCTTACAGTTCCTGAGATATAAGCAATTTAGTATTCCAAGTCCTAATTTTCTGCTCCGAGGTCAATTATTATGCATAAATTCCTTGTTTTCACTGTGTTTTTTCAATACACTTTTTGGGGAAAAGAAGGGTGTGCTCTTTCATGACTGTGCTAGTAGGCGTTTCCAGTTGCACTTCTGTTAACATTTGCATCACCATTCCCGTCTACGCCAGCATTCCCGTTATGCTTTGCGTTTTTGTTTGCACTTGCATTTCCATTTTGTTTGGTGTTATTGTTGCTGTTACAGTTACCATTTGCATTTGCAATTGCGGTACCGTGCCCATGCGCGTTACGGTTTGCATTTTCTTACGCGCTTTCATTTCTGTTTCTGTTGGCTTTATTGTTGCTCTTATCGTTACCATTTACATTTACAATTGCGGTACCATGACTGTGTGTGTAATGGTTTGTGTTTCTGAACACGCTTGCATTTCTGTTTCTGTTAGCTTTATTGTTGCTGTTACCATTACCATTTGTGTTTACAATTGTGGTTCCATGAGTGTGCACGTGACAGTTTGCATTTTCGTATGCACTTGCGTTTCTGTTTACTTTGGCGTTATTGTTGCTTTTACCATTACCATTTGTATTTACAATTGTGGTATTGTAAATGTGTGTGTTACCAGCTGTGTTCTGTAAGCACTTCTGTTTATGTCTCTGTTTACGTCACGGTTTACTTTGGAATCACTTTGTGCTTGCATTTTTATTACTGTTTGTCTTACCATTTATGTTTGTGTCACCATGTGTGTAACCCTTTGTGCTTGCATTTACGTTGCACTTACTGTTACTATAGTCACACAAAATCATGTGGTGGGAACACAGAACCCAAAGGGCCCCACGCTCCCACCTACTTGCACAACTTTCTACTTTTCTATTCCTTCTTAAAAAGTATGGAAATTCTATGCACAAAACTTCATTAATGCATCAGTTAGGGTTCTTCTACAGTGACAAAAAGTGAGGAAATTTGACATTAGGGTTCCCACCCTTGCACCCCACCCCTATCATGCCCAAAGCAACAGGCATTGGGGTGTGCGTTGGGGTCGTCGGTCCTAACTCTCACCCCATTCTCCTACACAGCACTACCTCAGCTTGTTTACACATGGGATGAGGTGAGAGTTAGGACCAATGACCCAAACATACACCCTGTTGCCTGTTGCTGTGGGCAGGGTGGGGGTGGGGTGCACTGCAAGGGTGGGAACGCTAATGTCGAATTTCCTCACTTTTTCACTGTAGAAGAACCCTAACAGATGCATTAATGAAGTTTTTTGCATAGACTATGCTATATATATGTATATATATTCTATGCAAAAAACAGCATTAATGCATCATTTAGGGTTAAAACACAAAAAGTCAGGAAATGAAGAATCTTTATGGTTGCCCCTCCCCCTCTCATGGACCCTCCAATCATCCCAAGATTGACAGATGACAGGATGTATCATTGGGGTTGTAAGGCCTAAATGTTGCCTCATTCCTTGTGTAATCATATTTAGAAGCAACAGTGAAAAAGAATGGGGCAATATTTAGGCCTCACAACCCCAATGACTCACCCTGTCATCTGCCAGTCTTAGGATGATTGGTGTGTCCATGGGGGGCAGCCCCTAAAGATTTTTCATTTCCTGACTTTTTGTGTTTTAACCCTAAATAATGCATTAACACAGTTTTTTGCATAGAATTTCCTTACTTTTTGAGAAAGAATAGAAAACTAAAAACTTGCGGAAGTTGGTGGGATCATGGGCCCTTCGGGCCCTGTGCTCCCACCAACTTGTAAACGTGTCTCTACCATCAACACCCTCCAAATTTCAATGGAAAAGACCAAACTGTGTCTGAGATATAACATGTTAAAGTTTGAGATTTTCATTTGTTGGAGTTGCAGAATTCCACACCTGTTGACATTTTACAGACACAATGACTGAAAAGTACATCTATGACACTAAGGCTAGGTACCCTATCAGTTTCAAGGCATCACCACAATGCAAAACACTGTCCACAAAATGTAAATTGTGTCATGCAATAGCTCCACAAAAAATATTTTCTCTGACACATAAACACTGTAATTCACATGTACAGGACATGCTGGCAATACCCTCCAAATTTCAAGTAAAAAGACCAAACCATTTCCGAGAAATTTAAAACTTAAAATTGTAAAAATTGGCCTATATATTCCATTATAAAATCTGACCAACTTGTCCCTCCCTCATGATCAAAGATGGCGATGAAAGAATATCTCAATCAAAGAATTTGCAGGCTCGTGATCAAAGAATTTGCAGGCTCAAGATCAAAGAATAAAAAAATGGTGAAACTCATGTTTTAGGCAGAATTAAATGAAACCACTGCCATGCCTCGATGGAACAAAGCCTCCTGAGCAAAACCCACCCTCATTTGTCTTCCAAGACCACCCCTGAGCTGAGAAAAATTGTATTTCTACCTTGTGATGCAAGATCACAATCATAGACTCTCGCGATCAAAGAATTTGCAGGCTCACGATCAAAGATCATTAGTGAGCCACGATCAAAGATTTTAAAACATTATAACTCTATTTGAAGACCATTTTACATCAAACCAAGGCCATGGCTTGATAGATCAGAGCCCCCTGAGTAAAATTCATCCAAGTTTTACTTTAGGAGTGACCCCTGAGCAAAGATATTTGTTTTTGTTATGATTGGAATTGCAAAAACAAGATGGCGGACCTTGCGATCAAAGAATTCTCAGGGACAAAGATTCTTTTACCGTGAGACTGCAAATTCTTTTATCTCCAGGTGGGACGAGATGGCCCAAACCCCATTCTTTGTTTGCAAAACAACCATATAAATTTTCCCATTGACTTATAATGGGAACTAGAAAGTGGCATAACTTTTGAATGCCTTAATATTCTTTCACCAAAAGAAAAGCGGCATGTTTGGCTACCAAAGCTCTTTCAAATGTGCCATTTCACGGAGTGGTACACCACACAACGGCCATGCAGCACCACTGATAATCTCCCCAAAACTGTCCCCAAAACTGGATAATTTTACATTTTTCTGCGTTTTGGTGCGCAAAGACCATAAGTCCAACCAAACTGAAATTTGGGAAATCAATAGATGTACCATGCCCCACTGCTCATACCAAATTTGAGGCAAAATCGTTGAACTGGTCCAAAGTTATTAATGCCCAAAAGTTTGACTTTAACACAGAAGTGCCTTCATAACCGTAAATATAGTGGTGCGACCACCCCACTGTAATACATGTATTGATTTTATCAGTGACATGTCTTCATCAGTGCTATTTAACAATGGCTATCCCCACATATCAGGTCTGCATATTTTCTTTTTTAAAGATCAATGAGAAATATTAAAATAATGATCTAATGTGTAACACTTTTATTACTGTCTGCATATTAAAATCTCTAGTCCGAAGTTAAATATACATGTCTTCTGTCATTTGTGTTATGAAAATGTTAAGTTTATGCCCCCACAATTTTACCTAAAAGAAGTCAGTCATACTTCTCTTCTCAAAGACAGCCACGCTGTTTCACTCAGCAGATTGTGTCATTCACAAAGTTACCTGTTATGCAGACATCATTCCAACAAGGAATACACACATTTTGTAAGGAGATACAGAATGCAACTAGAATTTTCTTGTAGCTTTGCAGACACCTGTGATTTTCAACATCTTGCCCACCACTCAGTTTAAAGTTATACAGCATAGGTTGTTGCTAAACTGTTAAGTTTGTTTTTATTCCTGGCTGCCAAGTGTGGAAGAATCCCCTACTGCTTGATCGCAACACTCAGTTTCGGGGCATAAGCAGATAGCCAACAATCTCTGTTGTCCATTTGACAACCTAATAATATCAAGCAAAATTATCATCTGTACCTGAATGCACACTTAGTGCTCTATAACTCTGATGGCAAGTCATGTTGCCTCTCATAACTTCAGTCTACATTTTCAAAGCACAGGGGTCAAGTGAGGATGGAGAATGTGGCTCAAAATTAATTTTCTGAAACTGTACCAAACAACAGAATCTATTCAATGAGATACATTTCTTGCTACTGCTCATCGTAGGCAATTGCAGACCACAAGACAGTGTTAACTGCAGGTGGTTCATGTCCCAGGAATTTCAATGTTATAATATTAGCCTGCTAGAGATCATTGGCAATCTTCTCATACCCCAATGCTCTCCAAGAAAATTATTTCAGTGATATAGTCTGAGCTGCAATGCTATACCACGTTCCCTGATTGCCAAATTCAATGTGATTTTGTAACATCCAAGCATCGGGGGCATGAGAGAACAGCAGGCTAATATTATATTGTCAAAATTCCTGGGACAAGAATCACCTGCAAGAAACATTGTCTAGCACCTTGCAATTGCCTGTGATGAGCAGTGACGAAAATTGTATCTTTCCCAAATGGATACTGTTGTTTGGGACAGCTTCTGAAAATTCATTTCGAGTCATACTCTCTATCTTCACTTGACCCCTGTGCTGAACAACATGGCTTGCCATCATTGTTACAGAGCCTATTTTTAAATTTTTTTACTAATGCGAATAATGTTATAAAGCACCAGACTTGAGAAACATGGAGGGGAGATGCTGTTTATTTTTTACCACCCTGATGGATGTAATCTAGCAAAAATTATGTGATAAGTTGGGAGAGAGTTAACTTTTCTTTTCTTTCTAACGTGACCTTTATATTCTTACAACTTTGATTGCCATTGATCAAGGCACAGTAGATCCATTTACCTCATGGAAGCACCGCAGCTCCACCAGAGCAAATCAGTAGCCCCATTAACTGCCCTCCTACTCTGGAAACTTTTAAATGCCTAAAAATAAATAAAAATGTTCTATGGGGACAGACTGGGGGTAGGGTGTGTGGAGAGGTGGGGGGGCGAGTGAAATGGTGTAATAAGCATCTGCCTACACTTGTAAGTGTTACTTAGGTGGGTTCAAGACACATTGTAAACACTGGCTCAGCTTTTTTTGTATGTTTGTGCTCGCCAGTTTTGACATAACCATTAACAGATAATGCCAATCAGAGGCATGATTCTGGGCTACAGACAAAATCTCAATTTAAAAACCCCGAGTATTGATCAAGTTAGATTCTATACTGCATATTGTGATCTGTCTGCTAATAACATTCAGCCACTATCCATCGCACAGAAAAGACATCATGCTGAAAAAAAAAAAAACAGGTCCAGATGATCTGGGACTGACACCCAATTGTTGTATAACAGCAATACATCTCATGGTAATTAAGGCAACATTTCATGTGGTCTCAACATTTACAGCACTAAAATTTTCAGCAATTTAAACTGCTACATAGGTTATGTGCTCAGACGATGCACATTGCTGAACTATATTGTAACGCCTGTAACCTTATGATCAGCAATTGTCAGCTGAAGTTTAGTAATAACGTAAACAGCTGTAAAAATCAATATGTTTTAGAGGACAATGCTGTATTTTCACAGAATACCTTGTTTACAATTTGAGCACAACTGTATGTCATACCGCTGCCTCAAATGGGGACATCATTTAGAACTCCAATTTTCTCAAGCAGCTCTTGTGCAATAAATAAAATCCTCAGTAATGGGGCTACAATGGGATCAAGAATTTATGAAATAAGACACAGAAAAATAAGGACAGTAGACATAATGGAGTGAAGAAATAGTTTTATTAACCAATCTGAGATTTTTCATGTAAACAAAAATGCCAAAAACATTTCATGTCCCCTTTAAGGTGATTTTTATAATATTGTTTTGTTAGAAATCTACTGTGTGGAGCAACATTTGCCATGTGTGAGTAGACAGACGGTACACAGTAAGACTCTAGTTATGTATTGTGTGCCAGTGTAGTTATTGTATTGTGTGAGTGCACAGCTAAACAAAAGACTAAATACAGTACTTTATAAATTAAAAAATTTTGCTCCAGAACCTGTGGAAAGTACTCAGATTGTACCCGTTCTAAAGTGGTGCTAACACCTTTATGCCTTACTGCGTGTTCCCTTTTTCTTAAAATTAGAGAGACCTGAGATTGGTTTTAATGGCTTTTTGGTATTGTTTATTGAAGTTTCCCTATCTATTCTATTATAAAAAAATCTGACCGTCTTGTCCCTATTTTGCGATCAAAGATCGTGATCAAAGAATCTTGAGATCAAAGAATTTGCAGGCTCACGATCAAAGAATAAAAAATGCTGTAAATCAAAAATGTGAAGGAATTCCAGTAAACCACCACCATGGCTCGACAGAACAAAGCCCGCTGAGCAAAACTCACCCTCATTTGTCTTCCTAGGGCACCCCTGGGCTGAGAAATTTGATCTTTTAATTTGTTCATCTTGTCCCTCCTCATGATGCACGATCGCGATCAAAGAATCTCACGGTCAAAGAATTTGCTGGCTCACGATCAAAGAATTTGCAGGCTCACAATCAAAGAATAAAAAATGCTGTAATTCAAAAATTAGAAGAAATTGTGGTAAACCACCACCATGATTTGACAGAACTAAGCCCGCTGAGCAAAATCCACCCTCATTTAACTTCCTAGGGCTCCCCATGGCTGAGAAAATTGATTTTTTAATTCAGCCATCTCATCCCTCGCTCACAATGCATGATCATGATCAAAGAATCTCATGATCAAAGAATTTGCAGCTCTCAGTCAAAGAAATTGCACGCTCATGAGCAAAGAATAAAAAATAGTGAAACACAATTTTTGGACTGATTTAAAATAAAACCAATGCAATGCCTTGATAGAACGAAGCCCCCAGAGCAAAACCCACCCTCATTTGTGTCCCTAGCCCACTCCTGAGCTGAGATAATTGTGTTTTTAGCTCTTGATACAAGATCACAATCAAAGAATCTCGCGATCAAAGAATTTGCAGGCTCGTGATCAAAGATCGTTAGTGAGCCACGATCAAAGAGTTTAAAACATTATAACTCTAGTTTGTGACCATTTTGAATGAAGCCAAAGGCATGGCTCAATAGAATGGAGCCCCTGAGTAAAACCCATCCAAGCTTTACTTCAGGAGTGACCCCTGAGCCGAGATATTTGTGTTTTTACAATCAGAAATCTAAAAACAAGATGGCGGACCTCGTGATCAAAGAATTCTCAGGGACGAAGATTCTTAAACCACGAGGCTACAAATTCTTTGACTGCCAGGTGGGACCAGATGGCCAGAACCCCATTCTTTGTTTGCAAAACAACCATATCAATTTTCCCATTGACCTATAATGGGAACTTAAAAGTGCCATAACTTTTGAATGCCTTAATATTTTTTCCACCAAACAAAAAGTGGCATATACAGCCACTAAAGCTCTTTCAAATGAGCTATCTCACAGAGTGGCATGCCACATGACATCCATGCAGGACAATGGACAAAATCCCAAAAGCTGCCTCCAAAACTGGATAATTTTGCTTTTTTCAGCGTTTTCATGAGCAAAGACCCTAACTCCGACCAAAACAAAATTTGGCAAATCAAGAGATCTACCATACCCACCAAGCATACCAAATTTCAGGCAAATCCATTGAATGGGTCCAAAGTTATTAATGCCCAAAATGTTGACTTTAACATAGAAGTGCCTTCTTAACCCTAAATATAGTGGCACGACCGCACCACTATAATATCTATCTATCTATCTATCTATCTATCTATCTATCTATCTATCTATATATATATATATGATTGAGCAGCAATTTCAATGTTAAACCTCAGACTCTGTACTTTAATATCTTCACAACCAACGAATTTACATAAAATATTTCATGCACAGTCTTTGGGGGAGGCAGATCTCATGTCATGCCTAGTTCCAATCCAGTCAGAGGTGCTAATTCCGAGATGCAGACAGTGAAAACGGTAAACAATTGCTGTTTTATTTGTCATCAACTAGTGCCCAGACAGTTTGGAATTTTGATCTGACATTTTCAGGGTAGAAAGGGCTTGGCCTACAGATGTGCCTTTCCGTAGTTTGGTGAAACAATAGTAATACATTCCAAAGTTATTAAATTTTAAAATTTTGGATCTGAGCATGATCAGTACAATCTTTTGGATAGCTGCTTTGAATGAAAAAATAATTTGGACCATATGAAAAAATATTCTTTTTCGTATGAGTGTTGTCTGTTTTTGTGAGGAAAAAATCCTACTTTGTTTGGCCGTCATCTTTTTTCTGCTTAATAGACATTTCTAAACACACAAAAATGACATCCTGGACAGATACCAACACATGTATCTTAGTCATTTGAACCCTGTTAGATGGATTCTTCACTTATCTGTTGGAAAATCACCCCAAAGATATTTGGACTTAAGGGATGATGTATATATCAAAACAAATGTCTTAACGAGTACTACAAGAATAACAGACCCACCTCCAAACATTTAGGGGTAATATAAAACATAAACAATGAAAAATACAAATTCCCATAGGATAACACTAGAATTTCAACAAGCCATAAATCCCTTGATATTGGAACTTAAAGGACAATCTATATATCAAAGCAAAGATCTTGATGAGAATTGCAAGAATAATATATATCCTCCCCCCCCCCAAAAAAAAAGCATTTTGGAGCAATACAAAGAAAAAAAAATAATGAAAATTCTCATAGGATAACATTGGAATTTCAACAAGTCATAATTCCCTAAATGTTTGCACTTAAGTGACAATGTATATATCAACACAATGATCTTAAAGAGTACCACAAGAATAACATACATTCCCACCTAAACATTTAGGGGCAATATAAACAAGAATAAAAAAAATGATATTTACCATGGATAACACTGGAACTTCAACAAGCCTTAACTCCCTCAATATTTTGGATGCCATGGTCAGTCTATAAATCAAAACAAAGGTCTTAATGAGTACTGTAAGAATAACGCATACCCCCCCCAAAAAAATTAGAGACAATATGAAATAAACAATCAAAAATGAAAATTCCCCAAGGATAACATTGGAACTTCCATGGACCATAACTGCATCAACATTAGAATTCAAGGGACAGTCTATATACCACAACATAGATCTTAATGAGTAGTACAAGAGTAACACACACCCCTCCACCCCCATTTAGGGGCAATATAAAAAAAACACAAATTTCCAAAGGTTAACATTAGAAATCCAACAATCCATAACTCCCTCAATATGTGGACTTAAGGAAAAATCTATTTATTAAAACAAAGGTCATAATGAGTGCTGCAAGAAACACACATATTCCCCACAAAAATAGTTAGTACCCACATATAAAAATGATAAACATTTAAAAATGACAATTCTCATAGGATAACATTGGAACTTTAATAAGTCATACCTCCTTCAATTTGTAGACTTCAGGGACAATCTATATAGCACATCAAAGATCTTGAGGTCAATAGGGAGAAGGGCAGGGGTAAATGGAGAAAATGACAAACACAATAAGGACAGGGATGGGGCAAAAAGGGGTAAGGCCATCAAGAAATGGAGGGTAATGAGTACCAAGGCCCATAGTCTGGGCAACAAGCTTGGTGAACTGGTGGCCTTGATGGAAGAGGGATGCCTGTATATCATAGCAGTCACAGAAGCATGGTACACAGAGAACCATGACTGGGATGTTAACATACCAGGGTACACAACCTACAGGAGAGACAGAGAGGGGAGAAAAGGGGGAGGAGTAGCTCTCTATGTAAGGGAAGGGATAAAAGCAACTGAACAGAAGAGTAAACAGGGAGT
This sequence comes from Neoceratodus forsteri, assembly GCA_016271365.2. Taxonomy (NCBI): domain Eukaryota; kingdom Metazoa; phylum Chordata; order Ceratodontiformes; family Ceratodontidae; genus Neoceratodus; species Neoceratodus forsteri. Next base: position 1,220,806,749 of record CM057456.1, on the reverse strand, counting down.
AGAAGAGGCACTGTGGATCACCTTAGAGACTGAAAATGGCACCACAATCCACACAGGGGATGTATACAGACCCCCATGTCAGGGGGAGGGAATGGACAAGGATATGATAGAAGACATCCTTAGGATTGCAGAGAAAGGGGAGATACTGTAGATGGGGAACCTGAATATGCCAGATGTTAACTGGAGCACCTTGGCTGCAGCCACACCAAAAAGCAGGGCCATTCTCGATGCCCTTCATGTGGCATGCCTCAGACAGCTAGTTTTGGAACCCAATCTTAGCCCTCATACTCTCAAATAGGGACGGTGAGAGGATCTCAGATCTAGAAGTGGGTAGCCACCTGGGAACAAGTGACCACCAAACAGTGTGGTTCATGATAAACTCAGCTACAGAGTCAAGCCATACAAAAGTGAGGGTTCTGGACTTCAGGAGGGCTGACTTTGGCAAGATGGGAGAGTGCCTTAGAAAAGCACTAGCAAATAGGATAGAAAGAGGGGTGGAGCAACAGTGGGGAGACATCAAAACTGCCATCACAGAGGCAACAAGCCTTTGTGTGAAGCAAATAAACAAATCAAAATGAAAGAAAAAGCCACTATGGTTCTCAAAAGAGGTGGCGGGGAAGGTTAGGGAGAAAAAGACAGCATTTAGGAAGTATAAGGAAACACAGAAGGAGCAGGACAGAGAACTGTACCAGTTAAGGCAGAAGGAAGCAGGGAGGATAGTCAGAATAGCAAAGGCCCAAACTGAGGAAAAGATAGCCAACTCAGTTAAGAAGGGGGATAAAACATTTTATAGGTACATCAGGGAGTGTAGAAAGACAAAGGGAGGGATAGTGAGGCTGAATAGAATGGACAGTGGTTGGACAGACAGGGACAGTGAAAAAGCAGGCATACTGAATGAATACTTCTGCTCAGTATTCACAAAAGAGGAGGAGGAGGGGGAGATGCCTAATCCAATTAACAGAAACACTCTGGATAGGGGGGTTGATCCCAGTCCTTTCACAGAAGAAAGAGTTCGGAAAGAATGCCTAAAGCTGAAGGTGGGCAAAGCAATGGGGCCTGATGGAATTCATCCCAGAGTTCTAAAAGAATTAAGGAGAGAACTAGTGACACCACTGACTATCCTTTTTAACAAATCATGGGAGGATGGTGTGGTACCTGAGGACTGGAGGAAGGTGGATGTGATACCCCTTCACAAAAGTGGGAGCAAGACAGAGGCAGGAAACTACAGACCTGTCAGTTTGACCTCTGTGGTAGGGAAAGTGATGGAATCACTTCTGAAGGAAAGAATTATTGAATACCTAGAGGTCAGTGGAGCACAGGACCCAAGGCAGCATGGGTTCACAGCAGGAAGGTCATGTCAGACAAAACTAATTGATTTCTTTGACTGGGTGACCAAAGTAGTAGACCAGGGAGGGGCTGTGGACATGGCCTACCTAGACTTTAGCAAGGCATTTGACACAGTCCCACATAAAAGATTAATAGTCAAATCAACCAGCCTGGGAGTAGGTCTCAGGGTGGTAGCCTGGGTAAAACATTGGCTGGACAACAGGACACAGAAAGTAATTGTAAATGGAGTCCACTCTGAAGAAAAAGGGGTTACTAGTGGGGTACCACAGGGTTTAGTACTGGGTCCAGTCCTTTTAATGTCTTTATAAGTGACATTGCAGAGGGACTGGAAGTACTGTATACCTCTTTGTAGATGACACAAAGATCTGCAATAAGGTTGATAGACAAGGAGGCGTGGAAAGGATGAGAAGGGACTTGGCAAGGTTGGAGGAATGGTCAGATGTATGGCAGCTTGGATTCAATGCAAAGAAGTGCAAAATAATGCACTTGGGAAACAAAAAGCCAGGGGAAGATTATACAAAGGGGAAGGAGGTAGTAACAACAACAAAAATGGAAGGGACCTGGGGGTAATCATATCAGATGACCTTAAGGTAAGCAAGCAATGTGAGAAGGCAGTAGGGAGGGCTGGGGGGATACTGGGATGTATAGGGAAAGGCATCACCAGTAGAAAACAGGAAGTTGTTATCCCTCTGTACAGACAGTTGGTGAGACCCCATCTGGAGTACTGTGTCCAGTTCTGGAGACCCCGTCTCCGCAAGGACATAGACAGGATGGAGGCATCCAGAGGAGGGCAACTAAAATGGTGCAGGGTTTGCAAGAGGAGCCATATGAGGAGAGACTAAATGAGCTTAATATGTATACCCTTGAGGAAAGAAGGGAGATGGGGGACATGATAGAAACTTTTAAGTACCTCAGTGGAATCAACGAAGTCCAAGAGGGTAGCATCTTTCAGAAAAAGAGTTGTGCAAGAACATGGGGACACACTTTGAAGATGTGGGGGGACAGCTCAGGGCAATGTGAGGAAGTATTTTTTCACAGAAAGGGTGGTTAACCCATGGAACAGCCTTCCTGAGGAGGTTGTGGGGTCAAAAACTGTGGGAGAATTCAAGAACGCATGGGACAGACTTAAGGCAATTTTTGTGAGGGGTAGGAAGAAATAGGCTGTTGGTTAAATAGGATCTGCAGCTTATCCTGTAGGTAGGGAAATGGGCAGACTAGGTGGGTCTAGTGGTCCTTATCTGCTGTCAAAGTCTATGTTTCTATGTTCTATGTTTCTACAAGAATAATACATATCCTCCTAAACATTTAGGGCAATATAAAAAAACAAACAAACAATAAACAAATAAAATTTCTGAAGGATAACATTGCAACTTAAACAAGCAATAACTCCTTTAATATTTAGCTTAAGGGACAATGTATATATCAATACAGAGGTCTTAATGAGTACTACAAGAATATCAGATACCCTCACACACACACACACACACACTTAGAGGCAATATAAGAAATAAACAATGTAAAATACAAATTCCCATAGGATAACATTAAAACTTCAACAAACCGTAAGTCCCTCCATATTTGAACATAATGTACTATATACAGTATATATATATATATATATATATATATATATATATATATACACACACACATACACACACACACACAATAGGGGTGTTGTGTATTCATTGAGAATAAAAGCATGTATTCTCACCCCAGTGAGAATATTGGGTGATGACATAGCTGAAGTGAAAATAAATCCATTTACACCTATAGTAGCTATGTCATCACCCGATTTTCTCACTGCAGCATCAGTTAAGCACTACAAGCTGGAACTTCTTTTAAAACTGAAAATGGAATCAGCAATCTACCTAACTACACACAACCTGTATAGTGTGAAACTTTTACTTGCAGTTTCTAAAAAAACAGAAGCTGAACGCAGTACTCTTTGAGCAGTACTTAGCACTGAAAACAAATTACAAAACCTTGACTAAAACAGTATTTCTGTACAATGCGCTTTTCAAAATTAATTCCTAAACATTGAGAAACACCACAGATGAAAAAACTAAAATTACATCATCCACTGAAAACAATGAACCTGGAACAAGAGGTTTTCTTGAGCTGTTCTCAGTTCAAGTAGGATAAGGAGCCACTGCTAGACCTATCAGAAAGAAACAAATAGTAAATATTCTACTTTCTTTTGAACACATTGACACTACAAGTCTCCTCCCAGAAAGCGTTCAAAGCAGCTCACCAGTGACACAGACTCTGAATAACCAGTGAAGCTCCTCTGTCTCACATCTACCTGTTTTTCTCTGTAAGCCTTGGAAATTTGTGTCACATCTCCACAGCCATTGATATCTTAATGTTGATATCCCTTCTCAGAAGCTGTGATGCAGAGAGGGCTAAAGAACTAAATTACTGTTGCACTAAGCACTACCAACACAATATAAAATAAAATCTCATAAATAAATAAATGTTATTCACACTGCACCAAAACAATAAGCAGTCCCATTTCACCAATGGTGATGGAAGCACTCTGGAAGTAAACATACCCCACACATCTCGCCCACAAACACCAGCAAACCAATGAAATCACTCATTCCCCAACACACACCTAATAGCACCAATGAAAAAATAAACTCCGAATCCACTACTAGCACAACCAAGACACCACACACCATATCAACCCATCACAACAGAGGATTTCAAAGCATCACTAATCCCTATCACACAGTTGAGCAGACTAACAAACAGCAGGCAAATCACTGAGTAATAACACCAATTTAAAAAGTAACAACAACAAAACAGACCTCAGACACAATATTTAAATAGCAAAACCATACAGAAACAGTTGTTGCCTATTGTATAAATCGAACACATGATGGGCAGGAGTGGGATATGGAAAATATTCTCACTCCTGCATCGTGAGGCATGCTATCCCACGTGTGCCTTCAGTACTCATGGGATATCCATGCCTCACTCTGCAGGAGTGAGATTAGTTTCCATATTACACTCCTGCCCATCATGTATCCTATCTATATATATATATATATATATATATATATATATATATATATATATATATATATATATATATATATATCTCAAAACAAAGGTCTTAATGAGTGCTACAAGGATAACTAATACCCCCAACTCCAAAACATTGTGGAGCAATCCAAAGAAAAAATAAAAACATGAAAATTACCATAGGGTAACATTGGAACTTCAACAAGCTATAACTCCCTGATTATTTGCACTTAAGGTACAATGTGTATATATATATTTCTTCCTACCCACCACAAGAATTGCCTTATGTCTGTCCCATGTATTCTTGAATTCTCCCACAGTTTTAGACCCCACAACCTCCTCAGGAAGGCTGGTCCATGCATCCACTACCCTCTCTGTGAAAAAATACTTCCTCAGATTGCCCCTGAACCACCCCCCATCTTTAAATTGTGTCCCCTTATTCTTGCACGTCTCTTTTTATGACAGATGCTACCCTCTTGGGCTTTGTTGATTTCACTGAGGTACTTAAATGTTTCTATCATGTCCCCCCCTCTCCCTCCTTTCCTCAAGGGTACACATATTAAGCTTTTTTAGTCTCTCCTAGTATGGCTTCTCTTGCAGACCCTGCACCTTTCTAGTTGCCCTCCTCTGGACTGCCTCTGTCCTGTCTATGTCCTTGTGGAGATGGGGTCTCCAGAACTGGACACAGTACTCCAGATGGGGTCTCACCAACTGTATGTACAGAGGGATAACAACTTCCTGTTTTTTGCTGGTGATGCCTCTTCCTATGCATCCCAGTATACCGCCAGATCTCCCTACTGCCTTCTCACATTACTTGCTAACCTTAAGGTCATCTGATATGATTACCCCCAGATCCCTTTCCTTTTTTGGTTTTGGTTTTGTTTCTACCTCCCCCCCATTGTGTAATCTTCCCCTGGGTTTTTATTTCCCAGGTGCATTATTTTGCGCTTCTTTGCCTTGAATCCTAGCTGCCAGTACATAGTTTGTTTTACTCTCTTCTCTTTTGGCCCCCTCCCTAATTAGCATTAAAATCCCCCAAACAAACTAGATGTTCCAATGTAATATTATCACTCAAGAGATGTAACCATTTCATCAAAAAAGTTTTAACCTAAATGCAGGCGGGGGGATAAATTACTACTACAGATGGGAGTCACGTGATGCGGAACACGGAGTAGCCGCGTTCGCCAAGAGCTCCGTTCCGCTGTTCAGTTTAAACACTTTTCAGCTCGATTTGACGTGATTCTACCGTGCAAGTGTGCTGGTTTACTGTTGCTGATCTTACTCCTGAGGTGCCTATGGAGGTTGAAATGCGTAAACCTCCACCTCGCCATACCCCCCCGCAACCCCCGGAAAGGCCTCAAAAAAAACCAAAGCCTCAGCATCGGCGTTAGCACAAGGGGTGGGGGAGACTAATACCAAGGAGGAGCCTCTCTCTCTGTCCTGTTTCTTGGAAGAAATAAGACCGCTGAGATCGGCGGTCCAGGACATGGCTGGCAATATAAAAAATATTACTTCTGCAATAAAGGAGCTAAATCGCAGAGCATCTGATGGGGAAGCTAGAATCAAATCCCTGGAAGGCCATACGGACAGACTTGACTCCATGATGACAAAGATGGCACAAAGAATACAGAAGTTGGAGCTAAAAGTGGAGGACTTGGAGGGTCGAAATTGGCGTAATAACGTTGTGATTATTGGGCTGCCAGAGAAAGCCAAGGGCAATGAGCCAATTAAATTTGCCAAAAGTTAACAGAGAAATAGCAGGGCCCTACGTTTGGTCCAGTATATGTTATTGAAAGGGCCCACAGAGCTCTTTTCGGTCACTACCGCCTCGGACCGGCCTCCAAGAGTATTTATTTTAAATTCCTCAACTACTAAGAAAGACAGCTGCTCATCGACAAAGTAAGAGAGGATAAGGAGATTTTTGGAGGGTTCCAAATTAAATTGTGCAGGATCTGCCACTTTCAATCAGACAGAAGCGGGCTGCATTCCATTCAGTGGTTAAAAATTAATTGCGGCTGGAATTAAGTTCCGTATGGGATACCTGCAAGATTCCAAGTTTACATAGGTGATGAATGGAAGACTTTTGAATCCCAAGAAGCAGCTGCGGTTACCCTCCGTGAAGCTTTCCCGGCTTTGTTCAAGGACCCTTGATGTGGAGAAGTGTGCTTGGATCAGAGCAGTTTCCTTTGTGCATACTAAGGAGTAGTTCGTTATTCTATATTTTTTACATTAAGCTATAAAGAACTGTAATGATACGGTTTCGGTCCCTAGGATGCTGAAGTCACCTGCGTGGCCCTATATATAAAAAGACTGTATACCTTGGTGGACTTCATTACAGAACTTCCGATCATGCCGGAAGGCCATATAGGGGTCCCTCTCATAGTTTTTATTTATTTAGATGCTAGTTTCACTTTGTGATTGTTATTTTTGCACCATTGAGGTGCTGTATAGCTGATACTGCTGTTTAATCATTAATATTTGTATAGTTATTGGGGTTTGGCCCTATATTGCCAGGCTGGCAGTGGACTATGGCGAAGAGGGACAATGTGTGGGCTATTGGATGTCCAATTCTAGCTCTTAACTTGGACTGAGACTCAATGCCAATAAGGAAGAGTAGTACCCCTGCTACACGTGGAATGTATGTATCCCTCGAAGGTCTGAGGGATTGCGCCTCTTTGGTTTATGTTTATTATCTATGTTAATTTTATAAAGTGATGGGGGAAAAAAGAAAAATGGAAAGTGTTAATGTTAGTCCTAATCAGAGCACATTTTGGGTAGTTAGCTATTGTTGTATTTAGTACTATATGGAGCTTTTATCGTATTTCTTACAGGGGGAATGGAAGATCTCGGTTGGTGGGCTTGTGGGCTGGTGTCATGGACCGTTGTGATGTTGGGAGTGGGAGTAGGGAGGGAGGGAGGGAGGGCTGTTGGGTTAGTGATTACTTGTGGGGTTAGGGAATGGGTCTGGGGGGTGTGAGCATGATGGGGGGTATTTTTGGAGGGAGTAATGGGTTCTATGTGGTAAGGGGGGTTGGGCGCAAGGCCTGTAATTTTAGCGTTATTCATTCAGCAACAATACGGTCACAGGAGGGCATAATGTCTAGGTAGGAAATGGGGTTGGATATCACTGTTAAGTTTCTTACATGGAATGTAAAATGGGCAAGGAACAAACCCAAACAATTTAGAATATTGAAATATATAGAGGCAGTGAAAGCAAAGATAGTTTTTTTACAGGAAACCCATTTATTGCAAGATGAAGCTAATGTTATGCGAAGGTTACAGATAGGGAAGGTTTTTTCCTCGCAGGGTAACACACAAAGCAGAGGGGTTATGATATTGCTCCACAGATCAATATCTTTCACTCCCTTGAAAGTGATTCAGGATAAAGATGGTAGATATGTTTTGGTGAAAGGTAAGCTCCAGAACTTAGTTATTCTGATAAGAGCAGTGTGTGGCTAACACGGATTCCCAAGATTTTTTGGTGGGTTTGTTAAAGGTTTTGCAACCTTTTAATCAGCTTTCTATGATACTAGGTGGGGACTTTAACACAGTACTGGACCCCTCATTCGATAGGTCCTCCAGGACTCAATCATACCCAACACCTGCTTCTCGTGCTTTTGGGGAGTTGGTAGATCAGTTGGGTCTGGCTGATGTTTGGAGGGTCCTCCACCCAGAGGAGAGGGTATACTTTCTTTTCTCATACCCGGTTCTGGTTCTCGGATAGACTACATTCTCCTGTCCTCATTTGCTTAGGGAATCTTGAACTCAGCAATTGTGGCTGCTCCCCTCTCAGACCATTCTGCAGTGGAACTCATGATCTCTTTACTGTCTCTTACCGTAGGGAATGACCAAAGTGGAAGATAAATAACCAAATTTTGAGGAGTCCCAAAATAGTCCAAACATTGTCGAGCAAATGGAAGAGTTTATTTCATTCAATCAGAAGGATGATGTGCCCTGACATTTTTTGGGGTGCATTTAAAGCCTACTTGAGAGGTTTATTAATTAGTCATGCGGTTCAAAGGAAAAAAAAGAGGGAGGCTATTTTATCTGATTTGTCAAACCAAATCAGGACCTTAGAGACTAGGTTAATTGGCTCCCCTTCTGAGGAGGATACCGTAACTTTAGTGAAGTTAAAGGATAAGTATCTTAAGATTTTGGGTGACCAGGCCGAATTAGCTATCATTAAAACCAGAGCAATGTATGTGGATCAAGGGGAAAAGTCGGGTAAATTGTTGGCGAGGCGCATTGCACAACTTGAATCTTCTCGTCTAATTGAAGGGATTGTATCGGAGGATGATGGTGTAATTAAAACGGCCCCAGATGATATGGTCCAAATCTTTCGGAAATATTTTGAAGGCCTATATAGTGGTATGCAGCACCCACCAAAGAACACAGAGATTTTGTCATTTTTAGAGAACCTTCCCCTCCCTAGATTAGAGGAGGCAGACTGTAGACTTCTTAATGCTGAGATAACACAGGGGGATATAGAAATGGCTATTAAAAAAAAGCTGGGTTCTCAGCTAATTTTTACAAAACATTCGCGGCCCAGCTCTCTCCAATATTATTGAGATTATTTCATTATATTTTATCTGGAAAAGAGATGGATGAAACCCTGACCGAAGCACTTATTGTTTTGATCCCCAAACCTAATAGACCACCTGAAAACCCTGCCAGTTATAGACCTATTTCGTTGTTGAATTACAATATTAAGATTTTGGCCAAGATATTGGCAGACCGAATTAATCAAATAATGGCAAAGTTGATCGGGGCTGAACAGGTAGGCTTTATGAAGGGTAGGTCCTCAGCGGATCATTTTAGAACATTGTCCCATGTCTTCTCGGCATCCGAGGAGGCCGACCTTCCGATTGCCCTGGTTTCCTTGGACGTCGAGAAGGCTTTTGATAGGGTTCATTGGGCCTTTTTATTTGCGGTGATGGATAGATTCGGCTTTCCAGGGAAGTTTGTGGCCTGGATTAGGGCATTGTACACTAATCTATCGGCTAGAGTTGTTTGTAATGGGGCTGTTTCAGCTCCTTTTTTATTACATGTCGGTACGAGGCAAGGATGTCCCCTTTCACCCTTATTATTTAACTTGTATTTGGAGCCCCTTATAAGGTGTATAGTGAGGTGTCCAGAGATCTTGGGCTTTAATATAAGAGGCCAAACTATCAAAGTGATGGCTTATGCCGATGATTTGTTGATTTATGTTTCGGAACCCGTTAGATCCATCCTTGTTTTATTAAAGGTGTTACAGAACTTTAGCAGCTTGGCCAATTACAAATTGAACCAGGATAAAACGGTGGTTTTTCCTTTGAATGGTAAATTGTTTAGGCGGGACATTGAGGATCTGGGTTTAAAGTGGAATCCAACTCCTGAAATATTTAGGCCTTATTTTAACGTAAAATCAGGATCGACTCAAATCAATTAAACTTGGATTCTTTAGTTCACAATATAAGACTAGATTTAAAAGATGGGCACAATTCCATTGTCACTATGGGGTAGAATAAATATTATAAAAATGAATATATTTCCCAGGCTTTTCTACCCTTATGTATGCTGAGCGTCTGGATCCCCCTTGCATGGTTCAAGAAACTTCATGGGGAAATTGGCTGATTTTGTGGGGTTATAAAAAGGCCAGAATGTCTTATCCTAAGTTAGCTGCTCCCAAAACACTAGGAGGTTTGAGGCTGCCTCATTTTGCGCTCTATTTTTGGGCAGCGCATGAAACAAATATGGCAGATGGATGCACTGTGATGAGGCCGTCTCAACCTCTGGATATGTTCCATTATGGGTCAAACTAGAGATTAGCCTTATTAGGAGTTTTGATATTAATCCAAAAGCCTTACTCTATGTTTCTACCCGCCTTCTTCCTTCCCCATTAAAGAAATCCCCTATTGGGGTTTCTTTAAGAATACATAATCAGTTATGCAATTTTTTGAAATATGATCAAACTAAGGATGGAGCGCAACCCATTCTGGGTAACCCCCAGTTGCACATAGGAAATAGGACTATTAAACATAGTTGGATATCCCTCCCGCTGAGTGTTCTCTGAAAGATTTTCTCAACTCAGAAGGTGGCTTGTTTTCAACTATGGATATCATAGAGAATTTTGAGTTGTCACCCAGGGACAGCTTTAAAATATTTCAATTACGTCATGCATTAGTTCAAGAAATTGGACGGCATCCATTTTACCCACCCCGTTTTTCGTTCTGGGCAGACCTTGGTTCGTTAGTGGGGACTTCTAATGCTGTTTCTAAACTTTATTTGATGTTGTTCCACTGGACTTTTACTGAGAACTTAGCTCCAAGTGCATACTGGGCCAGAGTGTTCCCTGACAGAGTATTAGACTGGGTACGGATTTGGCGGAACTGCCACTGTTTTATCTGGCAGGATCATCTTAGACTTATGCAATTTAAGATATTACATAACATTTATTATTCACCTGAGAAGTTGGCAGATTTAAAGATAATAAAGGATCCTAAGTGTTATAGATGTGACATGGTGGAGGAGATTTACTCCATATCTTCTGGGACTGTCAAAAATCACTCCATTGTGGAATGAGATAAAGAACAAAGTCGACCCCTTACTAGGGTTAGAAGATATGTTTCATCCGAGGTATGCTTGCTAGGGGACATGACAGGGTTTCAGATCAAAAGGAGAAATTTCCATATGACCCTGATTTCTAGTATAGTGAAAACTAGTTCTTAAGTACTGGAAAGATCCCCATAGGATTACTTTACGCTGAGTGGTTGGTCAACTCCTTCTGAGCCTCAGAACTGAAAGAATGATTGCCATTATTCATAATCAGTTGCCCTTTTGAGAAAATCTAGACCCCACTGGTGGTAGCCTATATGTAATCCAGTTAAGCTTTTTAATGGGCTCTGACCGTATTTAGAAGTAAGGCCTCATAAGGAAGGTTGGAGGGGTTATGGGGGATACTTGGGGGAAGGGAGGGTTTTGGGGGGTCTTGTAGAGACGTATCATCTTTGTATTGGTTATGGAATTTTCGGATAATTTCACAATTTTGATGTCTTGTTTCTGTTATCATTTTCTTGTCTCTGCAAGAATATATGAAAAGTTCAATAAAAAAGTTAATGGCAAAAAAAAAATCACTACTACAGATAATTTAAGGTTATTAAATTCCAGTTTTAAACACTTGATTCCTTTAACATTGATCAAGGTCTTCTGGTTGCATAGACCAAAACATTTTTTTAAATAAAGTAGAAGACCTTCCCCTTGTCTATTTCTATTGTATCTTATATGTTCATAGTCCTGAATCTGTATGTCATTATCAGTAATAGTTCCTTCCAACCATGTCTCAGATATTCCCAGAAAACTTGGTTGGGAGATACTGCACCAGAGCCTCGATTCATCTATCTTAGGTAATAGACTCCTGGCACTAGTATGGGAGAAACTAAGCTTTTGGGGGCCCAAGATTACTTTCAATATCACCAACCATCAAAAGTATCAGGAGGCAGAGTCTATTTAACCCCTGACTGGCTGAAAATACAAACCTAGGCCCAATAGATATTTCAATTAAAAGTAATCATGGAGCATTTCTCTTTTGCAAACAAGCCTCAACATTTATATGTATTCCTTGTGCTTTAATAGCAAGCAGCATAGTCTCCCCTCTATTGAGTAACAAAACATTGCTTCCCTTGTGATAAACCAGACCAGATCTTTCATGAGCTACTACGGTAAGCAAACCAATGAATATAAGAACCTAAAGAATTGCAATAGCTCTCATTCTGAGAATATAACAATAATAAAATTATTAAAACTAACAATGAAAAACACCTAGCAGTTCTAAAGTGCAACTATGTTAACAATACAGATGAGCTAAAATAAGAAACATACTGCAGGTGAATAGAAGTACTAGTAAGCAACTAAAGCCTACTTGTTTTCCAGAGTTTTCTTCTAGGAGTTCTCGTGTTATGCTTGCGCTAGCGGGTGGCATGGGCATTTATAGCACCTTAGGCCAACCCCCCGATGACATCACTCAGCAGCCAGCTCCCATGAGCCCCCTGCCTGCTGAGTAAATGTTTTAATCATGGCTGAAACAACCCATTTAATGAGAACAGTTTTAGCTGCAGCAGTTCAGGGAGATTGTTCATTCAAGCACTGTACTGGGAGATGAAACACCAAACGTTCCCCCAAGAAGAAAAAATTCACCAGACGAACAGTTGTGTCACATGCCAGTATCTTCTTTTGTGGCAGCTTTCCCTTGTCAGTGTGTTCCAAATAGATGCAGGTGTACAGCCAGTGGGTGACGTGGGCATTTATAGCACTCTAGGCCAACCCCCTGATGAAGTCACTCAGCAGCCAGCTTCCCCGAGCCCCCTATCTGCCAAGTAAATGTTTTAATCATGGCTGAAACAGCCCCTTTAATGAGAACAGTTTTTGCTGCAACAGCTCAGGGAGATAGTTCATTCAGGCACTGTACCGGGAAATAAAACACCAAACGTTCGCCAAGAAGAAGAAATTCACCAGGCAAACAGTTTTCTCAAATGCCGATATCTTCTTTAGTGGCAGCTTTCACCTGTCAGTGTGTTCCAAATGGATGCAGGTGTAGAGCTAATGAATGGCACGGGCATTTATAGCACTCTAGACCAACCCCCTGATTGGAACATTGGAAATTCAACAATCCATAACTCCCTCAATATTTGAATTTATGTGATAATTTGTATATCAAAACAAAGGTCCTAATGTGTACTACAAGAATAATATATATAAATATATATATATATATATATATATATATATATATATATATATATATATATATATATACCTCTAAAGATTTAGGGGCAATATAAAAATAAACAATAAAAAATGAAAATTCCATTATAACTTTGGAAATTCAAAAAGCCATAACTCCCTCAGTATCAGGAGTTAAGGGACAGTCTATATATCACAACAAAGATCCCAATGAGTAGTAATGGAATAACACATATCCCACTAAACATTTAGGGGTAATATGGAAACAAAACAATAAAAATTACAAATTTCTACATGATAACATTTTAACTTCAGCAAGCCATAACTCCCTAAATATTTGGAATTAAGGGACAATCTATATATCAAAACAAAGGTCTCAATGAGTACTGCAAAAATAACACATATCCCCACAAACATTTAGAGACAATATAAAAATAAACATTAAAAATTAAAATTCCCCTAGGATAACTTTGGAACTTCAGCATGCCATAGCTCCCTCAATGTTAGAACTCAAGGGACAGTCTATGTACCACAATAAAGATCTTAATGAGTAGTACAAGAATAACACATACCGCCCCGCAAACATTTAGGGGCAATTAAAAAAACTACACATTTCCATAGCTTAACATTGGACCATCAACTAGCCATAACTCCCTCAATATGTGGACTTAAGGGACAATCTATATATTAAAACAAAGGTCATAGTGAGTGCTGCAAGAAACAAACATATTCCCCACTAAAGATACTTAGCACTGACATAAAAATAACAATTAAAAAATGACAATTCTCACAGGATAACATTGGAACTTTAACAAGTCATACATCCTCCAATTTGTGGACTTAAGGGACAATCTATATATCACATCCAAGGTCTGAAGGAATACTACAAGAATAACACATATACTCCTAAACATTTAGGGACAATATGTATAAACAAATAAAAAATAAAATTCCCTAAGGATAACATTGCAGATTTAACAAGCAATAACTCCCTTAATATTTGGACTTAAGGGACAATGTATATATCAAACCAAAGGTCTTAATGAGTACACTACAAGAATATCAGACATTACCCCCAAAATCATTAAAGGGCAACATAAGAAATATACAATGAAAAATGCAAATTCCCTTAGGATAACACTGGAATTTCGACAAGCTATAAGCCCCTCAATATTTGGACCTAATGGACAATCTATATATCAAAACAAATGCCTTAATGAGTAAGTAAGTAAGTAAATCTTTTATTGTATTAGGTGCCCCTCCAAAGCTCAGGGTACCTTAACAACATAAATAAAACAATATAACAATCTCTTTAAATACACTAAAACAATAATCATATACAATCTTACAGAGTTTCCGACATCAATTTTCCCAAGACCCTTCAAAGGCCTACTACACTATTACAAGGATAACTAATACCCACCCCCCCCAAAAAAATTGGGGGGCAATCCAAATAAAAAATAAAAAAATGAAAATGCCCATAAGGTAACACTGGAGATTCAACAAGCCATAATTTGTGGATTATTTGCACTTAAGAGACAATGTATAAATCAAAACAAAGATCTCAATAAGTACTACAATAATAATGCATATTCTCGCCTATACATTTTGTTGTAATAAAAACAAAACTAAAAAATTATATTTCCTAATAGGATATCATTGAAAATTCAACAAGTCATAACTCTCTCAATATTTGGATGTACGTGATAATTTGTATATCAAAACAAACACCCTAATGTGTATTACAAGAATAATACATATCCCCCTCTAAGGATTTAGGGGTAATATAAAAATAAACAATAAGAAATTAAAATTCCCATATAACTTTGGAACTTCAACAAGCCATAACTCCCTCAGAAAAAAGAGTTAAATGGCAGTCTATATATCATAACAAATGTCCTAATGAGTAGTAAAGGAATAACACATACCCCCCTAAACATTTAGGGGCACTATAAAAGAAGTAAAATAAAAAATACAAAGTGCAATAGGATAACATTAGAACTTCAACAAGCCATAACTCCCTAAATATTCCCTTCCCCAAACGTTTTGGAGCAATACAAAGAAAAAAAGAAAAAAAATGAAAAGTCTCATAGGATAACATTGGAACTTCAACAGGTCATAATTCCCTGAACGTTTGCGCTTAAGTGACAATGTATATATCAAACAAAGGTCTTAATGAGCACTACAAGAATAACACACACACCCTCCCCCAAACATTTACAGGCAGTCTAAAAATAAACAAAAATAAATGAATATTCCCCTAGGATAAAAAACAACAAATTCCAATAGGATAACATTAGAACTTCAACAAGCCATAACTCGCTAAATATTCCCTTCCCCAAACATTTTGTGGCAATACAAAGAAAAAAAATGAAAAGTCTCATAGGATAACATTGGAACTTCAACAAGCCATATCTCTCTCAATGTTAGAACTTAAGAGGCAGTCTATATATCACAACAAAGATCTTTTTTTTTTTTTATTATTTAATAAGTATTATTGAGTTTCAGTGATCCAAATAAAGCAATACAGGAGTAGTAACAGTATTACTAGATGTCAAATCCATCAACTCAAATTCCCTTAAAAACATAAACTCATTCAAATAAAGCCCATATCCCCATGAGATTCAAAATAAATAAATGAATAACTAAATAACTAAACCACCCCCCTCCCTCCCAGACCACACACTATTACTTACATTTAGACCATAACCATGATATGAGTAAAACCATCAAGGCTTCCATATCACCAGAAGAGTCTCCAAATTGCCCCATATCGGTAGGAAGGCCTTCACTCTATCTTGCATGGAAGCAATATGCCTTTCCAGTTGTAACGCTAGCATGACCTCCCTATATCACTTCATTATAGAGGGGAGTTTATCTTCTGCCGAGTGCCTCATAATAATCAGTTTAGCAGCTGCAGAAATAAGTACCATGTGCGCTTTTCTAACTCTTGGGGTACCAGCAGGAAAATAATTTAGCAGGCATACTTCAAGGGTAAACAAGGCCTCCAAGCCCAGAATAGGGTCTAAGGTATTATTAATAGATTGCCAAAATGTCTGCACTCTGGGACAAGTCCAGAGCATATGATTGAATGAGCCAATGTCACCCTTATACTTACCACACACTGGTGAAGTCAATCTCCCAATTCTAAACAGTTTCACTGGTGTAGATATTGTGCATAATATTAAAATGGACTAATTGGAGCCTATCTTGCTTTATGTATTTATACATTGATTGCCAAAGTTTCCCCCATAAATCAGAATTCTCAGGGATGCCTAATTCCTTTGTCCAATAGTAACAAATCCCGGTTGATAGTTTAGAGTCACAGATCTGGAGAGTTTTGTATGAATTGGAAACTGAATGGGGTTGGGAGGCTGCTTGAAGAAGTGCGGATAGTTCCATTCCCACTGGATCTTTCATCGGAACATAGGAAAAGAATGAGATGAGGGCCTTGCTAAGTTGAAAGTATTTAAAGGCACCTTTATCTGGTACTCCAGAGGATTTCTGAAAGTGATCGAAGGGGAGCAGTTTCCCATTCGACCAGATATCAGAGACCTTGTAGTAATTCAATTGAGGCCAAGAAGAGGAGAGTATTGGATAACCACCAATCTTAAAATGTGGATTACCTATAATAGGCTGGTCTGATGACTGACACCACCTCACTCCAAGGTATTTCTGTAATTGAAGAAAAGCCTTAAGTGACCAGCCGATCGGGTTATTCCTGAGGGACTTAGGAATATGAGATGGGGAGGCATATAAAAGGCCCCATAGTGAGCAGCTGACTCTGGCTGCTAAATGTTTTTCTATACTAAGCCATAAGGGGAGGTATTCCGAAGACCCATATTCTTTATTCCAGGAAGCCAATTTACTAAGGTGATAAGCTATATAGTAAAGGAAAAAGGAGGGGGCCGCAAGGCCTCCTCTAAGCTTCAGGGCTGTCAATTTAAAGTAGGTTCTATGGATACCTTTCTTATTCCACAAGAAACCATTGACTAATCTTTGAAGTTTGGAGAACCATGCTTTCGGTAAAAAACTCCCCAACATACCCAATGGATATAGTATCCTCGGTAAAATATTCATTTTAACAATATTTAATCTACCCCACAGGGAGAAGGGGAGCAGACGTCATCTCTCCATATCCCCAGCTATCATTTTGATTAAATTACCAAGGTTGTCTCTGATCATAGTTCCAATATCCCTAAAAACTTTAATACCCAGATATACAATGGACTTCGCTTCCCAAGAAAGGCCATAGGGAGACAATTCCACTTTGTTCACTCTACTATTTAAAGGTAAAACTTTAGTTGTGGCCCGATTCAGCTTATAAAATGATATTTTAGGAAAGTCCTCAATTTCAGCTAAGATGGCTGGGACTGATAAACCTGGCCTCTCAACATGCAATAATATATCGTTCGCATACGCTGAAAAGGCAAATCTCATGGTTCCCACCTGGATCCCTTTAATATTAGTATTGCTTGACAACCTACAAAGCAAGGGCTCTAAGTATAGATTAAACAGCAAGGGAGATAAGGGACACCCTTGCCTTGTGCCCCGAAACAGCTTAAAGAGAGGAGATAGTACTCCATTACATTTAACTCTGGCCGAAGGGAGGGAGTATAAGAGTTGTACCCACCTTAAAAATTCATCGGGCAGACCAAAGCAGGCCAGGGTGGTGAAAAGAAAGTCCCAGGAGACCCTGTCAAATGCCTTTTCTGCGTCCAGGGACACCAGCACCATTGGTATGCTGGAGTCCCTGGCAGCGGTGATGAGATGTAACAGTTTCTGCATATGATCTCCGGATGACCTTCCCGCCATAAACCCAACCTGCTCATGGCCTATAAGGTTCCCCATTACATTTGAAAGCCTATTAGCCAAGATTTTAGCCAATATTTTAATATCAGTATTCAGTAGAGAGATAGGGCGGTAACTTCCAAGACTTAGTGGGTCTTTCCCAGGCTTCAAGATTAATGATATCACAGCTTCCTGAAAACTAGGGTCTGATATCCCATTATCATACCAATAAGTAAATACATCTTTTAGTACTGGGCTTAATATGGATTGACAAGCCTTATAAAGATTGCTTGGTAATCCATCAGGCCCAGGGGACTTATCAACAGGCAACTGTCAGATAACCTGTTGAATTTCTACAATGGATATTGGAGCGCCCAAAGAGGCGGCCTCCACTGCTGTAATTTTAGGCAAACTCACTGAGTCGAGATAGCGGTCTATATCAACTTTAGTGGGGCATAAGGATGGATCCACCATATAAAGGTCTTGAAAATACCTACGAAACCCTTTCGCAATTTCATGAGGATCAGTACATACCTGACCATCTTGTCCCAGGCTGATTCCTGCAATGAATTGTGAGGTCTTTAATTACCGGATACGCAGAGCAAGTAATTTCCCTGCTCTTTCCCCCATCTCTAGGTATTTAAATTTAGTTCTCTGAAGAGCCAGCTCGGCTTTTTAAGAAATTAATCCTGCATACTGGGCCTGCAACCGATACAACCTGGTCCACATATCTGTCGAGGAGAACCGGGATAGACTGTGTTCCAGGCTTTTAATGGATGCAAGGAGGGTATCCATTTGAGCCCTCTGATGCTGGGCCCTTTTCGATGCCATTCTTATAAACTCTCCCCTCAGTGAACATTTTAAAGCTGCCCATATCAGATCATACTTGGCAACTGATCCCTGATTGCTATTAAGAAAAAATGTAATAAAGTCCATAATATGCCCCAGAGAGGTATTATCTCGTAATAGCTGGTTGTTCAGCTGCCACTGAGGGGATCGTTTACCTCCTGCCCCTAACCAGAAATTCATAGTGACAGGCGCATGATCAGACAGGACTCTAGCCAATATTTCTACTTGAGCAACCCCAGCCATTGCAAAGGAGCTTATAAGCAAGTAGTCAATTTGGGAATACGTTCTGTGTGCTGTGGAGAACAAAAAGGTGTATTGCCTCTCTGAAGGGTTAAGGAACCTTCACACGTCAATCAGCGGAGCACCACTGATCAGGTCTTTCATAGCTCACTGAGCTGGAGAAAGGCCACGTTTCTCACGGTCAGACCTGTCTAGATCTGTCTGGAGTACAAGATTCCAATCCCCACCTAATATTGTGAGTTTTGGTGGGTTGGTCACCACTAAGTTTAGTAAGTGTACAAAAAATTAGGGGGAGTCAGTGTTCGGACCATAGATTGAACCAAGCAGAACCGGATAGGATTCTATCATGCCATGTACCAGAATATAGTGGCCCTCTGGATCCCAGATTTCTTGAATTGACTTGAAAGGAAAATTCTTTGCTATTAATACCGTTACCCCACCTTTATTCGTTGCTTTCCCTGATCCAAAAACTTGCCCCACCCATTACCTTTTAAAAAGGAAAATATCCTCCCTCTTCAAATGGGTTTCTTGGAGGAAAACTATTTTTGCTCGCAGCTGTGATAGATGCTTCAGGATTATTTGTCTTTTAACCCTATCCTTGGCCCCTTTGATATTCCAACTTATAAAACAATATTGATTACTCATACTCAGGAGAAACAGTACAAGGAAAGGGAAGGAAAAGCAAAACCCTGAAGCCAAGCAAAGGTCGTTGCCCTCGCTTAGCAGATGCTGCTATTTCAAATTGAGCTGCAATTTCAGTAGGAAAGCTGAGACGAACGTTAAATTGTTCTATAGCCAGGAGTACTGATAGTGTGTAGTTTTGCCCCCTTTTTCAAAACCACCCCCAATAACGACCCCATCAACCCCCCATACCTATCATTCTTAAAACTAGTAAACCCCAACTTAAAAAAACACCCCAGTTCAAGTTAACTGCACTCCAACCCTCTAATTGCCACATGATGTTAAAAAAAGGCAGACCTAAACATAACATTCTCGTCCACTGAAGCCCCCCCCCGAATTACCCATCTATGTGAGCGTAAAGGAAGAAATACTATCTAAGTGTATCTCTGTTCTAAGTTTACCTATGTCTATTATATTCTTATCAGACCCCTAGTACAAAAGCTTAGGATATCAACGATTTAACATCGCTGGGAGCACTCAATATTACCCTGTTATTTAGCTTAATAGGCTCCAATCCTGCAGTATTGAGGTCTGAGTTAAATCCAGTATTAAGCTACTCTAAACAATATAATTGGTGTGTCCTATAATAACAGTAATAATCTCTTTGTCCCTCTTCAGGTCAGGAGAAAGAACCCAGAGCAAAGAACAGTCATCTAAACCTCCTGACCATTAGTAAATCAGCATATTTGAGTTCAATGATTGATTTGTATAAGTCCTTCAATTAAATTGTGTAATCTATGGTCCACGAAACGCAGGCTAACGACCCTGTTCAGGTCTCATTGAATCACAAGTCCCAGAATACGAGAACTGAAAATTATAAACGGGAGCCGGAGGCTCTAGGTGTCTTTAAACACCCTATTTCCTTGGCAGTTCCTTCCTGCGCTGGGAAAAATCCACACATTCATCCCCAATGCATGAATCCTCAGTAGAAAGGCCAATTTTGTCATATTATCATCTATGAAGCCACATTTCTTGCCCTAGAAATAGCACTTCCTCAGCATTGAAATGACACTCCAGAACACGACTCTCGCACTCATAGAGGCTCCTGAAACCAGATGATGACCTGTTTCATAGCATCACTCCTCAAGATGTTGACCTTATCGGCAAGAGGGGAAAGTAAGTCCAGTCTGCTCACTCCTGCTTGTCTTCACTATGAAGGTGTGTTAGATAATCCGAGCTGAAGACAGTCACACTTATAAGTCGAGGGCTCAACACTTCATTTCTCTATTCATTTA
Source organism: Neoceratodus forsteri (assembly GCA_016271365.2). NCBI lineage: Eukaryota > Metazoa > Chordata > Ceratodontiformes > Ceratodontidae > Neoceratodus > Neoceratodus forsteri. The sequence continues at coordinate 1,220,785,858 of CM057456.1, read as the reverse complement.
TACAGATCCGGGAAAAGCTCTTTCAATTCTTGCACCGCCTGTGCAGGGGAATCAAAGGAGAGCCACTTGTCCTCATGCTTAACCAGAAGAATAGCTGGATATTTAACACAAAATGGTTTAGTGGCTGCCATCAGCTTAGAAACCAGTGGATGAAGCTCCTGTCACCTTAGGCGGACCAAGTGAGGGAGATCCTGCGTGATGCGAATTTTTTGACCTTCCCAGGTCACTTCTCTAATCTTCTTGACCTTCGTGAGTATATGCTGTTTATCTATAAAGTTTAACAGCTTCAATATGATCAGTCTGGGAGATTGACCTGCTGCTGGTAAGGGACGTAAAGCCTGATGGGCTCTTTCGATTATATATTCCACTCCACTTGGGGATGGACCAGCTATTTTAACACAAAACTTCTGCAAAAATGAAATTGGGGCATTCCCTTCCTCCCTCTCTGGTATTCCAATAATTATCAGGTTGCTTTGCCTACTACACCCCTCCAGGTCTTCTAACTTGTCTTCTAATTTCTTTAGCCTCTGTACCACACTCACAGTTTCCAGCCCTGCTTTTTCTCTTTTCTTCTCTAGTGAAACAATTCTGGCTTCAGAGTCTCCGACTCTCATTGACAGAGATGCCACTGAATTTTTGATTGTTTGAAGATCCTCAGAGATCACGGTGACCGCCACCTGGAGCGGCTGAATAATTTCCAGGAACCTCTCCTCCGAGAAGGCTGCTGTTGCTGCGGGCATTTTCGGCAGGCTAGAGGCTTGCTGCTTAGGCCGTTTCGCGGCCTTATCTTTCTCCGGCATGAGGGGCGGAGAGTGTTGAGGTGGCACTTTTTTCATATAAATCTCCATTCAGCACTACACCTTGAGCTTCCCGACTAAGTTGCCACACCAAGTAGTTAGCGATGAGAGCAGATTTAACTTGCAATCACTATTAATATTGAAAAAATAGCGAATGGAAGACGGAGCTCCAGGGGCAAGCTGCTTCAGCTCAGGCTGCCATCACATGACCCCCCACAACAAAGATCTTAATGAGTAGTCCAAGAATAATACATACCCCCCTCCAACATTTAGGGGCAATACAAAAACAATAAAAACTAAAAATTTTTTTAGGATAACATTAAAACTTCAACAAACCATAACTCCTTCAATATTTGGACTTGGGGACTATATATACATATATATCTATCTATATATCAATGCATAGGTCTTAATGTGTGTTACCAGAATAACACATGTTGCCCACCAAGCAAATTTAGGGCCTACATAGAAAATGATACAAATTAAAAAATAACAATTCTCAAAAGATAATACTGGAACTTTAGTAAACCATAACTTCCTCAATATGTGGACCTAAGGGTCAATCTATGTATCAAAACAATGGCCTAAATGAGTACTACATAAGTAACATATCCCAACCCCTGACCCCCCAAAAAAAACATTTAGGGGGCAATATAAAAAATATATACAGGGGCAACATAAAAAAAATACAAAAAATAAAATGTGAATAGGATAACATTGGAAGTTCAACAAGTAATAAAAACCTAAATTTATTTATTTATTTATTCATTTATTTATTTATTTAGATCTTGGATTAAAAATACCTTTGAGCTTGAGGCAGGTCATTTACAAAGGTTCCACATCAAAGGAAAGGGTTACAATAAGGTAGGAAGGTAGAGACAACATTCATGGTATCAACAGAGGTACAGACAACATTCATGGTATCATCGGAGTACAGCAAGTCAATTGGTAAATAAATGGGTACAGTGCTACACACTCAAGATTACAAGCATGCATAGAAAACCATAAGGTACATTTAAAGCAACATTGCTAATCAGAGGTGGGAGGAGGGGAAGAGTAAGGAAGGGGTAGGGGAAATGAGAGGGTAGAGTCCAGATAGACAGGGAAAAGAAAATATGGCAGCCAGAGGCCTTGTTGTAGGGTGAGAGGGATGGGAGGCTAAGGTGGGAGAAGGGGTAAAAGAAGGGAAAAGGAGGGTAGATGAAGGAAAAGAAGAAAAGGAAGAGTGGGGACCAGAGGGTCTGGACAGGTCCAGGAAGAGGGGGTCAGTGGGATAAGAGCAAGGAGGGGGTGAGGTAAGGGAGGAGGTAGCAGGGGGAAGCAGAAATTGTTCTGTCAGGAGAGCTGAAACGAAACAGGAAGCCAAGTAAGAGCCTCAAAGAGTGAAAAAAGTGGTATAAGGGTGTCTGCAGAAGTGGGAAACTAGGTGTAACAATCACAAGTGCTTTCGGTTAGGAGATGCTGATGAAGCATAAGTTTAAATTGGGACAGACTAGAAAGACTCCTCAGTTGGTTGCTTAGATTATTAAACAACGGGGGGCTCTGTGTTAAAAGGATCACTGGTATTGAGCAGTCCAACAGTGGGGTACTAGAAGGAGGTTAGAAACTAAGGTATGTGTGTGTTGAGTCTTAGGGGATTTGTTTAGCAGGCAACCAATACTCGGGGGTAGTAATCCAAGTAGAGCTTTTTTAGACAGGAGGCAGGTTTGATATTTGATCCTGTTACTTAGTTGAGCCAGCCAGATTGAGCATATAACTCACAGGTATGAGTGAGGCGTGCAGCACCCGTAACTAACCTACAGGCTTTGTTCACGGCCACTGTGAGTTGTTTAAGAGATGTGGAGGTTACAGCACAGTATATGATTAGACCATAATCAGTGATCGAGAGGACCGAGCTATGAATTGCAACCTTCAGGGCTTCTTCAGTAAGACTTCGTCTGTGTCTGAAGAGGAGCCCAATTCTGGTATTAACATCTCTGGCAACATTTTCAATGTGAGGCACAAAGGTAAGGTGACTATCCAGGGTAAGACCTAGGTATTTGAAAAGCTGAGTTTGTTCAAGAGCGTCTCTGTTGTTGTTGGTGATAGTGAGTTGATGGGCCTTAAACTTATTCCAAGAGGACAAAAACAGCTGGACTTTAGTTTTTTTGTAGTTTAGCACTAGTTTGTGATTATTAAATCATCTCTCTACTTCTGTGAAGCCTTGTTGAAGACTGTTTTCAAGAACGTTAGGATCCAGAAGGCTAGTAAAGATGACCACATCATCTGCATAGCAGAGAGTACGCTGGTTGCAGACAGCTGGAAGGTTGTTCAGGAAAATACTGAACAATAAGGGACCCAGGATTGAGCCTTGAGGTACTCCTGATTGGACAGCCCTCTGCTCCGAAACTACATTTAATATCCTCACCCTCTACAATCTATCACTGAGGTAGCTTCCAAACCATTTCAGGGTGTTTGGGGCAACACCAGTTTTAGAGAGTTTGCCAAGCAGCAGTTGCGTGATTCACTGTGTCAATGGCTTTTGTTAGGTCAACAAAGGCTGCACCTACAATCTTGCCTTGATTGATGGCCTGTTGTATGAAGCTTGTGAATTCTGATAACGCTGTGGTAGTACTGTGCCCCTTTCTAAAGCCATGTTGTTGTGGGCACTGGATGGAGTATGTGTCCAGATAAACACCAAGCTGGTTGTTAACAATTCACTTGAGCACCTTGGAGACTGGAGGGAGAATGGATATAGGCCTATAGTTACCCTGTAAGGAACGATCACCAGTTTTATACACCAGAGTTACGATGGCCATTTTCCAGGCATCAGGAAATTGACCCAGTGTAAGAGAAAGGTTTAGAATCTTAGTTATAGGTAGGAGAACTTCATCTAGGGTTAGGGCGATAAGCTGAAGGTCTAGTTCATCACTACTGTGTCTTGCGTTTCTTAGGACCTTAGCTAGTAGTTTTCTAACCAGGTTGCATGATACCCTTTTAAAATTAAAAGGGGGGTGATCAGGATTATTTTCATCACCGTGGTTTGTAGAGCGGACATCACCATCATTGAAAAAGTCAGGTGGGAGTACACAGCTCAAATTGGTAAAAGCATTGTTTAAGGCATTAGCAAATTCCAGAGGGTCAGCGGTTGGGATCCCATTTATGTTTAGCATTGTAGGCAATACTTTAGGTTTTTTGCCAGTGACATCATTTATATTAGATCAGAACCTTCTGCTATCACCCCAGGAGTTGGTAAGCCTCTCCCTATGGTACTTGTCTTTTGCCTGGTGAGTCTCCCTCATTCAGTTGTTTCTAGCAGCTTTATAGGCTTGTAGGTCCTGCTGCTTAAATATTTGAATTTAAGGGACAATGTATATATCAAAACAAAGGTCTTAATGTGTACTACAAGAATAGTACATATTCCCCCTAAATATATTAGGGCACTATAAAGAAAAAAATAAAAAATGAACATTTTCTCAGGATAACATTGGTACAGTACTTCAACAAGCCATAATTCTCTGAATATTTCCACTTATGGGACACTGCATATATCAAAGTGAAGATCTTTATGAGTACTACAATAATAATGCATATTCTTCCCTAAATATTTTGGGGGACTATAAACAAAAATAAATAAATATATTTCCCGTAGGATAACACTGGAATTTCATCAAGCCATAACTCCCTCAATATTTGGACTTAAGGGATAAGCTATACATCCAAACAAAAATTCTAATGCATACAACAAGAATTATACATATCCCCTCTAAACATTTTGGGAAAATATGAAAATAAATAATAAAATAAAATTCCCATAGGATAACACTGGAACTGCAATATATATATATATATATATATATATATATATATATCACAACAAAGGTCTTAATGAGTACTACAAGAGTAACACATATTTTCCCTAAACATTTAGAAGCAATATAAAAGAATACAAGTTCCCATAGAATAACACTGGAACTTCAACAAGCCAAAATTCCCTTAACATCTGGACTTCTGGGAGAATCTATATATTAATACAAAGGTCTCAATGGGCAGTACAAGAAGAGCACATACCCCCCCCAAAAAAAAAACATTTAGTGGCAATATAAAAACCAATGCAAAGTAAATCGGATGAACTCCAATGAACATCCTGGTCCTGTTTTCTTTTTCTTTTTTAAATCCACACATGACAATCGGGTGACAGTTTTGTGGCTCCTCCACTTCTCCAAGCCCAAACACTGTCAAACAAAGTTTTAAGATGGTTAGCAAAAGATACAGGAAATAATTTATTTTACCTCGTTTATTATAGGAAACCAGGAAAGCAGGTAAAACCTGTACTACAGGGATATAAAAAATACTCAAGCAAAGGTAATGAAATATATGGAGTTGTATATTAAAATAGTAAACTTAAAAAAATTATTTTAAAGAATGCTGATTTTGGGGTGGGGCACTTCTTAGTGGCTTCATTTGAAGTATAAATGATTAGTAGGGTCACTACCACAGAATTAATATTGAAAATATATTTGATAATCTCAGATGAGAAGGTGAAGGGGAGCACATTTAAGGTGGAACTGTATAATATATATATATATATATATATATATATATATATGAACAGATGTATTGAAATTCTGTTTTCAAATGTTTCCTTATATACAGAAATACAGTGGTTGGGCCTAAAGACGTGTCGGAGCCACAAAACTTTTGCACGATTATGTGTGGATTTTAAAAATAAAAATAAAACAAGACTGGAACTTTCATTGCAGTTCATCTGATTTATTTTGCATTGTTTGGACATTTGGTTTATTGGGATGACCCAAGACTCAAGGGATTTATAAATGTTGGGCAAACTACACCTAGGTTTTTGATAGTTTGGAGTGTGCTTACCAACCACAAGGAACAGTGGCCCAGTTTATTTCGACCTTAGTAGTGAATTTAAGCACTGTATTTAAGCTACCCTTCACTTTTCCCTCTCTCTGACTCACCACCACACCCCTTTTTCTTCCTCTTTATGTACCCACATTTTAATTAATAAAGGACGGATAACATGAGTCAGTCAGCAGTCCCCAGTACAGGACAAACAAAGGGTTCAACTTTTCAAGAAGTTAATCAAGGGGTTGAAGCACACTTTTTGTCATACCAGTTTATTGCAGAGGAACAAGAAAAGTACTAGGCCTATTACAGCAGACAAAAACTTGGACAGAGACCACTAGCAACAAGAGAGTATTAAATAAGATTCAGCACTTACAACAGTGAGGCATTAGATTGGAATGGCACACCTTATCACTAGTGTAATACATAAAAAAACAAATGTATCCCTAGGGGACTGAGAGTTCTGGTTGAACCCGGTCTTGGATTCATGACCACTGAACTACTTGAAAAATGGACAGGGATAATGAATAAATGTTCTATGGACTTCATGTTAGCTTTGACTGAAGCTATAGTTAAGGAAAGGAATAGATTATCAAGGGACATACAACAAATAAAGGAAGATTATAAATCAATGGTAGAATACCAAGAATTTACTACAACATTAGAGAAAATAAAGAAAGAGTTGGAGGAATACAAAGAGTACATAAAGCAACAAGAGCTAATGAAATTTAAAAGGGCTATCAGAGAGTATTGAGAAAATAGGGTAAACACGTAGTTTTTGAAACAATGAAGGACAGGTGGGCCTAATTACTACAGTTCACAATAAGAATATACTGACTCAGACAGTGGGGCCAGTATTGTAACTACACATTACGACCCACATAACGGACAACGAGGGGAAGAAAATCCTTTTTTAGAGGAAGGGAGAATACAACAGGGTGCATGGGACACCAGAACATTTCAGGACCCAGAGGACACACATGTTCCAAGGAGATACGAGTTGAGAAGTGGAACATAACAAAAACAAGGGGGATACAGAGACAACCAAACACACCAAAGAGGAAGAGGTGGTGGAGGAGGTGGAAGAGGAGGGAGAGAAAGAGGAGGGGGAGGATACAAGGGATGACAACAAAGGAGACTGTTATCTTCAATTTATTTATTTTATTTATTTATTGAATTTTGTTGACTGGGTAAGCCCACTGGGCCCCGAAGGTCCCTTTTTCAGGGGCGACCTGGGGGGAAAAAAGTAGCATACAGGTAAACAGAACAGTACAAATTGAAAATATCATAATGTTGGACAGTTAAATGCCATAGGGATACATTCAGGTAGAAGGTGAGGGAACAATACAGTCAGTGGGACATCTTGAGTTGGATATATTCAAACATTTTGCAAGCACAAATCATGTAGATCTTAGGAGTGCACACAACAGTGGCTAAGTTGCCTAGATTCAGGATACCTTCCTAAGAGTTTAGATGGATGGAGGTATGGGTAACAATAAATCTCACCTTCCTAAGAAGGGGGGGAGAGACATGTGGTCAGGTCCTGAGGCATTGGCAGGTAGTCCTTTCGAGCAAGTGAGCTTTAAGTTTGGATCGGAAGCAGGAGCCAGATCCTGCCTCCCGTACCACAAGAGGGAGGTTATTCCAGTTGGAAGGGGCTGTGGATGCGAAGGACCTGGACCCGGCTTTGGTCCTAGTTTTAGGAACCTCGAGGAGAGTTTGTCCTGAGGTGCAGAGACTCCTCTGGTTGGTTTTAACCCTGACTAGCCCTATGAGGCTTGGGGGGGGAGAGGGGCCCAGTAGCTTAAAAGTTAGGCAAAGAGTCGGGTAGATGAGGTGGGCTTCCAATGACGGCCATCTGAGCATTGTTAGGGCCTCATAGTGGTGGGTTCTAGGGTGGGACATAGTAGCAAACTGGGCAATTTTGTTGTATACGGTGTTTAGCCTGCCAAGTTCCGTGGAGGCCACACCTTGGAGAACTGGGGCTGCATAGGTGAGCTTAGGGAGTAGGACGCTGGTAGCGATGGCTACCCTGGCTTCAAGGATAATCTGGTCCTTTAATCTATAGAGGATACCGAATTTCAAATGGATGGCTTTGGTTAGTTGATCCACATGATTTTTTAAAGTGAAGCTTTCATCAAGTGTTAGACCGAGGTACTTTGTAGAGGTAACTACTTCGAGTTTGTCTCCCCCCTCTGGACTGCAGTTGAAGGAGCATCGACCGCTCAGATCCCAGGGATCTGGGTCCAAACATCATCTCCTTGGTTTTGCTGGTGTTTAGTACCATTTTGTTCAAAGTGAGCCAATCCTCCATCTGAAGGATGTCCTCTTGAAGGGCTTTCTCCAGTTCAATTACATTAGGGGAGGCTCGGTAAATGACCGCATCGTCCGCATATTGGATGACACTGCTGCTCCCACAGTGTAGGTGCAGATCATTTATGAACAGGGTGAAGAGAAGGGGGCCAAGTATAGACCCCTGAGGTACCCCTTCTTTGAGCGGTGCAATCTGGGAGACATTGTCCTTCCACCTGACCCTCTGGGTACGGGCCAGAAAGGTAGCTCGCAAACCAACCAAGTGCATGGGTGTCCAGGCCAAGAGAGCACATTTTATGCAAGAGGAGGCTGTGGTTTACCAAGTCAAACACTTTAGAGAGGTCAATGAAGACTGCGCCTGTGCTGATCCCTAAGTCATTGTTGTTCAGGACTTCTGCCGAGAATTTGGTTAGTGCCGTGTCTGTCCCATGCTTGGCTCTGAAGCCATGCTGAGACGAGGAGATTACCTGGTGAGTTTCGAGGTATGCGCGAAGTTGGGAGTAGACTAGCTTCTCTTGTATTTTCGCTATTGCACAGAGCAAGGAGATAGGCCTGTAGTTCCCTATATGCTCGGTAGGGCCTCCCTTGTGAATGGGAATCACTAGGGCCTGCTTCCATGGATCAGGGACCGACCCCTCCAATAAGGACTGGTTTATCAGCCAGGCTATTGGCTTCGCTAGAGCTGGGGCACCCTCCTTAAGGATTCTTGGCTGGATCCCGTCAGGGCCTCCCGTGCCTCTCGACTGCAGGGATTTAAGGATGAGCAGAACTTACTTTACCTTAACCAGCCGCAGATGAAACTGTGGGCAGTCCAGTTCGTGGGGTAGATGCTCGTGTGCCTTGATCCCATTATCTAAGTGCCCCACCTTGTACGCATCCAGGTTCGTAAAGTAGTCATTTAGGGCCTCTGCGATGCGAGGCCCCTCGTCCAGTACTTGCCTGTTCACCTGGATAGGGCCGGATGATGATTTCTTATGACCTTTTAGGAGTTTGTTAATATGTGACCAGATTTTGGAGATTGGAGATATGTTCTTTCTTAGCTTTCTTTATGGTCTGTTTGCATTGGTTTCTGAGGGCCCTGTAGCTGGCTAAGTCCACTGGAAGTTTAGTTTTACCAAACTTTTTCCATGCTTTGTCCTGGGTAAACATCAGGGCTTTTAGGTGTGGTGAGATCCACTTATAGCAGTTCCTCTTAACCCTGTGGGTTTTCAAGGGGGCTACAAGGTTGGTGATACCGGTTAGGGTGGTTTGAAAAAATTTAACAGCTTCCTCCAGGTTAGGTAGGTGTCTTATGGGGTTCCAGTCAATGCCATTTAGGTAGCCTATGAACTGGTCAGGATGGAAGTTGAGAAATCCTGGAAGTGATGGTTCGAGGGACTTTATCCTGTTATTCTTCCATATGGCAAATGTCGGTAGTGGTCGCTTAAAGCATCTGCCAGGGTCCCAGCCAGCTTTACATTACTTGGGGATGAGGTCAGAACCCAATCTATCGTAGAGTGCCTACCTGATTTGTAGTTCATTCTGGTCGGTAGGGAGATAATTTGATCAAGGTGGGAGTCTTGTAGGACTCCGTTTATTGTGGACTTCACCTCTTGTGTCCAGTTTAAGTTGAAGTCACCCAATAGGATAATCTCAGCTGCTGAGCCCACCACGGAGCTCTTCAGGAGCATATGCAAAGAGCCGAGGGCATTGGTTGGGGGGCTGTATATGCAGCCAATTGTGAGGTGTTTAGCCCCACCTAATGTGAGCTTTATGAAGACTGCTTCTGAGTCCAGGGTTGAGTCCAGGGGGAGCCTGACTATGGAGGACGTAATAGTGTCCTTAGCATATATTAGCACTCTACCCCCTCTTTTCGAGGGTCTGTCCTTTCTGAAAAAGGCATAGCCGGAGATTGTAACCTCTTGATCCAGAATGTGGGGTTTTAGCCAGGTCTCCGAGACCGCTAGCAAGTCAGGTTTGTATACAGCCATCCATGCTTGTACCTCCTGGATCTTTGGTCTCAGGCTGCAGATATTCATGTGAACCAGCCTCAGACCCTTGGCTCCATCCCAGGCCCTATCCATGGGAGAGGAGATAGAAACATTAATAGTCCCTGGGCCTGGGTTGGGTTGAATGTCCTCTGCCAGTAGGAGTAGGGCAGCGAGTATGCTAAGGAGACAGAGGGTTGGAGGAAGTAGTGCCAGCTTAGCCTGATGTAGGGTTGGGCTCGTGGTACAGAGAAGGACTCTGTAGAGGACCCCCTTCTTAGAGAATTCGTGTGTCACTAGGAGAAGGATGTTAATCCATGGTGAAGGGCATAAGAAGTGCCTTGCCATATCCTCTCCCGTCCCCCCTCGAGTATCGTTGGGGCAATAGGCATTGCTGACTAGGGTATCGGTCCCTAGTTGAGCCAGAATGTAGATTGTGGCCAGGATAATGCCCTTGTTCCAGTTACTGGGGCGCATGATGGTTCCCTGTCTGAAAAAGGCAAGGAGTCTTAGGTTACAGCAGGGTTACAGGAGAATCCTACAGACTACGGCTTAGTTTATAGCAGCAGAATGCAGGATTAGAGCCAATAACACAGTTCAGCCTATAGTTATGTAGCCTGCTGTGGCCTGGGTTAACAGTTAATACTCATGTTTACAGAGACCATAAGTTATATGCAGCAGATAGACAAGCGTTATTACAACCTTTGGTAAGTGCCTGTTTAAAAACGAAATGCACAGGATTAATTATGATGCAACTGGAGAAAGACACAAAATGAAAATCAGAGTCTACCACTTATAAGGTCCCTTGGCTACGTAACAGTTAAAGATCAAAGGCACAGGATTATGTATGAAATGGCTGTAACTATTCAGACGAATAAAGCAGCTGTGACTATACAGGCAAATGGCTAGCAAATGAGCTAGGACCTAAGTGGCTGTGTCAGTAGGAAAACAGAAAGAGTCAGATATTTAGCCCAGCCATAGGATTTTAAAGAACAAAGACAGTCAATAATGTCCAGAGATAAGAAATGGAACTTCGAGGCTTATCTATGAACAGGTTTAAAGGATCGGTCCCACAGGGCAAAACAAGCGAGACTCCCTCCTAAGAGCCTGGCAGCAGCTGGATAGGAGAGAGACAAGGGGTTCTGCAGCAGTTTGGGAGTAGTGGGCTGATGACGTGGCAGTTGAGCTCCTCCTTGTGTAGCGAGAACTGGATTTGATAGGGAAAGACACTGCCTGGGCTGGGCTTCGTCCGGCTGTAGCCCTATTTAGAGTACCACAGCAACAGGGAGGGTGGGCGGGAATTTCAAAAACAAGAGTCAGCAGAGGAGCCAAAACCTACCCTCTGCGTGCGGTCTTTGGCTCAGGGGAGGTCCGCCCGGCTTAGTTGAGTTGCCGGTGCCTCAACCGCGGGAAATCCAGCTGGTTGCTGCGCGTGGGAGGGGACACGAGGAAGCCAGTCGCCCACCCACCCCAGTCCGATTCCATAGAGATAGTGGTAGATGAAGCGTGCAGCCTTTATATGCCCTCCGAGTCACCACCGCCGATCCAGGAAGCCAATCGCCGTGAGTCCTCCTCAGCGCGCCAACACGAACAAAGGAAAGAGTCAGCAGAGGAGCCGAAACCTTCCCTCCGCTTGAGGTCTTTGGCTCAGGGGAGGTCCGCCCGGCTTAGTTGAGCTGCCGGCGCCTCGACCCCGGGAAATCCAGCTGGTTGCTGCATGGGGGGGACACGAGGAAGCCAGTCACCCACCCGCCCCAGTCCGATTCCATAGAGATAGTGGTAGATGAAGCGTGCAGCCTTTATATGCCCTCTGAGTCGCCACTGCCAATCCAGGAAGCCAATCGCTGTGAGTCCTCCTCAGCGCGCCAACACGAACAAAGGAAAGTGTCAGCAGAGGAGCCAAAACCTTCCCTCCGCTTGCAGTCTTTGGCTCAGGGGAGGTCCACCCGGCTTAGTTGAGCTGCCGGCGCCTTGACCCCAGGAAATCCAGCTGGTTGCTGCGCGGGGGGGTGGGGGACATGAGGAAGCCAGTCGGAGAGAAGTCTCAGAGGAAGAAGAGAGGGTTTTAAAGAAGGGCCTTTCATTTACCCCTACAAAACAAGTAGATTCCTTTGGACTGGAAATTGATTTGCAATGCTTTTATAGAAAATTAAGGTTAACTGGCTGGTTTAAGGATGTACCCAGGGAAGTAAACACTATGAATAGTGTTGTGCAAAATTGAAAAATTTCACCAGGCAAAATATTTTGCAGAATATGTGCATTTCACAAAATATTTTGCTGGGCAAAATGCGAAATTTCACCCATTGGGTGGGTGAAATTTCACCCTTGAATGGGCAAAATTTGCTGCCAGCGGTTGAAATTTCACCACCCGTGGGTGAAATTTCTCAGTTTTGTCACCAGGCCCCCAATCTTTGAAGGAAAAAAAAATCCCCTTCCCTGTCCATTGTGTCTAGTGGTCCCCCTCCCGGCTGATCATGGGCCAAATTCAAATTAAGAGGATCCCCCCCACAATCACCCTGAGCCATAGCTAATCTTTGCAAAAAAAAGTCCCTCCCATTCTCTGGTGTCTGAGGCCCCCAGTTGAACACTGGCTGAATTCAAATCAAGAATCCTCCTCCACCCCAGTCACTTTGAGCCCGCCCAATTGTTGCAATAAAAACAATCACTTCAGTCCCTGGTGTCTATCGGACTCTCACCTTGTCTTAAGTCAGAGCTCACACTTCACTCTGCATTTTGTTACCAGCAGAGCTCACTCACCTCCACAGCTGGCAGCCCATCTGAGTGCTCAATGAATGAATGCAGTGCACATGCACTCATTCATTGAGCATGCAGACTGGCTGCTGGCTATGGAGGTGAGTGGAGGGCTGTACAGTGGCCCAACCAGGTATTGGGGGAGCTGGGTGGCTGTGACTTAAGACAGGTTGGGGGTGGGGGTCCAATAGACACCAGGGACTGGGAGGGTACTTTTTTTTTTTACAAAGATTGGGGACCAGGGCTTAGGGTTACTGGAGGAGGAGAGAGGTTCTTGATTTGAATTTGGCCGGTGATCAGCCAGTGGGGGGGCACTTAGACACCAAGGACATGGGAGGTATTGTTGTTGTTTTTTGGAAAGATTGGGGGCCGTGCCTGGTGACTGAGGGAGGGTCTATGATTTGAAGTTGGCTGGTGCTCAGCTGGGGGGGGGGGGTCCACTAGACACCAGGCAATGGTATACATTAAAGAATGGGCATATATAGATGCAGGCAAAATTGCATGCAAAATTTCACAATTTCATTGCAATTTCACGTAATATTTTGTGCAGTGAAATTGTCGATTTCGTGACAATTTCACAGGCGAAATAAAATTTGGCAACATCTCTAACTATGAAGCAACAACTACAACAAGCACTGGACATAAACTCAAGTTTTAATCTGCCAAGAGGAAGGGATGTGGCCGAAACATACATCAAGGTGGGGGATAGACAAATAAGAGAAATGCTGCAAAGTGAAAGAAAAACACCAAGATTTAACAACTTAACTAAGGAGGAGAAAGATACCCCTAGAAAGAGGAAGATAGGAAAATAATTATAAAATCAGAAGATGGGGGATTGTCCTGTGGAATTATTTAAAGTACAATGAAGAATGTTTGAGGCAACTAAGGGATACAAGGTAATATTAAAGACTAGATGGGGATCCAACAGAGGAGATACAACAGTATATAGAAGATTTGCTGAACCAGGCAGTAGAAATGGGTTGGTGCAGTGAAGATAAGGCCAACATGTTACAGAAAACAGGACCAAGGACCCTTTGTTCTATGTTCTGACAAAAATCCACAAAGATCCTGTTGAATCATCTAGGAGACCAATTGTCCAATACTGGAACCACTGTCTAAATATATAAACGTCTACATTAACCCAGAGGTGGGAAAGATGTCCACATATTTGAGAGACTCAGGTCATATCATAGACATTATCAAGGAATTAAATGATAATGTAGAGGACTGGGGAGAACTTATTCTAATGAGCTTCAACATCAAAGACATGTGTGCAAGCATTAAACATAAAGAAGGTCTGGATGCACTCTTAAAGGCATTGAGAGGTAGGAATGAGCAACACCCACCTAATGAATTCTTCTATAGAATGGCAGAAATAGTACTTTCTAAGAATTACTTTCAATGTGAAGGGATATACTATTTACAGACCATGGGAATGGCAATGGAGAGCACAATGGCCTCTTCATATGCAAATCTACGTGTGTGGAACATGGAACAGACACATATTTTAGATAAGTGGAAAAATCCTTTTTTTGACAAAATTAATAGATGATATTCTTATGATCTGGCAGGGCACAACAGAGGAAGTGCAGAAATTCTATGAGTACTTAAATACCAGAAACCGAGATTTACAATTCACCATGGTGGCAGAAAAGGAGAGTATTTCATGTTTTGACTTAAGATTATACAAGGGACAAAGAGGTCTAGAAACAACTTTAGATAGAAAAGAAACAGATAAGAATACTCTATTACATGCTGTGAGTTATCGTGACCCCAAGTTGAAAGCAAGTATTCCAAAATCCTAGTTTGATCAAGCTAGGAGGAACTGTAGTGAAATTTCAGAATATGAAAGGGTGGTGAAGGATATAAGTGGCAGGTTCATTTCTAGGGGATATAACTGCAGTTTAGTGGAAAATACAAGATAAGAAATATCAGAGCAACCAAAAATATAGGGGAAGGAATTGTATTTTCAATAGTATATAGCCAGTTATGAACATACAAAATTGCAGCAGAAACAGGCCTCACGGTCTATCGAGTCTGCTTGAGTGTGCAGCTAGCATCTCTTCTTGCAGCTGCCCCTTCCACCTCCCTCTTCCTAGTATCCCTTCCCCTTCCCCTGTCCCAGCCTCTCTTGAAACTGCCCGCCATCTTACAGGACACTATCTCATCTGTTAAATTGTTCCATTTGTCCACCACTCTTTCAGTGAAACAATGTCTCCTCATCTCCCTCCTGAATTCCACCCCCTCCAATCTCAGTCAATGCCCTCGCATGTCCCTCCCCCTTCTCATCTCCAAAATCCCTTCTGTGTTGGTCTTGTTTATCCCCTTCAGACACTTAAAGGTCTCGATCATATCCCCCCTATCCTCCCCATCCCTACTGTCCTCCAGCAAATACATATTCAACTCTCCCAGCCTGTCCTCATTGGACTTGCTCTCCACCTCAGGTCACATCTGGAAATGAGTGGTCCCTGCTCAGTGTCTTATCTGGTAAATCTCTTAAATAAATAAATAAAATAAATAAAATCCCTGAATCATCTTTGTGGCTCTTCCTGGCACCCCCTCCAACAATCTGATGTCCTTCCTCAGGAATGGGTGCCAGTACTGCATGCAGTACTCTAGGTGGGGCCTGACCAATGACCTGTACAGGGGCAGGATAACCTCCCTCCTTCTGGAGGAGATCCCTCTTGCAACACACCCCAGCATTTTGTTGGCTTTTGCTGCCGCCTTCCAGCACTGAACAGAGTTGTTCATGCTCCCCATAATGATCACTCTGTGGTCCTTCTCCTCTGTGGAGTTCCCCAGGTGTACCCTATTTAAGTGATAATCCCTCCCTGGTTCCTGGCTCTGAAGTGCAGAACCTTGCACTTCTTGGCATTGAACCCAAACTGCCATGTTTCCACCCACTTCTGCAGCTTAGTCAGGTTCTCCTGCAACCCCTTCTATCGCTCCGCATCATCAACCACGGCTCGCATCTTGGTATCATCTGCAAACAGACTGATTCTGATCCAGGTCCCATGTGAGATATTTGCAATAAATATCCCAAACAGCACTGGTCCCAGTACCAATAATAATAATAATAATTTTATTTATATAGTGCCTTTCAGTGTGTCAAGGCGCTGAACAAATTAAAATCATAGATTCAAATTCCAAATACGAAACTTATAAGCATATAAAAATACATCATAATAACATAATAAATTATGATAAAATTCCAATCATACTAAAATTAACTTAGTTATCCAAGAAGGCCATTTTCCATAAATATGATTTCAAGTCTTTCTTGAATATCTCCATGGAGGTGCACTCCCATAACCGGCATGGTAGAGAATTCCAAAGAGTGGGTGCAGCATGAGAAAATGCTCTGCTGCCTGAAGATTTTAAGCTCAATCTTGGAATCTCCAACAACCCCATGTTGGCCAAGCGGAGCAATCAGCCAGGGCAGTAAGGTACCAGAAGGTCTTTCAGATAGGACGGACCCAGATCGTGAAGAGCTTTGAAAGTCAATAAAATGACTTTAAAGGTGATCCGCCACTGTATAGGAAGCCAGTGCAGTTCGCGCAGCACCGGGGTAATATGACAGGACCTACTTGTCCCAGTCAAAACCTGGGCTGCAGCATTCTGCACCAGCTGTAGGCGATGGATTTCTACCCCAGAAAGCCCAAAGTATATGGTGTTGCAGTAGTCTGTCAATCCCTGTGGTACTCCGCTTGTCACCGCTTCCACTTCAGTTGGAAGGTTAAAAAACCATCATAAAAGATAATTGCCATATTATACAAACATAGAACATGGAAGTGGCTAGCTTTAGGAATCAGCCTTTATGCACTTCAAAAAAGAATTCTACTACTAAGGACCGGTTAGTACATATACAGTACTATACTCTATAAGTAGGGGTGTCACGATGAAAAAATATTGACAATACGATAACCATGATGAAATTATCTTATCACAATAATTTTGCCACTTGTGCCACAATGTTAGAAAAAGTATTTCAATTCAAGATTTTTTATATAATTTACATATTTGACTCTTTCAAGCAATGCTATGCATTTATGCACATTTGAAGTCTTTGTTGTAAAATAATGCAGAGTAAAATATTTAAAAATATTTTATTCTTTTCACATTAAAATCTCTGAACTTTATAAAATTGCTTCCATTTTTTACATAAAAATTCTAATATACAATGAATATATGTGTTATACACATTGGCCCAGATATTCAAAGGGGTTGTACATGGCGTAACAGGGTTGCGCCATGCACAACCCCCCCAATGCGCCCGATGCGATATTCAAAGAGGCAAGTTGCGCAGTGCAAATTCTGATGCTTCAGGGTATATTGGTAATGTATGTGGCGCAGATGCAGGGGGCGTGCACATGCATATGTGGCACATTCCAATATTCAGCCCGGGAGGTATGGAGCATATGCTGGCACAACCCCACAGTGTGCAACATAGGGGAGTTCAAAGTTGAGCCCGTGAGGAGTGGGAACAACTCCCAGCCACCCACAGGTGGGCTGCTGTACTGCAGGGAATAACACAGCAGCCACCAGCCGTGGGTGGCCACCCGCCCACCCAGAACACTGTTCACAAGCACACACATATCCCTGGTAGTCCAGTGGACCCTCTCCTGAGTCCTGATGCCCTGATAACTGTTATGTTAGACTGTCCCTGGTAGTCTAGTGGCCCCCTCCCTCCTGTGTCCCCGATTGCCGGAATATTACAGTTACCCATGTCCCTGGTAGTTTAGTGGTACCCCCCCGCCCATTGCCTTGATCGCGGTAAAGCACCATATCATCTATCCCTTGTGATCCAGTGGCACCCCCATTCCTCCCACCCACACAGCACCCCTTGCCCACCCTGCTTCCTCCGTCATTGGTGGGTGGCTGCAACCTGCCCGCATACCACCCAACCACCCACTGAATGACAGTTACAGTATGGTCCACACTGTTTGATTGTTCCATAAATCCAAATATTGAGGGAGTTATGACTTGTTGAAGTTCCAGTGTTATGCTATGGGAATTTGTATTTTTTATTGTTTTTTTTTATATAGTCAAAAGCCTAGGTGAAGGTTTCCCAACATCTACTGATTCCTCTATACAGAAATACAAAGGTATTAATGAGTACCACAGCAACAACACATATCCCCCTAGATATTTAGGGGCAATATATAAAAAGCATAGTAAATAAAAAAAATGCAAACTCCAATAGGATAACATTTGAACTTTAACAAGTCATACAACAGAGGAAAGAAATTGCTGTTTCAGCAGAAATGGAAGCACCCATAGCAACATACATGTGTACATCTGTAGGGGGATGGAAATTCAAGGCCCAAAGAGCCCTGCACTCCCACAGTCAAATTAGGTATATGATTATACTATCTCAAAAAGTAAGGAAATTAATTCATTGAAAATAAATTTGTTAATGCACTAGTTGGGGTTAAACCTGAGATGCCCATGATATCAGTAAAATATGGTTTTCATAATACCATTTTAACATATTAAGAAACTTGCACATCTGCCACAGCAGAAGCTGCTGGTATATGTGATTCTAAAATTGAGAGTACAGCAATCAGGCTTACAAAATATGACAAAAAAAAACCAAAAACAACCCCACCTTCTAAATCACGTTTGGGGTTTTAGTCCAACTAGACATTAATATTTCTGCTAATTCATTTATTTACTGAACATAGGCACCTGAGAAAGGCACACTGAATCAAGACTCAGTTCCAGGTGTGACCCAGGACAAAGGGAACAGGAGAAACAGTAATATAATACACAACAACATTTCTTGGTACAAAACTTAAGTGCGATCACAGCACAATATGAAATACTTATACAAGTGCAAATAAAACAGCTGTAAGGCATAGTGTGCAAAAACAATGCTTTATCAGTTGAGACATCTGTTAGGCAGGTGCATGGCTACCCCCCCCCATGGGGGACAGAAGTGCAGAGGTAGTGAGTAAATGAAACCAGTAAGCAGGTTAGGGGGATGCAGGACACAGGGAAGGTAGGCACTCCAAGCCAGAGAGAAGACAGGCAGATGGGTAACAGGAACACATAAGAAGAGGAGTTTCAACTGGTACCTGAGGGAGCCAGAGGGGGAGAACAGGTAGGGGGAATGATGGGAGCAGATTACAGAATGAGAGAAGTTGAAAGGAGAAGGCAGATTGACCCACAGAGTAGCAGAGATGAGGAGTGGGGAAAGTTCAATGATCCCTGGAACAAGGGAAGCATTAGGTAGGGGGTACTGGAGAGAACAGTGAGGCACCAAGATTGGATGGAGCTTTGCATGGATGGCATCAATATGGGCTGAGAAGTCAAGCTTGCTGTCAAGCCACATGCTGAGGTACATGAAGGACTGCACCACTTCAGGGGGTGGGTGCTATCCAATGTAGAGAACACCAGGAGAGTTGGGAGTCTGGCCAGTTTCTGGCTGATACCAAAGATAATAGGCACCATTTTTCACATTGACATGGAGCTGGATGGACTGAAACCAATGCAGAACATTGTGGAAGTCCTTGTGGAGCAGGTCTTCCACAGCTGCGGTAGAGGGACCAGAGGTGAAGATGACTGTGTCATCTACATACATGTGAATATGCAAATTGTTACAGGCAGAGGAGTGGTCATTCAGGAAAATGGAAAAGAGGATCAGACCCAGGATGAAGCCCTGAGGGACCCCAGCCTGGATGGGTAGTGGAAGTAACAGAATGCCTTCTACCTGTACTGATGTGGATGGCCCCTTAAGTAGGAAAGGAACAAATCAACAGCAGGAGCTGAGAGACAAGCAGAGCTCAGCTTGTCCAGGATGAGTGAATGGGACACTGAATCAAAGGCTTTGGTTAGAATGATGGAAATGGCAGAATGATGTGCCCTGATCCATTTTGGAGAAGTTAGAATCAGGGACATCAAAAACACATGGCACACCAATATGGACCTTGCCCACCCAGTGAATTGGGACCCCCTGCAACCACACACATAGCAGAACAAATGGCAGAAAACTACCTAACAGAGTGGAGTCAATAGTGGAAATAAGGGAAATGAGGAGATGTAAAGAAAAAAACAGGATAGAAGTACTACATAAAAAGAAAATGCTGCTGGAAATAGTGCTTTGTGACTGCTGGAGCATTAGGGCTGATGACTTCAAGGCACACCCCTGACTCCTGTCAGTCTCTGAATGGTGAGGGTAGGGTGTTCGGGTTGGAAACCCTAACACCACATTTCACTGCTTTTGTCGCTATTGTAACAACCCTAACTGATGCATTAACAAAGTTGTTTGCAATAAATTTCCTTACTTTTTCAGATAGCATAATCATATCCTTATTTGTCTATGGGAGCACAGGGCCTGGAATAGATATGTCTATATATGTAGCTGTGGAAGCACAGGTCCGACAACCCCAAGGCACATCCAGACACCTGTTGGGTGGAGGTTCAGGGGTAGGGTGGTGGGGTTGGTAACCCTAACACCAAATTTCCATATTTTTATCCCTGTAATAGGAACCCTAACTGATGCACCAACAGAGTTTTTTTGCAATGAATTTCCTTACTTTTTGAGAAAGTGTAATCTTACCCGTATGTGGTTATGGAAGCGCAGGGCCCTCCAGACCCTGCCCTCCCATCAGTCTGCAGTGTGTTGTATTGTAATTGTCTCTGATTTTCATATAGGCCCTGCGCTCCTATGTAACCATAAGTGTAGAGACATTGTAATTAACCCTAAAGGGGTCTGTCTTCATAGACCTGACAAAGGCCTATGATCTGGTAGATCCCAGCCTACTGATAACTAAACTGAGTAAATTTGGTCTTGATCAACACTCTCTGTGCTGGTTCAGCAACTACCTGTCTGACCACTTCCAACAGGTCAAGTGGAGGGATGCAACCTCTGGATTACTCTCTATAAATGAGGGGGTCCCACAAGGATCTATACTGGGCCCCCTTTTGTTTTCACTGTTCGTCAATGACCTCAGCTACCACTGCAGGAGTTGCTCTGTGGTACAGTACACCAACAACATGGTCTATACAGATCTATGAATAATATGGATGAATTAGAGCCACAACTCCAGTCAAACTTTGCTATAATTGAAACTTGGTTATTAGAAAATCACCTGGTTCTAAACTCCAGAAAAGCTAAAGCCCTCCTGTTTGGACCAAGATCCCTGGGGCCCTGACTGCAACCTTTTACTCCCAGTTGTCACAGCATCTGGCTCAACAATAGAAGTGGTGGGACCACAGTAGGTTACAAACCCTGTATCACAAAATAGCTCACTCTGCCACAATATCCCACCCGAGGAGTCACCATTGTGATGTACTTGCCTTGCTGTACTGGCCATCCTTCAGCCACAGACTTCAATACCCCCTACTATGTAACACATATAAGATCCTTGATGACCACACTTCAGCTGGGCTAGCTGGGCTACTAGCCCCAAAGCATTCCTGCAGACTGCTCCATACCACAGGAAAAAAGCTCCTAGAAGTACCCTGGGTCAGCACCACAGTAGGTAGCAAATCCTATGACCACACTGCACCTGTACTGTGGAATAAGTTCCCTGGCCACTTACAGGAAGCAACCTCCCTAGGGAATTTCTGTAAGGGATTACGTGAGCACTTGCTTAACCACAGTCACTGCTCCTGTCCCAGAAAATAACTTTACCTAGTAGTATCATCCCATCTCTCCCTCCATCATCCCCCAGCTGCTACCTACCTACGGCACAGTGAGACATACCTTGGCCATACCCCATCAACCACTTATTTCATATTTGTGATTGCAATTTAATATCATTGTTTTAACTGTATAACCTGCTATATACAACCTTGCTGTACTATGTAATTCTGTAATCTGACTCAACTGTAATCCTGTATGATCTGTTCAGAAATGTTTAAGTCAATTCATAATGCTTCACTAAATATAACTAATTCTGGGTTGTCCCTGAAAAAGAGACCTTCAGGGCTCAGTGGGCCTACCTGGTTATCAAAATGTAATAAATAAATAATCTCCCCGTGGGAGTGCAGGGCCCTATGGGCCCTGTGCTGCCATCATTCTCCCATCATTCCATAATGGTATCCATGTGCTCCCATCTATCCATAAGTGTAGAGACATTGAAATGAACTCTCATCTCCCTGTGGGCCCTGCGCTCCCACTTCTATATAATGGAGGGCCCTGCACTCCCATTACTGCATAATGGAATCCATTTGTGGGAGAGCAGGGCCCTGTGGGCCCAGCACTCCTATCTACCCATAAGTGTAGAGACACAGCACAGGCCTAGAGACATTCCAAGTACCATTGTGCTGTAAATGGTGCAATATCACAGTAACCATAGGAACACTGGAAAAAATTCCACTGCAGTTGTAATCCTGGCCTGGCAACCTGTATATTTGCTTAGTACACCTAAAGCAACCAACTGTCCTAAGCTGCATTTAGCAAAAAATATGTATCTCGAACTGTTTTTGAGATATAGCCACTGAAAGGTACTGCAATCACCACAGTGTTATCCCATAGGAAATTTCTAAACTTTGGAATATTATAACTATGGAACTGATGTAAATGTTATCATCAAAAAAGCAAAAGGCACATCTGTGGGCCAAACCCTTTCTACTCAGCCAATCTCAGCCAAAAATCCTAACCATTTATTTGCAGTGAAGTGGCAAAGAAATAAACATTTTTTTTAGTAGTGTCGTAAATTTGCAAAAGTTTCACAAATTTTGCAAAAGCTTTCATGAAAACTTTCACAAATTTGTGACAATACGATTGTGAAAGTTTCACAATTTGTGAAAGTTTTGCAAAAGCAGTGCCGAAAATTTGTGAAACTTATGACAGCCAAATTGAAAAAACATTTCCAGGCATTATTTTTAAAAACTAACGCTAGGATCGTGTTCCTCGGGCCCCGATTAGGTAAACACAACTGTTGGTAAAAGGGGCAGTATTTTTTGAACTACAATGATTTTTCCTTGTCACTAACTGAAAACAAAATGGTGGCAGCACAACACTACTGAACCCATTTGTGACAGTAAAAAGTGCTTTTGCGAAAGCAAAAATGTGCTTTTGCATGGGACATCTAACTTTTCCCTTAGGCTATAATGGGAAAATTTTAAGTTTAGTAACTTTTGAATGGATTACTATTTTTTCACCAAACCTTCAAAAGGCACATCAGTGACCCAGACCCCAAATCCCTGAATAACTTCAGATCAGACCCTAAAACCATTTTGGACTTACAAGTATGACCGAGCAAAGAATTTGCACCTATATGGTAAATTTCAAATGTTTTGGCAATCTGAAGCTCCTCAAGTATACCACTGATCAGAACAAAACTTGTCATATCCAGAGATCTATGGTATCAGATGGTGCATGCAAAATTTCAGGCAAATCAGTAGAACAGTTGCAAAGTTATTAAAGTGCAAAATTATGGGTTTGACATAGAAGTTGCTGTGCGACTCTAACTATAGGGCACTACTGTGCTCTATAACACATATTCATTACAAAAAACATTGTTAATACATCAGTATATAACACTTATAACTGTATATATATAAGCAATAACACACGGTGAGGTGTGGGTTATCTCCTGATAAGAGCACACCCAGGTCTGTTATAAGGCACGAGGTGCTTGCTAACTGAAAACAAGAAGGTAGCAATTGGCACTATAACTATATAACACTTATAGTTGGGGACAGGCACCAGTGACAGAGGGTGGATGGTGGGACAGTGCATAGAGGAATGGAGCAGGAGGGCTTTTGTTTAATTGAGGACAGGGCACCAGCAACAGAGGGTGGCGGATGGGACAGCACACAGAGGGATGGAGCGGGAAGGCTTTTGCCACACTGGGGATGTGGGCACACAGAGGGAGTGGGAGAGCTGTAGAGCATTACAAAAGACAAAAATGGCAATATATACATGCCTTGGCCCCTGTGGCGCACTTAAAGAATGAAACATCCTTTATTTAGGTAAACACAACAGGTGTTTACCTAAATGGGGGCTGAGAAATATGACCCTGCCATTAGTTTTGAAAAATAATGGCCAGAAAAGATTTTGACCTTTTCACAGGGGCCATGTTGAAGTAATATCGCAAATGTTGTGGACTTCTGAAAATTTGTGAACGTTGAGCAAACAGACTTTTGCAAATTTGCAACACTTCTAAAGGCCAAAATGCAAAACCCTATTTCTGGACATTATTTAAAAAATCTACCTACAGCATCGTATTTCTCACCTCCGATTAGGTAAACACAACTGTTGGTGTTTTCTAAGGGGCATTGTTTTTGGAATTACAGCATTTTTTATTTCTCACCAACTGAAAACAAGATGGCAGTGGCATGACACTACTGAGGGCATTTGTGACAGTAAAATGTACTGGCGGCAGCTTTTGAGAGGCACAGCTATTTTTTTCTCATTGACTATAATGGGAAAATTTAAATTTGAATAACTTTTGAATGGATAATATTTTGTCACCAGATCTTCAAAAGACACATCAGTGACTCGGACTGCATATTCCCTGACAATTTCAGAGCAGACGAACATACCATTTGGGCTGTAGACCAGAGCAAAGAAGTAGCCAAAAAGTGCATTTTTGCATGTTGTTTGGTGCTCTGCAGCTCTGCAACCGCGTATCTTACCAGAATGATACTTGCCAGATCCAGAGAACTATGATACCTGACCACACGCACACAATTTCAAACAAATCCATTTTACAGTTGCAAAGTTATTAAAGTGCAAAATTTTGGGTTTAACCTAGAAGTGGCCAGCCAACCCTAACTATAGCTGCGCTACCATGCAGCTATAATATGTATCTATATATATATATATATATATATATATTAGAGGCAAAAACTCAGTTTAATGCCTCAGTTAGGGTTATTCAGTGACAAAAGTGAGGGTTTGTGTTAGCTGAAAGCCCCTTGATTCCCCACCCACCCCCCAACTGGCATCGGGTGTGTGTTAGTCATCGCCCTAACTCTCACCCCATCACATATGTAAAGAAGCTGAGGTGTAGGAGAATGGGGTGAGAGTTAGGACCGATGACCCCAACGCAAACCCCAATGCCGGTTGGGGGGGGTCCAAGGGGGACTTTCAACCCTAACACCGATTTCCTCACTTTTGTCACTGTGGGACAACCCTAACTGATGCATTAAACAGAGTTTTTTCCTCTAATTTCCCTTCTTTTTGAGAATGAGGATGATAAATAGTGAATGTAATGTGGTGGCCACGTGACGTTTTGTCACATAGTAACAGGAACTGCACAGCAAACGCAAGAGGCAATGGTTACACACATGATAAAGCAAACATAAATGGTAAAGCAAATGTTAATAGAAACATAAGCATAAAGTGATGCCGAAGCGAACAGTGACGCAAATGGACATGCAAGTGCATAAGAAAACGCAACTGGTAACACGCACAGTGATGGTACCAGTATTTTAACACAAATGTTAAGTGTTACAACAACAAGAATGCCAAAGGTAACAGAAACAAAAACGCAAATGGAAGCATGCACGTAAATGCGAACCGTAATGCGCACGGGCACGATACCACAATTGTAAACTCAAATGGTAAAGTTAACATGAACAATAACACCAAAGGAAGAATAAACATAAACCCAAATGCAAACACTTATGTAAATGCAAACTGTAATGCGCACGGTCACGTTACCGCAATTGTAAATGCAAATGGTGATGGTAACAGCAACAATAACGCCAAAGGAAACAGAAAAGCAAAAGGAAATGCAAGCGCATATGGAAATGCAAACTGTGACATGCGTAGTCACAGTACGGCAACTGGAAGCGCAAACGGTAATATTAACAGCAGAAATAACAGCAAAGGAAACAGAAATGGAAACGCGAATGCAAGCGCGTACGCAAACGAGAATGCAAGGGGTAACGCACATGGTGGCATACACAGGAATGGTAATGCAAACGCGTACAGAAACACAAGTGGTAACAGTAACTGTAACAGTAATGGAAGTGTACACCCTGGTTTTGCCCAGCAGCTGCATAGAGAAACACAGTGTGTACAAAGAATGTATGCATAATAATGGGCCTCAGAGCAGAAAATGAGCTGTTGGAATACTAAATTGCTTATACCTCAGGAATTGTATGACGTAGAAAAAAAAATTCCCATGATTCATGATTTTCCTGTCTGCGTTTTGCTGAATGCGTGCATTGTCATGACGAAAATTCCATATCTCGCACCGTTTCTGAGCTACGAGCCCCGAAAGGCGCGGCAGATGCCACCATGTTAGTCTATGGGAAAAACGTCAACTTTGGAGTACCATAACTTGGCAGCCATACAATATTTTTTCACCAAGCCACCAAAGGGCACAACTGTGAGATGTTGGCTGCCTTCCCTCCAAATTTCAGCCCAAAACACCAAACCGTTTGTTTGCAGCAAGGTGGCAAAGAATTCCTGGCATTTTGGCCATAGCCTGAAAAGTACTGTCACAATTTGCGACCCTTTTCACAAAAATCTGTGAAAGTGTTGTGCGTGCGACACTACTTTGCAACACTACTGTTTCCAGAAATTTGGAAAACATATTTCTGGGGTGTTTAACCCCAAAATAAAGACATGGCTAGCATCCTCAGGGTCCGACTAGGTGAATACAAAAAGAATTGTGTCCCTAAAGAGTCCCAAATTTAAATGCCAAGCATTTTTCTGATCACCAACTGAAAACAAAATGATGGATTTGCGACACTACTAGGGCCATTTGTTACACTAAAAAGTGCATTTGCGACACTTTCAAACTTTTTGTTAACTTTTCCCATTGACTTATAATGGGAACTTGTTTCTTGAATAACTTTTGAACTGTTCAATATTTTTTCATGAAATCTTCAAAAGGCACATTGGGGACCCCAGCTGCACGATCCTTGATGTTTTCGGACTGGTCACACAAACCGTGCGACCTGTAGGTGAGAGCAAAGAAATCGCAAAAAAGTGTAATTGCACAATTGGTTGTGCTCAATAACTCCACAGCCATATATTTGACCAGTATGAAGCTTGGCAGATCCCAAGATCCACCATGCCCAATCATGCATACCACATTTCAGGCAAATCTGTTGAATGGTGGCAAAGTTATTAAGGTGCAAACTTTGAACCTTTAACCTTAAAAGTGCTACTCAACCCTAACTATGTTAGCACTACTATGCTACCATTATATATATATATATATATATATATATATTCATTGCAAAAAGATCCATTAATGCATCAGTCAGGGTTGGTAGTACAGTGACAGTGTTTGGAAATTCAGTGTTAGTATTCCCACCCCTACTACCACACCCCCACCCTCCACACAACAACAGGCAATGGGGTATGCCATGGGGTCATCAGGCCCAACACTCTCCCCATTCCATGTGTAAACAAACTGGCATGGTACAGTATAAGAGAATGGAGTGAGAGTTAGTCCTGATGACCCCATGGCATACCCAGATGCCTGTCGGTGTGTGGAGGGTGGGGGGAGTGGTAGAAGTGGGAACCCTAACATCGAATTTCCAAACTTTTGTCACTGTACTATCAACCCTAACTGATGCATTAACGGAGTTTTTGCAATGAATTTCCCTTCTTTTTGAGAAAGTGTAATGTAACTGGTATGTGGTTGTGGGTCCCTTCATGCTACCCATTTTTGCATAATGGTATGCATATGTGGGAACACAGGCCCTCTGGGCACTGCACTTCCACTTACAAATAAGTCCAGAGACATACCATAGTCTTAGAGTCATGAAAAGCAACCCTTGTAACACTAATTTGGCAATATCTCAGTAACCACAGCAACTATGAATCAAATTCCACTGCTGTTGTAATCATGACTTGGAATCCACCATGCATGCTTAGTCTACCTAAAGGTGGACCAAGCTGCCCAGAGTGAAAAATCAATATCACAAATTGTTTTCAAGATACTGGTGCCAAAAGGCACCACAGGCACCACAATGTTATCCTATGGGACATTTATCCACTTTGGAACACTGTAACTATGGAACTGGTGTTCATTTTTTCATCAAACTAGAAAAAGCCATATCTGTGGGGCAAGGGCTTGCCACCCTGCAAATTTCAGCCCAAAAACCCTAACCATTTAGTTGCAGTGAGGTGACAAAGAAGTGTTTTTTTTGGTGCAGTACTGTCGCAAATTGTGACACTTTCACAAGATTTGCTAAAGAAGAGGTGGGAAAGTGTAGCATATTGTGAAAGTGTTGCATCCATCTTTCACAATTTGTGACAGTACCGGGGGTCTGATGCTGGAAAACATATTTCCAAGGGGAATTTTAGAATTCTGATGCCAGTATTGTGTTCCTTAGACTCCGATTAGGTAAACACAACTGTCAGTGTTTACCTAGGGGCAGTCAAATTTGAATTACAGCCCATTTTCTCTGCTGCTAACTGAAAACAAGATGGAGACGGCTTGACCCTACTGAGAGTTTTTGCGACATTAAAATGTACTGCTGTTAGTTTTCGAGAGGCACATATATTTTTTTCCATTGACTATAATGGGAACACTTTAAAATTGAGTAACTTTGGAACGGATTAATATTTTTTCACCAAATCTTCAAAAGGCACATCCGTGTCCCAGACTACATATTCCCAGAGAATTTCAGACCAGACAGACAGACTGTTTGGGCTGCAGCCCCAAGCAAAGAAACAGCCCAAAAAGTGGTGTTTTACACGCGTTTTGGCACTCCGTAGCTCCGCAACCACATATCCGACTGGAACGAAACTTGCCAGATCCAGAGATCTATTGTGCCTGACTGTACATGCAACATTTCAGGCAAATTCAGTGTACAGTTGCAAATGTAAAATTTTGGGTTTAACGTAGAAGTGGCCAGGCAATCTTATCTATCTCATCTATCTATATCTATAGATATAGATATAGAAAGATATATATATATATATATATAGATAGATATAGATTTATTTATTTATTTGTCTTGCCCACTGACCCTCCCTCTCAACTCCCACCCCCAGAAAGATAACAGTGGCACTGGGGTGCCCAACCCAGTGTCTCAGGATCCTTGGTCCACTTATTTATTACTTTTTTTAAACCCTCCCACTCACCTGACCCACCCTCTCAGCACCCACCACCTCACCCCTACCCCAGAAACATAACAGTGACACTGGGGGTGCCCAATCCCTCAGTGTTGCGATCAGGAATCTTCATTTCTTTTTTTTAAACCCTGTAAAAAGAAAACCCTCAATCAATGTCAAACTCTGTAAAAATAAATGCATCCATTGTTGTATTTTGTAGCCATTACTGTCCCATCACCCAACTTTCCAACTCAGCGCCCACCACCCATACCCCCCAGCCCTTACTTACCCATTCGGGGTCCAACACCATACTCCTCTCTGGACCACAGACAAGTGTTCACTCTTCAAAGAAAGACTGCAAACTGAAGAAACAGGTTTGGGGTTCAATGTGTTTCAATGGTGTTTTAAACTTAGTGGCATAACTTGGTCAATTTTGCATGTTTTTGGCCCAAATTTGCCTTTTTTGGGGACCCCACCTCATGAACACTTGCACTGACATCAGGTAAATCTGTCCCAAAAGGTGATTTTGCAGTTCCTTTGTGAACTCACTTTTCAGTCAGGAGTTGAACATTTCCTCTGCCCTTATACGTGAGGTGGAGTCATAAGAAGGCTATGTTGAAAATGTGGTGTAAAAATATTAAAAAACAACAAAGTTATGAGCCTATGTTGAATTTTGTGAACACAGGTTCTTAACTTTGATCATTTTCAATATTTGTACCCCAAGTCTACAACATAGCCATATCTTTAGAGCACCCAATGAATGTGACTACTGTCATTTTTCAAATCCTGGCCAAAATGGTGTTTTTTTACATCCCAAAAGGTGATTTTGTGGTCCCTGTGTGAAATCACCTTTTGGACAGGAGCTGGAATTTTTCTCTGCCCTTGTCCCTGAGGTGGGTTCATAAGAAGGCTATGTTAAAAATTCTGTGTAAAATATAAAAACAAAAATGAAGTTATGAGGCTATGTTGAATTTTGCAAATGCAGGCTGCTGAGTTTAGTAATATTCAATATTTTTACCCAAAATTTTCAATATAGCCATTTCTTTATAGCACCTCATGAATGTGATAGTTGTCATTTTGCAACTCCCACCCAAATTGTGTTTTTGTGTCCTGAAAGGTGATTTTGCAGTCCCTGCACAAAATCACCTTTAGGCTAAGAGTTGAAAATTGTCTCTGCCCTTCTTCAGGAGGCAAGATCATAACAAGGCTATGTTGAAAATTAGGTGTAAAAATGTTTAAAAACAATAAATTTATGAGACTATATTACATTTTGTGAATGCGGGATCATAACTTTGGTCATTTTCAATATTTGTAACTCAAACTTACAACATAATCATTTATTAACAGCACTGCTGTACTAGCAGAGGACTCCCATAGTATCCAGGGGAAAACAACCATTAGGAATTACAATAAAGCAGATTACACAAAGATTAGGCATATTATTGGTACATACAACTGGAGTGTGTTGGAAGGGAAATCCCTAGTTCAATCTTCAAGTTCAAGTTCAAGTTTATTACAGGAAAACTCCATTGAGAAAGCTCATTCACAAGGAGGTCCTGGGCACATTTACAAGCAAAATAAACGTTACATATAGGAAATAACATAGCAACACATTAAGGACACATTTGCTAATGAAATATGCAATACATATAGGTAAAGGCATGACAATGCATTAAGGGCAGACTAGGTCCTGCAAAAATACATCGGTCCACTATCAGAATCTGAAAATATCTAGTGCAAATTCAAAAAGTTCAAAAATAGCAGTGTAGTAAGAGGAAGGATAGGGGGAGTGGGGAAGGGGATTCAAAGCAGTTACAGGTATCTTTTATTATTGAGGCCACTAATCTTTTGAAGAAAATCACAGAGACTACACTGGATAGTTTCAGAGTAGATTGCAGCTGGTTCCAAATAATTGGTAGGGCAATTGAGATGGCTCTTCTGCCAAAGAAGGTACGAGTCCTGGGTACATCAAGTAGGATAAAATCTGATTTTCTGAGGGAATAAGGACTGTGGGAGGTACGGATGAGAGCTGTTAAATAACTTGGAAGTTTGTTCAGAAGTTTTAGGGTCCAAATGCCAGCATGAAGCGTGTGTCTGACAGCTCACAATGATGGGTTTGGAATGGGTAGTTTGTAATGAAACACAGGGCACAGTGGAAGAGGATGTCTAGTTTTTTTAGGTTGGTAACTGCTGAGGAGGTATAGATGATGTCCCCGTAATCAAGTAAGCGAAGGAAGGTGGTCTGAACAAGCCTGAGTCTGGTTTCCAGGGGGAAGAGGGACCTATTTCGGAAAAAGAAGCCTAGTCTAGCTTTTAACCTTCTGGACAGGTCATCAATAAGCTCATTGAAGGAGAGCTTACTGTCCAACCAGAAGCCGAGATATTTACTTTTGCAGGTAACTTCCAGCAGTTCGCCTAGGGAGGTAACAATGAAATCTTGGGGTGGGTTGGGAGGGGTATTAGGGGAGAAAATCATGGCCTTGGTTTTTTTGGCATTTAGGAGAAGTTTGTTATTGATGAGATTAGTTTATAACTGTGTAAAGTCGGCTTGGAGTATGTCCCTGACTTCCAGTAATGAAGGGCCTGATGTGTACAAGACTGTGTCATCTGGAAAAAAATGCAGGGTAGACCTGGTTATTTGTGAATCAAGGTTGTTGGTGTATAAGGAGAAGAGTATAGGACCTAAGATGGAGCCTTGCAGGACTCCCCTGGTGATAGGTAAAGAGGCAGAGAACAGCCCACCTGCTTTGATTTTCTGCATCCTTCCTGTTAGGTAATTGGAGAACCATTGGGAAGTAACTGTGGTGGCACCTATGTTAGTAAGGCTGTTTACAATTAGATTATGGTCAACAGTGTCAAATGCTTTGCTTAGGTCTAAGAATACTGCACCCGTGATTTTCTTAGCATCCTTAGCTGAAATCCAGTCATTGGTGTATTTGGTCAAAGCAGTAATGGTGCTATGATTAGAATGAAAGCCTGATTGTGCTGTGTTGAGGAGAGAAAAGGTTTCGAGATGGGTCTTCAACTGTCTATATATCAACTTTTTGAAGACTTTAGAAAGTATTGGTAGGATTGAGATCGGTCTGCAGTTGTTTAAGTCTCATAGGTCCCCTGATTTAAATAGGAGTATGATATGAGCAGACTTCCAACATGATGGAACTATGGCAGATGAAATAGAAAGGTTGAATATATGGAGGATGGGGGCAGTAAGATAGCAGTAGCCAAGTTTTAGAAAAAATGGTTCAAGGCTGTCATCTCCAACACTTTTTGTGGTATCTAACTCGATGAGTGAATTCTAAACTTCTTAGAAGCTGAGGGGGAGCAGTTGGAATGAGTGGGCTGTAGCTTTCTGAGCAGTAGTGGGGCTATCATAATTGCTGGTTCGAGATGCGTAAGGTGAGGCATCGAAGGCTAGACCAGCTGTGATGAAATGGGAATTTAATTATTCAAGGATTTGGCAACTGTTTATAATAACTGTGCCATTCACATGAATCTTAGATGGGATGGAGGGGGCAGCTGGCTGTCCTTCGATTGCCTTGATGGTCCTCCGGATCTTTTGTGAGTTACCTTTTGCTTGTTCCCAAGTGGAAATGTAACAGTTTGCTTTGGTCACACGAACGTGTTTTACGCAGGTATTCCTAGCTGCTCTAAATGCCTGCCAATCTGCCAGATTCTTGGTTCTTCTTGCTAGAGCCCAGAGTTTATCTCGGTTTGTTAGTTCAGTCTTGAGATCCAGTGTAAACCATGGGTGGGAGACCTTACGAGTGCACAATTTAATGAGGAGGGTATGCTTATTAGCTAAGGTGATGAGATTTTTATTTAAGGTAGAGATAGCCTCATCGACTGTTTTGGAGAGGTACATACCTTGCCATTTGACCTTGATAAGGTCAGTCAAATAACGCAGAGTACTGAACTTTCGAAAGGATCACTTGGTTATGAACTTGGGCTGGTGGGGAGCTTTGGTTAGAGATCTTGTACAGACTACAATTCTGTGATCACTCATGTTGTTGTGGAAGACCACTGAGTGCATTAATTTGTGGGGATGGGTGGTAAGTATGACATCAATGAGAGAGCTGTTAGCAATATTAGTGGTGTTGATCCTAGTAGGTTCACTAATCATCTGGGCAAGACCCAGTTCATCACAAAGGGATTTCAAGCTATGAGATTTATGTGAAAGCCAATCCATGTTGAAGTCCCCTAGTATCAGTGTTTCTGTGTTGGCAGTCATAACTAAGGACTTTAGGACTTTAAGAATTTCAGTCCCACCAGCTAGAGGCCTATAGCCACCGATTACCATGATACTTTCCTTGGAAGGAAGGTGGAGCTTTCAGGGCTAAGATTTTGTATTCCTTAGGTTTTGAATTGCAGCAGATGTCACTAACTGTGAATTTGGATTTGGCGTAGACAACTACTCCACCCCCACTGGTGTTTCTATCTGCCCTAAATAAATTATAGTTGAGGAGAGTTACTTGCTGGTCTGCAATAGCTTCTTCGAGCCAGGATTCAGTAATAATAATGAGGTCAGGCTCAGTGTGTGCAGCCCAGGCTTGTAATAGGTCAATTTTCTTGGGCAAACTTAAGATGTTGACTAACATTAGTTTGAGGCCCGGGAGCCACTGCAAATTCAGTGGGAGAGGTAAGCATTGACGGAGGACCTGGGTTTAATTCTACATTATCCAAGCAGAGAAGGAGCAGGAGCAATAGTTTCTTTAGATCTATTGTACTTTTTTAAATTGTAATCGGCTGTCAGTAATGGTTAAAGATGACCATTTAGTGCTGTTGTAGGACAGTCTAATGTTGCAGTTTATATATAGGAGGGATAGTGCTCTAACTGCCTTGTGAGAAGGGAGTATGAGAAGCAGATGAGTGGAGAGGGGTTTGTACAAGAAGGGAGGGAGGATGCTAGGTGAGTGGTGGTGCAATGATAGGGGGCATTGTGTATAGCACTGAGACATTCCAGAGCGGGTTTCAAATCTTTGGCTTCATTGTGGTAAAGTACAGATATAATGTTGTTAAGCAACAGGAGAATGATAATAGGGAGGTGGGCCATGGATCCAGGAGAGCAAGCCTGGGGGAGAAGAATGAGGGTGGGGTGCCTAGAAAGAGGGAGGTTTTATGACACGGTCTATGCCTTTGCCATAAGCAAATAGGATGAATTAGCTCTAAAGAGGGGCGGAGCTAAGGTGAATTTAAAGGAGGCCTTGGTGGGGGTGGGGAGGGAGAAAATCTGCTCGTAGAAAGGCCAGGGCAGAGATGTATAGTGCTGAGCAGCTGAGCCAATCGGGGCATGCTTCAGAAAAGTGCCCACATTGCGATTGGCTGACTTGGCCTGTACCTTGTAGCCATCCGACCGGAGGGCAGAACTCTGGCTGGGGAGTGTGGGCAAGCCCTGTTCAGGGGCTGCTGTTGGGGAGAAGAAAGAGGAGTAATTTAAGGGCAGCTAGGACAAAAGGCCAGACAGATCAGGGAAGGACAAAGGTTAGTAAGACAAAAGAAAAATGGAAATTTTAGGTGCCAAGGGAGGCAGACAGCAATTCAGAACAATTTACTATGCTCTAAGAGGTCTGTAATCACATATTATACAACATTTCAAACAGAGGGATATATTTCTATTGTGCAATCATATACTGAGCCAGATAAATTTATAATAAAAGGAAAAAATCCACTCATAGAAAGAGCCCAAGGCAGAGATGTATAGTGCTGAGCCAGTCAGGGCTTGCTTCCAAAAAGCGCCCGCGTTGCGATTGGCTGACTTGGCCTGTACCTTGTAGCTGGTGGAATCTGAGGGTCGTGGAGGGTCAGCGCTTCTGACTGCCGTCCGACCGGGGCAGAACTCCCGACT
Source organism: Neoceratodus forsteri (assembly GCA_016271365.2). Classification (NCBI taxonomy): domain Eukaryota; kingdom Metazoa; phylum Chordata; order Ceratodontiformes; family Ceratodontidae; genus Neoceratodus; species Neoceratodus forsteri. Next base: position 1,220,751,358 of record CM057456.1, on the reverse strand, counting down.
GGGAGGTGTGGGCAAGCCCTGTTCAGGGGCTGCTGCTTGTAACTGGTGGAATCTGAGGGTCATGGAGTGGTCAGCGGCTGCTGTATTGCTGTCTGACCGGGGGGAAGAACTCTGGCTGGGGAGCGTGGGCAAGCCCAGTTCAGGGGCTGCTTGTAGTTGGTGGAATCTGAGGGTCATGGAGCAGTCGGCGGCTTCTGGATTGCTGTCCAACCAGGGGGCAGAACTCCTGCTAGGGAGCACGGGCAAGCCCTGTTGATCTATTAGTTCTTGGGAACTAATAGATCAAGTGTTGCAGTCATGTATACAAAGCTTTGTCCCTCTAACAAAGAAATATAATAGGAAGGGTAGGATACCTAAATGGATGGCTCAAACAATGCGTAGACTAATAAATAAGAAAAATAAGGCCCGTAAGAGGCTTAAGAGAAAGCCATCCCTCAGTAGACTGTCCACATGTAAGTATCTAGTTAAAAAATGCAAAACCAGTATTAAAAGAGGAAAGGCCAAGTCTGAATTAGATCTGACCTCTAAAAAAGGAAACAACCAAAAAGAGTTCTACAGTGATGTGGGCAGTTTAAGGAGAAATCATAACCAGATTACGGTCTTAAGGGACCATGAAAATCAAGGGGAAGACGAACAAGGTATAGCTAACATGTTAGGAGCATATTTTCAGAGTATTTATCTTCAGGACAACAGCTGCCTCATTGGGGAATTTGATCTGGGGGAGGAAGTAGAAACTGTTATACCCATCATAACAGCTGAACAGGTAAAAGGGAAGTTAAAGAAACTAAAAAAATTAAAATTAGGGGGGCCAGATGGTTACCACCCAGCTTTTCTGCTTGAACTGGAGGAGGAGATCACTCCCCCACTGGCTGCCATTTTTTAATAAATCATTAAGGGAGGGTAAAGTCCTGGAAGACTGGAAGGTGGCTTACATCACACCCATCTTTAAATCTGGAGATAGGAGGATTACCACCCGATAAGCATAACCTCTATTATTGACAAGTTAATGGATAAGTTTATAGATGAACTACTTGAAAATAACTTGAGAGTTTTGAACCAACAGGATATTTCCCAGCATGGCTTTTCAGGAGGGAGATCATGTACCACAAATTTATTACACTTTTTTGAGCCAGTGAGCCAGGCGTTGGATGCTGGGCTGCCGGCTGATGTGGTGTATTTGGACTGTAGGAAGGCTTTTGATTCTGTCTCACATGGTGTCCTGCTTAGGACCCTCCAGCAGTTGGGAGTGGAATATTACCTCAGAAAATGGGTGGCAGCTTGGTTATATATTGGATATCAACAGGTTCAGGTCAGGGGTTACCTGTCAACTGAGGTGAGGGTCACTAGTGTGGTCCCCCAGGGGTTTGTGCTGGAGCCAAGGCTTTTTAATGTCCTAATCTCTAATATACAGGTATTTGAGGAAGTCAGGATCTGCAAGTATGCAGATGGTGCAAAGATTGGGGCAATAGTTAATAACAATGAAGCCATAATGAAATTTCAGGAACAATTATGTCATCTTGAGACTTTGGTGGAGAATCATAGGCTGGAGTTTAACATCACAAAATGTAAGGTCATGCAGTTTGGACAAAATAATGTCAGAGCACAATATAAACTGAAGTCATGAGTAATTCTGGTCACAGATAGTAAAAATGATTTGGGGGTAATTATTATAGACAAATTTGGCTTTGACACACACAATGGTGTGTGTATTAACCAAGCAAATAGGATTATGCATAATCTGTTACGTAATATCAGAAGTATGAAAAGAGAAGTCCTTGTACCCCATACAGATCCCTGGTGAGAACTGTTTTGGAGTATGGTGCCCCTTTTTGTTCAGTACAGAGAGTAGGTGGAAGTAAAAAATAGAGAGTGTACAAAGAAGGTTCACTAAGAAAGCTGGAGCAGTGGTCAAACAGAAATATGGTACCAGATTGGAAAAATTGGGTTTATTTTTAATGGTGTATAGAAGAATAAGGAGGGATTTATGTTTACAAATCACTGAGTGATGGAATGTTAAGTGAGACAGCAGGATTAAATTGGAAAGAGAGTGGGAGAATGGGAACTAGGGTTCATGACAAACAGTTAGAGGGTGAAAGATATACAATGAATAGAAGATAGAAGCTGATACCAGCCCATTTACAGAAGAAAGGGTTCTGAAAGAACTCTTAAAACTGAAGGTGGACAAAGCAATGGGGCCTGATGGGATTCATCCCAGAATTCTAAAAGAACTAAGGGTAGAACTAGTGACACCACTGACTACCCTCTTTAACAAATCATGGGAGGATGGGGTGGTACCCGAGGACTGGAGAAGGGCAGATGTGATTCCCCTTCACAAAAGGGAAGCAAGGCAGAAGCAGAAAACTACAGACCTGTTAGTTTAACCTCAGTGGTAGGGAAAATGATGGAATCACTTCTGAAGGAAAGAATTGTTGAGTATCTAGAGGCCAGAGGGGCTCAGGACCCAAGGCAGCATGGATTCACAGTGGGAAGGTCATGCCAGACAAATCTGATAGATTTCTTTGACTGGGTGACCAAAGTAGTAGATCAGGGAGGAGCTGTGGACATGGCCTACCTAGACTTTAGCAAGGCATTTGACACAGTCCCACACAAAGATTAATATACAAGTTAGCCAGCCTGGGATTGGGTCCCAAGATGACAGCCTGGGTAAAGAATTGGCTGGAGAATAGGACACAGAGAGTAATAGTAAATGGAGTCCACTCTGAAGAAAGGGGGTTACTAGTGGGCACTGCAGGGTTCAGTATTAGATCGGCCTCTCTCAATGTCTTTACAAGTGACATTGCAGAGGGACTGAAGAAAAGTATGTCTCTTTGCAGATGACACAAAGATCTGCAACAGAGTTGATGCACAAGGTGGGGTGGAAAGGATGAGAAGGGACTTGGCAAGGTTAGAGAAATGGTCAAATGTATGGCAGCTTAGGTTCAATGCCAAGAAGTGCAAGGTAATGCACCTGGGAAACAAAAACCCAAGGGAAGAGTACACAATGGGGGGTGAGATACTAACAACAACAAAAATGGAAAGGGACCTGGGGGTAGTCATATCAGATGACCTAAAGGTGGGCAAGCAATGTGAGAGGGCAGCAAGGAGGGCTGGGGGATACTGGGATGCATAGGGAGAGGCATCACCAGTAGAAAACAGGAAGTTATTATCCCTCTGTACAGACAGTTGGTGAGACCCCATCTGGAGTACCGCGTGCAGTTCTGGAGACCCAATCTCCAGCAAGACATAGACAGGATGGAGGCTGTCCAGAGGAGGGCAACTAAAATGGTGCAGGGTCTGCACCGGAAGACATATGAAGAGAGACTTAAGGAGCTGAATATGTATAGCCTCGAGGAAAGGAGGGAGAGGGTGGACATGATAGAAACTTTCAAGGAGGAGGTTGTGGAGTCAAAAACAGTGGTGGAATTCAAGCATGCATGGGACAGTCATAAGGCAATTCTAGGGGGTGGGGGTAGGAAGAAGTAGACTGCTGGTTAACTAGGATCTGCAGCTTATCCATTAGGTAGGGAAATGGGCAGACTGGGTGGGCCAAGCGGTCCTTATCTGCCATCAAAATCTATGTTTCTATGTTTCTATGAAGAGGAAGATGGTTTAATCAGAGGGTTGTGAATGTCTGGAACTGCCTAACAGAGGAGGTGGTGGACGCCAGTAGTTTAGGGGCATTTAAATATTTACTAGATAGACACATGGGAGAAAAAAAAAGGGGTCATGTCCACTAGTTTAGTGGTGGGTCCTTTACATGGCTTTTGTAGCGTATGGGCCTGATTTCACTCTATGAACCTATGAACTTCATGAATGTGACAGCTGTCATTTTTCAAATCCTGCCCAAAATGTATTTTTGCATCCCAAAAGGTGATTTCATAATCCATGTGTGAAATCACCTTTCAGACAGGAGTTGAACATTTTCTCAGCACTTCTTCATGAGGTGGGATCATAAGAAGGTAATGTTAACAATTCCAGGCAAAAAAATATTACAACATAACAAAGTTATGAGCCTGCATTTAAATGTTCACACACAGGCTCCTAACTTTAGTAAGACCTTGGCTGCAGCTCTATTTGCTCTGGCCTGTATTTGTTATCTTTGAACCTATCAGGTTTAACACAAATCCTGGAAATGCATTCTGAGAGGCTTGAGTTTGCAGTTTTCTGACAGAGGCAGCAGGATGTGCTTAGTTAAGAGAGATTTTGTCTTCAGGGTATTTCCTACCCATTGATTCTGTAATCAGTTTTTCTAAAAACATCACAGGGTTTACTTTGCCTTCAGGTATTTGTCCTGATTGACACTTCTAGAGAGATCCTCTTGATACTGAACTTTACTCATCAAATACTGGAGTTGAGCAAATGAGCAGTGATTTCTTCAGTCACAGGGGTAAGAGTAACTTCAACTACACTTGCTTTTTCTCCTAGTTCACCAGTTCTTAGAGAGCCTCCATTTTTTGATATGCAGTATGTCCGAGACGACAGAGGATAGGGTTTCTAATGTATTTCAGTTTTTGTCTAACTCTTGTTGAATGTCACTTCTAATCTGCTACATGTTAGTTTTTAATTCCTTAGTCAGGACTTCAATAAATTCCTCCATTTTGCTTTTAACTTTACCTCCAGCCATTTTTAGAGTTTCCAACATTTTTCAGGGAGAATTAATACTGTGGCGAAAGCTGTAAACATCAGGCTGGGCCTACTGTTCCGTCACAGGAAACATCTAACTCCTGAAGCCTTGTCAGTCGCAGTCCAGAGCTCCATTGTAAGCATTACTGACTACAGGCTGATCATTTATGGCTCTGCCACTGCCTCCTCTCTCAAACATGTTGCTACCTCCCTCAATAAAGCCTGCCGACTCGTCACCGGATCCCACTGTCTCACTCATACTTGTGACCTCTACTCTTTAACTGGGTGGCTGCAACTCAACAGCCGAATAAAATATCAAACCTGCATCACAGCTAAGAAAATAATGATGGGCAGTGCCCCTCCTGGTGTTTGCTTTCTCCTTAAACCCAGAAACAACAACATCAACACCAGGAGGTCTAAACCTCAACTCCTGCAAATCCCCTTCTGTCGCACAACCCAAGGCCAAAGGTCTTTGCATATAGGGCACCCAGCTGGCTAAATAGTCTCACTAGTGACATCTCTGCCTCACCCATGCTGGGTGCTTTCAAGTTCGAGCTTCACCTCTCTCTTCTTGCCTCCAGCTCCTGTGACTGCCCTGACTAAGGAGTACTCCCTCCTAGCTGCCCCTTGCTTCTGCTGCCTGTTGTGCCCCTCCACCAAGCACTTTGTAATCACCTCTGCCCCTCTGATGCATTTACCCCAGTCTGTCCTTGGTCTTGCCCCCTAGGCTACCATACCCCCCCATTTCTCCACCCCCACCCTCTTCTTCCCCACCTCCCTCCTGACTCCTCCCCTCCTGCTCCTCTCTCCTCTCCCCTCACCTCCTCACACCCTGTGATCATCCTTTCCACCCACCCCTCCTTCTGTCCTACCCCTGTCATTCCCCCTTTCGTTTTTCTCTTGTGTCTCATGTATTTGCCTTGTAATAGCATATTACAACCATCGGTGTTACTAATTGTTTTATTCTGTAATTGATGCTGTAAGCCTGTACTCACTGATGTGGAACCTTTGTAAAAGAGCCTTGGCTCAAAGGTACTTTGTAATCCTAGACTCAAATAAATAAAAATAAATAAATAAATAAAGAACACAGCAATTGGCATGGAGGTAAAGTAGAGACTACAGGGAGACATAAACCGCCATATCAGCAATGAATATTTATTATTCTAACTCCTCAGGCTGTGCTACTGTGGCCTTTGTGGTTGCAGACTCCTTTACACCACATCAAACACAGCAATCCCCAGCAGTGACACACCAACACTACCTGCCACATGGAAGCTAGTGTAATGAATATTAATTGCTGACTTGAAGGCTTTTATTGCCCCCTAGTCTTAATCTGCTTTACCACATGCCAATTAGTGCACTGGCAACCAAAATGGTTTTGCCCAATTAACAAAGCCAACCAAATTCATTGGCCGGGAAAAGAATATGAACCAAATTTGTAAATGGCCTGCTTCTCTCACCCTGTACTTCAATTGGTGGAATCTATTCACATAGCCATGGTTTATTCCACAACAGCTCATCTTTTGGCTCTTATGTCAGTTTGGTTTTACAGAAACATAAAACAGAATCTGTCAGCAGAAAAATGCCCGTTGGTCCATCATGTTATTTTCCTTTCCTAACATAGCCACTTTATATGTGCTATAATGTACTCCAGTGTTTGTAGGTTGGTTTTTGAGTACCCACACCACCAGGTTGTCTAAGACATGAAGTATGAACAAGATGCACCATGGGATATGATTAAGTATACAATGGGCAAAAAAAATCCTGTAATATGGTTTGTCATTTATGGTCTTCCCTGTGGATAAATTATGCAATAATGCATGGTTGAGGAAGGTCTTTATAAAAAAAAAAAAACTAAGTACATTTTAAATTTGTTTTAAGCATGGGTTCATTGTATAATCACAATAAGGCATTCCAGAATGAAGGTAATTGTGGGATTACCCACGACACCTGTGGTTATGTTACTCATCTGCACCATGTGACACACCACACAAGGCTTGAGTAATTCCACAGTAACCAGTGCCTTGTCATGCCTTGTGAATTGTTGCTTACATGATCTCTTTGGGTGCCACAGTACTCAGTACTTGGGCCAATCCTCTCCAATGCATTCAGAAGTAACATTGTTGAGAAATGGGAAGGTAAGGTATGCCTTTTTGCAGATTACATCAAAATATTCAACATGGTGGACACTCAGGAGGGGCTGAAGAGAATAGTCAGAGATCTTTCTGAAACTTGAGGAGTGGTCAAGAGCATGGCATGTGGAGCTAAATGACAAAATTTCAAAATCATGCACCTGGTTACAGGAATCCAGGTGATGAATATAGAATGGAGGGGAGGTACTGACAGTCACTAAACAGGAAAGGGACCTTGAGGTTATCATGTCTGGTGGCAGGGCAGTGTGACAAAGACTGGATAGGGCTAGTGAGATGCTGAGGTGTATAGGGAGGGGTATCTCCAGTAGGAGGTGGGAGAGAGAGAGAGAGAGGTAGTGTTGCCACTGTATTGCTTGCTAGTGAGACTCTACCTGGAGTACCATGTCCAGTTTTGGAATCTGCACTGCAGAAAGAACATAGAAAGGGTAGAGGCAGTCAAGAGGGGGGCAACTAAAATGGTGCAGGGTTTGCACAAGAAAGTGTATGAGGAGAGACTGTGGGATCTCAACATGTACACCCTGGAAGAAATGAGAGCGAGAGATGACATTATAAAGTCCTAAAAGTACCTCACATGGGTGAATAGGGATCAGGAGGGGAAACTCTTTCAAATAAGAAAGACAATCAGGACCAGGGGGCATGCGATGAAGCTGTGGCGGAACTTTAAGAGAAATGTAAGGAAATATTTCTTCACTGAAAGGGTGGTAGACACCTAGAACAGGCAGCCAGCAGAAGTGGTGGAGGCAAAAACAATGGGGGCAGGGGGGGAGGGTTCATGCATACGTGAGACAGGCATAAGGGTGGATTAGGAAACTGATGTAGAGGAGGGAAGGTCACCGGACACCAGTTAAGGTCTATAGATACAGATTAGGCAGGGAACTTCTGGACAGACTGGGTGGGCCAAGCTGTCCTTTTCTCCTGACAAATCGTATGTTCCTATGTTTCTTTGATATCTTGGTAACTATTGTAATTATACATACATGAGAAAATATGTTTTCTGTAACTTGTTACACCTTAAGACTCCCATTGCATATCTTGGGACAATCCTCTTATCCTACTGGATATGAATTTCAAAAGAAATGAACAATGAAACTGAGACATCATAGTTCACTTTCACAAATGACACAGGTTCACTTTAGCAAATGGGTACAGATTCAGTTACCATGATTTTAAAACTAACTACCTATGAAATTACAGAGATATTAATAAAAAACCAATGTCCCAGGAATGCAACATTTATGCCTTTAATAAAAAATGTGTTAGCCATGTGAAATTCATATTAAAGGGACACTGTTAACCTTTTTTGCATCATATCATTTCTAGGTAAAAACCCACATTATACAATAGCAAGAAAGAATCTTGGACTGTGATTGGTCAGTTTGGGGCTGGACCCATGGCATTATCCCAGCATAACATCACAGGTCTAGTCTTAGCACCGTGAACCAATTGATATTAGTTTGGATTTGTCCATCTTTGTTTGCATCTTCTCTTAAGAAACAAAAATATTTTTCCACACAAATAAAAACATTCTTTAAAATGTTTGTTTTAATTCTGCATAGAACACGACATTGTATAATAGAAATAATGCCCTCCAGGGTGTGTGTTGTGCTGGGATAATGCCATGCCTGGGACATTCAATGCACTCGGCCTGCTGTCTCATGCCCAACTCCCCCAGGCATGGCGTTGTCCCAGTACGACACACACCCTGTCATGCATTATTCTTTTATTTTGCGATTGCTTACCTTCTCTAAATTTCATTGATGTTGCTTGTTGTTTAATCTGCCTGCTTGCTTATTTTAACTGTAAATGCATGGGAATGTATAGTTATAAACATCCCAGTTTTGCTCCAAATTGATTACCTAAGCTTACTGCATACTTCCTGAACATTAGAAACACCCTCAAACAGTGCAACCACTCATGATAGAATGGTCTCATCACACCTTTATTTCAATCCGGTGGATCACTTGGGCAGTCAGCCTCAGGCTTTCATACATCCACACTGGAATGGTGGCACAATACCAGTGGAAAAAAGAAATCAGCTATGCAGGCATGGTATTGTTGCAAATAATTCCTTTATAATGCAGCACCACTGCAACTATCCTGCACTTTGTCTCACAATGAGAGTCTGTTAAAACTTGAACCAGGTCAAATCTCCCTAGAATTGAATGCAAAGTAGGATGGGCTATGACTGGGCACGCTGGGTCAGCCTCTATTCTAGCTCCGCTTTTGCTCCGCTTCTACTTAGTTTTTAACTTTATTTTAACTTCTATGTAGATGTTTTTAAATTGTTTTGAACAGTTTTTGTCCGACTTTTAACTTTAAAGTTTTCGGTAAATGTTATCGGTTTTGCACTCACTGGTAGCATTGGGTCCGAATTGTTGTGGCGTTGTGGCAGTGTTGAAGCACGTCTTGCAAATGTGCAATCCTGGTTACCCCTGATTTTGCTCTCCATTGGTGTTGAGAGTTGTGCTCGTCGCCGCGTTTGTGGCATTTTTTTTCGCGGGATTGCCTGAGGGCCTGCTGCCAGGAACGTTTGACCTTGTTGACTGTGGCATTTACCGAGGGATTTAATTCAGGGCTCTGTCTCTCTCTGGAGAACATTTGGACCAAGCCCTCGTGTGGGCCGACTATTGGAATTTGTTGTCTGACTCTCGCAGCTCAGTTTGGCCTGGAGTTGGAGACTTCGAGATGGGGCTCGCTCCTTGGAAGACTTGGCTGTTTTTACTTCTGGGCTTCATGGATTGTTACGTCCTCTACATCATCTCTCTGGAGTGGGTGAACATGTCAGTTTTTGATCCGAACCCAGGGTAGTCTGCTGGGGTGGTTGGCTGGAGCAGACTGGGGGTGGTGCTGTCAGAGGACAGGCCCCAGTGTGCCCATGGTTCCTGGGCCTTACGGTGGGCTGGCTGGAGAGCCTGCTCGTGTAACTCTGGTTACTAGCCGATTTCCTCAGCTGCACCTCGGAGGATGACCAGGAGATTCTCTCTATTGGTTAAAGCGCTGGCCTGAACCCGGGGTGGTTTGCTGGGGCAGGCAGTCGCTACAGAAGATCAGGGGTGTGCTGTCGGAGGACAGGCCCATGATACCCATGGTTTCTGGACTTTTGTAGGGGTTGGCTGGAGATCCTGTTCGTGTAGCTCCAGATATAGGCTGGCTCCCCCAGTAACACTTCGGGGGACGACCTAAGGGAGAGTTTCCTCTTTCTGCTGGCTGGTCGATTGTGTTCCCTCCTAAGTGGCTAGAGTAAATCCTGAGGACTGGAAAGGTTTTTGTCCTCTTTATTCGAAGTATATGGAACAGTTATAAATTTAATTTCTATTCAATCATCATTCAGGTCAGATTGTTCCTTTTCTTCCCCTTATACATTTTGGTGAAGCAGTGAGAGGGCTTCATTTTTATTTTCAAGATCTGATTGTTTGACTGCTTTTCTACCTATGTGAGAGATAGGCTCTGGGACAGAACCCTCAGGGATGAGAGCTCTGAGGGACTCTCATTATTCTTGTCTGTAGTAAAGCATAAGTCAAAAGAAACTGTGATGCTTGCCCCAATTACTATAATTTTTTTTCTGAGGAGTTTAAAACCTACCCAAACCTGCCATAAGACTTTCTCTGAGGAGTTGGCCTAAAGAGGATTGGACTATTGTTTTACTTTATTGATTAAGATATTTAAATTAGTTTTGGTTTTGATAGTATTTAAATCAGAGTGGTTGATTAAAATTGTTTTTCCTTTTAAATATTTAGATAGTATGTGTTGGGACCGGGCTTCCATGGACAGGCGCTATTCCCACTCTGAGCTGAGGGACCTGCACCCTTTTGATAGCCCCCCGTTGCATCCCGAGGTATATAGGCATTTTTGTGCCTTGGGGATTGCACGGAGGAGGCAGAGAGGGAGGGGGGTTCCCCCGTTTTGGGGGTGTAGCAGAGTGTGCAAATAAGGGTGGTGGGGTCAGGGAGATGCCCTGGGGCGAAATGAGCCCAGGATAGGGGAGCGCGTTACCTGGTTCCCATACCCAAGGGCTCCACTGAGAGTGGGCAGGCCCACTCTCCATAGCCTTGATCCAACCCGGTGATATTATGCAATGCCAGGTCTATAAAAACAAGATAGCAATTATTGCTGATCTTGTTGAGTCATCTGATTCTGACTTGCATTACGAGACCTGGCTGGATGAAAATGCTGGTCCCATATTGGAGTCAGCTGTTCCAGGCGGGTACTCGGTAATACATCGCCCGAAGTTGGATCGTGGGGGGGGGGGGTTGCTATTTGTTTTAAATTGGAATTGGGCCTTGTGGAGGTTCCAGTGGTGTCCTCTAGATCCTTCGAGTGTATCATGGGAGCGGGTGTGGGCTGCAGAATCTTGCTCGTCTACCGTCCACCCAGTGACGAGAAAGTTTTTCTGCAGGAAGTCGTGGACTTCATTGTCTACCTGGTGTTGGAGCCCTCCAGGTGGTTGGTCCTGGGGGACTTCAATGCCTGGGTCGATGATGAACTCCTGCATTTTGGTCAAGACTTCCTCCAATTGATGATTTCATTGGGCTTCACACAGGTGGTTACCGCTGCTACCCATATTCAAGGTCACTCTCTGGATCTGGTGTTCACCCTGGGGATGGAGATCACGGAACTGGTGGTGGAACCAGTTGGGTAGTCTGACCATCACTCCATAAGGTTCAATTTCGTGGCCCCCCTCATGAGACCTACCCCTTTGGAGTTGGTCCAATATCACTCTTTGAGGGGAGTTACCCCTGAGGATCTTATGGTAGTGCTGAACCTATCGAGTTGGCCTTTGGAGTGCATGGAACCAGATACCTTAGTAGTGCACTATAACAACATGGTGCTGAGGGCACTGGACTCCATAGCACCTGTCCGTGTTCGCCCCCTCTTTCTTCGCCCTTGGTCCCCTTGGTTTGATGGGACATTGAAGGAGTTGAGGACAGTGGGGCTAAGATTGGAACATTGTTGGAGGAAATCCGGCCTGGAAGGTGACAGACTTAGATTGATGGCCCATTATGTGGACTATCAATCAGTAATCTCCCATAAGAAGACAGAGTTCCTGTCCAGGGAGATAACTGCATCAAGAAACTGACTTGCTCAGCTCCTCCGGACCGTTGACAGACTGTGCAATCCAGCCTGTCTGCGGGGTTGGAGAGCTTTTTCACAAATACAGTGTGATGAGTTTGCTTGGTTCTTTGAGGATAAGGTGTCATCAATCAGGTCGGAGATCCGCAGCACACTTTCAAATGAGCATTGCAGTGACCAATGTGTGGGGTTACATGCCCTCGGTCTACCTGGACAGATTTTGACCAGCCAGCGATCATGGATATCATGAAGATTGCCCAGGGCTTACGACCGACTTGCTGTATTTTGGATCCTGGTCCTACGCGCCTCCTTATGGGGTGCATGGATGCGATCGGACCAGTCCTTGCGAAGATAGTCTGGGACTCTCTGGACCAAGGGCTGTTTCCAGAGTCCTTAAAGGAGGCTGTTGTGACACCCCTTTTGAAGAAATCTTCCCTTGACCCTGACTGTCTCGCTAACTACAGACTGATCTCTAACCTGCCCATTTTGGGCAAGGTTATTGAGAAAGTAGTCGCATTGCAGCTCGATGACTTTCTTACTACCCACGAGGTCTATGATCCTCTCCAGTCCGGTTTCAGGAAGAGGCACAGTACCAAGACGGCATTAGTCCGGGTACTTAATGATCTACTAATAGCGAGAGATCAGAAGAGCCGTTCAATCTTGGTTCTCCTTGATCTCTCTGCAGCATTTGACACTGTGGACCATGGGATGTTGCTGGATCACCTGCAGTTACTCTGTGGAATGTCAGGAACAGTCCTCAGATGGTTCAACTCCTTCCTCACAGGCAGAAGTCAAAGGGTAGTTTCAGGGATTTTTTCTTCTGCTCCCTTCGCTCTGTCCTGTGGGGTGCTGCAAGGCTCTATGCTTTCCCCCCATGTTGTTCACAGTGTATATGCTGCTGTTAGGAGACATTATAAGGCATTATGGGCTGAGTTTTCACTGCTATGCAGATGATACATGGCTCTATATGTCCTTTGTGCCCAAACAGAATGATGCATTATTGGTCTTTAACAACTGCCTCGCTGAGATTCTGGACTGGATGAGTGCGAACTGGTTGAAACTAAATCCGGAAAAAACTGAGGTGTTGGTTGTGGACCCAGGTCACCATGTAGAGAGGTTGACTCCTGGGTCTCCCTCTGGTCTTTTATTAGGGGGTTACCAGCTGAGACCTTCTGAACAAGTGCGAAATCTGGGCGTAATTTTTGACAGTGGGCTGATGCTGAAGACACAGGTATCGGCCACTGTCAAGTCTTCCTTTTACCATCTGAGGAATATCGCCTCGATAAAACACCTTGTTCTGCACGATGATCTTCCTGTGCTGGTCCACGCTTTTGTTTCCTCACATCTTGATTACTGTAATGCTCTATATCTAGGGTTGCCAGGGGTGGATCTCTGTTGCCTGCAGCTGGTGCAGAACGCTGCAGCCAGGTTGTTGACTGGGTTACCAAGAACTTGCCATGTCACACCTGTGCTACGCGAACTGTACTGGCTGCCAGTGCAGTGGAGAATCACCTTCAAGGTCTCATTGCTGACCTATAAGACCCTACATGGTCAGGGACTGGGCTACCTTCAAGATCTCCTTCATCCTTACCGCCCTCTCTGCCCACTCTGCTCCACTGATGAGGGATTGCTAGAGATTCCCAGGGTTCGTCTTCAATCATCTGGGGCCAGGGCCTTTTCTTTTATGGCCCCAACCCAGTGGAATTCTCTACCTCGTCAGATTAGAGAGTGCCTGTCCGTGGAATCATTTAAGGTGTCCCTGAAAAGCCACTTATTTGCACTAGCTTTTGAATAAGCTTATGGTTGTTTTACTGTTTTATGTCATTAATTGTTATGGTTGATGTTTATTCTGATGTATTAGTGCTTTGATATATTGAAAAGCGCTCTATAAATAAAATTTCGATTGATTGATTGATTAATTGATGCTCCTATGTACTAGATACAAAGTTGCTGTAATAAACTGCTATTAGAATCTTATCCCTTAGTAAAGGGACCACATAGTGTATGAACAGTCTCTCTGAGTTTTGTGTGATTATTTGGTACTGTAGCATCACACCCATTTCAGTGTCTGAAGGTAAAGAAGATGATGGGTATGCTATGTTAAATGTTACAAAGGTACTCCTAGTGAGCTGTACCATCTTATACCCCTATACGTGGGAGTCACTGTAGGCCATGCCCACCCTTCATTAGGTCAGAAGCAAAAAACGTCAGGCAACTGAAGGGGGAATTGCACACTGTATCTTATCTGTGATTGTTAGTGTTCATAAAAAGGCAATGATCGACAATACAGGAGAACAATGTCTTTTTTGTATCCATATGGCAGGTGCTGCACAGTTAACAACAGTACATGTTTCCTCAAACTGTCCTCCCACTGGACCTCAACACAGTCATGAAGGACCAACCTGTAGCTGGTAGGAGAATAGTTCAGATGGCGACCCCATGCACTTTCAGTTCTTTGCCTGTCAGGTAAGGATGACAAGTACACAAATTAGTGCCAGTTTTGATCATTTTGTTTCAGACACCTGAATACCAGTAACTTGACCAAAATGCCACAAATCTTATCATCTCACAGAACAGCCATCAATTTATACTGATTTTCAGTAACTACCAACCTGGGCTTCTTTCAAATCAATGACCTAGTTGTGAAAGGAATTCATATCAGATATGTGGCTATCAGTTAAGAACCTATAAGAAAGTTTCATTGATGACCATGAAATGTAATGTGAGGAATCTTTGTATTAAAATTAAGACATCATAAAAGCAGTAATCAGCACTCTACCGCTCATGATGTGAGCAACCTGGGTTTGGGAATGAGCCTGAGACACCGGGGCCAGCCAGGTGGAGCAGGATGTTCTCCTCCTCCTCCAGGGAGGGTGGATGGTTGGTCCCGGTGCTATACTGCCACCTGGAAGACCACAGGTGGCAGTGCACCTGGGATGGCATAGCAGTGAGTGCAGGATGTCTGATGGCATTACGCTCCACATGCTTGTGTGCATGAGCTTGTGATGCCATTGCATTGGATCTCATGTAACAGGAGAAGGAAAGACCTATGGCAGCACACCACAATGGATCTGACCCTTGCAAACCATGCACCAGTGGTAGGGCACTGTCCTGGACAATACCAGATCCATTACATCAGCTGTTTGAGGTGACCCACCCACCCCTGCCATGGGGGCAAGCCACAAAGGAACTTAACCAGGATTGAAGGAAAGCCCCTGAGAAGCTGGGTGATGTGGCTGGGGGATGGGGGTCTGGCCAGAGACACAGCCTGCACCAAAGAGAAACAATATTAACAAAAATGTAAAATATAAAAGCATTCACTGGGCAGCAGCTTTTCTATTGATTTCAAACTATATAGTGTCCACCTGGCAATGAAACATGGGCACCAGTCAAGTGACAAGGCCCTTGTTAGTTGAACGGTGCCCACATTTCATTGCCAGGTAGCCACTATATCATTTAAAATCAATAGAAAAGCTGCTGTCCATTACATATAATGGAGCGCTCCCCCACACTCTCACTGGCATCTCTTCAGCCTGCTTGTGAGCGTGGGGGCAGAGCTGGTGCAGCAGAAAAAAAAAACAGGAAGGCCTTGGGACCCGGTTTGTAAATTTTTATGAGGGACAGAACTTTTTAACGGCTTAAACATTTGGGAACATATTAACTTCCATGGAGTCTTCTGGCAGCAAGGCACCGATGGGTATGGTGCAGGGCAGTATCTTGGTGAGTCTCTTTAAGTTGAAGAAATAGGGAGTTCTTTGTTTTTTGGGTATATTTTTCTTGTATAACTGACTGTTAATGTACACATAGTAATATTTTCAGTAATTGTTGGCATTGTTTTGCTGATTGTGAGTGTGGATCTGGTGCAGCAGTGCATGATTTTAGGTTGTTTAAAATACGTGGTATAATACTGAAGTTTTCAATTTGCTACGCATTACTTGTAGACACATTGTGTGTGTGTGTGTGTGTGTGTGTGTGTGTGTGTGTGTGTGTGCGGTGTGTGACATCGAATAATACACCTTTTATTGTGCCACAGTGTAATTGTAGGTGCAGCAGTGTGAACTTGCTATCCACTGCACCTGCGTGATTTTGTACTGCCATTGTGGTATCTTTTCTTGGTTTTGCACTGCCATAATCTGTATTCATTGCTCCCTCCCTCCCCACTGAAAAAAGGTATTCTTTTCCAGATTGGATTGTTTGTGACTTGAGCACCACTGGTTAGTTAAGGTGTTGTTGAACTTGTTGTGACTTTGCATCTGTATCTCTTGTTGAAGCCACAGTTGTTTTTTTGGCTTCACATCCAGTGTCCCAGGCCCGCCCCCACCCAGAGTGAATATTCCAAAATCTAAATTTGTTTAGAATATTCTTGTTGATCCCCCAAAATGCCTGCAAAGAGACGTGCAAGCCAAGATATTTCTCACCATGGCACTGCTGCCAGTGGTAAGATTGTCTGTGGGTGTGGTAGTACACAGAAGTGCATTGCTGATGTGAGGAAAGGTATTTCTCCTTCAATGTTTTTTACAGCACAATCAGTAGCTTCACTCATACTTGGAGGAGATGATGTTGTCCCAGCTGGTGGTGTTAGTGCAGTTGCTGGTGGTGGTATGAGTATTGCTGCCTCAAGTTCCACTTCTGACCAGTTTACCATGTCCAAAAATATGGTGAAGTGTGAAGCAGTGCCAGTGAGTGACAGTGTAGATGATCTCATACTCCCCAGTAACATCTCAGTAACTGAACATGAGGATTCTGTTCATCATGTCAATGATAGCACACAATGTCAAATTTTGCCACTTGGTTCAGGTCACACATTTGCTATGCAGTAATTCATGGTGTGGTGAAACAATATCGGATGATGGTGGTGTCGATGATAATGAATCTGATGATGATGTTGCTGTGGTTGCAACATGCAGTCCACATGGCAGCATCCAAGCAGAAGATGTGGATGTGAGTGATGTTGATGAATATGATGATGATGTAAGTGAACACAGTTAGGAACCAGCGAAAAAGAAATTCAAGGTGACTGTGTCTGGGTCTGTTTGCATTAACACCCCCTTCCCTGTAAAAAGTTGTGAATTGCCAGTTTCAGTTGATGGTGATGATGATGATGATGATGACCCAGTCATAAAGATAGGTAGTCATGGTGGTCAGCTGCAGTCCAAGTGTGTCCTGCCTGAAAAATCATGTAGCGCACCCCCACTTCATAGCTTAAAAAATCAGAGTCCAATAAGCAGCATCAGGGACATATTAAAACTAGAGCACCACAATCCCTTGTTTGGGATTTTTTTGTGCAAGACTCAAATGATGAGTCAGTTGCAGTCTGCCAGGTTTGCCATGCGCATGTGAGGTGAGGTAAAAAGGGGAGCCATTTGGGCAAAGGGGGACAGCATACACATCTTAAGAACAGGCACATGGCACTGTGGACCCAGCACTAGATGGCAGTTAATAATAATACCACAGTGGGGCATTCACCTTCGTCATCAACCAAAACGAGAATGTTATCCCCTTCCATGACTGTAAAATCAAGTAGGAAATTAAATGTGTGCAGTAGTGATGAAATAAGAGCAGAGGCTTACTACAGGCATGATGAGGTGGAGGAGCATAATGATTTTAAAATGTTGCCCAGTGGTGGTGAGAGTAGCAGTTTTGGTGGTGGTGGTGTTGGTGAATGCAGTATGTCTAGCGCAAGTGGTACATCAACCCCAGTTAGTAAATCTGGGAAAATAGCTGCATTTGTGGGTTTGTCATCATCACCTGTGCAGCAGTCTTCATCACATGTCCACACTCCACCCCCTGCCATTTGCAGAGCAGACCCATTTGTCAGCACACCCTGTGTAAAACCTTTAAGTCAGCCCACGTTACAGAGTGTTTTTGCGCATAAGCTGAAGTACCCACCCAATCATACAGTGTCACGTGAACTTAATGCTACTGTAGCTGAAATGCTGGTAATTGATCTTTTGCCCTTCTTCTTTGTGGAGAATTCTGGGTTCTGGCAGTTTGCTGCACCTGCCTGTCCAAAATGGAAAGTCCCATCCAGGACATACTTTTCGACCTGTGCTGTCCCAGAGTTGTACCTTACTGTGTCCGACTCTGTAAGACATGCTCTTCAACATTCCTCCTCTCCATTCATCCATTTAAGTATGGATATGTGGACAAGTGGCAAAACAGCAGGGAGTTCATATTTGTGCATAACTGCTCATTGCGCGCAGGTGCCGGGTGTTGTTTGTGTTGTTGGTAGTGTGAATAATCAGTGTAGTAAGGTGGAGTGTGGTGGTAGCAATCTTCCAGGAATTTGACAGCATGCAACGATTGCTATGCACAATGTGACCTGTTCACACACTGGTGAAAACATGTTGAACTTGGTACTAACTAAAATTGACAAGTGGCTGAACCCCATGTCCCTGAGAGCTGGGTTCATAGCAAGTGACAATGGGTCAAATGTGGTGAAATGCATCACAAACGGTGGCTTTGTTTGGGTTCCATGCATGACCCACTGTTTAAATCATGTGGTGCAGGAGTTTCTGCAGCACCCTGATATAAAGGAAATGCTGACAGTTGCAAGCCATATCTGTTCTCACTTTTCATGCTTTGCAAAGGCCCATGACCAACTTCTGCAGTTGCAGATCTGAAACAGCTTCCCCCAGTACTGCTTGAAGCTGGAAGTTGTGACCCGGTGGAACTCCACTTTATACATGGCAGAGAGGTTGTATGAACAATACAAAGCCATCTCAGAATATCTTGTCATGCACACTAGCCTTGACAGTTCCGGGGCCCCCATATCTATGACAACTGAACAGTGGCACCTCATGGACTCTGTAATAACAATTTTAAGGCCTTTTGAACATGCCACACAGGCAGTGAGTGGTGAGTCTGCCTCCATTAGCCAACCAATTCCACTGCTGTGGGTGCTGAGGCAGACATTGGTGAATGTACAGCATAGCCTTGATGTTACCGGAGACAGTGCTGCAGTGTGTTGCTGAAACACATACTGACAGTATTCGACCATAATTGTCACATCTTGAGCATTCAACGTAGTGACAGCTTTGCAATAGCAACAATGCTGGACCCACAATACAAAAGTAGAATTGCCTCAGTACAGGAAGGCAGGCCTGAACAGGGAAAAAATATCAGTGGGCAACTGGTGCGCTTGGTTCATGGGGCACAGAAGTCGTGCCAAGGTCAGCAAACCTCAGCAGCATAATCAGGCTGAAGGTGAACCTGGAGGAGTAGTATCAAGCATATCCTATAAGGGAAGGGGACTGCAGTTCCAGGTTGTCTGTCATCAAAAGTGGTTGGCGTTAACCCACTTTGGGAGGCTTTGTCACAAGTGGGGATTTGTGACATAAATGATTCTGGAGAACAGAATGATGCATAAACCAATGGAATTAGTGCAGCACAGCTAATGGTTGAATCATATTTATCTGAAAACAGGCATCTGTCAATCACTGATGATCCCCTTATATACTGGAGTGGAAAGGTCAGTGAATGGCCAGAGCTGGCTGCTGTAGCACTGAAGTTCCTGACATGCCCACCCTCCTGTGTGAGTGTCAAGAGGGTATTCAGCTCAGCAGGTGCAATAGTTCGGGATCGTCATACAAACCTCGCTCCTGCAAATGTCAGTTTGCTGACATTCATACAAATAAATGAGAGGCACATACCAGCTCAGACTGCAACCTCAGTATTTGTACCCCAGCATATTCATGGTTTTGCTGATGTTGTACAAACGGATCATCCTGGTGGCACTGGCAGCATGAAACGGCCTACCACTGACGTAGATGATGACACAATGGAGAAAGAATTTCCCAGTGGACAGAATTCAGACATAGATGACTGTGAGGGCAGCTTTCTTTATGAGGATGATGATGATGATGATGTTAAGGTTGGCAGGTTGTAACTTAAGTGGTTAAAAGGCTGTCACATTTGTTGTATGATGCATGTTTTCTTTTTCATAAAGTTAAATCAGTGTCCCACTCAGAGTGACTCAAATTCTATATGTCATGTCAGATTTGTAACACAGAGCAGAATATATCCTGGCCCTGTGTCACCACCATAAGACTGCTGTTAGCCAGTGACACTATAGGGAATGTCACTGTGTGCCCCCCCCCCCCCGGATCACCACCATGATGCTGCTGTTAGCCACTGCCACCAGGGGGAATGACTTTGTTTGCCCCCCTTGACCACCACAATAAGACTGCTGTTAGCCACTGCCACCATCACCAGATGCAGGAAGATTTGAGAGGGAATGTCATCATGTGCCTCAGCTATGACCACTGTCACCCACCACCACCATTGTGACAATGTTTTCCATTACATGTCTTGACCATGCCATGTCAGAGGGAGTCAAACAGGAGACCACATCCATCAGCCACAGGCACAAAGCTTCTTACTATGAATACAATAAAGTGAGTATGTGTACTAATGGTTTTCATGCTATTCAACTTCCTTTAGCTGTGTGTTTTGTTTTCTGTAGCTTTTCCGAGCTGCAATGGTCAAACACATACAGTCAACTTATTTTGTTTTTTTACAGGTTAACAACAAAGGACTGTCCTTCACTGAAGGTCTATATCAATGGTACAGCAGCAGTACTGTTGACAGGAACCTATGGGATATCCATTTTCAATCCATACTGGTAAGTATATCAATTTTATTTCATCTGTTCCTTTTTTTTCATAAGAGTGCAAAGAATCTGACTGATGATTCATGAACTAAGTGACATGTACGTCACAAAAAATATTTCTGCATCATACCATGCACTGTATTCCAAATTTGCAGCAGCAGCCATGACAGTGTTGAAAAAGTTTGACCCAGGTCGTGTTACTTGACAAAATGTGGTTTTAAAATGTAACTTGAGTTGAGATGCAGGGACACTGACACAGTGTATTTGTTATAGCCTGGTATGTAAATTGTTATCTGATGATTGCAGTGGGACAGCTTGATATCTGTGTTAATCTAGATACCCGTGGTGGAACAGCCACGGCTTAAACATAATGTCTTATTGCTGCAATCAAGTTGTAATAAGTCCTTCATTTATTTTTTCAGGAAACTTCCAGATGCTTTGCGATGTAATAGTTGCCTTATCCAAAGAACTTCTTCAACATCATTCCCCAGGCTGGGGCAGACATGCAATAAGCAGAAGTCGTTTGAATCGATGATGACCATGACCATCATTACCAGACTGGAGAAGGATGCAGATAAAATCTGAGAAGTAACCAAATAATAAACCATTAATGAGACCTATTTGTAAATATGCTCCCCCCCCAAAAAAAAAATATACTTACCTTCATTGGCTTGAGAGTATTTCATTTCCAATTCCAACACCAAAATTTCTCATCAAGAATGGGAATGTGCACACCAACAGTATGTGACCTGTGATACAAAACAATACAATGAGTACATGTATATATATGTCAGCCCCCCACCTAGAAAATACACACATACACGCATATATATATATAGATATATATATATATATATATATATATATGGGATACGTGATGGGTAGGAGTGTGATATGGCAAAATATTCTCACTCCTGCAGAGTGAGCTATGTGTACTCATGAGTGCCGAAGGCATGAGTGAGAGTATCCATAGCTCATGATGCAGGAGTGAGAATATTTTGACATATCACATGATCTGCACATCATGTATGCGGTTTATACAATGGGATAGGAGCTCCTTTCATATATGTTTTGTAGGTTATATTTGAATTCTGCATCTTTAAAGTGTGGTGAGTGAGATTTTATGAATGGTGTGTGAACTCTGTTTGTGATTGGTAGTTGTTTGGTTAGTAGCAGTTTTTTATTGCTTGGTTTGTGTTTTAGGGTGGGACTTCATTGGTGGAAGTGGTACAGGAATGAATCAGGAATAGTGGCATGGTGGCAAATGTTTAGTATATTTTCATGTTATTTGTTTTGGGGTGTAAGGTTTATTTTATATACATTGATGGTACTTGGTGTAGTTTTTTACAGTTTTTTTTTAGGTCTGCTTCGTTCATGTTCATCGAGGCCGGGTAACACAAACATTTCTTTCCGGAAGCAACTTTTACTTGTTGCCAGTACGTATTAGACTTTTGTTGTGGAGAAAATGTGTGTTTTATTAAGAGAAAAGCAGGTGCTTCTAAGCACTATATGAGGTGGTATTGCATTGTAAATAAATTTATTTTGTTGGCTGCTTCGGGGTGTCTTCCGGTTTGTCCTGCTTTGCTAATCTGAGTCTGAATTGGAAGATCTTGCATGTTGTAATTTTCTTGGGAGTCTGCAGATTTGGCACTTTGTTTGTGCAAATTTACACAAGGGAGACCGAGGTTTTTATTGTTAGCTGGATGGTTTTAACATGCGTGTTTTTAGATATGCAAATGTGTAGATTAAGTGAACAGTGATTTGATTTGGGAAGTGGATTATGAGTAGAATGTATTTGGAGTGCAGTTGGTAGTGAAGCTGACATCAGAGGGATATGTATAAATGGCAGATATTTTAACTCCACTGACGTCAGCTTCAGATATCTCACCCCAGGGGAAATAACATGTTTTATTGTCACTGTGGAGCTCCCACTCCCATTGTATATATATATATATATATATATATATATATATATATATATAATCAACTCACAAGGCTACTATTAGTGTACACACAAAGGGCACCCTTCCATCCAGTTGAGATGATTGCATCACAGCACACTTTGGACAAGCAACAGTTATCTCACTGTCATCATTTGTGACGAAATACTGAATGGTCATTCATGTCATGTTATCCCTCCTTCACATGGTTTGCCAAGACACTGTGCATCATGACATCATCATCACAGTAAGGTCAATACACACAGCAGCATTACATGTATGTGCAACAGCAGCAGCTGCACTTGTGAATTTTCTGGACACAGAAGAGTTGCATTTTGGGGATGCAGAAAATCTCTGGGGACTCTGTGTGAGTACTGCATGCTTGACTGAGTGTGCCATTAATTCTGGGAGACTTTGCAATTCTTGTTATGCTACAATTTCACTTTGTCAGCACTGGGGAATTTTCTGGACACAAGACAGTTGCATTTTGGGGATGCAGAAAAATTCTGGGGACTCTGTGAGTACTGCACACATGACTAAGTGTGCCATTAATTCTGGGAGACTTTGCAATTCTTGTTATGCTACAATTTCACTTCATCAGCACTGGGGAATTTTCTGGACACAAAAGAGTTGCATTTCGGGATTGGGAATTCTGGTGAGTCTGGTAAATATTTTTGGAGCCTCAGTAATGTTTACTTTCTGTTGTGCTATCATGAAGTGTTTGTCAAAAAGCAGGATTGAGCAGTGCAATTATACTGTGCTAAACTACATGTGTGCAGTCTGTCTTCTTTCCTGTGTGTGCAGACACTGTCCAGCATCTTGCAAACATATATATATATATATATATATATATATATTTACTGACTTGTTGCAGTGTTTATGGTATAAAGAATAAAGATAAGAATATATATTGTATATTTTATTTGTACCATCAACAGCAGCAGACAAAGTGATATGATATGTTTTCAGAGGTCTTGGGACAGTGTGCACCTCAGTCACTCGCACAGTGCATTCATGACTTTGCAGAGATAATAGCACAAAAAATCATTCTTTTAAACAAACCATACCCAACAGACATAAAATATTGCTGAAGCACCCAACATATTTTATGGTGTACATACATTTTCAAGTCAGAATATATAACAGGTCCTGCAGACCACTGCCACCACACTGTGCTACCACTGGTGCCATGTAGTGTTATGGTGTACATCAACTTGCTGCAAAACTGACACTGCCAATCTAAACTAGAAAGACACATTCCAGAACAAATAATGAAAAGAAGGAATGTGGTAGTACAGTGTGGTGGCAGTGACGTGGACCTTATATATTTTCTGACTTTATAATGTCTGTACACCGCGAAATATTTTGGGTGCATCAGCAATACTTCATGTCTGTTGAATACAATTTGTTGAAAAACACTTTTTTTGTTGCTATGTTCTCCTAAAAAATAAAATATATTTTATATATTCTTATATTTGTCCTTTATACCATAAACACAGCAACAGGTTAGACAGCAATCAGTACATATATGTTTGCAAGAAGCTGGACAGTGTCTGCAGTACATACATACACACACAGGAAAAAAGACTGACTGCACACATGCAGTTTAGCACAGTATACTTGTACTGCTCAGTCCTGCTTTTCCACAAACACTCCGCAACAGAAAGTAAACATTAATGAGGCACTGAAACAGTGCGCACACACACACCCACATGCACACACTTAACAGAAGGAAGGGGGCAGAATACAAAGGGTCATGAATACAGAAAACAACAAAAAAGGGCATAATTACAAACAGGGGTCGGGGATGGTGGAGGAATACATTTTATAACACAACAGGGAAGGTCTGGGGGGACACATGGTGTGAGGAAAAAAAAACGAATGCGGGATAACCTGGTGGTCCAGCAGCAGTTCCAGCATGGACATAATCTGTAACTGATGTTCCTTTATGTGATCCAACCGCTGCTGGACAGTACTCACCCTCTCATTGTTCTCCTCGACAGCACTCCAGAGAACTGCCAGGGCAGCATGCATTACAGGCAGTTCTCTGGGGTCCACACATTCTACAGGTTCAGCTGCTGGTGGTGGTGGGGGGGTGCTGGTGGAACAGCAGGTGCTGCCCTGGCCCTCCTCCTCTTCTTAGGGCCACCGCCATGCACAGCTGCACCCTCTGCCACAGAAGGGCCAGCAGGCACAGGCCTGGTCCATTCTGTGGCAGCCTGCCACTCCAACTGGTGGTGGTTCAGCATATGAGTGCGCTGGCCCCTCAGTCCCCAGGTGAGTCCCCCAGGAGCCACGGTGCACCTCCACTTGACATAGGCAGCACCTGACTACACTGCTGTCTCCCCCGACACAGTCAAAATACTCCCAAACAACAGAGGTGCGGGGAGGACCAGGCACAGGCAGGGGAGTGCCAGATGCACTGGCAGCCAGCTGGCCATGGTGTTCAATGGGAATGGGATCCACACCTGGGCCTGGGGGCACAAGCACATCCTGCTCCAGAGGACGTGGTGCTGGATGTGGTGGTCGTTTAACTGCCTCAGGAGGAGGTGCTGGTCCTGCTTCTGTTGGGGGAGGAGGAACCACTCAAGATTTTGGATCAGTCCAACAGGAACCAGGGGCCATGCCCCCCCATGCAGGTGCATGGTGCGATGTCTACCATGCTGTCTAAGAACTGCCCCCACCCCAGACATTCCCTCACCCTGGTCCATCTTTCCTATTGCGCTCCCTCAGTCTAAGCAATGACTACTCGACTCAACAGAAAACACTCACACTGTCACACACACAGTCACACAGACACAGACAAACAACTACTTATAAAGGTAAGAAAAAAATAAATTTACAGAAAGAACAAATGAAGTAAAAAAAAAGAGTACAGAAAAGACAAAAAATGTAGCTTTTGAAAAAGCTGTTGGGTCTACAGTAATTCAAAGTTTAAATCTCCTCCTTGCTCTGATCTCCAAATCTCACAGGCTGTCTCACACACACTCCTCTCTCTCTGTCTGCACAGGAGAAAGTGAAACTATCTCCTTGGCAAGGCACTTCCTTCCTGCCTGGCAAAAAGAGCAGGTGACTTACAGTACTGTAAGCCATGTGATGTGTTGGGGGGGCTGCCAATTCTGGAATGTGAAGTGGATAACTTAAAATCATAATGAGGAACGTGAAGGCCATTTAAAACAACAAATTCACCTTACTTCACATTTGCATTCCTCCTTAAGGCGAAGTGGTAATGACAAGGTGAAGTTAGCATTTTGCATTGCCCACTCCATGTAGCGGAGTGGCAATCCGAAGTGCCCACTTCGCGGGCACTTCGCTGGTGGAATTTAAATTCGCTGCATCTCTAGTTAGGATTAATACTGCTATGTCAGAGACCTAGAGATCCATTTTCATATCAAGAGCAGCAGAGTCTGTTAGGCTGCTTCCCCACTGACTCATAATTTGTCTTTAGTATGAAATGCATTTTTCAGTTACCTTTCCTTCATAGTACTCTGCATGGACTTGTGCTCCTCTGTGTGGCTCTATGTGCAACATATTTACAGTTTACAACTGATGTTTTATGGCACCCATCATATAGACAGAGGCATCTCTCAGCATCTTTCTGCTGTACATCACTTTCATTCAGTAGGTCAAAACAGTGTTTGATGGCATTTTGACAGAATCCAAACAAATTACATGCTGTGTTTTGTCTTCCTAAGGCATCATCAAATGTTTTGAAGCTACCCATGGGAATTCAGTTAGGTCACGTTCCTTAAAAAGTAACTAATTCTTAATGTGTTAACCTCTGTAAGGAATAACAATATTATTATTTAATTAGATGTTTTCCCTGTTTTATACATTTTCACAGTGATCCTCATGGTTCTTTGTGATACGGGCAACCACGGAAGGGTGACCCACAGAAGAGCAATGTCAGGGCAGTGAAAACAATATCGCCACCCTGACAACCTCGGCGCATGGAGAAACAGTGCTGGGGACTGAAAATATTTGCTTTCTGTGGGGGCTGTGCCTCACCCTCCCTACTTAAGGATTCTCAACTCCAGGGGATGCATATCAGGTGGGCGTGAAAGAAATAAGGTTTGGGGCTGGGTTCCAAGAAAAGCACAGTAGCACCGGACCCAGACCCAAACCCGGAACCTCAACACCACAAGCGGAGGCCAACCCCCAATGCCATGACACAGCTTGGCAGCCAACCGCAGCACCACCCCCTACATCCCCTCCACCCCCTCCTAGGCTATGCCCACCATACTTGCTCCCACCCCATGCATGTACACGTAGCAACATCCTGTCGCTAGGGTCACCCACTGCACCACATCCGGTCACCCTCCCTGCCCCCTCACCTTTCCGGCTTTCGCCCATATCATGTCTCTGTTTCAGATGGCACCATGATTTAGGCACCCACCTTACGTGCTACCATCCACACAATTGCCTTTGAACTTCAGTAGCTCTCAGCTCATACAGTAGCACTTCTCCAGTACTCATGTTCTCTCTGATGGCACTGAGAGACACAAGTTGGTCATCTTGATCCTGCTCAGTGAGATGGTATCCTTCAGATTTAATGGTGCTCCCGGGTTCTTCAGAGACATGGTATTAAGAATGAGCAGGTGTTAAAATATGAAAATAACATGCCCTGCTGGCTGCCCAGTCCACCACTGACTATAGAAATCCCACCAGACTCTTCTTATGACCTTTTCCACAACTCCAAATTTAGGTTCAAATTCAAACTCCTTGGTGATGGTGCTGTTAACCCTTAGTTACACTATTGGGTTATTTATACCATGGAAGGCATGAATAATGGGGTTGAATAAAAAAATGACTGATCAGCCCTGTTATTCCCTTTCAGGGTGAAAAACATGTTATTCTCTCTTCAGCCCATATTAATTTCCCTGCAGCCCACCTTATTTTCCCTGTGGCCTTATCAGAATGGAATTTGATATTCCATGGTATAAATATGACTTTCCATAGGGCATGCAGAAATAAGCTTTTGTTCCCTGTGGAATGTTGCAGACAATGCCAACATAAAACTGGGGGGTTGGGGATCCAATTAACTTTGCCACTTGTTGCCAGGCAACATTGTTGGCAACATTCAGTGGTGGACCTACAGTAAGGGGGAGTGAAGGGGACAACTACATCCCCCATTGTAACTTGCTTACTTGGTGCTGCAGCATTTTAGTTTGTTAAAGAAGTCTAGCTCATTGATTGCAAGAAAATATACATTCAGAAGTATAGATTACATTTTTTTTATTTTATTCTTTATTAAAATTTTCAGAATACAACAATCTAAAGATAGTAACATTCTCAGACAAAGAATGACGCCAATATTACTTAACAAAATACTGAGAATTACACACTGCCACGATAGCTGAGGCAGTACTGGACTGGGTGGCCATGACCGAAACATGGTTCTCAAATAATCATGGTTGGGAGGTGACTATTCTGGGGTACAACTTGTTTAGGAAAGGGAGGGGGGCTAGCTATTTATGTTAAGGATACCATCAATGCTACAGAAATGCAGCAGGCACTAGGGGAAACAGAATCTATGGATCATAACAGGATCCGGAAGCCGGAAACCCATTTGGGTTGGAATAAACTACAAATCTCCCAAATCTGGAGGAAGCCAGGGATAAGGAAATCCTGAAGCCATCCTCCAGTATTCAGGCAAAGGAGACATGGTGCTGGGGGGGGGGGGAATTTCAATCTGCCAGACATAATTGGAATACCCACACAGCAGCATCACAGAAGAGCAGGGAATTCCTAGTCACACTGCAGGAAGCAGGCCTAAGTCAACTAGTGACATCACTCACAAGGGCTACACAGTTCTAGATCTGATATTCACAAATAGCGATAGGGTTACTGAGGGCATTTGCAACACTAAAATATACTGTTGGCAGCTTTCGAGAGGCACATATATTTTTTCCCATTGACTAGAATGGTAACACTTTAAAATTGAATAACTTTTAACTTAACTTGGTTAACTTTGTGTATATAGACAAAGTAGGCTGAAGGTCCATTTAATTGTCTCCCACTCATAGTGGGTTTATTTATTGACAATCTTGTGTAGTAGATATTCATCTAACCTTCTTTTAAATATATCTAATGGCAAAGACTCCACTATATTCCCAGGAAGATTATTCCAGATCATTGGAGTACGTATATTGTAAACATTTTGATGCCTGGTGGTTTGTGCCCTGTGTATAACAATTTGTCTGTCATGTGATCTTAAATTAACTCTCTTCTGAATCCTTTTTATATTACATTGTTCCATTAATGCCTTATCCCTCAAAATTTGGTACAATAGGAGTAAATCACCTCTAATTCTTCTGGTCTCTAAGGAGAATAGATTTAGACTCATAAGTCTTTCACTATACTCCATATGGTTTAGTCCCTTAATGGATATGGTCATTCTTCTTTGAACTCTTTCAATCTGTATGATATCTTTTTTAAGATAAGGGTTCCAAATTGGGGATCCATAATCAAGGTGTGGTAAGACATATGTCCTGTATAATTTAAGGATGCAGTCTTTATTCCAAGAAATAAAGGCCCTTTTAATGGAATGAATAATACTATTGCATTTCCCCACAGTCTTAATTATATACGAACCTGATGACAAATGTGAATTTATCCATACTCCAAGATCTTTTTCATGTGTGCTATTTTTTTATAGGTTCTCCATTGAGAAAATATGGATATTTGGGATTCCTTTTACCAAAGTGTATCACTACACACTTACTTTCATTAAATTTCATATTGTTTATTTCACCCCATTTTTCAATGTTCTAGAGGCTATCACTTAGTTCTTTATACTTTGATAATGAAGAAACTTCCCCACCTACTTTAGTGTCATCTGCAAATTTAATGATGACTGAATCTAGACCATAGCCATGTCACTGATGTATAAACCAAACAGAATTGGGCCCAGCACTGAGCTCTGGGGAACTCCGCTTAAAACATTACCCTCATCTGAGAGAACAGAATTTATTCTCTTTGTTTTCTATTTGATAACCAATTCCCAGTCCATCTTACTATATATTTATTTAGACCTAGATTTGATAATTTCAGAATAAGTTTATTTCGAATGGGTTAATATTTTTTCACCAAATCTTCAAAAGGCACATAATTGTCTCAGACTACATATTCCCAGAAAATGTCAGACCAGACAGACAAACTGTTTGGGTTGTAGCCCCAAGCAAAGAAATAGCCCCAAAAGTGGGTTTTTACATGTTTTTGGCACTCTGCTGCTCCACAACCGCACATCTGAATGGAATGAAACTTGCCATATCCAGAGATCTATGATGCCTGACCATGCATGCAAAATTTCAGGCAAATCCATTATACAGATGCATATGCAAAATGTTGTGTTTAATGTATGAGTGGCCAGACAACCTTAACTGTAGTAACACTACCATGGCACATTAATCTCTCTCTCTCTCTCTCTCTCTCTTTCTATCCATCTATCTATCTATTTATCTATCTATCTATATAGAGATATATATATATATATTTCTACTGCCCACCTGACCCCCTCTCTCAGCACACACACACACCCAACCCCACCCCCAGAAACATAACAGTGGCACTAGGGGTGTCCAATCCACAGTGTCTCAGGATCCTTGGCCCACTTATTTATTATTTTTTTAAACCCTCCCACTCACATGACCCACCCTCTCAGCACCCACCACCTCACCTCTACCTCAGAAACATAACAGTGACACTGGGGTTGCCCAATCCCTCAGTGTTGTGATCAGGAATCCTCATTCCTTTTTTTTTAAACCTTGTAAAAAAAAACTCCACCAATGTCAAACCCTGTATAAAGAAAAGCATCCATCAATTTATGTTGTGGTCGTTCCTTTTCCACCACCCGACTTTCGAACTCAGCAACCTCCACCCCATACCCCCCAGCCCTTACTTACCCATTAGGGGTCCAACACAGTAATCCTCTCTGGACCACAGACATGTCTTCAGTCTTCAAAGCCAGACTGTAAACTGAAGAATCAGGTATGGGGTTCAATGTATTTCAATGGTGCTTTAAATGCAGTGGCATAACTTGGCCAACTTTGCATATTTTTTGCACAAATTTGACTTTTTTGGGACCCCACCTCATGAACAATTGCACTGACATCAGTTAAATCTGTCCTGAAAGGTGATTTTGCAGTCCCTGTGTGAACTCACCTTTCAGGCAGGAGCTGAATATTTTCTCTGCCCTTGTACATGAGGTGGGGTCATAAGAAGGCTATGTTGAAAATGTGGGCCCTGATATTCAACAGGGTTGCGCATGGCGCAACAGTGTTGCACCATGCGCAACCCACTGATGCACCCCAGCATGATATTCAATCTGGAATTGTGCCTGGCACAAATCCCGATGTGCCGGAGCACATCAGTAATGTATGCGGCGAGGGGGGGCCTGCCCATGCATACTCTGCACATCCTGATATTCAGCCCGGGAAGTGCTGAGTCATTGCATGTACAACCCCTACTCGCACCACACAAAGTTGATCCAAAAAAAAAGGAACAATGGATGGCCACCCACAGGTGAGCTGCCATGTTGCAGGGTGCAACATGGCAGCTGCCACCTGTGGGTGGCCACCCGAGCTCCGGCTGCACCTGGCGGCACCCCACCATGCCTGATCATGGGCATACTGACAGAAATGACCCTCCTAACTCCCTGGTGGTCCAGCGGACTGCTCTCAGCCCGATTGTGGGCTTCAGTAAAATAATAGAACTCCAATATCCCTGGTGGTCCAGTGGACCGCTCTCAGCCCAATCGCGGGCTTCAGTAAAATAATAGAACTCCAATATCCCTGGTGGTCCAGTGGGTCACTCTCAGCCCGATCGCAGGCTTCAGTAAAATAATAGAACTCCAATATATCTGGTGGTCCAGTGGACCACTCTCAGCCTGATCGCAGGAATTTGTATAAAAAACAGTATGGCCACTATCCCTGGTGGTCCAGCAGACCCCCTCCCCACCCGCATACTGATCCCTACTGCCCCACTCCCCCCGGTCAGTGGTGCATATCTGGAATGTGTAGTACAGTATGGGCTGCATGCCCATTGGCTCACGCTGTGGACCAATGGGAGTACAGCCCTACTGATGGTGTCAGTCGGAGGGCGGTCGGGCGGCAGACTGGTAGGGTGCTGCCCCCACCGCTGACCGGGGGAGCGGGGTGGTGGGGATCAGTGGGCAGGTGGGGAGGGGGGTCCGCTGGACCACCGTGGAAAGTGGCTGTACTGTTTTTATACAAATGCCCACGATTGGGCTGAGAGCAGTCCACTGTACCACCAGGGATATTAGAGTTCTATTATTTTACTGAAGCCCGCGATCAGACTGACAGAGGTCCACTGGACCACCAGGGATATTGGATAGGATTTTATTTTACTGAAGCCTGCGATCGGGCTGACAGTGGTCCACTGGACCACCAGGGATATTGGATAGGATTTTATTTTACTGAAGCCCACGATCAGGCCAACAGCGGTCCGCTGAACCACCAGGGATGTTAGATTGTTTAATATTTTACTTCAGCCCACGACTGGGCTGTGGGGCACATTGCCACGCTGCAGGGGGCATCTGTCCCCAATGGCTGCATCCTGGCAGGGCGCCAGGTGCAAGTCACCAGGGATCAGTGCACCTGCATACAAATGGGGCAATAATGACATGCAAATGGCCCCATTTGTGCCTTGCACAGATTATGGCCCCATTTGCATGTGCACTTTTGAATATCGTGGTTGCTGTGCATAGCACAACAGAACTTGCCCTAGCGCATCCCCCTGCTCCACTCTGGCCACTTGCGCTGGTGCAGTGCCACTGCGCCATGCACACTGTGGTGGCCAGAGTGCGATATTCAATGATGCTGTTCCATGGCGTAGCTCCGTTGAATATCGCCCAATCAACGCCCCTACGCAGCCAAGTTGCACTGCACCCAGGCTTGCACCACAGCCTGACACAGTTGGAATATCCGGGCTGTGGTGTACAAATATTAAAAAACAACAAAGATATGAGCCTCTGTTGAATTTTGTGAACACAGGTTCTTAACTTTGATCATTTTCAGTATTTTTACCCCAGATCTACAATATAGTCATATCTTTACCACACCCAATGGATGTGACTGCTGTCATTTTTCAAATCCTGGCGAAAATGTTGTTTGTTTATATCCCAAAAGGAGATTTCGTGGTCCCTGCATGAAATCACATTTTGGACAGGAGTTGGAATTTTTCTCTGCCCTTGTTCCTGAGGTGGGGCCATAAGAAGGCTATGTTATAAATTTTGTGTAAAAATATAAAAACAAAAACAAAGCTATGAGGCTATGTTGAATTTTGCAAACGCAGCCTCATAAGTTTTGTAATATTTTATATTTTTACCCCAAATTTTCAACATAGCCATTTCTTTACAGCACCTCATGAATGTGACAGCTGTCATTTTGCAACTCCTGCTCAAAGTGTGTTTTTGTGTACTGAAAGGTGATTTCGCAGTCCCTGCACAAAATCACATTCAGGCCAGGATTTGAAAATTTTCTCTGTCCTTCTTCATGAGGCAGGATCATAACAAGGCTATGTTGAAAATGAGGTGTGCAAATATTTAAAAACAATAAATTTATGAGCCTACGTTACATTTTGTGAATGCAGGATCGTAACTTTGGTAATTTTCAATATTTTTAACCCAAATTTACAACATAGCTATTTGTTAACAGCACTTCAAGAATGTGACAGCTGTCATTTTTCAAATCCTGCCCAAAATGTATTTTTGCATCCCAAAAGGTGATTTTGCAATCCATGTGTGAAATCACCTTTCAAACAGGAGTTGAACATTTTCTCTGCACTTCTTCATGAGGTGGGATCATTAGAAGGCAACGTTGACAATTACTGGCAAAAAATATTACAACATAAAGTTATGAGCCTGCATTTAAATGTGCACACACAGGCTCCTAACTTTAGTAAGACCTTGGCTGCAGCTCAGTCAACGCTGGCCTGATATTCTTGTCTTTCAACCTATCAGGTTTAATACAAATCCTGGAAGTGCATTCTCAGAGGCTTGAGGTTGTAGTTTTATGACAGAGGCAGCAGGATGTGCTTAGTCAAGAGAGATTTTGTCTTCAAGCTATATTCTACCCATTGCTTCTGTAATCAGTGTTTCTAAAAAATATAACAGGGTTTACTTTGCCTTCTGGTATTTGTCCTGATTGACTCTTCTAGAGCAATCCTCTTGATACTGAACTTCACTCATCAAATACTGGAGTTGAGCAAATGAGCAGTGACTTCTTCAGACACAGGGGTAAGGGTAACTTCAACCACACTTGCTTTTTCTCCTAGTTCACCAGTTCTTAGAGAGCCTCCATTTTTTCGTATACATTATGTCCAAGACATCAGAGGATAGGGTTTCTAATGTATTTCAGTTTTTGTCTAACCCTTGTTGAATGTCACTTCTAATCTGCTACATGTCAGTTTTTAATCCCTTAGTCAGGACTTCAATAAATTCCTCCATTTTGCTTTTAACTTGACCTCCAGCCATTTTTAGAGTTTCCAAAATTTTTAATGCAACAGGGATTGGTTCTGGTGACATGGTGATCAGTGAAATAATAGACAAAAAAACAGCAGAGCTAAAACATCTGGAGTGTCTGTCCGACCTGTTAGTTTGTTTGAAACACACTCCTCTCTCCATGGATCGTTTCGTCATTAATCTTGTGAAATATTTAGTTCAGCATACAGATGTTGCCTTATTCGTTGTAGTTCACCTTCAGAAAAGCATAGCCAATTTGTTTTGAACATGACAGCATCATATTATGCAAAGAAAATGGTTTAAATCTAATTCATCAGTGGAGCTCTTGCATAACCCCTTAACTGGCTATCTTGGATCCCCTAACACCACATTTCCATACTTTTGTTGCTTTATTATCCTAACTGATAAAGTAGTCTTTTTGCAATGATATATAGATGTATGGGTAAACTATTTTTAAGAATTAGCATTAGTTGAAGGCTAAACATTATATGAAATATAAGCCTACAATTAATTTGTTTCCATTTGCTTTATATACGAACATATGAAATTGCCAGCAGAAACAGGCCTCATGGTCTATCGACTCTGCTTGAGTGTGCAGCTAGCCCTTCATCACACAGCTGCCCTACCCACCCCCCTTCCCAATATCCCTTCCCTTTACCCTGCCCCAACCCCTCTTGAAACTGCCCACCATTTTACAGGACACTATCTAGTCTGGTAAGGTGTTCCATTTGTCCACCACTCTTTCCATGAAAAAAATGTCTCCTCATTTCCTTCTTGAATCTTCCCTCTTCCAGTCTTGGTCCATGCCCTCTCATGTCCCTCCCCTTCTCATCTGAAAAATTCCTTCTCTGCTGGTCTTGTTTATCCCCTTCAGATACTTAAAGGTCTTGATCATATTCCCCCATCCCTCCTCTCCTCCAGTGAATACATATTCAACTCTCCCAGCCTGTCCTCATAGGGCTTGCTCTCTAATCCCTGGATCATCTTTGTGGCTCTTCGCTGCACTCCCTCCAACAATCTGATGTCCTTCTTCAGGAATGGGCACCAGAACTGCACACAGTACTCCTGGTGGAGCCTGATCAATGAACTATTCAGAGGCAGGATAACCTCTCTCCCTCCTTCAGGAGGAGATCCTTCTGGCAATAAACCCCAGCATTTTGTTGGCTTTTGCTGCTGCCTTCCAGCATTGAGGAGAGTTGTTCATGCTCTCCATAATGATCACTCCTAGGTCCTTCTCCTCTATGGAGCTCCCCAACTGTACCCCATTCAAGTGATAATCCCTCCCCTGGTTCCTGGCTCTGAAGTGCAGAATCTTGCTCTTCTTGGCATTGAACCCCAACAGCCATGTTTCTGTCCACTCTGGCAGCTTAGTCAGGTCATCCTGCAACCCATTCCACCCCTCCATGTCATCAACCACAGCCCCCATCATGGAATCGTCTGCGAACAGGCTGATCTTGTTCTGGAACCTGTGTAAGATATCTACAATAAAAATCCCAAACAGCACCAGTCCCAGTACTGATCTCTGTGGTTCTCCGCTCATCATTGCTTTCACAGAAGAGAGGTCCCCCACCACCAACGCCCTTTGTTGCCTTCCCTTTATCCAGTTTGTGATCCATTTCACCATTTTTGGTCCTGCCCTCACATATTCCAGTTTCCCCCTAACCTACCATGTGGCACTGAATCAAAGGCTTTGCTGAAGTCCAAATGCAGGACATCTGTATCTTAATGCATTATTTTGGAAAGCTATTATTATATTCTCACCAGGTTTTCAAAAATGAACTTTGTAGGTTTCTCCTGGTTAAGGACAAGCACTCGTGTAATTGATTCATTGTATGTCTAACTTAAGTGGCTTTATCTTCTGTATATCTAGTCCTCTTTAAACCTAAGTGGTTTTTGCTCTGATACTTTAAATGTTTTTGCTCTGGTAACTCTTTGTGCTGTGTACTGGTACTTGTCACTGCTGTATTTTGTACACCATGTTGATGCATTATTCACTGTATACATCTGTTATTGCTACTCATTTTTGTGTTGTAACCCTTCCAAGGTTGTGCCTGAAAATAGGCAATATGGTTTGTCTTGTGCAATTTCCCTGTAAACAAAAACTAAATAAATAAATACAGTAATATAATCTGGAAAATCTTTGGATTCAAGGAAAATATAGCAATTGGCATGGAGGTAAAGCAGAAACTACAGGGAGACATAAACCTCCATATCAGCAATGAATATTTATTATTCTAACTCCTCAGGCTGTGCCACTGTGGTCTTTGTGGTTGCAGACTCCTTTACACCACATCAAACACAGCAATCTCCAGCAGTGACACACCAACACTACCTGCCACATGGAAGCTAGTGTAATGAATATTAATTGATGACTTGAATGCTTTTATTGCCCCCTATTCTTAATCTGCTTTACCCCATGCCAATTAGTGCATTGGCAACCAAAATGGTTTGGCCCAATTAACAAGGCCAAACAAATTCATTGGCTGGGGAAAGAATATGAACCAAATTTGCAAATGGTCTGCTTCTCTCACCATGTACTTTAATTGATGGAATCTAATCGCATAGCCATGGTTTATTCTATAACAGTTCATCTTTTGGATCTTATGTCAGTTTGTTTTTACAGAAACATAAAACGGAATCTGTCAGCAGAAAAAGGCCCGTTGGTCCATCATGTTATTTTCCTTTCCTAATATAGCCATTTTGTATTTGCTATAATGCACTCCAGTGTTTGTAGGTCAGTTTTTGAGTATCCTAACCACCAGGTTGTCTAAGACATGAAGTATGGACAAGTTGGACCATGGGATATGATTAATTATACAATGGACAAAAAAATGTGTGCAATATGATTTGTCAGTTGTGGTCTTTCCCTGTGGATAAATCATGCAATAATGCATGGCTGAGGAAGGGATTATAACAAAAAAATGCATTTTACATTTATTTTAAACACGGGTTCATTGTATAATCACAATAAGACATTCTAGAATGAGGGTAATTTTGGGATTACCCACTTCACGTGTGGTTAAGTTACTCTTCTGCACCATGTGACACACCACACAAGCCTTGAGTAATCCCACAATAACCAGTGCCTTGTCATGCCTTATTGCTTAGATAACCCATACCTTGTTGTGCATTATTGCTTACATGATCTCTTTAGGTGCCACAGGACTCAGTACTGGAGCCAATCCTCTCCAATGCATTCATAAGTGCCATTGTTGAGAAATAGGAAGGGAAGGTTTGCCATTTTGCAGATTATACCAAAATCTTCAATATGGTGGACACTCAGGAGGGGGTGAAGAGAATAGTCAGGGATCTTTCTTAAACTTGAGGAGTGGTCAAGAGCATGGCATATGGGGCTAAATGGCAAAAATTCTAAATCATGTACCTAGGTTACAGGAATCCAGGTGATGAGTATAGAATGGAGGGGAGGTACTGACAGTCACTAAACAGGAAAAGGACCTTGGGGTTATCATGTCTGATGGCAGGACAGTGTGCCAAAGACTGGGCAGGGCTAGTGAGATGCTGTGATGTATAGGTAGGGGTATCTCCAGTAGGAGATGGGAGAGAAAAGTAGTGTTGCCACTGTATTGCTTGCTAGTGCGACTCTAACTGGAGTACCATGTCCAGTTTTGGAATCAACACTGCAGAAAGAATATTGAAAGGGTAGAGACAGTCAAGAGGAGGGCAATTAAAATGGTGCATTGTTTGTACAAGAAAGTGTATGAGGAGTGACTATGGGATCTCAACATGTATACCCTGGAAGTGACGGGAACAAGATATGACATTATAAAGTCCTAAAAGTACCTCACATGGGTGAATAGGGATCAGGAGGGGAGACTCTTTCAAATAAGAAAGACTGTCTGAACCAGGGGGCATGCGAGGAAGCTGTGGCAGAACTTTAAGAGAAATGTAAGGAAATATTTCTTTACTGAAAGGGTGGTAGGCACCTAAAATAGGCTGCTAGCAGAAGTGGTTGAGGGAAAAACAGTGGGAGCAAGGGGGAGGGTTCATACATATGTGGGACAGTCATAAGGGTGTATACAAAACAGGCATAGAGGAGGGAAGGTCATCAGAGACCAATTAGGGTCTGTAGATACAGATTAGGCAGGGAACATCTGGACAGACTGGGTGGGCCAAGCTGTCCTTTTCTGCTAGTAAATCATATGTTTCGATGTTTCTTTGATATCTTGGTAATTATTGTAATTATACGTACATGAGAAAATATGTTTTTTGTAACTTGTTACACCTTGAGACTCCCATTGCATATTTGGGACAATCCTCTTATCCTCCTGGATATGAATTTCAAAAGAAATGAACAATGAAACTGAGACATCATAGTTCACTTTCAGAAATGACACAAGTTCACTTTTGCAAATGGGTACAAATTTAGTTGCCATGATGTTAGAGCTAAGTACCTACGAAATTACAGAGATATTAATAAAAAACCAGTGTCCCAGGAATGCAACATTTGTGCCTTCAGTAAAAAATGTGTTAGCCATGTGAAATTCATACTAAAGACACTGGATTCATTTTTCCTTTTTTCATATCTGTAATAATCCCTTCCCCAAGAAGAAGAAAGAGTTGCTACCAGATATGCCTGTCAGAACACTGGGTGCCAGTGCACCAATCACTCTGTCTTAAGCAGGAGGTGCAGGAATATCTAAAAGGAGATCTTGCTGGGAGTGTAGAGTCAACCCCTTGAAACAAGGTCTATCAAGTGTATTGAAAGAGGTAGCATCTGTCCACAATTCAGTGCATGTGTAGGTATGGGCCCCAGAGTGGCTGGAGAGGGTCTACTGGTCCTGGCATGTGGCAGGGCACCAGGCCTGAGGATGGCAGGGCACCTGTCAGTGTTTTGGGACATTAGCAGGTTGTGGAGGTGGTCCACTGACCCTCATATGGTGGCAGACTACCAGGTCTTGAGTGGCAGGGATCCCCTTGGTGGGATATTTTTGCCGAAAGCCTCAGAGGGCAGAGTGGTGGAATGCTGTTTATCCTGGGGAATTCACTGGTTATACTAAGGTGAATTTGGCAACCATGCTATGACACAAGGTGGGGTAGGTTAAGAGCCTCAGGGAAGAATGGTGATGAGCAGCATGTGCCTGGGATGGGTATTGCCTCCTAGTGGTATCAATGGACCAAATCTTGGGTTCCCCCTGTTTCAGGACCGCACCTTTATTTCAATCCAGTAGATCACTTGGGCAGTCAGCCTCAGGCTTTCATACATCCACACTGGAATGGTGGCACAATTCCAGTGAAAAAGAAAGAAATCAGCTATGCAGGTATGGTATTGTTGCAAAAAGTTCCTTTATAATGCAGCACCACTCCAACTATCCTGCAGTTGTCTCATAATGAGAGTCTGCTAAAACTTGAACAGGATCAAATCTCCCTAGAGTCTAATGCAAAGTAGGATGGACTGTGACTGGGCACATGCTTCTATGTACTAGATACAAATTTGCTGTAATGAACTACTATTCGAATCTTATCCCTTAGTAAAGGGACCACATAGTGTATGAACAGTCTCTCTGGGATTTGTGTGACTATTTGGTACTGTAGCATCACACCCATTTCAGTGTCTGAAGGTAAAGAAGATGATGGGTATGGTATGTTAAATGTTACAAAGATACTCCTAGTGAGCTGTACCATCTTATAACCTTAGATGTGGGAGTCACTGTAGGCCATGCCCACCCACATTAGGTCAGAAGCAAAAAAATATCTGGAAACTGAAGGGGGAGTTGCATACTGTATCTTATTTGTGAATGTTAGTGTTCATAAAAAGGCAATGATCGGCAACACAGGAGAACAATGTCCTTTTTGTATCCATATGGCAGATGCTGCACAGTTAGCAACAGTACATGTTTCCTTAAACTTTCCTCCCACTGGACCTCAACACAGTCATGAAGGACCAACCTGTAGCTGCTGGGAGAATAGATCAGATGGTGACCCCATGCACTTTCAGTTCTTTGCCTGTCAGGTAAAACTGACAAGTGCACCAATTAGTGCCAGTTTTGATAATTTTGTTTCAGACACCTGTCCACTAATAACTTGACCGAAATGTCACAAATCTTTTCATCTAGGCCACAGAACAGCCATCAATTTATACTGATTTTCAGTAACTACCACCCTGGGCTTCTTTCAAATCAATGGAATTCATATCAGATATGTGGCTATCAGTTAAGAACCTATAAGGAAGTTTCATTGATGATCATGAAATGTAACGTGAGGACTCTTTGTATTAAAATTAAGACATCATAAAAGCATTAATCAGCATACTACCACTCATGATGTAAGCAACCTGGGTTTGGGAATGAGCCTGAGTCACCAGGGGTCAGCCAGGTGGAGCAGGATGTTCTCCTCCTCCGGCGGGGTGGATGGTTGGTCCTAGTGCTATACTGTACTGCCACCTGGAAGACCACAGGTGGCAGTGCATCTGGGATGGCATAGCAGTGTGTGCAGGATCTCTGATGGCATTACACTTTGTTTGTTTGTTTTTTTTTGTGTTATGTGTTTCTCCTCCTTCCGGCTGCTCATGCTACCCGTGACCCCCTCACCCTGTCCCTCCTCCCCTCACCTCAGATCGCAGCTGACCCAAGGGTGGCCTGGCATATCCCTTTTCCGGGTGGGTCCCCCTCCTCTGAGGGGGAAGACACCGGGAGGGAGGGGCCCCCAGCGTACTAGGCATCAGTCCTTGAGCGCTGCTGAGGCGGGTTCGGAGGCTACAGGACATCTCGGGCCAGCGGGAGCAGGCAGCCATCATCGGTGAACCAGGAGGCTGGCATTTCCACTTTTCTCCCGAGGCGTGGTGTGCCACCAATGTCAAGGCATAGTCGACGTTCACCACGCCCCCCCCAATGTTGAGGCTCTGCTGCTGATTTCCCCAGCCTCCGCCAGGGGGTACCAGACAGCGAGCCTACATCCCCTCCCACCCCTGGAGTAGGGCGAGCAGTCGTGGGATGCTCAAGCCTACTCCTCCCCAGCCGGCTCTCCAGCGACCCGAGTCCTTCCCGAACCCGGGTCGCCGGCGTCACAAGCGGAAATCCAACTGCTGTGCCGACGAGCCGGCTCTTGTTTGTTTGTTTGTTGAATTTTGTTGACCCGGTAAGCCCACTGGGCCTAGAAGTCCCTTTTTCAGGGGCGACCGGGGGTGGGAGATACAGATGATAAGCAACTGAAACTGAACCAGATTAAGCTGTTGGTGGTATTTTTAGTGAATGAGGGAAATTTGGCCAGGACACCGGGGACATTCCCCTACTCTTTTTCGATAAGTGCCATGGGATCTTTAACATCCACCTGAACTACCACCAATCCAGGCAGATGGGACCTCGGTTTAACGTCTCATCCGAAAGACGGCACCTCAGAAGTGCAGCACCCCTCTCATGCTGCACTACAGTGTCAGTACTGGGATATTAACCCAAGTGCCAGATGTGGGAACTGAACCCACAGCCCTCTGATCTCCCAGCCTCAGAGGCGAGTGTGCTACCTACTGAGCCACTGACACTGCCTACTTGTGTGCATGAGCTTGTGATTCCATTGCATTGGATCTCATGTAACAGGAGAAGGAAAGACCTGTGGCAGTGCACCACGATGGACCTGACCCTTGCAAACCATGCATCAGTGGTAGGGCACATGA
This sequence comes from Neoceratodus forsteri, assembly GCA_016271365.2. NCBI lineage: Eukaryota > Metazoa > Chordata > Ceratodontiformes > Ceratodontidae > Neoceratodus > Neoceratodus forsteri. The sequence goes on along the minus strand of CM057456.1, from coordinate 1,220,709,852 downwards.
CATCAGCTGTTTGAGGGGACCCACCCACCCCTGCCATGGGGGCAAGCCATGGAGGAACTCACCCAGGATTGAAAGTAAGCCTTTGAGAAGCTGGGTGATGGGGCTGGGGGGGGTGTTCTGGCCAGAGACACAGTGTGCACCAAAGATAATCAATATTAACAAAAATTTAAAATATAAAAGCATTCACTGTTTTTAAAATAACTTAATTCACACAGGACATGGTGTGACAGAAAATAAGTCTTTAGTTTTTTACAATCATTAAAGTGACACTGCAAACACTTACAGAATCTGCTTGGTCAGTGGCCAGTCAGAAAACTCTTTGAGAAGAAGCAAGTAACACAAAACAACATTGGTTCTGAGTAGATGATCTGAAGATAAAAATAGTCCATATAGTGCAAACCTAATTTATTTGGGATGGGGGGGGGCACTACAATTTCTAAAGAAAGCATTGCCAAAATCTTTCCAATACAACTGATAAAAACCGGCCATATTGCCATAGTCCTGTCTTCCACTTGTCTGATACTGTATTGCCTAATCAGGTATGGGTTCTTGCCTGGGTGAATACATTAAATGTGCCAAACAAGTTAGGACTAATACTGCTATGTCAGAGATCTAGAGATCCATTTTCATATCAAGAGTAGCTGAGCCTGTTATGCTGCTTCCCCACTGACTCATAATTTGTGTTTAGTATGAAATGCATTTTCAGTTACCTTTCCTTCGTAGTACTCTGCATGAACTTGTGCTCTTGTGTGTGGCCCTATGTGCAGCAGATTTACAGTTTACAACTGATGTATTATGGCACCCATCATATAGACAGAGGCATCTCTCAGCATCTTTCTGCTGTACATCACATTCATTCAGTAGGTCAAAACAGTATTTGATGGCATTTTGACAGAATCCAAACAAATTACATGCTGCGTTTTGTCTTCCTAAGCCATCATCAAATGTTTTGAAGCTATCCCTGGGAATTCAGTTAGGTCATGTTCCTTAAAAAGTAACTAATTTTTAATGTATTAGCCTCTGTAAGGAACAACAATATTAATATTTAATTAGATGTTTTCCCTGTTTTATAAATTTTCACAGTAAACCTCACAATTACCTTTGAACTTCAGTAGCTCTCAGCTCATACAGTAGCACTTCTCCAGTACTCATGCTCTCACTGATGGCACTGAGAGACACAGGTTGGTCATCTTGATCCTGCTCAGTGAGATGGTGCCCTTCAGATTTCATGGTGCTCCCAGGTTCTTCAGGGACATGGTATTAAGGATGAACAGGTGTTAAAATATGAAAATAACAGACTCTTCTTGTGACCTTTTCACAACTCCAAATTTAGGTTCAAAGTCGGACTCCTTGGTGATGGTGCTGTCAACCCTTAGGTACACTATTGGGTTATTTATACCATGGAAGGGATAAATAATGGGGTTGAATAAAAAATGACTGATCTGCCCTGTTATTCCCTTCCAGGGTGAAAAACATGTTATTCTCTCTTCAGCCCATGTAAATTTCCCTTCAGCACACTTTATTTTTCCTGTGGCCTTATCAGAATGGAATTTGGTATTCCATGGTATTAATATGACTTTCCATAGGGCATGCAGAAATAAGCTTTTGTTTTCCTGTGGAATGTTGCAGACAATGCCAACATAAAACTGGGGGGCTCCAATTAACTTTGCCACTTGTTGCTAGGCAACATTGTTAGCAACATTCAGTGGTGGACCTAGAGTAAGGGGGAGCAAAGGGGACAACTGCATCCCCCATTGTAACTTGCTTCCTTGATGCTGCTGCAGTTTACCTTGTTAGAGAAGTCTACTTTATTGATTGCAAGAAAATATACATTCAGAAGTACAGATTACATATTTTTTAATTGTTTTCTTTATTAAAATTTTCAGATCAAAACAATCTAAAGATAGTAACATTCTCAGACAAAGAATGATACCAATATCACTAAACAAAATACTGAGGTGCAGATATTCAAAAGGGGTGTGCATGGCGTACCTGTGTTGTACCATGCGCAACCCACTGATGCGCCTCGGCGCGATATTCAAAAGGGAAAAGTGCACGGCACAAATCCCAATGTGCCGGAGCACATCAGTAATGTATGCAGGAGCAGGTAGGAGGGGCATGCCCATGCATACCCTGCATGGCCTGATATTCAGCCCGGGATGTGCAGAGCCATGCATGTGCAACCCCTACCTGAACCAGCACAAAGGTGATCCAACCCTAACATCGAATTTCCTTGCTTTTGTCACTGTGGAACAACCCTAACTGATGTATTAAGTGGAGTTTTTGCCTCTAAAACATATATATATAATATATATATATATATACACTAGCAACTTAATTAATGCACCAGTTAGGTTGAAAATATTCAACGTGAGGAAATGAAGCTTTAAGCTTGACACCCTAACACCCCCCATCTTACCACCACATCCCACCACCACAGACCAACAGGTAATGGGGTGTGCCTTGAGGAGTCATCAGCTCACATGATACAGTATCTATAGGAGAATAGGGAGGCCGATGACTCAATGCACACCCCATCACCTATTGGTCTATGGTGTGTGGGGGTTTTGTGGTGGCAAGGCATGGGGGTGTTGGGGTGTCAACCCTAACACCTCGTTTCCCTACTTTTGTCACTTCAACCCTAACTGGTGCATTAATTAATTTTTTGCAATGAATTTCCTTACTTTTTGAGAAAGTGTAATGTAACTGGTAACTGGTATCTGTTGGTGGGAGTGCGGACCCTTTGGGCCCCTGTGCTCCCTTCAATCTGCCCACTTTTGTATGATGATATGCGTCTATGGAAGCACAGGCCCTCTGGGCCCTGCGCTCCCACTTACATATAGCTACGAAGCCATACAGAAGCTCTATAGGGCTGAAAAGGAACCCTTGTAACACTAATTTGCCAATATCTCCATAACCGAAGCAGCTATGAAACAAATTCCACTGTAGTTGTAATCATGACTTTGAAACCTCCACCTAAAGGTGAACTAAGCTGCCCAGAGTGAAAAATCCATATCTCGAATAGTTTCTGAGATAAGGGCACCGAAAGGCACTGCGGGTGCCACAATGTTATCCTGTGGTAAATATCTCAACTTTGTAATAGCATAGCCATGGAAACAATGTAAATGTTTGCACCTAAACAGCATAATTCACATCTCTGGGACACCCCCTATATACAATGTAAATTTCAGGCTAAAACACCAAGCCGTTTATTTGCAGTGCACAGGGAAAGTTTTAAAATTCCTAGTTTGTGAGGTGTCAAAATCCCCATTCATGAACTCAGTCCCAATTCATGATCTGTCAAAACCCCCGTTCATGAGAATTCCTTGTTTGTCAGATTTTGGCCATCTGGTATGGTAATCACGATCAAGGATTTTGTCAGCTCACGAAAGAGTATCGGCTCTCGGAAAGGGATTTTAACAGCTCACGAATGGGGATTTAAAAAGCCAATCACCTTTTGTGAGCTGTCAAAATACCCTTTCGCTAGCTAATTCCATTTTGCATGGTGACAAAATCCCTGTTCATGAGTCAATCCTTGTTCACAAGATAGGGCCATCTGGTCTGGAAATCATGATCAAGGATTTTGTCAGCTCGCAAAAGGGGATCAGCTGGAGAAAGGGGATTTTGACAGCTCGCGAAAGGGGATTAAAAAAATCCTCTTTTGTGAACTGTCAAAATCCTCTTTCACAACTGATCCCATTTCGTGAGCTGGCAAAATCCCAGTTTCCTAGCAATCCTTGTTCATGAGATAGGGCCATCTTTTTTGGAAATCGCAATCAAAGATTTTGCCAGCTCACAAAATGGGATCGGCTCATGAAAGGGGATGTTGTCACCTAGTGAAAAAGTATTGGAAGCCAGTGACGAACAAGGATTTTTTTAAATTTAAAACAGCTGTTTTTTTCACAAAAATGAAGCAAACCAAGGCCATAGGTTTGTAGAGGGCATCACCCTAATCAAAACCCATGCTTCAATTACAAGACGACACATCTGTGGGGCAAGTTGCAACATTTTGTTTGAGGAGAAATATGAAAGCAAGATGGTGGCTTGTGAAAGGGGAATTTTTCCTCATGAATGGGAATTTTATAAATCCCCATTTGCAAGGTGACAAAATCCTCAATCACGAGCCCAATCCTCTTTCACAAAAAAAATACTTATAAATCTAAGATGGAACTGAGCATGCTCAGAACCTGAAAATTCACAATTAAATAACTTTAGGATGGATTAATATTTTTTCACCACACCAATGCTGGAGTGTTCTTTTGGGCACCCTCTTTCTACCCTGGAAATTTCAGACCTACATTCAAAACCGAGTGGCCGCAGAGTGATGGGCAAAAGTCAGCAAAAATTGGGAAACAAAATCAAAAAATGCATTTTGTAGCGCTTCACTCCACCTAAACTACAAATCTGATTGAAACACAACTTTTGCAAATCAAGAGATCTACCATCTGAGACTGTGCATTCCAAATTTCATTTGAATCTGTTTAATGGTTGCTATGTTATTAACATGCAAAAGTTGGGGTTTAACATTAAACTGCTTACTCAATCCTAACCAACTGTGCCCCTATAATATACACACACATATATATAGTGTATAACCTGTGGGATATCAAAGTTATTTGTACAGTTTCCTGTGACCTCGAGTAACCTCACAAGTGGCAAAGCCCCCGCATATTTGATTTATGCAACAGGATTTTTTGGGTTCAGCTTTGTTATATTGTATTTTTTTCTTAAGTTCCTTTCCATGTTTTTTCTCTGTTCCTGGTTGCTGTGTTTGGTTTGTAGGGTTGCTGTGCTGAGAAAGAGGAAAAAATTACTTTTTGTTTCTTAAGAATGATTTAATTTAAAATGTGGTTCCAGTTTGGGGGGGGATTTGGTTAGGGTGTACATTTTGTGAGTCTTTGGAACTGTGATAGCTTGGGTTGTAAAGTGCACTGTGAGAAGGTGAAAGTGAAACTGGGCAGGCAGTACTGCTGGGCAGGCAGCATAGGTGGTGGTGGTAACTGATGTAGTCATTGTGTGGATAAATGGGTAATGTAATCGCTATATGGATAACTTGAAGTTATCCACATAGTGATTACATCACCACCCATTTATCCACACAGTGACTCAGATAACTGAAGTTATGAAATTGGGGTGCGTGTTGGGGTCATTGGCCCTAACTCTTACCCCATCACATGTGTGAAGAAGCAGAGGTATAGGAGAATGGGGTGAGAGGACCGACGACCCCAACGTGCACCCCGGCTGTGTCAGTTAGGCAATAGTCGGCGGGGCTTTCAACCCTAACACCAAATTTCCTCGCTTTTGTCACTGTGGAACAACCTTAACTAATGCATTAAATGGAGTTTTTTGCCTCTAATTTCCCTTCTTTTTGAGAATGATGACAAGAAATAGTGAATGTAATGCGGCGGTGGGAACGCAGAGCCCTTTGGGCCCTCCGCTCCCACCATGTGATGTCTTGTAACATAGGAACAGGAACAGCAATGCAAACAGAAGTGTGAACACTGGCGCACATGGTAACGCAAATGTAAATGGTAAAGGAAACGTTAATAGAAACGCAAGTGCAAAGTGACGCCGAAGCACACAGTGACACAAACAGACATTGACGCGCATACAAAAAAGCAACTGGTAACACGAACAGTGATGGCAGCGGTATTTTAAATGGAAATGTTAAGTGTCACAGCAAAAAGAACTTGAAAGGGAACAGAAATGGAAACACGAACGCAAGTGCACATGTAAATGCAAACCGTAACGTGCACAGGCATGGTACCACAATTGTAAATGTAAATGGCAAAGTTAACATGAAGAATAACACCAAAGGAAAGAGAAACGGAAATGAGAACAGAAACACGTACGGAAACACAAATCGAAGTTCGCACGGGCACAGTACCGCAATTGTTAATGCAAATGGTAACAGTAACAGCAACAATAACACCAAAGGAAAGAGAAATGCAAATGCAAGCGAGTAGAAAATGCAAACGTTACATGCCACGGTCATGGTACTGCAATTATAGCGTAAATGGTAACAGTAACAGCAAAAATAATGCCAAAGAAACAGAAAGCGAAACAGAAGCATAATCGTAGGAAATGCAAACTGTAACACACGTGCATGGTATAGCAATTACAAATGAAACAGGTAATGGTAACAACCAACAATAACGTCAAACAACACAAATGCAAATGCAAAGGCACAATGACATAAACCGTAAGCAGCACACAGTGGCGTGAAGGTATGATGCACTAGCGGTAATGGAAATACAACTGGAAACGTTAACTGGCACAGTAACGAAAGGGCACACCCTTCTTTTCCCCAAAAAATGCATTGTAAAACACAATGAATACAAAGAATGTATACATAACAATGAGCCTCAGAGCAAAAAATGAGGACTTGGAATATTAAATTGCATATATCTCAGGAACCATACGACGTAAAAATAAATGTTAATTTCATATGAATTATGACTTTCCTGGCTAGTTTTGCACTTAGCCCCTATGTGAGGTGTTAAGCATTTTTGTAACGAATGTCCGTATCTCGCACTGTTTCCGAGATACAGGCCCCGAAAGGCATGACGGATGCTGTAATGTTATCCAATGGGAAAAAGTGTCAACTTCAGAGTGCCTTCACTGTGCTACCCTGTAATATTTTTCACCAAACAACCACAAGGCACATCAGTGGGATGTTGGCTTTCTTCCCTCCAAATTTCAGCCCAAAAGACCAAACCATTATTTTGCAGCAGGGCAGCAAAGGATTCCTGTAATGCGGCGGACGCCGTAATGTTATCCTATGGGAAAAAGTGTCAACTTTGGAGTGCCGTAACTTTGCCGCCCTGTAATATTTTTTCACCAAAACAGTGAAAGGCACATCTGTGAGATGTTGGCTGTACCTTCCATATTTCAGACCAAAAGACCAAACCATTCTTTTGCAGCAGGGTGGCAAAGAATTGCTGTAATTTTGCCATAGCCTAGAAAAGTACTGTCGAACTTTGCAAAAGCTTTCGCAAATTCATTCGACAGTGTCGCAAGTGCGAAAGTACTTTGTGAAAGTACTTTTTCCAGAAATTTGAAAAACATATTTCTGTGGTGTTTTACCCCAAAATAAAGACATGCCTAGCATCATCAGGGTCTGACTAGGTGAATACAAAAAGAATTAGGTTGCTAGAGGGTCCCAAATTTAAATGCCAAGCATTTTTCTGATCACCAACTGAAAACAAAATAGCGGATTTGTGAAAGTAAAAGGGCCATTTGCGAAAGTAAAAACTGCATTTGTGACACTTTCGAACTTTTTGTTAACTTTTCCCATTGACTTATAATGGGAACTTGTTTTTTGAATAACTTTTGAACCATTTAATATTTTTTCATGAAATCTTTGAAGGGCACATTGGGCACCCTGGCCACATGTTCCCTGAAGTTTTTGGACTGGTGGTGCAAACCGTGCGACCTGTAGGCGAGAGCCAAGAAATCACAAAAAAGTGTCATTGTGCAATTCGTTGTTGCTTAATAACTCCACAGCTGTATATCTGACCAGTATGAAACTTGGCAGATCCCACGATCTACCATTCCCAATCATGCATACCAAATTTCAGGCAAATTCATTGAACAGCAGCAAAGTTATTAAGGTGCACAATTTGACCCTTTAACCTTAAAACCTTAAAAGTGCTACTCAACCCTAACTATGGTAGCACTACTATGCTACCATAATATATATATATATATATATATATATATATATATATTGCATTATAGTGGCACAGTAGTGCCACTATAGTTAGGGTTGAGTACCCCATTTAAAGTTAAAGTCTGAAATTTTGCAGGTTAATAACTTTGCCACTGTAGGATGGATTTGCCTGCAATTTAGCAGGCTCAGAGCAGCAAAATAGATCTCTAGATCTGCCACGTTTCATAATGGTTGGATATACAGTTGCGGAGCTATGTAGCACCGTAGAATGTGGTAATTATGCTTTTTTGCACATTCTTTGCTAGCGCCTACAGGTTGCACGGTTTATGTGACTGATACAAAATCTTAAGGAAACATGCAGCCAGGGTCCCCAAGGTGCCTTTCAAAGATTTTGTGAAAAAATATTAACCGGTTCAAAAATTATTCAAAAAACAAGTTTCCCATTATAGTCAATGGGAAAAGTTAACAAACTATTCGACAGTGTCGCAAATGCAGTTTTAGTGTTGCAAATGACTCCTGTAGTGTTGTGAGTCAGCCATTTTTTTTCAGTTACTGGTCACAGAAATGCTTGGCATTTAAATTTGGGACCCTTTAGGGACACAATTCCTTTTGTGTTCACCTAGTCGAGCCTTGAGGATGCTATCCATGTCTTTTTTGGTGGGGTTAAACTCCCCAGAAATATGTTTTTGAAATTTTTGTAAACTGTAGCGTCACAAAGTAGTGTCACACTTGCAACACTTTCATGATTTTTTTTGCGAACGTGTCGTGATTTGTGACACTACTTTGCAACACTATGCCCAAAAGAATAGGAAATCTTTGCCACCCTGCTGCAAAAGAATGGTTTGGTCTTTTAGACTGAAATTTGGAGGGAAGAAAGCCAAGATCCCACAAATGTGCCTTTTGGTAGTTTGGTGACAAACTATTACAGGGCTGCAAAGTTACAGTAGTCCAAAGTTGATGATTATTCCCATAGGCTAATATTACGGCGTCCGACGCGCCTTTCGGGGCCCATATCTCAGAAACGCTTTGAGATACAGACTTTTTGTCAGAAAAATACTTAGCCCCCCACTAGAGGGTTAAGTACAAAACTAGCTGGGAAAGTCATAAATTATATGAAATGTAACTTTTTTTTCTATGTCATATGGTCCCTGAGATATAAGTAATTTAGTATTACAAGTGTTCATTTTCTGCTCCGAGGACCATTATTATGCATATATTCTTTGTATTTACTGTGTTTCTCAATACAGCTTTTGAGGAAAAAAAGGGTGTGCATTTTTGTTACTGTTACAGTTACGTTTCCACTTGCTTTTCCATAATCATTTGCATTAGCGTTCCCGTCTATGCCACCTTGTGTGTTACACTTTGCGTTTTCGTTTGCACTTGCATTTGCATTACTGTTAACATTTGCGTTTCCTTACTGTTTTTGTTTGTGTTTCCTTTTGCATCACTGTGCGTATTTCCATTTGCATTTGTGTACGCTCTTCCGTTTGCATTTCCATTTGTATTTCTGTTTCCTTTGGTGTCATCGTTGCTGTTACCATAACTGTTTGTGTTTCCAATTGCGTTACTGTGACCGTGCACGTTATGATTTGTGTTTCCATGCGCGCTTGCATTGGCATTTCTGTTTTCATTAACATTTATGCTTGCGTTTCTATTGCCATTTGCGTTATCATTTACGTTTGTGTCACCATGTGCATTACCATTTGTGCTTGCATTTGCGTTACCGTTACTTCACTATTTATAGTGCACATTCTCAAAAAGAAGGGACATTCATGGCAAGAAATTCCATTTAATTCATCAGTTAGGGTTGTTCCACTCTGACAAAAGCAAAGAAATTCGATGTTTGAGTTCCCATCCCCTTGCACCCCACCCCCACCCCGCCCCCACCAACAGGCATCGGGGTGTGTGTTGGGGTCATTGGTCCTAACTCTCACCTCATCCCATGTGTAAATAAGCTGAGGTGGTGCAGTATAGGAGAATGGGCACCACCTCAGCTTATTTACATGGGATGAAGTGAGAGGACCGATGACCCTATGCACACCCCAATGCCTGTTGGTGGGGTTGGGTGGGGTGGGGTGCAAGGGGGGAAACCTGACATTGAATTTCCTCGCTTTGTTGCTGTGGAACAACCCTAACTGATGCATTAAACAGAGTTTTTGGCATGAATATATATATATCTATCTCTCTCTCTCTCTCTCTCTCTCTATATATATATATATATATATATACACACACACACACACACACACAGTATACACAGATATATATAGGGGATACATGATGGGCAGGAGTGGAATATGGAAAATATTCTCACTCCTGCGGAGTGAGCACTGGATATTTCATGAGTGTGGAAGTCATGAGTGAAATATACAGTGCTCATGATGCTGGAGTGAGAATATTTTCCATATTCCATGATCTGCCCATTGTGTGTGCTATTTATACCATGGAGGTGAGACCAATTTCAGTGAGAGAGGTATGTTTGTTGTTATGAGGTTCATGTCACTTTAAAATGATGCTGGTGCTGTGGTAGTGTGTGTGTGTGTGTGTGTGTGTGTGTGTGTGTGAAGTTTTATGAATGGGTTGTTGTAGTGAGCTGTTGTTGGTTGGTGTATGTGTGTGTCCTGATTGGGTGTGCTGTGTTTTGGTAATTGGTTGCCTGAGGGAGGTTCTGTTCTGTGACAAGCTGGATGTTTGCAATATACTGGTTATTTGTTGTTCATTTTGTAGGTCAATATGTGGCAATGCTGGATTCAGAATTATACAATGGGGTATGAAAATCCTGTAACCTTATTGGTCAAAACAGATCACACTACTGTGGTAAATCCTCCAGTATACCAACTGTAAAAGTTTTCTGTCACTATAAAAACATTGAACATTGTATAATAGCAATATACCATGACAGAGAGTGGGTATATGTGTGGATTTACCACTTCTGGTGTGGTTAAGTCACTCGGCTGCGCCTCGTGACCGAACCACACGAGGCATGGTAAATCCACCAATATACCCACTCCCTGTCATGGTATATTGTTTAAATGTACTAAACATGGGTTTTAAAAAGCAGCACAAGAGATTTGGAGATTGTTACATTTAGAAGGGAGTGCTGCAGCTGACTGTCTTTATCTATCTTAATTGTGTTAATTTCAGTGTAGGGCCTATTTTAGAACTCAGCAAATTACAGGGGTGTTTCTTAGTGTTTTCAGATGCAGGTGAGTGATGTCAGCAGAGTAGGTATTAATAAAGCAATAAACCATGATAGGGTGTTGGTGATGCTGGTTTTACCCACGCCTGGCGTGGTTGGTCCACAGGGCCGCGGGCCGGTAAATGCGCTCGCCAGCGTGTAAAACACTCACCAACACCCTGGAGTGGTTTATTGCTATTATATTAATGTGTCACTTAATTTTTGTTCAAAAAGAATAGAAAAATAATTATTTTTGTATTTTTATAGCTTTGTAATGAATTTGTTCTTACACTAAAAAAATAGTGCAGTGTAAAGACTACATATCCCAGGATGCCCCCTGCACTGACCCTAGGAACAGCTCAGATGAAAAGGAAGCCGAATGTAAGTACCGGCGGTGCTGGATTGAAAGTCAGAGTTCGAGTTTTTGTAAGCCGTGGGTGTTTAACTTAATTTGAAAATGGCTTGTTTCATTATTGTGCCTTTCGGCTTTTGCCATTGCTTTCATCAAAGAAGTGCCGGTCCGAGCCAAGAACATGCTCGAGAGCGAAGAGGTTGTGGCGGGAATTCAGCCTCTTCATGTTGCTCTTTCTGTGGCCAGTCAGGATCCCTGGTCTGTACTTTTATTTTTTTTATTGTGGTGGGACAAGTAGAGGCTGAATTGTTGTCAAAATGGTGCCGGTGCCACAGTAATGTTTAGCGACGAAAAGAACATGGTGGCTCGGATTGATTTTTACTTTCTTTTTTTCAATTACTGAGATGCGGCTGGCTGGCACCTTTTTGCATTGGTAATGCTAGATTTTACAACGCTTGAAAGGTGCCAGTTAGCCAATCAGAGTGGTGGACTATAAGACCTCATTGTATAATAGTATTTATTTTAACTATGTTGATGTCATTAGGATTTATTTCACTCCAGTGAAAATAACATGGTTTATTTCACTGAAATTGATCTCACCCCCATGGTATAAATATATATACATATAGATAGATAGATAGATAGATAGATAGATAGATAGATAGATAGATAGATAGATATTTATACATGATGGACAGGAGTGTGATATGGAAAATAGTTTCACTCCTGCAGAGTGACCTCTGGGTACTCATGAGTGCCGAAGACACAAGTAAGAGTATCCAGAGGTCACGATGCAGGAGTGAAAATATTTTCCATAGCACACGACTATTTATACAATAGAGGTTTCCAGAACTTTTTGTTTTTTTATTTAACTTTATCTTGAGGAATAAAGAAAGAAGACAGAACAAAAAAAGGAAATTTCTGCTAAAACAAGCTGAAACACTAATTTGCCAATTGGGATGAAGCAGGCTGTATTCATTTGTAGTTGAGATATTTGTGGATGTGGAAGGCTTTGCTCTTTCTTGGCTTCTTGTCAATATGAAACTGGCTGCTGTTAGCTTGCTTTAGTTCTCTACAGGAACACAATGTGCTTTTCTAGGGCTAGCAGGTGAGCTGCAGGTGGAACTAATATCCTGATTAGTTTCCTAGGCTACTGAGGGTTTGGTGGAGTTGCTGTGTTAGGGAAACCTGCCTAGAGTGATATCTACTTCAGCAGAGTCCAGATGAGTTTTGACTGGCTAGGATGTCATTAAGAGATCAGGATAGTGATTGTATCAGGCTGTGAGGTAAGCACAATATGTATAAATGTAAAATATTATCACAATGTGATTTTTTACCAGGAATATTATCACACTGTGATTTTTTACTAGGATTTATATCACTGTGTGTAAGATACATGGATTTATCCACTACTCATTTGTCTCACCCCTATTGTATAAATATATGTATACACACACACACACACATATATATATAAAGATATATATACACATTCATACAGTATATATCTTGACTTTTACTGTACTGCTTTATTTTCTTTATCCTGCTGCCTGGTGGATTCTCCTCCTCTTGGGCCCTCCATTCTTACTACTTCAGTCTGTGGGGTGGGGCAATTTATGCCTCCCTTTTTTCTTCTGTCACCCCCCCCCAGCAATTAGAGTAACACTAAAACCATCTACTAAGGAATGCAGTACCCTTGCCAGATGGATGCAGGCCATTGCCTCTCTATAGGTCCATATCCTTCCATGTTGGCCCATTTGTCCCCAATGCAGCCAAAGTCCTCTTCTTTACACCATATGGAGAACCATAGCTTCCTCTGGCTCATAGATAGGCAGCACCTCAGGAAAAGCTGCTGTGCATGTTACCTGCCTCAGACCACTCCCCAGTTCCCTGAAATCTCTCAACACAATTCCAGCACCATTTCTAGCTAGGTCATTCATCCCCAGATGGACAATGACATCCAGCTCCCCCTCCTGCCCCACTGCCCTAAGGATCCTGAATCCTAATAGTAATGAAGTACTATGGATCCCTCTGAGCCATGGAGACAGGTAGGCTCATAACCTCCCTCTTTCCCTCCTTTTCTGTTCCCAAATATACCCCCCTAACAGTCGAGTCCACCACCAGAAGTTGCTTCCTCCTCTGCTGGGAGCCTCTCCCACCTCCTTCCTTGCCACTACTTTGGGTCCTTCCTCCTGGCAGTCACTTCCCACTAGAATGGTGAATTAATTTTGTAGTGACACATGCTGAGGAATATGCCCCTGACCCACCACTCCCACTCTCCCAGAGCATACCACATTCCAGCTGGTCCTCCTTCTCCTAGTGCACTATGGGTCCCCCTCACACTCATTAAGATAAATTGCATATTTTGAGTCCAAACATTGTGTATAGTGTACCTCTGTTTATTTTCTCCCCTACATCACTTAATCAAATATAAACACATCCTCCACTGCAATCAAAAGTGTTTGCTAACTAATTCTATTCAAACTCTCTAACATTAGGAGTAGTGCCACTAACTCTCATAAAACCTTTTCTTCAGTGCTGGTCCATATATTCAGCTCCATTTGTCACTGGACAACATTCACCCAGATCATAGTTAAAACTACCAAATCTGTCACATTCAAAACTGAGAGAACATTCATGCTACTAAAAGCACCTGGGGACACACAGTCATAAATGGCTGTCACAAAGAGGTTGCAAGAACCACTTTGTGGCACAGTTAAACCTTGTATGCCTTTGTTTTGTACACAAAGGGTCACATGCCTTTCACTGTACCAGCATAAAAGGCATTGCCCTGGCACAGGGAAAGAGGTGGGGCCAGTACAATAATGGTAATGAAGTGCTATGCAATTCACAGTCAACTCCTGTTTCCCACATCTGCTGCCTCATGTGACAAAGCATCACAGCAGGCAGACTTGGATTCCACTGGAGGATCGAATGGTGGTTATATGGGACCAAGACTGACAAGGGACCTGTTGTTGTTCAAACATGATTGTTTGAACAGGGCTAGGGTGCGGATTCCACTGAAAAACAAAGTGCAAAACCACATATAAGGACATGGTGGGGCTGCAGTGGACCACCAGGCATAAATGGCAAGGGAAATAAAATTTAAAAGTTTATTATGCCTACAAGCAGGTCCACATACGAGAGATTACTTTGTCAATAGCATCATGCCATGGACACAGGCTTGGTATCATGCCATGCAAGTGATGTAATACCATGCCAAAATGTTTGTGGGTGATGCAGTTTCAATTGGTGGGCAAAAACCCTGCTTCTGACAACAAACACCTGATGGCCCAAATCTGCATTGTGACTTTGTCACCAGTGAAGTCTCCTCCCCTAGCAATTAATGAGAGGCTTTTCTATGGCAGTTTTAGGAAACAGCAGTTTATAGAGCCTTCGGGGGTCCCTAAAGCCTATCAAACTCTGACTGTGGCAGAGTATGAGGCCTGGAAAGTTCAGGGATTGGAGAAAACCGGTTTATCAAGGCTTCACTCACTTTTTTGGTCCCCAAGCACATAGAAACATAGCATTTTTATTTTATTTTATTTTTATTGAAATCTAGGAATACAAATACCGTTGAGCAGGAATTGCTCATTTACAAAGGTTCCACGTCGAAGGAATGGGGTGTATACATACATATAAAGGTTGACATAATAATACATAGTTACACAATAAAAAGAAGCACGAGACTGAGTCTTAGGAAATTCCAGTAATTCAAAATGTGCCAAATGTTAGGTAGCATGACATACCAGCCAAGAGCAATCTTAGAAATAAGCGCTGCAGTTGAGGGAGGGGGTATGCAGGCAGGAAGGCCATTGTCGGAGGGTAGAGGGTGAGGGTAAGAGTTCTAAAGGGGGGAAGGGTAAAAGTCAGGAAATGTTCGTGGGGAGAGGAAAGGGAGAGGGGAAAGGGGTGAGCTGGTGAGGCAGGTAGAAGAGGGGCAAGATGGGGAGAGCTAGCTGTCAAGACTGAAGTGGAGGGCAGTGAGTGGTGGGCCCCTGATTAGGCGAGGCAGTCACAACAACTAGTTGAAATGAGATGCAGTCAGAGTTGTCTCTTAAAAGGGCCAAGAGCAGCAGCAGTAAGAGTTTCTTTGTTGAGAGTATTGTACCACTGTGGTGCTCTGTGGGCAAATGCCCTCTGGCCCATGGTAGTCCAGCATCTGGGGACAAGGAAGGTTAGTTGTTGTGAACTTCTAGTTCGCTGGGTCCCGTGGTAGTCAATGAGGAGCTTTTCAATGCCCGGGGGCATGACCCCGAGAAGGACTTCTTTGCATAAGAGACAGGTTTGATACTGAATCCGGCTGATGAGAGGAAGCCATCCTGCCTGAGTGTACAGGTCACAAGTGTGTGTAAGTCGGTCAGTCCCAGTTAGCAGCCTTCATGCTTTGTTGAGTGCAACTGTAATTCTGTGGAGGGCAGAGGCGGAGGCAGAGCCATAGATTGCTAGCTCGTAATCGATGATGGAGATGACAGAGCTGTTGATAGCCAACCGGAGAGTGTCAGGAGTCATGCAGTGTTTGTGCCTGTAGAGCAGGCCTATACGAATGTTGGTGGCTTTGGTGAGAGAATCTATGTGCCAATGGTAGGAGAGTCAGCTGTCCAATGTGACACCTAGGTATTTAAAATCAGGAATGTGTTCAAGTAGGGACCTTGTTTGGTTTAGGATGGTGAGGTCAAGGGATTTGTACTTACTCCTGGTGTTGTAGAAGTTCATAACCTTTGTTTTGCTGTAGTTCATGACCAGTTTGTGTGACTTGAACCATTCTTCAATGCTCATGAATTCAAGCTGTAATTGTTTCTCGAGGAGCTCTGTGTTTTGGTGGTTGGTGAGTATGACTGTGTCATTGGCATAGAGCAGTAATTTCTGGTGGCAGACACTGGGAAGGTCATTGAGGAAGAGGCTGAAGAGTAGTGGCCCCAGGATGGACACCTATGGGACCCCTGAAAAGACTGGCTTTTCCTCCGAGGTGACAATGGCATTCCTAACCTGCTGGGCTCTTTCCCCAAGGTAGCTTGAAAACCAGAGCCACGCTTCATTGGAGAGCCCAATGTTTGATAATTGCTTTAGTAGGAGTGGGTGGTTTACAGTATCAAAGGCTTTCATAAGGTTGATGAATACTGCCCCTACACAGTTTCCTTGATCAAGTGTGATATGGATAAAGCCCGTGAATTCTAATAGTGCAGTGGTGGAACTGTGTTCTTTTCGGAAACCATGTTGCTCAGGACACTGGATGCCATATTTTTCCAGGTAGTCGACTAGTTGGTCTGAGGCGATGCGCTCCAGGGCCTTAGACAATGGAGGAAGGATGGAGATAGGTCTGTAGTTGGAGTGCAGTGATTTGTCTTCACTTTCGTGTACTGGTGTGATGGTTGCCTGTTTCCAGTGAGATGGGAACTGGGACATCCTTAGTGATAGGTTGAGGATCTTTGTCAGGGGTTCAAGGAACTCTTCAAGGACAAGCGCTAACAACTTCAGGTCAAGGGAGTCACTGCTGTAGCCTGCATTGCGATTGGCCTTCCAAATATAGGTTCTGGCTTCATGTACTGGGATCTCCTTGAAGTAGAATTGTGGGGCAGGGTGTAGGAAAGGAGCAGTGGCAGGAGGGTTACTACTAGAGGGGGCATAGAAGAAATTAGAAGGGAGGACACTATCCAAATTGGAGAACGCATTGTTAAAGGTGTTGGTGATTGTGTACAGGTCAGATGTTGGTGTTCCATTTATGTTGAGCATGGTGGGTGGTGACTTAGGGTCCTTGCCTGTAAAGTCTTTCAAGTTACTCCAAAAAATTTTTCCATCACCCCAGGAGTTGGAGAGAGCTTCCTTGAAGTATTTGCTTTTGGCACTCCTAACTGCCCGTGTGCACTTATTTCTGGCAGTTTTTTTTATTTATGAATATCCCCAGGTTTGGATGTTGCACAGGCACAGTGCCAGAGATGGTCCCTATGTTTGAGTAAAGTGATTAGATCGGGGGTTATCCAAGGGTTAGCTCTGCCCCGACCTTCAGCTTTTTGAGAGGTGCAAAGATATTGCAGGCCGTAGTGAAGGGGCTGATGAAAAGGTCTAAGGCTTAGTTTACATCAATGACAGAGTCGATTGGTGTCCAGTCCAGGTGGCTTAGGTGTGTCTTTAGCAGCTCAAGTTACCTCTGCTTTAACACTCTGGTGTGGATTATTTTAGGAGGGGGCTTAATGAATTTGTTTGTCCAGGTACATGTGACCAGTGAGTGGTCACTGATCCCATCAGGGAGAACTGAGACTTTTGAGATTCATTCAGGGTGATTAGTAAGGATCCAGTTCAGAAGTGTGTGCAACCCTGTCCTATAGTTGCATCTGGTGGGGGTGGCAACAAACTGGGTGAGGTTCTATGCCATGACAGCATGCTTGCAATTTCTGGCCTCCAGCGATAGCCAATTTATGTTGACGTCACCTACTACTATGTGTTCAGAGTTATGGTGTAATCCCTGTAGGCTTTCCAATATGCTCATAAATCCATTGGGCTTCTCTTTAGGGGGTAGGTACATGAAGGCAATGGTGAGCTCCTTGTTGTGCTCCCCGAGTAGAACTTTATTAGCGAGAACCTGCAAGGGTGGTTTAGGGTTTGAGAAAGGGAAGACTTGACCCAGATAGGAATTCCTCAGGTAGATGGCACAGCCCCCACCTCATTTGGAAACCCTGTCCTGCCTGAATATAGAGTATCCAGGGATGTTGACTGCAGCATCTGGTATCTTGGGGTTAAGCCATGTTTCAACAACAGAGAGTACATCAGAGCTATGTTGCTGGACCCAGGTTTGCAAGATGTCAAGTTTGTTAAGGAGGCTGCAGACCTTGATTGAGGCTAATGTGAGGGACCCCTCCTGCCTTTTTTGTGGCATGAGGCACTAGAATTTGACAGCAGATAAGAACCGCTTGGCCCACCTAGTCTGCTTATTTTCTGTACCTGTTTCATAAACCACAGATCCTAAATGATCTGTGACTTACCCTCTCTTTCCTATCGCTAGAGTTCCTTTATGTCTGTCGCATGCATTTTTGAATTCCCCTACCATTTTTGCCCCTACAACCTCTTCCAGGAGGCTGTTCCATGGATCCACCATCCTTTCTGTGAAAAAGTACTTTCTCACATTACCCCTAAGTCTATCCCCCCCCCCCATCTTCATATCACGGATCCTTGTTCTTGAACATCTTTTTTTTTTAAATATGCTGTCCTCTTGTACATTACTTATACCCTTGAGGTATTTGAAAGTCTCTATCATATCCCCCCTCTCTCTCCTCTCCTCTCCTCCAGGGAATACGTATTTATATCCTCCACTTTCCCCTCATATGACTTTTGATGCAGTCCCTGCACCATTTTTGTTGCCCTTCTCTGAACTGTTCCCACTTTGTCTGTCATTCCAAAGATATGGCCTCCAGAACTGTGCACAGTACTCTAGATGAGAT
This sequence comes from Neoceratodus forsteri, assembly GCA_016271365.2. Lineage (NCBI taxonomy): Eukaryota > Metazoa > Chordata > Ceratodontiformes > Ceratodontidae > Neoceratodus > Neoceratodus forsteri. The sequence continues at coordinate 1,220,691,214 of CM057456.1, read as the reverse complement.
CTCACCAATGTTCTATACAGTGGCATCGCCATCTCCTTCCTTCTGCTGGAGATACCTCTCCCTATGCACCCCAGCATTCCACTGACTACCCTCACAGCCTTCTTTCATTGTTTGGTAACCTTTATGTAACCCCTAGCCGGTGCTACTCCTAGAGTTATATACCCCTGCTAGGCTGAGGGGTTTGGGTTTGTAAACATATATTTGGTTCTAACAATGTGCTGTGCCTCCACTCCAAGTTTACCTTTACATGGGCTAGCTGTTACAAGGTATAACCCCCTGAGATGTTATACCACCCACAAATACCATTAACCACCCCCAGACATGACCCAATATTCAGTTCCCAACATTTAAGCATTTTGGTAATTAATGACTTTCTCTAATAATATGCTCACACATGATAATTTTCAAAAACAGTAATAACAAGATTTATTTGGGGGACATAGGAGTTAGGATGGGAGAACAGGAGGACTAGAAGTTATGCTGATTAATATTTACAAATGTACATGAGTGCTGGTGAACCTTCCAGCAGGATGGCTATTAAATTAACAGAAAAGTATCACAGTTCAATGACCAGAAATGATATCCAGAACCCTAGCTATCTAAGCTGTTGACCAAATTGGATGTTACACAATAATTATCCCCACCACTGGTACCAGTCCCAGGTACGTATGACACCCTGCAATCTTACACTATACCCTGTGTACCCAGATACCAAAGTCCTGGATGGTTGCAGGCCTGGTGGATGTTGCAGCTGGTTGTGGTGGCCAACTTTGATTTTAAAAGGAAGGGGCGCCGGCTCGTCGGCCAGTGGTTATTTCCGCTGCGGCGCGGGTTGAGGACGGACTCGGGTCGCTGGAAACTAGCAGGGGTGGAGTAGTTCGAGCGTCCCCACCACTGCCCACCTACTCCAGGGGGGTTGGGAGGGTATTCAGGACCACTGCATGGTACCCCTGGCGGAGGCCGGGGGTCCAGTCGCAGTGAGCCTGGACATTGGGGGGGCGTGGTGAACGTCGGCTACTCCTTGACGTTCGTGGCACACCACGCCCCCAGAGAAAAAGTGGAAATACCAGCCTCCGGATTCACCGGATGATGGCTGCTGACTCTCGCTGACCCGAGGGGTCCTGTGCCCTCCGATCCCACCTCAGCAGCGTCCAGAGACTGACGCCTAGTACGCTGGGGCCCACCCCCACCCAGTGTCTCTTTCCCCGGAGGAGGGGACCCACTCGGCAAAGGGATATGCCGGGCCACCCCTTGGTCGGCTGCGATGTGAGGTGAGGGGAAGGGGGACAGGACGAGGGGGTCACGAATAGCAATGTGCAGCCGGAAGGAGTGGCAAACCCGGAGGCATGACCGGAGGGGAAAAAAAAAAAAAGGAAGGGGCTAACTTGGAAGACAACTAAAACAACAATGGCTGTTGATCCTTATCTGACGTGCAGGGGTTGCCCTGCTTGTTGCAGAAAGAGCAGGAATTGCACTGCATGTCACAGAGCTGAATATATCAGAAAAGGCAACTATCTGGGTTACCTTAGCTAGATCTTGGATTTGCAAATCCTGAATATTCAGAACATATATATTGTAAGAAAATACAAAGTCACACATGCCCCCACAATGCAAAGCATCATGGGCTGCATATGCAAATCACCACAGAATGTTATGCTGGTCCAACTTTAAGCAGAATTGCATGGTGCCAAAAGGCCTCTCACACAGTTTGCAAAGAGTGCTAACAGAAGACATAGACACGTGTTTCATCCTACCAGGACTCATCAGTATGCCTTGTCTGTTTAACACCCCAGTGGACTGGACCAGCTACCCCTAAGGCAGTGTGCCTGGGATATATTGTGGTGAACCCATTAAAATAAAAAACATTTAAAGACAAAGAACCTCTGTAGTAAACACTGAGGCAAGGGTTACCCAAAGGGCATTTGGCTGGGAAGCCAAATTTCAAGAAAATACAAAGTCACACATGCCCCCACAATGCAAAGCATCATGGGCTGTATATGCAAATCACCACAGAATGTTATGCTGGTCCAACTTTAAGCAGAATTGCATGGTGCCAAAAGGCCTCTCACAGTTTGCAAAGAGTGCTAACAGAAGACATAGACACGTGTTTCATCCTACCAGGACTCATCAGTATGCCTTGTCTGTTTAACACCCCAGTGGACTGGACCAGCTACCCCTAAGGCAGTGTGCCTGGGATATATTGTGGTGAACCCATTAAAATAAAAAAACTATTTAAAAGACAAAGAACCTCTGCGTAAACACTGAGGCAAGGGTTACCCCAAAGGGCATTTGGCTGGGAAGCCAAATTTCAAGAAAATACAAAGTCACACATGCCCCCACAATGCAAAGCATCATGGGCTGCATATGCAAATCACCACAGAATGTTATGCTGGTCCAACTTTAAGCAGAATTGCATGGTGCCAAAGGCCTCTCACACAGTTTGCAAAGAGTGCTAACAGAAGACATAGACACGTGTTTCATCCTACCAGGACTCATCAGTATGCCTTGTCTGTTTAACACCCCAGTGGACTGGACCAGCTACCCCTAAGGCAGTGTGCCTGGGATATATTGTGGTGAACCCATTAAAATAAAAAAACATTTAAAAGACAAAGAACCTCTGTGCGTAAACACTGAGGCAAGGGTTACCCCAAAGGGCATTTGGCTGGGAAGCCAAATTTCAAGAAAATACAAAGTCACACATGCCCCCACAATGCAAAGCATCATGGGCTGCATATGCAAATCACCACAGAATGTTATGCTGGTCCAACTTTAAGCAGAATTGCATGGTGCCAAAAGGCCTCTCACACAGTTTGCAAAGAGTGCTAACAGAAGACATAGACACGTGTTTCATCCTACCAGGACTCATCAGTATGCCTTGTCTGTTTAACACCCCAGTGGACTGGACCAGCTACCCCTAAGGCAGTGTGCCTGGGATATATTGTGGTGAACCCATTAAAATAAAAAAACATTTAAAAGACAAAGAACCTCTGTGCGTAAACACTGAGGCAAGGGTTACCCCAAAGGGCATTTGGCTGGGAAGCCAAATTTCAAGAAAATACAAAGTAACACATGCCCCCACAATGCAAAGCATCATGGGCTGCATATGCAAATCACCACAGAATGTTATGCTGGTCCAACTTTAAGCAGAATTGCATGGTGCCAAAGGCCTCTCACACAGTTTGCAAAGAGTGCTAACAGAAGACATAGACACGTGTTTCATCCTACCAGGACTCATCAGTATGCCTTGTCTGTTTAACACCCCAGTGGACTGGACCAGCTACCCTAAGGCAGTGTGCCTGGGATATATTGGTGAACCCATTAAAATAAAAACATTTAAAAAGACAAAAGAACCTCTGTGCGTAAACACTGAGGCAAGGGTAACCCCAAAGGGCATTTGGCTGGGAAGCCAAATTTCAAGAAAATACAAAGTCACACATGCCCCCACAATGCAAAGCATCATGGACTGCATATGCAAATCACCACAGAATGTTATGCTGGTCCAACTTTAAGCAGAATTGCATGGTGCCAAAAGGCCTCTCACACAGTTTATGGGTTCACCACAATATATCCCAGGCACACTGCCTTAGGGGTAGCTGGTCCAGTCCACTGGGGTGTTAAACAGACAAGGCATACTGATGAGTCCTGGTAGGATGAAACACGTGTCTATGTCTTCTGTTAGCACTCTTGCAAACTGTGTGAGAGGCCTTTGGCACCATGCAATTCTGCTTAAAGTTGGACAGCATAACATCTCTGTGGTGATTTGTCATATGCAGCCCATGATGCTTTGCATTGTGGGGGCATGTGTGACTTTGTATTTTGAAATTTGGCTCCCAGCCAAATGCCCTTTGGGTAACTCCTTGCCTCAGTGTTTACGCATTACAGAGGTTCTTTTGTCTTTAAATGTTTTTTATTTTAATGGGTTCACTACAATATATCCCAGGCACACTGCCTTAGGGGTAGCTGGTCCAGTCCACTGGGGTGTTAAACAGACAAGGTATACTGATGAGTCCTGGTAGGATGAAACACTTGTCTCATGTCTTCTGTTAGCACTTTTGCAAACTGTGTGAGAGGCCTTTGGCACCATGCACTTCTGCTTAAAGTTGACCAGCATAACATTCTGTGGTGATTTGCATATGCAGCCCATGATGCTTTGCATTGTGGGGGCATGTGTGACTTTGTATTTTCTTGAAATTTGGCTTCCCAGCCAAATGCCCTTTGGGGTAACCCTTGCCTCAGTGTTTACGTACAGAGGTTCTTTGTCTCATATATATTGTAGTCACATCCAGTACATTCATATACCAATACTTTTATAATACATCTGTATTTTTAGACATAATTCAACAAGGTGGAAAGCTGTCATTTCCAGGGTTTAAGCATAGTCTCAAATTGAACTCTAGGGTCTTATGTCCCTTGAAGTGGCAAGGTGGCTGTGGCTGGGGGCTCCACAGGACAATCTTAACCAAATAGAAGGTATAGATGAATGTCAGCACATTTATATGATTTTATCTGATTGCACGCTGCCTGGGCTCTCACGAGTACCCCCAGTAACAGCTGCAATCTGCATAGCACAGTCCCAAAGATAAACCCTTGTTGGGCCAGTTGGGCGGCAGGCAAGGTACGAACTGAATAACTACTAGATTTAAAAAGTCACTTTGGGCAAGGTGGCCCAGAATAAGTACTTTGGCTTTCTCTCAATTAAGCAGATAGATGGCATGTTGGCCCAGGGTTACTTATTTTCTCTTTCTTGGCATATAACAATTACATGGGCAGGAAGGCCCATAAGTTTAGCTTGCATTATCTCTCCCTTGCACCAGGGGGTACAAGGGTACTTACACCGGTCCTCCAAGGTCGATCCTCACTATAGAATGCTCCTGGCATCTTCAGTCCTCTCACGACTGAGGACCTTGGTCAGTGCTCTCACCGCTGCTTGATGTCATCTGGTTTCGGTCCACATCTTTCCCCGACGTGGAAGGGAGGGCTAGCACCTGAAGGACAATCTGGCAACTTCTAGACTAGCAGTTTAACAAACTTAACTACAATACTTTAACTTTCTCCTTCTCCCTCTTGAATCTGGCAAAATGTTGGAAAACATTATCTCTTATAGGGCTTTTCTGAGGCTCCTGATTGGCTGTGGTATTTTGCTGCAGGGCCTCCTAATGGTTGGAGGACCTGTCGATCACAGAAATGAATAATACATGAACCTTACTCGATGCACTGTTGATCTGGTGTTTTGGCACCTAAAATTAGGTCCCTGTAAGCAGGGCTGTAGCCAGAAATTTCCATTTTGTACACAATCTCCAACAGTTACACCCCCCCAATAAAAAATGTACACATCCTTTCCAAATGGCACCCCCTTCCAAACAAGTTAGATTGTTGTCAGATGATTCCTCTAATCTCTAAAGAGGTTATACATGTATCTGTCTCCTAAACAACAGAAGTTTAAACAGAGACACTCCTCAGTGACCTACACTAACCCAAATACTACAGATTAGAATGAAAATATTAACAGAAAGGCATATGGTTTGTGACAGACACTCAACAAAACTGTACATAAATGTGTACAGTGAGTATGCCTGTCTACACCCTTGCCTGTAAGCTCCCATGAGCACTTGGCATTTACCCATGAGCTTTGGTGAATGTTCCACAAGTCCAGGCTTTGTTTTCCTGGCTTTCCAATTGGCTGTGGCTGCTTGTAATGATTGGTTAACCCACTATCCTTTTAGCAGATTAGGTATAGTCCTGAATAATGTCCTGGTACAGCCAGAAATAAGTAGACATTTGACCCAATGCCCCACAGTTCTTTAGCCCTGGCTGAGTACTTGCCGTCACTGCACAGATTGAGGAATTTGCACAGTCTATTTTCTTGTCACTGCTGTAAATTTTTAAGGACTCCTTGCAGCAGCAGACAGACTGACACTCTGAGTCCCAAAATTGTCTGGAGAAGACAAGAGCGAAGCATTAATTTATTTTAACACTTTCCCCAATTTTAAACATTTTCCCCAACACATATGCAGTTGCAATATTTTATTTAAACACTTCTTTTTCTTTCTTCCTGGCTGTAGCCGAGAACAGTTGCCCCGAGGGCAGACAGACTCATGAATATGCTAATGCAATCGGGGCTACTGCTCATGAATGTTGACATGAGCCCCAATTGAACCCCCTCATGGATCTTCTTTATTTCTCCATGGAGTGGCCTCTCAGCAGCCTGCCCGTGGTCACCGGGTCCCACTTAGGCGATGGAGATCCCAAGACCAGTGGAATACTCCTTGGAATAACTGCAAAATGAAACAATCAAAGATCAAAGTCATCGGTCGTGCCTGCTCGGTCCCCACTGCCCCGAGGGCAGAACAACAAGTGGGTGATCTCGGTTCATTTTCTTGAGCTCCACAGGGCTGGATTAAGGCTTTGGGCTGCATGACTGGGGCACCATGGGCAGGACAAGGACCAGGGAGACCAAAAAAAAATGCAGGCAGAAATCGGGAGATGCCCAGGAAGAGCAGAAGGACAGAGCCACAGGGCGGCAGGTAAGACCCCATTTTGCAGGGGAGTTACCTTTAGATCATCAGATATGATTACTCCCAGGTCCCTTACCTGTTTGGTGCCAGTCAGTACCCCCCATCATGTACTTATCCCCTCAATTTCTGTGCCCCAAGTGCATGGTCTTGCACTTTTTTGCATTGAATCTTAGCTGCCACACCCCAGATCACTCTTCAAGCTTGCTTAGGTCCCTTCTCATTTTCTCTACCCCTCCTGGAGTGTCAACCCTGCTGCAGATCTTCATGCCATCTGCAAAGAGACACACTTTCCCTTGCAGCCCCTCTGCAATATCGATTATGAAGACATTAAAGAGGACTGGTCCAAGCACTGATCCCTGCGGGACCCTGCTGGTCACCCCCTCTCTTTGGATTGAACTTCATTGACCACTACCCTCTGTGTGCTATCAGTCAGTCAAAGTTTGACCCCGTTTACCACCCTAGGACCCACTCCCAGGCTGCCCAGCTTGTTTACTAGCACCCTATGTGGGACAGTGTCTAAGGCCTTGCTGAAATCCAAGTAGGCCTCATCCATTGTCCCTCCCTGATCCACCTCTGCAGTCACCCAGTCAAAGAAATCTATCAGAGTTATTTGACAAGATCATCCCTCTGTGTTTCCATGCTGTCTCAGATCCTATGTTTTGTTGGATTCAAGATATATCACAAACCTTTCTTTTAGTAGTGATTCCATTAGTTCCCCACCACCGAGGTCAGGCAGATTGGCCTGTCATTGCCAGCCCCCTCCCTGCTCCCACTTTTGTGGAGAAGGACTACATTCACCCTGCTCCAGTCCTTTGGTATCACACCTGTTTCCAGCGAACTGTTGAACAGGGCTGTCAGTGGTGCTGCCAGCACCTCCTGGCCTGCAAGGGGTCAGAGAATCATCCTGCCAGCCAGGATGGTTTCCCTTATTTTCCTCCCTTTCCCCATGGAGCAGAGGAACTGGTGTGAAAGGACATCAATGGCTGAGCTGTGCATGCTTCCATATGCAGCATGATGGATGTCAGATCTGCCTCTGCCCCTATGTGCAATACCAGCAGTCTAACCCCCAGCCACTGCTAGGGGCCAGGCACCACTCCATCCTCCCCAGAGGAGGAAACTGATCCCCTGGACGCTCATTCCTCCTCCATCTGGCTGACCCTCCAATGACCCAGGTTCTGGTCACAAACACTGGGTCACCAGCATATCAAGTGGTGGCCCTACCACTGCACTGATGAGCCAGCCCCCAAAGGGAAGTTATTGGACAATGATAGTGCAAAACTCACAGAGACTCACCATGTACATAGTAAACTAACCTTCAGTAAGGAAGATATGCAGTTCAAATTAGTAAAAGTAGAAAAAAACAAGTGCTCAGTACCAGATGATATTGACCATAGACTAGTTAAAGAAACTTCAGAAGAGATATCTGCACCATGAAAACTGCTATTTGAAATTGCCTTTTCTAACAGGACAGTACCAAGAGATTGGAGATGCACCATGGTGGTGCAAATCTTCAAAAAAGAGGAATTATAGAACATGATAAACTATCATCCTATTAGGCTGACCTCAATTATATATAAGATAATGGGGTCCTATATTAGGGAACAGGGACCATATTGACTATCAGTTAGGAACCATGAGAGCAGTGGACAGTAACAAACACGGGCTGAAGTAGGGAAGGCTGTCTCTGTCAAAGCTTCTTACATTCTACAAACTTATTAGTTCAGTCTTGGATCAAGGAAGATCTGCTGATGTATTTATTCTAGCCTTTTCAAAGGCCTTTGATCTGGTCCCATACAAATTGCTGATTTACAGACTTGTGCAGCTAAATCTGAGAAATAACATTGTAAGGTGGGTGGCAAACTGGCTGAATAATAGATCCCAAAGAGTAATGCTAAATGGAATATTGTCCGAAGTGGGACAAGTTACTAGTGGAGTGCCAGAGGGAATCTGTGCTGGGACTGTGCCTGTTTGGTATTTCATGTAAGACTTTGATAACAGCATCCAAAATTATATCAACACATTTTCAAATGAGTTGATCAGCAGAAAAAATAGAAGACGTAAAATCAAAACAAAATTATCTTGTAATATTAGGAGAGTGAGCAGAAACATTGAATGAAGTTTAACTTGGATGAAGGTGTGGCTATTCACCTACGTAAAAGGAACAATAGAACTACCTTTTAGTTGAAATGTCAGGCAATAAAATTAGTAACAAGGAAAGGGACATACGTATTAAAATAGATCAGGACCTTAAAGACTATTCACAGTGTGAAATAGCTAGAGTTAACGTCAGTAAATTCCTGGAGAGCCTTAGATGGGCATTTATTAGTAGATCAAGTAATATTGTCTCTCCATTTTATAGCTTCTGCACTAGATCACATCAAGTCTATTGCTCTCAATTTTGGTCCCTTGTGATAGAACTGATATAAATAAACTGAAAAAAAGTACATTTAAAAGTCATCAAACTGTTTTGTACAAGCTTTATACAAAATGTTTTAAGGTGACCTTAGCAAAGCGCATGGGGAAAGCACAATAGGTTGGGCCATTTTGCCCTAAGTTACCTGCTCGTGGTTTGCATGTTTGCACTAAATAAAAAGATTTTGTAGTGCATACAAGTCAGCTTAAGGCTTTCTTTTCTCAGCCAAATAAAGTGCCAGGGTTTTTTTTTGTTTGTTTTTTGTTTTGAGTTTGTACATTCTTTGCCAGGAGCACTGTCACACCAGGGGTGAATCGTGTGCCCCATAAGAAAACTAATTTGCCCACTTTCTAATTTATCCTATGAGGAATATGACATAAAGCTTGGTCTAGTCAGCCTTGAATGAAGATGATGTAGAGCAGATTGTTCTAGATTTTTTGCTTCTTCAAGAAGATTGACTTGGTAAACAAGCTGTGTAGCTTGGAGGTTCGCAACAATGCGATAACCTGGGTAAGAAACTGGTTAGGGGATAAGTGACAAAGGGTAGTGGCAAACAGATTTCACTCTGAGAAAGGGAGGGTGACCAGCGGGCACCTCAGAGATCAGTGCTGGGACTGGACCTCTTTATTGTTTTACTGGTGACATAACAGAGGAGCTGGAAGGGAATGTCTTTGCAGATGACACCAAGATATGCAATAGAATGGACACTCGGGGGGGGTGGAAAGGTTGGGTAAAGATCTGAAAAAACTGGAGGAGTGTTCATGGGTATGGCAGCTGGGTTTTAATGCAAAAAAGTGCAAAATAATGCAAGTAGTCCACAGAAACCCTGGGTGGAGTACAAAATGGGTGGAGTGGGACTGACAATGACCAAGCAGGAAGAGACCTGTGGGTTATTATATTGGATGAACTAAAGGTGATGAGACAGTGTAACATGGCAGTCAGGAGGGCTAGAGGGATGCTGGGGTGCATAGTAAGGGGTATCACCACCAGAAAAAGGGAGTTGGTATTGCCATTATATATATCTGTAGTAAGACCCCACCTTGAGTACTATGTCCAGTTCTTGAGACCCCATCTCAGGAAGGACATGGACAGAGTGGAGGCTGCCCAGAGGAGGGTTAGCAAAATAGTGCAGGGCCGGCATCAAAAGCCCTATGAGGAGAGACTAAAGGGGCTCAATATGTACACCCTGGAGGAGAGGAGGAAGAGTAGAGATATGATAGAGACCTTTAAATACCTCATGGAGGTTAATAATGCACAGGAGGGGAGTATTTTTCAGAAAAAAAGGTGCTCTAGAACAAGGCAACATGTTATGAAGCTGTAGGTGGGTAGGTTCAGGAAATGTAAGGAAATATTTCTTCACAGAAAGAGTGGTGGATTCCTGGAACAGTCTTCCAGTAGAGGTAGTGGGGGTGGAAACAGTGGTGGGGTTTAAAAATTGCTGGGATAGGCATGAGGGAAATGTAGGGGCAAGGAAGGGGGACACAATTTGAAGATAGAGGGGGGCAGCTCAGAGGTAATGTGAGGATGTATTTTTTCACAGAGAGGGTTGTTGATACATGGAACAGCCTTCCTGAGGAGGTCGTAGAGTCAAAAACAGTGGGGGAATTCAAGAATGCATGGGACAGACATAAGGCAATTCTAGTAGGGGTGGTAGGAGGAAATAGGCTGTTGGTTAACAAGGATCTGCAGCTCATCCATTAGGTAGGAAAATGGGCAGACTAGGTGGGCCAAGTGGTCCTTATCTGCTGTCAAATTCTATGCTTCTATGTTCTATGTGATAGTGAAAAAGAGGATACAGAACGAATACTTCTGCTCAGTATTCACAAAAAAATGGAGGAGAGGGAGGTACCTAATCCACTCAATAGAAGCACTCTGGATAGGAAGGTTAATACTAGTCCATTCACAGAAGAAAGGGTTCTGAAAGAACTTGTAAAACTGAAGGTGGGCAAAGCAATTAGACCTGATGGGATTCACTCCAGAATTCTAAAAGAATTAAAGGGAGAACTAGTGACACCACTGACTACCCTTTTTAACAAATCATGTGAGGATGGTGTGGTACCTGAGGACTGGAGGATAGCAGATGTGATTCCCCTTCACAAATGTGGGAGTAAAGCAGAGGCAGGAAGCTACAGACCTGTTAATTTGACCTCAGTGATAGGGAAAACAATGGAATCTCTTCTGAAAGAAAGAAAGAATTGTTGAATACCTAGAGGCCAGTGGGGCACAGGACCCAAGGCAGCATGGATTCACAGCGGGAAGGTTAAGTCAGATGAATCTAATAAATTTCTTTGACTGGGTGACCAAAATAGTAGACCAGGTAGAGGCTGTTGACATGGTCTTCCTAGACTTTAGCAAGGCATTTGACACAGTCCTACACAAAAGATTAATAAACAAGTTAGCCAGCCTAGGATTGAGTCCCAAGGTGGTAGCCTGGGTAAAAAATTGGCTGGACGACAGGACACAGTGGGTAATAGTAAACAGAGTACACTTTGAAGAAAGGGGGGTTACTAGTGGGGGTACCACAGGGTTCATTACTGGGACTGGTCCTTTTTAAAGTCTTTCTAAGTGACATTGCAGAAGGACTAGAAGGAAAAGTATGCTTCTTTGCAGATGGCACAAAGATCTGCAAAAGGGTTGATACATAGGGGGGCTGGAAAGGATGAGAAGGGACTTGGCAAGGTTGGAGGAATGGTCAAATATATGGCAGCTTAGAGTCAATGCAAAGAAGTGCAAAGTAATGCACCTGGGAAACAAAAACCCAGGGGAAGAGTACACAATGGGGGTGAAGTTACTGCTCTGCGTGTAATCCTATTCCGCAGGCCTCACCAGGTCTGCCCCTATTACCAAATCCACCAAAGAGATCTATTCCACCACAGGATCTGCCCTTCCAGGCCCCAGGTCCATCTGCCCCATCAGATCGGGCCATCTCTTCAACCAGCTCTATCTCGTTGCTGGACCAGCCATCTCAGGCTCACCCATTTCTGGGCCAAACTGAGTCTGCCCAGTTACCAATGCCTTCTGCCCTAGGGCCAGCACTACAAATTGGCCCATCACTGGGTTTGGCTCCCCCTGCCCCATTACCAGGATGGCCATTGCCGGACTCATTTCATTTACTTGCTCCACCAAATTCACCCATGCCTTTCAACTTGTATATCCCTCATCAGGAACTGCCTGCACCCTCATGGGCTCCCCCTACTCTGTGGTTTGGATTACATCCTCCACAGGCTCTACCTGTCCCATTGCCCCCAGTAGTGGAGGAACTGGACCCAGAGGTCAAGGAACTAATAACTAGATGGATTCATGATGATCTTCTACTCAGTGGATCCTAACAATACAGTTAAGCCATTCAGGCTTAAGCATCTGCTCTCCATTTTCTGCTTATCAATAAAAAATGCATTTCTGTGTGTACAAATTTGTATTGATTGACAATAATTACTAATGGGTTTTAGTGTGTCAATTAACGGTTTAACAGTTTAGAATCTAGTAGATTGTATTCTGCAAAGTTTAAAACTTATATACTTAGTTTTTATTTGTTAATATTTCTAAGTAAGATACTGAAGATAGACTTGTAAATTTCCAGACAAGCTGTGTCTTCATGAGTCCTGGAGCGTGACCCTCTCAAAGCACCAATGAGAGACTTTCCACTGATAAACATAGACAGTATATTTTTACCCAATCAGCTTAAGCCATAAGAGGTCAATGATCAGTCAACCCCATTGCATTTGTGGTTTGCCTAGCCCGCATGAGTGATCAAGGCAGTCAACCCTGTCCCATCAAAAGTAATGCCTGACCATAACCTTGTTCTGTCTGATAAACAACTAACCACAAAAGGTGGCCAGCTGTTCAAATCTCCATCTAATGTGTGATTTATCAAATGGTGTATTCTATAGCAATGAAGGTTTTTCCCCTGCCATCTTGTACAACAAGATATTGTGACGTCAAGTCAAATTTACAAATCAAAACAACCTCCTTATATTAAGTAGATGCCTTCAGGTCACGTACACCCTTCAGTACCTAATCATCTAAAAACATCAGAAGCATTTTGGACATTAGACCAATCAAAATAATTTAGTTTTCTATATTATTAATCTCCCATTTGCTGTTTTTAGGATTCATTCTCCCATTTATTGATTTATCAAAAGTATTTAAACCGTTACCAACTTCAGGCAAGGTAGGAGTCTCACAGGAAAGATCACAGGTTACTGCAGCTCCTAGGGCCTCAGAGGACATCCGTTTGTATTGGTCTGGTGAGTTTGGGTTACCTTAATCTTAGGCATAGGACCTAAGACTGGCAAAACTGTCATTTGTTTTTATTTCTTTCTGCGACTACTTTAGTCTGCACTGGGAATATTTTCTGCTTTGCAACTGCAGTTTAGAATAATTGTGAATGCATTTTAAGATTTTTGAGATTCATAAACTGTATTTGCCTATGTGTTTAATGCCCAAAACCTGCCTTATAGACATTGTCCTTGTAGACAACTTAAAACAATTACTGCAGTTTTCAAAACTGTGACTGGTTACCTAGTTTACTGAAAAAACAAACAACAAAAAAATGCCTTTAAAAGTTTAAAAACATTTTCATTAGAAGTAAGCATTTTTAATCATGAATCCCGACTTTGGTTTTCATTCTCAACATAATATTATAAGACTTAGAGCATTAAGTTTAGAACCAGATAACCTTAAAAGCAAAAGTAACAGTCCCTGGTTATATTCACATGCTCAGTTGTACAGATCCAGTATGTTCAGAACCATTACACCAATATTTGGGATGGTGCCTCCTGGACCCTAAATAAAAATACAGATGTAGGATATATGACTGCCCCAGGCATCAGTCAACAGATGGGTTTAAAGTGCACATCAGAATATTTGAAGAATTAGAGAAGTTTCATTGTCCCCTAGCAGTTAATCATGGTCACAAGGAAAACTTAGACTACAATGAATATACATCATTTTTAGATCGAGACCAAATAGTCTTGGTCAGTCTAGTGTCGGATGGAATAATTGTGACAGGTGCCCTAGGTCAAAACTCAGAAGACACTCTGCCCACTCTCTGTGTTTCCACTCCAAACAAACTTTATCCTGACCTAGCCCAATTGGTAGATAATTTACTAAAATGTCAAAATCAGTCAGTGGAAAATTCAGAGGACCTGTCAGACTCCGCCGGTCATGGTGAAGATCCCGTACACGAGTCCGACCAGGGGAGTTACACCAGACAGCTGAAAGACACCCAGAGTAACCCCCTGATTATCAGTACTAACAAAAACAAAACAAAAAAAAGGGACCTGGGGGTAATCATATAAGATGACCTAAAGGTAAGTAAGCAAGCAATGTGAGAAGTAAGGAGGGCTGGGGGGATACTGGGATGTATAGGGAGAGGCACCACCAGTAGAAAACAAGAAGTTGTTATCCCTCTGTACAGGTAGTTGATGAGATCCCATTGGGAGTCCTGCGTGCAGTTCTGGAGACCTCATATCCACAAGGACATAGACAGGATGGAGGCAGTCCAGAGGAAGGCAAATAAAATGGTGCAGGATCTAGACCAGAAGCCATACAAAGACAGACTAAAGGAGCTTAATATGTATACCCTTGAGGAAAGGGGGGGGGGGGCATGATAGAAACGTTCAAGTACCTCAAGGGAATCAACAAAGTCCAAGAGGGTAGCATTTTTCAGAAAAAGAGATGTGCAATAACAAAGGGGCACAATTTGAAGATAGAGGAGGGACAGCTCAGAGGCAATGTGAAGTATTTTTTTCATGGTGGACCCATGAAATGGCCTTCCTGAGGAGGTTGTGGGTCAGAAACAGTGGGCGAATTCAAGGATGCATGGGACAGACATAAGGCAATTCTGGTGTGGGTTAGGAAGAAGTAGGCTGTTGGTTAACTAGGATCTGCAGCTTATCCAATAGGTAGGGAAACTGGCAGACTGGGTGGGCCAAACAGTCCTTTCTGCCATCAAAGTCTATGTTTATATGTAAGCACTTACTGGATGCAAATGACCTTTCTGGTGATTTTCTGCAAATACTAGTTAGCAGCACTTTAGTAAGTAATGTGCAAATCGACCTAGACTTTATTGCATCAAACCTCTCCTTTTTCTGAAGAGAAATAAAACTTGATTGCCAGAAAAATGAGAAAGTACAATGGCTTGAGTCTAGAGCTGTTTGTGCACTTAGTCACATTTTCTTGGTGAACTCATAGTAGCAAAGGGAGTGTAGTTTAAGGGACAGAAAATTTTTATACAGTACCTGTCTCACTGAGACCAAAAATGACTGAATTGGCACACAAGGGACTTTTAGGTATAGATAAAAGTAAATGGTATGCTAGGGATGAGATGTACATAATCAAGCACATGGAGGATTTGCTAAGAAATTAGAAATATTCCAAAAGTATAGATACACCTAGCCAAGGAAAACATTGAGTCCACATGAAAAATTGGATGGGTCATGACAGAAGGTAGGAGGGAATGTGTTCCAATTGCAAGGACAAGACTACCTCCTGATTACTGATTACTATTAACTACCCAGAGGTAGCCTTACTGCCAGAGACATCTGCAAAGCAAGTGATAATGCATACTAAGTCAGTCTTTACAAGGCATAGTGTACCAGCAATTCTGATTACAGATAATGGCCTGCAGCTTATTGGTCATGCATTTGATCAGTTTGTGAAACAAGAAGGATTCCTGCATAATACCCTGAGCCCTCACTATCCATAATCCAACAGACTTGCTTAAAGGGAATGCAAACTGTTAAAAGACTTTATAATAAGACCCATGGTCAGGAAGGGAGATTACTTTGCTTTATTGACTTACAGGTCAGCACCACTTGAAAGTGATTTTTTACCAGTGGAACTTTTAATGAACTGCAAACTAAAGACAAGAATGCTTGATGCACATTTCCTATCTGCAATGCTAGAGTACAAGGGTTACAGCATTCCATGCAGAGACAGAATAGCTATTATGACAGGATGGCCAGACCTACAGGTATGTACTAGCTGACTGAACAGGAGATGGTGAAAACAAGGGGTGAAGGAGTGTGACGTCCAAAAACAAATGTACTTAAAGAGACAACCCCAAGGTCATACAAAGTTATGATGGTGCCAAAATGTAACTGTCTGCATCTTCTTAAGTTCCAAGGACTTCTCACTACATACCTACTGCTGAGATCCTGATGGGCTTAGAAACCATTGCAGTACATGAAGTGCATGAAGTGACAGCACATCAATGCCACTGGCATCAGAGCCAGAGATCACAAATGATGTCCTAAGTACTAACACTTAACTGGCTGACAATTCAGCCAATCAGGTGTTACTTACTACTCAAGATGTCATCATGATTCCTTCATTGTTAAATAGCAAAGAGAGTTGACTGCTTCTACAAGAAAGTGCATTCCAGAAGTTTTCTGCTTATATCCTTTAACCTTTTGGGAGCTTGGGGTGGGAGAAGAGTGGCTAGTGCTACAAGGGGTAGGGTGGAGATTGCTGCTTGAATAATTGGGTTGGAACAATTGATGGGGAGGAGAGTTTTTATGCATTTGACTAAATTACACACCTCATTATGGAACTTTGCCTGGGGGGGGGGTGAAGGAGGTGGGTGCTAGCAGGTGACTGGAAGGGAGAAGATGTGTTGAAGATGTGTCAAGCTCAAATGGGCAGACTGGGTAGGCCATAGGCCCTTATCTGCCAACACTGTCTATGTATCATGTATCTATGAAATAATCTGGAAGGTGGCGGTGGGTGGTAGGTGGATTATGTTTGCACAGTGGATGAAGGGTGTGTATTTACTCTTAAAATAGTTTTTACTTTTATTTCATCGCACTTTGCTTAGCTCTTCACTTGCAAATCCTATGCATAGTGACACTTTGCCGGTCCAGTGGAGAAGTGCCACAATGCAGTCTTTGCCCAGTGAAGTAAGCACTTCACCACGTGAAGACATATGCAGTGTGACACTTCATACTGCATAAAGTTGGCCACGTTTGCTAAGTTCATGCAAAGCAAAGCTTTGCGAACTTCACATACCTCTATATAGTACTGTACTGTGCCTGTGCTGTACCCATTCTAAATATTACAGTACAGTAGTTTCATGTACTGAATATTAGTTTCATGGTCATACTGTTTTTAAATGCATTCTGTGTCTTTTTTTTGGCCAGCGCAATAAAGAGCACAGTACTCTACAGTACCTATACTGAATATTACAGTAGTTTCAAACTCACATGGTATTTCCAAGCATTCTGTCTCTCTTTGTTCCCAGAAACAACACGATGAAATCTGGCAGCTACTGCTGCTGCTACTAGGGGGAGAAGAGGAGGAGGAGGAGGACAAAGGCAAAGTGGCATGGGCTCTACTTGCTCCACTTACACCATAGGGGACCTTGGGGGGCCAGACTAGCTGTGGCATTGCAGCTGACAGATAATGAAGCCCACTTTTGCTACAAAATGGGAACCTGCCCAGTGTAATAGTGTGCAAAAAATGTCAATAAAACAAAGTTAATTTTTCACACATGCTGTTGTCTGAGTCATTCCTGTATCTTTTCAAAGTACTAACTGTACTGAGAGGAGGAGAGGGTGAGGAGGGGCAGCCAAAGTTGACCTAGATCCTAAATCAAAACCTGCAATACTGTACCTCTAAATTGACACACATTGTGTGGGACATCACTCATGTTACCCTTTAAAACTGCATTGTCTTCCCTGTGTGCTCACTCCGTTCCTTCACAGAGGGCCTCCTGATTGTTCCAAGGGCATGGCTTAAAACATCAGGTAACTGTGCCTTCGAGGTAGTGGGGCCAGCCCTTTGGAACTCATTACCACTGTCATTAAGGGAAGCTCCTTCTATGGAGATTTTCAAGTGAGGCCTTGAGGCACACCTATTCAGAGAAGCATTTGATGTCCACTTATTTAAGGGCTTTATAGTTTTATTATTTATTAATTAGCATTTTGTATTAGTTATCTGACTCTGATTTTAATTGTTGTAAATTGTTTTAATCTGTCACACCTTCTTGTGAAGTGCCCATAACCTCGAGGATTGGGCACTCAAGAAATACATTTTTACTTACTTTCTGTCCAATATCCATCCTATACAGAAATGGTGCTGCACACATGGAGATGGTGCTGTAAACTCAGATTTATAGCAGAGTGTCATAATACAGTATTTCAGAATTCTAACTCAAAACTAAAGTGAAAAACAATTTGGCCACTCTTGAACAGTGCTCTGAGGGTGGACAGTTTCTCAATATTTGATGATGTGTCCCACATTATGAATGCCAGTGTCTCACATTGTCCCACATTTTGAGTGTCAGTGTCCTCCATTTCAGTGACAAAAGTTCGAGAGGTACAGTATTAAATCTGGCAAGGTGAACTGTGCAGGTGCACGTGCACTGCTGGTAAAGAATGAATGGTGATGAATGATGAGGGAAATCTGCTAGCAAAGACTGAAACTGTAATTAGCTATTGGCATCAGACTGACACTGAACACAAAAAATGACTCTGGCTGTCATGACTTTTTTTAGAATTTCTGTGACAAGGGGACTGTCAGAATAAAATGTGCCACTGACATTGACTGTAGCTATAGTATGACACTTTTTAAAGGGAGTTAGAAGGAAAAATATGCAAAACAGGTTGAGGCCTCATTCTGGAGAATTAGGGAGCAATGTTGACCTGTATTGATCCCCTATCTAACAAGATAGATATGAATGCCCCACATCAGGAGACTCTTATATACTTGTAACCAGCCTCCCTCTTCATCCAGCTTGAGATAGTTACTAGATAAGCACTCAAAGGGTTAAGCTTGGCCCTGAGAATAGTTCTCTAGTGAACACCAGTTTGGAGGCATGGTGTCTGGAGTTTGTCCCTAGAGCTTCCTGATTCAGCCAGAAGTGGGAAGCTTGGGCATGGATATTTATGGCCCTGCCCAATCCACTTTACACTATCAAAAGGGAAGGCAAGCTGTAGGTACAGGGAAAGACAGGTCTAAGGGGAGAGTGACTAGCACAACAGGAGAGTATAGACTCTCTGGCTGTGACCAAGCCCAGAGGGCCTGTGGCATCTGTGATGGTGGCAGGGCCCCTGGGTCTGGGTGGGACTGGTCCCCTATGGTGACATCTCTAGAGGCTCAGTATTCATCCAGGGTCCTAGAGCAGAAGAACCCCCACACTACCACCACCACCAAAGAACACCAGATGGTAGAAGGATGACCCAATAAGAAGTGCTGCCTGAGAGCTAAAGAGGGGAACCTGATGGAACAGGGCAATAGTGGAGGGCCATCTCTCCTGTCATATCTATGCAATGGAAAAAGCAAGTACTGTATGTAAGTTAACCTTTATTACAATTAGGGGTGTGAATACCTTATCCCAAATATTTGAGTATTCAGTAGTCATTATTTGGGTGATTTAATAAAATAACAAAGAACCAAGCCCCCATCCTCCTCTGCAACCCAAATCTTTAAATACAACCCCATACCCCTTCCCCCTGTTAGAGTCCCCATCCCACCCTCTTCTCCCAGCAACCACAATTTGATATTTTAAAGGATATTAAAAAGAAATTCCCACTATGGGCGAAGGGCACAACCCACTCACCATCAGAGATGGCCACCCACTTCCACTGCTCGTTTACACTAAAACAAGTATTTTGCCCCCCACCCCTCCCTGACAGTATCCTCTTCCACCCAAAACTCAGTTCTTCATATGGCAAACTGTTGCTAAGAATAAAGCCACTGGCTCAGCCTGCCCTCCATCATAGCTGGCCATCTTCTTCTAAATGAAACTGCTCTCGTGCTTACTCTCTCTGTACAGTAAAACCAGCTGATCATGTGATCCACTGGTTTTACTATGCAAGCAATTGCATGAGCACTTTCATTCAGCAGAATGCTGCTGGCTGTGGAGGAGGGTGGGTTATGTTTGTCACCTTTTTCTCAGTGATGGCTTGTAATAAGAAGAACTGGGTGCTGGGAGAGGAGGATGGGGGAGGAGAATAACATCAATGTGGAGGGTTGGGGGGACATACTGTAGTATTTGTTTTAGCACAAACAAGTGCTGAAAGGTGGCAGACAGCCATGAAGGCTGTTTGGCTGTGTGGATCATCTATCATGGGAGTCTTTTTTTTTTAAAATATCCCTTAAAATATTAAACTGTGCCATAGGTCAAGTTGGGTCTGCAGCAAAAAATGAAGGTAAAATAAAAATTGGCAGACTGGGTGGGCCAAGTAGCCCTTATCTGCCATCACATTCTATGTTTCTATGTGGCATTTGGGGGATGAAGGTGGGATTAGGATTCTTTAACGTTAAACTCTGTTGAATATTTCAGTGGTTACACTTTATGTCCATTTCAATGTAACTAATCATTAATTACATGCAACAGGATAATTACACTGTAGTTACAGAACATGCTGCATACAGCTACATTTCAGTTGCAATGCAGTTACAGTAATTTCAACAAACAAACAAAAGATGAACAGCAATAACAACAGAATCTGTGCTATGATAACAGGACTGATCCCACTTAAAGTCCATCTAAGAGTGCAGCTGCATGAAACAGCTGCATTGAAGGCAGTATAGCACAGTGGTTTAAGGCTCTGATCTGCAAATCTGGTGACTTCCAGCAGATCAGACCTGGGTTTGAACCCCACAGCTTCCACTTCCATACTGTGTGACCCTGAGCAAGTCACTTAACTTCCCTGTGCTCCCAGGTTACACCTTTAAAAAAGCTTTCAGCTTAGTGTGTTAGTCCTGGTTAAATAACTAACAAAAAAAACAAATACAATACACACAGCAGTTCTGATTTGGGACTTACATATCAATATATATTGGCAACATTAACACCATGTGTTCACTCTGCTCCTGTGGACTGACCCCGACGAGGGGTAGCTGA
The DNA here is from genome assembly GCA_016271365.2 of Neoceratodus forsteri. NCBI lineage: Eukaryota > Metazoa > Chordata > Ceratodontiformes > Ceratodontidae > Neoceratodus > Neoceratodus forsteri. The sequence continues at coordinate 1,220,670,435 of CM057456.1, read as the reverse complement.
AATGCAAAAAGCCTAAGTGTGTAGTCCCAAGGGTGGGTGAGACAAACCTAGGTTCCCAAGTAGTGGCTTTCAGATAGAGGGGGGAGACCCTGTGCATGACAAAGGCTCAATGAGGCACAGAAGGTACATGCAGTGCCAGAAAATGGGTCCATACAGCTTAGTAAGCCTCAATTTTGCCTGCTGCGAAGTGGAAGAGGCATTCCAGTGAGGCGACTTGATCCATGACTAAGAACCATTCTTAAAATGAGGGTACTTCTGGGGTTCTCCATCTTTTAAGACTCAGATTCTTGGCCAGGACAGTAGCTGTGATCTCCCATTTAATCAAAGGGTGGTTCTTGGGCATTGCATTCTGTAATACGCCCAGCAGGATAAGGGAAGAGTCAAACATAATATTTGGCAGACAGACTGCTTTGCAAAATCTAAGCACTTCCATTCAAAAAAATGTGATCAAGTTTTGCACTGCCATAGAATGTGGAATAAGGAACCCTGGGGAGCCTGACATTTCCAGCAATAGTCTGATGGCAGAAGGCCCATGGATTTGAGGACTGTGGGTGTCTTGTACCAACAGTGTAAAATGTTTAATTGCAGTTAAAAAAGAAAGGTACGGTCTCTAACTACTGCAAGTGTTCTTCATACGATTATTATTACAGTGTGAGTGCAATTTGGCAGGACTGCATTGTTACAGATGGGAGCTTCTGTTGGTTGCTGTAACTTGTAAGAAACATACTGTAACTTGTGTCGAGGTCATATTGTGAAAAGAGGTTACTACTGGCATTATTTCTGGATGCACTAACAGCTTTTTTATCTTTCTCCCTAACCTAAGATGTCGGGTAACATACCTATTGTGATTCCAGATACTGCTGGAAACATTGCTGGCTACCTTGATTCCAGATACTGCTGGAAGCATTGCTGGCTAGCTTTATTAATTTAGAACCTTGTTGAACTAGAGTGTCTGTACCACATTAGATGCTGTGTAGCTCAAAAACTGTAATAGAATATACTATTGGTGTGATAGGGGATACTGTTGGAAATATTGCTGGCTAGCTTTGTGACGTAAATTCAGACAACCTAATACACACATTCTGTTTAGCTACACTATTTTTTCCTTACTCCTGTGGTAACCATCACAGCAGTAAATAGGTAGGCTGTGACATCACACCAAAAGGGTCAACTCAAAAGGCAGCTAGGAAAGGGTGCCTTTTTTCCAACTGTGAACAGGGACATAAATATTCTGCAACTCAAGAGGCCTCGGTCCACTCAACCACGGCAGGGAAGAACTTGGGAAGACTACCACTGCTAGCCACAGGAAGGGACGCTGTTACCTTTTCACCACATCTAGAGAGCAAATGCAGGGTAGGCAGACTAGCATCTCCTCTGCCTCCTCACAACTTCTCTGCCTCCTTGCTGTGGCAACAGGCACCATTAGGAGTGTCGGGCACAGACTTTTCTTTTGACGGCAGGAGCTCTCAGAATGCTGCCTATCCAAGACAGAAGCAGGGTTGATTGTTTCTAGGAGAAGGGAAGGACCCTTCCTCCCACCCTCAACCCACCCACCCAGAGTTCATCTAGCCTTATAGGCAGGCAGACCATGCCCCTCCTCCTCCTAAAAGAGGAAAGGGGGCATATCTCTGAAAAACAAAACCATACGAACTAAATAGGGGAAAAAATATCTTTCTGTGTTTATATTCTTCCATCCACATAGTAAACAAAATGGACATCACAAATTACCAGCAATGTGGGGCATCTTTCAACAAAGTACACTTTCTAAGGAAGGGTCACCACCCCACATGCTGGACCATAGAAGGACTAAAGTGTCAGTTCAGGGAAGCCTGAGCCCATATTTTTCACCTCCATAACTTATTAGGCAGCAGAGAACCACCAGACGCTCCTCAGTTATGCCATCCTCACCAAGAATCCACTCCTCACTCACATTCAAAGATGGGCAGTGGAGAGTGGCATATGGTAAGGAGGAGAGGGGGCAAACAATTCAAATCAGTAAAAAAGCACATGGATCAATTTCCCAGGGATCAGGGTCCACAAATCGAAACAACTAACAGGTTCAAACCTTTGGCTAATGTGGTGGGCAAGAGACACAGTAAGAAGCAAACAACGTACCACTCTGATCACCCAAAGGAAAACAAGGAGAAAAACTCCAAAACACCTAGCTCCAAAGGGGGCAGAAAAGTGATGATCATAGGGGACTCCATTATAAGGGGAGTCAAGTGTCATCTGTGTCAGCACCGAGATACTAAGGTGGTGGTCAGGTGCCTTCCCGGAACTTCTGCAAAAAGGGAAACTGACCACATCACCAGGATTGTACAAAATGAAGGGGATTGCGCAAGTGTTTTCATCCACATAGGTACAAACGATCTAGAGGATCAAACAGTGGATGAAGCAAAGAGACACTTAACACAATTAGGTGAACAATTAATCTCCTCAGTGCCCATCATAGCATTTTCAGAAGTTCTCCCAGTGTGAGGGAAAGGAGGTGGAAGGCATAAAACCAGGGAGATGGAAATCAAGGAACTAAATACATGGTTTTAAGGATGGTGCCTTGAGATGGGGCATCTTTATACTGGAGACTGGTAAGACTTTTGGGACAAAACACTGTTTAGGCACGATGGACTGTATCTCACAAACAAGGGTATAAGCGCACTAGGACAAAAGGTGAATATCTTTGTTGGTCATTTAAACTAGATTACAGGGAGATGGAGACAGCAACACAGGGTCCCGTTACTGATCCCCAAAGAAACAAATAAGATCCTTAAAGACAAAAACAAATAAATCAAAGAAAACTGCAACACACATCAAGAAAGATGGAGCAGAAAACACAGGATCAAACAGAGAACCAAGCAATATAAAACAAGGCACAAAGGTATGGAAGGCTATGTTCACTAACGCTCAGAGCCTTGCCAACAAGGTAGCAGATCTCTCAGCAATCACTGTAGAGGCAGACCTCAACTGGCTTTCAGTCACTGAGACCTGGTACAGTGAACACCACAGCTGGGAAGCAACTATCCCAGGTTTCAACCTCTTCTGGAGGGACAAGGAGGGTAAAAATGGGAGGAGTAGCATTGTATGTGAAGGAGGGAATCAATGCCACAGTGATCCAAAATAGTCAGAAAGAGTCTGAGGCACTCTGAGTCACAACTGAGACTGGGTCCAGCACAGCAACTAGGTTTGGCGTAATGTACAGACCTCTGGTGCAGGGTTTGGAAGGTGACAAAGAACTCATAGAATCCATACACAAGATGACAGTAAAGGGAGACATGATACTAGTGGGAGACTTCAACATGCCAGACATTAATTGGAGTTCCCACTCAGCAAGCTCATCGAAGAGCAAAAGCTTTCTTGATGAACTAGGGGGATCAGGACTAAGGCGGCTAGTCAAGGAACTGACTAGAAGGGAAGCAGTCCTTGACCTGCTGTTCACAAATAGCAAAAGTATCTCAGAAGTAACAGTCTGTAGTCATCTTGGTACTAGTGACCACTGCACAGTGTGGTTCCAAGAAGGGAAACAAACCACTCCAAATCTAAAGTCCTGGATTTTAGAAAGGCATACTTTAACAACATAAAGGAACATTTAAGCAAAACTTAAGGTACAGTTAGCGAGTGGATGAGGGTAGAGGAACACTGGAAAAGGATCAAGATGGCTATAGCCGATGCCTCAAATAAATGCATAAAAAGAATAAGTAAATGAAAATGAGAAAACCACTTTGGTTTTCCAGGGAAATGTTACAAAATCAGAAAGAAACAGAAAGCTTTTAGAAGGTACAAAAGTACTGAAACTGATCAAAACAGGGATGCATACAGGGAGAACAATAAGACTTGCAAAGGCATCAACAGAGGAAAGAATAGCTAATGGAGTTAAAAAGGGGGACAAAGCCTTTAGATGTATAAGTGAAAGAAGAAAGAAGGGAGTGGTTATAGTCAGGATAGCAAGGGAAACAGGAGGGCACACAGAGGATGATAGGGAAAAAGCAGAGTTACTGAATGGCTACTGTTGCTCAGTTTTTACCAAGGAAAGAGATGGTAATTGACCTAAGCTAAAGAAGAGCAGCACCTCTGATAAGGAAGTGGATTAAGGACCATTCACAAGGGACAGAGTCCTGGAAGAACTAGGGAAACTCAAAGTAAACAAAGCAATGGGGCCTGATGAAATATATCCCAGAATACTTAAGGAGTTGAGGGAAGAGGTGGCAGAACCCTTGGCAGAACTCTACAATCTATCCTTGCAACAGGGAGTTGTCCCTGAGGATTGGAGGACAGCCACTGTGGTCCCTTTTCATAAGAGTGGCAGTAGGGGAAGTCACAGGTAACTATAGGCCAGTAAGCCTCACATCAATCATGGGCAACATTACGGAAAGACTCCTCAAAGAAAGAATCATGTTCTATCTGGAGGAGAGTGCAACATTAGATCCTAGACAACATGGGTTCATGACGGGGAGATCATGCCAAACAAATTTGATATACTTCTTTAACTCAGTGTCCAAGACAGTGGACATGGGAGGAGCAGTGGACATAATCTATCTTGATTTCAGTACAGCATTTAACTCCATTCCACACAGAAGGTTGCTAAACAAGTTAGTGAACTTAGGAGTTGGTCTGAAAGTAGTAAACTGGGTTTGAAGCTGGCTAAGTGGAAGAACCCAGAGTGGAATAGTAAATGGAACACTATTGGAAGAAAGGGAGGTGACCAGTGTGGTGCCTTATGGGTCAGTATTAGGCCCTATCCTATTTAATATCTTCATTAGTGACATAGCTGGAGAGTTAGAGGGAAAAGTGTGTCTGTTCGCAGATGAGACAAAGATCAGCAACAGGGAAGACACTCCGGGTGTGTGCAAAGAATGAAATCTGACTTAAAGAGACTGGAACAGTGGTCTGAGACCTGGCAGCTGAATTTCAATGTGAAAAAGTGCAAGGTCATGCACTTGGGGAACGGTAACCCAGGTGAGGAGTACTTCATGGGAGGACTGAGACTGGAGGTCACAAAGCAGGAGAGAAATGTAGGGGTGATTATTACAGATGACCTAAAAACAAGAAAACAGTGTGAAAAGGCTGTGCTTAGAGCAAATGAGATGCTGTATTGCATAGGTAGGGTAATCACAAGCAGGAAAAGGGAGGTGCTGCTCCCACTCTACAGATCTTTAGTGAGGCCACACCAGGAATACTGTGTGCAGTTCTGGCAGCCACATCTCAGGAAGGACATATATAGGTTGGAGAGGGTTCCAGTGTAGGGCAACAAAAATGATACAAGGGCTGCACGAGACACCATATGAAGATAGATTGAGGGAACTCAACATGTATTCTCTAGCACAGAGGAGGGATAGGGGACATGATAGAGACCTTCAAATACCTAAAAGGTATCTACAAACCTCGGGTACAAGACCTGTTCAGTGGTAGGAGTTACACAAAAACCCGAGGGCATAATATGAAGATTGAGGGAGAGAAAATATGGAGCAACATGAGGAAGTTCTTCTTCACACAGAGAGAGTGGTGGACCCTTGGAACAGTCTCCCACAGGAGGTAGTAGGGGTCAGAACAGTCAGAAGTTTCAAACACTCATGTGATAAATAGAAAGGCATTATATCACTCAGCAGTAAGTAGGGGAAGGGTATTGTTACTTTGAAATGGGCAGACTAGATGGACTGAGAGGTCCCCTTCTGCCATCATCTTTCTATGTTTCTAATGAGTTGAGCTCCGTTGTCTCTCCAGCAAGTATGGGCCTGATACCAGGCTGCCTACCACTGCTATTCTGAGATGGGCCCAGGATAGGGGTTTACAATACCTGGTTCCCATACCCAAGGGTTCCATTGATAATGGGCAAGTGGTCCGTTCCTCCACAGCCTCTCATCCAACCTGGGTGGTGTTATGCAATGCCAGGTCTATAAAAAACAAGACTGCAATTATTGCTGTTCTTGTTGAGTCATCTGACCTGGCTTGCATCACTGAGACCTGGCTGGATGGGAATGCTGGTCCCATATTGGAGTCAGCTATTCCAGCCAGGTACTCGGTGATACACTGCCCGAGATTGAATCAAGGGGGGGGGGTTGCTATTTGTTTTAAATCGAAGTTGGGCCATGTGGAAGTTCAAGTGGTGACCCCCAGATCCTTTGAGTGTATCATGGGTGCAGGTGTGGGCAGCAGAATTCTTCTCGTTTATTGTCCACCCGGGCACGAGAAAGTTTTTCTGCAGGAAGTTGCAGACTTCTTTGTCGACCTGGTGTTGGAGACCGCCAGGTGGTTGGTCCTGGGGAACTTCAATGCCTGGGTCGATGATGAACTCTCGCTTTTTGGCCAAAACTTCCTCCAACTGATGATTTCATTGGGCTTCACACAGGTTGTTACTGCTGCTACCCATATTCAGGGTCACTCCTTGGATCTGGTGTTCACCCTGGGGATGGAGATCTCTGGACTGGTGGTAGAACCAGTCGGGTGGTCTGACCATCACTCCATAAGGTTCAATTTCGTGGCCCCCCCCCTTTGAGACCAACCCCTTTGGAGATGGTCCAGTACCGTCCTTTGAGGGGGGGTTACCCCTGTGGGTCTGATGATGGTGCTGGACCTATCGAGTTGGCCTGTGGAGTGCATGGATCCAGATGTCTTAGTATTGCACTATAATAATATGGTATTGAGGGCTCTGGATTCCATAGCTCCTGTCCGTGTTTGGCCCCTCTCCCTCTGCCCTCGGTCCCCTTGGTTTGATGGGATGTTGAGGGAGTTGAGGAGGGTTGGGCGAAGACTGGAATGCTGCTGGCAGAAATCTGGTGTGAAAGATGACAGGCTTAGATTGATGGCCCATTATATGGACTATCAATCAGAAATCTCCTGTAAGAAGGCAGAGTTCCTGTCCAGGGAGATAGCTGCATCAAGGAATCGACCAGCTCAGCTCTTCCAGACCATGGACAGATTGTGTAATCCAACCTGTCTGTGGGGTCAGCGAGCTTTTTCACAAATAAAGTGTGATAAGTTTGCTCGGTTCTTTGATGATAAGGTGTCGTCGATCAGGTCAGAGATCCACAGTTTGCGTTCAAATGAGCACGGCAGTGGTCAATGCGAGGTTACAGGCCCTCGATCTGTCTGGATGGTTTTTGACCAGCCAGTGACCCTGGATATCATGAGGATTGTCCAGGGCTTGCGACTGACTTACTGTAGTATGGATCCTGGTCCTACATGCCTCCTTGGGTGTATGGATGTGATTGGACCAATCCTTGCTGAGATAGTCTGGTGCTTTTGGACCAAGGGGTGTTTCCAGAATCTCTAAAAGAGGATACTGTGACATCCCTTTTGAAGAAAGCTTCCCTTGATCCAGACTGTCTCACTAACTACAGACCAATCTCTAACCTGCCCTTTTTGGGCAAGGTTATTGAGAAAGTAGTCGCGTTGCAGCTCGAGGACTTTCTTACCACCCATGAAATCTATGATCCTCTCCAGTCCAGTTTCAGGAAGAGGCATAGTACCGAGACGGCATTGGTTCGGGTACTCAATGATCTCCTAATAGCGAGAGATCAGAGGAGCCATTCGATCCTGGTTCTCCTCAATCTCTCTGCAGCATTTGATACCGTGGACCATGGGATGTTGCTAGAACGCCTTTGGCTGTTCTGTGAACTGTCAGGGATAGTACTGGGATGGTTTCAATCTTTCCTCATGGGCAGAACTCAGAGGGTAGTATCAGGAATTTTTTCCTCAGCTCCCTTTGCTCTGTCCTGTGGGGTGCCGCACAGTTCTGTGCTTTCCCCCATGTTGTTCACGGTGTATGTGCTGCCATTGGGGGACATTATAAGGTGTTATGGGCTGAGTTTTCACTGCTATGCAGATGATACTCAGCTCTATATGTCCTTTGTACCCGAACAAAATGATGCTTTATCGGTCTTTAACAACTGCCTCGCTGAGATTCAGGGCTGGATGAGTGCTAACTGGTTAAGACTAAATCCGGATAAGACCAAGGTGCTGGTGGTGGACTCAGGTCACCGTGTAGAGAAGTTGTCTCCTGAACTTTCCTCCGGCCTTGTGCTGGGGGATAAACAGTTGAGACCTTCTGAACAGGTGCGAAATCTGGGCGTAATTTTTGACTGCGAGCTGACACTGAAGGCACAGGTGTCGGCCATTGTTAAGTCCTCTTTTTACCATCTGTGGAATATTGCCCAGATAAAACAACTTGTTCCACATGATGACCTTCCTGTATTAGTCCACGCCTTTGTTTCTTCGCGTCTTGATTACTGTAATGCTCTATATCTAGGGTTGCCGGGGGTGGATCTCCGTCACCTGCAGCTGGTGCAGAATGCAGCGACCAGGTTGTTGATGGGACTCCCAAGAACTTGCCATATAACACCTGTGCTGCGCGAACTGCACTGGCTGCCAGTGCGATGGAGAATCACATTCAAGGTCGCATTGCTGACCTATAAGACCCTACACGGTCAGGGACCGGACTACTTGCAAGATCTACGGCCTTACCGCCCTCTTCGCTAGCTCCAATGAGGGATTGCTAGAGGTTCCCAGGGTTTGTTTGCAATCATCTGGGGCTAGAGCTTTTTCCTTTGTGGCCCCAACCCTGTAGAATTCTCTACCTCATCGGATTCGAGAGTGCCAGTCCACAGAGCAATTCAAGGCTTCTTTAAAAAGTTATTTATTTGAGAAAGCCTTTGATTAGGCCAACCTATTGTTTTTTAATTGTTTTAAATGTATATTTATTGTTGGCTGTTTTACCTGTATTATATTCGCACTTTGATAATTTTGAAAAGCGCTTTATAAATAAAATTTGATTTGATTTGATAACTACCCCCACTTCCTCCTATTACTTGAGCCATATGTTTCCTGTAGGGACTGGAGGAGTGTCCCTTAGGGACTTACAGATGACCCCCTCCCACACTCCTTTAGAAATCAAAAGCCATTTGTCCTTGGAATGGTTAGAACCTGTTCAGATCTACGATGCTGGTTCGACACATTTTTTGTCGACCGACATCACAGTGACAGATTTATGTTGATAGCAAGTTGCGGTTGACATAAATCCATCAGGAGAACCAGTTACTTTTCTAATGGGGAGCTTTGCTCCCCCAAAACCTTTCTGAACTTGTGGATTATCAGCTCCAAGTTGGATTTGATTCAGGGAAGGGGTGCAGGACCGGGGGAAAGAGTGCTGGGGTCCCGGGCGTACTATTACAGCAATCAGTCGATATTGTCAGCATCGACATGTTCGCTGTAATAGTTTCATTGAATGGAGGGCATACCAGCCTGCTCTATTGATAGCCTGAAGATGAGTGGAGAGGAGAGATCTAAATTGTAGGTACAACCAGAAGTCTTTTCTGGTTATAGGGTACTGGTGTTTCCAGTCCTCAAATGAATGCATATATTACTGGTCCTGGAGGCAGAGGTCTTAGACAAAACTCACCCCACAATGCCACCACTGCCCCACAGATATAGGGGTTCCCTCAATTTGGAGATACTTATCATCCCATAAAGTGCGTACATGACTGATGGGTTTGAGAGAACAAGGTAATGAGACATCAGGGACCAGTACCTACAGGAGATAGGGATGGTGGGGTGTGGGGCAGGTATCTTTGACTTGTCATACAGTGTAATTTTAGGGGGCTGGGCCTCACAGATATGCCCTTCCATATCCACCCACAATGGCCAGGAGATAGAGGTGGGGGAAACCTTTGAACTGTTTGAGTTGGGACATAGGTTGTATGGAGGAGGAGAAAGTTGAGAAGTCCCCACCCCACCCTTTAGACCAGTACTGTCTGAGTTTGGCTTTACTGAGCCAAGGCTGTTTACCCTCCCATATAAAAGAACCCATTAACTTGTCTAGTTTGGCAAACCATAGAGTGGGCATTACAATAGGGAGGTGAGGCAGCAGATAAAAAACCTAAGGGGCTAGTACCATTTTAATTGTGAATCTTTCCTAAGAGGAATAGGTTGAGGAGACGCCACCTCTCTAGGTCAGCCTTAATTTCCTCCAGGAAGGGAATAAAATTAATCTTGCAGTTCTGTGGAGTTGGAAGTAAGTTTCATGCCTAAATATGTGATATCTGACTCCTTCCAAGTCCACGGGCTCCTGATAAGGGATTGCTGTGTGGATAGGGAATTCAGGGGAACAACCTCGGGCTGAAACTGGTTAATTCATAGCCTGGATACTCCTGTGAAAACACTAAGTAAGGTCCCTGAAACCCCTGCTGCCTCGCAGTGGCAAACCAAGAGCAATAATAATGTGATGCCTGAATTTCCAGGATAAAACATATACTCAACAATAAGCAATGAAGAAAGGTACCCTGGATTGGAACGGTCATCGCTTCTACATTTTAGCAATGTGAACCCCGGTGCTTGTGAAACAACTCAATTACAAAGAAATTAAGCAGAAGCTGCATGGTGCTAAAATAAACTTTCGTGTGCTGTTCTGGACCAGGCTGGTGCTTAGCTCTAACCAAGGTCAACACGGGTTTCCCAATGCTGAAGCTGTGAAGAAAGATTATACAATGGGGTATGAAAATCCTGTAACCTTATTGGTCAAAACACATCACATAACCGTGGCATAACTTGTAATAACCCACTCCTGAGAAATGGCATTTATAAAAAACATACTTAAACACATTTTAAATTTATTTTACACATGGGGCCATTGTATAGTTGCAATAAGGCACTCCAGGGTGTGGGTTATTGGAGGATTTACCCACTTCTTGTGTGGTTAAGTCACTTGGCTGCACCTCGTGACACACCACACAAGGCATGGATAAATCCCCCAATAACCCACACCCTGTCATGCCTTATTGCTTAAATTACCCAATATATTTCCGGAGATGTTCAGAATGCACCTGAAATATTGATCAGCTTGGAAGGATTTTAATACACCTGATAAAAGGGCAGAGACACACCCCCAGCTCTGGAGTACCATTGTAAGGTATAAGCCAATCATTGACTGCTTCTAGTCACACAGTGTCCCAAACTAAATTTTGAATTGTCATACAGGTCACTCTGAGAAGGTGTGTGTTGTGTTCATGATAGTTTAATCTCATCCCATCTGTTGACTGCAGGTGCGGATTGCTCCTCATTTTAAATCATGAACGCAGTGAACCTTCTGGTAAGAAACTCTTTTTTATCATATGGGAAGCTCTCTAAGGGCAACAGATCAAGCCTAATGGAATGCATGCCTTCATTATATGCAGACTACTGTAGGAGTTTCCAGATCGGTAAAATGACACCAGACTGCTTTACATGCTAACTTGGGCAAGGATTTCATTTTTGTACCAATTATTTGGACTGATCTGGTAATAAATATAAACAACTTCAGCTGTGTTGGCAATGGATCAATTTAACGGTCGCAATGTGCAGCGATGCAATGCTTTTATATGGGGGGGGGCAGCAGGCTGGGTGAATGTGTAACCAAGCTACTGGGAAAGGGGGTGGATAATCAGATCACCACCTACAGTACCCAGGAATGTTCTATATACCAATGATAGCCTGTAGAAATCCCAAGTGTTAACCAGGTCCACTCTAAATAAAGTATGGCTCTGTGGTCAGCTAGCCCGTCATAAATAATCACAGGTTTAAATGGTGGTACTTTTAAAACAAACAATGAGTTTTTACATAGTCTGTTATTTGAAAGGTAACAGAGCAGTGGAATTCCATTGCTCAGGCCCACCTTGGACCAATTGATTGAGGCGAGGGTCACCGCATTAGTTAAATAGCCTTGGCTGAGGTTAGCTGGTGAGGGGACAGAGCCACATCCTGCTGTATCCTTTAGCAGTTTTCTCACTGTGCCACAGAGTTAGATTGTAGTGGCACAGTGTTGGTTATGAGTTATAGTTTAGTAAATGTTGTCTTATGGTTATTGCTGACTGTTTTTTTATATACAACTCATATATATTATGACATCTACTGTAGGTTAATTCGTAGTATTATATTCCACTACTGAGGTGACAGTAAATGTACAGATCTAAGCAGACAGCTCTTTACTCAGCAACACCCCACTAAAGGTGTTTTTTTTTTTTTTGCATTAAGCTGGCCCAAACAAGCTTCTCAAGCATGGTTAAGATCTAACTGTGACAGGTAAACCTTACTGCTGTGTAACTTGAAATGTAAAGGGGGCACAGACTAAAGACAAGAGATCCTAAATTATTAAACATATTAAATCATTGGGTGGGCAAATAGCTTCTCTGCAAGAAATGCATACACCTGAACAGCATGCCACACTCTGGAGAAGGGAATGGGTAGGGCAGGTATTTGCTGCTGGCAACAGCAATAAACATGCTGGTGTAGCTGTTTTAATTCAGATAAATATCTCCTTTCAGGTAACAGAACAACATGCCAACCCCATTAGGAGGTATATAATTATTAAAGGCTTGCTGGGCATCTCTGAAATAACTCTGGCCTCTGCTTACTATGGGCCCAACATAGAAGAACTGCAGACTTCACGGCTCTTTCAACAAAGCTCCTACGTACTCCCAATGGTCCCATTGTCCTTGCTGGAGACTGGAACCTAGTTCCAGATAACTGCCTTGACCAATCCAAATCCAGATGGTTAGGTTTATCTTCCACCCAGTGAGCATTCCGGGAGTTACAGGATTCACTGGAGGTGGTTGATAAATGGAGGACACTGCACCAGACTGTGAGAGACTACACATTCTGGTCAGCAGCCCATGATTCCTACTCGAGGACTGATTTTTTTCCTTTCTTGTTCTGAAATTCTGAGGATTACCACCCTTTGTGAAACTAAAACAAAAGTAATATCCGACCACTATAGAGTTATTTTATATTTTCTACCCACTCTGCAAGTGGAAAGGGATAAACTCTGGAGGCTTAACACCCTCCTCAAGGATCAGAAATGTTTAGATAAAATTAAACAATGTGTAGTCAAATTCTTTCAAATTAACTTCCATTCTGCACCAAGTGTGGCTTGTTTATGGGGGCATTTAAATGTACCTTGGGGGGGGCCTTATCAGACTGGTATCCACCAAGAAAAAGATAAGGGAAGTGGAGGGGAAACAGCTTTTGCATTCCAAGACTGGAGAAAAAAATTTCAGGGGAGAAATCTCATTCACTAATCTCCAGCTAAACATGGCTAGAGCTAAATATATCAAACTCTTAGAGAGAAAGCTGAATTTGTGATTTTTCAAGCTAAAACCAAATATGTGGATCAGGGGGAAAAAGCTGGGAAATTGTTGGCTCTCAGACTCAAACAACAGGAATCTGGTAAACTGATTAGGTCAATCAGGGCACAGCCTGGTCAAATGCTATCTGACTCTAGAGACATTAATAAAGCATTCTGTTAATTTTTTCGAGAATTTATATACTAAAGAAAATCCTGTGCAGATCTGAAAGATCCAACACTTCCTCCAGCAGGTTAACCTACCTAAAGACTCTGGAGACCAACTCGATATGTTGGGGGCTAATATCTCCCTCAGAGAAGTACAACAAGCCATTTCCTCCCTTCCCTTGGATAAGGACCCTGGCCCTCATGGCTTCTCCCTGAACTTTTATAAAGCAATGGGCACCAACATTTCTACTCAACTCACAGCACTCTTTAAGGAGGCTAAACACAAAATGAATGTGATCCCAAATCTGCAAGAAGCTCTAATCACATTGCTCCCTAAGCCGGATAAGGACCATACCTTATTAGGCAGCTACAGGCCTATATCAATGCTAAATATTGTTATTAAATAGTGGCAAAGATCCTGGCTACAAGAATCAATCAAGTCTGGCAGAAGCCAATAGGGCCTTAACAAATAGGCTTTATGCAGGCCATCTGTCAATGGATCACCTTCGGAAACTGGCACATACACTCTTTGCATCCAGGGAATCACAAGATCCAGCAGTGCTTCTTTTTCTGGATGCAGAGAAAGCATTTGACATGGTGTCATGGATTTTCCTATTTGAAACATTGGCTGTATTTGGCTTCCCTGCTTCTTTTGTTGACTGGGTCAAACTATTATACAGTAAATCCTTATTAAAACGAACCTCGTTATACTGAATATCTGTTATAACGAATATTCGTTGAGGCTCTCCGGCTCCCTGGCTCCCAGCTGTGAACAGTGCACCATTAGACTTTTTACCTTACTGTTTTTTTGTTTTTCTTTTTTACAGGGTGTGCTATCTTGTATATCTGGGTACTGAAACTGAGACAAAGAAACTGTTAATCTCAGCCTTTACTCCACCCCAAACTCCAACCTTTCTGTTTAGAGTGTTGCACTCCCTTGATGCTACAACTGCTGCTGCCATGCAGCAAATGTGCATGTTTCCCAGGTTTGTTTACATTTTCACTCTAAACTCACTCTCCTGCAAATCACTGGACGCTGTCATCTATGCAGCCCAGGTGAATGGCAGAGGATCTCCCTGGGTAACTCCTGCTGGACTTAAGCCTGCACCGCCTGGCCAGATCGATTGCCAAACTGTTTGCTAGCACCCGAATAGCATGGGTGATACCATCAGAAATGAGACCTCAAAACAGATGGCTCTGGTGAAAGGCTTCAGAATATTGAACCCAATGCACTGTTGGTGTACTACTAAGGTGGTTTTTGGGGGACTTACAGACTGTGGGTCGTTCAATAACACCCTAGGTGAGTCCCTGTGCATACTGAATCACTCTGTAAATGACCAAACTTTTGCCGTTGGAATTATTATCTGCTTGGGTTGTGCAGAAGTACTGTGGGGGTTACTGGACTCACATTCCACCAAGACCACATTTGCAGTCAGAATTGGCATCCTTCAATGTAACGAACGACTTGGTATAACAAACGTTCAATATGGACCCAAAATCATTTGTTATAGCGAGGGGTTACCGTACTCCCACCCCTCAGCTAAAAGATGGTGTAACTGCACTTTGTCCCCCTCTTTTGCACTAGAGAAAGGCATAAGGCAGGGATGCTTCCGATCACCCTACCTATTGAACCTGCATTTAGAACCTTTAACCAGATGCATTATAGTAAATGAAAATATAGCAGGTATCAATGTGGGGGGGTGAGTCGTATAAGATTTCCACATACACTGATGATGTGTTGCTTCATCTCTTGAATCCCAACCAATAAATACCAGCTCTGTTTAATTTATTGTATGAACTTGGTCACCTATCTGGATATAAAGTCAGTCTCACCAAAACATGCATAATGCCCCTCAATTGCCACACTCGCAAAGACTAAACTTTCCAATAGGGGAGTACTTGGTGCCTGTCCAGAGCTCCAGCATTATATGTTATCAAAACCTGGATCCCTTACTGGCCAAAATGAAACAAGACTTGAAACACTGGCAGACCCTTCCCTTAATACTCTGGGAAAGGACCAATATAATTAAAATGAATGACCTCCCAGAATATAGTATCCCATTGTGATGGTAACTTTAGTTCTGTCAAATGCCTGGTTTATTCAACTTAAGTCTGCTCTTTCATTTTCGTCTGGTGGGGCAAAACCCCACCAGGGCCTTTCAGAAGCTGACCAGACTGAAAGACAATGGAGGCTTACAGCTACCAGATTTTAAATTATACTACTTAGCTATTAGGGAAGTCAATTTCTATAGTGGAGGAAACACTCCAATCAAACAGATCACAAATCTTACCTCCCAATATGGAAGGCTATGGAAGAAAATTTATGCACAAATGCTGGTATTAATATCAAGGCCCTTCTTAGCATTCCCTATACCAAACTTCCGAAAGCTCTAAAGTCCACTCCAATCGAAACTTCAATGCTGGTTGGTAAACAGCTTCACAAGCTGCTAGGCACAAGACCCATCTATGATCCAGAACAGCCCCTAACTGGGAATCCAAACTTCACTATCCTACAAAGGCCTTTACCTGTAAATCTGCTGGGATACATCCCCTTAGATAATCTTACTATTTTTTTAGATGGGTGATCGCTTGTTTCATATAATAAGTTTAAGCAATTATGGGCACCCAAACCTGTACCAGTTTTCACATTCCTCCAGATCCAACATTCACTGGCTGTTATGTTAGGCCTCAGACCCTGGGGAACTGGTGAGTTTGGAAAGTGGGACGAGTTGGAAGCTTTAGCAAGTCAACGCCATGCTACATCTTTATTATATAAGAAACTATTAATTCTGACCACTCCGGAGAATGATTCAACTTGTTTGTACTGGCAGTCTGAATTCCCTGAATTATCAGATCCCACAACTATAGCTGTGTAGTGGAAAAAGAATTTTAAATTCCTTAGATTTGATGGGCTCAGATTAATGCAGTTTAAAATTAATCATAATCTCTATTACACCCCTGTCAAATAAAAAAGGGGAAAACTTGAAACAGATACTTGCTCAAGATGCAAATTGCACAAAGGGATACTTAAGCATCTCCTGTAGGACTGTCCCAGAGCACAACCTCCATGGGAAGAAATCAAAGACAGAATGGACCCTCTCCTGGGATTAATGGAAGATTTTACTCCCCAAATTTGCTGAACCTAGAATCTGTACTTGGGTTAAGAAAATATCACATTTCTCTAATTGCAGCTATGGTTAAAAAACATATCCTCAAACAGTGGATGGATGAAGTTTTACCAACATATGACAATGGCATAATGCTGTGTTAGAAGCCTTACATATGGAGTGAATGATCTGCTCTATGAGAAATGCCCACATACTGTACTTAGCACGATGGTGAGCTTTAGATGCCTTACTGATCAATGCAAGTTGAACTTATCATGGTGGCATTGTTTCAGCTACTTAATGGGATTCCTATGTTCATGTTGGTACCCCATCAATTGAGTGCTACCAGAATAGCACCGCACAATAGTCTGCTAAGCACTCACATCGACAGTGAGGGGGGAGTTACAGCACTTGCTGTAAGCACTCCCCTGGGCATTGTCCATGGTCCTGTAATCAGGACAAGAGCTACAGGGAACAGAAGGCTAGTCAAGCTGCTCCCATGGGGCATCGAGCAGCTTGGCTAGCAGCAGTGGAGACCAGGATTCTAATCCTGATCTCTGACCTTTTGGCATACCTCGGGACTTAATTTTTTTTTTTTACATGGGTCCGTAAGTGCCCCACATATTTTAACTTCCCCTGCAGTCCACTCCCCCGGAGTGAGAATATTTAAGTCCAGGGGGTGTGGGCAGCAGAGCCCCTGTATCAGGGGTGGGGGGGGCAAAGCCTCCCCCCCCCAGAAAAAAACAGTGCTGTTTTGACCGCACACATCATGCCAATGTTATTCTTGTCAGCACTGTTTGGATCCAGTGCCTTGATGTCATATTCTTCTTTGAATTTTATTTAATAATGTATGAGCACATATATTTTTCATGCTTAATACCTGCTCCCTGAATGTTTATGGGACTGGTAGGCTTCCTTTATACTGCTGTTTGTGTTAAGTTTAGTAGTTTGTAGTTGTTGTGTCCTGTTTTGTTTTTGAAAAATAGTGTTTACTATTTTCAAAAAAAATAAACTTTTACAATAGTAAACAGGTAATTCAAAATACAAACAGAACCGTGAACCATATTCAAAACATCCTGACAGATCAAACAGGGCAGTGTCCCTGCCCTGTAGAGCTAGAAGACAAGGGGCTCCATAACCCCCAATCATAACATTTGGGGTGTCACTGAGCCTGTTTAAATGGTAGACAGTCATCAGACTTCTGCTTACAGCATGAGGGGAAACTCCTCAGCAGTGCCTTGACAGCTGGGCAGCCAAGATCTCCTGAACCAGGAGAGTTATTGTGTGTGCTCCACCATCCTCCACCTCCCCACTATGAAAAGGTATATGAATGCAATGGAGCCCGTGCAGAGACTGGCTCAACCCTTTTTCTGCTATGGTCATAAGGACGTAGTCCCCGACCCAGAGGGGAACAGTTCTATAAATAGGGCTATATTGGAGACTGGTGCAGGGTGCCCCATGTGCAGTAATACCAATTAAAGCAGGCATAACAAAAAAAAAAGGAAAAACAGTCCATCTTTTAATACTGAATGCCACTGTGGGGAATGCAGTGACCTGTCCCCCTTAGGATGTGAGGGGCAATTAAGAGAAGGTGAACAGGAAGCAAGGAATGTCCATCTGTAGAAATCCTGGCTAGAAAAAGAACAAAGAAAAAAAAGAAAAAGAAAATTTTAAGCAGTTATTTGGCTGAAGTCAGCCAAATCCTTGTTGCTTTCACAGTGGTGAAGGATTCAGCAGTGGTTTAACAGGAGAGGAGGCAACCACCATTTAGGTTGAGAGGGCCTTTGCCCCTGGAGTCAGTGATGTACAGGGTACTCAGTGGAAGCAAGACATTCTTGAGGAGTACTGTAGTAAGCCTCAAAGTCAATGAGTACTGGAGTAAAGGAGCCTTTGGGTGATGCAGACAATCAGAAGCTTCTATCTTTCTCGGCATCTCGTTCAAGCATTGTGAATGGAGGGTTGAGTCAAGGCCTGCATTTCTTTCTTCACCTGTACCAAGGGTGCTATCCTACTATCTGTGGCCTGTTCAGTGGAGCTGTCTGTAACAGCCTCCCTCTCATGGCTCCTGCTCCGACTTCTTTGATGCTCAATAGATGAAAAGTCCAGGTAAACAGCATTTCTTACCTCTTATCATATTTGCCGTTGGCAGGCTTCTACCCCTCCTGCTCAGTTACCTCTGTTGTGTGTCCCCCGGTGGGTTAGTTTGTTTAATTATGTCCAGAGCTGGGGTGGTGTCCATGAAGGAAGGCTGAAGCCTACACAGTGTTTCAGGGAAAACTGCTTTGGGCCAAGAGCAAAGTCCTCTGCTGCATTTGGGGAGTCGAAGGAGAGATTCAGTCTATTATGGGCAATCCCGAGAGTGGTGGGGTATTGAAGACTGAAAGGCACATTGAACTTCTAGAGGGCTTTTCAGACTGAGGCGGAGGCCCACTGCCTTTCAATGAGCACTGGACAAAAGTCCAGGAATATCTGGATTAGATGTCCTTGCCACATGAGACAGCTCCATTCCTTTGCCAGTGTCATTATGCATTCCTTGACTGGGAACCTCAGGAACTTGGTGAGGATCAAATGGGGTCTATTTTCCAGCTTCACTGGGGGAGCAAGTGAGCTGTAAGAGCACTTGATTTCGAGAGGCATCAGCTAGTGGTGCTTATGAAGGATGGGGAGGACATTTTGCAGACATCCGTTGGTGTCCCATCCTTTTACCCTGTCTGGGAAATCCACAAACTTGGTTCTCCATCTTGTCCAGCTTATCCCATTACATTTTAATGGTTCTATCCTGCTCTCAGAGATGTGCTGTGATTCAGCCTATGTAGCCCTCTTGGTGGACCGCTTGTTGTTCTACATAGGTCGTATGCCGGGTGAGAGCTGCTACATCTTCAGCATTATGTTGAGCGAGGGATTTAACATCCCCAATGTCAAGCAGGAGTTTCCTAAACATGCCCATTATCTCCTCTAGGATGACTGGAGCCATCAGAGGAGCTTCCCTGAAAGCAGCATCATTTCCTGCCATGTGACTGAGGCCAAAAGGGAGAGACAGACTTGAGCACCATGGCTCTGTTAGGAGACCGTTCAAGACAGGACAAACAAAGACTTGTTCATGATAGTCATGGCTGCCTGGTAAGGGCAATTCTGAGTCCAGATACAAGTGTTTTATGTATGATGTTGAGGGATTTTGGGTGAGGGGGGAGAGAGAGAACTGATAGATTAAGCTGCCATCTTGTTGGTGGTCCAAGCCACCCCCCCATAGGATTGGGATTCTAACAAAGGGTGGAAGATGAGGAGTTGCATTTAATGATTAGGGCTGGGGATGATGGTGGGGGTGGTTTCTTTTTTAAATAAAATTATGTTTTCTGAATATGAATGGGGATGAATTTAACATTATTTGTCATATTCGGAATATACTATTTGCTATTTGCACACCCTAAAATGAAACTGCTATGCAGTAGATAAAGGCCAAGGCATGTATTTATGCCACCCCTTAAGGATAGCCCTGAATGAATGGCCATCAGGTTGACGGGACCTGATAAGAGGTGAGGTCACTAAGTCCCTGGGATAGGGCTCCGCAAGGGAGTCAGTTTCTTTAGTTAATTAGGGCTATCAGTGTAGTGTTGGAGGGAGGCACACACAGCTGGAACAACTATATACTAAATTCAGGAATAGATCATAATGCTGATGTACTGAATTCATATTGATGTCATTTGCTGACACATTAAGATGTGCGTGGGCATGACTGCCTCCAGGTTAATGTTCACCATGCCTGGGAGAATCCCACTCACAAATGGTCTTAACAGTGCTACAGTAGGTGTCCAGGGACCACAAAAATGGCTGATAGGGTTTTAGAATGTAATAAGAGCAGTAGTGCCTCTTTTAAAGGGAACATAAACAATGTTGTTTACATTTTTAAAATAATTGCTAATTTGAATGTGCAAAGTCTGTTTTATCACTCCAGTGTATTATTTTGTGTTTGGGTTTTGAAATAGTCCTTTTTTTTCCTTATTTTGGGCCCCATTTTAATGTAGCATTTCACCACCAAATACTCATTTTTAGGGCTGCAGTGGGCAGAGCCCTGCAGAGCTCTTGTGATGAAAAAGGAACTTGCACTCGGACCAAACAACATGTTAGAGTTCCTTCACAGTCGCCTCCATGATCTATGAAGCACTCTGCTGTGTCAGTGCAGTCAACTGCACTGCATTATTTTATTCCAGTCCACATTCATGGTGGAGCATGGCACAGTCCTCTGTGTCCAAGATGGCCACCAAACCATACTGTGCATGCACGACCACTAGTGGATGTACTGTGTGGTGTGGTGGCCATCCTGGTCATGGTCATGGTGGACTATGCTATGTTTCGCTGTAACTGCCGATTTCTTTCTTTTTTAAATTATGCATATCCCCCCACCTGACCCTCCATTCCAGCACTAGTGATGGGCCAAAAAAATATTTTGCTGGAAATTCTAGCAAAATCAGCAATTTCGCAATGCAAAAACATTTGTGAAATTTTTGCGTTCCTTGAAAATTATTGCATGGTGAAATTGCCAATTGTTTTTCATACCCAGCCACTTAGAAAAGGCCTCTGTATTTTTCCCTGATTTCCACTTACAATAAAATGTTTACTGCCCTGGTGGTCTACTGGACCCTCCCCTTCCCTATCCCCGATCTCTCCTTCACATATGTGCTATCCTTCCTAGATGGTATAGCAGTCCCCCCCACCCCAATGTCAGACTCAGTTACATCTTCAGAGTGTGTAGAAATGGAGCTGCCCTTGGCACTTTGTGGAGTGATCACAGCTACTTTAGTAATGTTTTTGCTAGAGTGTTGTTAGCTAGTAATTTAATCTACTGCCCTGTTTATTCTCTGCTGCTCTTCTCTGCCAGTCTCTAGCTTCTCCCTTCCTTGTGGCCCCTGGGGCCTCCCAACATCTCCTGATTTCACCCTTCCCCACTGCTACATAGTCTCACCTCTTCCGCTTAAGTGCCCTGTAAACACCGTTTATCAGTGACCCGATTGTCCTGACTATTTTCCCAGCATTCAGCCACTATGATTCTACCCTTTACTAATCTCTGCTGGAAACTTCATAAATCAACCCAACTTCCTAGTGACTTCGCCACATACCGTATGCTCCAAAACCCTTGTACCAAGGCAACAAGATTAGCAAAGTCTGAATACTTTAAAACGGCCTTCCTCGCAAACATAAATATTCCATCAAAATTCTGGAAGGTGGTCCATGCCCTCTTCACACCCCAATCCCATCTTCCCTCCCAGTCCTTAAAATAAACAACACTCTAGTGACCAACCGGAGAGCGGTGGCCATGGAATTTAACTCCTACTACACCTCATGTGCTACTGAACTTCTAAAGTTCCTCCCTTCCTACCCCCTTCAACCTTCTCCAGTATCATAACCCCTCCCTCATCCTCTCCCTCCTCATTCTCCTTCTCCACCATCACCACTGATGATGTGTTAAATGCCCTGTTCACTATCAACCCCTCAAAAGGTTCCTTTCCTGATGACCTTGACCCCAAAGTCCTCTCTCTGTCAGCCCCTGCCATTGCTTACCCCCTCTATCTCATTCTAAACCTCTCCTTCTCTATAGGCTCAGTTCCCACCTCATGGAAGCATGCTGTGGTCCTTCCCTTACCAAAATGTGAGGACCCCTATTTTCTTAGCAACTATCACCCCATCTCTCTTCTCTGTGCTCTTGCTAAACTTCAAGAACACCTGGTTCTCACCCAACTTACCTCTTATCTATCTACCCCATTCCAATCTGATTTCAGGAAAAAACAGTTCACTACCACCTCCCTGTTCAGGCTCATTGACTCCATCTTCACCGGGATGGACAATGGCTTTATCACCTCTGCCATTTTTGCCAACATTGCCAAGGTGTTTGACACTGTCTCCCATTCCCTTCCCCTGGACTCTCTCTCATCAGCTGGCCTGTCATCTTCAGCCACTAACTGGTTCAGGGCCTATCTCACTCATAGAACTCAATCAGTTAGGATCTGTGGTGTCACCTCTCCACCTCCAGATCACCACTAGAGTCCCACAGGGCTTGGTGCTTGCTCCCTTGTTATTTTCAATCTTCCTAAATGACCTGCCATCAGCCTGCTCCCCTCTCTCCTCTATCCACATGAATGCCAATGATACAGTCTTGTACACTTCTTGCCCAAGTCCTGCTGAGGCTACATCCAGCCTGTAGCATGATTTCAACCAAATTAAGCTCTGGTTTGCTAACCATCATCTCTTCCTCAATGCCAAGAAGACTCTCTATGACCTTTGGCACTAGGCAGAGACTCTCTAGGCTCCCCAGTCTGCCCTCTTTCCACATGCTGGATGGGACTGTGTTAGAGGACACTTCCTCCTTCAGACACCTTGGGGTTTCGCTGGACCAACACCACAGTTTTTCTGGACATATTGATGCCGTCTTGAAAAAACTGCACCCCAAGGTTGGTGCTCTGTTCAGGAACTGTAGTTGAATTCCTCCTGCAGCTAGGCATGAACTTGTCCAGAAGATGATCCTCCCCATTTTCGACTACTGTGACATAGTCTTTGGTGCTGCTCCTAAATCCTCCCTGACCAGATTGGACACCCTATTCCACTCTTTCTGCTGCTTTGCCCTTGATGCTCCCTCTTGCACTCATCATTGTGATCTCTATCATGTCTTATCCTTCCCATCTCTCACAAACAGACACCTCTCCCACTGTGCTAAGTTCACCTCCAAACACTGGTTTGGTGAATTCCCAACCGACCTCTCCTCCTCATTTATCACCCCTTCCCTTTTCTCTCATTCCCTTAGATCTACTGATTCATGCAATTTGGTGATCCCTCAGTGCTCTACCCTCATTGGTCAGTCAAGCGTCTCATACTGCTTCCCCAAAATTTGGAACTCCCTCCCTCAAGTTCATCACTCCTTCTGCTTCCTACTCCATCAGTTCATCCCTTCACAACTATCTTTCATCTAGCTGCTCCTACCATGACCCTCCCTGAACCACTTTTTTGCATTTGTCTAGACTCACCCCTATCCTATATCTACTCCTAGCTTAACCTTTCCTTCCCCCCATCTTTTCTAGCCTTCCCTGCCCCCTTGCAGGGTTCTCCACATCCTGAAGGTGTCCCTTGGGCTTGGCTCTCCTTCCCTTCCTCCTCCCCCTCTACTTACCCTTTTTACCCAAAGCATTTGGCACTCCCCTAAATCCCCCATCTCTCCCAGTCTTTCCTGCCCCCTCACAGGGTTCTCAGCATCCTTGAGGGGCCTCTAGATTCGGCTTCCCCAACCCTCCTTCCAGCATCCTTAATGGATCCCTTGGGCTTGGCTCTCCCTTCCCCTTCATCTTCCCTCCTCCCCTCCTTTCACCTATTGTACTTGATTACTGTACATACCCTCCCAATTCCCTCTCCCCTTGGCACTCCCCCAAATCCCCCCACCTCGTCTAGCAGTCCTTGCCCCTTGCAGGGTTCTCAATATCCTGGAGAGGTCCCTGGGTTCAGCCCTTACTCCCCTCCTTCTCCCTCCCCTCAATCATTTTTCTGATTGCACTTGATACCTACTTGCCCAGTTCCCCCTTCCCTTGGCACTTTAAGAATTGTCTATACCTCATGCACTTGCTAATGCTTTTGCACTTCTCTGCAATTTTCCCCTCTGCTACATAGATACATAGATACATAGATACATAGACAGTGTTGGCAGATAAGGGCCTATGGCCCACCCAGTCTGCCCATTTGAGCTTGTAAGTTCAGTTTGTTTTCCTAGAAGTCTGTTGCCCCTTACCCCTGACCTCCAGAATTCCTTTATGTCTATCCCATGCATTCTTAAATCCCGTGATTGTTTCAGCCCCCACCACTTCCTCTGGCAGGGTGTTCCACTTGTCCACCACCCGTTCTGTGAAGAAATTCTTTCTCATGTTTCCTCTGAATCGTCCCCCCT
Organism: Neoceratodus forsteri; assembly: GCA_016271365.2. Lineage (NCBI taxonomy): Eukaryota > Metazoa > Chordata > Ceratodontiformes > Ceratodontidae > Neoceratodus > Neoceratodus forsteri. The sequence goes on along the minus strand of CM057456.1, from coordinate 1,220,646,158 downwards.
CCAACTTCATCCCATGCCCTCTAGTCCTGGAACATCTTTTTCGCTTAAAAATAGTGTTTTCCTGCACCCTGTTCCTCCCTGTAAGATACTTGTATGTCTCTATCATATCCCCTCTCTCCCTCCTCTCCTCCAGGGAGTACATGTTCAGTTCCTTCAACCTGCTATATTTCTTTGTTCTGATTATACCCAAGGAACCCTTACTACTAGTATTTATTTTCAGTATTAGGTACATGCCTGTGATGTCCTCTTGTTCCCCTTCCCCATACACTAAATTGCCTACTGTACGTTCACTGTATGTAATTGTTGTCTTATGCACCTTGAATGTATTTCTCTTCATCCTCTCTTTACCCCTTTCTCCCAGGTCTTACTGAGAGATGAGCAACTTGTTGTTCAGTGTGCTTTCTTGGTGAAACATTTCAATAAATAAACAAATAAATAAGTAAACATAGATCTTTTTTTTTTTTAATACAGACAAGGCAAACGAGCTATCGCGTGTGCATTTCCTGCTATTTGGAACCGATTCCAATCTGTACTGAAATTAACTAGCATTGTCTCAGTTAACGTCTATAAAGTGCTAAGTACATCTAAAATAAAAGATATTTGCAACTGTTATTAAGCCACTCCCAACCCTTATGTGTGCCCCTTACTTATTGTCCCTATTAGCACTAATCCTAGTCTTAACTGTAATCTCTTAGTTTAAATTTGCTCTCCGTGGCTAAAACTTCAAACATTCCATATTTACTCCTCTACCCTTTTCCCACTCTTGGCTTCCTATCTATATATTACTCCTCCTTACTCTTGTTAACCATCCCCCTCTCCCTCAACCCTGCCTACCAATTTTATCCTAGCTCTCCTGTCTTTGCTTAATATATCAAGAGTATTTATTGCATATACCAGTATTATGTTTATAAACCCTACCTTGTAATGCTTGAACGCTATGAACCAAATGTTCCTTCACTGTTCACTTTTTTACTATGTTGTATCTTACTATGTAACATCTTTTTTTGAACTAGGTGTGCACTTTGCATACTTGTAATCAGTGTTGCTTTAGTAAGTGTTGCTTTATTATGTAATGTATTTTTGTATGTGTACATGCTACAGGACGTCCTTGTGAATGAGCTTGCTCAATGGAGTCTTCTTGCAGTAAACTTGAACTCAACTGACATTGGGGAGGGAGAGGAAATGCTAGACCAAAAGGGAAGGATAGCACATATGTGAAGGGGAGATCGGGGATAGGGAGGGGGATCTGCTAGACCACCAGTGCAGTAAACATTTTATTGTAAGGGGAAAACAGGGGAAAGTGAGAGGGGTCTGCTAGACCACCAAGGATGCAGTATTTTACCCCAAATGGTGGAAGTTTGCCCACAAGGAGAGAAATTCTGCTATTTGTGGGTGAAATGTTGCCATTTTCAGGTGGAATTTTCACATTTCGTGAAATGTGCGAATTTCATTACCTTTTTTGTGGGGTGAAATATGTTAATTTTACCCATCTCTATTCAGCACCCACCACCCCAGGCTCCCCAGAAACATAACAATGACACAGGGGGTGCCCAATCACCCAGTGTCATGATCATGTTCCGTGCACCCTTTTATTTTTTCAACCCCCACCGGCCCTCCATCTCAGCACCCAGCCCCTCATCCCCCTGCAGGAACATAACAATGACACTGGGGGCACCCAATCCCCCAGTGTTGCAATCATGTTCCATGCCCCCTACTTATTTTTTTATCCATCTACAGTGTCTGACCCTTCCTCTCAGCACCCACCACCCCACTCTTCCAGAAAGATAACAGTGACACTGGGGGTGCCCATTCCTCCAGTTTTATGATGGCAATTCCTCAGTCCTTTTTATTCCTCCAGTAAAAGGAAAATGGTCCATCAATGTCTTTTTTAACCCGTAAAAAGAAAAGAGTCCATCAATGTCTTTTGCACCTTTACCATCCCCTCACTGACCCTCCCACTCAGCACCCACCACCCCCACACCCCCCAAGCCCTTACTTACCCATCAGGGGTCCAATGTTGTAATCCTTTCTGAACCACAGATATGTCTTTACTCTTCACAGCTGGACTACAAGCTGAAGAAACAGGTATGCCGTTCAATGTATCTGAATAGGGTTTTGAAATTAGTGGCATAACTTGGGCATTTTTGCATATTTGTGGCCCAAACATTCAACATGCCTTCTTTGGGACTCTACCTCATGAGCAATTGAACTGTCATTAGGCAGATCTGTACCAATAGGTGATTTTGGGGGTCCCTGAATGAAATCACCTTTCAAGCAGGAGTTGAACATTTCTCTTCCCTTGTTCATGAAGTGGGTCATAAGAAGGGCATGCTGAAAATTTGGTGTAAAAATATTAAAGAACAACAATGTTAGGAGCCTACATTGAATTTTGCAAATGCAGCCTTGTAACATTGGTAATTTTCAATATGTTTACCCAAAATTTACAACATAGCCCTATCTTTATACTGTAGCACCTCATGAATGTGACAGCTGTCATTTTTTAAATCCTGGCCTAAATATTTATTTTTTTTTTTTACACCCCGAAAGGTGATTTCTCGGTCCCTCTGTGAAATCACCATTCTGGCAGGAGCTGAACATTTTCTCTGGCCTTCTTCATGATGTGGTGTCATAGGAAGGCTATGTTGAACATTTGGGCCCAGATATTCAAAAGGGTTGCTCATGGCACATCTGGAATGTGTAGTACAGTACGGGCTGCACGCCCATTGGCTTACACTGTGGACCAATGGGCGTACAGCCATACTGACGGTGTCAGTCAGCGGGCAGCGGGGTGGCATGCGGGTGGGGTGCTGCCACCGCTGATGACCAGGGGGGAGCGGATTGGTGGGGATCAGTGGGCGGATGGGGAGGGGGATCCTCTGGACCACCAGGGATGTAGGAATCTTTATAATTTTACTTAAGCCCGTGATCGGGCTGACAGCGGTCCACTGGACCACCAGGGAAAAAGGAATCTTTGTTATGTTACTTAAGCCCGTAATCGGGCTGACAGTGGTCCACTGGACCACCAGGGAGAAAGGAATCTTTATTATTTTACTTAAGCCCGCGATCGGGCTGACAGCGGTCCACTGGACAACCAGGGATATAGGAATCTTTATTATTTTACTTAAGCCCTCGATCGGGCTGACAGCGGTCCACTGGACCACCAGGGAAAAAGGAATCTTTATTATTTTACTTAAGCTCGTGATCGGGCTGTCAGCGGTCCACTGGACTACCAGGGGAAAAAGGAATCATTATTATTTTACTTAAGCCTGTGATCGGGCTGACAGCGGTCCACTGGACCACCAGGGATGTTGGATACTTTATTATTTTTCAAATGCCCACTATCAGGCTGTGGAGCACATTGCCACGCTGCAGGGGGCATCGGTCCCCGACAGCTGCTTCCTGGAAGGACGCCTGGCAGAGCTGATGCAGGGTGCCAGATGCAAGTCACTGGGGATCGGCACACCTGCATGCAAATGGGACCATAATGACGTGCAAATGGCCCCATTTGCGCCTTGCATACATTATGGCCCCATTTGCATATGCACTTTTGAATATCGTGGTTGTTGCACCTAGCACAATGGAACTTGTGGTAGCGCATCCCCCTGCTCCACTCTGGCCACTTGCATTGGCACAGTGCCATCGTGCCATGTGCACTGTGGGTGGCCAGGGTGCAATATTCAACGATACTGAGCCGTGGCACAGCTCCGTTGAATATTGCCCAGTCAACGCCCCTGCACAGTCAAGTTGCGCTACACCCAGACGTGTGCCACAGCCTGGCGCAGTTTGAATATCTGGGCCTTGGTGTGAAAATATTAAAAAAACAACAAAGTTATGAGCCTACATTGAATTTTACAAATGCATCTTTCTAACTTTGGTAATTTTCAATATTTTTACCCAAAATTTACAACATAGCCATATCTTTATAGCACCTCAGGAATGTGACATATGTCATTTTTCAAATCCTGGCCAAAATATTATTTTTATTACATCCCGGAAGGTGATTTCACAGTTCCTGTGTGAAATCACCTTTGAGGCTGGAGTTGAAAATTTTCCCTGCCCTTCTTCATCAAGTGAGGTCATAAGAAGGCTATGTTGAAAATCTGGTGTAAAAATAATAAAACAAAAAAGTTATGATCCTATGTTGAATTTTGTGAACGCAGGCTCGTAGCGTAGATAAATTTTAATATTTTTACCCCACATTCCTCAGCTACAGCCCTATCAGCTCTACCCAGAGTTTGTTTTAATTACGTAGCATTTCCAGAGCCCAGGGACATCAGTTTAGCTGAAGACTACAATGAAGTGGAACACAAGGACAGAAACCCGACTGATGTTACTGGGTTCCGCATCATTGTAGTCTTCAGCTCAACTGGTATCACTTTTTTCTGGAACTGTTAATTAAAAAAATAATATTAGTTGCTGCATTCTTCTGGAGCCCTACACAAGAAGAAAATAGGACTATTTCAAACGAAAATAAAAATCAATACACTGGGTGGTAAAACAGACTTCACATATGCCTCAGTTTACAATTATATTAAAAATGTAATCAAAATTGTTTATGTTTTGAAAAACGGAAGAAAGACTGCACTAGGAACTGAGTGCTGCCAGTGGAGACACTTCAAGTGGCAGGAAGAAGTCAGAGCACTCAACGCCACACAGAAGATTTTGGACATGTGGATTAAGTGATTAAATCCTTTATTCAAGTGTTGCAGATGCAAACATTATATAATAGATTTCACTGACCAGAAAGCCTGGTGCTTTTCACATTGAATGCTTTCAAAAAACAAACACTTGAATAAAGGATTGAAGCATTGTTTATGTTTCCTTTAAAGCAAAGGGATGGAATCCTGGTAATAATAATGTATATAGAGTGTAGTATAGTGGGCATTAGATACACCAGTGAGTTAATGTGAACATTAATAAATATAACATCAATAACAGAGTCCCCTTTAAAGCAAAGGGAGGGAGACCTGGAAATGTAATAGTATATAGTGTAATATGCTGGATGTATTATAAGTCTGTTTTAATAGAAAGTGATGATTGATGATGACTGAAGAAGAACTTACAATGAAGGTGATGCCTTTCTAAGCTGTGTGACATATTAACAGCTTAATAAACATGCATCCTGCTTGATCCCAGCTCCCAGTATGAATATTTATTGTGTGTGTGGTCTCATAGTTTGTGGTACCCCAAGTGTGCATTGGCTGTCCATGTCCCCATTCACCCTGATCCCTTGTGGCAAAGTAAAGGAGAGAGAGAGAGAGAGAGAGAGAGAGAGAGAGAGAGAGAGAGACAGTGTTTCATGGTGTAAGATGGGTGTCCTTCTGAATGAGAAGTGCCACCATATATCCCTGGATACAAGGCAGTGCCCTGCCCTTACATACTTTGTTCACAGAACAAGACAGAATACATACAGTATGGAGCTACACAAATGCAGTGGGACAGGAGGAAAAAACAATTAAAGCAATTAATATAAAGGATAAAGCACAACAGCTGCTGTCTTAATATTTTAATAGGCAGATTTATTTGGCATTATGGAAAACAGCTTGTTAGCATGCCGTGCTTGAGTGGTAATCCCATACTACTTTCATTTGAACATTGACTCTTACATTATGATATTGGCAGTTCCTCCCTTACTGGAAATAATCTTGCATTCCATACTTGGCTAGTGACACACATTCTCTGATCTTCAAATTTGAATTTGGTTGACCTTGTGGTTAACATGTTGTGTCATTTTTATTTTTTTATTTTTTAACGATGTCTTTTAGAACACCTGTGAGTGGATGCTCATTTGTAAGTTCCACGTTGCTTCAGGAATGTAACAACTGGACATTGATGAGGCTCATACTATTTTAATGTTCATGGAATGTTTGGAAATTGTTTTACAAAGGTATTTATCATTTCTTATTGAGGTTTAATACAGGGAAGAATGCATGGTCAACCATACACAACAAGGCTGTGTTTTCATTGAGAGTGTGAGATGACAACATATGGACTTTGAGATTGAAGCTCAAGAGGTCTGTATTGTCATCTCAGCCCTGAGATGGAAACACAAGCTGAGTTGAGTATGGTTGCCCATGTTTTATTTATTTTTTTATAGTGATGATTTTCCAGTATGTCAAAAGTAAAAGTTTTAGTTTATACACAGTAGTAAGAGGGATCCATCTGCTCAATTCCCATCCACCTTTCATCCCTTATAGTCAGTAACTATATTAGAGATAAATTATGTCAATGGGTGAAGCTCAAGAGGTCTATGCTGTTATCTGAACACCAAGATATAAACATAGGGTGAGTTGTGTACGGCTGCCCATAGTTAATTTTTTATAGTATATGGTTTAAAGGAATGAGCAGGTCCTTAGCATGGGGCCACACTTGCCCTTGTAGCCTCCAGCATTCAATCAGAAAAAAAACTTTTTCAAAACAAGCAATTAATCAGATAGTTTTCAAACAATCAGGTGATCAGTACCTTGTGCTGCTGCGACTCATTGCCCTGATCAGCTTAATTTGTCAGGTTGCTGGGATGGATCTTTTAATGGGTGGTCTGCTGTGCATGATGGATCTGGCTTTCCTGCTGGTTCTGCTCCAACCACGCCTCTTTTCACAACCACAACGCCTGGCTGCATTTAACACTATGTGATAGCTGTGCCACTAAGGAATTGAAAGTGGTGGAAGTCAGTGTGAGGTGAAAATGCAAGTAAATTGATAATCAAACATGGACAACAATTTTTTGAGCATTTCCAACAACATTTAGAACATGCACAAAAACTTCTAGAATGTGCACAACAACTTTTGAGAGGTACCCGATTTCCATACATACAGTATAATCTCGATTATCCAGACTGCTTGGGAGACATGAAATTAGTTCAGATAATAGGGAGTCCATAAAACTGTGATTAAATCATTCGGATGTATTCATTTGGGAGACATGCTACCAGCCCATTAGACAGGGAAGTCCAAACCATATACTATAAGGATTTTGAGTTGAAGGAAATTAGTCACAACTCTTAACCATATACTATAATAATTTCACAAAAGAGTTACATAATGTAGAATTTATTGTGACTATTGTAGACCGTATCCCTTTATAGTTGATGTTCTGTTTGGTAACTTTCTAATTTCAGTATTTGTGACCATTTTGTAGACTAGGTGCCTGTATCTTGGGACAGACAGTCTCTAATATTCAAGTCTTCAAGATTTCTAGGTTTACAAATACTCACTCAAACTGAGCTGTAACCCATATACTGTAATTTGATGTATAAGTTTCTATTAGTTCTTATTTTATTAGATACAGTACAACCTCGATTATCCAGATCTCCTGATTATCCAAACTCTGACACTGTCCCCCAACTCTGGTTTGTCTAATGTTGTGGACTCTCAATTATCCAAAATCTCGATTATCCGAACAAATCTGATGTCTCCCAGAGTATTTGGATAATTGAGCTTGCACTGTATGTTGTTTACTAATAGTGTTTAATAGGAAATGCATCCACTAGTAGGTTTTGATTTTGTTGTTCACAGTACAACCCCGATTATCCAACTTTCTTTTAACCAAACATCCAGATTATCCAAATTGCCCAGATTAGCACACATTAGCACCGAAAACCAATTAGCACCTGCATTTGCTCTGTGTAAAAACAATACCTGCTAATTCACTTGTGAAGTGGAACATTTTCAGCCAGTTATGCCTGCGCTTTTACTCCACTCCTCTAATGGTCAAAGAAAAGGATTGCGTTTTGGACATTGCATAAAAACTCCATGCACATAATGCACAGAAAACATTGAGTGACTTGTGCAAATTGTCAAACAATTCAACATCAGTAACTCAAAGGTGTGTGATATTAAGAGGGCTCATGAGACACTCAAGGAGTCTGCAGCCTCAATGGACTGCTGTTAGGGACAGAGCAAATGAAAGTTCATGAAAGGCTGCCATGACTAAGCACTAGACAAAGCACTGTATCTGCAGTTCATTCAGAAGCATGTGCAGGGTGTTCCAAGTTATGGCCCTATTTTAAAAGAAAAGCCCTATAATTCCACAGAAACACCAATGGAATGAACAATGTCTTTACTGCCAGAAAATTAGGGCTAAACAGATCTAAGTAGTGGTACTGAATCCAACAGTTGTCTGTTGTTGTTAGAAGTGTGTGAAGTCAGGAAACTTTTCTTCATAAAAATCTTCATGAAGTTTCTTGACTTCATGTAGTGTGGCATACCACGTCCCATAGTTCTTCAGTGAAGACTATGTGTAGTGGCACTTCACCAGCAGAAATGCTATTGAAGTGCCACTGTCATAGCTTTTGATGGGTGAAACACATTTCACTCACAACCCCATTGTTAGGTAAATTCAAAAAGCACCATCAATTTGAAACAATACCTGGAAATCCTCAACAAATCTGACATCAGAAAATTACTTATAATACAGAAGTTTTAATTATTCTCATCATACAAAATAAATGCGTGTTATTACAAAAATAAGAACACAGCTCCACTATGCCAGCACTTACTGTGGGCCTCTGTTAGGCTGCCAGAGACCAAACAAGTCAGTGCTCACTGAGGCCCTACAATCCAGGAGATGACATTGAGGGAAAGAATGGAAGCAAGAGGTAAGGGTATTGAAAGAAATTAGAGAAACCGGAGAAACAGAATGTTCAATTTGCAGATGTAATGAAGGACACTACCAAAGTGTAGCACAAGGGTCCAGTTTTAACATCCACAGCAGATCAGTTCTGGTATGCATTTCGAGATGCTGTGAACCAGCAGTTAACAAGCACTGGTCAAAGCTGAATGTCTGCTTGCTTATATTTGCTGTGTAGTTGATGGGAATAGATAGGGCAGCAGTTAAAATTAACAAATGAATAACACAAGTTATAACAGTGCAAATTGTCATGACTGGGAAGAAGGGGTGTACACATAACATTGCTGTTTCTTAGAATGTGAGTGACCTTAAATTTTCAAGATAACATTTTTTTGGGTAGCAGGAATTTAGCATGTGTCACAGCTATTGAGACAAGACCAACCATCTGGGATGGGACTACCACTGCTGGAACCATGCCTGTTTCCCCTTGTCCTAATGGCACCAGGTTGCTAGGTAACACTACTGGAAGATCAGGAACAGGCAACAGGATGCAAGTGGGCACCACAGGAAGAAGGGGTAATATTGGGAGAACATGGGGGTCTGAGGTCCCTTGGACCCTCTTGTGTCTGATCTGGAAGCCACTTGCCCACTGTTCCAGCCAGGGGGGGTAGTCCCCCCACCTTGCCTCGGGCACTTTCCACCAGCTCCACTCTCTGATTGTTACTATCAAAAGTCCTATCCAGTAGAGCCATCGTCTTTTTGGAGCTCCATTTTTCAAGATTGAGTCTACCTTGATCTGGGATGACTGTTGTTAGTGGTGTCCACCATTGCGTTTTTGTTCTGCCCCAGTTTCTTGGCCACTGGCTACTTGCCTGCAGCCTGCCATGGTGCTGGTGTCGTCTTCTTACCCTGCACTTTCAATGCTGGTTGCTGTGGTGCTATCCTCCTGCCTGCTAGCTCCACTGGTGGAGTCCACAGAGCTGGAAGCACCAAAGGCCCCTCTCCTCCTGGGTTAGAAAACTCTCCTCTGAGATGGCAAAACAGGCCTCCCACAATGTCTTACCTCTTGCCTGGACTACAACCTGCATCTACTTCTCAAAGTCCATCGTCCCCCTTTTTTTGCTTTTCCTTTTCCTGGCATCTTGGTCTCCACTCAACAAGCTGAAAGCCACAAACGCAGACAACCTGCCCCTGCCTGCAAATAGCTTGATGTGATGCGGGGTTGTACTGTGTTAACAAAATCAGTTAATGTCTTACTTATATTACCTTTTTCATTTGGTACTTTATTTTTAATTATTATTATCATTTTTTTATCAGTCCCAACATACGTTATGAATCAGGTCTCCCCAGGGGAAGGCCTTGCTGTAGCAGCCCAATTTCCTACCAACACCCCCAATATAACCTTTAATTTAACCTTAACCCTACTGTCATGCAGTGCTCTGTGCCCGCCCTTTCTGGGCAGTATATTAGTATGGTAGCCACTTTTGTTCTATACCCCTGTGGATCTGCCATTATTGACTAACTATGCCACAGTGCGCATTCGCCATCTGGTGCAATGTACCTGGTTCAAATACCCCATTGATTCTTGCCTTAGAGGCCCCTGCCTGTCCTTTCTGTTTTTTTTATTGCTTCCTCTGATCCAATTAACACTGCGGTCACTTGAGTAAGGTGGCGGCTGTGCCAGCACACATTCGCCAGACATCTCATCGCACCTGCCATGACCAAAATGGTGGCAACCACTCTGCACATGTGTACCTCACTCTTTGTACCACAGCAGTCTTTATGTTGCCTGCAGCTTGCTGTATAGACACTGCCACCCTGACTATGGGGACACAGCCGGCACAGTGGCACTGAGGGTTGAGGCACTGGACACCACACCTCATGCCACGCCAGTGACCTGAGTTTGGGAGTGAGCTCATGATGCTGGGGGTTGGCAGGTGGGAGGGCTGTTAAATGATAGTAGTGTCGGCGGGGCTTCTATAATCTCTTGGATTGAGAGATGAAGCTTTTTCACTCTCGGCTGACATCCGGTGGACGCTAGGTGTTAGAACAGAGGCTTGGGGGGCTGATGCAATGTCAGGAGGGTGGAAGGAGCACTCAGTTTCTGGGAGCATGACCGCGCCGCCACATGCCCACACTCACATGCATGCTGTTGCTCTGGGTGGAGAAAACCACAGAAAAGCCCATGTGTCTCTGTGGCTGTATATGATGGCCCCAATGCTCTCGGACCCTGCTCCTTGTGGATCCCCACCAGTGACATGGTGGGTGAGAAGCTGACAGGATTGGGGTCAGAAGGGGGCCCAATGACAGAAGTAGGTGGCCATGGAGGAGTAAACAACTCAATAAAAATAATGGGGGCACTACATGTTTTTTGCTCCCTCTACCCTCTTCTTTCAGTTTTTTAGAAGGTTGCAGACCTTACCTGGTGGCTTCTATGCGCAACATGGTGCTTGATCCTGTGTGCAAGTGTCATTTACTGCACGGCAGCTGCTGTGTGCAAAATATCTGACCCACAATGCGCATGCACAAAGCACAAACTCCCCTGACCCCTGTGAACTACTTCTAGCTGCTGTCAATGTGTGACTTGCTGTATAGCTGCTGCTTCCCAGAAGGTGGGGGCACTGAACATTTTCTACCATTCCCCGCTAAACATTTTTGATTGTGTGTCTTGCACAGTAGTACCACACCCAACATAGCACTTGTTCCCCAAGTGCATGTGCCAGTAGGTAAACAGCTGCTGCTGTGCACAAAATGGCCAATGCCATGTACCAGTGCTCGGCTGACCCCTACATTCTGTTGCTTGCTCTATCTCTGTTGGTTCCCAGAAGATGGAGGCACCAAAGTTTTTTTTTTTCTATAGACTTTCTGCTTCTCCATTCAAACCTTTTGGATTGCAACATTGCAGGAGGCACCATTCACAGCATGATGTTTGTTCCCCAAGTGCATGCACCTATTGGCAAATGCACCAGTCAGTGCACAGCAGTCATCGTGCACAAAATGACAGACTGCCAGCTTGCTGCCCCTTGGATCACACCATGTGCTGCTATGAACTACCACTCACTGAAGATGTTTTCCAACCCCTTTTCTCCCAGATATCCCTGTCCATTCATCTGGCCTCCAGTACTCACTCCACATTACAGAGCTACGAGGGAGCCAGAGCAGTGGGTAGCAGTCACACTTATTTGTGGGTGGGAGTTTGGCACCTTCTGCCCAGTGTCCAGCATTGCCAGTTGCCCCCATGGGGTGGAGAACTCTCAGCTTCTCTCTTCTTATACCATTTCAAGCAGGGTGATAGCTCTCTGACACTGGAGTGCCCTCTGCTCCCTCTCTGTGATTTCCTGCTGTATAGTCCTGTTTTCTTCTTTTTTTGTTTTGTTGTAGTTGTTGTATATCACCCTCTGCTGTTGTCAACTCCCACTTCAAAGCCCAGTCCAGTGTGGGGCTACACTACACTACCTAGGCTCAGCCCTGCCAGCTACACCATTATTTCCAGCTGCAACTATCAAGCAGCACAGACAAGCCCCTTAACCAAGCAGCATGCCCCACCTTGCCTGCTCTGTTCCTCCACATACTTCTTGGAACCATATTAAAATGGCGTACCAGACTGGGCCTGCTGCTTCTGGCCTAAAATAACTTTGCTGCTGGATTCTGTTTGAGTGATATATACAGTATAGGTAGATGTTAAAAAAAATTTCAGTAGCATCCTTTCCACTTCATGTATTACACTAAGCTAAATAGCTCACATTAAAGAGGAGAGTTTGAATATTTTTCTTCTGAACTTCAAATTAAGTGACAGAAAAAATGAATGTTCTTTGTTTTACATGAACAGCAGGCATCCACAGGCTCATTTCTTAGAGTGCAATATTTTTTAAACAACAGATTATGTAGAGTCCATTTAAACTATACTGAAGTCACAGTATGAAGTTGGAAAGAGTTCCACATGTAAAAAACAAGTTCTGGTCAGAGCCAAATGGCAGCTAATGAATTAACCTGGCAAGCGATATAACACTGAAGTGTGACATAGATTGTAATTTTACTTGTTATATTATTGTGATATTAAAAATCCAGATTTACATCAGAATAATAGAAAAAAATGATAGAATAATGCAGATGAAGCAATTGTTGACTCTAGACACACAATTCTGCAAATGAGATACTGCATCTCCACTGGACTGTCTGGTGTAAATACATATAAATATCAAATACTGATCTGGAAAGAGAACCAACAAAGGATAGGTTTTTGGCTTATATGTGCAGTGAAGCAAAGCTTCATCCTGAGTCATGCGATACTTTGTGTCGCAATGGAATTGTATGCTTTTTGCATTATTGTGTTTTATATGTTTGTCCTTGGTCGCCCATGATAACAGGCAGCTTTTGCTCCTGGGTCAATCGGGTTATCAAGAAAATCAAAGCAAGCATATGGAATAAGTATGACCTAGTGCTTATAGCACCAGCTTGAGAACCAGGAGATCACAGGTTCAAACCCCACTAGAGCTAAATGCTCATTGTGTGACCTTGGGCAATTTACTTAGCCTTCCAGTGTTTCAGTCCACCCAGATGTGGGAATAGGCAGAAACAGGACCCTGCTGAAATTGAGATGATGTCATCCTAGCTGTTATATCCTTTATAAATAAACTGTAAAAGAGAAAAAAAAATAATGTGCATGCTGCAGGTACCAACTGATTTATTTAAAGAAGCAGATAAAAGCCCATCTTAAATTGAGTGCTAGCAGAGTATTCACCCCACGAAATCTTCAGGGACAGATGTGTGAGTACAGCACTGGGAGATCAGAAAAATAGGTTAGTGCAAACCTCCAAGAACTCTATAGGGCAATAAATAAGGCCATCCACTGGCCATTGCCATGATGTACTTTACAACAATGTAGTAAAGATGAAATAGCACACCAGAAGGAGCCCTCTAGGATACACTACATGAAGAATTTTCTCATCTCCCAAATGGTTGTGCACAAATGGGCTACTCAGATAAAAAATTATCAGGCATTTTGCTCACGCTAATTTTGCTCCCCATATATGGAACAATGTTATCAGTAGGATCCAGATCAGGATGATTTTAACCACTTTATAGATTTATCCACAATTATTTTTTTTCCAGCAAGAGTCTATTTTCTGGTACAGACGGCAGATGCCACAAAAATCCAACTACTATGTAAATATTTTGCTGCTATTTCTTTTTTTAAATCTCTTATTTTGCTTAAGGTATCTTTGTAGTAGTTATTTCTATAAGACACTGACACTCAAGTGCCAACCACAGATACAAGATAGATGCAATAGAAAGTGTCACATTTGTATAGATCCTGATTGATTAGCTGTTACTGAAAATGCTTGTGATGTTACTGATATCTAAACACTTTTAATCTTCATATCATCTGAGCAAGGAGCATGTATAATGTACTTACTGTGAAGCATCAGCAAGTTTTACAATTCCCTTTTCAATATCACCAATGGGAGGTAAAATCAGAATACTACAGTTTCTTTCCATTAATGGAATTGATATTCAGCCTCTGTCTGCTAACTTGAGAACATACAGTATATAGTCGACATTCTCTGCTTAACCAATTAGCCTTAGTCACCCACTTAAAGGCATGTGGTGCAGTGTACCGACAGCGCACCATTCCCACTGATACCTGAGAGAGGGAGAGGCCCCTAGACAGGAACACGATTAGAACCATGGAGGAGTCTGTTAGATGGAAGCATGATTGGGATCAGGGAGAGGGGATGGGATGTAAGTGACACTAACGTGTTTGAGACTGGGACAAGGAAGGGGGCAACTAGAGACATCAGCACAATTGGGACCAGTGAGAGGGAGAAGGGTACCAGAAATGCTAACACAGTCAGAACCGGGTAGAGGGAGATGGGTACTAGAAACACTGACATGTTGAGACCAGGGAGAGGGAGGGGATCATTAGATGCTAGGGACTGAGGAAGGAGGGAGGGGGATAGCTAAAGATTATGACACAGTTGGGTCCGGGGAGAGGGCGGGGCTACCAGAGATGCCAACAGAATTGGGACTGGGGAGAGGGCTGGGATGCTCAAAACACCAATACAGGACTGGGAGTGGAAGGGGGCCACTAGATCACAGGGATTGTGGTTCAAGGGAATGGGATGGCTAGAGATGTCAACATGATTGGAACAGGGGAGAGTGAGGGGGTCTGGTAAGTGCTGGGTCCAGGCGGGGGGATATAAAGAACATGAGGATCAGACATGGTTGGGACCAGTGAGAGAGATGGGGTTGTTAGAGATTGAGGATTGGGAGAGGGGGCCACTAGATAACAAGGATTGAGAATTGAGCCATGGAGAGGGAGGGGGGATGCCAGGAGGAACTTGCCGTGCCCCAGTCTCATGTATGCAGGCATTCAATTACTTTTAGCTCTCCCTTCTCCTATCAGTCAGGCTGGCTAGCCACAACCCCCACTACGGCATCACAGGGGATGATCTCACTGGCTGCTTATAAGAAAAGTGGAAAAAAACAAAGGTGCTCATCAACTGCTCATTTCCAGCACCTGGGTGTGGGGGGAGGAGTGTCACTGAGAATGCTTTCATTGCTGGGGAAGTGAAGCTACATGGAAAGCCACTAAGCATAGCTCTGGAGGAGGGGGAGTGGTGTGGATTTCTGCTGAGGAAGGAGAAGTGGGACCAGAACAAAGTGCTGCCAGGTGCAGTTCTGTTTCTGGGTGAGGGAGAGCAGGACCAGAATGGAGTGCTGCTGAGCGCAGCTCTGTTCCTGGGGGGAGGGGGAAGAAGAAGAGAATGAGCAGCTGAAAAAATAGTGCAATATGACAAGGAGATATGACAGGAGAAAGAGGAGGGGGAGGAGGAGGAGGAGGAGGGCAGAAACTCAATGACACACTGAGAAAAATAGCTGAGATCTTATGCATCTCATGGAGGGGGAAGAAACAGACTGCACTGATTCATGCATACTCATTATGTGCTTCAACTCCACTGCACTGAGCAAATATGTGATGCATTTGGTAACTGGTCACACCTTTCCAAACCCCTTATATTTTGTCCTCCTCTGTTAGTAACACATCAGCAGAGCTCTCGCTATGCAGCCATAAAAATGGGAAAACATATCAGACAACCCAGCATACTTTGCTGCATTTTCACTTTCAGCAGACTTTGAGTATAGTACAGAATTATTTAATGCAACATTGGATTAGTTAGGCAATAAGATATGATCAGGGGTTACATTAATCCTCTGATAATCATCCACTAGGGGTGTAATATGGCAAAAGACAAAGCCATTACCCCAGGGGGTGACTAACAGGTGATTAAGGTAACACACAGGAGTGTGATTCAACACAGGGCACCATAGCAGGTTCAATAGATTCATGTATCATGTTCTCTGCCAGTTCATCTATGTATGTACGTAATACAAATGCAATTAACTCAGATTTGTTTTTGTTATGCAAACATTATGCTAATAAACTAAGTTGGGCTATTTTAGAGTGTCTCTTTTTATGTTGCTTGCACGCATGTGCAAGAAACATAGTGCCATCATCCGAGTTTTCAGAGGTGTGGCACCCGTCTTCCAATTCAGTCAATGTGTTTGCAGGCGCAACCCCAGTTCCCCAATCACTGCTGCAGCTGTCTATGACAACAGTTGAAAATACAGTGATTGTACAGTTGAAAGGGAGAGCTCCACTTCAGTGAGCAGAGCCCCCACACACACATGCAAGCACGCATACTGCATGCTGATCGCTCCTCCCCCACGCCGCACACTGTATGGCCAGCGGGGTGTCAATCCCGTTGGCTCCGCCTCCCACAAAAGCTGTTCAGGTGCTATGCTGGGAGCCTACCCCAGCGTGGCAAAAACTGTTATAGCCGATGGGGTGCCCAATCCCATGGCTCCCGCTGTCGTCCCCAAAAAGCTTTCCAGGTGCCACACTGGGAGCCCACCCCAGCATGGCAAAGCTTGTTATGGCTGATGGGGTGCCCAATCCCCGTCATCTCAGCCCCCAAACAGGCTTTTCCAGCTGCCTTGCTGGGAGCCCACCCCAGCATGGCAAATGTCCCGCATCATCTTAATAAAAAAACCCTGTAAACAAAAAGCGGTCCGTCGTACTCTCCCTGCCCCCAAAACCGCCCCCTCCCCTCCGCACCTGCCTCCCCACCCCCCCTCACCCCATACTTACCTCCAGAGCTTGGCGTGATGATCTTCCGAGGACCAGGAACACGTCTGCACTCTTCAAAGCCGACCACAAACTGAGGAAATGCCGGTAAGCTGTATAATGGAATAAATAGGGTTTTTTCAACATTGTTGCATATCTCAGGTATTTTTTGGGAATTTTGGGCTCACATTTTCAACATGGAGTTTTTTGGGACCCCTCCTCATGAATTCTTGCACTGTCATGGTGTTAATTGGGCCTGAAGGATGATTTCACATTCACTGCGTTAAATCCCCTTTCATGACCAATTAATGAAATGACACTGCCAGTGTTCATAAGGTGGGCTCTCAAAAAGTCTATGTTGAAAATTTGGTGAAAAAAATTCCTAAAAATGACTGTTTTACGAGCGTGCATTGTGCAGTTCCTACGCACGCTCATAACTCCGCGAATTTTCAATATTTTCACTCCAGATTTTCAACATTGCCATTTTACCACACCCTCCTTATGAGCAGTACAACTGTCATTTTTCACATCTTTCCCAAAATGTGTTTCCGTGCATGTAGCACACAATGGCTCAGTCGGCGTGCAAAATCAATGTATGGGACACATTAAGAAAATCACAGTGACACTGTTCATAAGCAGAGGTAGAGATGTAAAATGTCTATGTTGAAAATTTGGTGAAAAATTCCTTAAAATGACTGTTTTACAAAGCGTGCATTCTGCGCCAGTTCCTCGTTAAACATAAGTTCACGAATTTTCAATATTTTCACTCCAGATTTTCAACATTGCCATTTTACCACACCTCCTTATGAGCAGTACAGCTGTCATTTTTCACATCTCGCCCCAAACGTGTTTCCGCCCATGTAGTGCACAATGGCACAGTCAGTGTGCGCAATCAATGTTTGGGACAGATTAAGAAAATCACAGTGACACTGTTCATGAGCAGAGGTCTTAAAATGGCTATGTTGAAAATTTGGTGAAAAAATTCCCTTCAGACATTCTGCAATGTTACAAATGAAGTCCCTGCAGCACCTCACTGGTCACCCCCTCTCCCTAGACTGCATCCCATTTACCACCACTCTCTGCCTCCTCTCTGTTAGCCAGTTTCTAACCCAGTTTACCACCCTTTCCCCCATGCCCAGCCTACCCAGCTAGTTTATCAGCCTCCTATGTGAGATGGTGTCAAAGGCTTTGCTGAAATCAAGATAAGTATTGTCCACTGCCCCACCCTGATTCACTTCCTTTGTCACCCAGTCAAAGAAATCAACCAGATTTGCCTGACATGATGTCCCCACTGTGAATCCATGTTGTCTATGGTCCTGGGCTCTGATGGCTTCTAGATGCCCACTATCCTTTCTTTAAGCAATGCCTCCATGATCTTACTACTGAGGTGAGGCTGAACAGACTATTGTTCCCTGCCTCCTCCCTGCTGTTGCATTTGTGTAGAGGGACTGCATGTGCCCTCCTCCAATTCACTCATGTTGAATGACTCGGTGAACATGGCTGCCAGAGGTACTGCTATCTCCCTTCGCAGTTCTCTTAATATCCTTGGGTGTATACCATCTGGTTCCATTGCTTTGTCCATCTTCAATTTAGTGAGCTCCTGCAGGACTCTTTTGCCTTTGAATGGACTATTGTCCACCTTTTCACCCCCTTGGCAACTGCTGTACTGCTGTGGCCCTTGCCCCTCCCACTCTTCTGTGAATGCTGAGCGGAAAGACACAGTAGAAGACTTGGGAGGAAGGCATGGAACTGTCACTTCCAAATACCTAAACAGCACATACAAGCAAGCAATATTCAGCATTGACAAATGTTTGTTTTTCTAATAAAATAGTCCTATTTAACAAAACTACCAAAAATGATTGGACACCTTTCACTACCTTTGGTACTTTGATTGAACATTATTTCCAGGCACACATAACACATCAAGCTAACTGAACATGGCAGGACTAGGTAAGTTTGGTAACAAAGGCTATGTGCCTTTGAATGAACCTGGGAACTGCATTTATTTTGAAGATTCCTATGTCCTTTTGCAAGTTTTGTGTTTAACATTTTTCTATTGGAATTGGTTGGTAACTATGTAAGGCCACTAGGTGCAAGGCCTGTTTTAGGGGCAACCTGGGAGGACTGAGGTTAAGTGACTTACTTAAGGTCACACAGTATGCAAGTGGAGGTTATTGGTATGAAACCCAGGTCTGCTGGATATAGCAAGCTCATTCACAGCTCATTACTCTAACATCTAGGCTATACTGCCAACCCAACAAATGAAGTTGTTTGATTTGATCATTTTTTTATACCCATTTAATAAAGACAAAGCTTGGTATTTAGAAGGAAATGCAGTGCTTCAAGAAGCAGCGAGGAAAAAATGAAGGTTGCACTCAAGATGGGCTTAAAAGTAACAAATGGCAAATTATATTTAATGTCAAATGCTTGTGTATCTATAAAATAAGTGAATTTTAAAAAGGGCCAATTTTTGCTCTGCACAGCCACTGGAAAAGAGCTACACTGTATGTGCAATATTTACAGACATACAGACAATGCAATCCATTTATTTTAATATATATATTTTTTTTTTCTTTGCAAAAAACTGTTAATGTACCAGTTAGAGTTCAAGTTAATGCCACAAAAGTAGGGAAATGTGATGTTAGGCTTTACAACCCTAACTCACCACCCCACCCCCCAAGCAGCAAAAGGAAAAAAAAACATTAGGGTTTTGGGTCTCTGGAGTCTTGGCAAATCAGTTGTGGATTCTTCTTTGGGATTATCAACCATAATGTTCATCCTTTCCCAGGCCCATAGACTCCTGTCCAAAGCACAAGGTACATCTCCAAGCCAGTGCCTCATACTGATACACTCTTGAAATATCCAGAAGTATGTCTCACCACATGTTGCCAATATGAAGGTTTGTAGCTTTCTTCACACAGTGACAGGAACCTGCAGGCTCTGTGTGAAGAAAGGAGATCACATCTGACCTTGTTTGCTCAGAGAACAAGGTGGGCATTAAGGTTGCTACTTATTTATTTATTTATTGCAGTTTAGGATTAATACCTCTGAGTCCTGAGACTCATTTACAAGGGTTCCAGGTCATACACAAATCAATTAGTCAAACACACAGGTTGAAGAAATTACAAAAAAAGTTAGACAAAGCATATCGGTTGCATACATTTGAATGATACGTGTTACAATATTCAATTCAATATTTATCGACTTTTTGAAAAAAGTCATTACAAATAGTACAAAAGTCAAAATTCAAAACATTTTTGTCATATACATAATTACATTATATTAACTCACTCAAACAATGTTAAAATTATATGGTTATATATATTCTTATAACTAGCCATAATACTGCATAAATATGGTTGAGTTTATGGCATCTATATTCAAATAACACCCCAAACTATCCAATATTCTTATATTCTAAAAGACTTTACTGCACCTTCAGCCAGATTTATTGTCTGGAAAAGATTTAATATATAATCTTTTCATTTCTATAATATTACAAACTCTTGGAATAATCACTAAATGTTTGAGGTTATTAGTTTTTAAAAGATAATTAGATCGATATTGAGGTTCCATATCCAGAGTTGCCAAGATGTCCCCAAGAAACATCTTTCTTTCAAATTTATACAATAGACAAAGCAGCAAGAGGTGAAGTGGGGTATCTTCTTCTATATTGCAAGCACATTTTCATGCCTTTGAGGTACTGTACCGGTATCTCAGGTAATTGCTGTCAATATAGCCACATCTAAATTCTGTGTAAGATTTTCTATAATATTGTTTTTTAAGCTTTCTAAACTACTTCTCTGATCCAAAATACTTCTTATTTTCTGCTAGCCAATAACTCAGTTTTAATTTTTTGGCCCACCTAGTTCTTTCTGCATATTAACATCTCTAATTCGAATTTTAATCTTATCCTGGATTTCCACTAATGGAATTGCATAACTTTCTGCTAAACAATCAAGAAGGCCGTATGGCTTAATGATTTTATCCAGGATACTTATACTAGGAAAAGTAAATCCATCATTTTGATATAGTATAGTTTCCTCAATACAGGCTCTGAGTAGCCTCTTCGCTGGCATTCTATATATTTTCAACCAATAAATATATAGCCTAGAATCAGCATCACTTCTAATTGTTGTTTGGCCTATTTCTAATATAACCAGAGTCAATGCTGAATATTTTGGCAATCCCAGAAGTCTTTTATATACCTTTTTCATGGCTATTTCTAAGGCTTCTAATTTCTCTAACCCCCATATTTCTGCCCAATATAAAATATGACTTTTTAGTTTTGCATTAAGTACTTTTAACACACCCTTAACCAATTGTCCCCCATATTTATAAGAGAATCTCTCTATTGCTGGATACACTTTCTTTATTTTTTGTACTATTAAATGGATATGTCTTTGCCACCTTAAATTAAAAGAGAACTCAATTCCCAAATATACAAAACTATTCACATACTCTATATGGTGAGTCTTATATTTTAATACTGTAGTTTTTCCCCTACTAACCTGTTGACAATTAAAAATCATATATTTAGTCTTAGTAAAATGTATCTGTAGCCCTACCTTGGTGCATTCTTCCGTGAACTTATTTATACTTCTTATAATACTTGTATAACTTGTTGCCAATAATGCAACATCATCTTCGTATGCCAGGCAGGGGCAATTCCTGGAGCACAAGCTGGGCATGTGCAGCTCCGAATCACTCAATGCTTCCAGTACATAATTTGAGAATACATTAAACAGTATAGGTAAAAGTATGCAGCCTTGTCTGAGACAGATATTAGCTGGAAATTTAGGAGTACAAACTCCCTCTTTATTATATAACCAGTAGAGGTTACATTATTCCTATATAACATTGTCAAACGATTTATAATGGATTTCTCCATTTTATAATCTTCCAGGACATTCCACAATTTTTCCCTATCAACTCTGTCAAAAGCTGCTTTCAAATCTATAAAGACACAATATAGCTTTTGTTTTTTAATATTAATGTATTTATGTATGAGATGTACCAGTACAAAACATTGATCAACTTTAGAATTTTCTGGAAGAAACCCTGTTTGTGCCCTATTTAATATATCACTTTCCTTAAGCCAAGTCATTATTCTAGTGTGTAATATTTTTGTAAAAAGGTTTTGGGATGTATCAAGTAGACTTATAGGCCTATAATTATTCAGCTCTGCCTTTTCCCCTTACTTGTGTATAAGTATAGTTATATTCTCTCTCCATGTTTTTGGTATCTTCCCTGTTTGTATTATGTGATTAAATATAATTTTTAAAGCTGGTATCCACAAATTAGGATCTTCTTCTAAAACATCAACTTGGACACCATCTGGGCCTGGGGCCTTATGTTTTCTGGTGGAATTAATTGCCAGTATTATCTCTTGTTCAGAGATTTGGTAGCCAAAAAAAATCAAATTTTATGTTATTCTGGCTAACTACTGGGATTTAAGGATCAAAAAAAGGTTTATATAATAAGATTCTCAAGTCTGTGGGTCTATGTAATTTTCAATATTTTTTGTAAAGTAATCCCAGCCATGTGCTACCATTTATTTTTTTATTTATTTTATTTATCAATTTTGTTAACCGGGTAGGCCCGAAGGTCCCTTTTTCAGGGGCAACCCAGAGTAGTTGCAAAGGAGGAAACACAAGAAATTGTACATCACATTGGGATACAGATTACAGAGTACAGCAGGATTTGGATAAAGTTAAGTTAAGAAGCTGGGTTACAGAGGTAACATTTCGATTACAATAGGCTTAGTGTTACAATCAGAGTTTATTAGAAAGGGGTTTGGTTGGAGTAGTCATTGTCAACCCTATGGCAGGGCCTAGGTATTAGTTCCCAATGGGAGAGGAGGCAAAGGAAGGAGAGGAATGTACCTCAGGGATTTTAACCACCATTGCAAGAGCAGTGACTAAGGTCCATATGATAATCCCGCAGGCCGTTATGGAAAATCCTTAGAGAGTTACCTTCCTGAAGGTGACTGGGGAGCTTATTCCATAGCACTGGGGCAGCACTGGTTAAGGATTTATCACCAGCTGAAGTTCAGACCCTGGGTTCCTCAAGGAGCCAATGCCCATTGGAGTGGAGACGCCTGCTAGTGTGTTTTTTGGTTAGGAGCCCAGTTAGGCTAGCTGGGGGTAGGTCAGAGAGGAGTTTATAGGTGTTGCAACGTAGAGGATACTAGAGTCTGTGGTTGAAGGAGGGCCAGTTAAGCAAGGAAAGTGCATCACAATGGTGGCTCCATGGTTTGGCTTTCGTGGCAAAGCATGCAATTTTATGGTAGAGGGTTTGTAAGCTGCTGAGTCTTTGCTTTGCCATTCCATGCAGGATTGGGGCAGCATAGGTAAGTGTAGGGAGGAGGATGCTCCTGGCAATCACCACCCTGGTCTCTGGGATCATTTGTGCACTAAGCCGGTAGAGAAGGACAAGTTTCTGGTGGATGTTTTTTGTTACATGATCCATGTGGTATTTTAGGGTGAGGTCTTGGTCCAGCACTAGGCTGAGATATTTGATATATTGATATTTGATATCTTCCAGAACTTTTTGTCATCTTTCCTTTTTACTATCTTTTCAAATTCCTCCCACATATTTTTCTATATTTCTCCTTTTTAGCAGCCAATAATTTTTTATAATCTTTCCTTAACTTATTCAACCTGTTTTTATTTTGAGTTCTTAACCTTATCTTTGCATTTCTAGCACATTTGTTTATATCTGCTTTAAACTTTCTACATTCCCAATCAAACCATTTACTTCCCTTATCCTTCTTATTGAAACTTTAGTAATTATTGAAGAAATCGTTTCCATTATTTTTTCAAAAATCTCCAAACGAGATGTAGATTCCTGCTGTATTAGATCTAATACTTTATCCCTTACTCTATGTTCACTAAGGAGTTCCATAGATTTTTGATTTTCCAGGAGATCCCATTTTACTTCTTTTCTTTTCTTAACAATATAATTTTTATTATGTAGTCTTATAGGTATTATGGCCGTAACCCTATTTTGTATTCTAAAGGACTATGCTCAATTTCTGTTCTCAAACCTAGTTTGAAATCTTGAAATGTTATTATTAAATTAGTGGATATCCAACAATGATCTATCATGGAAGCACCTTTTACTCCAATATATGTAAAGGCCCCATCTGGGTCACCTTTCGAGCTTCCATTGATTACAATATGATTGTTATCTTCCAGTTCTTTAACACTCTGTTTACCTTTATTACATTCTTCTGTATCCTTAGATCTTCTTTGACTGGTTAAAACATGAGGATTCAGAGCTTCAGAGGTTCCAGCTATGTCTGTTGAGGGCTCCAGGCTGAGCCCCACCCTGGCATTAAAGCCCCCCACCAATATTAGGCCTCAGCCAGGATTGTTAAAAGTGGTCCCCTCTATTAATTTTGTAAGTTTTGTTACATATCCCATTATCCATAAATCTAGAGCCCATTGGTGGTAGATATATATTAATAATCACAGTGGTCTTATTCTTAAAAGTCATACAGATTGGTAATATACAATCTAAGCTAATTTCTATTTCTGTATAACTTATTTGTTCAAAGATTTTACACCAAGTTGTAAGACCACCTGACATTTTACCAAACTGTTTCACTCTATTAGTTCTCTTTTGAAACATTTTATAACCATCCAGATTAATTTCTTAATTAGACCATGTTTCTTGTACACTAATAAAATTGAATTATACCAAATATCCCAAAACAGAGGAGTCTACCAGCTTGTCCCTAATTCCTGCCATATTCCATGATAACAAATCATAGTTCTCTATCACTTCTAGAGGGTTCTGCATTTTACTGTTCTCACCAGATAACTGTCAGATGCTTAAGTTCTGTAATGCTTGGTATCTATTAGCTGTTTTTACTAGATTCTGCCATTGACTATTATCTACACCTATCTTTTTGTTCAACACTATATCTCCCCATGTGTATTTATTTCATATCTATCCCACATTTCTGCTTTGTTTAAAATATAACCATAATCTATCTTATTTTTTTGTCCAAATCATCACCTGACCATCTCTTTCCCATCTCATTGTTTTTTTTTTAATATTCCCCTGTAAAGTATTGTCTTTAGAAAGACTTTGCAATAGATCCATTATTTTCAGCTTAAGGTTAGCTTTAGTTTCTGTGAGAACATTCCAAATGCCATAGATAGATATTGGAAAATCTCTGTTTTCTGGCTCCTGACCTTTGAGCTCCTTATAATATTCTGGAAACAATGTTCCAATATTAACAACTCCATCTGTTTCAACTCCTAATATTTTGAGTCTATCTTTTTATTTTTGAATTATTTTCGGAGCATCATATTGATCAGGAAGTATAAATACCAAATCCTCATTTATTAATGGTCTAATAATTACTGGTTCACATTTTTACCCATAGTAAAAGCCAGTTATAATTTGCCATTATAACCAGCTGGGCTGGTTGTAATGGCAAACATGTGCCACTTTTACTATGGTAAAAGCACAAGCAACAGCAGCTCCTCTTCTTTGGAGCATTTCTTTTTCGCACTGTCTGGGGCTGTAAATGAATTTACTCCTCTTTTTTTTTGTTAAACAGGTTGGTGAGAGACAGACTGCATGTACTTTTATACTGGCATAGTAAAGGGCAGCTGGGCTCATTCAGGGACCTTTCTGTTGTGCCTAACGCTCTTGTCCATTTTTATTCACCGCCACCACTCCACTGCTGTCTACACCTCCTCCTTGTCTCCATCTCCCTTATGCTCCAGCTCTTTGGCAGGCTACTGCCGAAAACTGACCAATTTTAACTTAAAAAAATGAGATGTTCAGCATCCTCACTGCCGGATCGCCGTCATCATGGAACCGCCTTACAGATACTGCTCCTCCCCTTCTTGTCACTGCCTCTCACCATATTTTATATAATTGCTCAGGTGAAAAAATGGGACCCCAGCAATTATAAAAAATAAAATATGGGGTGATGTGTGTAAAATGAGATTTTTACACACACCCTCATTGTGGGATGCATTTCACAAACCCCTTGGGCTTCGCCCTCGGGGTTTATGTAGCATCCCACAACATGGGTGTGTATAAAATCTCATTACACACATCACCCCATATATTATTCTCTATATTATGCTCATTATATCAAGGAGGCTACCTTGTTAGAGTCTCCCTACATGATTTAACTCAGAAATTTTTTTAAATGTATATTTCATTTTGATTCAGTTTCCTCTGGAATTATTGGTACATTAAATAAGGGCAAAACAAAATCAGTTTCCAGTGTTCTTTTTAATATTTATCTAAGATTGCTCTCATTTCTATTTTCATCTATTCTTTCATTCACCTCCTCATCTTAATCTTTTATTCCTAACAACTATTTATTCTTCTTCGTTCATTATCTTCTTTCCCTCAGTTTTCCCTTCATGCTCTTATTTATCTCCAACTTTATTATTCTGCTTTTATTTGTCTTCCTCCTGTGTTTGTTATCCTTTTTTTCTTCCTTTTTCACATTAGCCCCTTTATTTAACTTTTTTCTATTTATTACGTTACACATACTTTGGAAAAGATTTTTATTCAAACTTGTTTTAGTTCTTTTTTTCCCTATCATCTTTCTAATCTCCTTTCCCTTACTAGTTCCTTTTTGGGGTAGTTTCTCTGTTTTGCTAAGCCTGCACTTTTCACTAATAACTTCCCTCTTGCTGGTGTGAACTAGGGAATTGTTTTTATTTTCTACTGATGTTTCTGAAGATCAAGGGTTTGCTTCCCTAGACTTGTTCTCAATTTGGGTTCTTAAATAACCCCTTTCTATTTCCTTTCTTTTTCTTTCTTGAATGACCCCCTTGTCCCATATATCAGGATTTTCAGCTCTTAATTCTTTAATGAGACTATTTTGTTTATCATAAGTCTGTGGAAGCATTATTAATTCACTACTCTCACTTATACGTTCCTCTGTTCCAATTGCTGTAGAATGGAAAATATCTGATACAGTTTTAATATCATTCAGAGGGCTGTCCAACATAGTTTCCCTTCATAAGGGATTATTTCCAAATGTTGTTTCCTATGAAAACCCAGTTTACTTTGATGAGCCTCAGGTTGTTCCTGTTGTGACAATTGTCTAACAATAGACTCAGTCCTTACTTTATTTTCAATTACTACCCCTTTCATAAAGGATAGCACCTTTCTGATTGTTATCAGCTGCTCATACATCATTACATTTGCTAGAAAAGGATATTTTAATGCATTTTTACATTCTCTGGTAAGTGTTTCTAAAACAGGTAAGCTTGGGTCCATAGGGCTCATCCATTGAGTTCCCTGGTCTGACAACTCTAACATCTCTACATTATTCTCTTCTATACAGTCAATTTTATCACCTCCATCATTTATACTGTCACAAAAGGAACCATATCCTCATTTCATATTTTGAATTCTTTTTATTTTTTGTTCTATCCTGTTGTTAGATTGTATTGTCTCCCTTATGTCCTCTATTGTTCTACTTACATCATTAACTATTTTTTATTAAAATGATATTTTAAAATAATATTTTATCCATTTTTCAGAAGCAGTAGGCATATCAGCATCTTGAATATATCTTACTTCCTTACTGCCTGTCTGGATACCTTGAATTGGTGTAATCAAATTCTGAATTTCCATCTGCTGTTTTAATATTGGACAACCCTCTTGTTTTTGCCAAAATGCATTGAGTGTTAACTGTTTCATACCTGATGCAGGTTTAATGACTGAATTCTGACCCCTTGAGGGTTTGTGAGGTGAAATAAGTTCCACTGCTCTGAACTCCTCCCAACCATTAACATCTTCTGTTGTCTGTATTGCCTCTCCTTTTTTAAAGAGTTTTTATGTATTAATGTTTTATTGAGTGCCGCCCCTGCCTCTTGTATAGGAGGTGATGACCTGGGCATCATTACTTTATTTTTATCCCCACTTTAGTAAATTTCTTTTTAGCTTTAATAATTACTCCCTGATTAATATCAATTATCAGCTTACTACTTCTTGTATTAATTGGCATTAAATTAATCCTGTCTTAATCTATTCAGCTATTGCTCAAGCCCAAAGTGCAAGACACAGAAGAATCAAAAGCAAACAGAATACCAAATCCCAAAATATCTGTAATATTCACTTAGGTGGGACCAATCCTGTAGAAAAAGTACCATACACAGAGTCACATAAAGTCAAAAATAGAGGTTCTCCTTTGACATAAAAATCACTTCACCCAAAAAATAGTTATATAGGTCTCACTTAACCTCCCTTTGTAGATTGAATATGGGAAATCAGTTCTCAGTTCTCAGCTCTTTAATAGGGGAGATAACCAGTATTGCTTCCTTCCACTTAAGCTTCTCAGTAGAGATTGAATACAAAATGGTCCTTGCAATATCACAGGTCCAATAACAATTCCAATAACTGTTTCCAGCAGTTTTCAAATATAAAATATCCAAACAAGTGAGATGGGGTATCCAATCAGACAAGCTGAGGCAACTTAACCCCCTCCAGGACTGAGCAACACCTTCAGCGCACACTAAAAGAAAAAAAAAACACAAAGCAAACAGGGGTAACAGGCTGCAATACATATATCAATATATTATATAAAATATGTAAGTACAAATACCAAATTCAGCATGGATCTAATTTGCTCAATTTGCTATACACAATTAATAAAAATGTACACTTATATGTGTTAATTTACAATCTTATTGTGTCACTAATCACTTAGACATGCAATATATCCAGTAGATATCCCCCTTCCCCAGATCTTAGTATGTTTAAGGATATCCAAAGTTTAACTGAAAGACTAAAAACCTTACTTTTTAGCATTCAATTTCTAATACTTTGAGGCAGGTACTCAAGACAGATGCGATAAGGTCAAGCAGATCAATTGTACACTACCCGCACACTTCTCCAGCCCACTTTATCCATTGCTTTGGTACTAAAGTAGCAGATCTGAGCAAAACAGCTTCATCAAAAGCAACTCCAAAATTTACTTAAGCTGATGGCTTAAAGCTTGACGACTGCTATTAAAAAGCATATGCAGAAACTAAAAAGACTAAAAACAGGGCTGAAAAAATGTAGCTGAGGAAAAATATCAGAAGAGAGCCAAGCTTCTTTGGAGGAAAAGGAAAAACAAATCAAAACTCGCAACCAAAGCTCCCCTGCTCCCTCACTTAACCTCTATACTCTTCAACTCTCCATGCTCTCTGACTTGCACACTAGGAGTGAATGATTCTGTGGGGAGTAGGGCTATCCCTTTAACCTCCCGGATCACATGAGTTTCTTGCCCAATCGCCCTCCCAATGGGGTTAGCTACTATTTCCAACTTGAATAATTCCAAAAAAAAAAAAAACAGAATGAAAGTTTTGCTAATAAATAAATAAATATTACCTCAGTGTAAATATCAAGGAATAGTAAGGGCAACATAAAACACAGGCACATAAAAACAGCCACAAATCTACACTTATCTAAAAATGAATAACCCAGACTAACAGTAAACGTACCATACCATTTCGTTTTTTTGATTTAAAAAGCATTCAGACATAAAAAGCATATTAGATCAGATATGCATACATGGACACAGATTTAATACAAAGAACACAAACCAGACTCGAGCAAGGGAAAACCAATGGAGATCCACCAGGTTGGCCCAAGCCCCCGTGGGCTTTCTGAATGCTCCCTCACTGTGAGCAGGCTTCTTCCACTGCTAATACTCCAGTCTCTCTCCCTTGATGAGCTAACAGAGGCATAAACATCATCTCTCGATCTCCCATCAAAAAGTTCTTCATCATCGCTGATACCAAAGAAGGACCGGAAAGGTTAGTAAAACTATACCCTGGTGTGTGACAACAGTGGCATACCAGTTCCAGGATAGAAACATGCATTTTCAAACTCATGTTGCAGCCAAACTCTTCACTTTAGCCCAGCATGTATCAGGAAGTACATTGAAGGAACAGTTTGTTTCAGTCAGGTTATAAATAAAATAGGAGGAAAATGGTTTCACAGGTATAAAGCATTTCAGTGAGGGAACATTCAGGATACAGCTCAGGATACAGCTCAAACAAAGGAAACAGTTTCAAAGGAAGTGCTTTAGTCTGTCAATTTAAGGTCCTCAGGCCTCTGGGAGTACTGGTCATACAGATGGGGACTAGCTATACAGAGAGGAAGTGGGTGGGGGAGCAACTTAAGGACAACATTGTAATTTTGTTGGAGGGTGAGTGATTGTAGGGGTTGCTACAGTGATGCCAGCAGTGTGGGGAAGGGTGCAAGCTGGAACACAGTAGGAGGCAAGTAAGGGGGGAACAGGCATGGGGAGAAAACTAAGAGGAGGGGTACTGGAGTGGGGGAGAGGTGTGAAAGGAGGTTGGGATATAAACAGCAAGGAGGTAGGTGGTGTGGTAATGGAGGGATTGTGCCAGCGAGGTGGGGTGGGAATATTAGGGGCAGGAGAGGTGGGGGTTGGGGGTGGGAGGAGGAGGCGGATGGTGGTGTAGGAGGGATGGAGTGGGAAGAGGGGGTTGGGGAGAGGGTGTTTTTTTCTGCTAAAGAGTTCTGTAGTTGGCTAGTTGAAGCATGCACAGGCCAGTTCATGATGCAGAAGAGTCCTAAGTCCTGTTTTGAAGAGGCTAATCTTATTGCTTTCAATGAGTGATGCATGTAGCCCATTATACTATTTTGGTCCTTGGTATGAGATGGATTTCTGTGTCAGGGAGTTGTGTTTAAAGTGTGCCAGGAGCCTGCTTTTCTCTGCATTCCTGGTTGGCTTAGATGATCTAGCCTGCTGGAATAGTCCGCATAGAGATGGAGGTGCTAGTCTTAATTAGACTTTCTTGACAAGTAGGCAGGTTTGCTATCGGGCTATGAGATGGAGAGGAAGCCATCCAGTAGCTGAGTAGAGGGCAAAGATGTGGGTTGAAGAATTGGCTCCTAGGGCCAGCTGGCAAGCTTTGTTTAATAGGGTTTTTATTCGATTGAAGGCAGTTTCAGGGCCCACCCCATATATTGGTAGGCCACAGACAATAGATGCAAGGACTGAACTGCTCATGGCTAGTTTTAGCGTGTCAGGTGTCATAGAGTGCCTGTGGCAGTATAGCACTCCAAGTTTCATATTGGCAGTTTTGACAACATGGTCAATATGACTGGAGAAATTGAGAGTGTCATCAATGTGAATGCCTAGGTATTTAAATGAGTAGACTTGCTCTAGAGCATCTCCATTAAGATTCCATATCAGCATAGGATGGAACTTTTTTTTGTTCTGTGGGACAGTAAGCAGCATGATCACAGTTTTTTTATGGTTTAGCAACAGTTTTTTGGTGCTGAACCAGGATTCTAGCTTGTGGAAGCTGTCAAGGAGTTGGGAGGTGATGGTCAACTGGTCCCTGGTACTCGAGGGGTGGGAGTGGGGAGTTTGGGCTGGAAACCCTAACGTCACATTTCCCTACTTTCGTGGCATTAATGTGAACCCTAACTGGTGCATTAATGTACTTTTTTTCAAAGACTTTCCTTTCTTTTTGAGATAGTGGACTCATATCCTCATTCATGCAGATCACTTTGGAACATGTGTGAATAAATATATACGTGCAGGGCCCAAGGGAAGAAAGGGAAGATTCTGTCCACCCATGGAAGTGCAGGGTCCTTGCATGTCCTGCAGGTCCATGCAGCAATGGATGCCAATAATTCTTGGGACTGTGAGCTTGGCTGCAGAAGTACAGTTCTGTATATTCTCTGTGTTTCCATGTAGGTGCAGAAACAGATGCACAAGGGAAAGAGTCCATCTGTCAAATAATTCTTAGGACTCTCTGTCACCCACAGTTGGAGACATGCAGGGCCCTATGCCAAGAGAAGAACCATCTTCACTATATGAGCAATCACATTTTGTTGCAAGAAACTAATTTAAGTCATAAAACCAAAACTTATGATGTGCAATCAAATTTCAAAAGGAACACATTTCATGTCAAGAAACCAATTGTCTGCTGCAAAATGAAAAATTCTGATGTGCAATCAAATTTTTAAGCTGAGAAACTAAATTTTCTGCTGTGAAATGAAAATTCATGGTATGCAATCAAATGTCATGCTGAGACAACAATTTTCTGCTGTGAAATTAAAAATTGTGATGTGTTATCAAATTTCATGCTGAGAACCCAATGTTCTGCTGTGGAATAGAAAACTGTGATGTGTAATCAAATTTCATGCTGAAAAAACAGTTTTCTGCTGTGACACAAAAAATCATTGCTTGCAATCAGATTTAATCCTGAGAAACCAATTTTCTGCTGCAGAATGAAAAATCATGCTGCAAAACAAAAATTATGGTGCACAATTCAATTTCATGCTGAAAAAACAATTTTTTTGCTGCAAAACTAAAAAATCTTGATAGGCAATCAAAACGTGTTTCCAACAGACTTTTTTGAATCGCAATTAAAAATAATTTCACAATACAAATTTAGTTTTGCACCACCTTAATTGTGTGGCACAAAAAAAGAGAGTCGAAATTCAAAAAACAGGAAAGATGTTAATATGGCCAGGACATATGTAAAAGATATTTATAATCATGATTGACTGAAACAAGCTTCAGAATCTGCACCAACTTGTTCTAATGAGGTAACTTCATAGTTTATTTTATGTTTGTTTGTTAAATTATGGCTGCTGTATTAAAAGTATGGATTAGTAGTTGGTTGCTGAGATGAGAAACAAGATGGCAACTGTCATGAAACTAAACAATTTTTGATGTGAGCACATCTCACAAAATCAGAAATGACTCTATTATACCAAATGTTTGGTGTCATATCAGAATGTAATCCAAAAAAATCATGAAAATGTTTATTTGAATTTTGAATTTTTCCATACAGACCTGTATAGCATCAATACATTGTTATGAAACACTGTCTAGGATCATACGTTAATAGAGACAATCAAAAAGTCAAAAGTATGTGCAACAGACCAAAAAAAAAATCAGTAATCGTCCAGTGGAGCAGTACCATCTCAAAGTAAGTCACAAGACCTGTATACATGACATATCCATATACATTATATCCAAAAACTTGTGAACCAACACTGTCTAAGACTGTGTAACCTGCGGCACTTCTTCAGGGATGCATGGGTGACAGCGGTTGTGAATGGTGGGCACTGCACAATGATTTAGTCAGGCAGAGCAGTGGGTAGGGTTGCTGTTGCTTATTGTGGGTTCATGGGGGATGTAACCAAGACCATGCATAGATGAGAGTGCAGGAATGGGATCCACTTGTTGGAGAACACTTTTTTCTTTCCATGAGCTGCATATGACAGCCTTTCAAATATGGCTAGCTTAGAGAGGGCTGTGTGCCACATGAGTAGTGAAGGAGCTAATGTCTGTTGCCAACTCATCAGAATGGATCTCCTGTTTCCATAATGGCCACCAGTAGACAGTATTGTTGCTGGCTCATGTTCAGGACTGTCGAAGTACAGTACAGGTTACATTAAACTGTTCCATCAATGAGCTGGTTTACCATTGGTTTTTATGGATGGCAATGCATTGGCAACTCATGTTGTATTATTTTTCAATGCTTATCCAGATGAAGGGCAATGTTTGTTAAATGTTTTTGCAACTCAGTTGGAATACATCTGAAACCCAGTCACAATATGAACATATGAACATGCAAAATTGCCAGCAGATATAGGCCTTATAGTATATCGAGTCTGCTCAATTGTGCAGCTAGCAGTCCCTATACTGTAGCTGCCTCTCCTCCCACCCCCTCCACTGACCTTCCCATCTTACTCTGTCCCATCCCTTTTGAAGCAGCTCACTGTTCTACAGGATACAACTTCCTCTGGCAATGCATTCCGCCCAGACACCATCCTTTCTGTAGGAAAGTGTCTCCCCTTTTCCCCCCAAACCTTCCCCTTCCAATCTCAGGTATTGCCCTCTAGCGTCCCTCCCCCACATTATTTTAAAAAGCCCTTCCATGCCCATCTTATTTATTCCCTTCATGTACTTGAAGGTTTCAATCATGTCCCCCCATCACTCGTCTCCTCCAGGGAGTACATGTTCAACTCCTGTAGCCTGCTCTCGTAGGGTAAGTCCCCTAGTCCCTGGATCATTTTTGTTGCACTGCACTGCACCCCCTTTAGTAACCTAATTTCCTTCTTAACATAGAAACATAGACTTTGTTGGCAGATAAGGACCACTTGGCCCACCCAGTCTGCCCATTTCCCTTCCTATTGGATAAGCAGCAGATTCTAGTTAACCAACAGCCTACTTCCTGCAACCCCCCGCTACAAATGCCTTATGTCTGTCCCATGCATGTTTGAATTCCCCCACTGTTTTAGACCCAACAACCTCCTCAGGAAGGTGGTTCCATGCATCCACCACTCTCACCATGAAAAAAAATGTCTTCATATTACCACTGAGACATCCCCCCTCTATCTTTAAATTGTGCCCCCTTCTTCTTACACATCTCTTTTTCTGAAAGATGCTACCCTCCTGGACTTTGTTGAATCCCTTGAGGTACTTGAAAGTTTCTATCATGTCCCCCCTGTCCCTCCTTTCATCAAGGGTATACATATTAAGCTCTCTCAGTCTCTGTTCATATGGTTTCTGATGCAGATCCTGCACCATTTTAGTTGCACTCCTCTGGACTGCTTCCATCCTGTCTATGTCCTTGCGTAGATGCGGTCTCCAAAACTGCACACAGTATTCCAGATGGGGTCTCACCAACTGTCTGTACAGAGGGATAACCACTTCCCTTTTTCTACTTGTGATGCCCCTTCCTATGCATCCCAGTATCCCCTGACTCTCCTTACTGACTTCTCACATTGCTTATCCACCTTTAAGTCATTTGATATGACTACCACCAACTCCCTTTCCATTTTTGTTGCTGTTAGTATCTCCCCTGCTTTTGTGTACTCTTCTCCTGGGTTTTTGTTTCCCAGGTGCATTACGTTGCACTTCTTTGCATTGAATCTAAGTTGCCATGTGTCTGACCACTCCTCCAACCTTGACAAGTCCCTTCTCATCCTTTCTACCCCCCATTGTGTATCAACTCTGTTACAGATCTTTGTGTCATCTGCAAAGAGGCATACCTTTTCCTCCAGACCCTCTGCAATGTCACCTATAAAGATGTTAAAGAGGACTGGACCCAGTACTGAGCCCTAAGGTACTCCACTAGTAGCCCCCTTTCTTCAGAATGTGTTCCATTCACTATTACCTTCTATGTCCTGTTGTGCAGCCAGTTTGCTACCCAGGCTACCACCCTGGAACCCACTCCCAGGCTGGCTAACTTGATTATTAGTCTTTTGTGTGGGACTGTGTCAAATGCCTTGATAAATTCTAGGTAGGCTGTATCCACAGCCCCTCCCTGGTCTATTACTTTGGTCACCCAGTCAAAGAAATCAATTAGATTCATCTGACATGACCTTCCTGCTGTAAATCCATGCTGCTTTGGGTCCTGTGCCTGCTGGCCTCTAAGTATTCAACAATTCTTTCTTTCAGGAGTGATTCCATCATTTTCCCTACCAATGAGGTCAAATTTACAGGTCTGTAGTTTTCTGCTTCTGCCTTGCTCCCACTTTTGTGAAAGGGAATAACATCTGCCCTCCTCCAGTCCTCAGGTACCACCCCATCCTCCCATGATTTGTTAAAGAGAGTAGTCAGCGGTGTCATTAGTTCTATCCTTAGTTCTTTTAGAATTCTGGGATGAATCCCATCAGACCCCATTGCTTTGTCCACCTTCAGTTTTAAGAGTTCTTTCAGTACTCTTTCTTCTTTAAATGGACTGGTATCAACCCCACTATCCAGAGTGCTTCTACTGTTTGGTTTAGGTAACTCCTTGTCATATTCTTTTGTGAATACTGAGCAAAAGTATTCATTCAGTATCTCTGCCTTTTCACTGTCTCCCTCTGCCCATCTCCCCTCTCCTTTACTAATCTTCACTATTCCTCCCTTAACCTTTCTATGCTCCCTAATGTACCTATAAAAGGGTTTATCCCCCTTCTTAACTGAGTTGGCTATTTTTTCCTCAGTTTGGGCATTTGCTATTCTGACTGCCTTCCCCACTTCTTTCTGCTTTAATTTATACAGTTCCCTGTAGTGCTCCTTCTGTGATTCCTTATAATGTCTGAATGCAGCCTTTTTTCTACTTAACCTTCCCTGCCACCTCTTTTGAGAACCATAGTGGTTTTTCACTCTGCTTTATTTTCTTTATTTGTCCCACACAAGGGCTTGTTGCCTCTATGATAGCAGTTTTGATTTTTCTCCATTGTTCTTCCACACCTCCTTTTTGGCTTTTTGCTAGTGCATTCCTCAGGTATTCATCCATTTTGCCAAAGTCGGCCCTTCTAAAGTCCAGTATCTTTGTTTTTGTATGGCTTGTCTCCATGGTTGTACTTATTGTGAAGCACACTGTTCAATGGTCACTTGTTCCCAGATGTCTACTGACTTCTAAATTTGTGATCCTGTCTCCATTTTAGAGTAACAGGTCTAGTATTGCTCCCTCCTGAGTGGGTTACAACACTAGCTGTCTAAGGTCTGCCCCCTGCAGGGCATCTAGAATGACCCTGCTCTTGGATGTGGCTGTAGTATATGTCATCCAGTTAACATCTGGCATTTTCAGATCCCCCATCAACAGTATCTCCCCTTTTTCAGCCATTTTGAGAATGTCTTCTATCATTATCTTATTCATTTCCTGCTCTTGAGACGGGGGTCTGTATACAACCCCTGTGCAGACTGTGATGCCATTCCCTGTCCCCAAGGTGACCCAGAGTGCCTCTTGTCCTCCCCCTTTACATTTTAGCTCTGTAGCTTTGATCCCTTCCGTTATGTATAGAGCTACTCCACCTCTTCTTTTACCCTCCCTGTCCCTTCTGTAGACTGTGTACCCCAGTATGTTGACATCCCAGTCATGGTTCTCCATGTACCATGTTTCCGTGACTGCCACAATATCCAATTTTCATCTTCCATCAGGGCTACTAGCTCAGGAAGCTTGTTTCCCAGACTACGGGCATTGGTACTCATTGCCCTCCATTTAATGTTGGCTTTATCATTTTTTCCCCCATCCTTGCTCTTATTGCCCTTGTCTTTTTTCCATTTACCCCTGTCCTGCCCTCTTTTGAGCTCTGTACCTCAGTGTTTACCTTCCTACCTGCCATGTTTTGTGAGTGGAGGGTTGAAATGTCCTGCCTCTTATCAGCACCTCCCCCCTTGGCTAGTTTTAAAGCTTGCCAAGGAAGCATTTAAACCTGTCACTTAGGAGCTTGGTTCCCTTCGTGGACAGATGCAGACCATCATGCCAGTACAGACCTTCATCTCTCCAGGTGTATCCCAGTCCCCAATGAAACCAAAGCCCTGTGCTCTGCACCAGTTTTGCAACCATTCATTAAACTGCATGGTGTGCAGTACCCTAGCCTCACCCCTGCCATGGACTGGCAGCACCTCTGAGAAGGTAACTGTGCTTGCTACCTGTCTGAGGCCCCTCCCCAACTCCACAAATTCATCCTGCACTGCACTGATTCCATGCATAGCTAGGTCATTTGTCCCAAGGTGGACAATGATATCTAGTTCCCTCTCCTGTGATGCTGCTTCTGCAATCGTGAGGATTGCTTCTTGTCCCTCCAAGCCATGGCACCAGGCAGGTGCCTTACTTCCCTCTCCTCTCCCTTCCCCAGTTCTACCCCCCTAACAATTGAGTCCCCTATCAGAAGCTGTTTCCTTCCCCTGTGGTGTCCCTTGCCACCATTTTGTGAGTCTCCCTTGTGGATGTCCTCAGCATTCTTTTTGGTCTCCACTGAGGGTCCCATCATAGAGGAACCTTGCTCTGCCAGACTGGCATATGATTTGTGTATAGATACAACTAGGGGTCTTCGCCTCTGTTCCACCACCCGCACCCTCCCAGAATCCACTGTGGTCCAACTGCTTTTCATACTTGGCAACCTCTGAGGCAGTGGTTGTGGCAGTGGTGCTCTTTGGGTGGGGAGGCCTCCTTAGTCCTTGCCAGTTCAGCCTGGAGGTGGGCAATCTCCTCCCTCAGAGCTGAAAGTTGCCTGCAAAATAGGACAGCAATGCAGTTTCCAGAATGTCTCCCGGAAAACTGCTGCTCCACAGCCAGTGCATTGCACCACTCCCAACATGTCCCTCTCCCTTATAATATACAATATGTAATATATATAATTTTTTTTTTTTTGGTGGTGGTGTGTACTTACCCTTTATGCACTGTGATGGGTTATTAAGAATATGACAGTTCTGCCCCAAGACCTGCTGAGGAAGTGACATTAGAACTTTGGCTATAAAGGAAATGCCACACATGGGGGTGTGGGGTGTGGGGAAGGGGGATGGGTAGTCCCCAACCACAGGTGACTGTTAGAAACAATCATATACACCACTGCTCCACCACCCTGGTGAGTACTGCCCTTTATAGTAATTCAACTAACCTCCAGTAACTTATTTAAAAATAGTTTATCACAAAATCCTACACACCAGTAAATTATTTAAAAACAGTTTCTGTCCCAAAATCCTAGTAGTCACTCCAGCTACCCCCAAAGGGACAACCAAAATGCAGTATTCAAACCCTTGTGAAGTTACTTCCAAAATAAGCAGAGTTTGCAAGCTCCTTATTCACTCCTCAACCACCTGTAATTTATTTAAAAATACTTTAACTCTCAGAAAATCCTAGTAGACAATCTAGCTACCTTCAAGGGTGTACCCAAATGCAGTATTTAAATCCTTCTGAAGTTACTTACAAGATAAACAGAGTTTGCAATCCCCTCCTTGGTTAAACACTAAATAAATATGTAAATAAAAAGCTATTACCAAGGGTAGTTAGTTTCACCTTCCACAGAATTGAGCAAAAGTGCACATTGTTGCAGATATCAAGTGCAATATAGAATTTCCCACACAGCTCACAGCTGAATAAAGAAGTAGTGTCCTTCCAGGTCAAGAAGATGTGCTTCAAGTACAGTTGCCAGAACTACACGCAGTACTCCAGGTGTGGTCAAACCAGTGACCTATATAGTGGCAGGATCCCCTTCCCCTACTTGGAGGATATGCCACTGGCAATACAACCCAGCATCATGTTGGCCTGTGTAGCTGCCTTTCTATACTGTGCTGAGTTGTTCATTGCTCAATGCAATGCAAAACTTCATTTTAACTCTTAAGAAACAATTTGTACAAGGATCTGTACTGGATCAAGCAACAGTTATGCAACTCAGTCAGAAATGCTAAAGTACTCATTGGAAGAACAGTTTAATGTGACTTGTATTGTATCATCTAACAGGATCACATTAGTGGAGTGGGGAATAGTCTTGTGACGGAACTTGGAACATTTGGAGGGCACCCCATACCAGAAAAACTGCAAATGAGGGCAGGATCATCGAATGTGAAGGAGCCCAGTTTCTGACCTACCGCATCTCCAGCAGTTTGAGTTGGGGATGAAATCCATTTTGTGCAAGGCCAGGGAAGGTCTGTGCAATACTTTCATTTGAATGAAATCTTTGGCATCATTGTAGGCATAGTAAGCCATGCATATGCAGGCCCACAGGTATTCAAGGGATTCATACACTGAAGTTCGGACTCCCAGTCCATTTTGTATTTGTTAAGGATGGGGGAGTGCATCTCTAACATTAGTGTAAACTGGGCCTACAAGTCCCCATGTAGCTGCGGGCTTGGTGTGCCCTTGCATCCAAAGCCAGGAGGTGTACAAGGGAACTGCACTATTCATGGCCAGAATAGTGCTCCTCAGCTGAAGGTATCTCCAGAAGTCTGCTTTCAGGAGTCTATACCTGTCTCTTAGCTCTTGGAAAGAAGCAATGTACCCATTGCCTTGAATCAGTGGCATGAGAAGTCAGTAAGTTGGCTAATACCTTTTTTGTTTCCATAGGCCCCAATTGATAGTTTTATTATTTACTGTACCTGGATGCTGGGGTTTTCTTAGAGGTATATGAAGGCTTGGCAGGGGAGATAGTGAGCTATCTTGGGAGTGTGAGTTAGTGCAATGCACCAGAGCCATTCTCTTCTTGTATCAGTGAGTATGGGGTGGATTTTAGTATTATGCTGCCAATTGGAGCCCAGGAGTAAACTAAGGGACAGCACCTGAGCCTGGGAGGTTTCTACCTGAGCCATGAAGGTGAGTACTCCATGAGTGGTAGGCACTAATCTTCCTTTATGGTGGCTGACTTCATGTTCTGCACTACAAAACTGTATATTATGGACTTTAACAAATAAAACTTACTTTTGAATACCAAGTACATGGTGAGTGGCTGCTTGTGTTGTCAGAGTGCAGCTCATCCTGAGATCATCATCAAATGACCCTGAGTATCAGCTTGGATTGTGTCTACAACCCAGTGGTGGGCCTTGTTAAGCATGAGCACTGTCCCTTTGGATTTAGAACTGTATTTCAAGTGATCCACCCGTGTTTTATGTAGCCTGTGCATGGTTCTACCCAACAGTTGGTTTTCCTGGAGTATGGCAACGTCCATTCTAAGTGATTTGAGATGTTGTAAAACCTTTGCTATTTTGACTGGTTGGTTCAACTCCTTGACCCTCCAGGAGATGAGCCACATGGTGGAGCCCATGCCCTGTCCTGCCATCTTGTATATGAGATAGACAAAGACATGGGCAGGAGGGATGGACTAGTGCATTTAGGGTGAGGAGTGGGAGAGATGGGGTCTGTCTTAACCTGAAACTGACTACAGACCTATACAAACTGTGAAAGTGCCTGTCGGCAGATACTGTGTTATGGTACTGAATGGTAATTAATAGAGCTCCTTATGACAGGGGATGAGACAGGTATGAATGCAACAATAAACTGTAGAATAAGCTAGAAGAATTATCTAGAAACAAAAAGAGTAATGCTAACAATAGCTGCAGATATAAATAACCAACCAACACTGGAACCAGTATTAATAGCACCATAGATTGACTCCTAAGGAGTCTGAAACCTGAATAATCAGGAGTTTACTGCTGCTAATGTATGTGCAGATGGAAGGAAAGTAAACTACAGTAATTTCCTTTGAGCCCTGCCACAAAAGCACAAATAGGGTTTAGAGACAGTTTATCCAGCAGGGGACATCAGCCCCACCCCTAGATGGAACACTGGGTATATCCGTGATCACCCCATCTATACCAACTTACTTTACTTTCAGGTTGGTGGTGAGGGGAACAGTGAAATCTACAGGTTATGTGAGACCCTGGAGAGATGGTATGTTTAGACTGAGAGGGTCACAATACAGGGGTTGTGTTCTAGGCATGATGAATGGTGGTCCTGATCCTTGGGATGATCTCCCATCTGATACCCCTCCCATCAGCCTGAAAACAATGGAGGGGCCTGCACTGAGAGGAGATGACCACAGGGGGAAGATGACAGGTGGCAGTCATTTTTTTTTTTAAATTTGCATTTTCTCCCCCATATCTCTGCTGGTCCCCATCAGTCCAGTAGCCTGCCCAGCCCCATCACCCATCATCCTCAGGACTTACCTGTGCTATGCATGTTCCCCCATAGATGACCCCCCCACGGGAAGGGCTGCCAGGAGCCTGGCCCTACAAATCCCTGATGGAGTTTGAGTAGTTGGTAGGTGAAGGGGAGAGCCCAGTCAGTGGTGGGCAGTCTGCAACAGGTGGCAGACAGCATCCTGTGCAGTGGTGGGTTTTCCTGTTTTTCCATCCTGGGAGGTGGAAGAACATGCAATAACATCAAAGGCGCACATACCAACATCTCTCCCTCCTCCAGTGGATACTAGCAACAGCTCTTAGACCCCTGGTCCCCACCAGTGGTCGGGTGAGCACCAGAAGCTTCTCCTACCCTCCACCCCGGAGGAGGAGAGCCATCCATGGGATGCTCAATCCTCCTCCATCTGGCAGGCCCTCCAATGCCTAAGCTCACTTCCAAACCTCGGTTGTTGGCATCATGAGCAGCAGTGCTACTGCTGTGCCAATGGGCCAGCCCCAGGTGCCAGTCATTTGGTCTCAAGGGAATGTGTCAGTAGGAAGGGGGGTAGTGCGATCCCACTGCCAAAAATATGTACAGCACCATTAGTTATTAGGATAACACAAGATCAGTACTGTATCTGTACGAAATGCATCTCCAGCCCCCAGACATTTACTAGGGAGGCTTAACCAGATAGAGAGAGGACGGTAAATGTAGCACTGTAAGGAGAGCACTGTACTCCTAGATCATGTTATGGAAGTGGAGGGGGAATCAACCACTGACTGCAGTACAGCAGTACCAATGGGGGGTATCACTGTCAGTTTAGGGTAGAGCCTGACACGTGACAACATGTAAGATAGGAGAGAAGACATGGTGATTAGGGCAAATCATTCAGCACTGTGGAGCTACTACATGCAATGGAGGGATCAATGCTTCCTTCTATGTAAAGTCGATCCCCAGCCTTCGATATTCCTAATATTCCCTTCCCTGTGATCAAACAATCCTCAAAAAAGTCCCCAAGTAGTTTTATTGTGATACATATTGTAATGGAACATAACTATATTGTTTTGTATAGATTTTTAAATGCAAACATTTCAGGAAGGCATTGTAAATGAGTATTTTCTCAATTGGCTGATTGTCACCTGTTCCTGTTTTTGAAACTTGAACTTGAACTTGAGTCCAGCAAAGTTCAAGCAAACCTTTGGGAAAAAAATAGAGAAGCAGAAGCATTGGTTTCAGCATGTGGTGTTGCCACTGTTAACAACGGATACATTAAGCTACAGTCTGTTAAAAGCAGCAGTGCAATAAAAATGGGCTAAAATTTTACCCCACTTTTTTCTTCCTAATCGATGCCAGATGTCTTCTAGTTTATTTTGGTGGTGAAATTTTTAGTTTCTGTTATCATTTAAGAATTTTATGAAAGTTTTAAAATAATAATTTCTCAAGAAAAAAAGATGGGTGCCTCATTTTTGCATATAAATAATGTTGAGGACCTGAGCTGGGGAAAGAATCCAGACAGAAATGCAGATGTACAGTACACAGCATAGGAAGTATCCAGAACACCCAAACCAACAGTTCTGCCAATATTTTTCATAGCCATAGCAGAAAATTAGCTTTTTGGAATAACTTTTTTCGTTGCACTGCTGCTTTAAGTTGGGGTAATGGCCACTGCTTTGGCGAATAATGTTTCCCCCCCCCGAAAGATTTGAACATATGAGGGGGTGAGGTGTCCATATCATTGTTATTGCCGACTATGCTAGCCCATGATGTGGGAGTTGAGCCACCTGTGGCAGTGACAAAGGCTATTCCACTTATTGAGCCTGAGATGGAGCAGGGTCACTGGCAGAGTCTCTGGCTGTTTTTGCAGGCGGGTAGGAAAAGGAAGAATGCAGAGCTGGCTCCCTGTCATCAGCGCTCTAGTCCAGGTGTGATTCCGGCTTGTTTCATCTATTTTAAACATCCCAGGGGTCATCCTTGTAGGGGTCCACCATGTTGTACTACACAGTGCTAGGTCTGATGTTTCCCTCCACATCCACCTGGTTACATCCTTAATTCCTGTCTCTTGGGCTGCTGTCATTGTGGTCACCCACAAAGTCTTCTGGGACCTGTAGTTTCAACCCTCAGAGCTGGCCAGCACCTCTGAATTACAGCCCCAGCTTCATGAGGGCTCTGAAACTCAATCTCCTAGCCATTTTGGGAAATATAAAAGTCAGTGAGCCTTTTGAAACAGCATAGGATCCCCACTTCTCTGAGGATTGTTCGTACTGGAGTAAATTCCT
Organism: Neoceratodus forsteri; assembly: GCA_016271365.2. Classification (NCBI taxonomy): domain Eukaryota; kingdom Metazoa; phylum Chordata; order Ceratodontiformes; family Ceratodontidae; genus Neoceratodus; species Neoceratodus forsteri. The sequence goes on along the minus strand of CM057456.1, from coordinate 1,220,602,820 downwards.
TGCATTGCCGTACCACCTCCTGAGAGTAGTCCAGGTAGAGGGATATTCTTATGTCACATCCCTCCAGATTAGTTGTCTTTCTTTGTGGCTAGCGTGAGGAGGCACTCCTTGGCAGAAACCCTCAAAAGGTAGGCTATGATGGGCCACAGCATGGATAATGGGTGAGCTAGAGGGCCTCTGGTGTGGTGCTTCCTTTCAACTTTGATCGCACCCTGCCAGGCTGGAGCCACTACTTAGGGCAATATTTCTTTTAAGAACTTTTCATGCTTTTTCCTTTGGTGCCTTCAGACATGCCAAGGATCCCAACATTGTTTCAGTGCCCCTCATTTTCCTGGCCCTCTGCCCATTTCCACATTCTTTCGAGCCAGAACGCAATGATCATCTAGCCACTGCATGGTGCACTGCAGCATGATGTCCAGGACTCCAAGGTGATGTTTACCTGTGCTAACCTGATCCATGAGAAAATGTACCTCTTCTGTAGTAGAAGCTGCTGAGGTTTTTAACTCTGCAATTTCTGTAACAAAGATTTCTAAAACTCGAGTGATGTAGCCCAGAAATGATGTGTTGGGGCTACAAGCACCATCCATCGGTGCTCCCACCATTTCGGCTGCTGACTAGATTTGCCACAGTCTGCAAGGGTTGTTGAGAAGGCGGCAACACATAAAATATAGCTGTGGTGCATATTGGAAAACTGCTGCACAGAGCTTGGTAAAACCAGCACTGAATATACCCACAGAGCTGACATATCGACACCTCTCACACTAGCAAGCTGGTGACTGGTGATATACATGACATCTGGGGCAGACAGATGGAGTTAAGTGGCCGTTATGATCCTTCAAGCCATGTCATTTCTAAACACTTTCCAAATAATTTGTTCACACTACCTTTTATATTGTTATTAATAATCCAGACAAAAAGTCCCTTAAATCCAATCCATCCTTTCATTTAGGTATTTAGATGAATGGGTGTCCATAGTTAAAATGCAAAAGGGTTCCCTTTATGACTATTTTTTGGCAGCATGCCCACCTTTCCTACTCACACCACCTTCATATTTCACAATTACAGTATGTTAAATTGCTTAGAGAGCCATGATTCATTTCCTGATAATGACAAACAATGGTTTAATTCAGATTCCCATCATGGATAGCAGTCTTGTATTCTTCTATTCATTCAAGTAAACATGTTTCTACAGATGCATATTAGGAAATATAACACAATGGTTGTCTGACAATTGGCAAATTCTCTAATATGAAGCTTCTTCCCTGAATTTGGATGTTTCAAAGATTTACCTCTCGTTAATCCCCCACAATGACAGCAATTCCTATGGTAGCTCCCACCACTTTATAGTTTGCCAACATATCCAGCACATGGGAAGCCTGTACCAAGTTAGTAAAGTGTGTAAAACTGCTGAAGGATCATTAGTACATATGTTTGTAGCTTGCCCTGTCCTTAAAGATTATTGGCAGAATATGTTCAAATTATTGCAGCATATTTTAGGTGTGGAGTTCCCATTCGATCCGGGTATTATTCTCCTTCATATATTTGAGGGACTAGGACTTCCCCTTCAACAAGTGGATTTGCTCACACTAATTCTAATAAATGCTAAGAAGGCTATATTCCAACATTGGAAAGATGTTAAGCCTCCTGTGTATAAGGAATTATTAAACCTTATGCTGGAAAGTGAAAAGTAGAAAGACTGTACTATGTTAGATCTGGTGGCATGAGCAAATTTGAAGTGCAATGGGCTCTGTTCACAGAGGTGCTGAGAAACAATTTAGTTTAAGCTGTAGTTATCTTTATATCTGTGGTGTTTGTGTTTTGTTTTCTTTTCCTTTTCCCCAAGATAAATTCTGGTCACGGCCTGGCATGGGTAAGGATGAAAACCTGTTTTCTGAGTACTCATGGGAGTTTCCCATGTACAATGAGATGTAACAGGATTCTGAACCCCCCACAAAAACAATTTTTTATAAAGTGAGTCAACATGAGGCATGAATTTCTGGGAACAGTGGAGAAGTAGAGGACAAGGGGGATAGGAACAAAGGTTGCAAAAAAGAGGATAAATTGAGGTGGGGCACAAGGGGAGGAAGGGAAGTTGCAGGCAGAGTAGGAGCAAGGTATGGAGGGCCATGCATGCAAATGCAAGGAGACCTGAAAATAAAATTCCAGACCTAGAGGTTATTATGGCAGAGGCGGACCTGAATATTGTGGCCATTACTAAGGCATGCACAGGAAGCCATGACTGGGAAATGACCCTACCAGGTTATACTGAGTGAGTTCAGGAAGGATAGGGAGGGGTTGTGTTGTACACAAGAGGGGGCTAAAAAGTTGATGGAAATGTAAGAGAACTGGGAGAGAGAGCCTGGAGTTACTGTGGGTCACCCTGGAGATAAGAAACAGAGCCACCATTTGCACTGGTGTGATATACAGGCCTCCGACACAGGGGGAGGAACTGGATAAAATAGTGGGAAAATCTGTCAGTATAATGGCAGAAAAAAAGGGAAGTACTGCTGGTGGGGGACTTCAATTTCATGGATGTAGATTGGAGACTCCCAGCTGGGCCTTGACTAGAAGCAGGGACATCCTAGATTCCCTACAAGGCGTTTTTCTCAGGCAACTAGTCAGAGAGCTCACATAAGATGGGGCTAGTGGAGTATCTTGTTTTTTGTTTGCTTTTTTGTGCCAGCCAACCACTATTTTGCACCAGCCCCAGACCAAACTGCCTGGTTCCCTAATTGCCATACCCCTGCAGATACCCCATGGCTTACCCCCCAGGATGGGGCTACATCACCAAAAAGCCCATCTATGATGGGAGAAGGTGTTGTCAGGAACGGCCACCAACATTGCCTCCCTGGCATCCTCCCCCAAGGTGGGATTTAGGGCTGGTGATGCCGCAGAGCCGGAACTGGTCAGCAGGGAGGCAGGGAACCATAGAGGCCAGGTACCTGGCGAGCTTCATCCTCAGTGGCCAGCAATTTTTAAATATGCTGCCCCAGGGCGGGGACATGCAATATCATCCAGCTTACACCCCACCCCTCAACATACTGGTGCCAGTTGCCTGCAGATCCCCCGGCCTATGCCAAGGGTCCATCAAGCACCGGACACTCTACCCATACTTCTACCAGAGAAGGAGAGCAGTCTGTAGGATGCTCATTCCTTCTGCCCCGGCCAGCCCTTCCATCTCCCCGGGTCCATTCCCGAACCTGGGTCATTGGTGTCGCAAGCAGAAATCCAACCACTGCACTGGTGGGCCAGCAGTCTAGTGGAGTATCATGAATGCAGTGAGTTACAAGACTCAAGGCATCACAGATTCACTTGGGGGGGTCTTGACTGGGTTACAAGGGAACTAGATAAGGGTGGGGCAGTGAATGTGACTTACTTAGACTTCAGCAAGGCCTTCAACACTGTACCACACTGGAGGCTCTTAAGGAAACTAGGCAGTTTGGGAGTTGGTCCCAAAGTGGTAAACTGAGTACAACATTGGTAGAGTGATAGATGACAGAGGGTGGTGGTAAATGCCACTCACTCTGGGGAGGGGCGATTGACCAGTGTACCTCAGGGCTCAGTACTGGGGTCAGTCCTCGGGGGTTTTTTTTTTTGGCTCCTCCCAAGCACCCCCAACCAGCCACTCCTTCAGGCCTCCTAGGGCACCCCTCCACCCCTGTCATCATCCACTGGCCCCCATATTGGCAGCCTCCTGGGAAACCTAAAGTATCCCTTCATCGGATGGGTCCCCCCTCTGAGGGAGAAGCACTGGCAAGTGCAACTCTATTGACCCTGGTGTTGCAGGGGTCAGTCCAGGCGATCCGAGGCTTTATGATGATGGGGACTGGAGGCCATCATCTGGTCAACTGGAGGGTGATTTTCCATTTTCTGGCCATCCCATTCACCGCTGATTGGGCCTACGTGGGACAGCAACCTAAGGTGGGAATGTGCGTGGGAGTGCTGATGCTTCAAGCTCCTTGCACCTCACCCAATCCACCTCCAGGTGCTGAGGCCCCACCCACCCCACCAAGAGGGAAGTGTCCAATGAATGCTCTGAATCCTCTCCCTTCCAGTCTCCACTCCTGACACCCAGGCGTGGACCTGGGTCACCAGCGTGCCAAGTAAACCCTTTTGCTCAGTGCCACAGAGCTGGTCCGACCAGTCCTCTTTAATGTCTTTATAAGTGAAATTGCATAAGAGGTGGAATGGAAGGTATGCCACTTTGCAGATGATGCCAAAATCTGCAACAGGGTAGATATACCTGAGGGTATGGAGACAACAGGTAGAGACATGAGAAAACTCGTGGAATGATCAAGGATATGGAAGCTTGGTTTCAATGCAAAAAGGTGCAAAATCATGCACCTAGGAAATAGAAACCTAGAAGCAGAGTATAAAATGGGGGGAGAGGTATTGAGCATAACTAAACAGGAAAAGGATCTTAGGGTAATCATACCGGATGACCTCAAGGTAACAAGGCAATGCAATAAGGCTGTAGGTAGTTAGTAGGTAGCAGCAACCTCAAGAAGCAGGGACATCCTGGACTCTCTGCAGGGGGCAGGCCTCAGGCAGCTTGTAATAGAGCCCACTAAGGAGGGTGTGGTGCTGGACTTGATACTAACAAATGGGGACTGTGTTGATAACATAAAGGTGTTGGACAACCTGGGGACCAGCGACCATCTGTCAGTAAGGTTTAATGTAAGAAATGGGCCGGAGCCAAACTGCACCAAATTGAGGGTCCTGGACTTCAAGAGGGCAGATTTCGAGAAAATGAGGGTGTGACTGAGGGGATCACTGGCAGAAATGGGGGAGAAAAAAGGGGTGGAGGAACAGTGGACTGGAATAAGACAAGGAATTGAAGGAGCTACTAAAGCTATGTGTCAGGCAGGTTAGCAAGAATAGGAGGAGGAGGAAGCTGTTATGGTTCACTGGGGAGGTTGCAGAAGTAGTAAGGACAAAAAGACAAGGCACTGGGCCTGGATGTAGTACACGCTAGGGTGGAGAGAGAACTGCAGGAAGAGTAGGCTGCACCCCTTTACAGCACAGTTCAGCCTATTGCTAGAGAGGGGGGAGGTGCTAGGTGACTGGAAGAAAGCGGATGTGGTCCTACTCCACAATGGAGGTGATAGGGAAGAGATTGAAAATTATGGGTTGGTCAGCCTGACCTAATTAGTGAGTAAGAAGGAAAGGACAGTTGCCTACCTTGATACGAGTGGCCTCCTGGACCCAGAACAACATGGATTCACCAGAGAAAGGTCCTGCTAGACAAATCTAATAAGAGTTTTTCAACTGGGTAAATAAGATAGTGGACTAGGGCAGACTGGTGGATGTGGCCTATCTGGACTTCAGAAAGGCCTTCGACATCCCTCACAGAAGGCTGATAAACAAACTGTGCAACCTAGTGGTTGATCCTAAAAAAGTATTATGGATGGAGAACAGGCTTACTGGCAGGAGTCAAAGGGTGGTAGTAAACCGGGGAGCATTCTGGTGGGGGAGCAGTGATGAGTGGGGAGCAGCAGGGGTTGGTGTTGGGGCCAGTCCAGGACAAATCTGGATGGAAAACTATATGCATGTAGAGGAACCTAGTACCTTCTAGCCATCTATGGTTCACACACACACTCACCACAGGGGTGGTGGGCCATCAACCCAATACCCACACTTTACTCTGATTAGTAGACAGGCAAATGGCTCTTAGGTGGATAATAAAAGCTTCTTTATCCTCCAGATACAATATTTCTCATGCAAGGATTAGCTGTTACATGGGGATTTCCCCATGTACACCTTACATACTCACAGGATCCATACCTGAAGCGTGACTACCCTGCCAATTAGGAATATGCCACACAGAAGTGTCACTCACCCAGTATCCTGATTTTAGTCTCCTGCAAACTCTGACAGAGCATGTGACACACCCTCTATTAGGATGGAGTACCTCTGGTAGTCAGCAACTTTAAATTATAATATGACCATTGGAGCTGTCACCTCCAGTGGCACTCTGGAACTCTCACTCTCATGTACAAGCTGTGACCATCCCTTCAGATAAGTCTATTTTGGACATATTTTATGTCCAAGAAATAGCTCAAAACATCCAAGAATGTAGCCTCTGGAGTCATTGACGTCCAGTAAAATTTCCCCTTGCTTAAGACTGATGTTCTTTTTTTCATTGTGTGGACATCACGTTTAAGTTTTTTTATGTTCAATCCTGTGGACGGGTGCCACCATGCCAGTTGCCATGGCAATCTTTTTTCCCCCCTCAAAATTCTGGTGCATCCCCCCAAACTCCCAGCAGCATTCATTTCGCACATGCAAATGCATGCACAGACTGTTTGGCACCTTCAGTCGGCGTGAGAACAGTGTGTTCCCACTGAGGACTGAGGAGAGCAACAGCTTAGAGTGAGCCTCAGAGCAGAAGCAAATGTCCGAGTGAGTTGTGCTTGTGAGCAACGGCTGCGATGAAGTCAGACTTGGGACTCTCAGGAGGGACACTAACAGACCAAGAGAGACTTCACTCAGTCAGCAGTTTTGTTTGAGCTGAGAGAATCCGAGCAGGAAAGAGGGCCAGCTGGGCCACAAAGTCGAACCACCACATGTGCGATGGTGGTACGGGCCACCCATGGCCTGGGGTGAGGTCGTAGGTGGAGGCAGAGTGAAGGAGCTTAGGGTGGGAGTTGTAGGACTGTGAGGGAGCCTGAGGACTGGAGCAGTCTGCAGTTGGTCATGCCACGAGTGACAGTTGGAAGGTGGACTTTCAGACTGTGGACTGCATAGCGTTGAGTCAGAGATGAGTGTGCTGCTGCTGCTTGCCCAGAGGTGTCATCTGGAAGAGGGAGGTAGAACAGCTGGTCCTGAGACATGAAGTGAACCTGACACTGGGTTCCCTAAAGAAAGCTCGAATTGCACAGTGCAAGTTGCAACCTTGCAGGGCTGGAGTGCAGAGAGGAGTGACGGTTATACGAAAAAGATAAAAAGTTTTTTTTTTCATTAGGCAATGTACATGCCTGCTCTACTCTGTTTATGTAACTGTCCACAGTCTGACTCTGAGTCTGTCTGAGCTGCATGCCTGCCTCCCTCTGTCTACAGACAGAGTCAGTGTGAGTAAGTCAGTGCAGGCTACTGCCCCTGCCTGGTGCTTAGAAAATGCATTATCTAAACTGGCACCTTTTAGACAGTCAAACCATTACAGGACAGACGCAGACCAAGTAGCTGATGAATCATGATGTAAATATTTGCCCCTTTTGGCAGGCCAGTACACATACAGATATAGTCTGTAGTCAAAGAGGAAGTTGAGCAATTTAATATTCATTCCCAGTTAGGTGGTTGTGAGTGTGACTGTGTTTTTGGAGCTGCCGCCTTGTGACTGCATGGAAAAAGGGGCAGTCTGGAGATGCCAGGCAACTGCTCCCCAAGGATGTTCACAAAGTATAGTGCCCCTCATAAAGTGCTGTAACTAACATTATTTCATATTTAGTGATACTATAAACTAATTCTAGTGGGTGCCACTGCCAATGTGCCTTAAAGAGGGCCTGACAGTGCCATGGGGGGGGCAGTGATTAGAAGCACCAGTGGCAGGCAGCCACATGGAGTAATAGGGATGGGGATCCACTTGTCCCAGGAACCTTTACTTGCTTGGGCTGGGATGGAGTCTGGGACTAAGGGGTGGTCCACTGGACACCTGGAGGGGACCTTTCACTGGGCTGGGGTAGGGAGTGGGTCACTGGATACCAGGGACCTTTACCTGGAATTGAGCTAAGGAGGGCACCAGTAGACACCAGGGGCCTTTAATTGGGTTGTGGTGGCAAGGAATGGGGTATCCACAAGACACAAGGGACCTTTACAAAGTCTAGTGTTAGGGATGGGAGATGCTGGACACTGGGACCTTTACTTGGGCTGTGGTAGGGAGGCTCAAGGGACCACTGGACACAGGAGACTTTACCTGAGCTGGGAATAAGGAGGGAGACTCTGGACACCAGGGAGTCTGGTACAGGACATTTATTAGGTTGATGTTGTGGGGGGGAGCGCTAGGCACAAGGGACCTGTACATGTAGTTTGGATAGAAAAGGGGATTCGCTACTAGATATGATTGACCTTAATTTGAGCTGGGGCTAGGGAGGGGGCCACTGGAGTCCTGACACCTTTACCTGTGCTTGGGCTAGGGATTGTACCCACTGGACAAGAGGTATCAAGGGAGAGCAGTGGATGTGGCCTATCTGGACTTCAGTAAGGCTTTCAATTCAAACACGATACCACACAGGAGGGGCTATGTAACAAACTAAGCATTGGTGTGTGGTAGAAAGCTGGGTAACTAACTGGTTAAATGATATGAAGCAGAGGGTGGTCGTGGTGATGGGAAATGGCAGGCATTCAGGGTATGGGAAAGTAACTAGTGGTATGGTACCACAAGGATCGGTGATGGGATTGGTCATCTTCAATGTCTTCATAAGTGACATTGCTGAGGTGCTGAAAAGGAAGATGTGTTTCTTTGCAGATGATGCAAAAATGTGCAACAGGGTGGACACTCAGGGGTAGAATTTACGCACATGAAATATAAAATTGTAAATGGTCATCAGGATAAGGGCCAAAGGCAAGAAAGGATTATTTCTAGAAGAAGCAGCAGAGCCCAATTACAGCAAGTGGCAGGATGGAACCTGAAAGGAAATACAAGGGTATAACACCCTTTAAAGTTGTGTACCATCTGTGCAGCTATAAAAATACATCATGCTTGCTTGATTGATCCCATCTCCCATTGTGGATAGTTTGTGAGTGGTCTGCTTTTAATGGTGTGGTGCCCCTGTTAAAGTGTTTGCTTGCCCTGGTCCCCATCTACTCTGACCAGTAGTGACTTGATCAAGGTGATAGCAGGTACAGATTTCATGGTGTGGTGTGTGTCTTCTGATGACAGGTGCCAGTTCCACCATATACCCCTATCATATGGGGGGGGGAATTTCCTTTCCTAACTTTAAGAAATATATTTTTGTGGATGTAGCATAGATTACAGTGAGTTATTCAGAAGGCCACTGAGTTGACTTCTAAAACTACAGTATATGACCGGGAATATTTTGACTGCCAAAATGTGTCGATCAGAATTATTTTGACTTCAAAAAAATTGACAGCTGGAGTATTTTGACTCCAGTAAATCTGAAATGATTTCCAAATTTTCAAGCATCGAAGTATTTGACTTCAACCTCCCAAAAATTATCTGAAGCCCTGGCAGTGACCTCCTGGAATTGTTACGTTTCACACAGTAATGCATGAGAACTCTCAGTACTCACTGCTGCAGTTAAGGTTGCACCTGTCTAGCTGGTTCAGTGGCATGGAGGACTGAGCTGCAGAGTGCCTCACCTCCTGCCACACCAGTGACCTAATTTTGGAAAAGGACATGGGTCACTCAGGGACTGGCTGAGTGAGGGAGGATTGAGAATCCATAGGATTGCTTTACTCCCTTGGGGAAGGGGGTTGCCATGTCTCACTGTTGACTGCCACCTGGATGTATCAGGGTGGCAGCACAAGCAAGTCGCACAATTGGAAGGGATCCCATGAACAGAGCAGTGGGGCATCTCTGTAGAGCTGGAGCACACACATCAGGCGCATTGCATGTCCATGGACCCAGGGAGAAAACAAAGAGAAAAATAGAGGATGAGCATTATAGAATCCTGCCTGTTGTGCTGTTGCCTGCTCTGCTGCTCTGGTCTGGGACAGATCTGGATGTGTGACTGGGGGAATGCACACCCCTTCCCCCTTGCCCTGCCACGGGGTGGAACCATGGGAGATTGAACTCCCTAGCTGAGAGGAGGTAAGAGATGGCGGCAGGTGCATGGGGACAGGGCTGATAAGCCATCCGTGATGCCTAAGGTGGATAAAAAGGAGGATAGGCAAGATGGAAGATATGCTGTGCTGCTGTCTGTAACAGCTCTCACATTGCAGAGTTTTAAATAGTTTTTTAAGAAACTTTTTTGATAGAAGTGGCAGTCTGTGAAGTTTGTTTTAGTTAGTAAATTAAGTTAGGGAATTAAGGATAGTTTACAGGATAGTAAGGGTAGAGCAGAAGTTAGTTTTTTTGGTTTTTAGATAGAGAGTAAAACGCAGTGCACTTTCAGAATTACAGTCTGTTGAATTTGCTATCAGTGCTGGTGGATTACTAGATTTTTGATCTGATGATGAGGTTTTAACAAAGGATTTCATCTGGAGGAGAAATCTGTTGTGGAAGAGATGAAGAGTTCAGACCTTTGAACAGCTTCTGAACTGGACTCCTGGTAGGATGATTTGTGCCCTTTAAGGAGAGTGTGGTGGACGTCGTGCTACGCCAGTTGCCATTTGGCTGGTGCTCAAACCGCTTCTGGAGGTGACTACTGGAAGGAGGATTTGCGTCCATTGAGGGGAGTGTGGCGGACCTCATGCTACTTATGTAGCCATTTGGCTGATGTCAGCAGTTTACACCCATTTGATTATTACCACAATGGCAGGGAGTTTTCTGGTGTGTCGGCTGGGGTCTGGAACATAATTGGTTGCCACAGTTTGTGCTGTCCACTGGCTGTGGCTACTTTGTTTTGTGACTAACTGTTAGCTGGCTGTTTGGAGGACAGTTTGAAGCAGCAGAGCTGATTGCTGGCCACAGTTTTAGATGAACGGATTCTGAGAAACTGAGGAAATATCCAGGAGAAACAAGCACCAACTCGACATAAGATTGTGGGAAATTGTAAGTACCCCATCAAAAGTACTCCATCAGAATTGTTGTGAACTGCAGTCTTTGACATAAAATCTTGAGGGCAGTGAGAATGCCTAAGGACTAAACAAAGAGACTATTTAGTACTGTTGTGGTGACTGTGAGAGAGCCAAATGTAAAAAAAAAATCATCTATGTAAAATTTAGCGGTTATCTGCTACGTGAGAATTCTTTGATTTATGTGGAATCATTTGGCATTGGAAAGTGAGAGCTCTATTGTAATTACATTGAGAACTTTATAGATTTTTTGGACTGTTGTGCACTGCAGACTTTACAAGAACTCTGAAAGAATTTATAGGACTGCCTTAGTATTAAATAGATTCTGGTTTGGGTACGGGTGGGTGGTGAGGTTTGGTGTGGTTTGTGTGAGTGGTTGGTGTGAATGGTTGTATGTATGTATGTGGTAATATTTTATTGAGTGCTAACGGGTATTAATAGTGCACTGAATTGGGAGTTTTAGTATGGTATTTGTGGGGTTTTTTTGTGGGTTATTGCAGTAATTAATAGTCAGGATGTGTTGGGGACATAAGTCCATTAGGTGCAGCTACTTGGTGACCTGCCTTCACGACCTTTGCCCCTTTGAGCTTCCCCCTTTACCTGTGGAGACATACAGGACATGCAAGGCTTTGGGGATTGCTCATGGGGAGGGGGGCTGAGGGGGCTGTGTGAGTGGCTGCCAGGGAGTCAGAGATATGGGTGGTGAGGCCCAGGGGGTGCCATGGAGCAAAATGGGAACTGGAGAGGGGTCTTCCTTGTCTGGTTCCCATACCTAAGGGCTCCACCTTTGATAGTGGGCAGGTGGTTAGTGGTCCAGCAGTTCCCTCTCATCCAACCTGGGTTGTACTTTGCAATGCCAGGTTGATGAGGAACAAGACTGCAGTAATAGCCAACTTGGTTTCCTTGGTAGACCTGGCTTGCATCTCAGAGTCCTGGCTGGATGAAAATGCTGCTCCCATTTTGGAGGCAGTGGTGCCAGCCAGGTACTCTGTGATTCATACCCTGAGGAAGGACTGCAGAGGCGGGGGAAGGGCCATTTGTTTTAAAGCCAACCTGGGCCTCAAGGTAATACAAGTGGGTTTTACTGGGTCATTCTAGAGTGTCACCATGTGAGCGGGTCCTGGTGCAGGCTACAGGATCCTTCTTATTTACCATCCACCAGGTAGGGAGAAGGAATTCCTGCAGGAGGCTGGGGACTTCATTGCCGGCCTTGTGCTGGAATCCTCCAGCTGGTTACTTTCAGGGGATTTCAATGACTGGGTTGAAGACAGACTCTCTTCATTTAGAAGTGACCTCCTGCAGAGTATGGAAACTCTGGGCCTGTTGCACGTTCTCACCTCAGCCACCCACTCGCTCAGTCACACGTTGGACCCAGTGTTCACTCTGGGTCTTGGGATTGATGACCTCAAGAATAATATGGTCATTTGGTCAGATCATAGCACTGTGAGGTTCATGTTTGGGGTCCCCCCTGAGGATCCATCCTCTGTAGAGATGGTCTAGTACTGCCCTTTACTGGGATTGCCCCCAACAGGACTTCAGGTGGTACTGGGTCTATCGATTTTTGAACCTGCATGTGTGATCAGGCCAGAGGAGGCAGTGGTGGCCTATAATAGGGCCCTTATTGTCACTTTTAACTCAATCACACCTGTCTGAGTCTGGCCCTTATCTACTATCCAGAGGCTCCCTTGGTTTAATGGGGAACTCTGGAGTTAAAGATAAAGGGCCAGAGGCTGGAGTGGCGCTGGAGGAGATTTTTAATTTTCATTTCATTTATTCTTTGGTAACCGGGTAAAGGCTCTGGACCAAAGGTCCCTTTCCAGACCTTACCTGGACAAAAAAACATACAAAAATACATAAATACAATCAACAGCATTACAAAACCAAAAATACAAATTAGAAATTACAGTCACAAACAGATTTATGTAATAAATAATTGTTTAACCTTTGTTTAAAAGTTAAAACAGAGGGAGCAATCCTAACATCAAGTGGGAGTAAATTCCAATACAGTAGTGCTGCTATTGAAAAAGCTCTAGAGCTTGATCTAAGCTGAGACCTGCAGACAAAATATAGAGGTCCATCAGCCGACCTCAGGCTGGGAAGCAATTCTTTCATTACAACAAGATCAGAAAGAGGAAAAAGGGAGCCAAAGTAAAAACATTTATACATCAGACAGCCAACAAAATATTTATTCTGCAACTAGAGGAAAACCACCCCAACAGAGAATAAAGATTACTGTTGGGGGCTCCTAAAATAAATCTACAAATATTATTATAGGCCACAGTTAGTGCTTGCATTTCTTTTGTACCTTTGTTATAATATAAGCAGGAACTGTAATCAAAACATGGAAGAAGAGAACCAATAGCAATTGCTAATATAGTTGCTTATGAGAAGAATGACTTGAATTTGCATAACACCCCTATTCTTTGATTTACTTTCTTAACCATTGACTGAATCTGAGGTAAAAAGATCAAACTGGGATCCAATAGTGTGCCCAAATACTTAAATTGTGACACTTGTTCAAGCAGACCACCCCGGAAATCAGATATCCTCAGTTCCAGGGTGTCCACCAACATAAATTGCATCCCAAATTACATAACTTTTGTTTTAGCTGAGTTCAAAACCATAGCATTTAAAGTAAGCCAAGAACAAATGGCACCAAAATCCTTTTTCTAGGGAACAAGAAAGTTCAGACACAGAATTTGACTGAGCACAAATTACAAGATCATCTGCATAAAGCAGGGATTCACTAAACCTACAAACTCTGGGAAGCTGATTAATAAAAATAGAAAATAACAGGAGTCCCAAAATGGACCCCTGAGGCACACCAAAACTAATTGGTAAGACATCAGAAACCACAGAACCTACTTGAACAAACTGACACCTGTTACTCAGATAATCATAGAACTAAGATACAGTGATATCAGAAAACCCCAGATCTTTCAATTTTATGCAGGCCAAACTGTGATCAATCAAATCAAAAGCCTTGGTTAGGTCGACGAACACCGCCCTGGTCATCAAACTCTTCTCAACCCCACGTTGAATGGTGTTCGTGAACTCAACCAAGGCCATTCCTGTACCAAAGTACTTACAGAACCCATGTTGTTGCCTTGACAACAAATCATGGGTAACCAAATAGGCATCAATTTACTTAGCCACTAAATGCTCAAGTAATTTGCTAAGGGGATTCAGTATTGATATTGGCCTATAATCATCCATGGAAGTAGTACAGCTCTTTCTGGGAATTGGAACCACCTTAGCTTTCTTCCAGGACAGGGGAAAAACATCTGTGGACAATGACATATTAAAAATATAACAAAGGGAATCCATAATAAAAGGGATAGCCAATTTTAAGAAGCAGGCATCCAACCCTTCCCCACAGTCAGTCCCTTTATTTGGGAGAGACTACAGAAGATGAAAAACTTCAATTGATGTTACTTCCTTAAACAAAAACGTGGGTCCATCGACCAAAGGAACAGAAGAAAAGGATTTAGTATTATCAGCCTGAGAAAAAAAGATCTAAACTTAGAAAGATCTGAAAATTTAGAATTCAACAATTTAACAATTATGGGCAAGTCACCAATTTCTTTGTTGTCAACATTTAATGTCTGGATGTCAGATTTTGATTTAGGAGAAAGTAAAGAATTTAAGTTATTCCAAAACTTCTTTGGATCTGCCCAGCTATCTTCAAAGTGATCCCTGAAATAAGCATTTTTAGCATTTCTAACAGTTTGAGAGACTAAATTCTGAAGTCCATGGTAGAGATCCATTGAAACTCTACTGGGAGATAATTTAAATTTAGTCCAAGCACTATCCCGCTCCTTAATCAATTTCTTAATGCTGGGACCAAACCATCCAGTAGGAGAACCTCTACTCCGAATGGTCTGCAAAGGGAAAAGGGATTCCTGAATGGGAAGAAGTTCGCTGCAAAAAAAAAATCTAGTGCCTTGTCCACATCTGGAATACATTCAAGAAATAGGCAATCAATTAACCTCAAAGAAGAATATAACAGGGAATAATCTATCCTTTTAAATGATCTAGTCTGAAACACAGAAGGAGGGGGTTTAAGACAGTGTAAATTTGGGACACAAAAAGTGGCCATGTGATCGCTTATGGAATCTGCTAAGACACCAGAGGCCACCACTCTCCCCACTCTATTAGTCAATACCCAATCCAACAGAGAATGACTGTGAGATGGAATTGAGATGGGTTGGCACATTTATACACTGTGTCAGTCCATAAGAGAGAAGAAGAGATTTGAGCCCCATGGTGTCATTAGCCCTCCAATTCAAATTCATATCTCCAACAACAACAGAATCATTCTGCTTTAAATAAACTTCACAAATATCCAAGAAATGTTTAAGCCCTTGAAGATCACATTGAGGGGGATTATACAGACAGCCCACATTTAACTTCTTCTTTCCTCCAAGAACAAATTGCAAAACCAACCAGTCAGTATCACAACCCAAATCCTCACTAGACCTTACAAAATTAATTTCTAAATGATCCCTATAATAAATCAGGACCCCACCACCCTTTTTTCAACCTTTACGGTCTCCCCTTAAAATGTTATAACCCCCAATATGACATACATTATCGGGCACCTCTGGCTTCAACTACGTTTCTGATAAAGCAACAACATCAGGCAGATATAGAGCAATAAGCTTTTGGATTTCAGCAATCTTAGGGATTAAGCTATAAACATTCAAATGGATAATTTTAAATCCATGACAGGATTTCAAACAATTATTTAATGATGATGCTTGAGAGGAAGACATAGAATCTAAAGAGTAAGGCCCTGGATTCAGTTCAATATCACCAGAAACTAACAACAGAAAGGTGGTTGAAACACAGTTGCCTAATTTAGAACAAAGTAACATGCCATAGTGCAAACAAGTAAAGTAATCCCTATTCCCACATTGTCTTATGGACATAGGGCTACTCAACAACAATTGCCATGAGCCAGTAACAACAACATCAACAACTAAGCAATTTGAAAAGCAAAAATCATTTGTCTCACATGAGGCAGTGTTCCCGACGCAAAACCTATATAATTCAGTATGATCCACATATACCAACCCCCCCAAAGAATACACACTCAAATAGGCAAACACTTAGCATCCCACATTATTACCATAACATACTTACAGCATTGACAGTATTATAATCAAACACTCCTGCTCTCCTACCTCCCTCAGACTCCCTTAAACTCCCCTGTACTTATCCCACTTGCTGCACCTACACCGTGCAAATGCCCCGCGTTTGGCAAGTGAGATCTTTAAACACCTCAACCTCACAGACTGGGCTGCCACCATCAATCGGGGGGGGAGGAGGTGCAGCTAGCAAAAGGTAGAAGAAGCTAGTCAGTATCTAGCAACAGGGCTATGAGCAAGGTGCAATTAGTGAAGTGGCAGCAGCTGTCCTTAATTTATCGGCTTCACTCTTGGCAGGACAGCTCAAACACCCTGAACAGTACACTTTGGGACCCTTTGTCAGCAGCACACAAGTAATCACTTTGTAAACAGCAGTTCAGCAGGGACTCAAACCAGCAGTGCTAAATTTCAAAATCTCCACAGCGTTAAAATGCACCCCAAGACTGTCAGCAGGCTTAGTTAATTCCCAAAGTCAATAAGGGGTTTAGCAGCATCACACTGTAGCAACATGATCTGGACTGATAGAGCACAAATTGACCTTAAAGTCACATCATGGTGACTATCAGGGGGCAAGCAATTTTCCAAAAGAAGGCAGATTTTCTGTCAAGGGAGATTGCTACAGCAAGGAACAGACCAGCTCAGCTCTTCTGTGTGGTGGACAGGCTATTATATCCAGCCTGTCTGTGTGTGTGGCCATCCAGATCGAGACTCGTCTTGCCTCCTCCGCTACTTATGAGTGTTTCCAGTCTGGATTTAGATCCAGTCATAGCACAGAGACAGCTCTGGTGAAGGTGCTGAACAATCTCCTAATGTTGAGAGATAGGGGAGAATGTACCATTCTTGTTCTCCTGGATCTCTTGGCAGTGTTTGACACCAATGACCACGAGGTCCTGCTGCACCAACTGCAGAACTGGTGTGGACTAACTGGTAATGTCATCAACTGGTTTAAGTCCTACCTCATAGGTAGAGTGCAAAGGGTGATGATGGGGTTATCCTCATCTAACCCAATGCATCTACATTGTGGAGTTCCACAGGGGTCAGTCCTGTCGCCCCTGTTGTTCATGGTGTATATGCTGCCATTGGGAAATTTTATCAGGTGGTATGGGTTGGGTTTTCATTGCAATGCTGATGACACCCAGCTATACCTGTTTTGTGCACCTGGAAGCCCAGTGTTTAACACCTGCTTGGAAGAGATCCAGAACTGGATGACTCAAAACTGGCTGTGACTCAACTCAGACAAGACAGAGATAATGGTGGTGGATCCAGACCATCAATGTGATGGAGGGGATGAGGAAGTGTCCCTGGTTCAGTGCTGGGAGGTGTTTTCTTGGCCCCCTCTGCTTTGGTCAAGGATCTGGGCATGGTCCTCGATGATGGTCTGACACTTGAGGTACAGGTGTCGGCCATCGTCAAAAGCGTTTATTACCATCTGAGGAACTTTGCACGGATCTGGGCTGTGATACCAACTGAGGACCTGGCCACCCCGGTGCATGCCTTCATCACATCCAGGTTGGACTACTGCAATGTCTTGTATCTGTGGCTAACTGGAGGCAACCTCTGCCATCTGCAGCTGGTGCAAAATGTGGCATCTAGGTTGCTGACTGGAGTGTTAAGATCTGATCATATTATGCCTGTCCTCCATGAACTGCACTTGCTGCCAGTAAGGTGGAGGACTGCCTTCAAGGTCAGACTACTTACCTATAAAGCCCTGCATGGAGGGGAAACAGACTATCCTCAAGACCTCCTGGTTCCTCACTGCCTGTCTCATACTCTCTGTTCCTCCGAGGGTTGCGGCATTCTGGGGACCATGCTTTCTCATTTTCCGCACCGACCCTGTGGAACTAACTGCCAAGACATCTAAGGGAGGCACCCTTGGTGGAAACCTTTGAAAAAGGGCTGAAAACATTTCTGTTCAATCAAGGGTATGACCTATATATTGTACTATGAGTAAAAGGTCATGTAGTGAACTGACTGTTGTTTTAAATTTAAGTTGAGACAGAGAGAGAGATTATTTTATATTTTACTCTATGTTGTGTATTGGAATTTGTATGGACTGTTGTTTTAAATGTTTAAGTGCTCCGAGTCTCTGGGAAGAAATGCTATATAAATAAAGTTTCTATCTATCTATATGTCTGTCTGTCTGTCTGTCTATCTATCTATCTATCTATCTATCTATCTATCTATCTATCTATCTATCTTTCAACCCTTATGGAATAAAAGGTCACATGTGCCATGGTATGGGGGTTTACAAGTTCAACGCCCCTACCCAGGACCACCCTTCCTGATTTATCAGACAACAGCACAATGATGAAACCCACTCAAGGTTCCATGGATAGCAAATCACTGGAGCAGTTCAAATCATGCCAAAGAGAATCTGTGGGCCCACATTCTTGTGTTAGCCCCCTCAGTTTCTATCTCTAAATGTTTACTGTAGTACAAGAAAAATCTTCCTCAGGTCCCCATGAATAAAGGCTTACATTACATATAGTTTATAATTCTCTATGACCATGTGACTCACCACTGTGGTTGTTTCTGTTTCTAGTTGGCTCCAATGACATCCTGGAACTCTCACTCCTAGCTAGTAATACTATTTTTCTGACTCCAAACTTGGGAACATAGTTATGGCTTCATGAATTAAGAATGAACTGGCAATGACAGAGCACAGACAGAGTACAGAGGTCCGGTGACAAGGCATGTAGTCATACAGGCATAATTTCAATCTGGACAGTCAACAGTGATGTGTTTTTACTTGGTACAGCTTGACCACAACAGATTATTACCTGGAAATGTTTCCATCTTGAGCCACCACAGCTGCAACAAACATGTTTGTGGTTTGACCCTTTCAAATAACTGGGCTGTTAATACCTTGTCCAGTCCCTTGCCCTGCTTAACTTATTCCCTGTTTGGTAATAAATTCCTAGGTTTTACTGAAATTCCTTCTTATTTTTGTGATCCAGTGAGTGTGAAGGTAATTAAACATGCCTCATGCTTGTTAACACTGACTGGCACTTCCAGTCACTCCATGAATACAAATGTCAGTTGTTTATGGACTATGAATGTATTCTAATGTTGTCCATCTGTGCCCCATTCTTAACAATTCAGACATGGGGCATGCAACCCTGTTCCATATACAGAGAAAGAGAATGCAGGGCCACCACAATTTGAATATGACTTTTCTCACCTAATTTTATAGTAGTGCATACAACAATATTTCATTGCATGCACCAAAGATGTACACATTATTTACTGATCAGGCTCTTTAGCTATAAATTTAAATCATGTTTAGACCCCAGGATATAGGGATCCATTCTGAAAGGTGTGCATCAATGTCTTACATGTCATGTATAGTAAGTACTGTTTTCTGCTCTCTGCCATGCCCTGGCTTTATGCACTCACAGTATGTAATCTGGTAAGGACTCTGCATTTGAGGGATGCATAAGTCTGTATGTAGCCCAATGTAAGAGGATCGTATATGGTGTTCATCCCCCCAGATGCATCATATGTGTCTGGACCATGCCATTCACTGCATTCCAGGACATTTACATGTGCTCACCATCAGAAATAAGTACTATGATATTCATGTAGGGAATGTGGTACAGCAGGTAGCAGGGACCCTCCCTCATGGAACACTAGGGGGCAAGCAACAGCCCAGTACCACTGGTCACCCTGTGCCATAGAATACCATGACTGCCACTCCCCCAAGTAAAGGAGCAGTGGCAACCCACTGTGCACCAATAGTGGTGTGCCCCTGCTGGCCTTCACTCATATACCTTAGACAGAAACCCTTGGACCTGGGTGTACAGTGCCCCTCTTCCTGGCAAGGGACAGCCACAACCCACTCAGAATGCACACAATGGGACACCCTCACCAATGCTGGCTCAGAGACTGGCTCTAAGGGCACCTTGTCAAATATGGGTAGTAGTGGAGAGATCCAGTGTATATTGTAAGTGGGATATACTACACCAGTTATCATCATGGGACTGCATATACTGTAGCTATTTGCTTGCACCCATAAGGCCACCAGCAGAATACAGCAGGAATATGTATGCTGTGATTCGCCTAGCATGCCTTCTTTAAGCATGAAAGTTACCGGTCAGGTGGAGCTTGTGCTGTTTTAATGCCTATCCTTTGTCACAGGATTCCTCTGGCTCCACCTCCTCCTTCTCCCCCTGTGGCTCTGTGCCAGGTACTGACAGTGATAGTTTTCACCTTGCCACCAGAATGTAAAGCATGTTGTACAGTATGTGACACTGTTTACTTTCTTGCTGCCAGAATCATGTTGCCTCATTTTGTTCAAGCACTGAAAATTCACCTTCAGCCTTCCAAAGGTCAGGTTAATCATGAGCTTTGTTTAATATTGCACCATGATGTACCTCTGCATCACACATGACATGGCAGTTCATGCTGCAGAAACCCTTTCTGTTCCTATACACTGCATCATCATTAGAAACCAACATGGCAACTTGGGTCCAGTCAATAGTACCAAGAA
The DNA here is from genome assembly GCA_016271365.2 of Neoceratodus forsteri. Taxonomy (NCBI): domain Eukaryota; kingdom Metazoa; phylum Chordata; order Ceratodontiformes; family Ceratodontidae; genus Neoceratodus; species Neoceratodus forsteri. The sequence goes on along the minus strand of CM057456.1, from coordinate 1,220,582,486 downwards.
CATCTGAGAAGTGGGCAATGCAGTAAAACCCCCCTCAAGTAGCTTAATCTGGTTCAAGGTCAGTTGGCATTCATCTGTATCCCCCTTCCCCAGGTCGTGCCTGAAAATAGGCAGGATTTGTCTAGTGCACTTACCCGGTCAACAAAAGCTAAATAAAAAATAAAAATAAGTATAGTACTGCTCATTTCTTTTGTGGACCAAAGGAAGTGGGTCAGCTTAGTCATGTTTGACATCACAGCTTTTAGGAATGATGCCAACCCTTTCTTACCAGCTAAATAACTGGACCCAGTCGTACTGACTGAGATATAGGGCTTAATTTTCAAAGCCTGGGGAATGATGCAAGGTGCCTGCATTAAACGTAAATGGTGCAAGTGGCACCTTGCATCAAAATATGCAGCAATCCCAATTTTTGAACCTGGTCTGCGTTGAAAAGGGGAGCCGTTGAGCCAAAGTGGCACTGCACCAGCCTTGCACCATAAAGCAGGGTGTGCTAGGTCACAAGGGGGCTTGTGCCATGGTGGGGCTGCAACATTCCCCTTTTTTTCCAATTTTGCAAGCCCTGCCATGGATGCAGTAAGGGACTCCACTTAGACCAGCCAGGAGGTGGTCTAAGGGACTTGAACCAGTACCACACACTGTGGTGAATGGGAGAGATGTGAATAGGGAGGCCAGAGGCAGAAGGTGCACAGAGGTGCCCTAGAACTATGGCTGCCAAAAATGTGAGAAGCTGGCTGTTGTTTAATATTGATATGTGTGTGTATGTACTGAACAGAAAACAATGCTTTGTGCTGTAGCTCTGGAGGAATTATATGTTTCTAGTAGGAGGATGGAAAAATATTATATTTATAAAGCTGATTTTTTCCTCAATCCATATTGATAACCTAAAATCATCAAACCTGATGGCAAGTATATCTAGGAGGTCTTGTGGAGACAGCTGGCATCCCTGTTGGGTGCTGCATCACTGCCCATCATGCTCGCTGTCACTCACCACAACATCTCCTAGATATAGTTGTCATCAGGTTTGATGATTTTAGGCTACCAATATGGACTGAAGAAAATATTAGCTTTTAAAATGTAATATTTTTCCATCCACCTGCTAGAAACACATAATTCCTTCACAGCTACAAAACAAAGCCCTGTTTTCTGTTCAGTACATACACATACATATCAAAACTAAACTTCAGCCAGCTTCTCAGACTTTTGGCAGCCACAGTCCTAGGGCATCCCCATGCCCCTTCTGTCCCTGGCCCCCTCCTAGCATGCGGATACCCCCCAAGCTCTTACACCCCCTTCTGGTATTGCACCAGGGACCTGGTCTCTGTGGCGGTTTCTGCAGGTGCACCAACATGTTTGGCACTAGCCTGCAGCTGTGGCAACTCCTGTTTTTTTGGTGCAGGGATCCCCCATTTTATAAAATTTGGGTGCAGGGTCCCTGACACACCCGGAGTTCACTGCAGCTCTAGAGCAACATAACCTGCAACGCTCTAAGGTCTCTTTAAAAATCCTGCACCATATTCCTTAGGCCTCTGGGAAAATGGTCCTAATATTTCAGGGATTATGCTAGGCTTTAAGAAGTACAAAAAGGCAATGAAACATAGAAACCTAGAATTTACTGGCAGATAAGGACTGCTTGGCCCATCTAGCCTGCCCATTTTTCCTTGACTGTAGTATGTAGTGCAGTGCCTCCTCCAAGAGAGCCTCTTGACTAACTAGAATAGCAATCGGGATGATACCCTTCAGGAAAATATCACAGTGGCCCCAGCATCCCGTCCCCACAGTCTGCTTTGGCAATAAAGTAAATATCTTTATTTATTCAGTTTCTGCTTACCAGATAAGTGCACTGTACAAAGATTTGCCTGTTTTCATCCATGACCAGGGAGGTTACAGTCAGACTAGATGTACATTACAATAACATAACAAACATTTGTACAGTAGAACAAGAAGTACTGTAAACAGGTATAGCAGCACAGAATACTAATGCAAATTACACACTAGATACAAGGTTCATAATACCAAATACACAAAATTGGAAGGAAAAAAACAATTGTAGGTTCATAAGGCAGCATAACATGAGGCACACGTAAGGAGAGAGGCATTTACCATAACAGATGAGCTAGCCCTGACTACAAGCAGAGGCAAAAGGCTACATTACATAAGTGACTATAGTAAGCAGCACAGAAGCTCTGAGCAGAAAAACAGTTATGTGCAACAGAGGAAATGAAGTTCCAAAGGATAGCAGCTAGATTTCAGAAAGCAGAGTTCAGTGGTTGTTCTCATTTTTGAAACAGTGAGAAGAACCACATGAGAAGAACTTAATGGATATATATTCAGAGTAGGTTGAAGAAGGGAGGCAAGGATCTAGGAACTTGGTTTTGAGAGACATTATATACTATACTATCCAGAGAGAGATTCCTGAGAGACTGGGGGGGAGCCAGTTGAGTCTAGAAAAGGCAGCAGTAATGTATAAGGTGGTTTGTTGTGAGGGGAAAATGACATGGGGCACAGTAATGCTCCTTTTATTGCACTGGGGTTTTCTGTTTCAATGCCTGTTTTCAAATGCTTATAATTCAGCAGTAGTAGATCCTAGTACTATGGAATTGGCATATATCATCTCTATCCTAGGGTCTATTAATGTGGCAAGTCACAATGGCAGCAATTGACATGGTCAGATATTTCCAAATATTTCCAGATATTTCTAAGATGATTATCTCTGGTGGCTGTACAGTGGAATTTCTCTAGAGATATTATAGACGTTTCAGGAATTATCTGACCAGGTCAACTGCTGCAAATGTATATACAAATCTATTTGTCTGTTTGGGATTTATAGTGTTGAATTTGCCATGCATGCCATACAGTATGTGGTCATTAGCACAGCTAACACTGAATATGGTTTTAAGAAGTGATGGAACTATTCAATTTCAGAGGCATTATCTCTCCTTTCTCCAGTCCTGCGAGCCTATTGCCAGCAAGAGGCTACAGTAATAATGCACATTATAGTGGCGCGGTGCGCCACTATAGTTAGGGTTCAGCGGTCAGTTACATACTAAAGTCAAACATTTTGACGTTAATAACTTTGGACCCGTTCAATGGATTTGCCTGAAATCTGGTACGCGCATTGGGGTGCACCGTATCTCTTGATTTGCCAAATTGTGTTTTGGTCAGAGTGCTGGTATTTGTGTACGAAAGCGTTGAAAAATGCAAAATTATCTATTTTTGGAGGCACCTTTTGGCATTCTTAATGTGGTCCTGCACAGTTGTCATGTGGTGTACTACTCTGCAAGATGGCTTGTTTGAAAGAGTGTTGGTGGCTAAACATGCCACTTTTTGTTTGGTGAAAAAATATTAAGGCATTCAAAAGTTATGGCACTTTTAAGTTCCCTTTATAAGTCAATGGAAAAATGTATATGTATATCTTGCGATCAAAGAATGGAGGTTCTGGCCATCTCGTCCTGCCTGGCAGTCAAAGAATTTGCAGCCTCATGGTTCAAGAATCTTTGTTCCCGAGGAATTTCAAAAATTCTTTGTCTGCGAAATCCACCATCTTGTTTTCAGTTTTCCGATCACACAAACACAAATATCTCGGCTCAGGGGTCACTTCTGAAGTAAAACTTCGAGGGGTTGTATTCAGGGGACCCTGATCTATCTAGCCATGGCTTTAGTTCCATCTAAATTGGTCCAAAAATAGAGTTATTAGCTTTTAAATTCTTCATTCGTGGCTCGCTAACGATCTTTGATCGTGAACCAACAAATTCTTTGATCGCGAGAATCTTTAATCGTGATCGTGCATCGCGAGCGAGGGATGATATGGCCAGATTTCAAAATGAATTTGTGTAGCCCAGGGGCACCCCACAGTGTTAAATTATGGTGGATTTTGCTCAGGGGGCTTCGTTGTGCCTCATCTGCATAAGAAAAATAATGTACTAACTATCCCTGGTAGTCTAGTGGCACCCCAATAAAATATATAATCCTATGTAGTGCCCTGGTAGTTTAGTGCCCCCAACCCATGTATTTTTTCACATCCCTGGTAGTCTAGTGGCCCCTCCTGAGCTGTATAGTATTATTATAAATAAATGTTTATCCCTGGTAGTCTAGCGGCCCCCCAGCATAATTAAATAAATAATGATTTCTATTACCTGGTAGTCTAGTGGCACCCCACCCCACCCATCCATGCCAGCTCACCCAGCACCCCACCTTCACCCAGCCAGCGACTGGCACAGCCACATCTCACCTCCACGCCAGCTGCCAACTGTCTGCATTATGAGTGGTAATGCAAAGAGACACTCTGAAAATATTTCTGAGCACCTCTTTGAATTACCACTCATAATGCAGACAGTCAGCAGCTGGCCGGAGGTGAGAGGTGATGCCAGTCACTGGCTGACAAAGGGTGGGGTGCTGGGGGCTGGCATGGATGGGTGAGGGTGGGGACCACTAGACTACCAGGTAATAGAAATCATTATTTATTTCATTATGCTGGGGGGCTAGACTACCAGGGATATAAACATTTATTTATAATAATATTATACAACTTGGGGGCCACTAGACTACCAGGGATATGAAAAAATACAGGGGGTGGGGGCACTAGACTACCAGGACACTACATAGGGTTAGACATTTTATTGGGGGGCCACTAGACTATCAGGGATGTTAATATTTTATTGTGATGGGGGGCCACTAGACTACCAGGGATAGTTAGTACATTATTTTCTTATGCAGGTGGGGCACAATGAAGCCCCCTGAGCAAAACCCACCATTATTTAATGCTGTAAGGCACACCTGGGCTACACAAATTCATTTAGAAATCTGGCCATCTCATCCCTCGCTCTTTATTCGCGAGCAATTTCTTTGATCACGAGCATGCAAATACTTTGACCGCAAGATTCTTTCATCGCGATCGTGCATCGCGAGTGAGGGACGAGATGGCCAGATGAAAAAATCAATTTACTGAGTCTAGAGTAGTGATGGGCGAAGTGGCCCCAATTCGCTCTGTGAAGTGATTCATGGAGTGAAGGCAAATTCACGGAGAGCTCCGCAATGCGAAGCAGAGTACTTCGCATTATAATGGGTAACGCGAAGTCCATTGAAAACAACTACTTCGCGTTACTCCGCCTTCCACTTCACCTCACTTCGCCTTGTTTTTAAGCTCCAAAGGTGAATTTTGCAGTGATTCATGGGATTTCAGGTCACATGGGCTCTACATTGTTCTGCACAGCCTCAGCTTGGGGTAGTGTTTGTTAGAAGCTGTAGGAGACAATCTGCTCTGAGAGCTCTCTGCGATTCAAACCTTTAAAAAGCTATTAAAAAAGCCTTTTTGAGTCTTTTTTTTTGCTGAAACTTTAGTTCGTCGATTATAGGAAACCCTCCTGTGCTCACATCATCGAGTGTTTATTGTTTGTGTATGGATTTTGAATATTAATGTACAACATTCAGTCTGTGTACTGAGAGACAGTGGAAGTGTGCTTTGGGGAGGGGTATATATGTGGTGTAGGTAGATTAACTTGGAGAAAAAGACAGTGCTTTCTGTTTTGGTGATAATTTGCTTGTATAACTGTGTTAATGTACACACAGTAATATTTTCAATATTTCTTGCCATTTTTTTGGTGATTGTTGTGGTGCAGCAGTGCATAATTTTAGTTTGTTTAAAATATGTGGTTATATTACTGAAGTTTTCAATTTGCTATGCATTACTTAGTGTGTGTGTGAGTATATGTGTGATGCATGTCATCAAATCAGACATTTTTTATTGTGCCACATGATAATTTCAGCATGCTATGCACTGCAGCTGTGTGATTTTTATACTTCTTTGTGGTATCTTTACTGGTACTAGTACTAGTGACTGTTACTGCAGCAGTACAGTACACTGCCCCCCTCCAGCAGCCCGCCCCAGCCAGCAAAGGTATTCTTTTCCAGATCTGAATTTCTGATGGTGAGCACTGGTTAGGTATTGTGCCTTTGTGTCTGCATCTCTTCAGTGCACAGTGTAATCTTAATATGCCTGTGCATTTGCATCTCTTTAGGGCCCAATCTCCATCTGTAATTTAAGTCACAGTTGTTTCTTTGTTTTCCCTTCAGAGTACTGGACAGGTGTGGTGCTTAATTCTGCATGAACATTGTACTCATTAATATGTATTTTTAAGTCAGGACCATCATCACGAGTCACTCGCGATACAAATCACGTTCTTCATCATCTTGGTCACGAATGCAGTCACAAATCACGATTCACAATCATTCACTTCACGAATCACAAAATTAAATTTTTTCTGGTTACTGGATGTATTGTAAGCCTGTTTTGTAGTATCTCTCCAGGATTCACCACCCCACCACTGTACTCATTGATACGTGTTTTTAAGTCTGGGAATTTTAAGCTACAGCTCATCGGGGCATGGGGAAGTACAGCCACAGGCATTCATGTTTCTTCATCATCACGGTCACAAATCATGATTTATGATCACGTCACGAATCACAACATTAATTTTTTTTAATGGTTACTTGGATGTATTGTAAGCCAATTTTGTAGTATCTATCCATTCTGCACCACCCCACCATTCTACTCATTAATGTTTGTTTTTAAGTCAGGGAGTTGGACAGTGTCTGCAGTACATACACAGACTGGAAAGAAGACTGACTGCACACATGCAGTTTAGCACAGTATACTTGCACTGCTCAGAATACAAAGTGTCACGTATATGGAAGACAACAAAATAAGGGCATAAATTACATACAAGGGTCGGGGATGGTGGAGGAATACATTTTATAACACAGCAAGGAAGGTGTGGGGGAACACATGGTGTGAGGAAAAAAAACTAATATGATATCCCATGATGATCCAGCAGCAGTTCCAGCATGGACATAATTTGCAACTGATGTCCCTCTATGTGATCCAGCTGTTGCTCCTTAGCACTCACCATCTTGTTGTTCTGGTCCTGCTTCTCGGCGGGGCACTCACAAGTTTTGAGTGGTCCAACAGGAATGAGCGCCCATGCCCTCCACACATGTGCATGGTACAATGCTTACCACTACCACGCTCTCACAGAGCTGCCCCAGCTCCAGACATTCCCTCACCCTGGTCCATCTCTCCTACTGAGCTCCCTCAGTCTGAGCAATCACTGCTCACACTGTCATACAACAAACACACACACACACAGTCACACAGACACAGACAAACAACTAACTACTTATAAAGGTAAGAAAAATAAAATTGACAGAAAGAACAAATTAAGTAAAAAAGAGTACAGAAAAGACAAAAAATGTAGTTTTTAAAAAAGCTGTTGGGTCTAAATCAAAGTTTAAATCTCCTCTTCACTCAGATCTTAAAGTATCAGCAGTCACAAAACATACTACTCTCTCTCTCTGTCTGCACAGGAGAAAGTAAAAGTGTCTGCTTGTATGACTCACTTTCTTCCTGCCTAGCTAAAGAGCATGTGACTTACAGTACTGTACGCCATGTGATGTGTGGGGGGCTGCCAAATCTGAAACACCAAGTGGATCACTTAGAATCATAATGAGGAACGCAAAGTCCATTAAAAACAATGACTTTGCCTTACTTTGCATTGCCATTCCACCTTAAAGTGAAGTGGTAATGACAAGGAGGAGTGAGCACTTTGCATTGCCCACTCGGCGTAGTGCAGTGGCAACTTGAAGTGCTGACTTCACGTTCACTTCACTGTTGGAATTTAAATTCACTGCATTTCTAGTCTAGAGGTGTGCTGTGAAGAGAAATGAGGGTGTTTTTTTTTTTGAAATTCAACATCTTTATTAAATTTTGAGAAAACAAAAAGGTATTTGACAATGAGAACATGAGCCAGTATGTAGAACACCGAATGTAAACAGTAGATACAAAGAGAGCCCCAGAATGCTGCAGGATTCCTTAAATCTGAAAAAGGAAAAAGACCCCCCACTAATAAACCCAACTCCCCTCTACTCTTAAAGCCCCCCACCCCCACCCCAGGGATGTGCCTTATTGGAAAAAACATAGCAAGGCATATGCCAAGAACTAATCAATAAACAGTAACAAGTATCAATGAAAGATAATGCAAACCAAAACAGCCAGAGGCATACACACATGAACCTTAATTCAAATATAAAGCATACAATTTGCCCCATTTCTGGTTGAAAGAGGTCAAACAATTCCGGAAGCTTGCTGTTAACCTTTTAGTCTTAAAAGAAAGAGATATTTATTTGATACATTCTGCATATGATATAACCAGTTGATCCATCCAGTGTCTGAGAACCAGCCTTTTGACTGCTATAGAAATTAAAGCCATGTGAAACCTGCACTCCAGAACCTGAATATTGGAGAACATCCCTAAAATACAGACTTCTATAGTAAACAATTCTCTCAATCCCAAAAGGGGATCTAAATTGGATTGGATTGAATGCCATAATGGAGCCACTTTGTCACAGTGCCAAAGAATATGTACCAGGTTCCCTTCAGCTATGCCACACCTTGTGCAAATATTCGAAGATAATCTGCCTAACCTGGCCAACTTGACCGGTGTATAGTACAAATTATTTAAGATATGATATTGGATAAGCCTGTGCCTATCTTGAGTGAGGTATCTGTGCATATCCTCCCACATCTGACCCCAAATCGAAGGGGAGTCTGGCAGAAGAGAAGACCAAATTTTAGAACCAATAAGGGGATTAGGTTATTTGGTACACAATAAGAAGGAGTATATCTTGAAGATCCCATGGGACTTATTCGCATATTCTTGTATCTGGTCTAAAAAGGGCCTGACTTGGGACAACTTAAATGTGGATCCAAAAATAGAGACCATAAGGTGTCTCAGCTGAAAAACTTTAAAAATATATTTCTGAGGGATGTTGAATCTATCCATTATATCAACTGAGGAAAGGAGGGAGTCCTGAAAAAACAGGCTTTCTGCACAACAATCCTGCAATTGAGGAAGCCAATCTAGGGAGAGCGGAGAACCGCCTATTCTGATGTTAGGGTTTAAAGTGAGAGGTTGAGCCATATCTTTTTTAGGTGAAATATTCAAAAAGTTCCAGCACTGAGTCAACACCTTAATAGAGATCCCTATAACGCTACTTTGTAAAGGAGGAGGTAATACGGAGACAGTGTAGTAAAAAACTTTGGATAGCTGGAGACTATGCTTATCTAAAATCCTTCTCTCTAGCTGTAGCCAGATAGGAAGATATGCATCAGGCCTGGCATCGTACCACCTCCCTATTTTAGACATATGACTCGCCCAGTAGTATAGCATAAAGTTGGGGAGACGGAGTCCACCTCTCTCCTTAGATAAGTTAAGTTTTAAGAAGGCCCGTCTGGGCTGTTTACCCTGCCAAATGAATTTAGAGAAAGCAGAACGGAGCTGCTGAAAATAGGATGTAGGGAGATAAATATTCATTAAATTTAGTGGGTAAAAAACCTGAGGTAGTACGTTCAATTTGATAATACTTATACGGCCTCACAAAGACAAAGGGAGGGTGGTCCATCTTCGAAGATCTTGCTGTATCTTTAACACTAAATCATCTAGATTGAGTTTTATGAGAGCCTCAGGGTCCCTAGTAAGGTGTATACCTAAATATTTAAATGAGGAGGGAGACCATTTCATACCAAACTGGGTGAAATTGGCATGGGGTGTGATAGCATTTAATGGGAATATGACTGATTTGGATAAATTCAACTTATAATTGGCCACCTGGCCAAACCGGTCAATGATTTGTAATATATGTGTTAGAGAGGATTCCGGGTTGGCCAAATGTAGAAGAATATCATCAGCATAAGCCGAAAGGGTCAGAGACTGCTGATGGACTAAGTACCCTGTGACCTGGGGTGAGTTCTTAATACTAAGTAGGAGGGGTTCCAAATATAAATTAAACAAAAAAGGAGACAGGGGACACCCTTGCCAAGTACCAGTAAATAGGGGGAATCGAGAAGAGAAGACCCCATTACAATAAATTCTAGCAGTGGGAGACTTATATACAGTCCGAATCCATTGAATAAAAATGTCCAGGAAGCCCATTCTCTTAAGGGTGGTCCAGAGAAAATCCCAGTGAACCCTGTCAAAGGCTTTTTCTGCATCTAATGAAACTAAAACCATGGGAGCCTGGGAATCTTGGGAAACCTGGAAGATATGAGAGAGGGTGCGCAAATGGTCAGCTGAGGATCTGCCTTGAACAAACCCCACTTGTTCGGCACTCAACAGGTTAGACCAAATCTGCTTAATTCTAAGAGATAAGATTTTAGTTAAAATCTTTACATCGTAGTTTAATAATGAAATTGGACAGTAACTGGCTGGGTCTTTCTGGGGTTTATCTGGTTTCAAAATCAAAACAATCGTGGCTTCCAGCAAAGTAGGGTCCAGGAAGTCAGAGGAAAACATATAATCAAACAATTTCAAAAGAAGGGGAGCAATCTCCTTACAAAAAACTTTATAGAAATTGGAGGGAAAGCCATCAGGACCCTGGGATTTGTCCAGAGCTAACCCTCCAATCGCTTCCTCCACCTCGGCCAGAGTGATGGGAGAGGCCAAAATCTCGCCCTGGTGGGCCTGCAGGGAAGGGAGATGAAGGCCATCCAGAAATTGTTCTATATGGGAATGGGAGGGTTGAGAAGGACCCATAATATAAAGATCCCTATAAAAGGACTCAAAAACCTGGGAAATGTCCCAAGGGGAGGTCTTGAGCGAACCATCAGGGAAAGACAATGCAAGGATCCATCTCGATCCCTCCACTTCCTGCAAACGGAGGGCTAGCATTCTACCTGGTTTTTCCCCTTGATCAAAATAACGAGCCTTAGTTTTAAGGATGGCATACTCTGCCTTGTCTCTTAACAGATCTGAATAATCATTCCTAAGTTTCAATAAAGTTACTAAATCCGTTTGGGAAGATGAAGAGGATAAATTGTTTTCCGAAAGCCTAATTTGATTTGACAGCGACATAATTCTAGCCTCCCTCTGTTTTTTCTGTCTGGATGCTAACTTAATAAATTCTCCCCGATGAAACATTTAAAAGAACACCAAATCAAGTCCTCCCTATTAGTTGAACCTGTGTTAATATCTATAAAGGAAGAAATTTGTGATTTAATATGAGAAACTATGCTTTCTTCTTTTAAAAGTTGTGTGTTTAATTTCCAGGAGGTGTCTCTTTGAACCTGCAGGTCGGGAGAAATCGAAATCCATGCCACGGAGTGATCAGATATAACAATTGGTTCGATTCCCTTCTGTAAAATACCGGACGAAAGGGTGTTACTGACTAAAATAAAGTCAATTCTGGACCACGACTGATGAACTTGGGAATAAAAGGAAAAAAGCTGTCCAGAGGGATTAAGCAAGCGCCATGGGTCACATAAACCCAATAGATCCATAAAGTCCCCCAGGCAAGTTGTGAAGGGGAAAGTAGTTTTAATGGCCTATAGGATTTATCCAGGTCCTGAGACGGAGCAATGTTCCAATCACCCCCGAGTATTAGCAGGGAGGGCAAGAGTCCACCCAATTTGTCAGCTAGGCTCATAAGAAAGTCCGGGTTCCCTCCCACTGGACCATAAATTGCCCCTAGTACCACCCTAACATTATTAAGCATACCCTTAACAATAATGAATCTGCCTTCTTGGTCTGTTAGGCACTCCTCTGCCAGAAATGATATATGTCTTTTCACCAATATAGCCACCCCTCTACTAGAAGATGTCCCACAAGAAGCAAAAATTTTGGAGTAGCCCTGCCAGCATAGCCCAGTGACTTCCGATGCCATGAGATGGGTTTCCTGCATCAGAAGAATGTCCATATTGAAAAGGGCACAGTTTTTGAGAGCCTGGTATCTTTTAGACAGATCTCTGGCACCTCTGACATTCCACGGTGCAATTTTAATCGACACCATAGTCATGTAATATTATATTTAAAAGCAAGGAAAATATGTATCAATGGAAAAGTAAACCATCCCAAAACGCACATCCCCCCTACCCCCTTCAATCCCTGGAAATATACACAACTAAAACCAACCCGTCTTCCCCCCCCCATCAGTACATATGAAAAATAGCAAGAATGAAAGAAGCTTCAACCATGATATATCAGCCCCAAACAGAGCCAGCAGTAGGAAAGACAGCTGTACCCCGAAACCTCCCTCTCTCCCCCTACAAACCCCTCCAGCTATATACAAAGGGTCTCCCGACTAATACCAGAAAGTTATTAGGTTCCTTAAACCTTGATTCAGAGGACCGAGACCCATAGGCAACATTCCATTGGGAGGCGGATTCTGTACCAAGGCACCAGTACCAAGAAGGTGTACCCTGATTTGTTTCTGGCCATAACCACAAATAGAGACAGGGATCACCATGGCCAACATTCCTCCCAAGAAAAGTGCCTTTCACCCCTCTCCCTGATGTGCTGTGCAGCCCTCCCAGAGCTAGCTCCATCTCGGAGCCCCCCCTTCCCACAACCCTCTTGGGAAAACCAGAATAAGCCCTACTGTACTATAAAGGAGGTAGGGATTCGAGAAAATCAATGGGGACATTGCTACTTATAGAAATTCCTATTTCCCCAGACATTACAAAAATTGTAGAACACGTTGTAAGATAAATAGTTTAACCTACTTGAAAGAGTGAGCTGCTACTTCGGACAGCGTCTACTAAAACAGTCCTGCACTGCCCGACCTGTATTGAGAGGGTTGGTGCCTCCAAAACCCCTCTGATAGTGACCGCATTTCCTAGGATCTCAGAGTGCTTTCAGCCCCGAGGGAGCAAGGAAAAGACCGGAGGACCAAAAAGGCTGAGGGAACCAAGATGTCCGACCCAGCTAGCGGCGTATAGAAAAGCCGATTGAACAAAGGTTCCCACCCTCTCGCTAGGTGGAGCAATCTGCTCTCCCCTGAGCAAACACTAGGCCTACAAGGCCGCTCTCTGGCCTACCCAGCCACCACAACCCACCAGCGAGAAACCCGAAAGAAAGAGAAAGGAGAAGAGATCCTAACAAACAGGTGACAGTATAACATCTCAACTATAAGCGAAAATAACATTCTGGCACTGGAGTAAATATTCAACCAGATTTAAACAGGTTGGGTAACTTGAGAGTGAGATCAGTAACAGCTTGTTATGGAGATTCGTAGGAGTGCCATGTCCCATCTATAGCCACTTGTAACTTGGCTGGGTAGATCATTCTGTAGCGGATGCCAGCAGCAATCAGCTTGCTAACCGTTGAGTGAAAAGCTAAGCGTTTCTGCCGCATTTCATAAGGAAGGTCTTGAGTTATTCGTAGCTTAGAACCACTCCACAGAATTGCTTGTAGTTCTCTTGCCTTGACTAATACATGCTGCTTCTCCAGAAAGCTTAAGAACTTAACTATAATAGGCCTTGGTGGTGCTCCAGATGTGGGTTTCGGCTGGAGGGAGCGATAAGCCCGCTCTATATGATATTGTGGATTGAGGAGGGATAGACCAACAACCTTGTTTAGAAACTTCTGGAGAAAGGGGATGATGTCGGCCCCTTCCTCGACTTCAGGGAGACCCAAAATCAGCAGATTGTTTCTCCGGCTTCTCCCTACTAAATCTTCTGCTTTTAACTGAAGTTTGCTGACCTGCTGTCTAAGCTGAACAATCTCTGGGTCCATCCTCTCCCTCCACTTCTCCAGAGAGGAGGTTCTTGCCTCCAAGTCCCCAATTCTTGTCGTTAGCGTACTAAGGTCCCCTCTTAGAGATTTTAGCTCTGCAGAAATGTCCTCCAACGTTTCTTTAAATGGTAACAGCTCCTGGAGAAAATGATCCTCGATAAGAGGAATCACTGAAACACTGGACAGGGTTGATTTAGAGGTGGTCCCCGAGCCTTGATGCTTAGATTTTTTAGTGGATTTCTCTGGAGTAGACAGTGGAATGTGCCTTATGCCAGCCAGCTTCATCTCCGCTTCCATCGCGATTTTCAGCCGATTGCAGTATTAAAGTCGAATCAAAAGACACTCCGTGAAAATAGTAGCGCTAGAGAAACTCGAGATAAAAATCTGATGTTCACTCGTCAATATTAGTAGGGAACAAAATGATTTACAAGAGGGTGATAGATGAGAGCTCCACAAAAGTGCTTTCTCCAGTTGCTCTGCATCACGTGACCCCCATGAGGGTGGGTTTTACTCAAGGGGCTTCGTTCTGATGAACCATAGTGGTGATTTACCATGATTCTGTTTATTTTTTGAATTTGAACTGTTTAAATTCTTTGATCGTGACCCTGCAAATTCTTTGATCGCGAGCCTGCAAATTCTTTGATGGCAAGATTCTTTGATCGCGATCATGCATCATGAGTGAGGGACAAGATGGCCCAATTAAAAAATCAATTTTCTCAGCCCAGGAGTGTCATAGAAAATCAAATGAGGGTGCATTTTACTCAGGGGGCTTTGACCTATCAAATCATGGTGGTGGTTTACCGCAATTCCTTCAATTTTCTGATTTAAATGTTTTTTAAATCTTTGTTTGTGAGCCTGCAAATTCTTTGATTGTGAGATTCTTTGATCACCATCTTTGATCATGAGGGAGGGACAAGATGGCCAGATTTTTTATAATGAAATAGATAGGAAAAGTTTAGTAATCTTTCATATTGAATATCTTGGGAATGGTTTTGTCTTTTGACTTGAAATTTGGAGGGAAGAAAGGCAATATCCCACAGATGTGACTTTTGGTGGTTTGGTCAAGAAATAGTACAAGGCAGCAAAGTTATGGCACTATGAAGTTGACATTTTTCCCATAGGATAACATGGCGGCGTTTGCGTCATTACAGGAATTCTTTGCCGCACTGCTGCAAAATAATGGTTTGGTCGTTTGGGCTGAAATTTGGAGGGAAGAAAGCCAACATCCCACAGATGTGCCGTTTGGTGGTTTGGTGAAATAATATCACAGGATGGCAAAGTGACAGCACTCCTAAATTTATGCTTTTTGCCGTAGGATGACATTATGGCATCCGTTGCGTCTTTCAGGGCCCGTATCTCGGAACGGTGCGAGATACGGACTTTCGTCTAAAAAAATGCTTAGCCTCCCAAATGGGGGCTAAGCATAAAGCTAGCCAGGAAAGTAATAATTCATACAAAATGTTAATTTTTTTCTATGTCGTACGGTTCCTGAGATATAAGCAATTTAGTATTCCAAGTCGTTATTTTCTGCTCCGAAGTCAATTACAATGCATACATTCTTTGTTTTCAATGTGTTTTTTCAATGCAGTTTTTGGAGAAAGAAGGTGTGCTTTTCGTTATTGTGTCAGTTAGCGCTTCCAGTTGCGCTCTGTTACTGTTCGTGATCACTATCTCGCCACGCCACCGTAAAGTATATAGTTTGCATTTTCGCTTGCACTTGCATTTCCATTTTGTTTCGCGTTACTGTTGCTGTTACCATTACCATTTGCATTTGCAACTGTGGTACTGTGCCCGTGCTCGATACGGTTTGCGTTTTCATATGTGCTTGTGTTTCTGTTTCTGTTGGCTTTATTGTTGCTGTTACTGTTACCATTTACATTTATATTTGCGGTACCATGACCTTGCATGTAATGGTTTGCATTTCCATACCTGCTTGCATTTCTGTTTCTGTTGGCTGTTTTGTTGCTGTTATCATAACGATTTGCATTAACAATTGTGATTCCATGAGTGTGTGCATTACGGTTTGCGTTTTCATACGTGCTTGCGTTTCTCTTTACTTTGGCGTTATTGTTGCTGTTACTGTTACCATTTGCGTTTACAATTGCGGTACCGTGAAAGTGTGTGTTACCAGTTGTGTTCTGTATGCACTTCTGTTTGATATCTCCATTTACATAACTGTTCGATTTTGTGTCACTTTCTGCTTGCATTTCTATTACTGTTTGTGTTACCATTTACATTTGCATCACTATGTGCATAAGCCTTTTTGCTTGCATTTCTGTTGCACTTACTGTTACTGTAGTCGCATAAAATCACATGGTGGGGCCCCACACTCCCACCAACTTGCGTAATGTTCTACTTTTCTCTTCTTTCTTAAAAAGTATGGAAATTCAATGCAAAAAACTTCATTAATGCATCAGTTAGGGTTCTTCTACAGCAACAAAAGTGAGGAAATTTGACATTAGGGTTCCCACCCCTTGCACCCCACTCCCACCCTACCCCCACCAACAGGCATCAGGGTGTGTGTTGGGATCATCGGTCCTAACTCTCACTCCATTCTCCTACACTGCACACCTCAGCTTGTCTACACATGGGATGGGGTGAGAGTGAGGACTGACAACCCCCAACGCACAGCCCAATGTCTGTTGGTGGGGTAGGTGGGGTGGGTTGCAAGGGGTGGAACCCTAATGTCAAATTTCCTCACTTTTGTCACTGTAGAAGAACCCTAACTGATGCATTAACGAAGTTTTTTGCATAGAATATGCACTATGCATGGCTTCAGTAGTGGTTGGTTTCTGACTACATAGACAACCTCCTGCTCCCACATATGCAGTACTCTGGTTTGGCTGCTTCGCTCAGCAGTGGAGAATCTGCTGGAAGTTTACTGTGTCTGTCTGACATCTTCAGTGAAAGGGCCTTTTTTTGTGTCCACCCTATGCATGTGGAATATCTTACCAAATCAGCTTTGCCAGATTTCCTCTGTAAAAGTTTTTAAAAGAGCTCTTAACATCCATCTGTTTTCCCTGGCATTTGAGGACTCATTTTAAATATGTTATTTATGGGAGGACTTCCGATGTGCTTGTTATTTCATTTTGTAAATGTTTTTAATTGATTTATATGAAATTTTATGTATAGTGCTTCAATCCTTTTAAATGATGTGTTCTATTAAATAAAGCATGCTTGTTTGCTGTAACAGCCTGACATTCAGACAGGCAGAGCAGGATGGGCAGGGCCTGCTCTCTATCTGAATTGTGTTCCTTGGCAGCCCAATGATATGTTTAGCACAATATTGGGTTGGCACAGAACAAATGACCTTGGCTGAATATGTAGGCTTGTGCATTTTTTTTAATAGTTAGTAATTAGTAATCTTTAATTAAAAATCAGTGCAGTCACCCAGGAATCCTTCACACATGTTTTAAATATCTACATACTGCATGCCTATTTTGAATACCTATGCTATGATTTTCAGAATCTTCATTCTGCATGACAGTTTTCAAAATCTGCATGCTGCACAATGGTTTTTGAAATCTACTTGCTTTCCAAAATCTCTGTACTGCATGACATTTCTTTAAAATGTGCATGCTGCATGATGCTTTTCACAAAATGTTCACAAAGAACTACTTACTTCATGAAGATTTTGAAGATCTACACAAAGCAACAGTTTTCAAAATCTATATGCCGCAAGACAATTTTCAAAATGTATGTGTAAACCCCCTTTGTTTACTCTGGATCTCACTCTGGTCCCCTCACTTCCCTTAATAGATGGTGTGCAGTCCAAGAATCCCACTCAGCTGTGGATGCTGTCATTATTCTTTCAGTTGGGGCTGATACCATATGATAATCCTCTCATAGCATCATGCAGAGACCGGGGTGTGCATAGCTCCAGGGGCACCCTCCATGTCTATGGTAGGTAGTAACTGCTCACCAGAGGCATCCCCTGTTTCATTCAAATACACTCAGTCTCTAGCTATTTACAGTTCCTTTCCTTTTGATTCACTCCTTGGGGAGTTTTGCTTAGTGCCCCTTTTGTTTATTTATTTTATTTGTAAAATGTTTCACCAGGAAAGACAACATGAGCTGTAAACAGCTCATTTCCAGAAGTGTCCTGAGAGACATCAGAAATCTTTCACTCTGATACATGATGGGTTGTTGACATGTTTACTAACATTTTTATAGTTACACACATGGGACCATGGCCCCTCAAATTGCTTTACTTGTCAACACTGCAAGACAGACTTGATTCTGATGCCAGACATATGTCAGGACCTTTGAGTCCCTTAAAAAAGGTTGTACCCTTTACACATGTCTTATAGAAGACCCATGACTCCTCTTATTCCTTGCAATTCACCAGTGGGTGATGGTTTACCCCAAAACAGAGCCTTTCCTAATCTGCCTTCTGACATCACCATAGTTCTCTTCTTGCTATACACTTTGGGTTTTACTCATTTCTTATATAGCACCATGACACTACAGTGTTAGTTTAGCTGGTGTACAGGAGGCAGCACCACTGTAGGGGCATGCACTCTGGCACTCTTGGCTAATGGTCACCATAGCTCTGGGCACCTCACATTATCAGGTCTTTACTCTCACCAGAGAGTGTGCACCAGTGTCTACTTCAGCCTGCTGTCAAGCAGTGGCTGCTGATCTCTTCATGCCCTCTGTAAGAGGTAGTATCTCCAATATCCATACCAGCTTTGGATTCCCAATTCAGACAGTATATCCATCTCCTACCTACTTCAGCAACTCAATCTTTGGCAACAAATATTGTATCTCACCATCTTCAGCACAACTGGCACCATCTCTCAGGCACAGAAAGGACCACAATTTCCCCAAAATGAAAACATGTGCTTTGGTGAGATTCATTGTGTATTGCAAGGCAACCAGGAACTTCCCTTGAGGGATAGCCCTTTGGATAATCATTCCCTCCTGGTGAGCCTTTGCACTCCTAGTGGAATTAATGGTGATCTGCACTAAATAGCCTTCAGACTCCAAGTTAGCAGAGTTATCACTACTGTCCTGGTATCTGTCCTTGGAGGCTACCAGATGACTAAACAATGTGCTTCACTGTTCTCACACACTGGAGCCCCAGAAAGTCACTCCAGGTGAGGAGTCATTGTCTCCTCAGGTGGCCTGTGCAGGAACTTCAGCCAAGGGTGCCCCAAAGGCACACCTGTACCCTCCTATCACTCTGCCTTCTTGGTACTTCTCATGCCATCACCCAACTGACATTCTAAACTCCACTCTCTGGCTCTCAGAAGCTTTACCAATCAGTAGATTCCATGGTCTAGCATTCTAGTAAACAAGCCCTCTTCCCCTGTTTGCTGGAGAGGGTTGTTACATGCATTTTGTGCAAAGGTTTTTAGTTAGTCTTTAAGTTTCATATATACAAAAACTTTAATGGATAACTTATTAAATACTTCAATGTTATGGTTGACACGTTAGTGTTTTTGAAGGAGGGGTGTAATTAGACTTTTTTTGTAGTGGGCAATTAGATATATTTAAATACACACAAAATGTTCATAGAGAAATTCTTCCAGAAGATTTTGAAAATCTACACATTGCATGAAGATTTTGAGGATAAGCATCATGAAAAATTGTCTACATGCTAGGCAAACAAAATGTTTAAAGCTGAGAAAAAAAGTAAAAATTTGATTAAAAACTATTGCATGCATTTTGTACAACAATTTGAAGTCATACATACACAAAATAATAAGAAAGTTATGTCTCATCTCATCCTTTAGGCCCTGCACAAACAGAATTCTGACTCATGCATAGGAACCCAAATGCCCTGCACAGGCCCTGTGCAAAAAAAGATAGGAGGCTGCCATTATACTGTCTCAAAAACTAAGGAAATTCATTGCAAAATACTGTGTTAATGCAGATTAGGGCTGCTAGCACATAAAACCCAAGCTCGTCAAAGTCTGAAAATGTGCTAGTAAGGTTGTCAAGCCTAACTTCTACCCCCCTCCCTTTTTTACCCAAGGCCATGCCACAGGTATGGAGCCATACACCAGTGGTGTGGTTCCTCATACAGGGAAACCATAATCAAAATTTGTAAATAGCAACCCTAATCACCTCCTCTCCCTCATTCCCTACCCTCTCGACCCAGGGCCAAGCTATAGGTCTGGAGTTATGCCATGCAGGTCTGATTATTTTAACTCATCCTACTCATTTTAGGTCTATAATTATAATACTTGCAGAGCACAGCTAAAGAGTTTTATGTCTGTTCAAGATGTGGCATATTTTGAGCACAATACTGTGGGCCCTGTGTGAAGTAGCTGACTAGTTACAGATTTGTAAGTACAGTACTATGCATATCACATACTTGTAATTTTCTTTCTTTAAGATACATACTCAGAACTACTCAAAGCCATGTTACATGTCTGGGACATGTATACCATTTTACACAGGGTCATGTTGAAGCTGTATAGAATAAGTCACAAGTGGATGGTACATATCCAACTAGGCAATAAGTGAAACAAAATGCTTCTATTAAATGTACAGTACATACCTCATGCAGTGCTTTTTCACAGGTAGAGAAGCTGTTATTGACAACTCACATACTACAGACTCAGCCACTTTCAGTGATACTACTGCCTTCTGGTTCAAATTTGAGGCATCAAGCAGCTCACCACTAAGGCCCAGTTTGACAGCAGGCTTCCTCTTGAGTCACTGGATCAACGGCATCTTGGCACTCAGAATCCAAATGCAGAGGGATTGCATAGGGAGTGTTTGTGACTTTTTTGAAGTGATCAGTGTACTTAGCTTACACTGACAACTGATTGGTATCATTTGACATTTCAGTTGTAATCTCACTAATATAAGTTTGTGCTAAAATAAAGGAATAATGTCCAACAGGGTGGGTGTTATGCTGGGATAACATCCCACCTTGGGTGGAGGGCCAGAGGCCACAGGCAGAGGGCATCCAACACCTGAGAAGGGATGTTATTCCAGCATAACACCCACCCTGGAGGGCATTATTCTTATTATACAATGGCATGTTAAAACAAGCATTTGTCAATGCCGAATGTTGTTGCACTGGCATTGGCAGTGATGGAGCTAGAGATGCATAAGAGGAATGGCAGTGAAGTATTGAAGTGATGCCAACCCCACCCCCACCCTGTAGAGAGCAACAGGCATTGGAGTGTGCCTTTGGGTTGTCAGCTATAATGCTCATGCCATTGTACCTCACCCTACCCTGTAGACACTGACAAGTTTCATGGTGTGCTTTGGGGTCTTTGTGCATTATACTTACCCCATGCCATAAGGAAATACACTGATGTGGATGCAGTATAGGAGTGTGGGGTGAAGTTTGTGGCTGAACAGTGCAAAACACACCACGATGCCTGTCAGTGGCTGCAGGGTGGGTGTGGAGGGTGGAATGGTGTGAGCATTGCATCCAATGATCCCAAGTCACAGCCCTGACGCCTGTCAGTCCATACCGGGTTGGGTGCTACAGTTGGAAACCCTAACGCCATAGGCATGTAGTGGTAGTTTCACTCCACATTTTCTACATGGGCTGCTTGTCAGGCCACTTCATGAAAAGCAGCACAATCACTTTGTTAGCTGAAATGTGGTTTTGCACAGTGGCTGTGCCATTTAGCGACAGAGGGATGAAAACACAGTTTTGGGCAGGATGTATAGAATGACAACTGTATTGTTCATGAGGAGGTGTAAAAAATGGCAATATTGAAAATCTGGAGTGGCAATATGAAATATTGGTGAGGCAATGAACATGCATACAAACTGCGCAACAGATGTCTGCAACCCAATTAATTGTGGGAGATTTTTAGGCACATTTTAAACATAGTTATTTTGGGACCTCCCCTCATGATCAGTGGTGCTGTGATTTTGTTAATGTGTCCCAAAAGATGATTTCCCAAAGCGAGCATGGCACTGTGTGCCACAGTTGTGGAAACGCGTTTTGGGCAGGTGGTGAAAAATGGCAGCTGTACTGTTGATAAGGAGGTGTGCACAAATGCCAGTGGTGAAAATCTGGCATGAAAATATTGCAGATTTATGAAGTTATAAGGCTGCGTGGAAATTTCACAATGCACTCTTGCAGCTCAGTCATTTTATGGACTTTCGGCACCAAATTATCAACATAGGCATTTTAGGACCTCTGCTCATGAACAGTGTCATCATCATTTCCTCAAACTGTCCCAAAAACTGATTTCACACAGTGACCGTGCAATTCTGCGCCAGACATACGAAAACACATTTAAGCCAGGATATGTAAAATGACAGCTGTACTGTTCATAAGAAGGTGTGGAAAAATGCCAATTTTGAACATCTGGAGTGAAAATATTGCAAATGCACAAAGTCATGAGCGTGTGTGCAAACTGTGCAATGCATGCTTGTAAAACACTAATTTTATGGACTTTTGGCCCCAAATTTTCAACATAGGCATTTTAAAACCTCTGCTAATGAACAGTGTCACTGTCATTTTCATAATGTGTGTTGAACATGGACTTTCCACAGTGACCATGCTATTCTGCGCCGGAACTGCGAAAACACATTTTGGTCAGGATGTGAAAAATGACAGCTGTACTGTTCATAAGGAGGTGCAGAACAATGGCAATGTTGAAAATCTGGAGTGAAAATATTATAAATTTGCGAACTTATGAGCGTGCATGCAAACTGCACAATGCATGCTCATAACACAGTCATGTTATGGAGTATCGTCACCAGATTTTCAGCATAGGCATTTTAGGACTTCTGCTCATCAACAGTGTAAGTGTCATTTTCAGAATTTGTCCTGAACACTGATTTCCCACATCGACCACGCTATTCTGCGCTGGAAGTGAGAAAACACATTTCGGGCAGGATGTGAAAAATTACAGCTGTACAGTTCACAAGAAGGTGTGGAAAATGCCAGTGCTGAACATGTAGTGTGAAAATATTGCAAATTCACTAAGTTACAAGCGTGCGTAGCAACTGCACAGTGCACACTCGTAAAACAGTAATTTTTGGGATTTTTCCCACCAAATTTGCAACATAGGCTTTTTGAGAGCTCCCCTCATGAACACTGGCACTGTCATTTCATTCCTTGCTCCTGAAAGGTGATTCCATGCAATGACTGTGAAATCACCTTTTGGGACCAAATAACGCCATGACAGTGCAAGAATTCAAGAGGTGGGGGTCCCAAAAACCCCATGTTGAAAATTTGGTGCAAAAAATCCTGAGATATGCATCAAAGCTGAAAAACCATTTATTCCATTATAGAGCTTACCGGCATCTCCTCAGTTCACAGTCGGCTTTGAAGAGTGCAGACGTGTTCCCGGTCCACCGAAGATCCTCGCGCAAGACTACACAGGTAAGTATGAGGTGGGGGGAGGCAGGGTGTGCAGAGGTGGGTGCAGGTTGTGGGAGGGAGACTATGAGGGGCCTTTTTTTGTGTTACAGGGTTAAAAAAACCAAACATCATGGGCAGTTTTTTTTTTCTCAGGGGATTTGGCACACTGGGGTGGGATCCCAGTGTGCCACCTAACTGTTTGGGGGGAGCTGCAGCTGATGGGGGATTGGGCACCCTCATTGGCACACCACAAGGGGAGGTAATTTATGCCGATGGGGATTGGGCACCCCCGTCGGCTCACAAAGAAAGTGGGTGGGGCAAGAGCCAAGGGGGATTGTGCACCACCCTATAACAATTAGAGTGTTTTATACCGATGGGGGTGGGGTCCCCTGGCTGTCATTGGTACCATGGTAAGCTGGCAGGGGATTGGGCACCCCTAAAGCCAGCAGTTGAGCAGCCGCCATGCTTACAATGTGGCTGAGCACGTCGGGAGGTCTGCTGCATCTGATGAGCTTTGCTCGGATTGCAGCGGACCTTTCCTTAGATGTGCTCACCACATTAGGTATGCATGGTGTGGCGCCAGCATGCGGGCTGATTGGGGAATGAGGGACGCACCTACTGATGTGTGCCCTGCATTCGCCCAACAGTGACTGCACCTCCAAAGCTGCACTACCGCAACATGTTGGCTGCACAAGCATACCAACATAATAAGAGAGAGAAAAATATTAAAACCTTCATTCTAGTTAAATTTTTCTATAATTTTTTGAAAGTGTAGGAATACTTACAGAAAGGTACTGGATCAATATGTCGTACGCTTAATAGCATACCACACAAGCACTAAACAGAAACAGTGCTATACATGACAGCAAGTGGGTGTAATACTGCAAATGGTTTTGTGGATGGTACTGCACCCTCTTACTGTCCCAGGCAGATGATAAGACCTCTGTTGGGACAGGCTTCCACCGATCAGCTGCCGTGGCTTGACGAGATAAGCCACTGGTAGCAAGGGACAGAAGCAGACCATTTGGGACTGGGTTTGATTCCCAGCCCTAGACGCATAATAATTTTATTTTCTTATGCACTTTGTGCGATATTTACTGTAACCCCCCCGTGTTAGTAATTTTAATTGGGGGGGTCAACTAGCTGGCCCAGTGGCACTCAAGGTTGAAGCGCTGGATGCCACACCTCGCACCACGCTGGCAACCCAGGTTCGGGAACAGACTCAGGCCACCGGGGGTTGGCAGAGGAGAGGAAGTATTGAGCATCCCATGACTACTTTCCTTCCTCTGGGGAGGGCTGGGGCACTGCAGCACACTGTAGCGACAGCTGGTGGAGGCCAGTGGTGCAGCAGCAGGCAGCAGAAATAAGGGAGAGAGCACGGCAGGTGTCAGCACACAGTGTCTTGATGCCATTGCACGTCCGGCCCTCAGGGAACACAAAAAATCAGGTGGAAAATGATGGAGTGCGATCTCTGCGGCTGATGGCTGCACCCAGCATCCCCCAGTACCCGAGAGGATCCTGCATACAGGGCGTGTGAGCGTTTAAAGGCCAGCCCTGTGGGGGTGCCAGACCGGGCCCAGGGGGTGCGGGTGTCAGCAGCCAGAGATCATGAAGGATCTGCTCCGCAGGAAGGAGCAGAAATAGAGATGTGATAAAAAAAACAATTGGGGGGTTCAGGGGGCACAGCCCCCTGTAACGGGGGAGTGGGGGACTCTGTCCCCCACAGAAAAAAAGACATGCTGCATGCAAGAAATCATGCTGTACTGGCAGCACACTTTATGCATGCAACATAGCGTCTTGCGACATTTTGACCCATGCCTTACAGAAAAAATAGTGCTGATTACTTGTTTTGTCCAATAGGTGGAGCTGCTCTGTTGACTTTGTCTCTGCTTTCCACCCCATGTTCTTTAGTGTGCTCTTGGACTCTGCCCCCCCCGTATTTTTTTACTATATACCCTGACAGGACTAGAACACATTCAATTCACATTTTAATAAAGTTACTCGGATGTTGTCATGAAGCCATCAGTAAGAACCACTTCAGCTGTCCCAGCCCCAAATTGGCATCCTCTAGCAGACTGAGTGCATGTGTTGAAATGCACACTGCGCTTCAGTTACTGGTCCATTTTTTTTTTTTTTTTGAGGGGGCAGGCATTTAGTTACTTTTGTTCTTCTCCCGGTACAAAAGATATGCCAACTGCAGTGAGAGAATGTCAGTTAGGCTCAGATTTAATGTTAACATGGAGCGGGACGGGGCGGTATCCTGTTTCATTGACAATGCTCAGGACACTCTGCAGTCTTGTTTTCTTCAGTGGGAAACTGAAGGAACATGTAAAAAAAAAAAGGTGTGTAACTAGTATTTTGTATTTCTGATGAAAAGCCACACTATCAGCTGTCTGGCCTGCTGGAATGTGTCACTTTTTTTCCCCAATTTGAAAGTCACGCAGTCAGCTGCCAGCGTCACTCCACTCGTTATTCCAAGCATAACTGTCCTTGTGTTTCTCCTGGTACAGTTGTTTTGTGTTTTATACTGGAAGAGAGAAAGTGAAGAACAATTAGGGACAACAAGAGAAGAGCATTGCACGCTCTGTGTGTTTACTGTTGGCGGTAGCAGAGATTCCAAGTGGAGCGAGCAGTGCTGAAGGACAGTTGTGGAGTGATTTATTTATTTTTTTTACATTTACTACAGTCATAACTGTGCTGGAACTAGAGCCAGGATGTTATGCTGGGATAACATCCCGGGTCCAGTCCCACACTGACCAATCAGGGAATAGGATTCTCTCTTGCCATTGTATAAGACTGATTAGAACTGACTCTGGGGAAAAGAGGGCTCTTGGAAATAAGGGGTTATACAGTATGCTAAACTATGCACAAGGTTTACAACCCATACACCAACAAACATACTAAACCACTGTGTGGTAACTGTGCAATTTACAGTTTTACCAACGGAGACTCACATGAACCAGCACAGCCTTGTAGCAGGGAGCCAGACTTGTACCTTGGCCTTGGGTCATGATTTTTTTTCAATGAATACAGAGCATTCCCCTTGTATGCCATTCAGTTGTATGCATTTTTCAGATATATGCACATTTTTCACATGTCCAGATTTTTCACTATTACTGCAATGTTAAACCAATAAGTTGAATGCAATGCTTTTTTTGGATTTATGCCATTTTTTTTCAGGCAGTCTGCTGTTGTTTCCTATGGTTTAGTGGATTAATTTGTTGTCCCACTGTATCGTATTGTTTACCCACTAGGTGCTTATTAGGTACTAACAGCATAATAGCCTCAGACAAGCTGACATTCAGGTGTTAAGGACAGTGTAAATGCAATCTTCTGTCTGCAGCCTGAACAGGCTACCTGCCATAGTGGAGAAAGTCACATATAATACTTTGACAATGGGGGCCAAAATGAAGCTGGTAAAAAAGTCCGGACTCCCTGGAGTTTCAAGAAAACAGCTGGCCAAGCAGTTTGGCATTGATGTATCCAGTGTTGGTTGTATCATTAAAAAACAAGAGACTGTGCTGGAGGAGTGGACCCCTGACTGCATGAAAGACAGAAAGCGCAAAAGAGAGGGGAAGGATGGCCAAATGGAAGAAGCCCTTTTATGCTGGTTTACCCTCTCCCATGATCATAGGGTCCCGTTGTCTGGCCCAATCATCCTCAAGAAAGCAAAGCAAAGCAGCTTTCTCAATGAACACTGAAGATTTTCAGCCAACAGCTGGTTGGCTCTCAAGGTGGAAAGAGAATAACAAATCACTTACCACTGCATACACAGCAAAAAAGCTGAAACAGACTTTGCAGCCTCTGAAGAGTGGCTAACCAGTGTGCTGTCTGACATTCTCTGTGGATACTCTGGGCAGAATTTACAAAAGGCAATGCAGGATGCAAGGCAACTTGCGTTGGAATAAATGGTGCAAGTAGCACTTACATCCTGAGTTGCTTCATGTCGGGATTAAGAAGGCTGGCTGCACAAACCACACCAATGTGCCATAAACCCCCCCTTGCGACATGGTGTTAGGGGGTTTAGTGCAGCAATTGCACCCTATTCAGGAAGGGTGGCATCAAAGTCCCCAAACTGGGATTCAGAAAGAACCCCCAGTGGACATCCGTTAAAGAACACTTATGCCTGCTGTGAGGTGGCATAAGTGGTCTTTGCTGTCCACCGAAGGTTGCCAATATGCAGCCACTTTTGCACAATTGTGGGGCCACCATGCTCCCCCCACAGCCCCATTCCCCTGGTGTACAGCATTGCCCCCCATACCCAAAGACCCCACAATAGACAGTACACTGCCCAGTGTGGGCTGTCGCCCACCCCCATCCTGATATTGACAGGTGTGAAGACCCATAGGCTAACTGAACACTCCCTCCCCAGCCCCAATGCCCACATCCTGCACCCCACACCAGTACAACACACACCCGCATGCCCCTTGTAACCCTGGTGATTCAGTGGCCCTCACCCAACAGTGCGAGCCCCCCCACTTCCCCAACACCCTACTGGTGACTGGCACAGCCCACTTCTCACTGCCATCTCCAAATGCCAACTGTGCAGTCTATGGAGTGTGTAGAGTTACTATATGTGCTCCATGAATGACAGCACTGTCACTTAAGGTGCACATATTGTAACTGTACTCTCTCCATAGACTGCTCAGTCAGCAGCTGGCTATGGTGGTGAGAGGTGGGCCATGCCAGTCGCCAGTGGGGTATTGGGGGAGTTTGGGGGCTCACACTGTTGGGTGGGGGCCACTGGATCACCAGGGTTACAAGGGGCATGCGGGTGTGTGTTGTACTAGTGGAGATGGGATGTGGGTGCAGGGTGTGCTATGTGGGCATCAGGGCTGGGGCCGGGGTGTTCAGTTAGCCCATAGAGCTTCACACCTGGCAATATCAGGATGGGGAAGGGAGACAGCCCACACAGGACAGTATGCTGTCTATTATGGGGACTGTGGTCATGGGGGGAGCTGGATTAGGGGGGGCACATGATAGGGATTCCTGGTGCATCTGTCTCCTGTTTTTCCTGTGACTTGCGGCATTCGTGGTCACTGCACCATCTGTTTGACCTATGCCACAAGTTGCAGGGCACATACCCCTAGACCTGGTCCGATGCTGAATCGGGTACAGGGTCTGGGATGCAGGGATAGTTGGCACAAGCTGCAATTGTCACAGCTTGTGTGATCTACCCTTGTGAAATTGGCCCTGTGTGTCTGAATTTTACAATGCTGATTAGATAGCTATCTTTTTGTAGGCAATACCCAATGGCACCCTGACTTTCAAAAGTGAAACCTTAGCTGGCTATAGGAAAGCCAAAGAGATAGTCTTAGCACTGGTGGCAAGTAATGTAGATGGGATAGATACTGTAAGTAACTACTCCTGATTATCGGTAAATCAAAAAAGCCTAGGTGCTTCCATGGTGTTGTTGTGGAAGCCTTGCCTGTGCAGTATCAGCAATGCCTGGATGACTGCAGACATCTTTGCCAATTGGCTGGTGGAACTGGACAAAAAATAATCAGGAAAGGGAAAATAATCTGCATGATAGTGGATTGCCCTGTACATAAACCTGTCACACTCTACAATGTAAAGCTTATTTTTCTGCCACCTAATTGCACAGCAGTTGTTCAGACAATGGATCGGGGGTGATTCAAAACTTAAGGGTGCACTACAGAAAGTAAATTGTTAGTAAAATTGTTGGGGCTATTGATGAATCATGGGATGAATCACAGGAACAGTTTCACCAGCTGGTAAAGGAGAAAAACATCTTGGATGCAATTCTCATGATCCACGCAGTGTGGACTGATGTCACCAGGGCAACCGTGCAGCACTGCTTTCAGAAGGCTGGCACTGGAATAGACAGTAATGCCAGCAACATGAACTTACCACTAACTCCACCTGTAGAGCCACCAGCAGGAATGGATCAAGCTGCATTCCTGGAAAACACTGAAATAAATACTGCTGAACCAACTTCTGGTGCTCTCACAGATGAAAACATCTGCTCATCTGTTTTAAATAATGGAGCCAAGTACAAAGAACAGGATGGGGGGGTGAGGAAATAATTTCTCCTACAACAGCTGAGGTCTAGGATGTGATGCATAAAGTAAGGCAGTATGTTGAGAGGAGAGAGACCACAGACTTTACCTGGTTCTATGGATTTGAATTGCGGCTTGAATCACTAGCTGCAAAAAATACTAAACAAAGCTTCATTGCTATGTTTTTAAACAAAGACAGCATTTAAACATACTATTTAACAGTTTTAAATTATTTTAATGCTTGTAACTTTTTTATACATTAAATCACTTATTAAAGGCAACGTGCGAGTAACAAATACTGACTTATGCCTGCCCCCCCTTATTTTAATAGCATTCTGTTTGTATGCACATTCCAGTTGTATGCACATATTTGGCTTGTCTCAAGCATCTGCATACATCCTGAATCCTCTATATTATTAAAGGTCACATTCCCCTTCCTCAACATGGCCATGGCAGCAGATGAGTAGACTGAGACTCTGTACATGAGTTTACAGCGAAGGATGCCCTGGGCAGGATCTGGCAGCTTGGCTTCAATGCCAAGAAATACAAAGTTGTGAATATTATAGCCAATAATCCCAGGACAGGGTACTACCTGGGTGGAGTCCAAGTATCTGCATCAGAGGAGGAGAAGGGATTGATGATTACTAGTGACCTGAAGCACTCCACACAATGCAAGAAAACAGCAGCAAAGGCAAACAAGATACTGGGATGCATATCTAGGGGGATCAGTAGTAGGAGAGAGGAAATTGTACTGCCCTTTTACAGGTCACTGGTAAGGCCTCTTCTAGAGTATGGAGTTCAGTACTAGTGCCCATACTTCAAAAAGGACATTAATCTACTGGAGAAGATCCAGAGAAGGGCTACAAAGATGATAGTGGGTCAGCAGGGTAAGGCATACAAGGAGAGGTTGAGGGCACTGAACATGCACTCCCTGGAAGACAGGAGAGAGGGGGGGACATGATTGAGACCTTCTAGTACTTGAAAGGGATAAATAAGGTTGATAAGGAGAGTATCTTTAAGCTGAGTAGCAACCATGACACTAGGGGGCACAGTCGTAAGCTGGTGGGTGGGAAGATTAAGAGGGAGGTCAGGAAGCACTTCTTCACAGAGAGGGTGGTGGACACTTGGAATGCACTGCTGGAAGAGGTCATCTCATTGAAGACAGTGGGCTGCTTTAAGAGAGGTTGGGATAGGCATGGGGAAAGTAAGGATCATGGGTAGGGAGGATGGGAGGAGTGGGGAGAGAGGGCAGGGACATTAGCTCAAGCTGTGGACTCTGCAATACGAGCAGACTTGATAGACCAAATGGCCTTCATCTGCTGGCTTCTTCATATGTTCATATGTCAGTACATATTGCAATAGTGAATTGAAATGCAATCTGTGTGAAGAAACAGCTAATTTTTATAGAACTTGTCAATGGGCCACCCATAATAGAGGTGACTGACCCCATCAGAAAGTTTTACTAAATACTGCTGAAAAACAGCCTTTCTAGAAAACAAAAAATGTCTAGTTGAAAAAGAAAACAAATGCAAGAGACTGTTAAGTCTGAATCTGTGGGGGAAGAACAAAACATGACTCTATCATGAGTAGATGCTAGGCCACAAACAACTCTGGAAAATTCAAAGACTGTGAATGTTACTTCAGCCCAGCCAGTAAATGAGCAGTCAGTAAGGGATATACATATGGAGAGAGCTAAATAAGCAACTTGTACAATACCACAAGAAAATATGGAAACACAGTCAGAAATCTGAAAAACCAGCAATGACCACTATCACAAAGAAAATAACTCTTAAAAGACAACAACCTAAACCAAAAATATTAAAACTGATTTTCCAGGAGAATCAATTACTTTGTCTAATAAATATAAGTTGTTAGCAACAGAAAAAGGTGACTCAGACCTAGAAGGTGATTCTGAAACATGTTCAACAAGATCCTCACAGCAGCTAGCATCTTCTGAATCAGACAAAATCACCCAAAGCACTACTGACACTAAAAAAATGAAAAAAAAAATAATTAGGTACTAGGATTTGAAGTGATAGATGCATAGCAAAACCATCATAAGCTTCAAAAATTTCTGACATACCTGAGTTATCTCCTTTTATAGTTTCTTAAATGTGTTCCTCTGTTTATAAAATTGTTTTGTTGAATATGAATAGTATTAAAAATGCAAAGATAATGATAATAACTTTTTCCATCTTAAAACACTTACATTTTTTATATATGTTTACTTCAAGATACCAGGGTGAACACTGCATCAGACAATACTCAAGCACAAAAACTGTGGTGTTGGGAACCCTCCTTTTTTTTCCTTTGGAGAAGATAAATGTGATGGTTTTTGGAGTTTTATTTCATGACACTCACTTTTTTGTTCCATGTTTGGTAGATATTCCACCTGGGAAAGCAATGTTTATAGATTTTTGTCATGAAAATATAGTATGACATTTAATTAATATTTATGCTCCCTAACAAAAAAAAGGAGAGCAGACCTCTTTAATTTGATAAGACCTTTTTTTATATACATCTAGGAATACAATACAATTTTGGCAGGTGATTTCAACTGTGTATTAAATATCGAAGACAGAGGGGCTAAAACTGACAAAAATATTTGTGGTGCTAATTGGTTAAATAAAATCTTAGCAGAGGAAGGCTTGGTTGATGCACATCACACAATCCATAAAACAGATGTATTTACATATTATAAATTTACCAGAGCAACTAGGATATATTTTTTTATTTCTATCCAAATATTTATATGCACGCAAAGAAAATTTACTTCCAATAGAAAATTAAAACTATATGTTACTAGAAATTCACCTGGGCTTCTTTGATTTATCAATACTGTAGTCCAAAATATGTTCGCTTCCCTTAAAATTTGCTGGACTAGCTGCTGACACTTGTTCACAGCTGATAATGTTCACTGTGTGCTAACATTTTTATAATAGGGTATTAATGTCAATAATATTAGCTTTCAGAAATGTTTGCTTACTTTTTAAAATTGCAAACAGTGAAAATAAAACTCAAGCAAACATTTTCTAGACTTCAGTAATTAGGAGTGGATACTTATCTATCCCATCTGCATTACTTGTCACCAGTACTGATACTCTCTCTTTGACTTTCTTATAGCCAGAAAGTCAAGCAAGTCTTTCAGAAAAACAAAAGCTAGACAGAGGCTACTGGAAATTATATTCAACTTTATTAAACAACATGGTAATTAAAAATAAAGTAACAGAATTATTAAATGCAAGGAAATCTGTGGCTGGCCTTTATGACAACCTAAGTGATTGGTGGGTGGGAACTAAAAAGGAGTTTAGCAAGTTTTTTCACAAAAATGTGAATTAAATAAAAAGTGAAGAATTTAAAAAGATATTTAACTTTAAGAGCACCGCTCACAAGGCTATTATTTTTAGCAAATATAGAACAACACTCTTCTTAGATTTCTAATATTAAGAAAGAAATGGAAACATTACAGTATACTAGAGCCACATCTTTATTGATGGAACATTAGAGTGGAACTCAAAGTAAGAGCAGATGTAGTAATATATTTGAAAGCTGCAAAACTAGGGTAATGTTAAAAACAGCAGGGGTCAGTGAAATCATCTGAAGAACTTTTGAATATAATACATCAGTATCTGGAAAACTTGTTTAGGGCTTTAGCAACTACTGCAATAGATATAGAGAAGCTTGTTGATTATTTTAATGTACCTCAGTTACCAAAATGGTAGCTCAACATTTAACTTCTTATTTCAAGTTGATATTTGTACAGCAATAAAATATATAAAAAAAAAAATACAGCCCCAGGTGAGGATGGACTTACATCAGAATTTTATAAAAAATAAATAACAGGTATTTCATAAATATTGCATGTCTTATTCAATTGGATTTTAACGGGGGGCAGGGGCAACTCAGTTCACAACTGGGTATAGCTATTCAATTTTTTTTTATAAAAAGGGAGACAGATTAGATCTGAAGAATTGGAGACCTCTTTGTTTCATGAATACTTGTTTTAAAAGTGTAAAGAAAATCTTTGCAGCTAGACTAGTAAAAGCAGCTCAATATATAATAACTCCAAATCAGTCTTGTTCAATAGCATGAAGAAATATTCATGATAACCTTCTCCTGATAAGAGAACTGGTAGAAATGGGGGAGAAAAATATGCTGCATGGGAATTTGATAACATTAGACCAAGAGAAAGCATTTGATAGAGTGTCAAATGAATATATGTTTTGAGTATTACATTCTATAGGTATGGCATGCCACATCAATTTTGTGAAGAGTTGCAATCTGTATATAGTATAGCTATTTTTATACTTCAGATTAATGTTTTTTTTTTTTGGATGATATATTGCAATCAAAAGGGGAGTTTGACAAGGGTGCCCCATAAGCCCACTATTATACAGTATATATTTTTTTTATTGAATACTTGTGTAGTTTGAAAGAAAATCCACATGTTAAAAGCCTACAAAATCATGATGGTATAGTAACAGTTGCTGTCTCTGCATATGCAGATGACATTTGTATTTTAATAGCAGATGTCCAGTCAGGT
This sequence comes from Neoceratodus forsteri, assembly GCA_016271365.2. Classification (NCBI taxonomy): domain Eukaryota; kingdom Metazoa; phylum Chordata; order Ceratodontiformes; family Ceratodontidae; genus Neoceratodus; species Neoceratodus forsteri. The sequence continues at coordinate 1,220,549,072 of CM057456.1, read as the reverse complement.
ATGGAAGCTGTGCAACAAACGGAAATCTATTCAGGGGCATCAGGAGCTAAGATTAAAATAAAAAAATGAAAAAATACTGTATATTCTCAGTGCTCAGAGAGAGGGTGTTGCAAACATTGCTGACATCTCTGTGTCAGTCTTTCTGATAGAAATACTAGGTAGAAAATGGGCAGACTGGGTAGACCTAGGCGGCGGTCCTTATCTGACATCAATTGCTATGTTTCTAACCTTTGGAAGGGAGATATGGGCCATAGAAACCGAGAACAAAAAGCTAAAATTTGTAATGAAAAAGTAAAAATATGGAAAATGTGGTAGCAATCAACTAAAAAGAAAGTAGCAATAATAAAAACATTTTTGTTAATTCATTTTATTTATTTAAGCATAATGTATCCACCACAAAAATAATTTGAAACAACACTATTAAGTCTAATTTTCTGAGTTTCAGTTAGTTACCATTTGTATCCTCCCTCCCCCCGTCACCCCTGAAAAAGGGACTTCTAGTCTCAGTGGGCCTACCTGGTCAACAACATTCAATAATACAAATAAATGATTTGGGAAAGTAGACTTAATCCCATTAAGAGAGAAATGTTGTACTTAACTTTACAAACAAAAGGGACTAGATTTGATCAGTCCTATTAATTTTGTCTACACTATGTTTTTTTCCCCTATAATCTGGGAACTTTGTGAATAAAGCACCTCCTTTGTGGAAAACATATATAAGTAGATGGTTAGGGTTTTTTTCAACAGTGGCAACAGTCTCCACATGTAGTTGAAAAATATAAGGGGCTACAGTCTTTTTTCTTTCCAGTAATAGAAAAAAAAATAAAAAAAATGAAAGTTAACTGTGGAACAAGTAACAGTAAACTGAAGAAAAAACTGTGTGCTATAATACAAGAGAAGGTTTTTTATTGATTCAATTTATAAAGGAGTTAGCAGGAATAATTGTACAAAAATAGACAATACTTATTGGATAAAAGAACACCACAAAGAATGTAAGATGTACAGTAGAGTGGCTTAGCTGTTAGGAGTAAAGGGAATTGCAAAGCACAAGAACTGGCAAGAAAAAATGTGTCCAAGAAATACTTGCATACAAGTGGAAGAAACAACAGAACATTTGTTTGTACTGTGTCCCTTTGCAAAAACATATTGGTCCCTAGTGGCTATAATCTGGAAAAACAAACACTGCCTACACAGTCACTTATGAGGACATAGTGACAGGCTTATCTACTGCTATTTTGGGGTATGATCCTGGTACTGTACTACCAATTTTTACATGTGTGAAATTTTTTCTGAGGCAGGCAAGAGGCAAACTATTATTTCAGTAAATTGAATTGCAGCCAAGTATAGTTACTGTATTGCACAAATTACGGGATCCCAGCTGAGACTTAGATGGAGATCTGTTAACTGCATTTAGAAGGTAACATTTTATGATCTTATTTTAAAAGGGGAAATAAAGAGAGAATAAGCTAGCAATGAATAATCCAGATAATGGATTCAGTGAACTTCTTGTTTTCATCTTTCCATAAGTAACTTTGTAACAGGGCTGCGTGAAATTAAACTTACACCAGTGGAATTTTGGTAAAAGTTGGAATTTCTCTTTGCAAAAGTTTGGAATGCACTTTGGTATCTTTCGTGGAAATTCTGACTTAGAATGGCAGAATAAATATATGAATTGCAGATTATTGTATTAATCTGTGAAAAAAAATCTTCAGAACTGATCACTGCCAGTAGTCAGTTCTGCTGAATTTTTTTCTGCAGTTTGATGCAGTAAGCCTCAATTCATGCATTCATTCCATAGTTCAGTGAGTCACTGAACTGCGGAATGAATGTATGAATTGTGGATTAAAGATCTGGTGTCCTGAGCTCTATTTTTATTAGTAGAACTGAAATAATTTGTTTTTGTGGTGCCTCACCTTTTCTTTTACTGTGCCAAAATGTAATTTTCCTGTAGTGTGTGGTTTTACATTTGTTCATCTCACCCCATTTTCCAGACTCTGTCTTCCACGGGGGAGTGCAGGCAGGCTTGAACTGTGGCCAAAACACACCCATGGTGGGAAAGTTGCGCTACTGTAATGTTAGTGGCAGCCAGTCTGACAGATGGTCACTTGCCAAGGTACTTCATTTTAAATTTAACAGGCTTCTCACTTTGTTATGCTCACATTGAAATCATAAAGTAGAATGTAAGTTAATTGAATGTGAAACTCACATTTTATTTTTGTTTTCTCTCCACAGATTTACTCCATGCTTTCAAAGACTTAACACTGGCCACAGAACAGCAAGGTAACATGCTTTCCACATTGTAGGGTCAGTCACTTCAGTGTTGTGGGTTGAATGAGATCTAGATTTTTTTTCACTTTTTGCATGTTTTATTGGATCCATCACTATTGAGTCTTGCAATGAATACTGATTAAAACCACTTACATGATGTAGTAAAATAAAAACCCTATGTGTGTGCTTGAGTTTGATTCTAAGTATTTGTTTATGTGGGAGGTATGCAGCTGATTAGGGATCCATGACATGGCATTGACAACTTTGTTTTGATGCAACATAACAACGACAGATTTATGTTGACCACAAGTTGCAGTTGGCATAAATTCATTGGGAAACTGTCTGTTTTTATCAGATGGCTTCACCCCCCAACCCCCTATGAGGGGGGCTCTGATTTCCACCCCCTCCCAACTAAAGATTATCAACTCCATGTCAGAGTTGATTCTGAGAGGGGGGGCAAACCCCAGAGAAAGCAGTGCTGGGGTCCCGCAGGTACATTACAGTTACAACAGCAACCTGCCGCTGTAATGTACTTCACTATAAAAATGTCGCTGCGCCATTGGCATATGGCTGATTAGCACTTTATGCAGTACACTAGAATGAAGATCTTGTATTAAAGAGTGATTTTTTTGTTTGTGCTGTATCAGTTTTCACTTTCTTCTGTCAGCTGGTGATTAGTTCAGAAACCCTCATGTGCTGATTTTCATGGCATATGAGTTCATAACAGTGTACAAGAAACTCAAACTTATTTATTTATTTATTTAATTTTGGTAACCGGGTAGGCCCACTGAGACCAGATGGTCCTTTTTTGGGGCAACCCAGGGTTAATTAGAGAGAGATATAAAGCAGTGACAAATCCAATATACAAATTAAAGAGAATCAGAAATATGGTGGTATACAGCATATTCAGTCAACATGAATCTTAACAAAAACAGAAATGGTAGACAACAGATTGCAGGGCTATAATAAGGCTAAGATTTATATAATTCATAAGACTCACAGGTTAAGGCCTGCTGTACTAGTTTTAACCCTTCACTTGTAACAGGAACATCGGTTAGATTTCAATAGGTGGGATTTGAGCTCCTTCTTGAATGCCGTTAGGGAGGTGGATAACTGGATGCTGCCTGGAAGTCCATTCAAAAGGGTAGGGATAAAAGAAGAGAATGGTCTAGCTCCATTGGAGGTTCTGACCCTAAGCACCTGGAGCTATTGGAGTTCCAATGATCTTAAGGTTGTTTAGGAACCAATAAATTTTTTAGACTGCGGGTGAAGTGTTGCCAAGCTTTAGTTTATAGGCTAGACTTGGGGGGGTAGGTCAGCCTGCCCTCTAGTGACAACCAACTTAGCGATTCTAGCACTGTACAGTGATGGTCAAGTGGCCTTACTGAGTTGGCAAATCTCGCTATTCTTTGATAGAGCATTCTCAGCATCTGAAGTTCAATGCCTTTTACTGAGGAGAGCACTGGGGCCCCATGGAGAAAAGTAGGAAGGAGGGTACATTGGGCAATTCTATGGTGAGATTCAGAGATAAGAAAGGGGCTTAGTTGGTAAAGGATGCCCACCTTTTGGTTTATATTTTTGGTTAGGTGACTGAGGCGAGTCTTGTATGTGCCATCCTGGTCAAGGTAGACCCCCAGGTACTTGAAGGAGTTAACCAACTCTACCTTAGTCCTATCTGATAGACATAGTTTGAGTTGGTCGGTGCAGTCACAGCCAAGGCTTCTCAGTCCGAATAACATAGCCTTAATTTTTTTCCCATTGAGAACTAGTTTGTTGGCAACAAGCCAATTTTTAAGTAACAGTTGGTCTTTTCTTAGTTCTTCATTTAGCTAGGTTCTAGTTGGGGCAGCACTGTAGAGCACTGCATCATCTGCATATAGGGTTACCTTTGCTTTTCCAGTGTGTAGTGGTAGATAATTTCTAAACAATGAAAATAAAAGTTGGCCAAGGATCGATCCCTGTGGCACTCCATCATTGATTTGTCACTGGTCAGAGAGGGCCCCACACCACTTCACAATTTGTGGTCTATCATCTAGATAGTCAGAGAATCGATTTAGTGAGTGGTTGTCTAGCCGCAGGGATTCAAGTTTTTCAGTTAACAGTTGGTGGTTCACCAAATCAAAGGCTTTGGTAAGGCCTATAAAGAACCCAACCTACTAGCAGGCCTTTGTCTATGTTGTTTAGAATGCCGGTGGTAAGACTAACAAGGACAGTATCAGTACAGTGGTGTTTTCTGAATCCGAGTGGTTCAAGGGTCATAATTTGTATCTTTCTAGATAGTCTTGTAATTGATTGTAAATTAGTTTTTCTAGTATTTTGTTTAGTGTAGGAAGGATCGAGGTATCCCATGAGAAAGGCCATCACTATTGAGCGCTTACCAAAAGGGCAACTCAATAACGGCACCTGTTCACAGGGCTAGTGGATGGGGGGGAATGTAGGTATATCAACATCCTGTCATTATATGTATACATGGGGGAGGAGCAAGTACGCCATGTGTCGGGTGGAAGGAGGGAGGGAGGGTTTGTGAGGGTAGCATGACTGTGGGTTGCCGAGCTGGCCACGTGGCTTGGCAGGTTCGTGGCAGGCTATGGTTGGAAGGGTGCCAGGTTCAGTACTGGGCGCATTGGGATTTTGGGTGTGGGGGGCATAGCCCCCCACATAAACAAAAGAAAATCAAGTTACCTGCACCCTTTTGCTGTTCACTGGGAGTGTATATCAGTGAAATGGATTTTTGCCCATGTACAGTCACCCTAACAGCGATCGCCTTTCTGTGATTGCCGTTATCACATAAACCCAAGGATCGATATGGGTCTATAATTTTCTACTAATTCTCTGGCCCTCTCTTTATGTATTGGAGTAACCAGAGCTACTTTCCATAGGCTGAGTACCTTCTCTTCCAAAAGGGATCTGTTGAAAAGCCAGGTGATGCAGGATGCTATGGCTAGGGTAGCTAGCCTTAGGAGCTTGAGCCTAAGTTTGTGAAAGCTTGCAGATCCTGTGGTATTCACCTTCAGTAAATGCTTGAAGATGTCAGATCTAGAGATACATTTAAGGTGGAACTGTGGTCTGTTGGAGGATGCCTCAGCCATTTTTTAAGGGGGAGGTGGGGTAACAGTTGCGAGTGTCCTGTATTTATTAAGGCTGGTAAAGAATTCATTAATCTCTTTAGCAGATTCAACTGAGTCCCTGAATTGGGTCCCATTGGATACTGTGTCAGTAGCTGCTGATGAGGCTTTATCCGTTAGGAGGGCGTTGATGTTTGCCTAGAAGCATGCATCATCTCCCTGACACCATTTAGTTTGATGTATAAATTTTAGTGCTATCATGTTTTTAGTTTTGCCTTTTTTGTAACAGCTTTCATCAATTAATTATTCCCTTTTACCAACAGTTGCATGCATTTACTTTCTTAGACTGTGCCTCAATAATTCACTCCATTCAATGTGTATTTACAAATCATGATGCATGATATACACACTGCTCCCCTGCTTTCGCATTCATCTGTAGCCACTTTACCTTTGATGGAGGCTCCTGTTGTCCTGTTGGTGGCAGCTTCGGGAGGGAAGGAGAGACCTGCCTTCATAAACCTTCCACTTTAGAATGCAGCTGTGTCTATGCAGTGATGGCTAAGTGGGGTGGCAAAGTGGAGCTTTAGAGTCTGACAGGAGTCAGACTGGATTTGAACTGGGCCACGGAATGCTGCAGCTAAGATACTGTAGAATAACTTTGACTGTTTTGATATAAGAAGTGTTGTAATTTATTAACATGGCTACAGTGGGGCTCCTAGTGGGTGTACTGTATATCATATGTGTGTTGGGCTTTGATATTATCATTAATCTCATTAGTGAGACTGATTACTTGGCAAATGTCGATTTAGTGAATGTGACCCCCTGTGACACACCATACTGTATGAGTCTACTTTAAATTACAGTCAACTGTTTGGGTAAAGAGGTAAATGCATTGGTTACAATGTGGGGTATACTATTAGAAAACTGAAAGTTAAGATATTTAAAGTTCATTTGTGTGCGTGAGCATGGATGCACTGTTTACTCCAACTGTTTCATTCTGGAGACGTTGAATTTAATCCCGGCCCCACCGTAAATTATCTGGCAGATAGTAACTGTTTTATACAACACTCTCAGGGGTTAAAAATTATGCGCTTTATTGTACAGAGTTTATTGTCTAAATTTCAGGAGGTAGAAGCTTGGATACATTTGCACAACCATTATGTTTTGGCACATATAGTGAAACTTGGCTGAAACCTTCAATATCAAATTCGGAGATAAAGATCCAAGGATATAAAATATTTAGGAATGACCGTAATTCAGGAAGGGTGGTGGGGTTATGTTTTATGTAAAAAATTATCTTGTAGTTGAAGAGAAATGTATAATGGTGGCTGATTTGATTCGTTGTGAACATTCTACCATGCAGCTGCTCTTGGATTCAACTAAAAAACTAATGATCTGTTGTACTTATCTTCCACCTAAAGTAAGCAAAATTGGGTTACAGGAATTTGCTGATCATCTAGATTCAAGGGCTTATAGGAAACTCTTGGTTCTGAGTGATTTTAATTTAAATTGGAGTGACTCTGAGATTACTAAATTGAATGGGGTTTTAATCCAGATTAGTCTGCAGCAAATGGCCACAATTCCTACCAGGTTTAATACTAAATCTAAAAAGCACACTATGTTTGGATTGGTTACTGATAAACCCAGCCACGTAAAAAATGAGGTTTACTTGCTGATGCTTTAAATGACCATCATCCCATTTTCTGCCTATAAACATGGTAGTTTAAGAAAACCTAAAACAGTCATACATAACTTTAGATCTTTTACCAGCTTTGATTTACAGGGTTTTTGTTCAAAACTGGGTAATATTGACTGGTCATATTTACATTTAATCCCTGATATTAACTGCATACTTGACTTTTTTATCTCAGAATGTAATGCAGTTTTGGATCAATTTGCACCTTATATTAAATGAAGGGTTTGTGGGAAACAATCCAGTTGGTTAACATCAACTTTGCTGAAATTAATGAGAAGCAAGGACAAGGCCTGGGAAAAATATAAAGTGGAAAATTCTATGTCTAATTATCAACATTATAGAACTTTAAGAAATCAATGTAAAGTTCAGATCAAAATAGCTAAAATAAATTATCTAAAATAAAAGCAAACTGAGGGACGATCTGATAATAAAAAATTCTTGAATACAATTAATAACATAATTAGACCTACTGGGGACTTACAGACTTCTATGAAATTAGGCAATGATTTATTAACTTGCTCTTATAAAATTGAGAATGAATTTAACAAAGAATTAACTGATTTGGACAAATATTGTACAGACTTCTCTGATAGTCCTTCTTATGGTCCCATGGTTGATTCGAAAGAGAACTGTAAGTTTTAGTTAAGAGCTACTACACCTAAAGAGGTTAGGAAATTATCAAGGCACATCGAACAGGACAGCTCTGCAGGGACCAATGACTTCCTCCAAATTTACTGAGAGATGAGGCTATGGTATTAGCCTACCCCATTAGCATTCATTTTAAATGATTTTTTTTTTTTAGGTAAAGTCTCTAATTTATGGAAGCACTCACTGGTTGTTCCTATTCATAAAACTGTATCAATACAAGACTTCAGAAATTATAGGCCCATATTGGTTTTATCAGCTTTGGCCAAAATTCAAGAAAAAATAGTTTATAACCAACCTATTGAGTAAATCAAAAAATCTTGATTGTTGTCCCAAAATCAACATGTTTTTCCAAAGGGACAAGTACAGAGACTGCCTTGATTGAGTTCACGAATGTGGCCCTAAAGGGTATGGATGGTTGGTATCTGACTGGGGCCGTGTTTATGGACATGACCAAGGCATTTGATCTGGTTGACCATAAGCTCTTAACTGACAGACTTGAATCTTTGGGGGTGGGATATTCTGTTATGACCTGGTTTGAAGATTACATTAGGGAATGATCTCAGAGGGTTAAGTTTTGTAGTGCTATTTCAAAGTCTGCATCTGTTAAGTGTGGAGTCCCTCCAGGATCATACTGAGACCAGTTTTGCTCTCTTTGTTTTTTGACAAAATTGTAACTGTATCGGGAGATGTACATGTAACGTTATATGCTGATGATGCAGTAATTTACACTTAGGGCTCTTCCATACCTGAACTGAATAATTCTCTAACTAGGGAGATGTTCAATTTCCAACAATGACTTACTTTAAATAGATTGGTTTTGAACAAATCAAAAACTAAAACAGTATTTTTTTGGTACAAAGGCATGCATTAGAGATAAGGGCCAGAGCCTATAGGTTATATCTCTTGATGGTATTATTATTTTTGAAAATGTAGATACTTTTTAATATTTAAGAGTCCTACTGGACCCAAACCTAACTTATTAACCTCATTTTATCAGGGTTGCATCAAAGATTCATAATAAGGTGGCATTATTATATAAGATGTGTTCCTTTCTCACTGTAGATTCTAGAATGGTAATTGCTTGACAGTGTTTAGCCCTATTGTGAACTATGCTACTTTAGTTACAGCTAATACCTCTGCCACAATAATTGTTAAAGAAATCTGCTTTGCTACAACTAATAGCTAAATTTGCACTAATGGCCCCTAAACCTTCACATCACTGTAATATTTTAAAATGTATGGGCTGGTTACCTGTTTAAATTTTAGATTTTGTATGGCCAAATTTACATTTTGGGTTATCAGCTCTGGAGTCCCATTAAGTCTTAGCTGATTTTTTGAATATTTTGATATTTTGATTATTATTCTAGACACAGGTTAGATAACTGGTCAGTGGGCCTTTGCGTATTCCCTCCTTATTACTGGAACAATATTCCTTTAGACATTAGAAAATTACAAACTTCAAACTCATTTTCTCATGCTCTACTATTGCATCTCACTTTAATGGCTGACTGTCTATTTTTTTTTTAAATTAAATATACTTTATTAGTTTGTAAGTATTCATACATACAGATAAAGCAAGGAACAGCTCAGGTACCACTTGATACATGTAAAATAATTAGGAGCCTTGGGGTTACATTGGCTCAATTAACACAAAAACTAACTAACCTTCTACCCACCTCCTCCCCTCCCTTATCCCGAACCTCTCACCCTCCCCTACCCTACCTACTTCACTTCACACGTCCTTATAACATATGGATATAGTTAAGGCAGCAAGCTAATTGGGCAGAATAGCTTCTATTTGAGACCAACTCTTGCTTTGGTCCACCACCTTAGGGTAACTAAGGGCTGCAATGTAACCATGAACCTCCAAGTACCCTGGGTTATGAAATTTGATTGACTGTCTATGTTTTAATTAGTTACTTCTATTCTGATGTGGATGTTTTAGTCTGAAATGTTATGGAATGTTAATGTACTGTATGAATTATGTTTATGTTTTGTTTAATGTGGGTCGCACCGGTAAAGGGAATTCATTTTCCAGTGTGCATACCTGTTAAGCAAATAAATAAACAATAGTAACGTGTTTGATGTTCACTATGTAATGTGTTAGAGGGGGTTAGAGGGACAGTTATTGTACATCTCTTATTATGTCTTCACAGTGGCATCAGTACATCATATTTTTATCTGGACAAACTCCAATCAAATATGACAAATTAAACAAGTAGTTATGCAGTGAATTTGCAGTACACAAAATATGTGAAGTGTTTATGTCTTTCATTCATCCAATCTTCAGTGCTAATGCCCAGCTGAAGCATAATAAAAAAATTAAAGTGTAAAATAACAAACATAGATTTGCATACTGCAATACAGATCAATCACAAAACTGTTCTGTACTGTGCAGTGTTAAAAAATGAATTCTAAGCACGTCAAACATATGTGTGTGTGTGTCTGGTCTGTGTGCGCGCACACACTTCTATGTCTGTGCATAATCATGTGATTGAAAGGAGTGTGTTACATGACACAGATGTATTCTGCATACTATTAAACCCATAACAGATAATATATCATATAGAAACATAATATGCCATTCACATTTCATTGCTAAAGATGCATTTATTAGGTGGCGGGGGGGACCACCTTGATGTAGGAAAATAAAAAATAAATATAGCAACTGATAATATCAATTGAACATAACTCTACAACAACAACAAAAGAATTACTATTCTACTTTCATAGTCAAAAGAATCATAGGTCAACAAACATACAAACACTTTGAAATCAAATAGACTTCATGCTGATGCTTGTACCTGTTGGCATACTTATGCAGGTATGGGGAGGGGAAGGGAGAAGCATTAATCTAGTAGTTTATTATGCAGTTTACATTTAAAAAAAAATCCTTGTTTAATGCCTATTTGCATTCTGACATTCTTATTGAACATACACAATAATTGGCATGGAAAGGTCTAAGCCTGCAGTTACCTAGGGCTTACTTTGAGAATAAAACTTCACGAAAAAAGGCTCTGACAACAAAATGTATTATATTTCATTCTGCTTAGTCCATACACATTTAAAATTCCAACTTCATAATAGGGATTAAAAAGACAATGCTCACTAGTAGCCAGTTTCACTCATGCGCACTTCCTCAGGGAGGCCAGTCATGTGCACCTACTTCCAATTTTATATATTGCCAGATACAGATGCACATAGTAACATATTAAAGGGAACACACATAACAATGAAAAATACAATTAACCATTCCATCAACAGCGCTATTATCCAAATTGTCATTCAACATTTTAGTACTGTGTCTCCATATCCAATGTGCAGACACCAATCAGTTAAAAGATTGCATGACTATGAGAAATTCCTATACATGGATTACTACTAATCCACTTTGCAAATTTTCTCTGCTCCCATCCCAACCTGGGTAATCTTTAATTATTAATTTAATCAAAATTTTTTCGTAGTGCTCCAGTAGCAACCCAGTTACATATATTGTAGCACGTAATGTGTACATACTTGCCCCCTCAAGAATCCCTTGTTTATCATGCATTTCATAAGTAATACTTGGGGGGAAGCTTTATCACAATAAATTAAACCTGCCTCCTATACATATATTACTGAAATCGCCTCACGCCCAAGGCATAAATCTCTTACTTTTAATACTTTCCTAATTGAATCATATGAGGCACAACAATTTCCTACCAATTACATTAGATCAAAAAAGAAAGTGAATCACCACACTTTATTCATATTTAGGGTATCTTTCATTAGTTCCCCTCCATAGTCTATTTTATCGATGGCAGTCAGGGGTATCACCAGGCCATCACACATAGTCTCAGGTCTTCAGTTTTTTGGCAGTTTACAGTTCCCTTGTTTTACATCTGACTGCTGTACTGAAGCACTGTAACACTGAGAGACTGGTGTAGTCAAGTTGTCAAGTCTTGTCATCTACACCATATCCATTTGTCTCCCTGTTCCCCCTGCTGGAGCTAGTACCCTCACCCTCATCACCCCCAAGTTGGTGACTTTCATGTAATTAATAAATTAAAATAAATTGATATATCACACCTTCCCTCCCACTGCAGCACACCAAAATACACCCCACTTGCCTCCCACACTCAACCAGAGACTCTGATACTGCTGTTTCATATATGCCCCCCTTCCCTCTTTTGTAACTCAAAATGATTTGAAAGCCACTCAGTGGCTGTTGGTCCCTCGGTGTAGAGCATGGCCACTCTATTCAGTGTTAGGTAACAGTAGTGGCATGAATGAATGGTGATGTAGTTGCCTAGAGTAAAACCTGATTGGCTGAGTCTCAGCTAATTAGGTTTTACTGTAGTCAAATTAATATCACCATTCATTCATGTCCTTATTGATACCAAACACTGAACAGAGCAGATGTGCTCTACACCTGGCAAGTGGACTGATCAAACTGCAGACTGCTGTAAACAAATATTTTAGGGGTGCTCTTCAAGGGAAGAGGGGAATGGATGAAAAGGGTGATGTCAGCCAGTGGGGAAGCAAGTGGTGGGATGTATGATATGGGTCTGGCAGGGATAACTGAACTTCTTTTCTGGCAAGTTGTACCCCACCCCCCACCCAAAGGCATTTCTGCCTGATTTTGTAAGTGTTTGTTTTCCTGTAAATAATATTGTGTGCATTTACATTGAGCATGCCTCCTCAGCAGTTACTTGCTGGTCCAAATAAATATGGGATACAGTCCATTAGCTATGTAAAGGGTAATCTGTGTGGCAAGGGTACTTTTTACACCGAGTGATAATTTCAATATAGTCCAAGAGGATTTTTAATCAGAGTGAGTCCTAAGTATTATGCATCGGGTGCATTTTCATCTCTGATCTCTGCATCTGAGCAAATGTGTATTGTCATTAGTCTCCCAACATGTGAATTAAAATTAAGTAATTCCAGACTTTTGTTTATGTGGTCTGCCAACTAAAATGCTATTCTGTCAGATAGTCACAGCTGACATCTGTGACTGTCTGACAAAATAGCATTTTAGTGGGCAGACCACATAAACAAAAATCTGGAAATACTTAATTTTAAACTGATATGCTGGGTGGCCAATTTATTTATTTATTTTTTTTGCCGTTTCACGTCAGCTGCCTGGCATGCTCCAATTGAGTCACTGTTCAATTTCAATGGGCATGCATGTGTCTGTGTGTGTGAATTACATGTTCGCACTGGCCAGCTAATCGATTGTAAGGGATGCTCACATAGGCGGCGGGAAACTGGAAGCTGTTTTCAAACAGGCTCCAGTCATCCTTCCTCAGCTGTAGGCAGTTGGCACCATGACAGCTTCTCCAAAAAGATGATAACCACAAAGCCAGACATCAAACAGCATCTTGAATTACTTCAGGTATGACAACCTGATCAAGAGAGTAGCCAGACTTTAAAAAACTGAAGCCCTGGGGGTGTGGATGGCCAGGTTTGTGTATGCATGGGGCTGAAAAATTATAACTATTGACTGGGAGTCTGGGGGCTGTCCATACCCCTAGAAAATGTTTAGGATGTGGTGCATCCTGGTGCATTTTGGGGGACATTTGAAACATAATTTTCTATCCTGAAACTGCATTCCCCTTGCCCAATGAGTTGCACTTTAGCCCTCCATGAGTCCACACAGTCCAGTATGTTGCCCGAACCAGTCTCCCCATAGCCCAGCCTCCTGCTCCAGTGCAGGGTCCATGGCCCACCCTGAGCCCAGCAAGTTGCACTGTAGTGTCTCTTCCTATATTCCCCAGAACCCATTACATTAAGTTGTATTCTAGCCTCTTCCCTAGTGACTCCAGCCCCTCCAGTTCAGTATTTTGCCCTTTCCCCCATCCTAGCTAGTCACCCACAAGCATTTGGCAAGGGATAGGGATATGGGACAGACACCAATGTGTGGTTACAAGAATAAAGAACAACAAATATCAAGACAGCACCTTCACCAGGAGGTTTTCAGTAATTTCACCGAGTCCAATGTAATATAACTCAGATTTCTTTCATGTTTATTGAAATCCTCTGTGTGTTCTTACAAAGTCAAAAATAGTTTCCTATCTTATATCAAGACATCTTCATTGTTTCATGTTTTGTCAGATGGATAATGGTAGCCTTCAACCCCCCCCCACACACACACACATAGCTGAAATCTTACTTCTTGTTTTCCTCACATGTTGAAGCAACTTCTCTTATGTTGGCCTCAAATCTCCCCAAAAATGATAACAGTTACATTTCTCTGTATGCATGTGCATAAGGGAAGTGTTCATGGTTACGCCACCGGGGATGGCCTAGGTTTGGTCCAACCCAGGCCCAGAGTAAATACTGAAATATAATCAAGTGAACTGTGCATCAGATCAGTTTCCATTTTTAATGTTAGAATGAGTGGAAGGGGATATATCTATTAGTGTCTATGATGGGGCTCACGCTAATAAACAACATGACAGAGGGGCAGAAAGGAAAGTTCTGCAACAGGGTTGACACTCTGTGTGAGTGGAGAGAATGAGAATTAACTTACGTAAGTTTGAGGAGTGGTCAAGAATGTGGCAGCTAAGATTCAATGCCAAGAAGTACAAAATCATGCATTTGGCGGTGCAGTACATGATGTGGGGAGGGGGTACCTACAGCTACCAAACAAGAAAGATACCTTGGCATAATCAAATCTGATGCCCTGAAAGTGATCAAGCAATGTGAGAAGGCAGTGGGGAGAACCAGTGGAATGCTGGGGTGCATCGGGTGCAAAGCTCATATCTAGGCTGGAGAGCTGTTTAACTCAGAAGGCAAAGTGGGAAAATAATCTGTCCAGATATATATATATATATATATCATCACCACAGCATGTAACCCATTTTATAAAATTAGGAAAAGATTACAAGCAATCTGACCGGTAGTTAACCAAACATTGAGAGGGTCTAACACATGGTTAAAAAACTAGTCCACACACCAGTACCTTACAACATCTACTACATCAGTACATATAGTCTAGAACTTTCAGATTTGCAAAAGCAGGGACTTTTACTCCCCAATACAGAACATATCCAATTTATTGCACAGTTCTTTTACCTCAAAATCTACCCATGTGCCAAACGATTCAACAGCAGACTGTAATAAACAACAGATCTGGTATACAGAAAATTGAAAACGAGATACACATGGGCAGCAGTACTAAAACAGAGGACTTTCAGTTTGATTTATTTATACAAAATGGGCAAGGAAAAACCTGTATCCTGATTGGCTGAGACTCATTGCTGCTGTTTCTTTGATGACCAGGAAAATTCCTCCTCCTATCCCTACCAGTATGCAGTAGAACTCCCTGGCCTGACCGAGGGGGCCCCTAGTACAACCAATGCCCCATCGTGCTTTATTGCTTAATTATTGCACAGTGCTTAGCAACTCACACCCACCCCAACCCCCAACTCTCTCGCTCATTGTCAATATTTTCTATTTCACCTGCTTCTCTCACCTCTATGATCATCTTTCAAAGGAGATGACATTTCACAAGTACTGTAAACCTTGCTCTTACCAGTCCTGCTTCCCCCACCCCACCACAGCAGACCCCATCTTAGCCATCATATTTGTCATGTCATCAGCCATTTATACACATAGTTTTTATGCCAATAGCCACTTAAACATATAGGGCCCAAATTTCAAATGAGCTGTAGAGATGCTGCATCAAACCCGTGCGCCAGAATTTGCAAGAAATTGACCCGCAGTCGCAAAGACCAGGAGAATGATGCAAGGGCCAGTCTACCCCATAAATATAATGCACAGCATGGAAATGACGCAAGGTACCCAGAAAGCCTATGGCAAGGAGAATGGCACAGGCTACCAGGCGGAGCGGGGAATGACGCCACACCCAGAAACACAACTTTACCGACAGAGAGACAGACGTCCTCATCGAGGAGGTGCACAAGCAGCATGAACTACTGCTATCCCAGGGTGGGGACAAGGAACAACAGGACAAGAGGCAGCAGGCATGGACACAGGTGGCAACAAACATGAATGCCGTTGCACCAGCAAAGTGGACCATCAGGAAACTGCAGAAACGGTACCATGACCTGAAGAGGTGGTCCAAGGATAAAATGGCACACAATGCACACTGTGCCACAGCCACAGGAGGTGCCCATCAGAACCCCAGTTGCTCACCCCACAGGACGAGACTGTCACCAGCCAACTGAGACAATGCACCATTGCAGGAGACAGTGACCTTGACCTCTTCGGGCAGCAGACCGCCACGCAAGGTACAAGCCAACTGCAGTTAATGGTTCACACACCATGCAGAGGCAGGACAGCACTCGGGGGGAGGCGCAACAGATGTACTGAAAGCCCCTGCACACAAGGGTGTAGGGAGGCACAAACACCATACCCAGATGTGCACAGTACTGCTGAGTGCCCATCACCAAGCATATGCCAGGTAGCCTGCGCCATTTCTCCTTGCCGCAGGATTCAGTATTAGGACCGGTCCTCTTCAATGTCTTTATAAGCGACATTGCAGAGGGACTGGAAGGAAAAGTATGTCTCTTTGCAGATGACACAAAGATCTGCAACAGAGTTGATGCACAAGGTGGGGTGGAAAGGATAACAAGGGACTTGCAAAGGTTAGAGGAATGGTCAAATGTATGGCAGCTTAGATTCAATGCTAAGAAGTGCAAGGTAATGCACCTGGGAAACAAAAACCCAGGGGAAGAGTACACAATGGGGGGTGAGATACTAACAACAATAAAAATGGAAAGGGACCTGGGGGTAGTCATATCAGATGACCTAAAGGTGGGCAAGCAATGTGAGAGGGCAGCAAGGAGGGCTGGGGAGATACTGGGATGCATAGGGAGAGGCATCACCAGTAGAAAACAGGAAGTTATTATCCCTCTGTACAGACAGTTGGTGAGACCCCATCTGGAGTACTGCGTGCAGTTCTGGAGACCCAATCTCCGCAAAGACATAGACAGGACAGAAGCTGTCCATAGGAGGGCAACTAAAATGGTGCAGGGTCTGCACCGGAAGACATATGAAGAGAGACTTAAGGAGCTAAATATGTATAGCCTCGAGGAAAGGAGGGAGAGGGGGGACATGATAGAAACTTTCAAGTACCTCAAGGGAATCAACAAAGTCCAAGAGGGTAGCATCTTTCAAAAAAAGAGGTGTGCAAGAACAAGGAGGCACAATGTGAAGATAGAAGGGGGGCAGCTCAGAGGTAATTTAAGGAAGTATTTTTTCACAGAGAGGGTTGTGGATGCATGGAACAGCCTTCCAGAGGAGGTTGTGGAGTTGAAAACAGTGGTGGAATTCAAGCATGCATGGGACAGTCATAAGGCAATTCTAGGGGGTGGGGGTAGGAAGAAGTAGGCTGCTGGTGGTTAACTAGGATCCGCAGCTTATCCATTAGGTAGAGAAATGGGCAAACTGGGTGGGCCAAGTGGTCCTTATCTGCCATCAAAATCTATGTTTCTATGTTTCTATGCCAGCCTGTCAACATGTCCAGTCTAAACAGTGGGACATGGGTCAGTGTAGGTAAATGAGCAGTGTGTCACTGTAACCCCTGCTTGTCCGGAGACAGGGACATGTAGAACCCCAGTAGTGAGGACAGGAATCATCTGAAAACACACTGATGTGTATGGAAGGGGGTACCATATGGATGGGATGTGGACATGTAGCATCGGGGTGCAACTGTAGGAGACTGTGTCCAAAATGGAAATAGCTGCCCACACCCCTGCCTGCACACAGGTAAATGTGATGGCAAACAAAATGCATGGCACCATGTGACACACCGATACAAGACACAGGACACCCTGAGACCTGCCCAACCACAATGTGTAGATGCAGACAGCCTGTCGCTGCACCAGGACCTGGCCAGGGGGGACTGAAGCAGTGGTGGATATGATTGTGGAGCAACACACAGGGAACAGCGGTGGGGTGTGATAGGAACCATGCACATGCGCAGCAAGCAGGCTGGGGACTGAATGGTGGGATACCAGGGCACAGCAGAGGGTACACAGTCAAAGTGATGGTTGGCATGCTGACAACAAATGCCCCCCCAGACACCTACCCCCCCTGACCACCAGCAGCCGCAATAGCAGGACATCATAGGGAACCTGATAGTAGGTGTTGCAGAGAGCTGAAGCACACAAACATGAGGCCGGGCACTGCCACACCACAAGCACACACCCCAACTGCTGCATAGTATCCCCCCTCTGCCAGTAGGAACAGCACACCTGTACTGTGAGTCTGCCCCCTGCACCAGCCACCCATGACAGGCTGCCCAAGTGCAGCCCATGCCAGCAATGTGAACAGGACTGGAGGACAGCATGGCTGCTGCATGCAAGGCACACCAGCAGGCAGCAATCAAGTTAACTGGAGCATGGATGCAGGCACATGATCAACATCACAAGGTGAGTTGCATAGATGTACAGAACACCGACCCAGCAGCAGGCACTGGCATGCATAGCATGCATGCTGCAAATGCCAAAGTTGAATCCCTACAGAACTGCGCACAAGGGATAGGCCATGTAGCTTAACAAGGAAGCCATGTCTGTGGGAGGGCCAGTGAGACAGACAAAGGCCAGACACACCTGCAATACGGAACGAACAAATGACATGTGACAGCAACCAGTATGAACAACCCAGAAGTCACACAGCTCAGGTACCACAGGGGAAAGGCAATGCAGGTGGTCGGAAGGGCCTGGATGGGAAACCGCCTGCTGCACCACTAAGCAAGCCACAGAGGTTGGCACAGCAGACCCATGCAAGTGACATGCAGGGCAACCCATGACAGTGTCAGCCATGCCAGACACCGCCACAAACATTACGCTGGGCACAGCTGTAGCCCCGGAAGACCACATGTGGCAGGACCAATACAGATGCTGCAACACAGCAGTGTCATGCACATAGCCAGGATGCCACTGGATGTGGTGGGGGCATGCAGGTGAAGGGAACCCTGAAGAGAACAACACAGCCACCGGCAAAACACCCTACCCCGCACACCCTCTGTGACGCTTACTACAGTGGAGAATGGAGTGGGTGTGACAAGTGTACAACAGAACGGGCATACAGGGGTAATGTGACAGATACCTACCAAGCAGGGTGCACATGACAGTACTGTATACAGTGCTGCTGGGGTAACACACAGCCCCAACCAGTCAGCCCAGGCCCCAACAATCAACAGTATGTGGCGACCCACCAGGGCAGCGACACACACCATACCCCCTCAACATGCACGCATGACCGGTATCCCCCAGTACACACCATGCCCCCCAGCATGGCCCAGAAATGCTGAATACACAGTCCAGACCTGCACACAACAATGCAGCACACAGACCAAGGCACAGTCCCATGACCCCGTCTGTATAACACTACACCCCCACAGTACCCATGAACCCCCCCGTCAATACCCAGTTATGGCCATATGAATGCGAACAGGTACACAGGCTACATAGTACCCCGCAGTCCATGTCTAGATGGGACACTGAATGACACAAACACAGCTCCCCGCACCCATCCAGCCAACACGGTGTACACATGTAATGCCCCATGGTACACAGCATAATAACAACCATGCTGACCCCCCAAAACATGTGTAACACTGCACTGTCAGTTGGCAGCCACACAACATCTGCAACACTGATCCAGAAATACACTGCGAGTGGGTGTGGACAGGCCTGACCCAATGGCACTGTGCAACAGACATGTACTGCAGACTGCACACAGGCAGGTGTAAACATGACACAAACAGACCTGCAACCACACAGCACAACATGGGGACATCAGTGGGGAACATATGATGAGGGCCCAGCCTCATAATGTATGTGCTTTCCAGCCACAGATGATGCCAGGGAGGAGAGAAGTTCCATGACAGGCAGTGAGACAAGCAGCATGACAATGCCACCAAGCAGCCCAGGCACACAAATAGATGCAGTGGCACAGGAGGAGGTGGAGGTGGTGCAGCAGCACCACAGTGGGCCAAATGCAAGGGCCAGTGAGGGTGAGGACGAGTGGTACACAGGTGAATGGCCAGACACAGACAGCCCTGCGACACCCACCACAACAGGGGATGTGGAGGACTCTGTGGCAGACCCTGCATTGTCAGCTGATGAGGAAGGTGACACCACATAGGGTGCACAAGGCCAAGCTGGGGAGGCAGACAGTGATAGCACGACAGCAGTGGACATGCAAGTGGACACCCCACAATGGACAGAGGATGGTGATGGAGGACAGACACCCAGTGACGATGGGCTGAGACAGTACTTCCAGGAGGTGGTGTATGCCGAGGAGTCCATGGCAGGTAGCATGAGTGGGGTACATGCAGCACTGGCGGCACACATCATTGTCACCACAGAAAGCCTTAGCCGCATCGAGGGGTCCATAGCTGCGGTGCATGTAACAGTGCAGACCACTGTGGCAATACACAGGGCCAACAGGCACACATGGAGGCCATACTGCTGGGCATACAGGCAAACATCCAGCCACAGGCAAACAGCCAGGAGAAGACAACAGCATTACTGCAGCAACTGGTGCAGTTACAGTGGGAGCAATCACAGGCTGCACAAACCATGGCCACAGCATTGCAGGTGATGGCCCAGGCCATGGTCAGTGGTCAGGCACACGGCCATGCCATGCATGTTGGGGGCAGTCAAGGCCACAATGTAGCATGTGGCACAGGGCCACAGGACACATTCCACAACATGAGCATGGCAGGACGTGCACCACATGCACAATACACCACCTCATATATGTCAGCACTGTACCATCAGCATCAGCAATGGAGGGAAGTGCCCATCAGTATGGGCCACACAGCAGCAACATCCATAGAGATGTGTATCCCACTGCACATGCCCAGCACACTGACACATGCCCAGTGCCAATGCAGGCCAGGCCATACTTGACACAATCCATGGCACCATATGTGGATATCGCTAAACATGTCCATGGGGAAGTACAGCCATCTGTGTGTGGAGGCAGACAGCACACACTGCATGGACCATACATGAACAGTGGACATGGGCACAGCAGTGGATATGTCATGCAACAGGCAGGTCACCCACAAATGCAAGATACATTGGCACCTGGTGACACAGACCAGCAAACCATCCACCAAACATATGTGTATCCTGTGGCTGGTGTGCATCATCAGCAGGAGCAACACACAGGTGACATAGTGGCACCACAATCCAGAGAGTATGGCAACACACAGACCACCTCAAACCATCCTACACTATGGTGGGTGACAACAGCACAGGTGGGACATGCAGACCCACAGTGGGGTCAAATGGCCACAGACACACTGAGACCCGCAGCAGCACAGCGGAACACGACCAGCCCAACATGGCACAACAGTCCCACAATGCAACAGCACCACAGGCAAAATGTGGCCAGGGTGCACAGACAACCACCATGCATGACATCACAGCCAGCATGGAGGAACACATGCAGGCCACCACTGCACAGTGCACCAGCCAACAGAGCACGACACACACACAGTTGGGTGAAACGTGTCCACACACAGCAACAGGGCAAACACAGGCATGGCACAGCAGCATGGACTACACCACAGGTCTGCATACAGCACTGTCCACCATTGGCAGTATCGAAAGTGCACTGTCCACCATGGCACACAGTGTGCAACACAGCAAGGCTGCATGGGTGACAGCACAACAGCCCGTATGCACCAGTGGAAGGCTGCAGAAGGTACCTGTCAATCCCGGTGGGACTACAGCGGTGAACACAGCAGTGGCATTTGAGGCAACTGGTGCAGGACAACATGGGCACATGGATGTCAACCGAGCACAGCACAGATAACTGCTATGGAGACATGTGCAGTATCCAGTGCAGCTGCCACTGGTACCATTGACACCACTGGGAGAGGAACAGCAGATGTGCAACAGTGCAGGACCGGTGTGTCAGGGAATCAATGCTCCAAAAGGGTGGCTGCAGCAGTGAAATCACAAGTGGCCGCTGCACAACAAGGGAAGATGCTGAAGACAGACACAGAATGACATGCTTTGCCACACTGCATTTGCACAGTGCTAGGACAGCACACACACCACATGGCATGGGACAGCCTTACTGCTGGGACTGCACACATAGCAATTAACAGTGGCTGGAATGGTGGACATGACACACAGCACCCCACAGCCCCAGACATACAACACTGTGGTCCCTGGACAAACATGACCACCCACGACACACACCCTGTGCACGGTCAGCACTGCACGGCAACACACACACAAATGAATGCACACACATGACCTAGGATACACCCATGGACCACCGGTGGCGACCAATGATGCACCACCTTCCAATGTGACAGGTGCTCAATGCACCACTGTAGGGATGGCAGCATGGGAACATAGAGGGTGATAGCACGGAAGGACCACAATGCCCATCCAGTCTGACCATGTCTATGTCATACCAATGAACGTGCCATCTATCATATCACTGTCACCAGCCTAGTAACCCACACACAGCTGTATTGCCCCCTCATGCCAGTACCATTGCTGTGCGATACCCTGCACAGTATGCAGAATGACCACAACCTGAAGTAGACTGTACCATGCAGCCACCACCCATGCTGTGATATGCACACCCTCACAGTACCCTGTATTCTGCCACCCTCCAATCACATGCAGTGTACACCTGTCCCGCTATGTGGCCTATATAGCAACCTGTTAGGCCTTACCAATGTGGCACCATCCCTCAGGTGATCGAGTGTTGCAATCAATACACCACACTTCCTCCAGTGCTCAAGGGTACCAGCATCCGCTGACAACACAATCACACATCTGTGGCCATGACTGCATAAGGTACAGTACACAGCTGAACATGCAATGGCATTGCACGCAGTACACACCTGATGGTGCCCCTGCATGATGCAGCAGCCACTGAGGTCACCCCAACCAGACCAGTCACAATGATCCATGCACCTGGGTGGGGACCACACAAGGGCATGAACCACAGGACAGTACAGTGCCCAGACGGTTGACAGTGACACAGATGGTCCTGCGAGTTACCGACAATGGCAGTGGACGATGGCCATGTGGGTGATCAGATATGCCCATGTTGCAAGGTGCACAGCATGTGTCAATGACCCTGCCCCTACCTGCCAGGCCATCCATCTTGAAAGCATGTGGCATGCAACCACACCCATGTCCTGTTGTAGCGGCACTGTGACCTGTCTACTGTTCTGTGGGAGTGTGTCCCTCCCTGGACGCTCATTCCAGGTCTCCACCAACAACACCATGTAGACCTGGATCCTGGCCACTCCAACACCCCCCACCTGCTAGCTACTGACAGTGCCCCCTCACACTAAGGCTGCCACACAGCTGGACTAAACCATCTGTATCCACCATGATGATCCCCGTCATGGATCTGTGGGGCCACACAAGGCCCCCCCTGGCATCCAGTGTGTACAAGTGCAGCGCATACATGCCCCATCAGATGCCATACGCCATGTTCCAGCCATCAGTAGTGCATCACCCCCTGTGGACCCACCGTAGTAGGGCAGTCTTTGCCATGGCATGGGCAGTGGTACCAACCACCTGACATGTGCCACGAACCAGGCAGTGACCGGCAAAAGGGAGGCCACACATCCTCACACCCATCACTGATCCCCCTGGCTATGCATCCTGGCTGCCTGTGTGCCATTGGTGCTGCTGTCCTGCACCACGTAGTGTGAGTCAGACCACCAGTGAGCATCACCCCCAGGACTGGTAACCCCCCTGATGCAGAGGCGGGCACCACACAGGTGGAACTGTGACCTATGATACATGACCCACTGTGCACTCCCCTGCATGGCCTGTCAGGGGAGCCATCCTGTGAGATGCTGGAGCACCTCTCCATCACTGCATGGTCGGCCCGCGGGTCCTGTAGCCCAACTGCCGTGTCCACACTCCCACAGACCATGGGGCCCCAGGCAATGGGCACATGCTGTCCACAGTGACATCCCCAGCAGCACTTGGGGTGGCATTGACCAGCACTGACCCCTGCACAGAGGCCAGCGGTACACTACGGGTCACCCGGTGCATGCCACCGGATGCACCACCTACACATGGTGACACCTGCATGTGTAGACTGGCACAGTGTCACATGGCACATGTTCCCTGCCTGGCTAGCAGTTGCAATGCACAACCTTGTCTCTCACACATTGCATATGCACAGTATACTCGGTCTGGGCACAGTACATACATGTCAGGTGGCTGACACAGCCCTTGGGGTCCATCCAGCATGCCTGTATGTGCAGTTCACACCCGCATGGCACAGCAGCACTTACCTGCCCACATACCTATGCCATGGTCACATAGTGCACCATGTGCCATGACCTGACACAGCTGACCACCCTCCCAGAGGACACCACATTGGGTGGTACACGAGCCACTGTCACCACAGTCCACATTGTACCCCCCTCAACAGCACTATCTGGACTTGTCCCACTGACAACATGGCACCTTGTGCCCCTGTGTAGCACCACCACACCTGCTTGAATAGTACATCCATGCCTGGTCTGACAGTGTCGTACATGTACACAGTGTTGTCAATCACATGTCCACAAATGCACATCACCACCAGGGTATACGGTGACATCAGGTATGCAGCCCATGGTGGCCAGTCCCCCCTGGTGCCTGGACCATCCCAGTGTGCCCCCACTGCACAACACCAGCTGACTGACAGCCTTCCAGTGATGGTTAGGTCAGTACTGCATGACAGATGTATGTACTGACATGGGCAACTGCCAGTGGCTACAGCAGGTGAGGCATGGCTGCATGCCTGTCTGCAGATAGCAACACATAGTGCCTCCCCCTTTCCCTCCACTTACTGTCATGGATGACTGGCAGGCATCAGTGACCCAGACGGGGCTGTTCATGTGTGGGCAACTGACTAGGGGACATATGCCCAGTACAAAGGGAACAGGCCAGTGTTGTGAGCGTTATGCACCATGTGGACCCTGGTAGCCACCAGGACAGCCACCTCTACTGGCCAATGGGTCCCCGTTGCACATCACTACCAATAGTGCATGCCCATTGGTGCCACCACACCCATGCTACATTGCAGTGGCAGTACTGGGATACCAACCAGTGGATCTGTTGTGGGGCCTGGCACAGCACAGCCACACACCCAAACCCTGTGGCTTGTGTGCCACCAAATGCGCCACTGACACAGACCCCACCGGTCCTGGGGATGTTGACCTGAACAGGGGCGGGTGCCTATCCTGACATCTGGCTGGGATCCAGCATGCATATGACCCATGCAACATGTCTGTGTAGAGGGCCACCCACATGCACCCTGCAGCATGGCCCATGTGACTGGATATGGGCACCCACAGCCGGTCCTAACCATGCTGTCTGCTATCCGCTTCATGTGCAGTCCTGTGACCCTCCCCTGGTACCATGCTCAGTGGTCCACATGAGTGCCCTGCCATGTAGTGCATCCCTTGTACACCATCACAGACCACCCCTCCCATGCATCATGGACCACCGGCTGACAGTGTGTGTGCCACCAATATCCCAGCTCAGGCACATCTGAACAGATGGTCCATAGCCATCATGCTGGACACTGTGTGCACAGGATGTTGCCTGCAGCCCTGTGGCTACCGGCCATGCCACACATGGCTGGATGGGTGTTTACCCACCACTGGCTGCCATCGCCAAGCGACATGGAAGTGCAAAATCCATGTCCCTTCTCCATGATGGTGCACCCCCCTAATCCGCATGTGGGCCCCTGCAGACATATCATGGTGCACACACACCTACACACAGCATTTGCATAGGCATCAGATGGACAACACACAATACCTACTCTACCCAGTCCCACCCATTCAGGCAAGTCCACCATGTGGCACCTGTGAGGGGCCCATAGTGACAACATACCTGGTTGGCAGGACACCCATACAGGACTGCATGCAACTGTGGAGAATCTGCTGACAGGTGATGTCAGGCACCATGTGCAGGCAATGGCATGGCCAGGCATACCCACCCCACACACGTGTAACACCCATACTGGCTACTGTCCAGCCCCATATAAGATGTCCCTGACCACTAGCACTGTGCGCTGCCATGCCTGCCATTGCATGCACTACTATGTGTCTGTCACACTGTGCACACATGCTGTCCATCACACATGACAGTGGAACATGGACCATGTGGATAGTGGTGTGCAACTGTATCACAGACATCTGTAACTGCCATGTAACTGTGTATGACCTGTGTATGGGATGGAGACGTAGCACTATGCCCTGATGCACCTTCACCTGGGGGATGGCCATATGTGAGACCATGTACCAGTGGTCAAAGGTCAGCTGCTGCAGGGTGTGCAGTCAGCAACTGTCCACATTGTCCATGGGATGTGCCGTGTGGCCTACAGGTCTGTCTGTCAGTGGCCCGGCATGCATGCCACACATGTGGTGGCCTGATACATGTGCATACTCACCACCCTGCCAACAGTCCCCTGTGTCCACGGTCGTGTGTGCCAGGTCAGTGTGCCAACATGCACCAACGTACACCATTGCAGCCATCACCTGTGGGTGAGTGCCTTACTGGACAGATGTGTGACCTCAGTCACCCACGACGTATACTGTCCCCTAGCAGCATGGCATCCATGGTACCCCCAGCCATCACAACATCACAAACGTGCCCACTGTCCATGCCACCGGTGTACACTATCATGCCATTCCCTACATGGCCATGGACTGTTGCTCATGGCGGCCACCACTGCAGACCCACTGTCCCTACTGAGTGGCATTGTCCTGTGCATGTACATGGACTGTGCCCGGTCCATGACATACCTGTACATGGAACAATGCCATACAATACAGATCTGTGTCTGCATCCTCACCTCCCTATGCAACACATGGCACCCCACAGTGGAAGAATGACACAGACAGTTATGGGTATGGCAACACAACAGTGCATATATTGTGTGAGAACAGTAACAACAACATGTACAAGCAACAACTGTGCAAGCCCTCTGATTCTGTACACTACCTATCAACATTTTCATGGCTGTACAGTAAGAGTGAACATTGCAATGGTGCTGCCATGTGCCACAACCCAGCTGTGTACATCACAGCGAGGCTCATACCACACATATATGCATATCCAAACATTGTGGAGACTGTGCCAACTTTGCCATTTGGCACATGCTATGCTACATAACAAGAGACGATCTACTACAACAGAATAACATATTCCCATTCCCCCAGGCAATGTGGTACACACATTCCACACTGCCAGTACTGTGTGTCATGGAACACTACAGATCTGTACCACACCACCGTGGTGACATCATGCATGCACGTCTGCACCACACTAACGTTCCAGCTCCCCAAGTGTGTCCATGACTGCCCATATGGACACTAGTAGGCTACCCAACAGCTTTACCACATCCTGTAGCTGTTGTCTGGCAGTGGCAGCGACACGCTGCACATGGGCATCATGGCAAGTAATGCCCACAGCCCCCCAGCATCATCATGTCCATGCCCATCACCACCAGGGACAGCAGGCCATGTGCCCTGGTCCATATGAGTTCCACTGTCCACAATGTCCTGTCCTGTGTCTCCTGCAGTTGCAGTGGCTCCGACAACTGTGGCAGGGGCAGCGGCCAGCTGTCGTGTGATGTTGGGGTACACGTTCCACAGCAGCTGACTGTGTGCCCTGTGCTGTACTGCACCCAGCATGGGTCACTGATGACTGCTCACCACCATATCCTGTACCTGGTGTCGGACACGCATGCACCTGCATCTGCCATGTGTGCTATCTGCATAACTCAGTGTCTCTTGCCACTTCGGGTTCCTCATTGCAGTCGTGAGGGCTCTCAGGCACTGTGTTGGCATGTCCTCATCCACCTCATCCACAGCATCCTCATCATCCTCACTGTCTCCTGCAATGACAGTGGTGGTGGGACATGGTTAGCATTCAGCCACACATGCACACTCACAGTGTCACCCAAGCCGTCTGTGGCAACTCTCCACACGTCACATATGTTGGCCATACCTGGCAGTGTAGGCTGTGGCCATGGTGCCATGTTTCATGGACAGTGTGGCATGCACCCAGGCACCCTGTGAAGCATGCTTATGGTGCCCATCTTGGGCAACGTACTTGTGGCGTTGTGATCGGTGTGCATGTTAGTTGCCCGCCACCACATCTGTGTACAGATGGCCCACTGTTGGTGCAGGGTGTGTGCACACACCACGTACCGATGTTCCTGTCACCACTCCAGTGATGCTGTCCCTCCACCACATCCTGGATGATACACCCGCCAATGCCCCGGTGTTGTGCACCTACATGTGCCCATGCACCTCCCCCCATGTGGCTGTGGGCAATGTCCATGGTCAGGGTTGCCATAGCCACAGGTGACAGTGGTGCCAGCAGCAGGGTGTTATGGCCCAGCACAGTCATGGTGTGGTATGGCCCCCACTGTGCCTGACTGTGTCTGTGCTATGACAGCTGTGTGCACTGCTTTTCAGATGTCTGCAGTCAGATGTCCATTGCACCCGTATAGCTGTACTATGTTGCCTGTAGTGTCGGCTGCTCCTGTCCACATTCACCTTGTCCAGTGCCACACTGTGGCATGGCACAGTCCATGTGCATGCCCATGTGCAGGCAGTGGTACAGTCATGCTTGTCCAGGCATATGTGGGCAGGCATACATGTCCTGCATGCCATTGGCATGGTGCTGTTGCATCTGTGCCCTGTCAGTCATGTGACATGCTGGACCTGCATTGTGCACACTGCACCACATGTACCCTGGCACGCCCCCAAGAGTGCTTGTTGCAGAGGTGCTATGGGCTCAGTGTACTGGGATGGTCTGATGACACCTGCATCATCTACAGTACTGTGCTGCAGTTGCAGTGGAGCGCTATGCTGTGGGGAACAGTGGCACACAGTACCAGAACATACAGTGCATATCCGCCCAGGTACCCTGTGACCCCCCCCCACACACTCACACACACCTCGCAATGTTGCCTTGCTGCCCTTGTTACTTTGTGGACTTTACACCTATGCACAAGCATGGCTGCCTGCCCTGGCCCCATCTGTGCATCCATTGTGTTGCCCATGCACACAACACACACGTGGCATGTGTAACTTACCCTCCTCGCTTGTACTCGTGCCATCCTCACATTGCCCGGTCATCTCCATGTCCTGCTGTGTGGCCCCATGGTCCTCTGCAGTCACACACACCTGCAGATCTGTGGAGACAGTGACAACACAGGGGTTAGACATGTGGGTGGTACAGGACCAGTTGGAGGTTTTGCCTATGACACTATGTGCATGAGGTGTGCCACCCGCCTGTCTATGATGGCCACCATACCTCTGTATGTCTGACTCTCTGGCCTGGACTGTGAGGCTTTTCAGGATCCCTGATTCCCTGCAGGACATATCATTCAGTTTGTGCTTCAGCTGTTGGACTGTGCGCTTGACACCCATCAGCCTCTGCAGTTTGCTGGCTATGCTGCGCCACACCCTGTCCCTGACCCTCATGGGGTGCCTTGCAGATCCTGGTGGCAACAGCAGCCTTGACCACTTTGTCACACAGCTGACCAGTATGGCAGTCTCCTCATTGGTGAAGTTTGGCTTCCTGGGCCCTGGGCCTGCCATGTTGTGCAGTACTGGGTGGGCCACACCTTTTGCACCTGTTTGGGCCGAGATGTCTCTGTGTACCACACCTGTGATGGTGTGCTGTGCTTGCAGCCTACAGTTCCCCTAGACCTACCTGCATGTGCTGCCAGCTGTGGGTGGACCCTGCAGTGCCTACCCAAGGAATTGTAGTGCAGTAGGCTGGGGAGGTGTGATTGCACCCCTGTGAGTGCGGTAGTGGGCAGCGTGTACTGTGGCGGTTTTCCACATGCAGGCACCTGACACAGTGTGACTCCACTGGCTGTCCTCTGTGCAGCATGACACACCCCAGCTGCATGTGCATTGGATACCCTAATGCAATGGTACACAGGGCTGTGGTACTGATGCCAATGTAGCTGCGTCACCTGCCAAGATGCACTGTGATGCAGGGATGGGGTTCTCACACAATGGTCTCTGCATCACCTGCCATGATGCACCATGATGCAGGGATGAGGATCTGATGCACTGGTCTCTGAGTCACCTGCTGTGATGCACCATGATGCAGGGATGGGATCTGACATGCCTGTCTGTGTGTTACCTGCCGTGACTCACCGTGATGCAGGGATGGGGTTCTGTCACACTGGTGTCTTGGTCACCTGCCGTATTGCACTGTGGCTCAGGGTCTTGGGAGCCAGTGGTGGATTTGATGCTATGGGGCCTGCATCGCACATGCACACACACACCCACCCACTACATCGCTGTGCTGGGCATGGGATGGGGCATACACAGGACATTCTGGACTGGCTGGGAAGGTGGTCCGGGTTCTGGCTGCTTGGCTTCAATGCCATAGACTGCGGGGCTATGCATCCGGGGGACTACACACCCAGGACAGAGTATTACCTGGGTGGGGTCCAAGACTCTGCATCGGAGGGGAGGGACGTGGGAGTCCCGCACACTGGGCACCTGATGCACACCATCCTGTGCAGGTACGCGGCGGCACAGGCACAAATGCGGCTGGGATGCTTAGCTTGGGGAATCGGTAGTAGGCGTGTGGAGGTTATACTGCCCTTGTACAGGTCACTGGTAGGTCCGCATCTAGGGTAGGGTGTTCAGTACTGGTGCCCACACCTCACTAAGGATGTTATCTTGCTGGTGACGGTACAGAGGAGGGCTACATAGCTAAATGCCGGTCAGCAGGGAATGGCATACAGGGAGAATTTGGGTCACTGATCATGTTCTCCCTGGAGGACAGGTGGGAGTGAGGGGTAATGCGTGGGATAGTTAGGTACATGTAGGGATGCATGTGGTCCATGAGGGGAGTCACTGTAGGCCACTTGGCAACCACATCACACGGGGGCACATACATCTGCTGGTGGTGGGTGTTTTGGGGGGGGCGGGGCACCTTCTTCACTGAGAGGGTGGTAGACATCTGTCTGCGCTGCCGGATGTGGTCATCCCATTGTCGACAGTGGCCAGCATTAAAGAGGCTGAGATAGGCATAGGGGGATGGTGGGACCCATGAGTAGGGGGATGGGAAGTGGGGGGAGGGCAGGGACATTTGCTCAGGCTGTGGACCCTGCAATATGAGCAGGCATGTTGGTCCAGTTGGCCTTCCACTGCTGGCTACTTCATCTGTTCATATGTTCATTTGTGCCACCGGTGGCATGGGCATCACACATGTCACCACACTGTCATAGGGTTTGACATTGCACTGCGTGGACTCTGTCCTATGCCATCGCTCTGCATCACACTGTTACTACTGCATCATGTGGCATGCTGCTTCACATTGCTGGGGTGGTCCTCAGTCAATGATGGGTCTGTTTCTGGCTATTGGGGGCACTGTGGGCTGTACCAGTTGGAAGCACATGCCAGGGATGGTGGAGTGTTGTGTGTGGGCGGTGAGGTGCATGGGGTAGCATGGCTGTTGGCCATGCATTCCCTTGCGTGCATTGCTGGCAATGCCACGCCACACAGTGGTGTCCGTACGCCATGCCTCATAGGTGGGGGTTGGGACCTATCATGGCGTCCATGGCCATGTGCCATGCCAGTGATGGTGCAGTGCTGTCAGGAGTTGCATCTCACCTTTAGCCTGTCTGTATCCTGTGCCGCCTATCCCCATATTACATGGGATTCCATTGTGGTGGTGGTGTTTCATGCCCCTGCCCCTTGGGTGTACCTTCTGGGGGTGTGTAGCCAGTCATCACTGCATGTGCCATCATGAGTGTGGTGCTGCATGGGTGCTGGTGCCCAACCTCCATGTTGCCCATGTGTGTCTAGTTACGTTTTGTGATTGGTGCACATGGTCCAGGGACCCAGGCCACCAGCTGTGCACTGCATGGCTGTCTGTCATGTGTGGTATTCAGTCTGCACAGTGGTGGTGTCGTCCTTGGTCAACAGGGCACATGGGCCATGTGGTGGTGTGCCATTGTACTGGTGCAGTCATCTGCACATCTGTGCAGACGTGTGGCAGCACTTGTCTCCCACCTGGTTACAGTTCAGTGTCATGCCACCACACTTGCCCCCATGGTGCCTACACCCATCAGTGGCGGTGTGTTTCTGTACATCTGTGTGTGGACATGCCTGTTGACATAGTGTCCTTCAGGTACACCCAGGACTGCCCACACATTGGCCATGCCAGGTTTACCTCAGCATGTGCCTAGCATGGGTTTTGCTCCATCATGCGAACATCCACTGTGTGTTGCACACCACCTGGTACCGTGGTTGTGTGTGCCTTCCTCTGTTACCATGGTCCTTCTCTGGTTGTTGCTGTGTACTGCTGCCATGGGCTGTCAGTCATGCAGCAGGCAGTGTCTGTGTAACTTCACTGGTCTCTGTCTGACAGGCACCCTATGGATCAGCATGCATGTCCAGGGCTGTTGTTCTGGTGTCTGTGTTCCATGGGTGTTTGGCCTGGTTTGCCCAGCACATTCATATGATGCCATGGTGTGGTGCTGCACAGTGGGCATGTGCGCATTGTGTGGCATGTGCTCCAGTTGTGGTCATTGGCTGTTATGTCTAGCTCATGTTGCTGCTTGCCGTGGCATGGTGTTATGCATAGTGGTTCCATACCAGCTGTGCCCTGGCCCTATATCTGGCTGCCGCTGTTCCTCTTGGGTGTTGGTCTTGGTTATTGTCCTGGGCTGCATTGGCGTCTTCATTGTCACCCACTTCATCGTCACTGTCATCCATGTCCTCCTAGTCTGGCATGTTCATCCTGTTGTTGATGGCAATGTTGTGGAGGATGCAGCAATTTTGCATGCCATGCTGGGTGTGTACTGCAGTGCACCTCCAGAGTGGTCCAGGCACCGGAACCGCATTTTTAGGAGTCTGAATATTTGCTCAATCACAGCCCTTATGGCTGCATGTGCTTTATTGCATCGTGCTTCAGCTGTGCTCTGTGGTTTTCTGATTGGTGTCATTAGCCATGGCAGTAGGGGGCAGCCACTGTCACCTGTGAACATGTTAGCTATGGTTAGTTATTGTGCCTGCATTGTTGGTAGTGTGTGCATCTCTTCTGGCATCCCACATATGTCCTCCACCCACCATGCTTGTTGTGTGCTGCAGCAACCACAATGGCTGTTGCACCCAGCTGTCACTGTCTGCCACTTTGTGCATGTCCACATGTGCACCATGTGTGTTCCCTGTGTCTGCTGTGTTGCTGTCTCCTGCATGTGTGTGTGTGACCAGTATGCCTCCCAATGGCCATCAGCTGTGTTGCACTGCATGGCTGTGTTGCTCTGTGGTGACGTATTGGGGTGTGTGTATGGGGGTAGGGGGAATGTCCTCTGTGTCATGCATGTCTGTGTATGTGCACTTGGGCCCATGGTTGCATTTCTATGGGCATAGCCATCCTGGTCCTGGTTATGGTTGCACATTGAGCTGTGCTCCCTGTGGCACTGTGGCATCCAGGGGCACCCCCTGTGCCATGCTTGTGTTGCCTGTCACTGTGTCGTGTGTGCATGTGTGCTACCTGTCGGGGGGGTTGTGCCTGGCCGGTCCTCCGGTAAACACACATTGTCCTGTGCACCTGCTGTGTGTGTTTGTGGGTCAAAAGTGTTGTCCCATGTCTCATTGGACTCCATACATGTCCTAGGTTCAGTGTTGGCTATGTTCAGCATTACCTGTGTGTCATTTTGCATACTGTTGCACATGCACCTACCTATTAGCCAACCATCCTGTATTACTCCGTGCTCAAATCCGTCCTGCAGGCCACTGTGCCTGTAGATGTAGGCATCGTGACATGACCCTGGGTACCATGCCACTATGTTCAGGATCCTACAGTGACTGTCACATACGACCTGGATGTTCATTGAATGGTATCCCTTTCTGTTCACGTATGCATCGCCGTCCACTGATTGTGCTTTTATGGTGATGTGGGTACAGTCTATTGCACCCAGTACCCATGGTAGTTGTGCAACACTGTAGAAGTCCTGCTGGATGGCCTGCTGCTCATGGGCGTCCCATGGGAATCTGATGTACTGTGCTGTTCTGCGCAGTAGTGCCTCCAGGAACTGCCTTAGGCTTGTTGAGACTGCTAATTGTGAGATTCCCAGCATGTCTCCTGTGGGTGTCTGGAAGGTGCCCTATGCAAGGACTCAGAGTGCAGTTGTGACCTTTATCTCCACCGGTAGGGGGTTGCCTCTGCCTGTCCAGCTTTGTAGGTCTTTCCTTAGCTCATTGCAGAGCTGTGTGATGGTGTCCTTGTTCAGCCTGTACCATGCCAGGCACTGTTCATTTGTCATGTCTGTGTACATGATTCTTCTGAGGTGCACCCTTGGCCTATATGGTCGCC
This sequence comes from Neoceratodus forsteri, assembly GCA_016271365.2. Taxonomy (NCBI): domain Eukaryota; kingdom Metazoa; phylum Chordata; order Ceratodontiformes; family Ceratodontidae; genus Neoceratodus; species Neoceratodus forsteri. The sequence goes on along the minus strand of CM057456.1, from coordinate 1,220,515,074 downwards.
ATGCTGGATGTTGCTGCTGTTGTCTGGCCAGTGCTAGTCTCCTAGTCTCCTGGCAGCCTCCTGTCGCTGCTGCCTGGCACGTTGTCACCTCCTTACTGCCCTTGCTGCCATGTGGAGGAGTATTGCAGCTGCTCCTGGCATTGTTCTGTGTTGTCTTCCACCTCTGTCTCTGTCAGAGCCTCAGCCATATCCAGCTTTCAGCATTGTCTGTTGTGCTGTGTACCTTTTTGTATGCTCTAGGGCTGTTTAGACCAGCTCTGGCTGGTCTAGCGGCTGACAGGACTTTGACCTGTTAGTTGTCAGGGGGTGCATGTTTGAAATTCTCACGGGTGTGATCTTGCACCATTTCTGTGGTGCAGCTGTCTTGCCTCATGGTGCTGCCCTTCTTTTGGTGCAGGACTGACGCAGTCACCTTTGGCTCAGAGTGGTCTGGCTTTGAAATTTGGGTTTGGTGCAGTGTTTGATGCAGGGCTGTCTTGCGCCGCTGTTGTTTGATGCAGGCTCCTTGATCATGCCTGGGGCATTAAAAATCCGGCCCATAGTTCTTATAGAAACATAGAAACATAGACTTTGACGGCAGATAAGGACCGCTAGGCCCATCTAGTCTGCCCATTTCCCTACCTTCAGGATAGGCCGCAGATGCTAGTTAGCCAACAGCCTATTTCTTCCTACCCCCACAAGAATTGCCTTATGTCTGTCCCATGCATTCTTGAATTCTCCTACAGTTTTAAAACCCACAACCTCCTCAGGAAGGCTGTTCCATGCATCCACTACCCTCTCTGTGAAATAATACTTCCTCACATTGCCCCTGAACCGCCCTCCTTCTATCTTTAAATTGTGTCCCTTGTTCTTGCAAGTCTCTTTTCTGAAAGATGCTACCCTCTTGAACTTTGTTGATTCCACTGAGGTGCTTAAAGTTTCTATCATGTCCCCCCTCTCCTTCTTTCCTCAAGGGTATACATATTAAGCTCCTTTAGTCTCTCCTCATATGGCTTCTCTTGCAGACCCTGCACCATTTTAGTTGCCCTCCTCTGGACTGCCTCTATCCTGTCTATGTCCTTGCGGAGATGGGGTCTCCAGAACTGGACACAGTACTCCAGATGGGGTCTCACCAACTGTCTGTACAGAGGGATAACAACTTCCTGTTTTCTGCTGATGATGCCTCTCCTTATACATCCCAGTATACCCCCAGCCCTCCCTACTGCCTTCTCATTGCTTGCTAACCTTAAGGTCATCTGATATGATTACCCCCAGGTCCCTTTCCTTTTTTGTTGTTGTTACTACCTCCCTACCCATTGTGTATTCTTCCCCTGGGTTCTTGTTTCCCAGGTGCATTATTTTGCACTTCTTTGCATTGAATCCTAGCTGCCATACCTCTGACCATTCCTCCAACCTTGCCAAGTCCCTTTTCATCCATTCACGCCTCCTTGTTAGTATCAACCCTGTTGCAGATCTTTGTGTCATCTGCAAAAGACATGCTTTTCCTTCCAGTCCCTCTGCAATGTCACTGATGAAGACATTAAAAGGACTGGACCCATACTGAACCCTACGGTGCCCACTAGTAACCCCCATTCTTCAGAGTGGACTCCATTTACAATTACCTTCTGTGTCCTGTTGTCCAGCCAATGTTTTGCCAGGCTACCACCTGGGTCCACTCCCAGGCAGATTAATTTGACTATTAATCTTTTTGTGGGACTGTGTCAAATGCCTTGCTAAGTCTAGGTAGGCCATGTCCACAGCCCCTCCTGGTCTACTACTTTGGTCACCCAGTCAAAGAAATCTATTAGATCTGTCTGACATGACCTTCCCGCTTGAACCCATGCTGCCTTGGATCCTGTGCTCCACTGGCCTCTAGGAACTCAACTATTCTTTCCTTCAGAGTGACTCCATCACTTTCCCTACCACAGAGGTCAGACTGACAGGTCTGTAGTTTCCTGCCTCTGTCTTGGTCCCACTTTGTGAAGGGAATCACATCCGCCTTCCTCCAGTCCTCGGGTACCACACCATCCTCCATGATTTATTAAAAGAGTAGCAGTGGTTTCACTAGTTCCTCCTTAATTCTTTTAGAATTCTGGGTGAATTCCATCAGGACCCATTGCTTTGTCCACCTTCAGTTTTAGGAGTTCTTGCAGAACCCTTTCTTCTGTGAAAGGACTGGGATCGACCCCTATCAAGAGTGCTTCTGTTAATTGGATTAGGCACTTCCCCTCCTCTTGTGAATACTGAGCAGAAATATTCGTTCAGTATTCCTGCTTTCACTGTCCCCTCTGCTCAACCACGTTCATTCTATTCAGCCTCACTATCCCTCCTTTGTCTTTCCACGCTGATGTACCTATAAAAGGTTTTATCCCCCTTCTTAACTGAGTTGGCTATCTTTTCCTCAGTTTGGGCCTTTGCTATTCTGACTTCCCTCCTTGCTTCCTTCTGCCTTAACTGGTACAGCTCTCTGTCTTGCTCCTTCTGTGTTTCCTTGTACTTCTGGAATTCTATCTTTTTCTTCCTGACTTTCACAGCCACTTCTTTTGAGAACCATAGTGGCTTTTTCTTTAATTTTGATTTGTTTATTTGCTTCACACAAAGGCTTGTTGCCTCTGTGATGGCAATTTTGATAATTCCCATTGTTGCTCCACACCTCCTTCTAGCCTGTTTGCTAGTGCTTTTCTGAGGCACTCTCCCATCTTGCCAAAGTCAGCCCTCCTAAAGTCCAGTACCCTCACTTTTATATGGCTTGACTCTGTAGCTGAGTTTAACATGAACCACACTGTTTGATGGTCACTTGTCCCCAGATGGCAACCCACTTCTAGATCTGAGATCCTCTCACTGCCAATGTTTGAGAGTACCAGGTCTAAGATTGCTTCCTCACGAGTGGGATCCGAAACTAGCTGTCTAATGCCTGCCACCTGTAGGGCATCAAGAATGGCCCTGCTCTTGGATGTGGCTGCAGCAAATGTGCTCCAGTTAACATCTGGCATATTCAGGTCTCCCATCAACAGTATCTCCCCTTTCTCTGCCATTCTAAGAATGCCTTCTATCATATCCTTGTCCATTCCTTCCCCTGACATGGGGGTCTGCACAACCCTGTGCAGATTGTGGTGCCCTTTCCAGTCTCCAAGGTGACCCACAGTGCCTCCTCTCCTCCTTGTTTACTCTTTTGTTCAGTTGCTTTTATCCCTTTCTTTACATAGAGAGCTACTCCTCCCCCTCTTCTCCCCTGCCTGTCTCTCCTGTAGGTTATGTACCCTGGTATGTTAACATCCCAGTCATGGTTCTCTGTGTACCATGTTTCTGTGACTGCTATGATATCCAGGCATCCCTCTTCCAACCTCACCCAGGCAAGGTAAGCATTACATTAATCCACTTTCACTTTTCCCACTATGTAACACACACACACACACACACACACACACACACACACACACACACACACGCACACACACACTGGTCTCTAGCTACTGTTTTTCTACACATTTGTCTGTTGGGCACTTAACAAATAAACTTTTACGGTATTTACCAGTCTGCGTTTTTTTTGTTAAAGAAAGTATTAAAATCCCTGAGCTGTCTGGGACCATTCCTTTCACTCATCATCATCATCAAGTTCCTACAAGTGGCTGAGCATGCTACACTTATATTCACACAAATTGTCATTGTTTTCTAAACAAAATTCAGCTGACACTCTTCTGTGACTTCCTTTAGCAGGAGTCATCCTGCCACAACCCACTGCTCTGCTCCGAAACCTAAAGGATGGGCCAGCCATCACCAATGGTACTTATACTAGTTACATCAGTTCCATAAGTCAGCCTCTACCATAAGTGACCTGGGAACACTGGTCAGTGAGGAGGACTAGCAGCACCACATGCATGGGTATTCAGCCTTTCAGAAACTGTGGTCTGGATATTCAGACTGCGCCTGGCAATGGCGCAAGCATGGGTGCAGTGCATATGGGATGCGCCAGGGCCAGGACCGGGTGATATTCAATGGCAATGCGCCATGGCATAGCACCGCTGAATATGGCATGGAATGCACACATCACAGTGACAATGTGCCAGCACAAGCTACAGAAAGGGAGCACCGGGGATGCACCAGCGCAAATGCAGTTGCATTGGGTGCAGCACCAATGATATTCAGAGGAGGGCATGCAAATGAGGCTATAATATATGCAAGGTGCAAATGGGTTCAGTTGCATGTCATTATGACCCCATTTGCATGCGTTGTGCAGGGCAGCCCGGTGAAATGCACTTGAAACCCTGTGTTGCTGCTGTAAGCCCCTGGCAGTCTAGTGCTCCCCCCATATGCCCATTCGCAGGCTGGTAGGAACCCATTCACAGATCTATGCCTGTGTAGTACAGTATGGTGTGCAGGCTCATTCATTCACACTGTGGATCAATTGACTTACAGATCACGCTGTAAGGCGTCATTCAGCGGGAGTCCGGGCGGTATGCGGGCAGAGTGCAGCCACCCGCCGATGACGGAGGGGGAAACTAGGTGGCAGGGGTCCTTTCTGGGTGGAGGGGAGGTGGTACCACTAGCCCACCAGGGCATTTATTTATTTTGGATGCCCGCGATTGGGCGAGGTGGGAGGGAGGGGGCTACCGATGGACAACTGAGGGAGTTATTCATTCTGGATGCTCGAGATCGGATGAGATGAGAGGGTGGGGGCTACCAATGAACCATCGGGGGAGTTTTACATTGTGGAAATCCAAGAGTGGGTGAAACAGGAGGGTGGGGGATTCGAATGGACCACCAGGTGTAGGAATGTCGTATTCTACAGCCTGCGATCGGGCAACACGGGGGAGGGGGACACCACTGGAACACCAGATGAGGGTTTTGCCAACACCACTGCCCACAATCAGGACTGCTGGGGGGAAGGAGGAACCACAGGGCCATCGGAGAGGGTGTGGGTGCTGGTGCATGGTACACCTGCAGGCCGGGTGGCCTCCCACGGCTGGTGGGGTGCTGTGTTGCACTCTGCTCTACAGCAGCCCACCTGTGGGTGTCCTGGGTTTATTCCTTGTTTTTCTTGCTCAACTTTGAGCCCCCATATGCAGCGCAAGTCAGAGTTGTGCCAGCATATGTGAGGCACATCCCAGACTGAATATTGTATGTGCCACATATGCACCCTACATTTGTACCGCACACATTACCATTGTACCCTGGCGCATTGGGACTTGCGCTGCACCTGGCAGCCTTTTGAATATCCCACCAGGGTGCATTGCAGAGATGTACCGGTGCACCTCTGTTGCACCAGGTGCAACCTTTTTGAATATCTAGGCCTATGTATTTATGGATTAGCCACAATGACCACATGGTGCAGTTGGTAATGACTCATGGTGCTATAGGGGCAACACAACACAGGAGATTGAGGTGGCTCTAATTTTGAGAAGGGATTAGGCAAAGTCATGTGATGAAGCTGGACAAAGAACTTCACCATGATCCCCCCCACCCACACCAGCCTTAAGTACAATACACACACATAGCAGGTATCACACAAGGCATCACGCAGTCAGCAAAAGTCCGATCCCAAAACTTTGTTTCTTCGGAAGGGCTTCACCCCTGAATCATTTGTGAGGGGCTCCCGCCTCTGCACCCCCTATACTTATATAATCAACTCTGAGTCAGAGTTGGATTCGGGGAAGGTGCAAGACCCCAAGAAAGCAGTGTCGGGGTCCCGCGGTGACATTACAGTGGCCCGTCGCTGTCGCTGTACTGTCGTTCGCAGTACAGGTGTTGTTATTCAGTCGGCATATGAGCTGCAACTATGGAGAGGAGTACTTCAGGATTGCCCCCTTAGCACTTTTTTTTATATTCTTTGTCTGAACTCTGCTCAGAAATATTGATGCTCAACCTGCTACAAAGGGGCTTTCATCCCTACCTGGACAGCCAGAAATAAAATTATGGCCTACTCTGATGATATCAGCCTATTCTTGTGTATCTTGTACCAGGATAGTGTTCTTTTTTAAGAAGTTACACATTATGAGATGGTTTCAGGGTCTCATATAAATTTTGAGAAAAGTAGAGGGATTGGGATTGGACAATAAGATAACTGTACCAAAACCATTGTTGGAATCCAAGTTTTGGGTACCGAGGGGAATCTCACCCTAGTAAACTGGGACCCGCCTTCAGGTGACTTCAAGTAAAATACAGTATTGGAAGGCCTGGAGGCTCTCAAATGGAAAAAAGGTGTTCTTGATCAAATCATTATTGTTACCCATATTTCTATTTATCAGTTATATACTGTATACCTGCTCCTAATTTCATTAGACCCAAAGATTTTGAGTATCTATTTTAATGTTCCACTGGGGAAGATGGTCAAACCCTATCAAAAGGGAATACACCTATTGAAATATAAAAGAGGGTGGGTTGGGAATGGTGACCCTGTAGCTTTTATTTTTCTTTTCCACATTTGCAATCATAAATTTCTAGGCAGTTTTCTGCAAGGAAGACAAATATTGTGTTCTTTGGTTGAGGTCTGGTTGAAACAATATTTGCAAGCCTGGGATCTTTTTTTTTAATTTAAAGTTTATTAGAAGTTTTTCCATACATCAAGGAGACAGAACATAGAAATTGACCATGTTATACAAATTATCGAGTACACTGAGTATGTCCTTTCCCCCCAGCCACCCTCCCTAAGTCCAACCCTCCCACCCCAGCAAACCACTGCATTTACAACATCAGTAATCCTTAACAGCCCATGAGACCAGTATTCTTAAATTAAATGGAGTACAAAGTGTGAAGGGGAAAGCCTGGGAGCTTGACAGGTTGAGAAACCCCAAGCAAAGTAATGGATGCTCTTACTAAAAGTACTACAGATCCAGAAGCAAATGATTTGATACCTTTTAATGGACCAACATAGATGTAACAACAAGAACAAAGTGCTCTAGCTTTCGGACCAACCAGTCCTTCTTCAGAAGCTCATGGCAGTTGTTTAGAAAATACAATACTTATAACAGCTAGATAATGCAGAGAAAAACAGAAAAAAATCTCCATTGGTTTAAAATACTCATTTAAAAAACAGAAGATGATGTCAGAGAAGTTTAACAGTACAATACTGCCCTCAGTCCGAATGAACCTTAGGTTCAGATGTGCTTGGTGCAACACACATGCAAAGAATCCTACTGCACATAAATTTAATTGACATAAGATAACACTGCTGAAGCAAATAACTCCCAAATCAAGCCATGAGTGTCACAGTTAGTATAAGGATGTGATTACTGAAAGGCAACCCTCACCCAGCTTAAAGACAAACTAAGATAGTTATAGGGCTCATGAAATTACAATGTATGCATTAAAGACAAGAATTACCAGTAAAGTTGTCTAAAAAACATCAGTGCACACTGTGTGATGTGTAAAACATAGCTGGACATGCCACCCAGCTGTATTCTCAAGCTAAATAAAAGGCCCAAGAAATTACAAAAACCTCAGGACTATATAAATGATAATTTAAATATAAATTGATAATATTAGTGTTAAAAAACTCTAGTCGAGGAACCTCAAGGAATTCAGACCATGCAGCCTGATATGTACTGATGTCAATATATACTGAGAATGTAGCAACTTCATGTACCACAAGTGTCAAGGGAATCTGAAAAAGAGATAAAAATGTAATTTATCTCCTCCTGTTCATACAAACAATACAACCTAACCCACCCCACATCACAATAATGTGGGTGGAGATATAAATAAACGAGATGTTGTCTCTCTCTCTCTCTCTCCCTTCTTTTTCTCTCACACACACACACACACACACACACACACTCAATCTCTCTCCTAGTGAACCTATATAAACTTCAGTCACTGTAATAGTTCCCCAAAGGAATACAACTTGTCATGAAATCCTGAGTAAATTACTACAATATTAGCCTAATGTAAAAGATATGTGCAGGACCCCCAAGCAAATGAGATCACACATCCCAATATGTACAGAGTTACAAAAATTATATATAACAGTATAAGATAACACTCCTGTATGTACACTAGCAGGCTGGGTAATCTGAATATGGTGCAATGGAATCAATCCTCCCCCCTCCCCCCCCACAGGCAAAGATAAAAGTAAGGAGAAATTCTTTATGTGTGTGAAATAAAAATAGTAACACATTATAACTCCATATAGCTAAATAGAGACTTACCTCAAAGTGACAGCAAGTCCCACATCTGTTATATCACATACCTCACAACACATACACACACACATACATACACACGCATCCACATCTCACACATGCTGAAGTCCTATAATATGTCAGTTTGAAGAAGAAAAGGTCTGTGGATGTTAGTTTCTGTAGTGTCCCATAAAGCCAATATCCAAGTTCATCCCATCTGCTACCATATTGAGATGTAAAATAAGTTTAATCTCAAAAGCTCGTCTCTGTTGTGTGTTTTTGAGATTTCCTTTTAAGACCATTACTGACATATCTGAGACTGAGTGGTCAGGCTGGGAGAAGTGATGCCCTACTGGTTTTTCAGTCTTCCTTGCTGTAATAGTATGTCTGTGTGAGTTCATCCTAGTGCGGAGCTGTTGGCGTGTCTCTCCTACATAACCTGTTTGTGGACATCTCTTGCACTGAATGAAATAAACAACATGTCGTGACATGCATGTATAACTCCCATGCACCTGGAATTGTCTGTTTTGTGATGTAACCACACAGTATGAGGTAGAAATGAGCCCACAAGTCTTGCAGGGGCGTCAATTGCAGGGCCGTGTGCCATTGTGTGACATGGTATTCTGTTCCGGTGAAAGTTTGCTCCTAATAATTAGGCTGGATAAATTTGGCGGTTGTTTAAAAGATAGTAGTGGGAGTTCCTTAAAAATACAATTAAGGGTGTCATCCTCACTAAATATTGGGTGGAGATCTTTAATAATCTTACGCAGACGTTCAAGGTCAGGGTTTATAGAGACCATTTTGAAACCGCTGGTTATGGAAAGAGACAGTTATATCCAGGACACTACACACTTGTTGCGTGTACTTTCTGGTTTTAAGGATTTACCACCTGATACCATTTTAGTGACAATGGATGTAACATCCTTTACACTAATATTCCACACACAGATGGCATTGCAGCATGCCTTAAATACATACATGAAAGGACCTGACCAAAACATCAACCCTGGAGTGGTGGGGAACTTATGAATTCATTTTGACACATAACAACTTCAACTTCAATGGTAAACATTATGTTCAAACTATGGGAACAGTAATGGGCACCAAATGGCTCCACAGTATGCTAATCTCTTTATGGCTGACTTGAGGAGGATTTTTAAGGCAGTATCCCCACAAACCACTGGCTTATTTCCGCTACATTGATGATTTGTTCATCATCTGGACGGAAGGCACAGATGCACTCAAAGATTTTCATCACAAACTTAATAATCTCCACCCTACTATAAAGCTTACCTTGGAGTACTCTACCACCAAGGTTAACTTTCTGGACACCACAGTCATCATTAAGGATGGAACCTTACATACATGTATTTACAGGAAGCCAACAGACAGACAGAGATACCTGCACAGGAAAAGTAATCACCCAAACCATACAAAAAAATCTGTCATATACAGTCAAGCACTTCGTTGTCAACGTATTTGTTCAAATGAGGATGACAGAGATACACATTTGGCTATGTTGAAAAACACCTTTATGGAGCAGGGACACTCTTCCAGGAAATTGACAGGATAACAGAGCGGCAACGCAAGTACCAAGACAACAACTACTTCAATATAAAGAAAAGACAGCTACAGAAAGGATACCCTTGGTAGTCACATATCATCCAGACCTTGAACGCTCATGTTAAGATTATTAAAGATCTCCACCCAATATTTAGTGAGGATGACACCCTTAATTGTATTTTAAGGAACTCCCACTACTATCTTTTAAACAACCGCCAAATTTATCCAGCCTAATTATTAGGAGCAAACTTTCACCGAACAGAATACCATGTCACACAATGGCGCACTCCATCTGCAATCGACGCCCTGCAAGACTTGTGGGCTCATTTCTACCTCAGACTGTGTGGTTACATCACAAAACAGACAATTCCAGGTGCATGGAGTTATACATGCATGTCACGACATGTTGTTTATTTCATTCAGTGCAAGAGATGTCCACAAACAGGTTATGTAGGAGAGACACGCCAACAGCTCCGACTAGGATGAACTCACACAGACATACTATTACAGCAAGGAAGACTGAAAACCAGTGGGGCATCACTTCTCCCAGCCTGACCACTCAGTCTCAGATATGTCAGTAATGGTCTTAAAAGGAAATCTCAAAAACACACAACAGAGACGAGCTTTTGAGATTAAACTTATTTTACATCTCAATATGGTAGCAGATGGGATGAACTTGGATATTGGCTTTATGGGACACTACAGAAACTAACATCCACAGACCTTTTCTTCTTCAAACTGACATATTATAGGACTTCAGCATGTGTGAGATGTGGATGCGTGTGTGTATGTGTGGGTATGTGTTGTGAGGTATGTGATATAACAGATGTGGGACTTGCTGTCACTTTGAGGTAAGTCTCTATTTAGCTATATGGAGTTATAATGTGTTACTATTTTTATTTCACACACATAAAGAATTTCTCCTTACTTTTTATCTTTGCCTGTGGGGTGGGTGGGGGGAGGATCGATTCCATTGCACCATATTCAGATTACCCAGCCTGCTAGTGTACATGCAGGAGTGTTATCTTATACTGTTATATATAATTTTGTAACTCTGTACATATTGGGATTTGTGATCTCATTTGCTTGGGGTCCTGCACATATCTTTTACATTAGGCTAATATTGTAGTAATTTACTCAGGATTTCATGACAAGTTGTATTCCTTTGGGAACTATTACAGTGACTGAAGTTTATATAGGTTCACTAGGAGAGATTGAGTGTGTGTGTGTGTGTGTGTGTGTGTGTGAGAGAGAGAGAGAAAAAAGGAGGGGAGAGAGAGAGAGAGAGACAACATCTCGTTTAAGCTATGTATCTCCCCCACCCACATTATTGTGATGTGGGTGGGTTAGGTTGTATTGTTTGTATGAACAGGAGGAGATAAATTACATTTTTATCTCTTTTCAGATTCCTTGACACTTGTGGTACATGAAGTTGCTACATTCTCAGTATATATTGACATCAGTACATATCAGGCTGCATGGTCTGAATTCTTTGAGGTTCCTCAACTAGAGTTTTTAACACTAATATTATCAATTTATATTTAAATTATCATTTATATAGTCCTGAGGTTTTTGTAATTTCTTGGGCCTTTTATTTAGCTTGAGAATACAGCTGGGTGGCATGTCCAGCTATGTTTTACACATCACACAGTGTGCACTGATGTTTTTAGACAACTTTACTGGTAATTCTTGTCTTTAATGCATACATTGTAATTTCATGAGCCCTATAACTATCTTAGTTTGTCTTTAAGCTGGGTGAGGATTTCTTTCAGTAATCACATCCTTATACTGACTGTGACACTCATGGCTTGATTTGGGGTTATTTGCTTCAGCAGTGTTATCTTATGTCAATTAAATTTTATGTGCAGTAGGATTCTTTGCATGTGTGTTGCACTAAGCACATCTGAACCCAAGGTTCATTCGGACTGAGGGCAGTATTGTACTGTTAAACTTCTCTGACATCATCTTCTGTTTTTTTTAAATGAGTATTTTAAACCAATGGGGATTTTTTTCTGTTTTTCTCTGCATTATCTAGCTGTTATAAGTATTGTATTTTCTAAACAACTGCCATGAGCTTCTGAAGAAGGACTAGTTGGTCCGAAAGCTAGAGCACTTTGTTCTTGTTGTTACATCTATGTTGGTCCATTAAAAGGTATCAAATCATTTGCTTCTGGATCTATTCTTGCAAGGACCAATACGGCAACTACTAAATCTAGATTTTAAAAGTACTACATACGTTTTCCAGAAAACAAGTTTATGAGTTTCTGCAATTGTTAAATTTTGCTGTAACATTAACTTATAAGCTTTGCCCAATAGGTGCAAAACACTTCACAACCGGGGCCTGGTATTGGAAAATGGGAAAAAGAGGAGCACAAAGGTTTGCACTGCACTTGGCCTTGCCCATGACCCCAAGGATGCTATATTCAGTTGGATAGTGCATTAATGCTATCTGACTGAATATAGGGGTGTGTTAGTGCAGCACTACGTCGAGTAGTTCTGCCCCGACATAGATCTGGGAAATTCAGGGAACAGTGCCCCCAGACCAGAAGCGCCAGGAACCCCCATTGTGATATTCAGCCAGCACCATGCAAATGAGTCCATTAAGCATGCAAGGTACTAATGGGCCATATGCGTGCCCGTTATGGGCTCATTTGTATGGGAAGAGTGGCAGTTTATTCCCCTTTCTGTGACTGGTTCCCCCACCCTGATTGCCCATCCATGTAACAGCTGAAATGTTCCCTGGTGTCTAGTGCCACCCAGCACCCTCTGATTGCTGGCCTCATAAAAAATAAAACACTGCCTAGTGTCCAGTGGTATCCCACACCTCCAACCCCAGGCCCCATTACACATAAAGCAGTCCCTAGTGTCCAGTGGCACTCCCAGCCTCCAATACCTGTTCCTGTACACAATACATCATTCCCTTGGCATCCAGTGGTACCCCTTCCACCTACCAATTCCAGTCCCTGTACAAAATCAAACATTCCCTGGCATCCAGTGGTACCCCCACACCCACTTATCCTCATCCCCATACAAAATACAACATTCTCTGGCATCCAGTGGTACCCCAACCACTAATCCCCATCCCTGGACAATATACAACATTCCCTCACATTCTGTGGTAACACCCACCCTCTGATCTCCATCCCCATACAAAATAAAACATTCTCTGTCATCTAGTAGTTCCCCCCATCTTCTGATATCCATCCCCATAGGTGTCAAGATAGTCCCTGGTGTCTAGTGGCACCACCAACCCTCTGATCACTTCCCACAGTTTATTAAAAAAGAAATCCCTGGCATGTAATGGCCCCCTGCACCACCCGCACTTGGTACACCACCCTGCCACCTCCCTTACCATAATCACTGATGCTGCAGGGAACCCGTACGGCAACTGGCACAGCCCTCCTCTCACCACCTTGGCCAAGTGCCATATGCAATGACAAGGAGCGTGCATCTTGCGTACTATAATGGGAGCATGTGTACTGTTGACAGTACATGTGCTCCCTTTACACTACTCAGGATGTGTGCTCCCTCTCATTGCATATGATGGCAGTTCAAGGTGGTGAGAAGAAGGATGTGCCAGTCACTGCATGGGCTACCTGTGGCACCAGTGACTATGCTACAGGGGTGGCAGGATGGTATATCCAGTGTGGGTGGTGAGGGATGCCACTAGATGCCAGGGACTTCTTTTAATAAACTGCAGCAAGTGATTGGAGGGTGGGGGTGCCACTAGACATCAGGGACTATCATGACACATATGGGGAATGGGATCAGAGGTTGGGGGTACCACAGGAATGTTTTGTTTTATATGGGAACAGAGTTTGAAGGGTGGGTGGGTACCACCAGATGCCATGGAATGTTTTATTTTGTATGGGGATAGAGATCAGAGGGTGGGGGTACCTCCAGACATCAGAGAATTTGTATTTTGTACCGGGACAGGGATTGGAGGGTGGGCAGTACAACTAGACACCAAGGAATGCTTTCAAATATAGGGGGACAGGGATTGGAGGGCACAGGGATTGGAGGGCAGAAGTGCCACTAGAAGCTAGGGAATGATTTTACACATATGGGGCCAGGGACCAGAGGGTGAACCAGAAGGCAGGTGGTGCCACTGGACACGAAGGAATATGTACACATATATGGGGACATGGATCAGAGGGCAAGGTGCCACTAGACAGCAGAGAGCAAGTGTGCTTCCCCAACTGCCAACTTGTTTGGTGGCTGTTGTGTCTCTGCTGGCCACCAGGGTTGCCTGGAGGAAGTCAGCCTTTTTTGGGGCAGTAATTGCGTTGTTCAAAGTGACTGGTGCTAATCCTTTTGTGCAGCACTAATGTGCCAAATATTGTACTATGCCCACATTCATGTCCCTTCCCCTCCCTTTGTGCACCAATGACATAATCTCCTTGTGCTATCCTCTTTATCACACACTCCTACCCCATTTGAATACTGAGCACAGGCACAAACCCCCGGGCAAAAGGTATGCAATCACTTTGCCCACTGGCCAAACTTTTGAATATCAGGTCCATGGAAAACAAAAGAATCCTCTACTCCCATGTGGGATCTTGTGTGGTTGAGCTGTCATGGGTGTCTAGGAGATTGGGATTCTATTTGTTATTGCTTGTTCATATTGGGTTTTTCTTTGCCTATTTTTTGTTTTACTTCAGATTGTGTTTTGTATCTGTCTGTATAAGTTTGATTTCTTTTAATAAAAAAAATTCCCCTACTCTTTTTGAGAAGTGACATTGGATTTTTTTTTAAATCCACATGATTATCCAGAATATCCAGCAGAACAGGAAAAGGGAACCTTGATTTAGTGTCTTATCCAAAAAATGGCACCTCCAACAACAGTGTCCCCTGAACACCATGCTGGGGCATTGACATGGTTACTTTTAAGCAAGGGGTGAATACCCCCTGCAGAGCTACCTGTGCAACTTTTTGCAGTACCTGGTGTTCATTGGTGGTATAACATCCTACTGCTAACTAGATCTGAGGCTGTTTAGCTTCTGCAATCTGACAAGATCGGGTTCCTATGTGATAAGGCTGCAGTCACTCTAGGAAGATCACTGACTTGGATTTAAAGGCCTTCCAGGCTTGCTTAGAGATTGCATGCCTTTACTCATAGTTCTTCACATACATTAGCCATCACATGAGGCACCCATCTTTGACCTACTGTGATGAGGAGCCCAACATGTGTTTTTTGATGTGGGCCACAGTCATGTAACCCTATGTTGTGTGGGCCTTTAAAATGGACCATGCCTTCAGGATAATGTATTTAATGATTGCACTCAGTGTGCCTGAAAGGAATGTGATTGATAACAAGGTGATGAGGCATGCATTATGCTGGGTTACTGTCTTACCCAGTCTGTAGTGCCCCTTGTACAACTCCAAAGGCTTTTATGTTTGCACTGCTGTGCTTACTGGCACAGAACACAGTATCATCCTCCTATTAGGTCAATTTTGTGCTGACTGTGTCACTGATATGTGCTCTGCTGCCCAAGGGGGTGGTGGCATGTGTTTCTCTGCACATATCAGTCACACTAGACCAATCTATGGCTAATCCATCTGTAAACTCCCCCTTTCATATGGCTGATGAGTCAAGACAGTCAGTGCCTCGATGGCACCCAGATTGCAAGTGGCTGAATCTGATCTACACCTGTTGCATACAGCATAAGGGATGATAAGTGCATAATATCTCTTACTGATGTGTTTGTTGTGAGGAAACATTGCAGGAAGGCAGCAGCAGCCACCTCAGTGGCAGCACCATTTCTTTATCATTGTGGAGAGCATACAGCATGGCACTGGTGGATACAGATGTTGCAAAAGTTTTTATTCATTGGCAAAGTTCCAGTGAAGTTGTCAAATCTGCCTCTGCAAATCATTTTCCAAAGTTTTTCTATTTAATAGTAAATTTGCAATTGGTCACTTCGCCTCTCAGCTTTGCCTGTAACTTCTCCTTGGGGTACACATGTTGGGTCAAAATGACTTCCACCAACTACTCCTTTGGGGTTTTTAAGCATAACTGGGTCAACCTTTGTTGAATTTGTCTGAAACTTGGTATGGGTTGTAGTCCAGGAGGAGGTGCATATTTGGTGTATTTTTATAATTATTAGACTTAAATTGTGAATTTGGCACCATGGTCAACTTAGGAAGTGATTTTGGGGTGTTGTACATGCCATGACTTTTTCCAGATATTATGTGTTACTATTGTAGTACACATTGAGACCATTGTTTGGATGTATTGAGTGTCCCATAACACTAAAGACTGGTGGCTTTATGGCTTGCTAAAGTTGCAGTGTTATCCTATGGGACATTAGGGTTAGGGTTACTGTGGTCACTTGCAACCTATGCAATAAACATGTCCTCCAGACTGTTTACTGCTGCTTCTCTTGTCGCCTCCACATCCCCCACCAGGAACACTGCCACAAATGTGGCAGAGGAAAATTTGGCTACACTAATACCACCACCGCCAACTACTCCTTCACTACTACCAGCCCCAGAGCCCAAAGAATACAGTGCTGCACACATAATTTTTTTAACTGCAGCACTATTTTGCCCCACATATTTCTGTTGTGTTTTATTTTTTCAGATCACACTACTGATCCCTGATTCCCTAGGGGGACGTGCTGTCTGTTCCTGGTACTAATTTGCACTGTAGGCTTTTTTACATTTTGTCATTTTTCATCCCAAATCAAGTTACAATTAACATATACGAATGACCAGGAAGAGATGCTCTACTAAAGGGAGCAGTGCTGTGGAAGCAGAAAAGAAGTGTTCAAAATATGTGGAGCAAAATAGTGCTGCAGTTAAAAAAATTATGTGTGCAGCACTGTATTCTTTGGGCTCTGGGGCTGGTAGTCTCCCTTCCAATCTGGCTTTAGAAAGCACCACTCCACCATTTCCTCCCTGTTGTGTGTAACTGACTATTCTCTCTGGGATGGATCAGGGCCATATCATTGCAGCCATATTCATTGACTTGGCCAAAGCCTTTAACTTGGTGTCCCAACCTCTCCTCAATAAATTGAGCTTGGCTGACTATTCTCTCTGGGATGGATCTCTCAGCTTCTGCTGTGGAATGTTCCACTCTTATCTCATCGGCCATCAGCAATTGGTTCAGTTGTGTGGCACTTTGCCCCCTCCCTCATTCAATCTGAAGTCCCACAGGACTCCATCCTGAGCCCTGTGCTATTCTCAATCTTCCTAAATGACCTCCCCTCTGCATCTATCTACTCACACATCCATATGTATATGAATGACATGGTCATCTTCACTTCTGGACCCTCAGCCACAGCTATGGAGGGTCATCTCTAGCATGACTTCCATAATGTACTGCAGTGGCTCCATGTTAACCAGTTCCAGGTCAACACAAAGAAGACTGTTTCCATGACCTTTGGCATCAGCCAGAAGCTGGATTTTCCACATTAGATGGCACCCCTCTGGAGGTTGTCCCTGCCTTCAAATACCTTGATGTGTGGCTTTATAGCAAGCTTGAATTCTCTGCCCACACTGATGCTATCCATACCAAGCTTCATCCTAGACTAGGTGCCCTCTTCTGGCACAAGGAATGCCTCTCCCTCCAGGTCTGCCGGGAGCTGATTACCAAAATGATTCTTCCAATCTTTGACTATGCAGATGTGGTCTATGGTACTGCACCCTCCTTCTGCCTTGCCAGATTGGATTCCCTCTGTAATACCTTCTGCCATTTTGCCACTAACTCTGCCCCCTGCACTCATCACTGTTCACTCTTCCTCCCTTACCATTCTCGTGCATTGTTGCCTGTCCCACTGTGCTTCCTTTATAGCCACATACTGGTTTCGGTATCTTCCCTCTGATCTCTCCTCACTGATCTCTACTGTTCCACCCACTCCATACCATCTCTGCACCCAGGACTCTCATACCTTCTCCATCCCCCAACCTCAATCCTCTACAGATCAAGCAGCTTTCTCCTACCACTTCTTCTCCGTCTGGAACCAATTCCCCTTCCCCTATGCCTGTCCCCCCACTTCCTGCTTTTAAATACCAACTAAGGTCTATTTTCTCTCATTCCTGTTCCTGCTAAGCCACTCCTTGATTCTTCTCCACCTCTCCTGTAACCTCCTTCTGTTTAGCCCCACCCTATGTATCTGTCTTTAAGCTCACTTCCCAGCCAGTCATCCCTCACTGATTACATGGTCTTCAATCCCAACAGGCTCTGAGCACTTTTCCTGACTCTTATGAGTGTTCATGTTTATTGCATGATACATCTGTTGCTGCTTTTACATGTATTATTGCATGTGCTTCTCTCATCTGTAAAGATGCCTATTGTATCATCTGTAAGGATGCCTATTGTTATTCCCATTCATTTGTATTTTTAAATTTTTTTAGGTTACCCAGTTATAGTTCTGAGATACTATATGTTTATCTTCTCTGTATTCCCCTTCCCTGGTTCACACCGGGAAATGAGTATTGGCTTATTGTGCCTTTCCTAATTACCAAATAGGAGTTATAGGAAAACTACAAGTCCACAGCCTACAAAGGCCATTTAGAACCTTACCATTCCTTAGCATTTCCTATATCCTGCCCGTCCTTTATTTGACATATATACGTCCAGTCTGTTCTTAAATATTCCCATACTATCACTTTGTATCACATCTAAAGGAAGCTTATTCCATTCCTCCACCACCCTTTGGTTAAACCATTGTATCATATTGTTCCCCATTAAACTGCTATAAATAGATAGCTAAACCCACTGACCCAGCTCAGTCATCATGACCTCCATCTTCACTGGATTAAGAGCAAACCAGTTTGAGGCCATCCAGTTACTGATCTTGGCAAGACATTGCTCTAGCACTGAGACAGCGGGAATCCCCACCAGGAGTGCAAGACAGGTATAGCTGAGTATCATCTGCACAGCAGTGAACCTGAACAGCATACCTTCTGATGATCTCACCCAATGGCACCATGTACACAGAGAACAACATGGGGAGAAAGGATTGAGCCTCAAAGAACACCACAGGAGGGTGCAGAAGCCCCAGAGAGTTATTTCCTTAGGGTCACTTGCTGTCTTCTCTCTGTTATGTAGGACTCAAACCAGCACTAAACTATGCCAGTGAGACTCACATAATTCCTCAAGTGATCCAATAACACCCCATGGTCAACTGTGTCAAATGCAGTGGTGTGTGAAATCCACAAATTTTGTTCTGTGAAATATTTTGAGAAATTCGGACATTTTGCAATATATTTCCGAGTGCAAAATGCAAAATTCTGCCAGTGAAATCGTGGATTTCACCTGCAAAATGCTGAATTTTGCCCACGAGCAGCAAAATTTCACCACTCATGTGTGAAAGTCCACTACTCGAGGGTGAAATTCTGCATTTCATGGGCGAAATTCATGATTTCGCCAGCAAAATTTCACATTTCGCACCTGCAAAATTCATCAGCGAACTCAGCGAATTTTGTAAAATGTTTTGCATGGTGAAATTCACAATTTTGCAGTTGAAATTTAATTTCACTGCACCTCTGGTCAAATGGTGAAGAGAGAAACACAGAAGAACCAAGACAGAATGTGGTCCTTGATCCCTCTTCATAAGGAGATAACGAGTCATCCTGAAGATCACAGTCTCCATGCTATGACAAGGCTGAAAACCCAGATGGAGAGGCTCTTTGATGTTATATTGCTTCAGGCAATACCCAAGCTGCTCCAACACCACCTTCTCGATAATTTCAACAAAAATGGAAGATTTGAGATAGGCCTGTAATTCAGTAGAATGACAGGGTCCAAGGATGGGTTTTTCCAAAAGGGTCTGACCATTGCTTTTTCAGGGCAGACAGAAATACACCCTCCCACAAGGGACAGCTGACAATCTCAGTGACAACTGAACCCAGGATTCCCTACAGCAGCTCCAGCATACAGCAAGTGAGGTGCAAACCCATACTTAACCAGAGCATCTCCGTCTCAATAATTGAGTGAAACACATTCCAGGCAGGCAGATCTACATCACCAAAAGGCTGACCACCACCGGCCCATGACAGACAGCTTGAGGAAATACACGATCAGATGGAGGACACTTTGTCAGAGAAACATTTGCCTAACTTCTCACACTGTTCTGCTGAAAAAGCTTGAATGGATCACACACAGGGAAGATTTATCAACCTGTCTAAGGTGCAAGAGAGCTGAAGTGGCTGGTTTTTCCCTTCAGCAATCATCCTTAACAGTAACTCTGTCTTTTTGAGGGTGATTGCCCATTGATACTCACCATAGGGAGATTTCAGTGCCAACCTACCCCCCCAGACCAGGACCTTCTCTAAAAATGCTCTAACGTCCATCCCTTAGTCTTCACTTAATGCAGTTCAACACAGAATCATTGTGAACTGCATCAGGATGTCAAGGGATGAATGTGATAGGGTGGTAGGTAGTCTAGGGAAGCCATCAGAACAGTATTATAGTGCTCCTTGACATTCTCAGCTTGCTGCAAACAAGCAGTCATCATACCTGAGACATCCAGTACCCCCAGGAGTATATGAGGCTCCAAATTGTGTTTTGGACAGTACTGGATAGTGTCCATGGTGGGGGTATTCAGAGAGGGGATCCCACAAAAGAACAACCCTGCATTATGATCCAAGCAGAAGACTGGCTCAACCCTGATCATGTAAATGTCAATTCCCAATGAAAAGATCAGGTCCAGAGTGTAACCATGCTGATGTGTACCACAGGCAACTGCCTCTGTTAGTCCCAGGGAAAATATCAACTGGAGGAACTGCAGACCAAAGTGCAAAGATTCATCACCAACCCAAGCATTGAAGTCCTCTGGCACCAGAAGTCTGGTAGCATTCAATACCTGTTTGACCATGAAGTCTTTCAGCTCCAGCATAATATC
This sequence comes from Neoceratodus forsteri, assembly GCA_016271365.2. Taxonomy (NCBI): domain Eukaryota; kingdom Metazoa; phylum Chordata; order Ceratodontiformes; family Ceratodontidae; genus Neoceratodus; species Neoceratodus forsteri. The sequence continues at coordinate 1,220,494,565 of CM057456.1, read as the reverse complement.
ACTTCTGTATCCTGGAGGTCGGTATATGGGAATAATCTTGCCACCAACACCTGTGGCACTTCTAAATGACACATTTTCAAAGGACCTGAAAGTGGGTATGGGGTGAAGTACAGTAGTGGTAGTAAGGCAGGAGTCCCTGTGGTGTCTGAAAGGGTTTAGTAGCAATAAGACTGTAGAACTGGCAGATGGCAACTGAAGCAGGGGGCCATAAATCATGAAAGCAGTGGCTGAAGGCAGGAATAGTGGTAGTCTGCTGCTTAGCAGTTTGTTTCCTAGCATTGCTGAAGAGCCTCCCCCCAGTGTTTGGTGCTGAGCTGTTGTTTGCTGCCTGCATCTGGCAAGTTTAGCAGTCTAGTCACTGTTCTACTTGCAGGAGCCTGATGATGTTCATGTTTAACTGCCTGAGCAAGTTATTTACTAAATGGAAAAGTACTGATATGCACCCACTTTGAGTAGTTAGTACTTCTTTACAAGCAACACAAAGAGGTCAGGGAGGAACCTTGTTTCTGGCAATGTACATGTTCACAAAGCTCTTTTAAGAGTAGAATTGTAGAGGACTACTAGGAAACTCTGGTTAGTGAATTTTCTTATATTAACATTCAGCCATGACCACGAGAGCAGGAAGCTGTATTAGAACCATGACTGCGGTGCACATGCCGAAATAGATTAAAGCTGGTTGAATGAGTCACTGAGTACAAGTAGACAGGCTGTGAAAACATAAGTAAAATACAATTGAGGACCTAGGTAGCACAAAGAAATGAGTCAGTGCACCAAAAACCAAAATGAAGGTAAATACAGGAGTCAAATGAGGACATGGAAGCATCATGAGGGGCCGCCCTAGTGCAGGCAGGAAGCAAGTGGCTACAGCTAGGGAGGCAGAAGGCAAAACAAATACCAAACAACAGCTGGGGACACAAACCAAAGAAAGCCCCCAAAAAATGGGATCACATTGGGTGAGATGGAAAGGCAAGGTAAGAGCCAAAAAAAATAAAAAAGGTGAGACTGAGCAGGAACAGGCAAGCCTGCATTGCCACAGCAACCAGAAAAGAAATTGACTAGAGTCTTGAGGTGTGGCTCTAGCTAGTTTTAATAGTAGCTGGGGGGAAGAGGTCGATCAGCTGACCTCTGAACCTCAGCAAGCTTCTAATTTATTTGATTGAAGGGTGTGCTTCACATATAAAACCATATGTCCACCATGTATGACCTTCATTTCTTATTTCCATGAAATCATTTCCCCTGGTGTAATACATTTATAAATCTGGACTCTGTTGTTCTGAATTGTTTAATAATATTCATTTCTGACTGGCAGACAAGAGTCTGTTGACAGGCCAAGCTAAACTATAAAAAAGAAATCCTGTGGCCCACATCTGAATCACTATGATCATTAAACAGCCAAGGGGTGAACCAATCTTCCTTTTATTCATATACCAAATGGGAAACAAGCCTTTGACTTGAAACTACAAGTTGCTATTTCAGTTGATATTAGCTCTGATTATTGGCATTTCTTATAGAATAATTACATTTAATATTTTTCATGCTGCCTTTCACATTATGTAGGCCGCCTTGTTGGCTTTAGCCCTGGAAAGCAATTTGCTGCACCATTTGTTGTCTGCAGGTGGTCTGGAGCATCTCTCCCCATTTTGACTGAAGGAGCCTCTTTGCAGTAGAGGGTGGTCTGCCAAAACAGCATCTCATAGTTCCTGAAAGGACTGTAAATGTATGTCTTTGTCCAGTTTGGCTGTGATCTTTGAAGGTATTGGTACTGCTTGCCTGCGCATAGTCTTATGGCTTTTTGAACTCCCATTAATTTTCTTAATATTATTTATCATGCAGCTGGGTTCTCTTACAGTACATAACAGGCACTGCAACAGCCAGCATATCTAAACCCCCCCTTTTTTTACTTTTTTTTTATTTCCAGAATACCAATAGGCACTAGAGAGATGCTAGCCAAAAAAAAAAAAAAAAAAATTGGATAGCCAGAAAAAATCTCTTTCCTCACCCTGCATCATGCATTCAGGCACAAAGAATGGTTGTAATGTATTTTGATTGTATACACAGTTGAAACATATTGCACCAGCTGGTGTGTGATCAGATTCTTTAAAAGTCTAGAAGCTGCTTACCATCATGGGAACTGCAGAGATTTAAAACAGCAAGAAAATAACAATTTTTTTCAGGGAATCTGACCTTACACAAGAAAAGAAAAGAGATAATTTTCTGGCTACCAAATTGATTATTTTGGCTAGCATCTCTCTATGCTGTCAGATGTCTTATTTTCCAATTGTGTCTTTGTAACCCTACACACGTAAGTTATTATCTCAGCACTTGCTATTTGTTTAAGGGCTTTTATCATTCACTGCTTTATTGAAAAAATGTATCACCTGCATGTGTTATAGTTTGACTTAAAATGCACTGCACTCCCCCTTCCCCTGAAGGCACACTACATGCAAAACCAGTAGAGAAGTTACCTGTCTTCTACCTTGCTTTTTTTATAATATCACTGTTTGTGCGCCTCTGCAGCATCACTGAGTGGGTATCCAGCCGCCGGCCCCCACCACCCCAGAGAACAGCAGGCTCGCTCACATGATGGGGGTCCTGTGCAGCCGCCCCAACCCACTGGAGGGCCTCTCCTACACCTCTCAGAGCCGGGCTGCACCAGACCCCCAGCACGATTCCACAACAGTCCTCCAGGTTGGCGAGAGCATGACCATCAAGTTGCCTTGGTCGTGCCCAGCCATTTTCCTCCATTTTTGTCCCCTAGGAACCGGCAGTGCAATGTCATACAGTGCGTGAGCTGATGTCTTGCCGTGCTTCTCCCCTACTGTGCACTGCAACTGTGCTGCACCTGGTTGTCACCAGGGGCCACTATAGTGCGACGTGCTTCCCCTTGCCCACCCCAGAGGGAGGAGATCAGTCCTGGGACACTCAATCCACTCTCTCCCCTGCGGACCCCCGCTGGCCTGAGTGTGTTCCCTAGCCCGGGTCACCAGTGTGATGCGAGGTCTGGCGTCCAGCGCCTCAACCCTCAGTGCCACCGGGCCAGCTGTCTTCTACCTTGCTTGCTGTAGCTTTTTTACTTTTATCTAATTAAAGGTTTGGATCATCATTATGGCATCTAGTGCTGTTTTTTGTTTTGGATTTGATCAGGTTGTTGGAACCATGGCACAGATGTGGAGTGGAGCTGGGTTTTTTTGTGTACTTCTGGGTTTCCTGTGGCTCACTCCACCACATTCATAACTACAAACTAACTTTTTTTGTGATTTGTTTTCATATTTTCCCAAGCAAACTTAGGAGCTGAATGTCCACAATCTACTTGGTAGACCTGAAAATGGGGGCTACAGAGGAAACATTCTCAAAGGCAGTTTTTAATATTGTGGGAGAACAGGACCTTTTTACTGATGCTGAACTACCAGCCAGTGCAGCAGCTGCAGTTCAGAATGAACACCCTAACTCAGATTTTAAGAACCCACCTAATACTTTTAAAACTGCTTTCTTGAAATTGAAAATGGTAGTCCTGACTGAGAGGGAGTAGACACTACTGGAACAAGATGACACTGGAAGCCTACATTAGGGTAAGCAGAGCACCTCAGCAATTAAGGGTCACCAAGTTTCCTGGCTATGGCTAAGACCATGATTCTTTCATAGCAAACTAGAAAGGAGTCTGTCAAATAGCATTGCTGCAGTTTGTACAATGTGCCATTAGTGATTATCAGATGCAACAACCTGAATTGCTGGCAGAACTGAAAGCAAGGAAAAATGAGGTTGCAAACTTCAAAGACCATCCTGATTCTGAGAACGTGGAAAAGTGACTCAAAGACACTTAAAAAGCAAAAGTTGAAGATGAAGAACACAAAACTTAAGAAATTTGAATGGGGTAGAAAAGATTATCTCTTGGATCAGGTGTTCACTTGGCATAAAGGACAGAACCAGAGACATGGTAACAACACCCCTGCCAAGTCATGCTCCATTCTGAAATGAGGAAAGTCAGCTGCCTACCACACCTTGACCAGTGAGTCAGAGTCTGAACTGGAAGCAGAGGGTGATTTTTCAGAGGAGGCAGGACCTTCATCAGTGCCACCCTTACAGAGGAGTGAGAGGGTGGCCAAGTTTGTAAACCAAAGAGAATAAGGAGGGGAAATGGAGAGGAGGAACACAGGGCCACAACCAGAGCAGAGGGGCACAGAGTCGTGACAAGAAGAAATAATTATCATAAACCTGTCCCAACATACTCTGTCACAACCTGAACTCAGTGTTCTCAGTAAACAGTTATCTTTCATCTACATATTTGAAAGCAGACCCTTCGATTTATTTGTGTATCTCCACCATTTTACCAGGGTCCTCAATTTCAAAGCATTTTTTGCCTCACAATACCTGTGCTGACCACTAACTAACACTGATGACCAACACCCAGGGCAGCGAGGATCAAGGATTTTACTCTAGCCAATTGTAAAAGAGCCTGAAGGACACCAGATCATTGTTTAGACAACTGTCCATGTTTATTCCACCACACATGAATATGGTTTAGGTATTTGAATATGCTTGTGAGGCGGGATTCAAAAAGATATTTAAGGAGAAACCTAACCTCACATATACACAGATACACAGAAGGTGACTGCAGATAAGGACCATGTGGCCCACCTAGTCTACCCCTTTTCCCTACCTAATGCATTCCTGCAGACTCTAGTTGATTTGTGGCTTACTCTCTCTTCCCTATTGCGAGAGTACTCTTATGTCTATCCCATGCACTCTTGAATTCCCCTACTGTTTTTGCCACCACCACCTCCACAGCTGTTACAGCTGAGGAAGCAACAGCCTTTAGGGGTTAGGAAAGTAACCCCTCACTCACTATTAAACCAGCTGACTATGTCATGGCTGTGGTCCTTTTGAACACTGATAAATATATCAGTGAAATTAATAGACAATTGGACTTACATGAATTTTATGAAAAACTTAGACTGGATCTAACAAAACAGTTTAAGGAAAAAATAGTTTCTTGAAGGTGGTGTTGGATGAGGGCATCATAAGTGTAGAGGAATGGGGTTTCCTCACTGTTGCAACACCTCTAAGGGCAACAATATACATAGAAACATAGAAACACAGAAGCTGTTGGCAAAAAAAGGACCTCCTGGCCCACCTAGTCTGCCCTAAGTTCCTGCCTACTGTGCTACAATAGACCCTAATTGATCTCTGACCTTACCCCCCCACCCTGATACTAAGATCCTCTTGTGCCTATCCTATGCATGTTTGAAACCTGTTACCATTTCAGTACCCACCACCTCTGCTGGGAGGCTGTTCCAGTCATTCACCACCCTTTCTGTAAAGAAGTATTTCCTCACATCTCCTCTAAGTCACCCCCCTTCCAGCTTCATATCATCTCCCCTTGACTTTGAGCATCTCTTCCTGTGCAAAATTCTACCCTCCTGCACCTCATTGATACCTTTGAGGTATTTGAATGTTTCTATCATGTCTCCCCTTTCTCTCCTTTCTTCCAGAGAATGCATGTTTAATTCCCTGAGTCTTTCCTCGTAGGGCTTTTGATGTAGACCATGCACCATTTTTGTTGCCCCTCTCTGTACTGCCTTCACCTGATCTATTTCTTGCCTGAGACGGGGCCTACAGAACTGGACACAGTACTCCAGGCTGGGCCTTACCATTGATCTGTACAGGGGTAAAACTACCTCTCTCTTTCTGCTGGTGATACCCTCCATATGCACCCCAGCATTCTATTAGCCTTTCCCACTGCCTTATCACACTGCTTTGCTACCTTCAAGTCATCAGATATGATGAGCCCCAGATCCCTTTCCTGTTTTGTGGTTGCTAACGGCTCACCCCCCTCCCCTCCAAAATGATATGCTGCCCTTGGGGTTTTGTGCCCCATGTGCATAATTTTATACTCTTTGGCATTGAAACCCAGTTGCCAAACCCTTGACCTGTCTTCTAGCGTTTTCAGATCTTTCTTCACTTTTTCCACCCCCCCAGTGTGTCCACTCTGTTGCAGATTTTCAGTCATCCACGAACTGGCATACCTTTCCTTCTAGCCCCTCTGCGATGTCACTAATAAAGACATTGAAGAGGACCAGTCCCTGTACTGAACCCTGAGACACTCTGCTGGTTAACTTACCTTGTTCCAAGTGAACTCCATTTACCACCACCCTCTGAGTTCTGTTACTTAGACAATTTTGTACCCATTTTACTATCTTTGGATCTATTCCCAGGTTGCCCAGCTTGTTTACTAGTCTTCTATGGAACAGTGCTGAAGGTCTTGCTGAAATCCAGGTAGGCCACATCCACCACCCCTTCCTGATCCACCTCCCTGTTAACCCAGTCAAAGAACTCTATCATATTCAATTGGCAAGATCTCCCCACTGTGAATCCATGTTGCCTCGGATCCTGCAATACCCTGGTTATTAGGTATTCCTCAATCCTTTCCTTTAGTAGTGTTTGCATGACCTTGGCCACTACCGAAGTCAGGCTTACAGGTCGGTAGTTTCCTGCTTCCTCCCTATTCCCACTTTTGTGTATTGGGACCACATCCACCCTCTCCCCATCCCCCGTAATTTTTCCCATATCCAGTGATAGATTGAATAGGGCCGTTAGAGGTGCAGACAGTTCCTCCTCTAGTTCCTTCAGTATTCTGGGGTGGACTCTGTCCAGCCCCATTGCCTTGTCTGCTTTTAGCTTTGCTAGTTCCCTGAGTACTCTTTCCTCTGTAAAAGGGCTATTGTCCACCTCCCTTCCCTTAGTGTCCTTTTTCCTTATCTGTGGCCCATCACCTGCCCCTTCCTTTATCAATACTGAACAAAAGTACTTATTCAATATGCCTGCTTTCTTCTGGTCCTCTTCCACACTTCTCCTCCTTTCCCTTTTAGTCTTACTATCTCTGCCTTACTGTGCTTCCTTTTGCTTATGTACCCGAAAAATGTTTTATCGCCCTTTTTTTGCCGACTTGGCAATGTTTTCTGCCCTTTGTGCTTTTGCTTTCCTAACTGCTTTCCCTGCCTCCCTTTGTTTCTCTTGATAACTCTTCCTATCCTCTTCCTTCTGTGTCAACTTGTACCTTTTGAATGCCTGCTTCTTTTCTTTTCCTTTCTCTGCTACTTCCTTGGAGTACCATAGCAGTCACTTTTTCCTCTTGCTCTTTTTAACTTGCCTGACACAGAGGTTAATAGCCTTCTCAGTTGCCTTCCTCATTTTAGCCCATTTTTCCTCTACTTCACCCATTTTCCCTGCTCCTGCTAGGGCTTCACTGAGGCACTCTCCCATTTTCTTGACATCTGCCCTGTTGAAGTCCAGGATCAAAGATTTAATGTGGTTAGATTCTGGCATTGTCCATATCTCGAACCACACTGTACGATGATCACTGGGCCCCCCAGGTGACTTCCCACTGTGACGTCAGTGACACTGTCCCTGTTTGACAGTACCTGGTCCAGTATTGCCCCCTCAAGAGTGGGCTCTTTACCTAGTTCCTTAAGGAATACCCCCCTGTAGGAAGTCAAGGATTTCCCTATTTATAACTGTTGCTGCAACAGGGAGGCTCCAATTCACATCTGGTAGTTTGAAGTCCCCCATTAGCAGTACCTTACCCTTGTTAGCTATCCCTTGGACATCTTCTATCATATCCTTATCTTCCTCCTCCCCCTGTGCCAGAGGTCTATAGATCATCCCAATAGTGTCCCTCATCCCTCTTTCCAGAGTGACGCACAGTACCTCCGCTTTTCTCTGCCCCCCTCCATATTTCTGTGGTCTTTATGTTCTCCCTCACATAAAGAGCCACCACTCCTCCCTTTTCTTTCTGCCCTGTCCCTCCTGAATAGAGCATAACCTGGTATAGCAACATCCCAGTCCTGATTTTCATTGTACAAGGTCTCCATAATTGCTACTATTAATGAAGGAAAGTGTTCCTGTCAGTCTCTGTTCTGTACAAATTGGTACAGACAGCGCCGTCTCCATTTTTCATGGACAGGGCCAGAATCTAACCATTGGTTCAAAATATGAACTCACAGGAACACCTTCCTATATGTATACGTTGGGATTTATACATGTTGCCTAAGGTACACAAAAGGTTGAATGATCCCCCAGGATGCCCAATAGTGGACAGGATAGAGTCCCTTACAGATCCCATTTCCAAATTTGTAGATGCCTACCTTAAAGATTTAGTTTTTGATCTTCTGGCCTATGATAGAGACACCATAGGCATACTGGGTGTCTTGGGGGATCTCCAACTTGAGACAAATTGGTTATTTGTCTTGTTGGATATTGAATCATTGTATACCAACATACCTCATGAGTGTGGCCTTTTGGCAATATGCTATTGGATGGATATGAAAACCTCCTTTAGGCCTACCTTTATGGAATTTCTTGTAAAATGTGCTGAGTTAGTGCTTACATCAAATGTTTTCCTGTTCCAAGGTGAATGTTTCCTTCAGAAGAAAGGTACAGCTATGGGGGCAACTTTTACCCACAATTATGGGAATCTTTACTTAGGGGAAATGGGAGACAGAACATCTCCCGATATTTCTGCACCAGGAGATCGGGGAACTGTGCTGGCCACATTGGTGGCAGCAAATAGAGCTGTTCTGGGCTACACTGGCCACATTGGCAGCCATGAGGAGCTACTGCAGGGATCCTGAGGAGAGCCAGGGATCCAAACAGGCCACATCAGTGCCATTGGTGGCTGCCAGGACAGAACAAAACCTGGAGGGACTACAGATGGTGGTGCCCAATCAGGAGGCAGGGTGCCACTTTCAAGACTCACTACTGGGCTTGAAAAGCAGTGAGCCCAGCTGCTGCTGACTGTTTCTGCATTGGGAGATTAGGGGACTGCACTGGCTGCATTGGCAGCAGCAAAAGGAGCTGGTCTGGGCTACACTGGTACTCTGAACTCTTTTGGTACTCTTAACTTTGCCCCACCCACACACCCTGGCCCTGACCTCTATTAAATGCACTGAGGTGGAGGGGCGGGGTAGAGGTAGGTCAATGATTGGCTTGCTGGGACACTGAATGGGCATGCACTGTGCTGGAGAAGGTGGTGCTGGGTGGAAACTCTGAGACTTTGCTTCTTGGGGAAGCTCGGGGGCTGGAGCTCCATTCTTTTTCTGTTATATTGCTTGGAGCTCAGGGCCTGGAGTTCCATTCTTATTCTGTTATATTGCTTAAGGATTAGGTACAAAACCTCTGTTCATTATCTCCACGATGGCTGAAGGGAACGGAGGGGAGTACATACACCTAGGGGCGGGGCCCTAGGCATGGGGGGACTGCAGGGAATGTCTGGTGATGGTTCCTGGTGGGGCATGGACAAGGGGGGACATCAGAACATTTTTTATGTTAGGTCTTGGAGGGGGCCACCAGTCACTAGGGCAGGCATCTTTAGTAGGATTGTGGGGTGTACCAGCTGTGGGGCAGCCATGGTCCTAAACTGGTCTTGGAGGGGAGGAGGTTGCCCAGTCTGTAGGCAGTTATTACAACTCAAGGGGAGATTGAATTGGTACCAAGACAGCTGGAGGTGTTGGGGAGCTGAACATATCTAGGGGGGCTGGGGGTGCAGGTGGTTAGCAATAATATAAGACCTGGACTTGGTTCATTGGATAAGAGAGAAGGAGATAAGGAGTATGGACATAAGGCAAGGGTGACTCTACCTGGGAGGAGATCAGGTTGGGAAGACATCAAAAACATAGGGGGATGGGGGGCATGGGAGAAGGGGGCAGTAGGAGGACGCCCAGACAGATGGATCTTCTGGAAGAGGGACAGATGAAGGAGGCTAACTTTCTGAGCTATAACAAATATGAGCCACTGCATAAGCTGAGTGCAGAAGGAGGGGTAAAGGGGACAGGGGAGGTAGAGGAGGTTGAAGAAAGGAGTGACATGGGACAACAGAGGGTGGTAGAAGTAGGACAGTCAAAGAAGCAAGCTAGCAGGGATGAGGGTAAGGCTGTTATCAAAAAGGGTAAAGGGGAAAACTGCAGAGGGAAGGTACGGGGCTGGAAACTTGACCGGTGTGAAAAAAAGGGAAACTGAGACCAGAGACAGTCATCCTCTGGGAGTGGACCACCCTACCAGAGTAGGGGAAAAGGGGATGAGGGGCCTGCAGGATTGCCTTGAAGAGGATAAGGTGATGGGGAGAAGGCAGGTGGGGGGAAGATGTTAGGAGTACCGTCTTGGGGGGAACGGGGTGGTAGGTACCAAAAGGGGAAGGGAGGCAAAAGTGGAAGGCTTGGCTGGGGCAGAGGCTAAGTTGGGGGGTGCTAGGGAAACTGGAAAATCAAAGCATGACAGGAAGAAGGGTAGGGCTACAGGTGGTTCTCTTGTAAAGGATCTGGAGGTTGGGTGGGGGGTGGATGTGGGGAAGGAGGGAGATCAGGGCTCGGGCGGGAGATCGGGGCTCGGGCAGGAGCTCACAACAGAGGCAGGAAAAAGGCCAAGGGGGGCACTAAGGTACTCCTTCTGGGGGCCTCCATGATCAGGGGTATCCATTGGGGAGGCAGGAGGGGGTAAAGCAGAGTCCAGTTAAGGTAGTGGGTATTGCTGGTATGACTGTGCATTGGGCAAAATTCCTGGTGTATGAGCTGTCGCGGGACTGTGGGGAATCACTTGTCTTCTTGGTACACCTGGGAACCAGTGATATTGTAGGAAACAGTGTGTTAGAAATTCAGGCAAGGTTCCGTGAACTGGCTAGGGTTTGTCAGGACAATGGCTGCACAGTCTCCTTCTCAGAAATGCTGCCCATACCTAGGGCAAAGGTGGAAAACAAGCAGAAGGTCAGGGAAGTAAATGACTGGCTCAGACAGTGGGGTGAAGCACAGGGAATTGCAGTGTTAGGGGACTGGGGGGAATATGGGAGAACAAGGGGCTGTATGCTAGGGATAGGCTGCACCTTAACCTGGTAGGGAAGGAGGTTCTCAAGCAGAAAATGGAGGTTTTTATTCAGGCTAGATGGGATTTAAACTTGTGAAGGGGGGAGGGCTGTGGGGCTGATCCTGCCAAGACTATGAGGGTAGGCTCAGACAACAACCCCAGAAAGGGGGTTAAATGGGACTTTCTGGGAGGCTAGTAGGTGGCTGGGCGTAAGCTCTGGGGAGGATATGGGAAAGGGGGGTAAGGAAAGAGATTGTAGGGTGGTACTAGTGAATGCCAGGAGACTGGGAAATAAAATGCCTGAGTTCCAGGCCATGCTAGTGGAGGGGGAGGTGGATGTGGCAGAGATCACTGAAACTTGAGCCACCCCTGGCCACGACTGTGATCTTAATCTGAGTGGGTTCACTGTACTTAGGAAGAATAGAATGGAGGGCAGGGGGAAGGGGTAGCCTTATTTATCAGGATAACATTGAAATTATTAGGATAGAGGAGACAGAGGGCAAGATGGAAGCCTTATGGGTCACCTTGAGAACTCCAGGGCAAAGGAAGATCAAGATAAGAGTAGTTTATAGGCCACCTGGACTGACTGACGAACTCGAGGATAGTCTGCTGGCTAACATTAAGAGGCAGTGCGGTCAGGAAGGGGAAGGGGTGGTGTTGAAGGGGGACTTCAATATGCCGGCCACTGATTGGGATACTATGATGTCCATGGCGGCGAGGGAGCAGAGGCTGCTGGATGGCTTCCTGGATGCATTCTTTAATCAGCAGGTGATGGACCTGATGAAGGAGAGCCGTATCCTGGATGTGGTCCTGGCAGAAAGGACCTGGTATGAGATCTAGTCGTGGAGGATCCCCTGGCTGGGAGTGACCATGACACAGTCTGGTTTCAGCTTGACCTGGGAGGCAGACTTTAGGCACATTGGAGAATTTCTCAAAGGGCATCTGGGGGAGTTAGAACCAGATATGGACGTAGAAGGTCAGTGGGGGTCATAAAGAGGGGGCTATGGGAGGCTACCAGGGCCTGTGCAAAAGGGAGGCGCAAGGGTGGGAGGTCTCAAAAACCAGGCTGGTGCAACAAGGAGGTCTAGGAGACATTGAGGGAAAAGAAGACAGCCTACAGTAGATACAAAAGATCAAGAGGGGAAGGGGATAGGGAGCGCTATCATCTGGCAGCCAGGCAGGTCACCCAAGTAGTGATGGTGGCAAAGGCTAGAAAGGAACAGAGGCTAGAGCAGAGGATTCGGGGAAGGGAGAAAGGGTTCTATAGGTATATTGGTGAGAGGAGGAAAGTCAATGGCCAGCTCACTAGGTGGTGGATGGGGAATAGGCGGAAAGGGGCTGGGGAGCAGGCGAAGTACTTTGCCTCAGTACTCACTAGGGAGGGGGCTGGGGGTACTCAATATATGAGCCTGCAGAGAGTGGATGGGGCAGCAGACCTGCAGGTCAGAGTACCTGCTGACAAAAGGGGTGTTAAGGGAGAAGGTCTGGGGGCAGGGAGACAGAATGGAGCTGCCAAAGGTGGGGGGAATAACAGATGCTGATATCTCTATCGGCTGTGTGTGGGAAGCCCTCAAGTCCCTAAAGAAGGACAAATCCCTGGGTCCTGATGGTATCCATCCCAGAGTACTGTGGGAGTTGGCTGATGTTTTGGCTAAACCACTGGTGGATCTGTTTAACTTGTCACTGCAGATGGGAAGGGTGCCCAGGGACTGCAGGCAGGCACAAGTTGTGCCCATCCATAAAAGGGGTTCAAGGGAAAAACCGGGAAATTATAGACCCATCACTTTGACATCAGTGGTGGGAAAACTAATGGAGAGTATACTTAGGGATAGGCTGTGGGGTTCTTAAATGTGAAGGGATGCATAGATGATCGGCAGCATGGGTTTGTACCAGGTAGGTTGTGTCAGACTAACCTTGTGGAGTTCTGTCAGTGGGTGACATTAGTACTAGACCAGGGGAGACAGGTGGATGCACTGTTACTGGACTTCAGCAAGGCATTTGATTCAGTCCTGCACAGGGGACTGTTGGAGAAGCTAACAAAAATGGGTGTGGGACCGCTGATGGTTAGGTGGATTGGAAACTGGCTGTCCAAGAGCACCCAGAGGGTAGTGGTGGGGGGGGGTCTCATCTCCTAGGGAAGTCATTAGTGGAGTCCCACAGTGGTCAGTTCTGGGGCTGCTCCTGTTTAATGCCTACATCTCTGATATCAGGGTGGATATCTGCTGCGAAGTGAATCTCTTTGCAGACAACTCTAAACTGGGGATGGTAGTGGATGGAGAAGAAGGGTGGGTCGCCCTGCAAAGGGATCTGGACACTCTGGAAAGATGATTTCACACACCTGGGGATTGCAATTTAACTCCTCCAAGTGCAAGGTGTTACACCTAAGGAGAGAGAATCCCGAATATATGTACACCCTGGGAGAGGAGGAGCTGCAGGTTTCGGCAGGGGAAAAAGACTTGGGAGTCCTGGTTGATGTCAACTTGAATAATTCAGAGCAGTGCAGGAGAGCAGAGGTCAGGGCAAATCAGATGCTGGGATGCATCGCCAGGGGGATTACCTTGAGAAGCAGGGGGGTGATTTTGCCACTGTACACCAGCCTGGTTAGACCACACCTGGAGTTTTGTGTGCGGTTCTGGAGGCTGCACCTTAGGAGGGACATCCAGCTTCTGGAGAGGGTTCAGAGGAGGGCAACTAGAATGATTCGGGGACTGGGGGATGTGACGTATGAGGAGCATCTGGAGGAGCTCAACCTGTTCTCGCTGGATGAGAGGAGGGACAGTGGGGATATAATTGAGGTCTTCAAGTACCTCAAGGGAGTTAATAAGGTCAACCTAGATGGGATCCTTAGGGTGAAGGAGGGAGGAGTCACAAGAGGGCACAGTTGGAAGACTGAGGGTGGAAGGCTAAGGGGGGAAAGAAGGAGGAGGTACTTCACTGAGAGAGTGGTGGAGTCATGGAATGTACTGCCTGAGAAGGTTGTACAGGTAGCTACTGTGGAGGGGTTCAAGAGAGGATGAGACAGGTATGTGCAAGGTGTGAAGAGGGTGATGGCCTACTGGGGCTAGGAGATGGGGATAGGACAAGCAGGAAGGGAGCAAGATGGATGGCTACAGTAACCAGTCAGGGTTCTGAAGTCCGAGCAGATTCGATAGACCATAAGGCCTACTCTGCTGGTGTTTTAGTATGTTAGTATGTAATATATCTATGATGCCAACATCAACCCGTTTTACAATAGGGTTGATTTGTGGTGTCAGTATATAGATGACATTCTTTTGATGTGGCATGTGACTAGGCAGGAACTTGAGAAGTTCATGGTCTACCTGGAAGGTATAAATCCCAATTTCAGGTTCAGTATCCAAGTGGATAATAAACAGGTCTCTTTTTAGGATCTCATGATCTTGAACAATGGAGACGTTGCTATCTGTACCAGCTTGTATAGAAAAGAGACTGAGAGGAACACCTTCCTTCATTCAGTGAATTGTTATCCACGTCACACCATTTGAAATATTCCAAAGCCCAAGTTTCTACATTTTATTTAGTTTTTGTTTACTGGGTAGGTACACTAGCCAGAAAGACTATTTTCAGGCATGACCTGTGAAAAGAAACTGCAGTGAACCTACGGATTTTGAAAAAAAAAAGAGTCTGGAACTTCAGGATAGGTTTCTCAAACATGGGTGCAATCAGGGAATTGTGGAAGCAGCTTGTGTAGAGGCATATAACATGGCTAGACAAAGTTTATTCACTGTCAATAGTAGAAATAAGGAGCATGACACTAGATTGAATTTTTCACAACCTACTCCAGACAGGCAGTGGCAACTGACAGTGTTGCAAGAGGATTTACATATCCTTCAAATGGACAGGCATTTGTTGTCTGCCACTGAATTACCACCTAGAACTGTATATGAGAGGTGTAAACTTAGCAGACAAGTTTGTACACAGTATGCCTCCCTGGCAGAACCAGAGAGGAACTAGAACATGGTTACCCTCTCATCCCAATGGTTGTCACATGTGTGGTAATTTTAAATTCTGCACAAATATTCTTAAGACTAAAACATTTACGATGGTTAACTCCCACCATAGCTTCAGCATTCTGCATTTCACAAGTTGTGTCACGCTGAATGTAATATACTTGGCAACCTTCGTATGTGGGTCTTTTTGTGCTGGAATGACCACACGTCCCTTTAAAATCCAGGTAGCAGAACACCTTAGGAGTATTAAAAGGTGGAATGAAAACAATGCATTGGCAGTACATATTGCAGAATGTAGAAACAGAGTGGATTAGCATGGTTTTATGCTCTGTGCAACTGATAGAGTCACACCTGATGAGAGTGGGGAGACCTGGACTTAGCACTGTTAAAAAAGAAGTGCTTCTGGATTAATCCTTTTGGGGGCATTGATCAGTTCAGGGCTACATGACTGCTCTAATGTAGTACCCTTCCTTGGAAAGTAGCCTTATTCCTGTTAACTTTGCTAATTAAGTGTAATCCCAAGATTTCCTGTTCTTTTTGCTGTTTAAAATCTCTGCTGTTCCTATGATGAAAAGCAGCTTCCACAGTTCGCAAGGAATCTGATCACACAACAGCTGTTGCAATATTTTCCAACAGTGTCTCTTCAATTGATATATTGTACAGTGTGCAGCTATTTCTCTGTACCTGAACACATGAAGTAAGACAAGAAAGAGATAATTTTCTGACTACCAAATTAATTTTTTGGCTAACATTGTTCTATGTTGTTAGATTTTTATGTTTGCTTGCACGCATGTGCAAGAAACATAGAGTCATGATCTGAGTTTTCGGTGGTGTGGCAGCCCTCTTCCAATTCAGGCAGTGTGTTTGCAGGTGTGGCCGCAGTTCTCCAATGCCTGCTCGAGCTGTCTATGACAGCTCCAAAATGCAGTGGAGTACAGTTGAAAGGGGGCGCTATGCCTCAGTGAGCAGCGATAAGATATCATCTGCTCATGCATGCTCCACCTACACACACACACACACACACACACACACACACACGCCGCATACTGCGTGCTGCCCCCCCATGCACACACTGTATAGCCGACGGGGGTGCCCAATCTCTCGTCGGCTGTGCTGTGCTCCCCTCCCAAAAAAGCCTTCCACATGCCATGCTGGGTGGCCACCCCAGCGTGGCTACACATGTATAGCCTGACGGGGGTGCCCAATCCACCATCAGCTCCACTGTCTCTCCACCTCCTCAGAGTACAGGGTGCCAGCCTGGGAGCCCACCCCAGCATGGCAACAGGTGCTGTCACAGACAGGGGTGCCCAATCCCCCTTCGGCTCCATTGTCTCCCCCCCCAAGCATCCAGGTGCCACGCTGGGAGCCCACCCCAGCGTGGCAAAATGTGTCATAGCTGACAGAGGTGCCCAATCCTCCATCGGCTCCAGCCCCCCCAAACAGCTTTTCAGCTGCCACGCTGGGAGCCCACCCCAGCTTGGCAAACGTCCCTCGTCATCTCAGTAAAAAAATAAACCTGTAAATAAAAAACTGTCCCTCGGAGCTTCTCCCTGCCCCCTCCCACAACCTGCACCCACCCACTGTGAACCCTGCCTCCCTACACACACCCCTTACCCCATACTTACCTCCAGACCTCAGCGCGACGATCTTCGGTGGACTGGGAACACGTCTGCACTCTTCAAAGCCGACCGCTAACTGAGGAAATGCTGGTAAGCTATATAATGGGATAGATAGGGTTTTTTCAACTTTGCTGCATATCTCAGGCATTTATTGGAATTTTTGCACCAAATTTTCAACATGGGGTTTTTGGGACCCCTTGTCATGAATGCTCTCACTATCATGGCGTTAATCAGGCCTGAAGGGTGATTTTGCAGTCACTGTGCAAAATAACCTTTCGTGACCAAGTAACGAAATGACACTGCCACTGTTCATAAGGTGGGCTCTCAAAAAGCCTATGTTGAAAATTTGGTGGAAAAATTCCTAAAAATGACTGTTTTATTTAGCATGATGTTGCGCAGTTCCTACGCACGCTCGTAAGTTCACAAATTTTCAATATTTTCACTCCAGATTTTCAACATTGCCATTTTACCACACCTCCTTATGAGCAGTACAGCTGTCATTTTTCACATCTTGCCCAAAACGTGTTTCCGCCCATGTAGCGCACAATGGCGCAGTCGGTGCACAAAATCAATGTATGGGATACATTAAGAAAATCACAGTGACACTGTTCATGAGCAGAGGTCTTAAAATGGCTATGTTGAAAATTTGGTGAAAAAATTCCTAAAAATGACTGTTTTATGAGCGTGTGTTGTGCAGTTCCTACGCACGCTCGTAAGCTGGCGAATTTTCAATATTTTCACTCCAGATTTTCAACATTGCCATTTTATTACACTTCCTTATGAACAGTACAGCTGTCATTTTGTCACATCTTGCCCAAAACATTCTCCACCCATGTAGTGCACAGTGGCATAGTCGGTGTCGGTGTGCAAAATCAATGTATGGGACACATTAAGAAAATCACAACAACACTGTTCATGAGCAGAGATCCTAAAATGGCTATGTTGAAACTTTGGTGAAAAAATTCCTAAAAATGACTGTTTTATGAGCGTGCGTTGCGCTGTTCCTACGCACGCTCGTAAGTTTGCAAATTTTCAATATTTTCACTCCAGATTTTCAACATTGCCATTTTATTACACTTCCTTATGAACAGTACAGCTGCCATTTTTCACATGTTGCCCAAAATGTGTTTTCGCACATGTAGCGCACAATGGTGCAGCCAGTGTGCGAAAGCAATGTTTGGGACAGATTAAGAAAATCACAGTTACACTGTTCATGAGCAGAGGTCTTAAAATGGCTATGTTGAAAATTTGGTGACAAAAGTCCATAAAATGACTGTGTTATGAGTGAGCATTGCACAGTTTCCATGCACCCTCGTAAGTTCATGACTTTGTAATATTTTCAGTCCAGATTTTCACCAGTGGCATTTTTCCACACTTCCTTATGAACAGTACAGCTGTCATTTTTCACAACATGGCCGAAATGTGTTTTCACACTTTCAGCGCAGAGATGCGTGGTCGCTGTGGGAAATCATTGTTCGGGACAGATAAAGAAAATCACAGTGACACTGTTCATGATCGGAGGTCCCAAAATGCCTGTGTTGACAATCTGCTGTAAAAAATCCCCAAACTAATTACATTACGGGTGTGTGTTGCACAGTTTCTATGCACGCTCGTGACTTCACCAGTTTTTTTTATATTTTTACTGCAGATTTGCAACATTGCCATTTTTTACACCTCCCCATGAACAGTACAACTGTCATTTTTTACATCCTGTTCGAAATGTTTTTGCACCTGTGGTGCTAAATGCCGTAGTTGCTGTGCATAAGCAGCTTTCCGCTAACAAACTGATATTGCGACTGTTCATGAGGTGAGGTCACAAAAAAACCATGTTGAAAATTTGGAGTGAAAATACCAATGAATGCCTGAGGTATTAGGGTTTCCAACCATAACGCCCAACCCTGTAGAGAATGACAGGCATTAGGGGTGTGACTTGGGATTCTTGCCTGTAATGCTCATACCATTCCACACCCTGCAGCCAGTGAATGGCATCGAGGTATGCCTTGGACTCTTCGGCCCCAAAGTTCACCCCATTCTCCTATACCGCACCCATCTCACCATATTTCCTGATGGAATGGGGTGCGCATAAGGGCCAAAGACCCTGCTACACACCGTGACACTTGTCAGTGTCTGCAGGGTGGGTGGTGAAATGGCATGGCCGTTATGCCTGATGACCCAAAGGCACACCCCAATGCCTGTCACTCTCTGCAGGGTGGTGGTGGGGTTGGCTTCAGTTCAATACTTCACTGCCATTCCTATTACACAGCTCTGTAACTTCTACACTACCACTGCCAATACCAGCAAGCAAACATTCGGCATTGACAAATGCTTGTTAATACTGATTTTTCAGTTGTGTCTTTGTATCCTTATACATGTAATTTATGATCTCAATATTTGATATTTGTTTAAGGGATTTTTGTTACTCACTGCATTATTGAATAATATTTATCACCTGCACCTTTAATATTTCAACTTAAAAAGTCATCATGCACTGTACTCCTCCACCCTCTGATGATGCATTACATGCAGAACTGGTAGGGAATTTACCTGTTCTCTACCTTGCTGACTGTAGCTTTCTTGCTTTTATAAAATCAAGGTTTTGGATCACGGTTGTGGTGTCTGGTGCCAGTTTGTGTTTGGAATTTGATCCGGTTGTTGGAACCAAGGCATGGACGTGAAGTGGAGTAGGGTTTGCTGTTGTTGTTGTATACTCTCCATTACTACCTCTGATGCACAAATCTTCCATAAACTCAATGCTATCTTTGACATAAAGGACAACAATGCTCCCTCTACCTTTTCTTCTATCCCTCTTGAACACTGTGTACCTAGGGACTGTCAGGCCCCAGTCATTATTTTCTGATGCCCAAGTTTCTGTGATGGCCATGAGGTCTATCTCTGTGTCTGGCAACATTGCTTGGAGCTCGCTGATTTTACTATCCAGACTCCTGGCATTAAGGCAGACCATCATCAATCTAACTCCTAAACCATTTTTGCTATTTACCTGGCTTTCTCCTTTTTCTTCCCTTCTCTTCTTGGCAGAGAACACCAGGAGGAAGGAGTGCTGTGTGACTGGACTTCTCTATTGGGACTATATTGCCCTCCTTCCCTCCACTCCACCCTCCCACCCAAAGCTAGTTTTACTTTTATAGGCACAGGATTTGACTGACAACAGGAACTTCCTGTTTGGGAGCAGGAAGTGAGTGATCACAGAGCCACCAAAGACTCACCAACCTAGAAGGGCAAGAGTAGCTCTCCACCCCCCCCAGCTGCTGGAGGTCTGCCTCTGAGCAAATAAGGGGTCTACTGATAAATATCAGATCTTCTTGTCTCAGAACAGGATGATCAGAAGCTTAAAGGCCACAGAGGCAGTAAGTAAGTAAGTAGGGAGAGAAAAAAAAAACAGAGGAAAGAGTAAGGATTTCAAACAACAGTGAAGGTGCCAGAAGTAAGACATGATGGGAGTGGTGCAGTGCAGTGGCTGTGGAGCAGCAGTCTTCCAGGAGACATTCTGGAGGATGCAGTGTTGTCCCATCTTCAGGCATCTCTCTGGGCTGAGGGAAGAGGTTGCTCATCTCCAGGCTGAGTTGGCCAGGATTTGTGGGACCTCCTCTTCCATCCAGAGACCACCAGGGCCACTGCCATTGCCTCAGAGATTGCCAAGAAAGAGGAGTGGTTGGACCACAGTGGGCTCAGGGAGGGTGAGGGTGGTGGAACAGAGGGGCATTCCTCCGATTGTACCTCTCCACAATTCCTATGCCACTCTGGCAAAGCGTCATTCCTCTATGAAGGCTACCACAATAGAGACCAAGGAGGATGCTGGGAACCTCCACAAGGGAGACCCACAGGAGGGTGGCATGGGACCCCACAGGGGAAGGAAACAAGTCCTGGTGAGGGGACTCCATTGTTAGGAAGGTAGAATTGGGGGAGGAAGGGGAGAGGGAGGTAAGGTGCCTGCCTGGTGCCATGGCTTGGAGGGACAGGGAGCGAATCCTCAGGATCACTGGAGCAGCTGCACAGGGGAAGAAACTGGATGTCATTGTCCACCTGGGGACAAATGACCTGGCTAAGAAAGGGATCGGAGCAGTGCAGGAAGAGTTTGTGGAGTTGGGGAGATGCCGTAGACAAGTAGCACACATGGTAACCTTCTCAGAGGTGCTGCCTGTCTATGGCGTAGGTGAGGCTAGGGTGCTCCACACCATGGGATTCAATCAGTGGTTGAAAAACTGGTGCAAAGCTCAGGGATTTGGCTTCATTGGGGACAGGGGGTCCACCTGGAGTGATACAGGCCTATACTGGCATGATGGGCTGCATCTGTCCAGGAGGGGAACCAGGATCCTAGGTGATAGGTTTAAATGCTTCATTGGCAAGCATTTAAACTAGCCAAGAGGTGAGGCACTGTAAAGGAACAGGGAAATCCTAGCCCCCCAAAAATGTCAGGGTAGTAAGTGAGGTAAACACAAAGATAGAAATGTCGATATGGAGAAGGGCAGGGGTAAATGGAGAAAGTGACAAAGGCAATAAGGACAGGGATGTGACAAAAAGGAGTAAGGCCATCAGGAAATGGAGGGTAATGAGTAACAATGCCCGTAGTATGGGCAAAAAACTCCCTGAACTGGTGGCCTTGATGGAAGAGGGATGCCTGGATATTGCAGCAGTCACAGAAACATGGTACACAGAAAACCATGACTGGGATGTTAACATACCAGGATACATAACCTACGGGAGAGACAGGTAGGGGAGAAGAGGGGGAGGAGTAGCTCTCTATGTAAAGGAAGGGATAAAAGCAACTGAACAAAAGAGCAAACAGGGAGGAGAGGAGGAACTGTGGGTCATCTTAGAGACTTGAAATGGCACCACAATCTACACAGGGGTAGTATACAGACCCCCATGTCAGGGGGAGGGAATGGACAAGGATATGATAGAAGGCATTCTTAGGATGGCAGAGAAAGGGGAGATATTGTTGATTGGAGACCTGAATATGCCAGATGTTAACTGGAACACATTTTCTGCAGCCACATTCAAGTCAGGGCCATTCTCGATGCTCTACAGGTGGCATGCCTCAGACAGCTGTTTCAGAACCCACTCATGAGGGAGCAATCTTAGACCTCATACTCTCAAACAGGGACAGTGAGAGGATCTCAGATCTAGAAGTGGGTTGCCATCTGGGAACAAGTGACCATCAAACAGTGTGGTTCATGATAAACTCAGCTACAGAGTCAAGCCACACAAAAGTGAGGGTACTGGGCTTCAGAAGGGCTGACTTTGGCAAGACGGGAGAGTGCCTTAGAAAAACACTAGCAAACAGGCTAGAAGGAGGGATGGAGCAACAATGGGGAAACATCAAAACTGCCATCACAGAGGCAACAAGCCTTCGTGTGAAACAAATAAACAAATCAAAATGAAAGAAAAAGCCACTATGGTTCTCAAAAGAGGTGGCGGGGAAAGTCAGGGAGAAAAAGATAGCATTCAGGAAGGAAACACAGAAGGAGCAGGACAAAGAGCTGTACCAGTTAAGGCAGAAGGAAGCAGGGAGGGAAGTCAGAATAGCAAAGGCCCAAACTGAGGAAAAGATAGCCAACTCAGTCAAGAAGGGGGATAAAACCTTTTATAGGCACATCAGGGAGCTTAGAAAGACAAAGGAGGGATAGTGAAGCTGAATAGAATGGATGGTGGGTGGGCAGAGAGGGAGAGAGAAAAGCAGGGATACTGAATGAATATTTCTGCTCAGTATTCACAAAAGAGGAGGAGGGGGAGGTGCCTAATCCAATTAACAAAAGCACTCTTGATAGGGGGGTAGATCCCAGTCCTTTCACAGAAGAAAGGGTTCTGCAAGAACTCCTAAAACTGAAGGTGGACAAAGCAATGAGGCCTGATAGAATTCACCACAGAATTCTAAAAGAATTAAGGGGGAGAACTAGTGAAACCACTGACTACCCTTTTTAACAAATCATGGGAGGATGGTGTGGTACCTGAAGACTGGAGGAAGGCAGATGCGATTCCTCTTCACAAAAGTGGGACTAAGACAGAGGCAGAAAACTACAGACCTGTCAGTTTGACCTCTGTGGTAGGGAAAGTGATGGAATCACTTCTGAAGGAAAGAATTGTTGAGTACCTAGAGGCCAGTGGGGCACAGGACCCAAGGCAGCATGGGTTCACAGCGGGAAGGTTATGTCAGATGAATCTAATTGATTTCTTTGACTGGGTGACCAAAGTAGTAGACAATGGAGAGGCTGTGGACATGGCCTACCTAGACATTAGCAAGGCATTTGACAAAGTCCCACACAAAAGATTGTCAAATTAACCAGCCTGGGAGTGGGTCCCAGAGTGGTAGCCTGGGTAAAACACTGGCTGGACAACAGGACACAGAAGGTAATTGTAAATGGGGTCCACTCTGAAGAAAGAGGGGTTACTAGTGGGGTACCGCAGAGTTCAGTACTGGGTCCAGTCCTTTTTAATGTCTTTATAAGTGACATTGCAGAGGGACTGGAAGGAAAAGTGTGCCTCTTTGCAGATGACACAAAGATCTGCAACAGGGTTGATACACAAGGAGACATGGAAAAGATGAGAAGGGATTTGGCAAGGTTGGAGGAATGGTCAGAAGTATGGCAACTTGGATTCAGTGCAAAGAAGTGCAAAATAATGCACCTGGGAAACAAAAACCCAGGGAAAGATTACGCAATTGGGGGGGGGGAGGTAGTAACAACAACAAAAAAGGAAAGGGACCTGTGTGTAATCATATCAGATGACCTTAAGGTTCGCTAGCAATGTGAGAAGGCAGTAGGAGGGCTAGGGGTATACTGGGATGCATAGGGAGAGGCATCACCAGCAGAAAACAAGAAGTTGTTATCCCTCTGTACAGACAGCTGGTGAGACCCCGTCTGGAGAACTGCGTCCAGTTCTAGAGACCCCATCTCCACAAGGACATAGACAGGATAGAGGCAGTTCAGAGGAGGGCAACTAAAATGGTGCAGGGTCTGCAAAAGAAGCCATATGAGGAGAGACTAAAGGAGCTTAAAATGTATACCCTTGAGGAAAGGAAGGAGAGGGGGGCACATGATAGAAACTTGTAAGTACCTCATTGGAATCAACAAAGTCCAAGAGGGTAGCATCTTTCAGAAAAAGAGATGTGCAAGAACAAGGGGACACAATTTAAAGATGGGGGGGGGTTCAGGGGCAATGTGAGGAAGTATTTTTTCACAGAGAGGGTGATGGACGCATGGAACAGCCTTCCTGAGGAGGTTGTGGGGTCTAAAACTGTGGGAGAATTCAAGAATACATGGGACAGACATAAGGCAATTCTTGTGGGGGGTAAGAAGAAATAGACTGTTGGTTAACTAGGATCTGCAGCTTACCCTGTAGGTAGGTAGGAAAATGGGCAGACTAGGTGGGCCAAGCAGTGCTTATCTGCCGTCAAAGTCTATGTTTCTATGCTATGTTTCTATGTTTTGTGGTGAGTGTACACTTTGTGATCCCCTTGCTATTATCTCTTCCCCTTGTCCAGTTTGGATCTCAACCCTATTTTTATCAGATGTGCTGCTACAAGCACCCAGATATTTTTTTTTATTAATTTTTTTATTTAAAATTTTGTTAATCAGGTAAGAACACTGGAACCAGTCCATTTTCAGGCTCAGTCTGACAATCAGGACAAACAAATGACATGAAAGTAACAGTGACACATTAAACAATACTAAAAAAAAAAATTTAAGCAAAGCAGTTGCAAACTTCTGATAATAAATATGACTTGAAATTATACTTGAATTGTTTCAGTGAGCTAGAGGAGCGAAGATCAGCCGGTAATGAGTTCCAAAACAAGGGGCAGCAACTGAAAAAGATTGAGAACCAATTTTAGAGTGAGGTGGAATAGTTTGAAGAAGAACAGCATTTGATGAGTATAAGGAACTAATAGGAGTTCTTATATTAACCAAATCCTTAAGTGGATAAATAGTATTAAGAAAAACAAATTTAAAAACCTGACAGTGACAGCCAAAGAAGTACATTATTCTAGAATATGGAGACAGCCGTCCCAAATTAGCATATAAAAGACAGTGATGAAGACGATATGAAAAATCCAAAACAAATGACAAGCATTCTTATAGGTGACTGTCAATATCTTAATTTCTTTATCTGAGAGCCTAAAATAAAGGCTCACAACATAATTCAAATGTGGGAGTAGTGTCCCGAAAGCAATTGCTCTATGGCTATCAGAAGAAAATTATTTCCTAAACTTATTAAGCAGTCCCAACTTTTGATTATCCTTTTTACTGACTACCTTAATCTGAAGAGAAAAATTCAGGCCTGGGTCCAACATAACACCCAAATATTTGAATTCAAAATGTGAAGTACTAGCAAGGTTTCCCTTCCTCTCTCCTACATTGTGATTACCCTAGTCTCGGTCCCCCCCTCTTCAATCTACAGTCAGTTTCAGTCAGTGGAGATGACTATAAGTTCAATTCATCTTAGATCTCAGGTCTCTGCTATTCTGTATTTCCCCTTATTCATGATGGTCCCTATGCACTATTGGGCATAGGTTACACACCAAAAGTGTGTAACCCACCCACCCAGCTCTGCAGCTGTCAACAGGTGCACACTGGATGGTATTCACTACTGGCTGCGCCTGTCCACAGCCCCGCTTCACAGTGTGCGGGACTCTGCAGGGTGGCCGGGGGGTAGAGTCGTGGTCCTGGGTTGGCATCCAATGGGATACCTGTCCTGGGTCCCAAAGTGGATCCCTCGTGCAGCATGGTGTGGGTCTAGGATAGTGAATGCCTACTGCAGGCACTCGGACCCATACGCCCATGCCCCAGTGGCCAGCCAGCGGTTGAAGTGGAGTCCCCCCCACACACATACACTGATGCCCCGCAATACAAACAAGACCTCCACATGGTACCCTGTTGAATCTTTATTGTCTGGCAGTCCCTCCACCCACCCGCAATACTAACCCACCCCCATGGCAACATACCTGTCCGGTGGTGCCACGGGAATAGACGGCCAGTGGCACAGCACTCACCACACCTTCTTGGCTGCCAGCTGACTTACTGATGCTGGGATCATGCTGCTATAATAAGCAGTGCATTCCAAGCAGCAGTTAGATGGCTGGTGGCTGAGGCGATGTGGTAAGACCCATGCTGCTGGCTATCCAGTCCGCGGCACCACGGGGGGGGGGCTGAGCAACAATAGGGTCAGGGCTGTGTTGGGTCCTCCAGCAGTCCAGGATGGGGCAGTGTGGTGTTGGGGGGCAGTGGTACCCTGCTGTTCCATGGATGGGGCCAACCTGGTTTGGAGAGGCATGGCACTATGGCCACCACCCGATCAGCAGCCCCAGTCCTCCAATTCTGCCCAGTGGGCTCAGGTAGCATGGGGGGTGTCTATTCCAGGTCCAGCCATGCATTGCAAATGGTTTTTGAGGGCATGCAAAGTGGGTTACGGTAGGATTCTGGCTGCCGTAACCTGCTTCACTCTGCAACCCCTGCGGAGAGCACTATGTACCTTGGTGCATGGCACATAGTGCTGGCATGCCCCTCATCTGCCCCCAGTGCATTGCTGTCCATGAGGCTGGGGGATCAGGCATGTCGCTGACATGCGTCTGGTTTGTGAATGTCTCACAGGGTTCATGGGACACCACTTTGTGGCATTTACGCATATTGATGCCAGCGCACCAGGTTTACATGGTGCATTGGCATTATGCATATGGCCTGATATGTCCTTAGTGGTAGACACTAAAGTGTAATCATGGCCCTAATTTATAGACAAGAAATCCATGTCCCAGAATCTCCTCAGGGCTTGCTTTGCCAGTCACCATTATAGACAAAAAAAGGTTTTTATTTTTTAAATGGCAATTAAAAAAAAATAATGGGTTAGCACTATTAAATAAAGTTGAAAATAGGTCCTTCCAGTGCCTACCATATAGCACAAACAAGTATTTTGGTAAAGATATTGGTGTAAAACAATAAAAAATCTGAGCTAGTCATGTTCTATCAGTGAACAATTTCTGTACCTGTAGTTTTAAATCTGGAATAGATTTGCATCTGCATGTCAATTAAATGAAATATGTCATGGTTCAGTTTCATGGATGACTTGAACCAAATAGTCAGTATGGTGCTCGCTGATCTTTTCCACCTGACTGACTGATTCATATTAAGGCAGCAGTGCATGTAACATTGAAAGTGTTGTTCCTTTATTTCATTTTAGATCACCCTCTTATCTCCTGACTTGCAAGATGCCTTTTCTCCATTTAAATCTGCTTTTAATATGGCTGTCCATGTCTTCATCAGTATTGTCAGCTGCTCTTGAACACTCATAGTCCAATAAGTCAAGGAGCAGTGCCTGTTGCATGATGGATGGAGTTTAAGTTTACTTAAGTCACAAGAAAAGTGATGTTAAACAATGGGTGTTCAAAAATAGCTAAAAATACTGAAAAGGAGCATTCCTTTAAATTATTTTGAATCTAGAAAAATGCCAAACCAGACAGAAAATGGAGAAAAAGGGCATCTCACAAGTCAAGAGAAATGTGTGATCTTAAGTGAACTAGAAAGGTATAGGTTCACCATTTTCACCATAACATACACTGCTAATACTACAGCAGAATTCTTCTCCGGACATAACTCCAACTATTATGTGGGATACATTCAAAGTAGTTCCCTGGGGAGAAATAATTGCTTATGTCTCTCAAAGAAAGAAATTTAGAGAAGCAAAATGAAAACAGCTATCAGAAGATTTACAATTTTACCAACTAGCACACCACTGGGGAGATTATTCCATGCTCTCCCTGATTAAGCTAACACAAAACAAAATACAAGATATTCTAAATGTGAACACAGAAATGGCATTACAGTTTTTCAAACAAAAATAATACAACAGTGGGCCAAAAGCCACAAAACTGTTAACATTTTGCCTACAACAACAAAAAATAGGAGCAACGATAATTAAACTAAAAGGTCCACAAACACAAAAAGAAGTAATTACTACCTCATACATATTACAAGTATTAAACAATTACTATGCCAAGCTATACAGGCAAGAACCAGAACCAGAACTGTCATCTTATGACAAGATTTTTAACTCTCTGCATCTTCCAAAACTAACAGAGGCTCAGAATCTTAGATTAATTGCCCCAGTCTCATGCAGAGAACTAGCAGACACCCTAGCCTGTTCTAAACCAGGTAAATGTCCCAGACCAGACAGCTATCCTGCTGAATTTTTTAAAACCTTCCAGGAAAGCTTTGGAACCAACACTTTTAAAGGCCTACTCTGCAGTGCAAAAAGGAGAACCCCCCCCCCTTTGCAGTTCACTACTATATCAGCCATTCTTAAACCCAACAAACAGCCTACCATTCCCGAATCCTACAGACCAATTTTAATAGTAAATTTAGGCTATAAATTATATACAGTACTTCTCTTTTAGTAAAGCACCTTGAACAACGTCTCCCTTTGCTGATCAGTGAAGATCAAACTGGCTTCATCATGAAAAGGCAAATCCTAAATGATATATAAGACCCTTACCCTGCTCCAGTGCAGATCGAGGACTCAGCAGCCGATCATGTTGCCTAGCTTGGATGCAGAAAAAGAATTTGACAGGGTGTCATGGAAATATTTAAACTATATATCAATTTGGCCTCCACTCCCAATTCATCACTACCATTACTAACCTCTATCATCCCCACAAGCTATAGTCCAAGCAAATGGATCCCTCTCCCCATGGTTTAACGTGTGTGGAGGAACTTGGCCGGGCTGTCCTATGTCTGCCTCGTTGTTTGCCCTGTAAGTGGAACCTCTGGTGCAATCTATATGATAAAACAAAGATATAAAAGGTATTACTCACCTTAATACAGAGCATAGACTGACATTTTACATGATGATTTATTAATATATTTAATACAATCTACAAACTACTTGCCTTCTTTCTGTTCCCTTCTATATGCATATGATAGTCTCTCTGCATATAAGCTTAATGTTGGCAAAATAGCTGCACTCCATATTTTCTATAATCCTCCTCCATTTATACAAGCAGATTTCCTTTTCAAAGGGGTGCAGACATCCATAAAATATTTAGGAGTAAATATCCCGCATGATCTTACCCAATGGTATCAGATTAACAGATTTCAGCTAATACAAACAATATATTAAGATCTTTAGAGATGGATTGTTTTACCTTTAACACTCTACATAATAAGATTGAGGTTATTGGTATGAACATCTTGCTAAGACTGCTGTACCTGTCCCAAACTCTCCCAATGTCCCCACCACAATCATCATTCTAGGAATGGGATAAATGCATCCTAAGGTCCATATGGGGAGGTAAACTGCCTCAGATAGCCTATAGTAAATTGCAATTATCAAAACAACAAAGTGGTTTGGCTTTGCCAAATTTAAAACATTATTTTCTGGCAGCACAAAATTGACATGTAGTAGCATGGTTGGACCAAACCTATGACACCCATTGGAAAACCCTGGAGGTTGACAATTTTAATTTTGAAGTTCATAAAACTCTGTTCTCCACTCCTCCCATACCTCCAGAGCAGTTAATGGACAATAATTTCTCTAAAACTGTTCTACTGGTGTGGCATGGGATACAGACAACTAAATGTCTAATTAAACGGGTGGCTCCTATGGGTACCATAGCCTATGATACTACATTTCAGCCAGACTGGCTGGACCACCACTTTGTACAATGGGGAAGACAAGGTCTCCAATTTTATTATCAATAATTTGACAATAGTCAATTTCATGCCTTTACTATTTTATGATAAAATATGATTTGACAAGTGCGGACCATTTCCACTACTTACAAATTAGACATTTCCTAATGGCAAATATAGGCCCCCTTTCAGAATATAAGGAAATACATCCACTCATCTAATTATTGCAGGCAATACAAACCCAAGGGCTCCTTCCTCACTTTATCTCTTTAGCTTACAGAGCTATCAACATCCCACCAAAATTGTCACTTAGCGCCCTTGAAACAAAATGGGAACAAAAATTAAATATCTGCATTCTCCCAGAAAACTGGAATTAATTATATCTACAATAGCATAAAGTATATTTTTCTAAAAGCTGGAACGAGTTTGCATTGAAAACTATGGTGCACTATTTCATAACATCAACTGTCTTGGTAACATTTAAACAATCCTTAAGTCCTGAATGTTGGAAAGGTTGTGGTAGCCAGTCTACTCATCATGTGCATATATTCTGGGCATGTCCCAAATTGACTTAATTCTGGTCAGATCTAGATGCAGAGATTCATGATCTTTGCTCTACTATTTCCTCTATTAACAGCAAACATGGTCCTATTATTGGACTACCCACTTAAACTTTTGACTAGGCACCAAAAATATCTTTTTAATATAATTCTTGCCACAGCAAAAAAAAAAGCTGTCACCATTCACTGGGCATCACAATCCCCTCCAGATCTAGAACCATGGAGAGACCTTATGATCAAGGTCTATCATTTAGAAAAATGAAATCTTGTGAAATCAACTCAAACTATTTAACAACAGATGGACCGGATGAGTAATGCACATAATGACTAAGCATAATTATTTTGTGCCGTAACCACCGAAAGAGGGCAATCTATAGCTAGATATACACCTTTATTGTCTATTTAAATAGGGTAGATAACTGTAAAGCTAGCCTGTTTGGATTTTTCAAATAAATGTTTTTTATAACAAACTATTCACTGTCATAAACACCTTGTTTTTTATTTATTTTAATGAATGCTGGAAATATACTGTATTAATGCTATTTTCAGAAACAGTGAAATGCAATGTACCTTATTTATAAATATAAAAATAACGTTTAAAAAATGCACTGCTGCTTTTAATTCTCAGACAACAGTGAGAGAATCATGAGACAATTTTTGATGTGAAGACAAATAAAAGCTGTCCCACAACTGAATGTGCATAGTAAATCAACATGTAGAAACAACAAAACTGAAGCACCATTCACTATCCAGCACACAAAAAAATGCAGGCTAACACTTAAATAAAGTGCACAAATGTTTTATTACATTAGATCTTTGTGCCCAGTACCTTCCATAGGAACACTGGCAGGAGCTCCTCTTTCCAAGCTAACCTCCAACCAGTTTCACTCAGGGCATCATTATGCACTTTATTTAAGTGTTAGCCTGAATTATTTGTGTGCTGGTGAATGGTGATTCAGTTTTGTTGTTTCTGCAATTTTTGACGTAACTACTTCTTGCTGACTTTTGCTCTGGCATTAGTATTAGAGCTAAGAAGTTCAGACATGTGGAAAATTGAGACCCCCTCCCAAACATGGGGAGTTTCCCCTATGCTGAGTCAGAACCCTGTCTGCCCTGAATTGTCTTGGTTCAGCTCAGACTACACCCAAGTGCCCTTTCCTGGTAGTGCTCCCTGGGTATCCTTAAGAAGAAGATGATGACATGCTGGATTAAAATTTAATTTTAGTACTAATGAGCTGAGAAAATGCTGTGAGAAATTACTTGCTTCTTGCGGTATTTTCCTTAATAAACATACATGGTTGATACTTTCTTACGTTGCATACTGTAACATAAGAAGCACTGTTCTCACCATATTCCTGTGCTCTTTCACAACCATGCAGATCAATACTTCACTCAGCACTCATTGTTTAGTGATGAAGGACATACCCATCCTAGTGAAATGGAGATGGGGAGAATTGTAAAATTAAGAAAAATAAACAAGCTACTGATATTAAACAAAATTAAATAAAAAAAAAAACTCCAAGTCAACCACAGCAGTGCTACCATAAATCATGACGCTGTTACATAGTACCAGGTGCACCCACCTTGCATTATATGAGTAGTATTTTGTGTGCTATGTATAAAAAATCACTTGTTGAGTCTCCAATATGTGTTGAAAAAGGCTTCCTTTATTTCTTCAGAATGGACAACTTTAAAACAGTTGAACAAAGTGTAAAGTAGCAGATGGCTACAAAGCCTTGTGAATGCCTGCTTAAGGTGTCTGAGATTAATGTTTCACTCCCAACATGCGGAGCTTCATCAGAGTAATGTATCACTGCCTATGGTCTGTATTTATACAGTTGCCATTTAAAGGCATACTACATGTTTAAACATTGTCATAAAACAAACACTGCATCTGGATAGGTATATGGGAGGTACACACTATAAGTTATAATTGTCTAAATGCAGATCTGCATGTATAATAAATATGTAACAACCACAAACAGAGAAAA
Organism: Neoceratodus forsteri; assembly: GCA_016271365.2. NCBI lineage: Eukaryota > Metazoa > Chordata > Ceratodontiformes > Ceratodontidae > Neoceratodus > Neoceratodus forsteri. Next base: position 1,220,462,947 of record CM057456.1, on the reverse strand, counting down.
CTGATTTCTGTATCTTAATACAAGCAATTCTCAAGTTACATAATCAAATATAGAATCAGGGCTTAACATAACATACTAGCCTCATCACTATTAAATTTCATGTAATGGATTGAGATAAAATTCAGACCTTAGGAAGGGAGAAATGCAGGTAGTATTCATGATGTATCAGTTAGAGGTATCTGGATTTAATTTCTCATTCAGCCACTTGCCAATTTGAAACACGAATTCTGACAGTCCGAATCAGAGGTGATGTTCATAATGCATTGATCAAGGGTATGCCATTTGAATACCTTGTTCAGCCGGCTTTGTATAAGACATAACTGTTCTGTAGTGTTCAAAGATGAAAAACAGTATTATCATCTCATTAGAGAAATTGAATATGTTATTATGCAATTCACTTTAAACCATCATATCAACAAGATGTATTTATTCATTTACATTTTTTTTTTTACTTCCTCCTGGTCTCAGCCTAGAGGAACCCTTCCTCTGGTCTTGTCGGCTGGGCCCCAATGTACCAGGAACCCAGCATCATGATGCTCACTACCAGAAGATTTTTTGCCTTTGGTTCCCCCCCCCCGGCTCATCCCTACCCCTGAGGGCATCGATGTGAAGGACTTACATCTAGATGTATGGCGTGCTTGCGTATGCCACTGTCAAGCATCCACAGTGCCCTTCCCACCCCAACTCCCTTAAGGAGCCATTGTACCTTGACACCCGTGCTTCCACAGGCAGCAATGCTATGGGCATCACTGCCTGGTAACCCACCCTTACCGGAGAAGGAGAGCATCCATTGGGATGTTCAATCTTTCCTCCCCCAGCTGACCCGCAATGACCTGGGTCCATTCCCAAACCCTGGGTTGCCGGTGTAGCTTGAGGTGTGGCATCCAGTGGCTCAACCCTCAGTGCCACAAGGCCGGTATTCATTTGCATTTTTAATGAATTTCTCAAGCATTTCTGGAGGGAACAAAAAACCTTGCAAAAACTGTTGCCGAAGAGTTGCAGCTCAGTTTTGCATTGCATTTTAACAGAACTGCAGATGCATTCCAGTGCAGTTGTAAAACATCCTACAACAAGCATTTGTCAATGCCAAACATTCGTTTGCATGTATTTGCTGTGCAGGAGTTTGGTACTGATGGTGCACAGACTCCTGTCATTTAGCCCATCTGGGGCACATTATTTCCCAGCAGCACACTCTTGACATCCACTCATTGCTGGGGCGGGGCCTCATTAGCTGGGGGGTTAGCTATCAAAAACAAGCAAAACAAAAACAAACTCTCAAAGGCCCATTCCTGGGGTTGCTTCTTTTGTAACGGCAATCAGGGATGGATGAAGTCAGTCATGAATTATGTATTTGATTTGCCCAAATTCCAATTCTTACTGTCTGAACTTGTTCCAACCTGTGCATTTTTGGGTGATTAACACGTGGGTCTCACAACATAAGCCACTCAGGAAAGCAGGACATTTACAACCAATTTAACAAGTGTAAACATTAATTGCATGCAACAGGGTAATTATACTGCAGTTACAAAGTGCAAATGCACAGACAGATTAAGATTTCACTGCACACTCAAGAGATGCAGATGTAAAGGCACAACAACACCTAACCAGTGCTCACAAATCAGAAATTCTAATCTGGAAAAGAATACCTTTTGCTAGTTGGGGGGGTAGTGCACAGCAGTAATGTTCCACTTCCAGTAAAGATACCACAAAGCAGTATAAAAAATTCACATAGGTGTGGAGGATAGCAGGTTCACACTGCTGCAATTACTCTGTGGCACAATAAAAGGTGTCTGATTTAATGGCACACACACACACACACACAAGTATTTCGTAGCAAATTGAAAACCTTTAGTAATATAACCAAATGTTTAAACAAACTGAAATTATAGACTGCTGCACCACAACAATCAGCAAAAAAATTTCAAGAATTACTGAAAATATTACTGTGTACTGTACATTAACTCAGTTATACAAGAAAAATATAACCAAACAGAAATACTGCCTTTTTCTCCCAGTTAATCTACCTACACCACAGACACCCCTCCCCTGAAGCACACTTCACAGTACACAGACTGACTGTTTTAAATTAACATTTAAAATCCACACACAAACAATAAACACTCGATGATATGAGCACAGGAGGGTTTCCTACAATCAATGTACTAAATCCTGAGCAAAAAAAAATGGCTCAAAAAGACTTTTTTAAAAAACTTTTAGAGAATTTGAATTGCAGAGCTGATGGGGACCACATGGAGGTTACATACTGCAGTCCCTGGGGCTCATGCTCCTTGTGCTACAGGTAGGTGACTGCAGGCAATGAGCTGCATTGCACAGCTCTATGCCACCACCCCTCAGAGAGACCAACAGGAACTTTCAGTCAGTCCCTTTGTTTATTTCTTTATATTTACCTTGTACCACATTAAAAGGTATACAGGAGTTACAATATAACTCAATTTGGTTTAATTTTTTTTTTCAGAATTATTATCAGAAGAGCAAAATGGCACGAAAGAGGCAACCTAGTGAGTGGGAGGTTTAAAGGCTACTAATGGATGGGCAGGGTCAGACTGGGTAGCAAAGGCCCCATCTGGAAATGGAGCCATGGGGGCCCTGGTACTGACAGTGTTATATCTTAATGAACAAACTGCAACCCGAATTTTACTGACAGCAGTATGCCCTGGCATATAAACGGTAGCTTGACTTTTCAATCGTAAAATAACAGCATGTATTCCATTTGCAAGAAAGTTATTCTATTATTGATATTAGAGTTTTAATACCTGATTAGTTCAGAGGCTTTAGACCCATTGATTTAAGGTGAACTCTCAACTACCCTGCAGAAAAGCTGGGAGCCATGAACTGTCAGCTTCCCTGCAGTAATGCTCATTAGGTCCCAACTTAGCAAACTGCAATGTAATCATTTTTTTTGTTTTTATTCACTTACTTAAAAGTAGAGCATGTGTTTATATGGTTGATGTTGTGACCCTTCCCCCCACCCACCAATATTACATTGCATTTTGCCATATGAGGACCTTACAGTCCTGCAGCATTACTGCAGAGGAGCCGAGAGTTCCCCTTTAGAACAAAATCAATGGTTAAGCTCAACACCCCATCAAAGCACATCAGGGATTGAGTCTAGACCCCAGAGTCAGTTGATGTAATTTGCACCATTGCCTATGCATCATTTGTATTGTATGTATGTATGTATGTAAATCCCAGGTTGCATCTGGAAACGAGCGGATTCCCGCTCAGTATGCCTATCTGGTAAATCTCATAAATAAACAAATAACCAATTATCACTGACTTAGAACATGTTATGATTGATTTTTTCAACAGGTTTAAAATTTATGACTGCAACTGAATAAAGAAAATCCAACCAATTTTCTCAGCTTCTGCCACTGTTGCATTTTATTTATGTACTTGCAAGTGGTACTTTATGAGTGCAATTAGTGGAAAAACTTTGCAGCACAATCATTTATGTAGTGTTTTCTCAATACTGATACAGCAATCTCTTTTAAATTTCCCATGATACCACTACCCTGTTACACACGAGCAGACAATACACACACACAGACACACACACATATATATATATGTATAAAATACAAAATCACACATGACCCCACAATGCAAAGCATCATGGGCTGCATATGCAAATCACCACAGAATATTATGCTGGTTCAACTTTAAGCAGAAATGCATGGTGCCAAAATGTCTCTCACACAGTTTGCAAAGGGTACCAACGGAAGACATAGACACATGTTTCATCCTACCAGGACTCATCAGTATGCCACATCTGTCTGACACCCCAGTGAAATGAACCAGCTACCCTAAGATAGTCTATCTGGGTTATGTTGTGGTGAATCTAATTAAAACAAAAAACTATTTAAAAGACAAAGAACCTCTGTGTGCAAGCACTGAGGCAATGTTTACCCCAAATGGCATTTGGCTGGGAAGCCAAGTTTCAAAGAAATACAAAATCATACATGACCCCACAATGCAATACATGCAAATGACTCGCTTGGGTTTTCTGCTTTTTCCTGATTTGTAATGATGGATGGAATGGAGGATGAATATTCATTACCAAAATGACCATGAGCTAATGCTACCTTAAGTGTGTGTGCTGTGTTTCTTCTGTATTTTGGAAGGCCAAATCTGTACCACATACCTTAAAACTTTGTAACAGGTATGGTGGCTTGCCAGGGCAGGGTGCCAGGGGTTAGTTGATGACACCACAGCAGCCAGCTGAAGATACACATAGTCAGTGGACTGGTCTCATAATATTTTTTTTTCTAATTGATTTTGGCTTATGTTTTTTTATTTGGCAGTGGGAAAAAGAGGGGATAGTTATCATGAACAAAGGAAATTTTGTTCAGACAATATGGGGCAATGCGTGACCATTTACCATTCAGAATTAAACCAGTGAAAGAGAACATGTATTGCAGTGGCACACTTGACGCGGTTATGCCAAGGTACGTTTTGGCAAGCTGAGCCACAGTAGGGTATCAAAGTTCATTATTCTTTAGAAGGGCTAAAAGCCCAAGTTCAGTGTGGGGGAATTAGCTCCTCACACATCCCCCACTTAAGCTGAAAATTTTTGTGAACGCCGCTTGGAGCATTCTGAAATCAGGGGATCGTTGCTTGCTCTCCTGCACCATTGACTTCCTTCATTGTCCAGGTTCTGTTGCTGGCTCCTGTGTGGTCTGTCCATGTGGCTCCACCTTCCATGTCACTGAAACAAACCTAACTAAACCAAAAACCGGAGACAAAAATGCACATTCCTGTTTATTCATTGGTAGTGTGCTCCAGCCTTCTCTCCCTTCATTTGTGTGGGGAGTTTTGCATTTCATTTCATTTCACCTGTTGGACTCTGCTGCCCCCCCCCAGTCCTCCTGCTGGCCCTGCTTCATCTGGTGTCCTCATTGGTGCATTTTCCACTGCACAGGGTTTTTTGGGGGGAGGATGGAGCTCCAGCTCCTCAGCTGGTGGGTCAGTTTCTTTGTTCCCCCTTTCTATTCCTGCCCACTCCCCTGCTGCCTCCCTTACCCCTTTTTTGGTTTCCTTTGTGTGTTGTTGACCTTCCCCCTTGCATTTTTCTTTTCCCTTCTTTGGGCCTCCTTCCCAGCTGCCGATCCACCTCCATTTTCCCTTCTGTGCTCCTGCGGGACTACCTGTGGGGCTCCGTTTGGAGCACTACAAGCAGACCTTTTTGATGTGCCTGAATGTTTTCCCACTGGTTGCTCCTGGATCCATGTCCTGTCTGCTGGCACTGCAGTCTCCTTCCATCGTACCCACTCCATCTCTGGTGTTGGATGCTGACAGCTGATAGCAAGGCAGCAGGGTACAGGTGTTCTGCTCATGACTTGATGGCTGCAGTTTTTCATTTTTACACTACTGCAAACTTGAAAATGCATGTGGCAGCATTTATCACATTCTATATTGCCAGTTGCCATCTGTGGATAATCTGGTGCATTTGCTATAATGGCCTTCTTTGACTCCTCTGCTTTTGGCATCAGTATTCTGTTTATTCAGTCTTTTTTTCTGGCATATTTGCCTACTACTTTCACATACCCTGTTGAAGATGGGATTCCACGGACATTCTGCATGGCTGGTATAGCTTCTGGCATTGTTTACTGTTACTGAATCTATGGTCAAGCTTTTTTCTCTTTTTCAGTTGCCATTATCATGACAGTGTGCTCTTTGTTTCATGTCCAGTGGCTACCAACTGAATCAATACAAAACTGACAAGATTATTTAAGCAACTGTCACTCATTGCCAAAGTGCAGTACTGTACTCCCAGTTCCAATAATTTTATTTTCTTCCCTGTTGTCTGTATTTAAACACCTCATATTGACCTCACCTGTTCCTGGGGCACCTCTATTGTTAATTAGTAGCAGTGATTTAGTCATGAAAACTACGATCCTTCATCAGATGAGGAACATTCGATAACCCAGTGAATCAGATTAGAATTTTGCACCAGCAAAGCATTTCTGTGAATAATCCGTGTGGTGCTTTCCTTCCTATTACCTAGCTCTCCTGTTCAACTGGGATTTTCATTCCCCACCTTGACTCCCCTGACTTCCATTGGTCACCTAGGGTCTTCTCTGCCCCCACTAAGCTGATTGTGTGTTTTTTATCTATTTGGATTTTGTGTGTTGGGGCCTTCATGTTTCCAATCGTTATCTTCATCTGCTGTTAATGCCCTCCTCGGATGTCCTCCTGCCTGGATCCAGAACTGCTGTGACTCTAGCAACTACTCTTTACCCATTCAGTTCTACTTCTACCCCTGGCTTGTTTGCTTTCTGAGGCTGGGAGCCATTTCTACTCCAGTTCCTTCAGTTGTTTCAGTTTTGCATGTCCTGGCTACCATTTCCTGCTGCATCAGCATGGACTGCCTGCATCTCCTTTGGACATTGTCTTGGAACCTACCGTTTTTTCATTCCTTCATTCACATCACGGTTTGTCTGCCTTCAACTGGCAGCACCGTCCCTAGCTCTGTCTAACGATATTGAGTGAAGGTAGGCTTGTCCTGTCTGCCAGGATTGGGAGTCCTGCTCCACCATTTTCTTCATCCTTTCTTTGCATCATGGTTTGTCCGCCATCATGGTTTGTCCACCATCAACCTGCAGCTCTGTCCCTAGTTCTGCCTGTTGGAGTATTGAGTGAAGATGGGCTTGTCCAGTCTACTGAGGTTGGGAGTCCTGCTCCTCCATTTTCTCCCTCATTTCTTTGCATCACTGTTTATCTGCTATCACAGTTTGTCTGCCATCAACCTGCTGCTCCATCCCTAGTTCTGCCTGTTGAGGTACTGAGCAAAAGTAGGATTGTCCTGTCTGCCAGGGTTGGGAGTCCTGCTCCATCATTTTCTCCATCATTCTTCACATCATGGTTTGCCCACCATTAGCATGCAGCTCCGTCTCTAGCTCTGCCTATTGAGGTATTGAGAGAAGGTAGGCTTGTCCTGTCTGCCAGGTTTGGGAGTCCTGCTCCTCTGTTTTTCCATCATTTCATCTCATCACAGTTTGTCCACCTTCAACCTGTTCATTCCATCCTTTGCCTGCTCTGGATCCACTCAATACTGACCTCACCTGGACTCCTGTTACATTGTTGTATTGATCTTTTGGAATTCCGTTCACTGCCTGGTTTGTGTTGCTTTGCGTGTGGCTACCCATTCCATATGTTCAGTTCCTGCCTTTCTTTCATCATCTTCCTACTCCATATCTCCTCAGTCCTGGCCTCATCTGGACACTTGCTGTGTTTACCTATAACATTTCTAATTTTATGTTGGCTGCCTGGTCTATGGTGCTCTGCCCATGGCTCCCCGGTTTTCTTACTACACGGGACTTGGCGTCTCGGCAACACATCATGGCTCTGGGTAGTGGGTGTTTGCCTTCATCCATACATTCTGCAGCTCACCCTGCCTCCTTGCACCTCCTTGCCTTGTGGATTGATTCTCTCTGTCAAGACTGCCTTTACCTCTCCTCCTGCTGTTGGTCCTCTTTGCCTCTGTTCCCTCCTTGGATTGTGCCTGCCTTTGATCTCCCTCTCCTTCTTCCACATTGGATTGAGTCTAGATTGTGTTCTGGACCTCCTACCTCCTACCTCCTGTCTCTTGGTCATTCTGGAACTCTGTGGTCATCCTGCACCCTTTATTTGTTTCTTGCTCATTTCTTCACCATCTGCCTCCCTTCTAGGGCTGTCCACTGTGCTCTGGTGCTGTTTCTTTTGGCTGCTTTGCTGCTTGGACCTTGGCTTCTTCATTCCATGTTCTTTTGGGGCTACCAAGTGCACCACCATCTAGTGCTCACCCATTCATTTAATTGCCTTACCTGCCTCCAAACTTTTCTTCAGGATTCCGGTGTCCATTTTTCCCATCCTACTATATCAATGCTCAAACCATCAGTTTGATTACAATTCCTCCATCCAGCCTTCATTCATGTATGATTCCATTCACCATCTCCAGTATACTTCAATGTCAAGTCAATTACATTTCAGCATCCAGCACAAGTTCCAAGTCCATATATCGCATGCCTTCAGCACTCCATCTTCTAGGATTCTGCCTCCTTAATTCCTACCTTTTGTCTCCTCTTAATTGGCATCATTGTTCCTAGCTGAATTTCTAAAGTCCACAAATTTCCTGCCTACAAGATACTCCTGATTTAGCAACATTCCTCCACCTATGTAGCTTCATAGCATTAGACAGCATGCAGACACCATTATCTGCCATCAGTTGCTGCTGACTTGTGCTTGACTATCCTCCAGGAATTGAACCATATAGGACCTTCTTTCATCCACCTCCTCAGCTTACTTCCTTGGAAGAGATTATTACATTCAGACTCATGTAGGCTTCTTCATCCTGATAGTCTCCTCAAGAGCAACCTCAATAAAGTCCTCTTCGAACCCGATCCTTGGAACTAGAAATATGCATTTAAGTCCATCCTGAGATACCAAAACAGCTCTATAATCTCTCCCAGTCAGAGATACATCATTCTATCCATTTGCACTGTTCAATCACCTATACCATCCCTACGCAGATCTTTAAATCTCCATACCTTAATACTAATTACCACAACCAAAATCCCAGACTTCATTCAACTCGAACCTATCTTCCAGCACCTGGACATTCCTACATCTTGAATTTATTTATCAAATTCAAGGACTGACCCTTCTACATCATCAAAGACTCAGAAGACCCGTCAACATTGCCCAGTACCATTTTGACGGCAGATAATTACCGCTTTGATTATCAGAAGATTATAAGATTCTTCATAGAGACAAGTAATGAATTTATTGAACTAGAACCATTGACTATACTCAGACAATATAATTTCATCACTTCATCCAGCTTCTCCAATTTATGCATCCTGATTATCCACCATCATCATCCTTAACCAATCTCAGAAAACTTTGCCAACTTTACAAACTCCATGATCCAATTAAATATCCTTGTTATTCTTTCCTTCCTCACCGTTTTGAAGATCAGTCAAGGAATACCTTTATATCATCACCTATATTCTAGTACTGAACTATAAAGCTCATGCTCCTCCACTGTTTGAACCTATCACATCATACTTTTCCCTTCAAGACCTTAATACAGACTACCACAAAGAAAACTTGGACATCTTCAAACCACCCATCTTCCTTTCTCTAGACATTCATCCGACTTGAATTCTCCTTCAGTTTCCAGAGTCAACCTTCCTACCCTCACCAGCAAAGATTCGGAGGATAAGACTCTTCAACTTGACCAGAACCAAAAACACAGTCCAAATCATTTAGGATTATCTCCTCATAGATTGCCTGGAGGACAGGCAAGTCAGTAGCTATGGGTCCTGAGAGGTTTCCTCCATGGGGGGGGGGTTCTGTCCTGCATGCTACTGGTCACACTTTCCATGAGTCAAAGGAGATAATCCCAAACCATTACCAATCTTTTTGGGGCCTTCTATTCCCTACACCTTCCTAGTATTCCTTCCAAGGGTGGGAATAGTGAAAGGCCAAACTCCAAGTTCAAAAACCTCAAGTTCATAAGTATGCACAAACACTATGCAATGCACCAAACATTGAATGGAAGGGCTAAAAGCCCATGGTTCAGTGTGGGAGAAATAGCTCCTCCCACATCCCCCACTTAAGCTGGCCACTTCTATGAGCTCTGCTTGGAGCATTCCAAAATCACACATCATCTTCCCCTGCCTCCTCCTCCTCTGGTTCTCTTCTCACCCTTTATGCTGGGCCTTATATTCCCTTCACCGACTCAACATTCCTACCAAGGGTGGGAATAGAGAAAGGCTAAACTCCAAGTTCATAAACCTCAAGTTCATAAGTATACACAAGCACTACACTATGCACCAAACATTGAACCAAAATGTCAATGGGGAATTTTCCTTCTCACTTGTAGGTTTTACCATCAAATATTGGTTTATTTTTTTTCTTCCACAGCAGAACTGTCTTCATTGAGATACAAGTTTTGTTTCAGTTTCTGAAGCATTTTCCTTTTCTTACTTATAGGAATGAATTGTTTGTCATCCTCATGAAACAATAGGATCATCTTCTTTGGCCTTTTCATCACTGACAGAGAAACTGGACAGAGACATTGATGGTGTGCTGCTGGTTCTTGAAGTTCTATTAGGAGTACTGGTGGATAAGGTTGTTGACATAGTTTCAGATTTCTTCATTTCTTCAGTCGCAGTTTTTAGTAGAGCTAGCTGGCCCTCCCTAGACAGTTGCAAAGCTTCCTTGGTGCCTGGATCCAATAAGCATGCTAGTTTGCAGTATAACATTTTTCATTATACATATGTCTCCTCAGAAGTTGCATAGGATTGACCAATCCAATAGTCACCAATAGGGCTCTCTTAAACATATCCTTTGGGATTGTTCTTTTTCTACAACATTATGGCAACAAATTAAATCCCACCTACAGTAGGTCCTCTGTTAGGCCTACACAATCCTTTTTTTCTGGAGTGTTGTTTGTTAGGTACTGGATACGATAAGTTATTGGGTTCACAATGTTATCATATGACCTTAATAATTGCAGTAGCCAAATTGATAATTCTCTGTCATTGGCTGGACCCTACACCCCCTACATATAGTGAATGGCACAGAGAAATTCTCACTTTTTTGCAAATGCAAAAAAACATAGCCAGTCTTCATCAAAACACCAAAGCATATCAGCAGAGGTAGGATAAACTGTACACTCTTCTATTACTTAGCTGACAATGTTTCTGAGTTTGTAGCCACTCGGCTGTAATTCTGTTCTATAGGTTTGTTGAGATGTGTACACCAATTTGCCTTTTATTTCCATTTTTGTTTCTTTAACTTGGTATTGTTGCCTATAATTTTGAATACTTTGTACTATGAACTGTCTCAAAAAAACTCATATATTTAGCATTGCATGATATAGTAGCTGTCTTTGCATTTCCCGAAAGTATTATAACTTCATTAATTTTTCTACCAGGTTTTCTGGCTGTTGATCTTTGTATTCTGTTGCCCAGCCCTGTACTACTGTTAACCTTTTTCTGTATTAATGTTGGTATATGCTTTTTTAGGTTTTTTTCTTGGTTTGGTGTTTTTGATATTGCGGTTTTGACCTTATGACTATTAAAATAAAGTTAGTTAAAAAAAGCACTCTAGTTTGACAGTGTCACTTTCTGGAAACAGTCTTTATACTTTTTGCAGTATGTGCCATTCACTTGCTGCACAGTCTGATGATGTGTTTTACTTATCTGTGATTTCTCCACTATTTAATTTTTAACGAGGGGTGTCAATGTCAGGTGTTGTTGATTACTACTGACCAGTTTTGTGAGCTCCTTAAATGGGAGAAGAAAATTTTAAAATTCTTCTACAATATTTATTTATTTAGTTTTTTGTTGACTGAGTAGGTGCGCTAGGCAGCCATTTGACTATGTTCATGCCCCACCTGTGAGGTTACAGGCAGGATTTGACTCATAACAACAAAATACATCAACATGATGCTACCATTAATAAGTAAGTTAGTAAATAAGTAAGTAAAGCTTTATTGATATTATGGAGCCAAATCCCAGAGGCTCTGGGTATCATTACAGTTAGAAAGCAGGGTTCAGGCAACATAAACAGTATCATTAGAATTATTAAAACAGGACATATATAAAATCAAATTAAAAGCTACCATAAAATGCTTTGTTAAAAAGATAGGTCTTCAGGCCACTTTTAAATACCTCCATCATTGTGGCCTTCCTCTAAGATCCTGGCAGCAAATTTCAGAGGGCCAAGCCAGTCACCTCAAAGGAACGATCCCCCCAGGTTTTCAGTCTGGCCCTCAGAATCGCCAGGAGACCCTGGGTGAATGAACAGAGGGAACAGACTGGGACCACTGGAGTAAGGAGGTCAGACAGGTAACCAGGGCCCAGGCCATATAGGGCCTTGTAGGTAAGAAAGCCCACCTTGAAGATGATCCTCCACCTGACAGGCAGCCAGTGCAGATCCTGCAGGACCAAGGACACATGGCAGAACTTTGGTAGGCCCACCATCAGCCTGGCTGCTGCATTCTGCACTAGCTGCAGTCAGTGGAGGGTCCCTCCATTGACCCCAAAGTACACAGCATTACAGTAGTCCAGCCTGGAAGTCATAAAGGCATGTACTAGTGATGGCAGGTCTTCAGGTGAAATCAGTGGTTTAATTCAGGCTATATTCCTTAGATGATAGAACCCACTTTTGACAACAAATGACACCTGGGCTTCCAGAGTTAGTCTGTCATCAAGGATGATGCCCACATTTTTCACCCTGGGGGAAGCCATCAATGGGATGGATCTAGGGGTGTGCGATAAAAAATGTTGTCTGTGGAATTTCCGTGAAAGTGTGGCTTTTGCTTCTGCAAAAGTTCAGAAATAATTTTCAAAACTTCTACAGAAATTCCACCTTAAAATGGTGGAATAAATGTATGACCTGCAGGTTAATGCATTAAACTGAGTTGGGGCAGAGCCTAGCATCCAATATGGAAGCACATTATATTTAAGTAAAGAGGACCCATGGTGGCTAATTTTAAAGATCTGACAGAATCACTGACCCTGAAAGGAGCCTGCAAAGATGAATCGGTGACCAGAACAGCTGCACAACAATTTGCTACCCACACCAAGCAAATCGGACTTTGGCTGCCCGAGAAAAGTGAATATTGACTTTTTTTGCAAAAAGCCATAGAACTCCTTGTGGTGTCAATGCATAGGCAGGGCACAGCTCCGACTCTCTAGCCCACTCATCGCCCAACAAAAATCTCCACACACCACCTGCCTGGAGGGGTACCCAAGACGCAGCATGGCAAGCTCGGCGCTCCCACTATACTCTGCCTCAGAGTTTGCAAATCTAGCACAAATATTTACAAAAGTTCCTCAGGACACCACAGAGCTGAAACTGACTACCACTAAAACTAACACAGATTTACAGCTGGTAGCTCAGTGGGTGTCCAAAACAGAGGCAGCAGTCCAACAACATTACCAGCAGCTGCACCAACACCAAGCCATATGGTAAGAACAACAGCAGCAAACAAACTACCTCCTGAATAATGTGGATGATATTGAGAATCGCTTGAGAAGAAGCAACATTAGGATAGTGGGCATTCTGGAAGGGATGGAGGGGCAAGACATGGTAACATTCTTCCACACTGCCTTGCCAGATATGCTGTACCTCAACAATGTGGCCCCACCAGAGTTGGAGAGGGCACCCAGACCCCCTCCTAGGGACAGACCAAGACCCATTTTGGTGAAGTTCTTAAGGTACCCTGTTAACTGTTCTTGCGGTCTGCCAGGGAGCTTAAAAATGTTGACGAGCAAGGTCACTCCATTCAAATCTACCAAGACTTCTACGAATTATCCAAGAAGCGGCGGGCATATGCCACTGTCAAAAAACAACTTTATCAGATTAACATTCTGGCTGTCCTCTGCTACCTTGCTATGCTTCATGTGACATATAATGGGGAATATATCACTTTCAACTCCCCTAGCAAAGTGGACATGTTCCTCCTAGATATTCAAGGAAATGTAAAGGCCCCAGGATAGCCGCACGAAGAATCAAAGAGCTCCTCCTTGCATCCCATGGAAGTAATGTCTGATGTACTAGACCCACACAGACTACCAATGCAGAACAACACCCTCCCAAAGGAGCCATGGCAGAAAGTGCAGCATGGCAGACCCCAGAAACTGACAAAGCAGGCTTCAGGTATGAAACCTCTGTCCTGCAGGAACAGATCCAGAAGCCGCCAGCAGCTCCAACTGCTCTCTGATACTAGCAGCATCTCACCTGGGGACACCCCAGTCAAAACAAGCAACTGCTTTTCTCTCCAATGAGAACTGTCTTCTTTGACCCTAAAACTCCCTACAGAACTGGCACATCCAGCCCTAAATCCTGCAACCACTGACAAACTTCCTCCCAACTGGATTCCATGATGTCAAGAGTGGGCAAACTGCATCAAGGACCAGCAAGAGCCTAGTGACCCTGGCAATGTGGGTGAGGAGCCGCCTTCTGTGGCAAGGTAAATTTTCATCCAATTCAGGGTAATGTACACTGCATCTATGGACCAGTGAGCCTCCTAAGGGAATTAACCTCATTGGGGATTTAAAACTGTATTTGTGCTATGGGTTAAAGATCCTGCACTTTTCTCTATCACCTCAGAGATCTTGCTTACATGCCACGAGGCTGAGACATGATGTGGGGTTTCTTGATGTGCCCCTGCTGCTTTAACAAACTTCCACAGCACAGTGCATCACACAAATTGTCTTTTGAAGCACTGTGATTAACCAGCTTTGGCAAGAACATCACTCCCCAGTCCCTAACCATACCTTTTGCTTACCCGATGCTTCAGTGGAGAAGCCCCTGCCTCTAATGCACCACACCCAAATAGGCTGCTGCCTTGGCAATATATGAGGCACTGCTGTCGATGGATATGCTGCACCTGCTGATGTATTTATCGGCGGACTGCGACAATGGTGATACAGGCTGTGGATAACATGGCATTTCATGAGGTGTGCGAATCAGGGCATATTTTGGGTTGTAATGCCCTTTTTTTCTCTCTTTGGCCCCAAATAATCCTATCAGTGCTCCACACCACCCTACCTTACAGCCGTAGGAACTGAGTGATGATATGACACCCTGCAATGCACATATCTTAATTGCATGAGGTTCCCTATGCCCTCACCTTACCCGACTAGAGGTGAGATCTGTAAAAAGAGACCCTATTAGGAGTTACCAGGGTATAATTGCTCACTCACTCACTTAACATAGAGTGCTCAGCCAATTAGGCAGCTTTTTTTCATTACCCCACAGCTATAAAGCACAAAGGAAAATGGAAAACCTAAAATATGATCCTCATTTCCTTCACCCCACCCCACAGCGTCTCATGGTAATCACCTTCACTCAGAACACTCCTGCTATATCCTCTGAACAGGACTGAGGATGAAGCGCATCCCCACCTCTTGCAGAGGAAGGTGAGGACCACACCCCTCTTTCTAGGATTCCAATAACATGCAGAGGCCACGGGCCTCAAAATCACTCTAAGAATCTGTTTTAGATAAAGTTAAAATGTTGTTGTTTATATGGTTGATTTATTTGTTTACTATTCATGCCACCTCGAAATGCTACCCGTGCTGTTGGTGCTGTCTAATAAGACTCATCGAGCAGATCTGGGTAGCACCTTCCAAACCTAAACCACAAATACAGCTACGCATTATGTTTAGTGTAAGGATGTTGCACATATAGCTTATACTGTTGTTGACTAGATGGAATGTATTTTACATGCACGCCAATATAGCACTGCCTTCCCAAGTAGGCACTGGTACAGGAACTAGGGGATATGGGTGACAAGGGATGGGTGGGGATCAGTTGATAATTTTGTTAAGAATTGGTACTAGTTTGAAAGACCCAAAAGCAATCAGAGGTGGCAGGATTGGTTTCCTATGTATAGGGTCCCTTTTTGTAATTATACTATCTCACAATGACTAACACTCGAGTGACTACTGCCATCTCCTAGAATGTAAGGGGCCTAAGCTCTCCTTTACAAAGGAAAACAATTCTGAACAAACAGGCTAAAACAGCTTAACTCACAGATTGCCTTCATATAGGAGACCAAACTGTCGAAACCTGAAGCTACCCAACTAGTATGGGAATGGCTGGGATGGGAAGTACACAGCTCAGCACAGTCTGTCAAATGTGGGGTTTCAATTCTAATGTCATAAAAAATTTAAATGGTCACTATTGGACCACAAAAAAGATATGAAAGGGCGCTGAGTGATGGCAAAAGTCTCTAGCGCCACAGGTAAATTGATCCTTGTAAATGTTTATGCCCCAAATAATGACCTCCCTGACTTTTTTCATGGGATCTCCCAAGCACTCTCAGACTTTACGGACAAAAACACAGAGATCGTAGTTTGGGGGAGACATGAACCTCATAGCTGACTATTTTGTTGACAGATTCAACTCCCAGCCAGTGCCATACACCAAATCACTTCTTGCTTTCAAAGAATTAGTCAACCTACACACCCTACAGGACATCTGGAGGCTCTAACACCCAAGCACCAGAGATTACACTTATTTTACTGCTCCCAGATAGATGGCCAGTAGGCTAGACTACTGGCTCACCTCCCCTTAGATATCACAAAAAGTCTTGGATGAGAAAATCACCCCTTTATACCTCTCTGATCATTCCCCCCTCTAACAATGGCCCTAATGGACAGCCCCACCCAAAAAAAATTCCTCACATGGTGCCTTGACCCCCTATTGCTGCAGGATATGGATTTCAAAACCTGGGTGTTAAGGGAAACTCAAAACCACTTTGCAGATAACCCTCCTGGGACAACATCCATGCAGCCATCTGGGAGGCCTTTAAAGCTACCCTAAGTGGGGAAATAATTAGCTATACCTCACACTGCAGAAAGAAAAGAGTGAAGGAAGCAGCAGAATTAGAGCAGCTATTGGCAGCCAAAAAATCCTTATACAAAACAAACCCAGGGAAGCTTATGTCCCACTCCCTATAACCTATGAGATTGTAAACCTCAGGCTACAGTTAAATAGTCTGGCCACTAGAAAAGCTGAATTACAGATCCAAAGGATGCAACACAAATATTGGGCTCAAGGGGAAAAATCAGGAAAACTCTTAGCCTTCAGGCTGAAAAAATGCCAGGCTGAAAGACACATAGCACAATTACAAAACAAAAGGGGACAACCTGAGGTCACTGAAGCAGGTATAAATCCGGCTATGCTAGAGTTCTACAAGACACTCTATAACACTCACATAAAATTGAATGCACAAACATATGCAGCATTCATCTCTCACCTAAATATGCCCCATCTCTCTGACCCTCAAAGGGAACTTCTGGACTCTCCATTGACAGAGCCTGAAATCAGGGATGCAGTCAGAAACATGGCCCCACATAAGGCTTCGGGGGGAGGTAATTTCCCTTTAGATGTGTATAAACTGGTTCAAGACACTATCTCCCTTCCCCTGCTCAACATGGTGCAAGAGGCCTTGAATGAAGGGGGGCTCCCTAACACTCTGAGAGAAGGTATTATAACTGTGCTTCCCAAAGAGGGGAAAGACCCAGATCTCCCCTCTAGCTATAGGCCTATCTCACTCATAAATGTCGATATGAAAATTCTGGCTAAAGCCTTAGCAGCCCAATTAGAAAGAGTGCTTTTCAACTTAATTCATCCCTCCAAGTGGGGTTTGCTAAAGGCCAATTAAGTGCAGATCACCTTCGAGCATTGGTAACATTACTGCAGGGATCATTGGCGATTCCCACCCCAGCTGCAGTCATTACAGCTGATTTTTCAGAAAGCTTTCGATTCAGTGGAGTGGGAGTTTCTACATGCTACCCTACTGCACCTCAGTTTTGGCCCCATTTTTAGCACTTTGGTTAAAACACTATACACTAACCCCACTGCAAGGGTCATCACTAATAGCACCCTTTCTGAACCATTCTGCCTGTACAGGGGAACTAGACAAGGATGCCCCTTACCACCCATGCTTTTTGTACTGGCAATAGAAACCCTAGCATGTGCAACTAGAGAACACCCAAATATACAAGGGCTGGAGCTAGTCAGGATTACATCTCACACTATGTTTTATGCGGATGACTGTCTCATCCTAACTGAAGACTTGCAGGCTAGTTTACCCTCAGTCCTGTCTTTACTTGACTCTTTTACAAAGATAGCAGGTCTCCACATTAACACTAACAAAATGGAAATACTCCCACTAAACCCTGTTGCCTCTCCACATATGCTAAAAAACACTGGCCTAGCATGGGCCACAAAGGGCATAAAATACTTGGGAGTGATTATATCCTCAAATATACAGACCATTATGGACAAGAATCTCTCCCCTCTATTTGCTCAGTTACAATCTGAAGTGCAAAGTTGGAAACACCTTAACTTAACCATGCCAGGGAAAACTGCTGCGTTAAAGATGATGGTTGCCCCAAGAATCTTTTATCTCATGTCCCACCTGCCTCTAGAATTTCCTGCCAAATGGTTACAAAAACTAGATTCCCTAATAGGCAACGTTTTGAGGGACACCGCTAAGCCAAGATACAGTAGGGCAAAATTAAGTGCTCCACCCGATATGGCTATGCTTTTTCGGTAGCGAGAACCTGCTAGATATTCCAAGATCTAGGCCCAAACAAACTTGCATGGTGTGACCTAGATCATGAGATATTGGGGGGACTGATTTGTCAGCCTATCTGGGAGGCCCGCTGCCCAGCTTCCTGAAAAAGTGGAGTGTTATTCAAAATGCACATAGAGCCTGGCATAAAGTCTGCCAAATCACCAAGTCATGTATGAGCCCTGAATCATTAGTATGCTTCTGGAATAACCCCAACAGGTTAATTGAAGGTAAACTGATAAATTGGCCTCAATGGAAGAACAATCAGATTAGTAGGATAAAAGACATCCTCACTTCTGACAATCTCACACTTAACTCCTTTTCTTCTTTAAAAGATAGGTACCTACTGCCCCAGTGAGATTTTTGGAAATGCCTTCAACAGAGGCATGCTTACACTACTTGGTTACATAAGGCCTACTCATGCCAAACATGCAGCCGACAGAAGAAAAATCAACTCCCTCCTCACCCTCTGGGTAGCTGGCAACACAAGTCAAAAGGCCTAGCTGACATAATATACAAAAAAACTTGGGGACACAGCCCCAGACCCCACCACTAGAGCTCATAGTAAGTGGCAAGAAATGCTCCACACTCCCTTATTGGATGAAGACTGGGCTGCTTGCTGGACTTCTACCAAAATGGCCTGTTCTGACCCACGAAGTCTCCTGATACAGAACAAAGTACAACACTTATGTGCGGTACCCCAACTCATTTAAAAACAATGGGGCTAATCCCAGAGGATAATTGCTGGAGATCTGGAGTGCAGGGCACAGACCTTCTCCATATTCTTTGGCACTGCCCTCCAATCTGCCACATCTAGGGGAAGATCACAGCATGTTGCTCCAGGATTTTAAACAGCACTCTGCCACACTCACCTTCACTGTGGATACTGGGACTCCTCCCTAAAGATCTACAGCTGCCATACCAACACAAATTGTGGTTGATACAGGCCTCTGTATAGATCAAAACAGCATTATTGAGAAAATGGCAGTCTAGCGAAATTCCCTCTTTTCAGGGCTGGCTAATGTCCATGGAGAAATTGGCTAATTTCACTAAAATGTCCCTCTTTGCTGCTGGTACCATGTTTCTAGATAGATGGGCCCCCTTTTTTCTCCTACATATCCTTAAAAGGATGCCTTCCCACTCCACCACAGAGCAAAGATCTTTTAAGACCCCCCCCCCGAAACCTAATATGAGAGATCTTGTTCCCCCCAAGCCTAGGATTCCCATTTCTATGCCCAGCTTCAGGTGTAACTATCCACTCTAGTTCAGCAATGCTGGTACTGCCTTCTTGAATACAGCTAAGAGTCAGTCCCTGTTCAAAACTTAAAAGTAATACATACCTACTGTTTTTGTAAACTGTATCTTATGTGAATGAAATGCAATGTTTAAACAAAAAATATGCAACATCCTTTTTGACCTGTTTAATTATCAATTATCATTTGAGGAAAGCTCTATATGTTGTATCTGTTTGTACCTGTGTTGTACACTTGAAAACTTGGAAAACCAATAAAAAGATTAACTGCATAAAAAATGTATTAAACTGCAGCAAAAGAATCTGCAGAACTGATCACTGTCAGTCATCAGTTCTGATGCTTTTTTATCCCACAGTTTAATACATTAAACATTAATCCCCCACACACACGCCAATCGCAGGTCCCATTAAGTGAAAAAAAAATCTCCCTGGTGGCTAGTGGTCCCACTCCCACAGAATCCAGAAATGCCAACAACAAATGTCCATAGCTGTACCTCAGTGCTCAAGTGAGCAGTAAATTGTCAGGGGAGTGTCCATAGTTACCTCTGAGCCCAATGGTGCATCTTCAGGCAGAGTGCAGTCCTAGGTGTGGAGGAGGGAGGGAGTCAACTGGAAATCCTCTTGAGCTAACTTTGAGCCCAGTGGTGCAGCAGGCAGCTCCAGAGTGTGGTCGTTAGCATGGAGGGTGGAGGGAGTCAACTGGAAATCCTCCTGAGCTAACTTTGAGCCCAGTGGTGCAGCAGGCAGCTCCGGAGTGTGGTCGTTAGCATGGAGGGTGGAGGTAGTCAACTGGAAATCCTTCTGAGCTAACTTTGAGCCCAGTGGTGCAGCAGGCAGTTCCGGAGTGTGGTCGTTAGCATGGAGGGTGGAGGGAGTCAACTGGAAATCCTCCTGAGCTGCCTTTGAGCCCAGTGGTGCAGCCCTGTTTGCCTGTAATTAGACCCCAGTACTTATGGCTTTGAGAGGGAGTGGGACCATTAAATCAGCCGCTTTGGGAAGCCATCCTCACCATTCCCTCCTCCATTCATCTTCACGTTGCTCCAATTCCAAGATAAGGAGCTCAATCATACTGCAAAAAATAGAGACCTGAAAGATATCCACGTCCGGGGCTGATAATCTTCTTCTGTCCAGATTACACACTTCCATCCTTCAGTGCAGTCAGGCCTTTGACCAGGTAAAGCAGGGGGTCCGGAATCAAGGAATCACATATGCCCTGCTTTACTCTGCAATTCTCTCCGTTATGTTCCAAGGACAAAAAATGGTATTTCAGACCCCAGTTGAGGCAAATTAATTTTTTAATGTCACTTGGGCCCTCTGAAGCCCATCGGTGATAGCCCTTCCAGCTATGGAAACATTTATACCCTGTGATCCTGCCTCCAACATACCAGTGCCTACCACCACTGAAAAGCTGTGAGTACTGGTGCCCCTTGCTATTTTATGCTGAATTGTCACTATACTGACTGCTCACAACCTCAACACAATAACCATAACCATCTACAGAAGGAGCTATATAGAACACATCTACTTTTTCATGAGGCTAGTCTAAAAACTGAAGCACTTAGATTTAATTTGCTGGGAATGAAATCTAACAAAAAAATAGGTTGAAACAGTTTATTGCACTCTTTATTTTTATTGTAATTGTTGTTGGCACTCTGTCATTTATTCTTTGTGGACTTTGGGCCGGATTTTCAAAAGGGTTGCGCCATGCTCAATAGGGTTGCACCTGCGAAAGTCCAAACTTGCTCCATTCTGCGATATTCAGCAGGAGGCAGTTGTGCCACAGAAAACATGCTGAGCAACAGCGCAATGCAAATGAATGCATGCTGAACTGGAGGGGGAGGAACCATGCATAAACTGCACAGCCCAATATTCAGCGGGCTGTGCAGAGGATTCAACGCAACGTTAACCTGCGCCTGCCAATTGTGAGCCAAAAAAAGCTCAAGTCGAGGGCCACCCACAGGTGAGCTGCTGCATTGCAGGGCGCAACACAGCAGCTGCCACCTGTGGCTGGCCCCAACCCACTCCCCTGTGCCCCCCACAGCCTGATCATGGGCAAAAGTGAAAATCCCAACCACCACCCCCACTGGCCCGATCGCAGGCAACAGCAGAAATGCCCCCACCAGCCTGACCACGGGCTGCATTAGTTTAAAACAATCCCTCGATACATCCCTGGTGGTCCAGTGGACCGAAAAGCCTGATCGCGGGCTGTATCGTGTAAAATACAACCCCCTCCTCCCGACATAGC
The DNA here is from genome assembly GCA_016271365.2 of Neoceratodus forsteri. Classification (NCBI taxonomy): domain Eukaryota; kingdom Metazoa; phylum Chordata; order Ceratodontiformes; family Ceratodontidae; genus Neoceratodus; species Neoceratodus forsteri. Next base: position 1,220,441,344 of record CM057456.1, on the reverse strand, counting down.
CCTGGTGGTCCAGTAGACTGAAACTCCTGTTTGTGGATGTAAGCAGTAACCCCGAACATAGCCCTGGTGGTCCAGTGGACCGAAACTCCAGATCGCGGGATGTATGCAGTAAATACCCCCAACACATCCCTGGTGCCTAGTGTCCCCCACCCCATCCACCCATGAAGCCCACCACCCGCTCCCCAGCAGCGGTGGCAGCATCCCACCCGCCTGCCGCCCGCCACCCACAGAACCGACTGCCGGTAGGGCTGCATGCCCATTGGTGCAGAGCAAGAGTCAATGGGCGCAGCCCATACCGTACAAGACAGTCCAGATTTGTGAATGAAACCACCCATAAGGAGGCTCAAAACTTAAAATGTATGCAGTAGTCCAGTGACAGTAAAAACAAAGTCCACAGAGAATGAAGGATAGAGTGCCAACAACAATTGCAATAAAAAAAGAATGCAATAAATTCATTCAATTTATTTTTTCATTAGATTTTGTTCCCAGCAAATGAAATCTGGCTAAGTGATTCAGTTAGAATTTTCCTGTATTTTGATTTAGGGCAGTAGCCTGACACCAAGGAGTGGGGACAGAGGTGGGGGGGTGGGCAGGAGAAAGATAGGGAGTTGCACTTTTGGGCATGTGGACACTGTTTTCTAAGATTTAAAAATAAGTGTCATCCTTTTTTATGTACTTGGAACTACCTATTGGGGCTAAGAACTGTCCAAGTACACACACAGAAGGGGATTATAAAATGGTAAAGGGTTTCACAAACCCACTAAGCAGGTCAGGCCCTCTACTCCCAAAGTGCCAACCTCTGAGCACAGTCTTGTGAACAGTGTAACAGACAAGGTAACCCTCTTGTCTGTTTTTGTGAGTTTGGATCAACCTTTGGTCTCAAGTTCTGGAGGGATTCAAACTGTTAACCTCTTATTAGTGTACCCAATGCACAGACTCAGATATTTCTGTCTTTGGAGGGGGGCAGATATCTTTTCCTACAGGCACCAAACCAGGTATACAGAGATACACCCTTAAAAACTTTAATAAAGACCTCAGATTTAAAATGCTTCTCTTTCCAGTTCGGTACCACCATTCAAGCTTATGTTTAGTATCTGCAATAACCATATACTTTTCTTACAACTAAAAAGAAGTCAAAGACAGACCAAGTAAGTTCTAAAAAGAATTTTACTAAAATAGTTAAAAATATGTAAAACGCAAAATACAGAACTCTTTTACCACAAGACATACAAATCTTTTAAAAGAATAAGGTTTAAACAGTGCAAATTCCTACTTACAGTACTTAGATTTGAAATCTTTCTAAATACTTGTTTACAAGTGCTCCAAAGATCTTTCCTCAGTCATAGTCAAGGTAAAAGTGTATAAGTAAAACAGAGTATTCCTTAAACAACTGTATGGGAGAACCCAGTTTTGTGTGAGGTCAGCTAGCTCCTCCTTTGTCAGATATGTATAAAAAATATATATCTTATACAAAAGTATTATATTCTGCAGCTTCAGCATAATTCATGTCCTTCAAATGACACTTCTTTTGATCTCATAATAAGCTTCCTCCTTCCAGGACATGAAAGCATCTTTATGATTTCGCACTTCTATATAATAACCTGGGGTTTCCTTCCAACATCATAAAATGGATATGTTCTAGCAACTATGGTTGTAATTAACTCAGACAGACAGGAGCCTTAATTAAGGCCTTACATTTAACACATGGTCTCTAAAAATTGAGTTTGTGTGAACTCACATGCTGTCAGCATTTTTCTTATGGCTTTCATCTTTTAGCTAAAATCTGGGGGGGGATGAGTGAGGTCATTTTAAGAGCATCAGATTTTTTTAGCAGAGACTGTCAGTCATACAGTTTATGTTAAAAAAAATGATACAGCACTCAGAGTTGGCTGTCTATGTCACAAAGGGTAAAGGCCCTAAGCTATTGCTTTGGTTAGAAGTAGTTCTTATTCTTGGGAGAGAAGGGAGATAGTAGAGTGCTTCAGAGGCATGGAGGAGTCTGTGACTGGCGGTGTAGGGATCAGTTGCTCAACTTTCGATGGCTCTCGCTTGTACTGATGATCTGATTCACCATCTTGGATTAGCCAGGAAATAATACATCTAAACTGCAGATGGAATAAATTCCACAGTTTAGATGTACTATTAAGCAGTTCAGAGAAAAATTCTGTGCAAGTGGGGCGAAAATCCACTGAATTTCACACTTTCGCCAATGGCAAAATTTCAAAACATTCTTCAAAATTTTTTAAAATTTTCCTGAAGTTCTGTGAAAGAGGAATTTGCAACATTTGCCCACCCCTAGGTGGATCCCAGGACCAATCTGTTACCACTCCAGATGCCTCCCCATCACGCCATCAACCATACTCAATCACCAGCACTTCGTTCTTGTCGGGGTTTAGCATCAGTCAATTTGGGGACATCCAGTCCTGAATTTCAGCCAGGCATTTATTTAACACTTCAACAGCACTCTCAGCTCCAGGGGCAAATGACACATAAAGCTGGGTATTGTCTGCATAGCAGTGGAAACCCAGACTGTATTGTCTAATGAGCTCTCCCAGGGTCAGTATGAACACTGCAAACAACATCAGTGAGAAGATCGAGCCTTGAGGCACTCCACATGGGGCTTCGAGGAGGAGGAGAAATTCCCCATCACTACTCTTTGCCTCCTGTCGGAGAGATAGGACTCAAACTATTTGATGACTGTTCCGGTGAGTCCAGAATATACTCTAAGGTAATCCAGTAGCACAATTTGGTCCACGGTGTCAAATGCTGAGGAGAAACTGAGGAGGACAAGAATTGACCTTTACCGCTATCCCTTGCCCTGAGGAAGTCATTTTGCACCCGAGCTAGTGCCATCTCTGTATTATGTCTAGCTCTGAAACTGGACTGGAACAGCTCATAGATGTCAAAGGCAGAGTGGTGTGCCTTGAGCTGCAGAGTCACTACTTTCTTGACAATCGTCCCTAAAAATGGGAGGTTGAAGATAGGTCTATAGTTCACCAGGATGTCAGGGTCAAGCAATGGTTTCTTCAGAAGAGGTCTCACCAGCACCTCCTTCAAGGCGCTGGGGAAGCACCCCTCTGAGATCAAACACTGGACTATACCAATGAACTCTGGATGAATGGCCTCAGTCCCTACCACTAGGAGACTGGTTGGGCCAGGATTCAGTTCACAACATGTGGGCCACAGCTTCAAAATCACCTCAATGACCTCAGCCACCTCAAATGGCCAAAACTCCCCCCAGACAATTGGAATGCCTCTGCTTGGACAAGGCCAGCTACTGCAGGACAGATTTTGTCCCACTGGGGAGATCCCTGCACAGATGGAGGACAACCTGTCTGAGAAGAACAGAGCAAACTCTTCTCACAACGCGATTGAAATTACTTTTATCGGGGGCACATGCGTGAACTCCAAACATCATGGATGCTTTGTTCTTGACACACTGTCCCATTCATCCTTTTATATGTGTTTTTTCCATAATGTTAGCATTCCGCTGTTCCTCATTCATGAATCCAGTGCCAGAATATCAGGAAACTGCAAGGAGTTAACCACGACTCCTGGGGCTTCACTGCTAAGCGCACTTTGCTGGACCTAAGATTTCATGATGCAGCAATAGCAGGGCCTCCTCCTCACACCCACGTGGTCAGCTTCCTGGCAGCGATTGAATACCCAAGCAGCTTGGCAGATGGTGGGGCAGCACCTGTTATTGGAGATTCAGGAAACTCGCCACTGGACTACATCACAAAACTATTGGAAACTTTAGTGGTTGATACGACTGAGTTGAAAATAGCTAACAAAACCACTTCAGAGGAAGTCCGTGTATTTGGGTATCGAGTGAATGCCACAGAGCAGCATGTCTTGAACCTCGAGGACTACCAATACAATATACTGTGCAGGTTAGATGAACATGAAAGATGCTTGGGCAGGCTCTGGAAGCATGCCGAGGATCAAGAAAATCATAGCAGGAGAAACAACATATGGATCCTTGGTGTCCCATAGAAGGCTGAAGGGAGTAATATTGAACACTTTCTACTGACTCTTCTACAGCAGTTGGTTGGACCCTGATGACAAGAACCAAAGTGGAACAAGCCCACAGAACCAGAGGGCTTCCAGCAGCACCGGGCTCAAAACCTTTTTATTAAACTCTAGGATTACAAATACCTTTGAGCAGGAACTGCTCATTTATAAAGGTTCCACGTCAAAGAATGTAGGGTAACATACATACAAAGGTCAACAATGGTTGCAGTCTTAAAAACACAAAGATGTCTAAGCATTTATTATACAGCCAAGAATGGAGAGAGACAACTTAAGCCAGCTTTAGACAAGTTTCAGGGTGAACAGTATATAGTTAGTATTTTTTAATTTGTTTTATTTTATTTATTTATTTAGTTTTTGTTGACCAGGTAAGTGCACTAGACAAATCCTGCCTATTTTCAGGCACGACCCGGGGGAGAGGGATACAGATGAATGCCAACTGACCTTGAACCAGATTAAGCTGTTGGTGGTATTTTGTTTAGTGAATGAGGGAAATTTGGCCTGGACACCAGGGAAATTCCCCTACTTTTTGCCAGTAGGGGGACCCTTTTGGCTGTCAAAGGATGGCCGAGTCAGTTGCTGTGCTGCTGCTTGAGGGGATGGACATGCAGCAGGTCAAGGGGACTGTCTCCTCCGCAGCTACGGCACTGTTAACGTTGGATGCTCCTGCAGAAGTTATTGTGTCTGAACGGCTCTTTGAGGCTGCCTGCTCGTCAGCTTTGCCGGTTTTGGATCACTCGGGTGAGTCTGTATTGCCTGCTGTGGAGTCTGTTTTGCCTACTGTGGAGTCCTCTAACGTGGAATTACGACAGCTCTTGTTGGTGGAAGAACAACAGTATTTACAAAAGAAGAAGGAACTTTTGCAACGTTTTCGATTGAAATGTTCAACAACTATGGCTGAGGCTCCTGGGCTTATTGTTGATGCTACACAGTCAGTTGCTATGGTTACGGACCGAACGGAGGTTCTGACTGAGCTGAGCGTAGTCTTTCTCCTCTCAGGCCAGGATCAAGCTGCAGCTATGGTGTTTTCCTTTACCGCTCCACCGGACAAACCTCACATGGAGCAAGTTACTCGAACTGGGTGTCCCAGCAAACTTTGTTGGACTGATGCTCCTGCTGGGGAAGGAGGTCCCTGCACTGTGGAAGATTTGTCATGGGCTGCAGGCTGGGTGCGCTCCTCTGATACAGGATCATGGATCTCGGGCTTTGCACCCATTATGATTCCCGGAGTCAAGCTTTCATCTTCTCCTTCTCCTGGTTCTTTATCGGAGACTGTAAGTACTAACCCTGAGACTATGGCTATTGTATTGACTGATGGGGTTTCTCAACCTGATTCACCTAAGCCCGCTCATGAGCAGGATCCCTTTCCAGTTATGGACGATTCACAGCATTCTCTTCTTCACCTGCCCTCAGATTTGGAACTTTCTCAAACCCCAGTTTTATAGCCGCTTAGTACTAAAGGGACTAGTTCTCCACAATGTGAGGTGGAGGCAGCTGCACTTAGTGATATTTCTGACTTTTCAGATATACCTAGAAATATTCCAGCTGAAGTTAGGAATTTTCCTCAGGACTCTCCTGGTGAAGAAGAGCAGCCCCCTCCTAACACCTCTTGGCCTTTTGCCTCCCTTTTTCATAATACTGCTTCTTCGGCTAAACGCCATAATGCAGTTCGCATCATATATAAAGGGGGTTAGATGTTTTTCCTGACAGGGTTTATGTGAGACATACATTATTGAAAAACAGTTTGAATTTTCTTGCTTCTGAACTGTATGCTCTAATTCATGTGTCAGGTGAGAATGTATTTGATGTCAGCTTTAAACTGGGTAGTGGCCTTGACAAATTCTGGGTGCGTTATCACCAGGAAAAGGCCACTCCATTGTGGGCCCCTTTTGAGGTTCTTCATCTTACTATGCCTGCTCACAAAACTATTACAGTTCTCTTCCAAAATGAAAGAGTCAGTGTTACTGATTTACTGTTTTGACTAAAACAGCATTGCACAGTGACTGGCCATCCAGAGGCTATATTTGACTCTGAGGGAATCTGGACTGGAGGCTGGAAAATTAGGGTGCTTTTACATTCCGAGGGTTGGGGTCTCCGCCATCTCCCTAATAGTTTTTTTCTAGGTAGGGATCGAGGTGTTCTATTCTATCGAGGTCAGCCTAGTACTTGTTATAAATGTGGGCTCCCAGGACACATTAGTAGTGCTTGTGACCAGATGAAATGTTCTCTATGTCACAAAACTGGTCATCTTAGTGGTCAATGTTTCAACTCGGTTCATTGTAACCTTTGTGGGGAAGAAGGCCATGTTTACATGACTTGTCCTAAGGCAGCTCATAAGACATCCTCTTCTGCTGATGGAGATGAACAGCGACTCTTGGTTTCTTTAGCCCAAAGGAATTTTAATAAAGCTTCTAGTACACGGTTGGTTGAGGATGTTCCTTCTTCTAAACTGCCTGTTCCCACTGCCCAGACCTTCCCCCTTCCAAGGTGTCTGTAGCTTGTCCTGTTCCAGTTTTACAGGAGACTTCTCTTCCTCCAATAATAGAAACTCCTGAACACTCCCCTGTTCTACGAACAGCCTCAGTGCCCACTTGTGCTTCTGAAGTTCTACCTGGCTCTATGCCCCCCCCTCCTGAAATTGAGAGCCCTCCTGCAAGAAGAATGTTGACCAGAAAAAGGTCTACTGGGGCCCTACCTACCCCTAAAATGCCTAAAACTTCACTTCATGATTCCTCTAATAGATTTTCGGGTTTTTTGGATGCTGATCATTCAGATATTGATTCAGTCTGTTCCTCAGCAGATACTGTTCTGCCCAAGGATACTATTGATTCATTGATGACTGATGAGGGCGGTACTCCTTCCCAACCCTCACCTCGGAAAGGGAAACCTAGGAAGAAAAAACGTTGATTTAGTCTCCCCTAATTTTTCTTTGCAATATGCCTTTCTCCCCTCCATTCTTAATTTTGACATCTAATGTCAATAGTATTAAGAATGCAGTTAAACGAAGTGTGGTGTTTTCCTTTTTACAGACTTTCCCTCCTGGAGTCTTTCTTTTACAAGATACTAGGCTCCACACTACTTTTGAACTTACTCTTTCCACTAAAGCATGGCTTTTGGGGATTTCTTTCTGGTCAATTGGCCCAGAACGTTGTATGGGAGTTGGCATTCTTTTTCACCATATTCGGCCTACTGTGGTTCGGGTGTTGGACCTCATCCCTGGTAGAGTCCTGTTACTAGATTTCATCTTGGACACAGTCTTTTTTCGAGTTGTTAACACTTATGCACCCCAGACTAAAGCAGAGCATTCACTTATTTTTCAACAAATCAGTCCCTTTTTACATATTGCTCATTACGTGATTTGGGGAGGTGATTTTAATTGCAGATTAAGTAAGTGGGACCGGGGTTCCGCCAACACAACGGAAAAAATATTTGGTGATATGGCTGCATTGAATAAGGCTGTCCGAGATGCTCATTTCAAGGATGCTGTTTTTTCACATACAGGTGTGCGGGAGCAAACTTTTTTTAAAGGGACATTATCTACCCGTATTGATTTTTTGTTTCTGTCTCTCTCTTTGATACTTCAGACTGTCTCTGTAGAACCAACTCCTTATTCTGACCATAAGCTTTTGAAGGTTTCCTTGGGTGCAGCAGTTGCTCCTACGGGACCCGGATACTGGAGACTCAGTTCTAAGCTTTTGCAGTGCTCTGATTTTCTACGGCTCGTCTCTACTTTTTTGGCCTGTAGGAAATCCTTATACCCCTTATATGATGATCCAGTGGTTTGGTGGATGGAAACAAAATCAGATCTCCGCTCCTTACTTATTTCCCATAGCAGATATTTCTGGAAGGGTTCTTATTTTTCATATTTAAAGGACAGAAAACAGCTACAACATTAGTATTCCCTTTATTCCCTTTTGCAGCTTACCCGACATGATTTTTCAGCCCAGATTGCTCATTTTCAAAAGAAGATGATGCAATATCATTTAAATTTGTCTATAGATCTTCAGTCCCAGCAACAACATGGTACACAGGGGCCATTTCATACTACTTGTCCCTTACTTAGCCATCAGGAAAGGGTACAGACTAAATCAATTTCTGCTCTTTATGACCAGCAGGGGGTGGTCCACAATGGCCAAGGTAATGTTTTACGTATTGCATCTGACTATGCTGCCTCTTAATTTTCTGCTCACCCAGTGCAGCCTTTAGATTTCTTTTCTTATTTTAGTAACATTCAGGTTCCCTAGGCACCGCAAGACCAGCTTTTAGGCTTAATGGCTCCTTTTCAAGCTCAGGAAGTTGCTACTGCCATTCAATCCTTATCCAAAGGTAAAGCCCCTGGTCTAGATGGCCTTACTTCTGACCTTTACCATCTTTTACATGGTGAACTTTTGGATGAACTAACTTCGGTTTATAATACTATTTTGCAGACTCAAACTGTCCCTTTTGACATGACTACAGGAATTCTTATTTTTAAATTCAAGAACAAAGGTGATAAATTGGATCTATCTAATTGGAGGCCTATTAACCTCTTGAATAATGATTTAAAATTCTTTCCAAACTTTTGAACACAAGGTTGTTAACAGTGGCAAAGTTCTTGATTTCTCCAGCACAATCTTGTACTGTGTCTGGGAACTTGATAACAGATCAACTACTTTTATTAAGGGACATATTTTTTCATGATTCTGTTTCACTACTAGATGGATATGTGCTTTCCCTAGACCACAGGCAAGCCTTTGATAATGTGGTGCATGTCTTCTTATGGCAAGTACTACATCATTATGGTATTCCAGCCACTTTTATAGCTTGAATCCAAGCCCTTTACTGTACTGTCACTCTCCGCCCCTGTATTAATGTTTTTTTAGGCCCTCATGTTCCTATTAAAAAAGGTGTTCAGCAAGGGTGTCCGATCAGTCCCCTTTTATATGTCTTTAGTATAGATCCATTATTGAGGCTTCTTAATTACACACCCAGTATTGCCCCAGTATAGATATCTAATTTTATAGTTCCTTATACTGCCTTGGGCTATGTGGATGATGTAGTTCTTTTGGTCGGGAATACCCAGTCTGCTGAAATAGCGTTGACTGTTTGTACCACTTATGGTACATTCTCAGAAACCAGTTTGAACTTATTAAAAAGTACTGGGAAGCCTCTGGGTGGTCAGATTGTCCCTGTGGATCACATAACTGGTCTCTCCTATTCTTTGGGTCCTTTAAAAATCTTAGTTATTGGGCTGAGCTGAAGATGGCTGCTTAATTCTGCTACTCCTAGGATCACCAACTATCATCATCCATCCACTCCTACCCAGACATTCATTCTTTGCCAAATACTGGGTCTTTATTCTACCTGCATCACAGCTCAGCTCTGATATAGTATTTTTGCTATCTTGCAGTTATAGTATTTTATATCTGCAATCAGACAGTTGCTCTATTTCTGGCCTGCAATAATGGCAGACCAACCTTTGCAAAGCAGCTCTCTCAACAGAATTGAATCAATGTTTCAGCAATTAATCAATGAGTTAAATGACTTAAAAATAACCTCACAACAAAATGTTACTAATGTCCAATTGCTTGACCAAAAAATCTCTGCTACAGAACCTAAAACAATTCAAAATGAAGGCTCTGTTTTGGATCTGAAAGCTACAATCAGGGAACAGGATAGAATTATTAAAAATCTTAAGGACAAAATTGATGACATTGAAAACAGAAACAGACATAACAATCTTAGATTTCTGGGATTTCCTGAAGGTGCAGAGCTCGGGGATACCAGTGCACTTCTGAAACATGCGCTTCCAATGTTGCTTAAACTTCCTCCCAATCAAGACCTCACTATTGAGAGATCTCATCGTACTCTAAGCCCAAGGCCTGGTCCTACTCAAAAACCAAGGCCCATCATCGCCAGATTCCTGAATTATGCTCACACAGAATTAATCATCCAAAAAGCAAGGCAAGTGGGTATACTTATTTGACAGGATCATAAAATATCAATTTTTAGAGATTTCTCAAAAGAACTATCTAATAAACGCAGACTTTATAATCCTATCAAAACTGTTTTGCACCAGCGCGGTATTAAATTTGCTTTACGCTACCCAGCCACAATGCGTCTATTTCTGAATGATTCATTTAAAGATTTCCACACACATGAAACTTTATCAACATTCCTCAATATACCTCAAACTACACATACTATACCTATTGATTGTACTGCAGCCGACCTAAATATTGATCTGAATTCCTTCCAAGAGGTCCGTCAATCTCCAGTGAACATCTTTGAAACTAATCCAAAAACCATAGAAAGCCTGCACAAGCATAATTAAAGCTTCAGCTCCTGCCAAGAGTTTCAGCAGCATACAAAAAAAAGTCTGTTCAATCTCTGCATGCTAAACATTTATGCTGCTCGAATGATACTCCTTCTACGTCGGACCTGCAAACCGAAAAGCATGTTGACTTCTCCACTGCTCTTGTGTTGTCTAATAAATATACTCCACTATGGAAAGATTCACTCTTTTCTCATGAAGAATGCTGAGAAGATGATTTAGATCCACCTGCTGATACCTGTCCGAATGCCCTGCCTAATACCAATTCACCTAACTCCTCATGGGCAGAGCTGGTATCTAGTTCCCATCCAAATCAGCAGAACCTCCCAAAAGAAAAGAAAGAAAAAAGAACATAATCCATAATACTGCTTCTCAGATAAATGATCGTCACAAGCACTGACTGATAGGAGGTCCTGATAGTATTTGCGAGTATCTATATTAAGCCCCCGTAATCTCATATTAAAATATGTAATGCTATTACTCCCAGCTGGTTTGGTCTGAGTAAGGCTGTAAATCACACCGAAATTTCAAGGGTTGTATTTAGAGCTGCTTTTTTTTTTCTTTGCTTACTTGAAGTGCATCTGCATTTCCCAACGCATCTTGAAATACACCCATCACATCTGTTAATAGTGATGCATTAGATCTAATTATTGCCCCGAATCCCTCCTTGGTGGACCGGCGTTTTTTCCCACTAGCGCCTATGTAACTGATATGTATTCAGAGAAACCTGCACAGTTTACATCTAATCCAACTGCTCCTACCCAAGCCTCTACGCTTATGAATATGAAAGGAATTGTCTGGCTTTCTATATACGAGTCATTAGAGATGCTGGAATAACATCTCATTATCATTTACTTCGAATTTGTAAACAGGTCGGTTCTTCCACTCCGCTAGTGCTAACAGGTGTGCTGCACTTCAAAATGTTTCTCTACCACCTTCGTAGAGCACTTTGTGAAGAAGTCTAGGAGCCACTGACTGATGCTCTCACAAATCTGCGGTCTACATTTAATTCCCCTGTTTTCTTCTAGGTGAATCTGGTGACTGATTCCTTAAACCCCCTGAAAAAAGAAAACTAGGGGAGACTGAAGATCAACGTAATTATCATTGTATACTGGGTGCAGAACTGTAAGGTTCATTGATTGCCATGTACTGTATATCTGACTGTGCATGAACATTTATGTGTAGCCCTTCATTTTAGTACCACTTTTGGTTACTCCTTTTTTTTCACTTTTTCTTTCGTTCAAATGTGTTGCCTAGCTTAACCTATTAGAGCTTTCACACTCAGCTGGTTTGGAAGTATTAATCCTGTAAATCGCGTTTGAAACTTAGGGGCTGTATTTCTTTCATTCAATTGAATTTATAAGCATAGTCTTGCTAAAATTATCTAAATGTGTAAACCTATTTACCCGGATATATACCATTTCCCTTTTTTTTTTCTCTTTCAGGTTTTTTTCCCAGGCCCATAGGTGTGCTACTAGTCATCAGTTTATCAGTAAAATAAAAAAGTGAAACATAAAATATAACATATTGCCATGTATGTTTACTACATTTAAAGGCTTATTTTTACTTTATGAAGTGCTATATATATATATATATATATATATATATATATATTTACATAGTGGTTGTCTACATATTTTTTTTCAGTCCACCTACTACTTTAAGCTAATAGCACACATATATCACATATCCATTCTTTATTAAGCTCATATGGATGTTTATATGCCTTATAAGCCTTTATCTTTTGATTATGCTATTCAGGGATATGTGATGTTATTTTGGCATATTATTATTTTTATTGAACTAATTTGATATAGTTCAACATGATTATTATGTCTGGTTTAATTATTACTTAAAAAATGTTTTATGCATTGTTTTGGTATGATGCTTATTGGTTTTTCCCAGGGTTCTAGCTTAAATATTTGAGTGCTAGTCATAATAATTACTTATAAGATATTGTTACACATAGTTAATAACTTAGGAATATTGTGTAACCTTTTTCTTAAGTGTTTTCTACGTGTTTACACACCTAGTAGTGTGGTGAGAGAGTCTCAGGTATGTGCGACTCCTTCTCCTCTACACTTCACAAATGTTCTTACTGTAATATACAAGTTTTCGTTGTTTCTAGGAATATTCTCTCTACTATTCTATTCCTCTATCTCTCTTTAGTGAGACTCAATAGGCATATTTATCATATTATTCTGAATCCATATGTTCTAAGGATCCTGCTCACATTTGCACAACCTACTCATCTGCCTTTAGAACCTTTGACACCCTCTGACTTAATTTTTTATGAGTCCCTCCTTCCGATTTGTAATTTCCTATTTTACTGTTTACCATTATGAGCGATTTGATATTACACTCATGGAATGTTAAGGGACTCAATTCTCCTTGTAAGCAAAAACAAATACTTACCTACCTTAAGAAGCATAAAACACATATTGCTTTCTTACAAGAAACTAAACTTATGTCAGAGGATGTTGACAGGTTAAAAAAGGATCGGGTCAGTCAAGTATTTGCATCCTCTGCCTCCTCTAAAAAACAAGGTGTCGCTATTCTATTACATAAGTCTCTTAATTGGAGCCCAAAGAAAATTATTACGGACTCGGACAGCAGATGGATTATAATTCAATTATCTTTCACTACAGGTACATTTATGTTAGTTAATGTTTATGCCCCTAACTCTGATGCCCCTGAATTTTTTCATAACTTGGCTCAACAAATTATGATTAATAATAACAACAACTCACCTATTCTTATGGGTGGTGATTTTAATTTAACCTTAGAAGTATACCTAGATAGAAGTAATAAATCATATGATGCTCATCCATGAAGCATTAATGCCTTGACATTGCTAATGAAAGATCTGGGCCTTTCTGACATCTGGAGACTTTCCCACCCTGGACAACGTGACTATACATTTTATTCCCCATTACACAAATCTTACAGCGTATTGATTTTTGGCTTTCATCCCCTCTTATTACAGAAAACTATTAATACAGACATCCTTCCAATTACCATATCAGACCACTCTCTGTTAAGCTTACATCTACTTGGGGTCCACCCCTCTAAATCTCCTTCTTGGCGTTTTAGATCCACTTTACTGAGGGACCCAGAATTTATTCTCTAGATTACAGCCAGATTCAAGAATTTCTCTCATTTAATGATACCTCTGAGGTATCTCAAGGCAGATTTGGGAAGCATTAAAGCAACAATTAGAAGCAAAATTATTAGTTTTGCAGCTCATGAAAAAGTTAAAGAGCAACAACTAGCAAGATAGAGAATTCCCTTAAAGTAAAGAAACTCAGTACTATAAATCAAAAAACCCAATCGACTCACCATTACCTTCAAAATCCTCCAATTAAAATTAAAATAAATGAATTAATATCCAGGAAAGCTGAACTTGCCCTTTTAAGGCTTAAACATTGCTATTGGGAACAAGGAGACAGATGTGGGAAGTTGCTTTCTTATCAGCTAAAACTCAGCAGATGGAGAGATATAATGCTGGTTTGATAGACCCATCAGGCAAATTTATACAGACAACCTTACAATAAATCATATTACGTTCTTTCTACCAGCAACCATATTCTCATCAAAATTCAGTTTTCTAATCAAATACATGATTTTCTCAATAAACTGCATCTTCCTCACCTCTCTCATCAAGATATGGCCATACTGGATGAACCCTTTACCCTACAAGAGATCCAAACATCACTATCATCTTTAAAAAATGGTAAATCCCCTGGGAGTGATGGTTTACCTGTCGATTTCTACAAATTCCTATCTGGTACTCTTTGCCCTTTACTGCTTAAGGTCTATTTGGAAGCATTTTCCAATGGTAAACTACCCCACACTATGACCGAGGCTATTATTACTGTTTTACCAAAAAAAGATAAAGATCCTTCTCTTCCCTCAAGTTACAGACCGATATCACTACTCAATACAGACGGGAAAATCTTTTCTAAATTATTAACCCTCTGCTTAGATTAATTAATTTCAAAACTTATCCATCCTTCTCAAGCCAGATTTATTAAACATAGAACTGGTTCTGATCATCTTTGTTCCTTGTTTAATTTAATCTGCAAAGCAAAAACTCTTAAAACACCAGCCACGGCTATAGCCATTGATTTTGAGAAAGCATTTGATTCCCTTAATTGGAACTATTTATACCAAGTTTTATCACATTTTGGTTTTACTAATAACTCTGCGCCTATATCAAATTATTGTACACTCTCCCTTCTGCTCGAATTCTGACTAACACAACCATATCCCCCTCCTTTCATCTTGCAAGAGGCACTAGACAGGGCTGCCCCTTATCACCATATTTGTTTATACTTGCCATGGAGCCTCTCTCTGCAGCTCTTCATCAGTCCTGCATAATTAAAGGCATCCCTGTTGGTAACTCTTGCTACACTTCACTATCTTATGCAGATGATTTTCTTATTCTCCTAGAAAATCTCCAATCTTCAGGGCAACCTTTAGTTAAACTTCTTAACAAATTCACCTTTATCTCAGGACTAGCTCTAAATCTTAATAAATCTGAAACTCTACCATTAAACACCCTCTGTAAATCCTACATGAATGATCCTTTGGGCTTCCTCTGGGCTCCTCAAGGTATCTAATATCCAGGTATTCGGATCATCCCAACATTGGATAAAGTTTGGGATGCTAATTTCTCTGCTTTACTAACTAACATTAAAAATATATTTGACAGATGGAAATTGCTTAATCTTACCTTTAATGGGAAAATTTCTGCTATTAAAATGACAATAGCTCCAAAAATATTGTATTTTTTTTCTAATATACCTCTAAAACTTCCCTCTTGCTTCCTCATTAAAATCGATAATCTAATAGGAAATTTTATTTTGGATGGCAAAATCCCACGATTTAGTCGTAATAAACTTAGATCACATTGGTCAAGAGGTGGATTTGACCTCCCTTGGTTTCAGGCCTACTTTTGGGCTTTTCGTGCAGCCCAGACTATCAAATGGTTTATTCAATCTGATGCCAATTCACCTTTATGGGTTAATATGGAAGCCTCTCTTTGTGCTAACAATATTGTTATTTCTTTTCTTTATAATCCCATCCCGTCCAAATTAAAATCTCACCCCACTATAGTACCATCCATGTTCTACTGGAAAATAATTCATAAATATCTCAAATCAAATCCTACCCCTCTTGGTTATGCTGATATCTGGGGAAATAGCGAAATATCTCTTGAAAACCGTCCAATCTACTGTCGATCCTGGAAAAATAGAGGCATACTTTTATTAAGAGACATACTTGAACCCCATACATTAAGAATAAAACCCTATTCTGATCTATGCACTCAATGGAATCTTCCTCACCAGGATTTTTGGAAATATCTATAGCTTTGCACAGCATGCACTTATTATTTTTCATTATTACCAAATCAATCCACATGATCAACACATCTCCAAATGGATAAAAACAACATATAAATTGAATAGTGTCATCTATAAAGTTATTAGAGAATCACTACGGACCAGTCCATTAGTGCAAAAAATAAATGGAGCAACTTATTACACTATAACATTACAAATGAGCAATGGCATAGGTGTTGGCTTTCTTGCCACAGATCTTTTAATGATAAATGTAGCTCACTCATTCAGACTAAAATTCTTCATTTATGGTATAGGACCCCAACTGTATTGCATAAAATGAGATTAACGGATAATGACAACTGCTGGCGATGTAACTCACCTAATGGCAATTTACTTCATATTTTATGGGATAGTCCCTCCATATGAAAATTTTGGCATCAAATTCATATATTTGCAATGAAAGTGACTGGTCAGCCCTTTGTATTAGATCCTAAACACTGTATACTTGGTATTTTTGACCCTCATCCCTATAATATTCCCCAATACTTGAACAGATGGTTAACCATACTTTTTTCTTCTAGCTAAATGTAGTATACTTATGAATTGGAGATCTAATATAATCCCCACTCTCCCTGATATTCTTAATCATTTATCTCAATATGCCTCCCTGGATCGTATGACACACATTTCTCTCAACCGACTCAACATATATAATAAATGTTGGCAGGAATATTTTAAATATTTGGATTCATCTAGCCAATCTGGCACTTAAAGTATGGGTTGAAATACTTTATATAATATCTCTCTCTCTCTCTCCTTTTATTGATATCCCCCGTTTCCTCAGATTGTGATCTCGCTTTTTCTCTACTTACTTGATACTCTCTTCTCTTTGCTATTTCTTCCTCTTCTCTTGTTTTCTTAATCTTTTCTATATAAGCTTTAGTGGCATTCTAACAATATATCCATTGCAGTAATGTACAACTATGACTATTCATATCTCCTCTTTTACCTTATACTTCTTCTATTTTTACTGTATATTATGTAGTGCTAAGCCTTTTTTTCATTATAATATTGTAATTGCTCTAGTTTAGGTAGTTCATCCATAATTACTCTATTACCATTGAATAGTCTTTTTTTTCTCCTTTGTTAGATGTTAAGCTACTTAGTTTATCATTTATATAACCTTATATAGTATTGTTATAGGATATACTTGTTGTTTGTTTATCTTTTAAATACTTCAATAAAAAGATCAACTGCAAAAAAAAAATCTTAGGTATTGAGTATGGGTCGTCCCAAATGGATATTGCTAACTGGGACAAGAAATTGTTACTTGGATCACACATGGTTCAGAACTGGAATAAGACTAAAATGAGTTATTGCAAACGTGTTTATTTGATATGAACTTACTTGGTACCTCTTTGTTTATTTCTTAGTTCCATTTTTCCTGTTCCCAAGACAAGAGAATTTAAATTATATAGTTTATTTTTCCAGACCTTCTGGGGCAGTCGTCTGAATTCCATCAAGAGAAATGTATTATATTTATCTCGCAATCAAGGTGGACAACAAATGATTAACCCTGTCTTGTTTTTTTTCTGTTAGTTTTTGTATGCTAATTTGAAACCTTTGTTTATTTCTCCTGACAAATACTGGTGTGGTCTTTTTATTCAAACCATATCACCCTGGTTTGTGGCTTGGGATTTGGGTCAATTACATTGTATTAAATAGGGAGCCACATCTCCTATGTATTTGTGTGAGGTCTTTGTCAAACTTTGGTCATGGGGGATCACTAGTAGACTTGGGATCTCGAAATCAAAAAAGCAGTTATATGCAGTTGTTATGGAGAATCATTTTAGTGAATCGGGTGTCTTTCCAAAATGTCCGGTGCCACATAAAGAAGCCTTATTAATCACTCTGAATGAGAGAAGAATCCCGCAAAAATGTAAAGATCATCACTGGCTTAATTGTCATGAGAAACTGAATGTTAAGGCTAATCAAAAGAATAAACGGGTGGAGGAACGTATTTGTTCTAGACCTCAGTGCATTACTCAACCTGAAACCCTTCTGCATTTGTATTTTACTTGTACTTATATTGTTGATTTTTGGAAAATCATATATGACAAGTCCAGTTTGTCCTTTTTTTTTTACAGCTTACAAATCCTTCACTTATGTATGGTAGTTATCCTAGTAACTGGGATATTTGGGACAAAAGTACATTGACTGTAATTTTTACTATTATCAAATGGTTTATTTGGCATTCTAGATGTTTGTTCACTCTTCAACAGCATGAACTTTCTTATCATGATTTATATGGTAATATTTTCAAATCCCTACAGGGCATGTATTTCTCTGAAACTAAATGTCTCAGTAGGATCCGCTTGCTGGCTCTTTGGTGGAATTTGCCCTGGATTATGGATAATGACCTTCCGATTACTTGAAGACTCTAGTCAAAGCTTGTTTTTTCCTTTTCTTGTGTTTATTTAGAAGGTTTCTATGTGACCTGATTGCAATTTTGTTGATGTATATGATTTTTGTTTGTATTGTATGATTTCTTTAATAAAGTCTTCCCCTACTCTTTTCGATAAGTGCCATGGGATCTCTAACATCCACCTGAACTATAACCAATCCAGACAGATGGGACCTCAGTTTAACGTCTCATCTGAAAGGCGGCACCTCAGAAATGCAGAACCCCTCTCATGCTGCACTACAGTGTCAGTACTGGGATATTAATCCAAGTGCCAGATGTGGGAACTGAACCCACAGCCCTCTGATCTCCCAGCCTCAGAGGCGAGTGTGCTACCTACTGAGCCACTGACACTGTGTATAGGGTAGGAGGGAGTCGAGAAGAAGTAGGCAGGCTAAAGGGCCATTGTAGGTGGGTGGGAAAGTGTGAGGTGGATGCGATGGAGGGCCTCATATCTGAAAGTGCCATTAGAGAGGAGAGGGAGGGAGGGTGGGTAAGACAGTGTGGTGTGGGGGGGTAAGGGGTGAGTAAGTGATGAGAGTGGGGGAAACCGATGGCAAAAAAGTGGAGCTCTAAGGGAGGTTACAGGACCATGCCCAATTATAGCCTGTTTGCTCAGATTTTCAATGAAGGAACATCTCTGCCAAATACTGAGGGACCAGGGTGAATTATTTTGGAAAGGGGCACATATATCTGTTTATTAGAATTTCTCCCAGGAGGTTGTGCAGTCCAGAAAAGCTTACAACCCCATGAAGGTGATGCACTGGGACAACGGGATATCTTCCAGAGTCAAAGGGCTGACAAACTTATGTTCTACAAGGAACAGCCAAACGCTCAAGGGGCAATTACCCACTGAACTTGCTAACATGGTGCAGAGACATTGACCAGACTTGCATCTGAGGACCACAAACCCCAGAAAGCTCTGGGATGAGCATGAAAGACATCCTCACAGCAACCCATCAAGTCAAAATGGCAGGAACAGTCACAGAATAACCAAACAAATGCAAGCACAGATCAGTGGAGAAATGCACACTCCCCAATGCCAGGAACACCCAGCAGTCATGGAACGAGATACAGAGGGTCTTGAGCTGGGTTACAACAGTTGTAGCAGTTGGAGATCCAGGAGCCTCTGACCTCACCAGTCTAGTCTAGAAGCAGTGCTGACATCAACCCCAGTGAAAGCTACACAAGCAATCCCGAGGCTATGGAAACAATTAAGAAGATTGATGGAGATTATTACTTTGCAGAGCAAGGCAGACAAAGTGGAGGACCCCCAGTCCTGGGCCTCACTGACTGAAGAAATTTCAGACATGGATGGCATAATGGTGGCAGAAGCTTACCTGGTTCCTGGTGACAGGACATTTGCAGAAGTAGCGGCAAGTTCCGTCACTTGAAACCTCGAACTTGGCCATTCGGATTTCTTTAACTGATCTCTTCTGAGGGAGTGGTTGCTTGTGGATAGGGAGAAAGACTATATCCTTTTCATGTTTACAAAATCTCTCATTTATATGCTAGACATGCTTACTTATAGAGGTGGAGGAGGGTCATGATATTACTACCAAGATCAGGAGAAACAATGGTAGATGGTGTAAATGCAGCATGGGGTGGGAAGAGAGTGGGACTGAATAGACCCCAGTGCAATACCAGCCATTGGGCAGCACAGTTCAGTAGACCCTTCGGTACAGATCGGAGGATGACTCTATCCCCCCACTCACAAGAATATGTGCCTGCTGATGCATTTAGGGAAACCAGTCAAAAGGAATAGAATATGTGCAGACTTGTGCATTGTGGCTGCACAGGGAAATGGCAGGATGGGGTTAGGGAGGAGCGTGGGCTGATTTTTGATTTTAATAAACCACTTATTCCTGAATATGGCAAGATGGCACATATGGGGGAGTAGGTCATCTCTTACTCCCTCCTATAGGGACAAGAAATCCCAAGGCCCTGAAGAGAGACAAAACTAGGGTCCCCCCCATGGTCAACAACACACCTCGCATAGCATCCTATTGACACGGCTGTGTCAAAATGGGAATTGTGAGAGAGATAGGGAATGCAGGGTCTCCTGAGGAAAGAACAATTACAAGTAGGGTCCTAAAACAAGGTCACCTAGAGATGATGAAAGCCGAACTGCAACAACAAGACTGGACTACAGTCCTTTCCTTCTGCAGTGTTGATACCGCACTGGAGCAATTTATCTTGATATTCAGTGAGGTCTGCGATCAGCATGCCCCACTGAAGAAGTGAAGAATAAAGGGTAACAGCAACCCATGGCTCACATCACAGCTTCTTGAGACCATGAAAATTAGGGATCATCTGTGGCATATAGCATGGGCAACAGGTAAATATGCCAACATTCAAACCTACAGAAAGGCCCACAATGACTGTACTAGGCTGATACATGCTGCAAAAAATCAATACTACAATGAAGCCCTCACCCGCTCTTGGGGTGATGGTAGAAAATTCTGGACAAACCTCAAAGATGTCACTGGCAAGGATAGCAAGGCTACCCCTTCAATGTTTTTTATAGATGGCGTACTTACCACAGACTCTGCAACAATTGCAAACTCATGCAACACATCTTTTATTGATCTAAGTAGTATTCTACCACTTGACTTCTTTCACAAGTCAAACCTCACTGCCAATGCAGTGCCCCTAGACACAACTCCCCATCATTCACCATTTCTCTTTAGAACAATCTCTTTTGCAGAAGCCAGGAAATACTTTCAAAAGATATATGGGAAGACCAGGCATTGTGGTGACTCCCTGAACCTTAAATTTGTTGCTCTAACTTTGGAAGAAATACTCGTCTCACTGACACATGTCATCAATGCCTTACTTAGACTCTCAGAGTATGCACAACTTTGGAAATTGGCTTTAGTGACTCCAGTGTTGAAGAGTGGTGATCGCTCCAGTCAGGGAAATTATTGACCAATCTCAATATTACCTCCTTTATCAAAGGCCCTGTAAAAGATAGTTGCTGATCAGCTGGTATAATTGCTGGAGAAGTACAACTTACAGTGTCCTCAACAGCACGGGTTTCACAAAGGACACAGCACAACCACAGCCCTGCTGGAATTCACCAGATCTATTCACAATTACCTGGATCGTGGCACGCTAGTCGGTGCTACTTTCATAGATGTCAAAAACATTTGACACAGTTAACCATGACCTGCTAGCTGAGCAGCTCAAAGTTATCTGTCTTTCACATGATACCATATATTGGTTCAAGAGCTACCTCTCAAACTATTTGCAACAAGTCAGGATAGATAACACCCTCTTGGACAGCACCCCAGTTTGCTCAGGGGAACCCCAAGGATCAATACTGGGTCCATTATTGTTCAGCATATTCCTTAACCAACTCCCACTCACCTGTAACTGTCAAACTCTGATCTATGCAGATGACGGCGTACTGCTCACAAGTGACACTGACTCTGAGGCCTTGGAACATACTATGCAGAGCAGTTTTACTATAGTTGAATGCTGGTTTAAAAACAAAAAACTTATCATGAACTACTCGAAAACAAAGACTGATGTTTTATAATCCCCAGAACAGAAATCGAACTTAACCCCTTGCCATAACAAATGATGCTGATGCCCCTATTGAACTTGTCCAACGATTCAGGTATTTGGGAATCACAGTTGACAGCACTGTGTCTTATGCCTACCATATTGACAACATTGCAAAGGCAGTCAATATTCGAATTGGCCTACTCCACAGGCATAAACATAGCTTAACCCCTGAGGCTCTCAACCTTGCCATTCTCAGCTCAGTAGTCTCTCTCGTGGATTATGGTTTAGTAATCTATGGATCTGCAATGGACACTGCCCTCCACCTTATTACAGTCGCCCTTAATAAAGCATGTCATCTCTCCTCTGGCTTCGACTGATTTGCTCATACATTAGATCTCTATGCCTGTGCTAATTTGCTCCAGTTCATGGGTCGGCTTATGTACCAGACATGCCTGCTGGCAAAAAAAGTGAGAATGGGCCTCATGCCTGCAGGGGTGCAGAAACTTCTCTCCTCTTTGGAGAGCAGCTGTCCCACCAGAAGCTCAGAAAGTGCTGTCTTCAGTATTCCTAGATGTCGTATCTCCCTAGGCCAAAAAGCCTTTGCCTTCAGGGCTCCTAAACAGACCAACACTCTTTCATCTAACATCTTTTCCACTATCACTCTAGGACACTTTAAACATGAGCTCCTAAACTACCTGGTTGATAGATCAAGTTGTGACTGCTCTCCTTTTGCACTGCCTTGACAACAGTAATGAATCTAATCAGTGCCCCCGCCCAGCCTCCTGTTCTAAATGCCAATCACTCTCTCTCCCCCAGGGTATACAGGCTGCCTTTGTCATCTCCATTCCACCCTCCCCTCACCTATTGCCCTGTCTCTTCTTTCATCCATCTGCCCTTTCCCTCAGCCACCTGCTCTGTAACCTGCAATTTAGCACTGGTATCTGTAGAGAAAAATACAACAAAAATGTTGCAGGTGATACCTTTTATTGGACTAACAAAATTGTTTTTAAGACTAGCTTTTGAGAGGTGAAAAGTGAAAAAACAGCTGAGCAGTGTGACAGATATAAAGCTTGGATGTGGATTTGAAGCCTAGGCTAGCAGGTTACAGATCAAAGCATTGCAGTCAATTTGCACCTCTTACAAACAGGAAGACTAATTTTCACTGGAGTGTGTCTGTTGGAGAGAACAACTTGTAAGATCAAAAGGCTGCCTAATTTTACTCTGACTCTGGACCATTAATTGACATTTCTAAAAAGTCAAGGCATAAAGAAAATACATACCACTGTCTTAAAAAGGTACCTGTTAAAACAACCAGATGGTGCTGATGTGAGGGTTTAAAAAGAAACTCAGAAGCACTGCTTTAAGCATAACTACTGGTAGAGTATTAGAAAAAAAAAACAACATCTTTATTAAGTCCTTTTTCTTTAGTGTCAAAATATTGTATCATTTTTATTTCAAATGTTTTCCGATCCTGGCAGTTTTTGAAGTTCCCTTTTAGCACTCTGATAGTAAAATCACTGGTGGAGTGACCTGGTCTAGAAAAATGTTCCCCTACTGACATATTTTCATTTTTATGGGTAACTGTGAATCTGTGGTGATTCATTCTTGTTTTGAGTTCCTGTCCGGTTTCACTAATATAGCAGCCTTCCTCACATTTTCTGCATTGTATCATGTATACTATGTTACTAAAAGAACAGGTATACGAGTTTTGGATCGTAAATGTTTTTCCATTGTGACTGACACATGTCTCAGGAGAGATGTATGTACATAGTTTGCAGCGAGGTGCTTTGCATGGTTTTGTACCTTAGTCACCTAGCTGGCGCTTAGAAGAAAGTTTGCTTCGCACCAGTTTCTGCTTCAGGTCTGGTGGCTGGCTAAAGGTAAGCAATGGTGGAGTGGGAAATATATTTTTTAGAGTTTCATCTTCAGGCAGTAGTGGCTGTAGATCTTTAATTATTTTCTGTAGTTTTTCTAGTTCTGGGTTGTAGGTTACTACCAGAGGTGTGCGATCAGATGTTCTCTGTGGCTTGTACCATAGTAGTTCTTCACTAGACCTACAGAGTGCAGAATCGATATTCCTGTCAATGGAGCTGGTTTTATATCCCTTCTGTCTAAAAGCTTCTTTTAGTGTAATAAGGTGTCTGTCCCTGTCATCTTGATTAGAGCAAATGCGATGGTACCGGATGGCCTGGCTGCGTATAATGGATGTTTTGGTATGAGAGGGATGGTAGCTCGAGCTGTGCAGGTAACTACATCTGTTTGTAGGTTTTCTGTGCACAGTTGTTTGCAGTGTTCCATTTTTAGTGTGATTCTGGTATCCAGAAAATGCACACACTTTGAGTAATTTATCTGGAATTTAATGGAAGGATGGAAGTTACTGAAGCTGTCAAAAAAATTATTTAAGTTTTCCTCTCCTGCTGTCCATATGATAAAGATATTATCAATATATCTATAGTATTTTAATGGTTTATGATGTTGCATGCTGAGGAATTTTTCTTCTAGATCTGCCATGAACAGATTGGCGCACTGTGGTGCCATCCTGGTGCCCATAGCCGTTCCCATATTTTGAAGGTAAATGTCGGTGTTGAAGCTGAAATAATTGTGTGTAAGGATGCATTCCATAAGTTTTGCTATCACATCTGGAGGATATTTGCTCTCCATGGTGTCTTTTTGCAGGTATTCATAGCATGCCATTATGCCATCTCTGTGAGGGATGTTGCTATAAAAGGATTCAACATCCATTGTGACCAAAACAGTGTCAGGTGGTAACTGGTCTATACTGTGCAGTTTGTTTAGAAAGTCTGTCGTATCCTGTATGAAGCTGTTTGTGTTTTGCACCAGTGGTTTGAGTATACCTTCTATGAGTTCAGAGTTCCCCTCAGTTAATGTGTCAATTCCAGATATAATTGGTATGCCAGGGTTTCCAGATTTGTGATTTTTTGGTAATGTGTAGAAAGTTCCTAGTGCTGGCCTTTTTGGTATCAGATTTTCCAGTTCCTTAGGTGTATGTTCTGGAAATGTGCTGATTAGTTGTTTCAATTCTTTCATGAATTTCTTTGTGGGGTCTGCAGTTAGCTTCCTGTAGTAGGTGTTGTCTGAAAGTTGTCTGTAGCCTCCCTGTATGCAGTTGGTTGTAGCCATGGTCACAACTGCACCCCCCCTTATCAGCTCAGCAGATTTAATGGTGATGCTTTTATTGTTTTGTGGGCTGTCGATTGCTTTTCTTTCCAAAGGTGAGAGGTTGTATAGAATTTTCCTCTGTTTGCTGGAGATTTGTGAATGAACCCTGTGTCTAAACTGTCTATATAGTTGTCCAGCTTAGGGTTACGTCCACTCAGTGAAGTAAAGTGGGAGACGGGAGTGCTTCTTTTTGTGGTTATAACTCCTATCAGATGAGACCTCTTGATTGTGGAAGAATTCTCTCAGTCATAGCCTTCTAAAGAATTCCTCTAGGTCTGAGTACGGTTATATTTCATCAAGTTTTGAAGAGGGGCAGAATGTCAGACCTGTAGAGAGAACTGACATTGCTGGCTGTGATAGCCGATGGCTAGAGAGGTTAATTATTCCATTGGACATGCTCATCCAATTGTCAGTCCTAGTGAGGTCTGATTCAGTGTTCATTGTGGACCCATATTGTGTAGGGTATATATTCACATCCATTTGGCAACTGGTGCAAGGTAGAGTCCTCTGTGTGCTGTATAGTTTTAATTCCAAGAGGTTGAATGTCTAAGGTTCCATCTGAGGCTGACTGTTGTGTGCACTGTGAACTGGGCTCCTCTCCAGTCTGCGTTGTATTGGAAGCAGTCCAAAGGAAGGTAAGGTCATCATCAGTTTCTATGTCACTGTCATTAATGGTCCAGAGTCAGAGTAAAATTAGGCAGCCTTTTGATTTAACAAGTTGTTCTCTCCAACAGACACGATCTAGTAAAAATGAGTCTCCCTGTTTGTAAGAGGTGCAAACTGACTGCATTGCTTTGATCTGTAACCTGCTAGTCCAGGCTTCGAATCCACATCCAACCTTTATATCTGTCACACTGCTCAGCTGTTTTTTCACTTTTGACCTGAGGAAGAGTTTCACCTCTTGAAAGCTTGTCTTAAAAATAATTTTGTTAGTCCAATAAAAGGTATAACCTGCAACATTTTTGTTGTTTTTTTTCTCTACATTGTTGACTGGACTAACACAGCTGCCACATCTCTTTTTTTTTTACAAGCACTGGTATCTGCAAACTTTGTATGTAGACTGAGTATCGCTCCCCTACCCTCTTCATACAATTGTTGTCTCCCCCCACCCAGTATCAGGAAGTAAACTTGTTTTTGTTCCCTAATTTGTGCTTTCCTAGTGTATATTGTCTATTATTGGAAACTTTATATAATGTCTGACACAGGATGGTTCTCCCTCCTATTTACTCTCTGTAATTTCTCTTGTTAAACTGTAGCTATGCACCCTGATGTGGAACATATGTAATGAGCTTGTTCTCAAAGGTGTTAATCTGAGATCACAATAAATAAATAAATAAATAAATACATAAATAAATAAAAAAAGTGTTCCCCAGTCAGCTGGTGTGTGACATGGGAGATAGCATTCTACCCTTCCTATACTCAATCAATCAATCAATCACTTTATTTAACCAGGCATAAACATCATTGAGGAAGCTCATTTTCAAGGTGGTTTTGGGCATTAATACAATACAGTACACTTCATAAGATTACAATTACAGTGGACAATGGTGCAAAAAAAAAAAACGTTGTGAAGGTGCCGGTCAATATGGGCCTATACATACAGGTCAACATAATTAACATGCAAAGGTACATAATGATAAGCTTTACTGAAATGAGAAGAGACAGCAATCCCATATAGTCTCCGCTAAGTAAGAGCTCATACCTAAATGATAAAAAAGGAGGTATTAAGGAATAAGGTAGAAATTGGGGTGAAAGAGTAGGCAGCCAAAAGGGAGGCCAGAATAGGTAAAAGGCAGAGAATAGGCAGGGCCATCTTGGATTAAGGGAGCTAGGCTTGTAGGTCCTAGGTTTCTGTTGTTAGGAATGTGGGGTGGATGAGATACTTAGGCGAAGGATTTGAGAGTGGCAACCGGGGCTTGGGGTCATCGGCGTCTGAAACAGTTGCATGATTCCTTCAGATAATCCGTTAATAGAACATTGAATGTGAAAATGCTTGGAAGTGAGGATAATTTTAATGAGTCTTGCATAGTGTTCCAAAGTGATGGAAGTGAGAAGTTGATTGCTGCTGAGCCAAGGGTAGTTTTCACTCTAGGAATCTGGAAGCAGATTAAGGAGAAGCATCTCAGGCCATAGGAACCTTTAGCCCGTTTGAAGATGTTCGAGATGTATGCAGGGAGGTTATCAGATATTGCTCTAAAAAACCAGAGGAGAGCATTTTTTTTTCTTCTAGTTGAGAATGAGGTCCATCCCGAAACCTGGTATAGATGACAGTGATATGTACTACGGGATAGATTTAAGATAAATCTTATAGGCCCGTGGTAAAGGGTGTCCAGTTTGTTTAGCATCATTGATGGGCAATGACTGTAAAGGAAGTCAGCGTAGTCCAGTATAGGTAGGAATGTAGTTTGTACTAGTCTCATTCTGGCTTCTAATGTGAGTAGGTGTTTAATGCGATAGAATAAACCTAATCGCTGTCTTAGTTTCTTTGAGGTTTCATTTAAGTGGCACAGAAAGTTGAGCTTGTTATCCAGCCAGAACCCTAGGTATTTAAAGGTATCAACTACTTCAAAGGGTTCATCTAAGAGTGTTCGGATCTGTGTGATATATGGACATCTGGAAGTAGACTTTGGTGAGAGAATCATTGCTTTAGTCTTTTTGGCATTGAGGAGGAGCTTATGAGTGAGATGGTTGTATTGGAGGGTGACAAAGTCTTTCTGTAAGTGCTCATGGGCCAGATCCAAGGATGAATTTGTGGTATAGAGTACAGTATCATCTGCGAATAAGTGCACATTTGCTGTGCCCAGCTGCAAGTCTAGATTATTGATGTATATTGCAAAGATGATAGGGCCCAGCATCCAGCCTTGTGGGACTCCTCGTAACAAGGATTTTTGTGGGGACAGATCTCCTATGGCTTTGACTTGTTGTAACCTATTGGTTAGGTAGCTGGTGACCCATTTAATGGTAGAACTATCAAGTCCTGTACATATAAAGGATGGTGCTCCCCTTCAATTCCCACAATCCATGAGATACAAACTCCCCATCATTGATACTTCACTTTCTCCCAGACCCTGCAGATGCCGAAGAAGGGCCTTTGGGGTAAGAATTGCTCCCCATCATCCGGTTGGTTATGGGTGCATGAGAGGTTGCAATGCCTGCATATTAACATGATTAGGTGCTGGAGGAAGGGTGGATAGTGGTTCACCTGGCTGGCATTCCCATCAACATTACAGGAGGATGGGACGGGTCAGTACTCAGATCAGATCCAGACCACCACTCTTGTAGAAATTTTCAGTGGCAGAGCTGACTGGGTAAATCTCAGTCTTTCTGCTCTCACTGTTTGAATGGTTCAAGTGTTTCATCATTTTTTTTGTTTAGTTCTAATTCAGGTTACTGTGGTTACATTTTAAAGTTAATCAAGTAAGGAATAAGTAATAGTGTTACCATCCTTGATTAACTGTGTTCTAAATCCAGCTGTTTTTACACAATTGTTGACAGTTTTTCAACACAGTTTAGGGGCCTAGTGGCCTGTTAGTTGCACAGGCTACACTCTCCAGTGGTACACAAAGTCTTCTGGCAAGCACCCTGGAGTGATTCTGCTGCCTAGATTAACCTCCCGTCTGCTTACAGGTAAGCCTCATTCCCAGCTCTCCATGCTCAGAGGTCACCCTTTCTAATTCTGTACTTCAGACAGAACCAGTTGGGAGGTAAGTGCCAAACTCACGGGTCTAACAGGTAGACACTTGTACCCAAGATTACCTCCGTTGTGTCTTTCTTAGGGACAAGCCCTCTACCCCCCCGTCACATAGGGTTGTGGTGAGGGAGAACAACTATCACACCCCCTCTTACTTTTCCATATGATGTCCCATCTCACTGGGAATACATAATGGCCACAGATAACACCAATCAAAGGGCCCACGGGGTTAGGTGCATCTCCTGGAATGTAAACGGGTGGAATCATCCAGTTAAGAGGAATAAGGTTCTGCAGCATCTGAAACACATCAAAGCAGACGTAGAATTTTTGCAGGAGACCGACCTCACACCAAAGTACATTTCCTGGGTTACTTAAGAGCTGGGTAGGGCAAGTCATTTATAGTTCAGCTTCTACTAAATCCAAAGGGGTAGTGGTGTTAATCTACAAGGCATTGAAATGGCCCTTTGCACCAGCTCCCCACCCACCCTCCTGCCCGATCTGGGCTGTTTTTTCATATAGATACTTGTGATCACATGATCACTGGATATTTACGAAGTGTCTAGCTCTCCATTAGCAAGCTATAAGACTCCACCACTAGAGGGCTTCTTCTGTTCTGGTTCTACAAATGCAGAGACCAGCAGGAAAAGAGTATCATCTCTCTCCCATAGGGTGCTCCATACCACCAAGTCATCCAGGAGTGCTTCATAAGCATGCTGCCTGCTATTAAATCATCGGGTACTCTGAAGATGGGAAATCCTCAGTAATTTCTGCAGTTCAAATTGGATCTAATCTGCTAAAAAGAATCTTGAACCCCAGTAATTTCTGAGTCACAAATTGGATCTAATCTTCTAAAAAAAATTTTGGACCTCAACCCAGCTCCTCCAAGTCAAATACTAGCCATTAAACTGCTATTAGGTGCACACAAAAAGAACCTTACTGTTATCTCAGTCTATATTCCACCTAAGCAGACTGCAACAGATTTCAAGGCCCTGATGAAATGCCTGAGTACACTGAGCCTAAACACAGAAACGGTTCTGCTGGGAGACTTCAATATCAACTCATGTACACATGTATATGTGTCTTCTGTTGGCACACTTTGCAGACTGTGTGAGAGGCCTTTAGGCACCATGCATTTCTGCTTAAATTGAACCAGCATAATATTCTGTGGTGATTTGCATATACAGCTCATGATGCTTTGCATTATGGGGGTATGTGTGATTTTGTATTTCTTTTCAACATCAACTGGCTCTCCACAGCCACGGACCAAGTCAAAGATACATTCTCAGCTGTTCACGTCTCACAAATGGTTAAGGAACCAAGCAGACATAACTCTAAAACCAGAATGGGGACACTACTGGACTGGGTGCTCTCAAACCACCCAGAACATATCACAAACACTATAGTCCTCCCTGACACAATGAGTGACCGCTCTCCTGTTAAGTGCCTTTGGTCCAATAAATTCTGTAAACTATGGGCCAGATTTTTAACTAACCGGGTGCTTCTCAGAGGACACCTCGAACTGCTAAAATCTGACCTCAAGCACCAAGACTGGTCGAACCTGTATACCACTAGTGATGTGGATACTGCACTGGAGCAGTTCATTATCAAATTTGATACTGTCTGTGACAAACATGCACCCTTAAGAACAATGAAGATCAAAGGAGCCCACAACCCGTGGATCACACCTGACTTAATCCAGTTACTCAAGTCGAGGGACCAACTCTGGTACAAGTCATGGGCCATAGGACCCAAGCCAACATACAGAGTTATAGGAACACAAGAAATGAATGTACTAAAGCAAAACAGAATGCCAAACGCTCCTACTACATGGATGCTTTAGCTAGATCATGGAATGACAGTAAGTCATTCTGCTCCAACCTCCAAGATATCACAGGAAAGACCCAAAAAAACACCCTTGAAGGCACCCCAACACTGGATCCTCAGCTCATAGCAAATGCCTTTAACAATGCATTTACAGACCTGTGTAGTGTCCTCCCATCTGACTTCTTCAACCCCACCACCCCAGCAGACCACCCAAGAGTGCCTGAACATACCCCTGGGCATCCGCCATTCTATTTCAAGTCAGTTACAAAAGGAGAAGCCAGAAAACACCTTGAAAAATGCTATGGAAGTCAAGCTATAGCGGGGACTCACTGGACCTAAAATTCATACACCTAACCCTGGATGCAGTACTTGAACCCTTGACCAAGAAAATCAACCTATCCCTCTGCCACTCACAATTTCCCCAAAAGTGGAAGTCTGCAACAGTGACCCCTGTGCACAAGAGTGGTGACCAGACTCTGCACAGTAACTATAGACCAATGTCTATCCTCCCTCCACTCTCCAAGGCGCTTGAAAGAATAGTGGAGGACCAACTGGTTGAGTACCTGTACCACTACAATCTCTTAAGTAATCAGCAACATGGATTTAGGAAAGCACATAGTACTGTCACAGCCTTACTGGAGTTAACTGGCTTTATTCATCATGCTCTGGATCAAGGAAGCATGGTAGTGGCTACATTCATAGACTTATCCAAGGCCTTTGACACTGTGCATCATACCCCTCTTCTTGATCAACTCACTGTCATCAGGCTCTCCACTGAGGCAACGAGATGATTCGGCAGCTATCTAACAACAGTTCGCAGCGTGTCAAGATTGGCAACGTCCTCTCTGAACCCAGACCTGTCCGCTCAGGTGTCCCACAAGGGTCAATCCTTGGCCCGCTCCTTTTCAGTATATTCAATAACAAACTCCCCGACTCCTGCCATGGTCACATACTCCTGTATGCAGATGATGAGGTCATTTTTACCAGCAACTCTCAGCCTGAATGTCTGGAGGATGCCCTACAATATGGTTTTACTTCAGCTGAGAAATGATTTGAGCAACACAAACTTATTATGAACTACAAAAAAAACAAGTCCATGTTGTTCACCAGTTCACAAAGTAGACATAAAGCTTTCCCGCTATCCATTAAGAACAGCAAGGGTTCCTCCCTCGATCTTGTACAGCATTTCAAATATCTGGGATCACTATTGACTCCAACCTGTCATACACCACACAAATTGTCAATACTGCTAAAGCAATTAATGTGAGAATAGGCATGCTCTATCGGCATATACACTGCCTTACACCTGATGCCCTGAGCATGGCAGTACACAGCTCAATATTTGCCCTCATTGACTGCAGTCTGGTTGTCTATGGGTCAGCCACTGACACGGCCCTTCAACGCATTTCAATGGTCTTGAACAAGGCATGTCAACGTCTCACAGATGCTGTATTTCTAACACACACACCTGTGATCTTTACACTCAAGCAAACTACCTTCAACTAAAGGACAGAATACACTACCAAACCTGCTTGATAGCTAAGAAGATCTGTCTCGATATACTGCCCATGGATGTCTGGAACCTTCTCAGCCCTCATCATCCCACTCGAAACACCAGAAACTCCAACAATCCAGTTTTCAATGTCCCTAGATGTCACACAGCCTTAGCACAATGTGCCTTTGCACATCAAGCTCTGCTTTGGATGATCTCACTCCAGCCCGAAATAAGTTCTACCACCACAATAGGCTCCTTCAAGTACAAACGACGATATCAGCTTCTTACAAGCTCTACCTGTAATTGCTACCACTAAGCCCTCTGTGGCTCACAGTCAACCTGCACCTTCTGCTATCATCTGACCCTATAGGCCATGTCTAGCACTTACCTCCTCCTGCACTTCTGCCTCCTACCCCCTATTTCCCCCTCTCACCCCTCTCCTTCTTCTCCCTCACCATCTGTAGCCCCCCCTTCT
Organism: Neoceratodus forsteri; assembly: GCA_016271365.2. NCBI lineage: Eukaryota > Metazoa > Chordata > Ceratodontiformes > Ceratodontidae > Neoceratodus > Neoceratodus forsteri. Next base: position 1,220,409,018 of record CM057456.1, on the reverse strand, counting down.
ACTACCATGGTAAGACTGGACAGACCGGTTCTCTTCACCCTCTGCCTCCTCTGGCACACCTCTAACTGTCACTCAGTGCTATCTGACAAAGGTGTTCCTTTACCCACATGAAGACAGCTATGTACCGTTTGTTACCCCCATATTGTTATTCTCTGGAAACTACTTGTTTAATTTACCTGTAACAATGATTTTCTTATATGCGCTGTACTTTTAATGTTCTGTTTGCACCAGGGCTCCAGATAAGGTGTGTACCAGCCTATTTTACTCACCTCGTTTTAGGAAATACTCTTCAGAAATTTTTTTAATGAGTACCAGTACCCACCCAACATTTTTAAATACTTCACACACCAAAGAATAGTGCTTCATAACATAACTGGTGATTCAAAAGGAACAGGTTTTTGCCAGATTTACAGCACTTGCATGCATCCCACTTTTGTTTTACTCACTATGTTTTAAAACTGGTGAGTAAATTCCTACCTGCCAACATTATTTGGAGCATTGTTGGCACCTGAAATTCTTAGCTAGGAAAAAAAAACTAATTTTTTTAAATAAATGTATTCCTCAGTCCACTCTAGCAAGACATGTGTACACATCTGAATTTCATTTTACTCACCTCACTTTCAAAATTAGGAATACAGGTACTTAGCCAAAAAAATCTTACCTAGAACCCTGGTTTGCACTGTACTGTACTTGTCCCTGATGTGGAACCTATGTAAAGAGCTGTTGCTCAAAGGTATGAATCTTAGCTCGCAATAAATAAATAATTCAAACAACAACCGATGAATTAGGCAGATGGACCATCTCCCTCATTAACACTCCGGGGGCAGATGTTACAAGCCAATGTTTACAACCCAAACGTGGACAACCATGCCATTTTTCACAAGATCAATCAGACTGTCACTGACATGGCCCAAGATCACCCTGACATTCCCATGTTGGTGGTGAATTCAGTGTAGCCCCAGTCCTACACTTAGACAAATCAACGGTTACTACTAATTCACATCCCAGAGCTAGAATTGTGCTTTACACGCTCATGATGGAATAGGGAATGACTGACATTTGGCCCACAGACAAGCCAACAAGCCGAGACTACACTCTCTTCTGCCCCATTCACAGTTCCTACAGCAGGATAGATGTATGGCTGGCTAACAACTCGGCAGCCGCTGGGGTTACTGACACCACTAATACAGTAGATAGTATTATTATATTAGACCATGCACCAGTGGGAATCTTATTTTTCCCACAGGAGGTCAACTGAACGCACCCTGATGGCGGTGTAACCCCCTGCTGCTGAAAGACCCAAACCATCATCCCACAGCTGCAGGCAACATTAAACCATGCTAGGGAAAGACAGGGTTTTCTACCCACAATGAAGGAAGCACTTATTATCCTGTTGCCCCAAAAATCTAATGACCCACAAGACTGCATCAATTACAGACCCATTTCGCTAATCTCTACAGATACAAAAATCTTAGCAAAAGCCCTAGCAAACTGGTTAGAAAAAGCCCTTCCCTCACTAATTCACCACACACAGGCAGACTTTAGGAAAGATTGGATTGGAGCAGATAAACTGTGCACCCCACTAAACCTCAAATGGGTAGCCAGCAGTTGAAGCTTACCCATGGCGGCAATGACTGTCGACTTTCAGAAAGCCTTCGACTCAGTCTTGTGGGAATATCTACATAACATGTTACAAACATATGGCATTGGCCCATATTTTAGGAGGTGGATAACAGCCCTTTACAACTTCCCAATGGCAGCCGTCCTTACCAAAAATACTATTTCTGCCCCATTTACTCTTCATAGAGATACAAGGCAGGGTTGCCCATTGTCTCCACTTCTTTTCTTATTGGCCTTACACCCCCTCACCAGGAAATTGTTACACTCATGAGACATACAGGGGATACCAGAAAACAACTCCCAGTATTTAGTAAGCATATATGCAGATGGCATGTTACTCACTTTGTCACGCCCGGTGAACTTGGTACCTCAGGTCATAAAAGTGCTAGATGACTTTGCATATGCTTCAGGGCTCAGGGTAAACTGGAGCAAAATGACACTGTTGCCACTTAACTCGGCATGTGGTAACCAGTGTATAAGAGGCACCAACATAATTTGGGCCCCCATGAGTTTCTCTTACCTGGGGATTAAAATCCCCTTCAATTGGGGGAGAATAATAACCGAGAACTATTTACCTTTATTGTCAATTCTGGAACAAGAAATTAAGAAATGGGGTCAATCTGACTTTCCCTTAAGGTTAAGTAGGATCAATAAGGATGTTCATATTGTCACATCTGGTATACATGTTTATGATTATATCACTGCTGATACCAGAAATCCTACTATGTAAGTTCCAAAATTTAGTAGCATCTTTCTTTGAGACAACAAAAGACCCAGGCTTAGTAAAGCCAAACTGTGGGCACACTGGACAAGAGGGGGGGTTGGGCCTCCCCTGGCTAAAGGGCTATGTACTGGCCTACAGCATGTCTCAGGCCACAAAATGGTATCTTCCAACATCTGACACCACCCCACCATGGGTACAGTTAGAGTTCAGTTGATACGCAAGGTGGGGTGAAAAGGATGAAAAAGGACTTGGCAAGGTTGAAGGAATGGTCAAATGTATGGCAGCTTAGATTCAAGCATAGAAGTGCAAAGTAATGCACCTGAGAAACAAAAACCCAGGACAAAAGTACACAATGGGGCGGGTGAGATACTGACAACAAGAAAAATGGAAAGGGACCTGGAGGTAGTCATATCAGATTACCTAAAGGTGGACCAGCAATGTGAAAAGGCAGTAAGGAGGGCTGGGACGATACTGGGATGCATCGGGAAAGGCATCACCAGTTGAAAACAAAAAGTTGTTGACCATATGTACAGACAGTTGGTAAGATCACATCTGGAGTACTGTGTACAGTTCTGGAGACCCCATCTCCACAAAGACATAGACAGGGCGTAGGCTGTCCAAAGGAGGACAACCAAAATGGTGCAGGGTCTGCACCAGAAGCCATATGAAGAAAGACTAAAGGAGCTTAAGATGTATAGCCTTGAGGAAAGGAGGGAGAGGCGGGGACATGATAGAAACTTTCAAATACCTCAAGGGAATCAACAAAGTCCAAGAAGGTAGCATCTTTCAAAAAGAGATGTGCAAGAACAAGGGCACAATTTGAAGATAGAGGGGGATGGCTCAGCGGTAATGTGAGGAAGTATTTCTTCACAGAGAGGGTTGTAGATGCATGGAACAGCCTTCCTGAGGAGGTGATAGAGTCAAAAACAGTGGGGGAATTCAAGAATGCATGGGACAGACATAAGGCAATTCCAATGGGGGGGGGTTGGAGGAAGTAGGCTATTGGTTAACTAGGATCTGCAGCTTATCCGTTAGGTAGGGAAATGGGCAGACTAGGTGGGCCAAGCGGTCCTTATCTACCATCAAATTCTATGTTTCTATGTAGAGATAAATTAATGCAGGGGTAGAAATTAACTCTTTTTAGTACCTGCACTGCAGTGCATGTAGCCAAACATTTGCGTGTACCATAGACAGATTACCTGCACTGGTCAAAAAAATTATAAAATAAAATGAAAATTAAACTAAGCAAACAGAAAAATACCAGAAATTGTAGTACTGTGCTTCACCTAACTTTCCCCAAAAGAAAAGAACATGGATTAAGGACATCCACGTCAGACAAATTACCCACGAACTGCATCAGTGATCTGTGCTCTCTCACATGTCTCTTACCAAGACTCCACACCCATCATCAGTTCTGGCCTCTGATTGCTGGTGAACTGCATCAATCACACACAGTAGTATTCCCAATAGATAGATGCTCTTCATAGCAAACAAATGAAAAAAAATTCTGACTAGCCAAGACTGACTTCTGAGCAATCACATGATCTCCTTCTGCAAGTCATGCACAACCTATTTTCAGCGACAGTGGTACTCTGACAATTGGTTTCAAGAAAGCCTCCCTCTACACACACACACACACACACACACACACACACACACACACACGCACACACACGCACACACGCATCACACGCACACACACACACACACACACACACACACACACACACATACACTGCCAAGCAATAAGACAATAATAAGCAAGAGACAGTGACTCTGCCATCAGTGTGAAGTGAGTGAGACTGATAGCAGACACTCGTAGTCCGAATCCCCTCCCCACCCCATTGCCATGATTGGACCTGGCGCACTGTAATTCCTCCTCTCTCTCTACCTGCTGTCCCTCACTAGTCACACTGAGTGACTTGCACAAGCAGCACAAGCAGTGTTAACAAATAAATAAATAAATAAGTCACAGTTCATGCTTGCTCCAGGCTTGGCCACACCCCCACCTCCTCAGGCACCAATTGCAACTTACAGTGTGGTGGCATTCCAAATCCACAAATCTGTGTGATTAAAAAAGTGTGGCCAGCCTGATGGTGCAGAGAGCTGAGGTGTTTAGCTCTTACCTTGCCCATGCCAATGACCAAGGTTCAGTAATGGACTCGGATCATTAGGGTTTGGTTAGGGAGGGAGAGGATAGAGCCAGGGCTGCTGTAATATTGAAAAAGGTGTGTGTGTGTGTGTGTGTGTGTGTGCGTGTGTTTTGGTAGGGGGGGGTCTGATGATTGGAAGGGCACTTAATACAGTATAAAGGGCAATTTTTTCCAAACCAGTTTTTAAAGTACATAAATACTGTAATTGTGCATTTTCCGTGAAGAAAATAACGTATAAGATAAGTTTATACTATATTGGAATAGTTAATATAAAATATTTAGAACTGCAATTGTAAACCTTTTGTACAACAGAAAACATACATAATAGATGATATGATATATAAGATGACAGCAACAGTGGTTAGTCTCAAGAATACAGTCATCATACAAATCTGCACAATGCCCTGGACAAGGCAAGCCAAATGTTTTACCTTTGCCACAGGTGCAGCAAAAAAACTGCCCTGTCAGACATTCTGGACAGTGTGGCAATGACAATAAAAAAAAAAAGATCTAATGGCGATGCCTCTCTCTCGCCATCCCTAGATGCAAAACCACTATGGGTACTCATGCTTTCTTTTATGCGGCCCCTAAGTACTGGAATTTCATCCCTCAAACTATTCGCCTCACCCCTACCTATGCTGGATTCAAGAAGCTCCACCGTGAACATCTATTGGCTTCAAATCCTTGTACCTGCTTCCGTCCTCCTTAACTTATTCATTCCTTCCATCTTCACCCAAGTCCTTCCTGCACTCTTCTCCTTACCCTTCCACTGCACGCCTTCATCCTTCTCACCTCCATTCTCCCTATTCCTACCACCTCCTCCTCCTCCTGTTTTTACTTCTCTACGTTTTTGCCCTTGTGACGGCACTTACTGTATTTTGTACTCTCCAGTTAGTACCTATACTGACATGTTGGCACTTGTTTATATTTTTTTGATATTTTTCTAACTGTTCTGTGTATAAATGTTGTCATTCTTAATTCTGTATATCACCCAGTTGCTAAGTTGTGTTATTTCTGACCATGCCTTTGTTTACTTCCTTGTGCTGCATCACGTTGTACTGCTCATGTATTTTTTCTTTTGTATCCTCCCGGATCATGCCTGAAAATAGGCATCTCTCTGCCTAATGCACCCACCTTGTCACCAAAAGCAAATAAATAAATAAATGTATTAAAACATACTAATGCCATTGTGCAGTACAAGTTAATAGCAAGCCTAACTTGAGGAGAAAGCCCTATTTAGGGTACAATGTTGAGAGTTTGTCTGCGTCTTGCCAGGCTTAGTAGTACCTTGTACTGGACTTTAATATCGTTTTGAATCTGACCTTATCTGTGTGCAGGCTGTTGTTTCCTAACAGGTTATTAAGCAGCCCATAGAAACATAGAAACATAGACTTTAATGGCAGATAAGGACCGCTTGGCCCACCCAGTCTGTGCATTTCTCTACCTATTGGATAAACTGCAGATCCTAGTTAACCAACAGCCTACTTCGTCCTACCCACACCAGAATTGCCTTATGTCTGTCCCATGCATTCTTGAATTCCCCCACTGTTTTTGACCCCATGACCTCCTCAGGAAGGCTGTTCTACGTGTCCACCACCCCCTCCGTGAAAACATACTTCCTCACATTGCCATTGACCCCCCCCCCCACATCTTAAAACTGTGCCCCCGTGTTCTTGCATATCTCTTTTTCTAAAAGATGCTACCTTCCTGGACTTTGTTGATTCCCTTGAGGTACTTGAAAGTTTTTATCATGTCCCCCCTCTCCTTCCTTTCCTAGAGGATATACCTATTAAGCTCCTTTAGTCTCTCTTTATATGGCTTCTGGTGCAGACCCTGCACCATTTTAGTTGCCCTCCTCTGGACTGCCTCCATCCTGTCTATGTCCTTGCGGAGATGAGGTCTCCAGAACTGCAGGCAGTACTCCAGATGGGGTCTCACCAACTATCTGTTCAGAGGGATTACAACTTTCTGTTGAATTCCTAGTTCCCCTTAATCACAACAAAGGTTACATTAAACTATGGGTACTAAGAGAAACAGCTGAAAATAGTGATGAAACCCTGAAAGAGAGCCACATTAAAAACCTGACTACTTAGTCATTGTAATTATTGCGAATGCCTGAAAAAACTGCTACAGTAGATTCACATTGTGAAAAAAGGGCATTCCCCTTCCAGAAAGGGGGTTGGGGAGGGTTCGGGTCAGAGAATACCTGTATCATACCTGGTCAGTTGTCTTAGTTTTTGTCTTTTAAACAGGTGAACAAAATAGGTTATTTCATACATTTTATTGGATCAACAAGAAATTTTCAGAACACAAACTTTCTAGCTAAATAGAGCCCTGATCACCTGAAGAAGGACTCTGTGTAGCCCAAAAGCATGTGTTCTGAAGATTTCTTGTTAGTCCAGTAAAGGTATCAAATAGCTTACTTTGTTCATCTGCTTGTAGAAGAACCAATATGGCTTCTGATTACTAACAATTCTCTGCTTCTCACACCCCCACACCATCTTTTTAGATGCTAACCAGCAGTATTACCATATGCACTGTACTAACTGCTGCAGGTTGCTACCTTTATAAGTCAAGGAGAGAAAATCACTATATAGTTCTGTGTTGGAAATTACTTGCTCCAGCTCCAGTTGATGTGAGCAACATGGGTTATAGACACTGGGAATAAGTGGTGGATCTCAGATTTGCTTGCCTACACCAGTCAGTAACGTCTTAGCTGCACACACGTCTGCTTACATGTTGCTGCTTGGGGGGGGGGGGCTGCATTCATACTGAACGCTTATACCCCCAGCCCATGAAACCTGTCCCAGACATGTCTGAACCCATTTATAAAGGGAATGTTTTGTGATCTCTGCAAATGAATTCAAAGTGCAGAGCAATCAATGAACCAGTAAGACAAATAAAAGCACCATGTGTGTCATTGCTGGGCCCCTGAACTGACTTTCTATGTTGGCCCTAATACAGATATTCAAGGTGGGGTCCTTGCTCCACAGCCTGACCTGGACTCTTCACTTAAAGACACTGCCTTCAAATCCAAAACAGGCATGTATCTGCGGCTGCTTGCTCTTTTTATCATCTGATTGTTATTGATTTTCTTCTCGTTTACTAAAATATTCACTATCATTTAAGGAAAACAATATTTTAAACATCAACAGTAAGCTAACTACCAAGCTTAAAGTGGGCACAGTATACACTTCAATTAAGGCAAGTTGTCTGCAGTTCTAAGCTCTGTGAGACTACCACCTACCTTTTGTACTTCCATTAAAAAAAAATCCTGCACTAAACATATTAATATTAGTAACTATGTAAAACAAGAAAAAAAACATCCAGCCGTGAAATAACCACCCCCAATCTACTGCAACTATTACAAAAACATGCAGAGCTATGTATATGGTTGTTCTCCATTTAACAGGGGATGCAAGTTCCATGGTTTCACCAAAATTTTATTTGCAATAGCACCCAAAGTTCTAAACTAGGCAACAGACATCACCGGAACAAAAAAATAAATGACAAAATCTTTCTGTGAAGCACTCCCCAGTCTTCCCTCAGTCAGCTTGCAATTGTTATTATGACCAAATATGGCTGCAGGTATTCAGTGGTGGGTTAGCCCTACTCTCCCCCCCCCCCCATTTTATTATCCACAACACCTAGCTACCCAAAATTAGAAGGTCATTCTCTTTGCACCCACCTCATTATTAACACCTACACAGTAATGGAAAGCACTTTGCTCCCTTATCCCTTCTGTGACCCCTGGCTCAGGATGGCAGAGTAGAATGCACTACACATGTTTTAAAATACCACCAATTTAATCAGAAATTGTTTGTAGCACATTCAGAATAAGTTTCCCTGTAACACTTCAGTCAGTCAAACTATTCTGGCTGAGCCGAGAAATCAAACCGTGATGGCATTATAAAATCATATAGATCATACAGAGTCTGCCATTCTGGGTAGACAGTACTGCCTATTACAGCATTGTTTGGAAGGAGGGATTGATACAGTCACAAACCAACTGAAACTGAGCCAGATTAAGCTGTGGGTGGTATACTGCACAGTTTCCCCCCCTGGTTATGAATAAATAACAAATGCAAAGCAGACTTAAAATATCATGGGCACCTCAGCCTCCGAACATCTTGCATTCAGCAACTACATGACAGTAAAGCATTAAAAACTCCAGAAATCACCAGTGCTCCAAAATTGTTTTCTTTTACAGTGTTGCACTGGTTAAAACAGTTTTTGCCCCACTGGCATCTGAAATTAGATAACAGTGCACTGTTTCATCCAAGGGAGAGACATAACATTTATTTTAACCAGAACATATGAAAAATAAGGAATATGCACTGGGAATGAGTGGAATACATGATTTATGTGCACAAGAGCAGTTTGACTTCTGGTAACCTCATGAGTGGGGTAAGCCACGAGTGAGGTGTCTGAGGTCAAACTGCTCAAGTGCAGATAAATTGTGCATTCCACTCATTTCCCACTGCATGTTTGATTTATGTAATAGGCATGTGATTTTTTTGCCAGTGTTTTAATTTATTTTCAGTTACGTTTTGTATTTCATATTTCTTTAAATAAAGTGGACTTTTTGCAGTCTTCTGGGTCATTTAAGGCGGTTGCTAATGTTGGGAGAATTGTTATCATGCAGCTGACACCTGGACATATTGACATGTTTTTTTTTTGATTGGCTAGTTTTGGTGTATGGGAGGGGTGTAAAGTTTCAGAAACATGGCAGCTCCATTTCTTGCTTGGCGTTATTAACAGGAGCCACTGTGGCCTCAGGTTCTCATGTTTTTTTTAAATTTTATTTTGTTGTGTGAAAAGAGACAAAAAAAACTTTAGACACTGAAAAGCAATGCCAAGCAGGTGTGTTTGTTGAAGTGTGGTAGCTGTAGGTATAGCAATTGTCTTCGACATTCCAGCCATGACAAGACCCATTACGGGACTGGAGTGACAGTAAAATACAGTTGGAGTGGTTAGTGGTGGACGGACATCAGAGTGAAGGTAATATAATGTGTTTGATGATTTTCACTTTTTTTATATGTCTAATCAGAAAGGCTGAGCAGCCAATGGAAGGAAATCTTGTGATGGGGAGGGGGCAGGTAGCAGAGTGTTTTACCAGTAGATAGCAATGATCATAGCTGCATTTGGGTTGAAGTGGTGTGCCAGGAGGTAAAAACATTGCTGCAAGTAGAACTGGGGGGAAGGGGTTAGTTAGCGATGTAGTTCCGGCAGGAGGGGGGATGATTGATGTTGAGGTGTTAAATAAATGTCAGAACCACTGTTTATTTAACACCAGTAAGAATAAATGAATTTATTTAACTGCTTTGCTGCCCATTACTATTGCATAAATAATTATACTAAGTTACAAAACCCAGCTGAGTAGCTGACCCAGCAATACCGGTCAAGTAGAAGCCAGCTCACCAGCTGCCAATGCCATTCAAATCAAACATATTTGGGGCACTGCTGTTAATTCAAACAGACAATCTGTAAAATTAAATGTCAGATAACAACAGACTAATTACCTGTTTCTTTTGGACATGGGCAGATTTAAATTATTGGCACTGTCTGTTCTGGTTTGGTTATTCGGTGCCTTCCTTTACCTTAAATTGATGGATTCTTGAAGGGAGAGACCGGACACGGGGAATGTAATCTGTCCACTCAGCTGCCTGCGGCTCGGCTCACCCATTGTTACGTGTCACAACTCTTGGAGCAGGGATGGAGGTTAGAAAGCAGCTCCAGATGCAGGAAAGTTGGATAGGAGAGCCTGATTCAGGGCCATGGTGGCAGGTATGCAGTGCTCTCCAATATATATACTAGGGCACGTTTGCAACCAATCAAGAGAGAAGTAATGAAGTACATAATTAATGTCTCCTAGATCAAAAACTGACCAAAGAGTTCATAGTTTTAACCATGTTATCCTCTTTCCTTCTTGGGGCCAAAAACCTAAAGTGGCAGAGTATAATACACAATGTATTTACATGCCCCATTATGCATTATTTTGCAACTGCCAGTGTTAATCCCTGATTTTCTTTTTTGGCTTTCAAATCCATTTACATGGTTGGACATTCCAATTTCTATTTTTTGTAGTTAAGTTCTAAGAAGGGCTGTCTTATTAAAAGACAGACACCTTTGTTCTAGGCCCTGGAACAATAAAGAAGGGCTGCTCAGTAGAGGGAAATGTGATGGGTTAGCCCAGTGAGGTAAAAGAGGAGGGGGGGGGGCTATGATATCAGGAAAAGGGGTGGAGCTAAGGAACAGGGAAAGGAGAGGATTGGATGAAGGGGCAGAGAGAAAAGGAAAATTAGAGCTAAGGGGAGGGGACTAGGGCCTTAAAAGGGGCTGCACAACTGTAGTTCTCTCTCATTTTTGCTAGCCACAAATTTTGTTTCCTGCCCACCACCCTTAAACGAAGCTAGGGGTAAGAACTGAGTTTGGAGATTAGCGTGGACTGCAACAGGATGTGGGATAAGGACTGCTGAATGTGGACAGCAGGAATAAATGGGAAAAAAGAGGAGAGGAAAAGGAGAAAATAAAGAAAAACAGGAAGGAAAAACAGAAAAGGTAGGGGGGACCCGACCTTGGTGTACGCCAAGGGTGGGGAGGGAGAACTACTCTGGAAGGTACACCCCAGCTAGCTGCAAAGGAGGACCATGGATGTACATCCTGACCCAGACTAAGGTGAAGAAGATGTAAATAAAATGAGACAAAGTGCCCCCCAGATGTCCATCTGGGGAAAATTAAAATGGATTGATGTTGATGATGGAAATGAAATAAAGATGGTTAATAAAGATACAACTACAGAAATAATAATAGGTGAAGATTGTTTGATAAAAGGAATATTTTGAAACGTAAATAACGGATGATGTTTTGAAATATATGGAATAAATATTTACCAACTGAGCAATCAACTAAACAAGTTGTAGTGTGACTTCATTGGGAAGAGTTTCTAGAACAAGTTACAGTATGTGGCATGGAATTAGTCTCAACGTCTGCAGTGTCCTATAAGGCCAAGGAGCAGTATGAGTTGCATGCTAGTCCATCTACTGTTACAAAAAAGTGATACAAAGCCATGTTTAATCATAATCATCAGGGGTTGGGACAGGATAAGGGGAAGGGATACTGGGAAGGGGCAGGAGGGGCAGCTGCATGATGAGGGGCTAGCTGCACACTCGAGCAGACTCGATAGACTATGAGGCCTGTTTTTGCTGGCTATTTCGTATGTTTGTATGTTTGTGTAAACGTCAGAGAGTATTGCTGAAAAGCTTATGGCAGCCATACATAATGATGCTCACCATTAATGACTTCAAATTAAAAAATATTACAAAGCAAACTCAAAATTTGGTCTGCGCAAAGTGAAAAAAATCACAAATTACAAATTTTCCACAGAATGCAGAAATTTGCATAGCAATACCATTTGTGAGTTCTGTTCTTCTGTCCACTAGCCCCCCTCCCTGCCATAATTCCACACCCCCACCTGTTTTCCTACTATGTTTTCTGTCCTTCCCTGTTTCCCCTGTCGTGTATATATATATATATTGTATTTGTTATTTTTTCACCACCCCACTATTTGTTCTTCAGTCCCTTCTTAGTGTACTGTTCTATTTGTTGCATCCCCCCTTAGTGTTCTTTTATCTCTTTAAAAAAACACATGATTTCATTTCATTTTACTGTTTACATGCCTCAGTCAATGAACAGAGAGGATCAATATTTGTACCTTTCTCTGCCTTTTATGTATTGTAGTGTTAGACACTTGATATGGATGATACAAACTGTAGATTGTGTATGAAGAGTTAAATATGAAGCTGTGAAATATGAAAAGGACTACACAGAAGGTTTATAAATAGTGGACAAAGAGTACATGGTAGTAACATCAGCAAATGCAAGCATTAAGGGCTCTGTCCCTTTAAACAGCCTCTGCTGTAAATGTTTGTGGTGCAAAGCACAACCAGTGCCAAACACATAACATGAGCACTTGGTGATGTCATCACATACGTTGCATGCTTCATCAACATTGCAGTGGTCTCGGACCATCATTGTCCTCCTCTATAGAAGGAAGCACTCTTAAATGTATTCCCTCTCTGCCATAGCAAACTTATGCACAAATGCAGTATGAACCGCTGGTAGGTGAGAGAATAACTGATTTTAGCAAGTGATACAAAATGAGAAAATCACAGGATACTTTTAAAGGGAAAATAACTTTACAATATGTATAATTACATTCTAGGGGCCAGATATTCAGAACTTTGCGCCGTGCAAAAACCGTTTGCACAGGTTTAGCGCGGGATTAGCATGGGTCTGCTATATTCAAAAGGCCAAATAGCATGGGCAAACTTCATTAGCGCTGGGCAAAATCATAATGTATGCAAGGGGCAAACTGACATGAATACAGGCACAATGCTATATTCAGCGACTACTGCCGCGCTAAGTGGTTTTGCGCAACTTGGCGCAACACTTAGCACAGTGCACATTACCACCCAGGAAATGCTTGTCTTAACCCCGGGCAATCAGCTTTGCGTGACTCTTCCGCGGCTTTGTGCAACCCTAACAAATAAATATTACACATAGACAAAGCCAAACATAGAGGAAACATGCTGCTAACTGATGGCATCACAACGATGCCATCATCTGCCACCAGTCCCAGCCATGCCAGGCAGTAAGTGGTGACCCTGCTGCCAGTGGACAGCATGGCAGTGTGGCCATACAGGACACACCTGTGGACCACTCTTCTGTGGACACCAAAAGATGGCCAGCACACACATGCAGCACTGTGGGTATGGAGGATGTTGAGGCGAGAGTGTATGGGTGGCCAGGCTGTGCCACAGACCAGGTGTGGCCACGAGGCTGGGACACATCATGCAGTGCACATGGGCCAGTATTGGGAATACCCTAACACCAGTGTGCCTTTCGGATAATATATCCCCCCCCCAGCCACGTACTGCACAGCTGTACAACTGCCACAGCACACAAAGCCGGACATGTATATGTCACTGTGAGCATCCCATGCCAGAGGTGCAGCATCTGTGGGTCACACAACAGCGTAACAGTAATGTCCACTGTCAGTAAACACCTGCAGGTTGGGTCTCTCGCTGTGTATAGTGCAGTCATCATCACTGCCCTACACACCATAGGCATTCCTATGTCCACACACTACTGGCCCCCTTGCTACTGTAGAGTCTGCTGTGCACTGTAGCATGACCTACAGTGTGACAGTTGCATGCAACACCACCACCATCTGTGCCTATGCTGTGTTGTCCCAGTACAGCTGCAGGCAGCAGTGCATGTGGAAGTAGTGTTCAAAACTGTATAATATTCCCCAAGCTGTTTGCACAGCGCTAACACGTTTGCACGGGTTTAGCGCAGGGCTAAACAGTAAGCCTGACGCAAACTGCATGTAAATCAGGGCATAATGAGATGCTAATCTGGATGTTTGCCCACAGACTACCTAAGTAGGCTCATTTGCATATCACTTTTGAATATGGCAAAGTTTTGCACCGGGCAAACGTGTTTGCACCGGGCTAACAGTTTAGCTCTGCTCTAAACCCGCGCAAACATGTTGGCGCTGCATAAACAGTTTGGGAATATTTTACAGTTTTGCACACTGTACTTACATACACTGCTGCCTGCAGCTGTACTGGGTCCGCGCGATTGCTTGGCACACATTAGCCACATAGTTCACCTCTACCTACCTTCACATCGCTGTGCACTGTGTTGCTGTTGTGGTTTACACTTACTGGTTGCCATATTCACAGCTGTCTTATTCCAGGGCTAAGTTTGCCCTGCACTCCCAGACCAGTTTGCCCTGCCTCATTCCCATGCTATATTCAGTAGCTGTTTGCCCCGAGCTATTCCTTTTAAATATAGCTTGTTTTGTGCTCCGGGCTAAGTTTGCCTGCCGGGCAGTGCTAATTTAGCCCCTGGGCAAAGTTTTGAATATCTGGCCCTAGGAATAAGACTGAACCCTCTACACAGTGTGAGAGTAGCATTAATAATTCAGAGGCATTTTAAAAGAATTAAAGTAAGTTTCTTTTTCAACAGTGATAGAGAAAACATTAGTAGCTATGACTTTCTGATAAAATATATCAATTTAATTTCAGAGAAAGTAGAAAGATAATGGTGGAACTGTAAAGAAGCCAAAGGAAAGTGTGTAGAACTGCAGTTTAAAGTAACAGAGGCAACTGAAACATTTCAGTTTAGAGTTTAATCTTAGGTGATGCAAATATTGAGCATAAGGAAAACTCAGAATTAATATGGTTTATGAAGAATAATGTGAACAGTAGAATGTTATTCAATACCTTTTATGTTTTACATTTATTAGAGCTGTTGCAAATAGTCCCCTGAATATTATCACAGCAATGAAATTTAGTTGAAGAGGTAATATTGCAATAAGAGATTAACTTATATAAAATTAAATATGGGATAGCAGTTTAAATATGAACTTGTTTTTCAGTGTACATCAGCTATAGTACACATTCCCAATTGGTTTGCCAGATTCAGAATATTAAAAGATTTTGAAAACAAAAGGAAACAAGTCTTGAAAAACTCAGGTGTGCAAAATAAAAAATGCAATGAAGAATAAAAGCTTTATATAATGGTAGCCTTATATAGTAATGTGTTGTAGCAAAGTGTATTGCAAGTGAATGTTTGATATAAAGATATCAGGGTCTATACCAACCCCACCATAAGACATTGTAAATTTATGACTATAATACAATTTTTGCAGTATTTGTGTATAGATAAAAAACACCTTTCTGTGGAAAAGTGTGTAGCACAAAACAATGACTTGCTTGACTGGCAGTAAAATGAAATAAAGAATATTTAAAACACTAGAGCTTTGGGGTAGTGAGTCATAAGTCCAACCTCATAATATGCTTGTATCCACCATTGGAACAGGCTCTTTTTGGTGTACTTTTATCTTTTAGGTACCAGAGGACAACATTGCCTTCCTACTTCATGCTTATAAGGGGAGTCATAAAATGACTATCTTGAAAATCTTGGGGTTAAAATAAAAAAATATATATTTAAGAAATGTGTGTAGTGCCAGACTTTTTCCAGAGGTTAGTACTTTGTGGTCCCATGCTAGTGAGCTGAGTTTGTGGGCAAGCTTGGTGAGTCAGGTGGATGGGGCAAGGCTGGAGGATGGTGCTGTTATGCAATATCACCCCAGTCAGGGAAGGAAAGGTGTATGGTTGCCTGCATGGGCCCAGGTACCATACAGTGAAAACAACTCTTCTCTTGGCATAGGGCCCTGCATCTTTGCACCCATGGGTGGCAGAGGGTCCTGTGAACTGGCTGAGAGAAGGACTCTTTGTCCCGTGCATCTGAATCTGTGGCCACGTGGAAGTGGAGAGCCTAGAGGGTCCTGTATTTGTGTAGCACACCAGACAGCCCCATGAGTTCTTGACATCCATTGCTGCATGGAAGTGCAGGGCCAGCACCATGCTCCACTTCTTTAGGCATATGGACTATTTCTTTGGCACAGGACCCAGAGTGCCCAGTACATCTGCATCTGTCCATGCAGGTCTAGAAGGGATGTACCTGAATGAGGATACAATTACCCTAACTCCCCACCCCCACTCCCAAAGCAGCAAGGGCTTTGGTCTTCTGAGTCTTGATGAATTAGTGGTGGGATCTTCCTTGGAGTTGTCAACCCTAATGCCCACCCTTCCTTGAGCAAACAAAGTCAAATGTGATCTATTTCTTCACACTGGGCTCACAGGGCCAATAAGTGAAGAAAGCAGATTCTGTTGCCAACATGTGATGAGACATACTTCTCTACCTTTGAAGAGTGTATCACTTTGAGGCACTATCTTGGAGCTGTACCTTGTGCTTTAGGCAGCAGGATATGGGCTGGGGGGTGGGGTGAGCATTAGGGATGATAACCCCAAGAAAGACCCCACCACTGATTCATGAAGACTCCAGAGACCAAAACTCTAATGTTTTTTCCTTTTGCAGCTTGGGGCATGAAGGTGTGGAGATGGGATTGGAAACCCTAATGCCACCTTTCTCTACTTTTTCTGCATTAAGTTGAATCCTAACTAGTGCATTAATGCTGTTTTTTGCAAAGACTATATCTATTTGATTGATTTTTATACACTAAAGTTTTCTATTCAGCATAAAATAAGATCTGACTGAGTATCAAAGGATTTTAAAGCATGATCTTGTGATGTGTTTCAACCTGCAGCATACTTCTTGTGAAGAATAGACTTACACAGTCTCAGGGAGCTGTGACTAAGTTGCCATCTTTATTTAAACTGTAGACCAGAACACAGCACAGGGACCTAAAGGTTAAAGGGCTTTGGAATGAGCATGACAGAAAACTACAAGGACTACAAATTGTTCACTACAGAACTAAATGTAAGATTTCTGGCAAGTACTTCCTTAGGATCAGTATAATGTCTATTACATTCCTCCCCTTTAGAAGAAACTAGACTTCAAACAATTATATTCTACATTCAAGGCTGAAGTGGGCATTTCAGATCCTGACAAGTTCTGGGGATTATTCTGCCCCTTTGGTTAGAGCTTGCGTTACCTGACAACAGTGCAGTTCAGTGGCACCATGAATATTTAATTTAAAAATCAAGTCTCTCTGATGCCTTCCACTGCCCTATTGGATATCTTTGTTCTGGGGAATCAGCTGTAGATGCAACAGGTACTTTGGAATGCTATAGTATGCTACTGTCAGAACTGCTAAGGGTACTCAAGTCAGGGCTGGAGCAAAATAATCATCATCCTCTTGTTCTTGACAGAAGACTTCTACTGGTATGGGGGGGCTGTAATGGAAGGAGGAGGTCCATTGACCTACACATACCCCATAGGTTAACTTTCTCTGAGTTTCTTGCCCTGTCCCTGGACTCCAAAGTTGCTCCTGGCTCCAGAAGTCTCAGACCATCACCCCTCCCCAGATGAAAAATGCAAGGAACTTGTAGAACTCTGTCATGTCCCTTCTACATTTGCAGCTAGAGCTTGAGCACTTTATGGGAAAAGTTCTGTTTGAAAATAGGGCATCTAGACTGTGGTAGTAGTTTCAATAACAATTTATCTGATGTTGTCTCCTTAGCAGTAGGTGGGATGTTCCTGTGTGTAAAAAGAACATTCTTCAGCTTTTGGACTATGGGAGGTGTGTGGATGAATCCTTGCATTGAGAGTTTTGTCTTGGTGTCCTGAATGGTGCTGTATCCATCCTGGAATATGGGGGTCTGCTTGCCTTGCATTCATTTGATTGCTATATGTGGTACCTCTGCCACAGCTTCTGCCAAGAAATGTGGGCTTCTTCACTTGTACCATGATGAGAGGCAGGGTCAATTCTGCTCACTCATAGGTCACTTGGGTTTGTATCTCCCAAGCAAAAGCAGAGTTTCTAACTGTATGCTGCAAAATAAACAGTGGGGTTGTCCACGGGACTCAGGCTGGCTAGTACCCGATATGATAAACTTTCACAAAAACCAAGGTGTTACCACACTCTACATAATAGAGTAACCCAGAATAAAAATTTAAATTCTCACAGCAGTTGAAATATCACAGATAGATTATAACAGCAATGAAACAAAGTCTGCAACAAGATGATTGCTGTTGTCTCATTTTTTATTAGATGAAACCTCTGATACAAAGCTTGTGACAAGCAACAGAAGAGGACATTTTTTCTGGCTATCAGTTGATGTGGAACTTGGAAGCATTGTATTCATCCATTGAGCACAGTAAAGGTATCACTGCCTGTAAATATAATTTGGAATGCCGTAATCATGGCATACCTACTGCTTTCCTATTGGAAGTCATTATTTTCATATTGAATCCAATACCTTCAAATTTCCCAACAGTTACTATTTATAGACACTTAGTATTGTGATGGGGACCTGCATGTCCCCATCATATGCTAATTTGTTCATGGGGCCTTGGGAGCTGGACACAATTTATTGTGCACAGTTTCTATACAGTACGTAGACAATATTGTCTTGTTTTACCATTATATAGACACCATTGTCTGTGTATGGAAGGGAATATCTGAAGGGGCTGAGTCATTTGCTGAGTGGTTAAACACAAATAATTTGAATCTGAAATTTACTTCCAGGATCGAGACCAGAGAAATTGACTTCCTGGATCTAACTCTTAAAGGGGCACCAGGCACAAAAATTGGGATGAGAGGCTATAGGAAGACAATGGTAGTAATTTCCCTGTTGTTAGCTAGTAGCACTCACCCTTGTTTGTTGGTGAAAACAGTCCCCTTTCACTCCATGTTAGGAGGAACTGTAGTGATGATGATATTTTTAAGTACAGGCTAATGATCTGTAGAAAAAGATTTGGGAATAGGAGTTATAATGCCAACATTTTGCAAGAGTTTAGAAGAAAAGTTGAGAACCAGAATGGGAAGGACCTCATGAGTACTGAAGTCAGGGAGTTCCAAGATGTTGAACCAGTCACCTTTTCCCTTGAGTATAATCCAGTTGCTTGCTGAGTGGGAGCCATAATTCATAAACACTAGAATATCTTGGCATTCACTAATGGGGACAGAGTCACTGATATAATGGTCGGTAGCCACTTGGGGTCTAGTGATCATCATATGGTGTGGTTCAGTGTGAGAACACTGGATGAGTCAAACCACATGAAACCAAGGGTCCTGGATTTCAGACAGAATGACTGCAAAAAATTGGGGAAGATCTCAAGGAAACCCTGGCAGGGGAAGAAGAAGGTGGGATGCAGAGAAACAATGGGCTAACCTTAAGGAAGCCATAGCAGAGGCGACAAGCCTGTATGTTAGTCAGGTGAGCAAAACAAAGAGAAAAAAAAACACACTAAGGTTCTCAAAGGACATACCCGGGAATGTAAGAGAGAAAAGGCTAGCTTTCAGGAGGTAGAAGGAAACACAGAGTGGGGAAGACAGGGAACTGTATTTGGAAAAGCGGAGGTAGGCAAGGAACGCAATCAGGAGTGCAAAGGCACAAGCTGAAGCAAAATATCTCAGGCAATTAAGAAAGGAGACAAGACCTTTTTCAGGTACAATAGTGATAGAAGAAAGACCAGGGAAGGGATTGTGAGGTTGAAATGGGAGGAAGGGGGTGGAGGGAGACCTAGAAAAAGCAACAATCCTGAACAAATATTTTTGTTCATTAGTCACAGAAGACGGGGAAGGAGAAGGACCACTATTGGGGGATAGGAGCACCAGTGGGAGTGAGGTGGACACCAGCCCATTTACGGAGGAAAGAGTCCTAAAGGAACTCAAAAATCTGAAAGGGGACAAGGCTATGGGGCTGGATGGGATACATCCCACAATATTAAAAGAACTGAGAGAGGTTATGGCAGCACCACTAATAGCCCTATTCAACAAATCAATAGAGATGGGGGTGCTTCTAGGGGACTGGAGGAGGGCAAATGTAGTCCCTCTCCACAAAAATGAGAACAGGGAGGAGGCTGGCAACTACAGACCAGTCAGCCTGACCTCAATGGTGGGGAAATTAATGTAATCACTGCTAAAGGAAAGGACTGTGATATTTCTTGAATCCAGCAGACCACAGGATCCAAGGCAGCATGGATTCACAGTGGGAAGTCTTGTCAAACAGATCTGATAGATTTCTTTGACTGGGTAACCAGGGTGGTAGATAGGGGAGAGGCACTGGATGTGACCTACCTAGATTTCAGCAAGGCCCTGAACACCATCCCTCATAGCAGGTTGATAAATAAATTGGGCAGCCTGGGAGTGGGTCCCCAAGGTTGTAAACTGGGTCAGAAACTGGTTGAGTGACAGGGCAAAGAGGTTGGTGGTAAATGGCATTCAATCCGAGGAGAGGGGGGTGACAAGAGAGGTGCCACAGGGATCCATGCTGGGACCAGTCCTCTTTATTATCTTCAAAGTTACATTGCTGAGGGCCTGGAGGGGAAGGTATGCCTCTTTGCAGATGACACTAAGATCTACAGCAGGAGGTACCCTATCCTGACAGTCGCAAATCACAGATCAGTCCCTTTAGAACAGGTAGACTCCTTCAAGTACCTGGGTGTCATGGTAAAGTGGGAGAAGAGGGTTTACTTAAGAGGAAGGAGGGAGTCAAAACTAGAGGGCACAGCTTCAGACTTCAAGGAAAAAGATACAGGGGCAAAGAGAGAGGGTGTTTCTTCACAGAGAGGGTGGTGGAGCCCTGGAACAGATTACCAGAGTGGGGGGAGGCTAAATCAGTGGACAAGCATATGAGACTGAGTATTGGGGAGACGGTGGGGCTGGCAGGGAGGGGGAAGTGTAGGGGGAAAAAAGGGTAGACTAGATGGGCCGGTGTGGTCCTTTTCTGCTGTCAAGCTTGTATGACATGATGATATGATATGATATGATATGATATGATATGATACGATACGATACGATACGATACGGTACGATACGACATGACATGACATGACATGACATGACATGATATGATATGATATGATATGATATGATATGATATGGTTGATGACACCCTCTCCTATGTGTATCACATTGACATGGTAGAGAAGACAATGAACACCAAATTAGATGTCCTGTACAGGCACAGGAAAAGCCTATCTCCTAATGCTGTCCAGCTCTCTGGTTCCAGCTCCATACTATCCATATTAGACTACGGTCTGGTGGTTTATGGAGCGGCCACTGATACAGCTCTTAAGAGAGTAATTACAGCCCTAAACAAGGTTTGCTGACAACTGCTAAATGCGGACCACCTCATGCACACCTGCACACTATATACACAGTCCAACTTGCTAACACTTAGAAACAGAATCAAATACCAAACCTGCCTCCTAGGGAGGGAGGCCATCCTCAACCAAACCCCTCCTTGTATCTCTGAATTGGTAAGGATAGCCAAATCCAAGTACAATACCAGAAGTATGAAGATTAACCAGCTTAGTATTCCATTTTGTTGGACTGCACTTGGTCAACGCACTTACTCCTACCGAGCACCACTTTGGCTTAATCAGATCCCTGCTGAGGTATTAAACACTGCAAACCTTGGGGCCTTTAAACCTGAAATAATGCAATATCTATTGAGGATGAACATTTGCGGCTGCCCGAACCAATCCTGGTACTCCTTCCTAGAATACCTCACCCTCTGGATACCTGATTGCCTCTTGGTCTCTACTCTTAGACTGCTCACCACCCCCTTTGGTCTCCTCCTCAAACATCCCACATGTGCTAAGAACACCTAGGATTTCCCTCTCTACTCTATCAAGCCTCTTCCAATTCTGTCTCCTCTTGTCCTAATCCCTCCCTCTGGTAACCTTACTACCTCCCTTCCTTTCTACCTAACATCTCTACTCCTCCGCTCCTTACCCATACCCCTTTTCACCAAAGCATTGTTAGCTACTCTATATCAATGCTTTTTTCTGACAAGGCTCCCCGGGGCTGCTGTAATTACCCTATGCAGTAGTTCCCCATGTTGTTACCAGAAATTACTCTGGTTACCAGTATAAACCACTTGCCTGTAACCTTATTTTATTGTAAGAAATCTGTGTCTGTATTGTTTTGTTCTGTGGTCATGATGTGGAACCTTTGTAAAAGAGTTCATACTCAAAGGTTGTATCCAAAAATATAAATAAATAAATAAATAAATGGCACTGTGAGATTAACAGGTTAGAGGCAAATGTTTTTAAATGTTTTCTATTCAGACTTTTTGATGAACTACCAAGATGTGCTCTATATCTTGGAAAGGAACACTGAAAATTAAAAAAAGTAAACTCTGGTTAATTGCAACAGCTGAAACATCTTATTTCTGAAAGCACATGCTGAAGCGCAAACTTGCTCTTTAATGGCTGATCAGGAACTCAGGGAGAAAATTTCCAAAAGCCCTGTGTCACTTTTAGATGATCAACAAATATCTATAGTAGGCTGGTACACCATAGAGTTCAGCCATCAGTGGGAGAAACAACTAGAAACTGGATGGCTGCCACCCCATCCTAAGGGTCTTACAACTTGTAAGAACTGTGATATTTGTAAAAGTCATGTTCTACAGAAGCACCAAGATGGTTGAGCACTCTCTAAGTAAAACAGTTGAGGAATTCATCAATTGCAATAACTTCATTTGTGGTTTATACTCTCATTTGTTCCTGCAGTATGATTTACAACAGTAGAACTGTAAGATCATTCAAAAGACGAAAGCAGGAACATGTTAGAGTCATTGTGTGGGAAGGGGAGATACCCCACGGATGGACATTTTAAACAGGTTCATAACATGAGCCCAGAGAAATGTATTATTTGGTGCTCGAACACATTAAAATCCATCCATGGGGGAGTGATAGGTTGAAAACCCTACTACAAAGAGATGCAGCATGGATTTTTGAATTGAACTGTCAAACCTCATCTGCACAGTGATGAGTTAGATTTAAAACAATTTATCTAGATAGCTGTATGGAGATTTCATTGGAGTATACAGTGTCACTAGTGTATGTTCTCTAGTAACTAGTTAGGAATGTTCAATGTGGAGAATCCTATATTTGTTTATCTGGATATTTAATAAGTAGACTACCTGGTAATATGCTGGGCCATCAATGTACAGTCCTAATAAGTTGTGATGAAATATAGAAGAACATCCTGTATGTCTTTTGAATTGTGATCTCATTATTTATTTCTTTGTCCCCAGGAAGTTGATCGTACTCATGAAGTATGCAAAGCTGGGATGCTGTCTCTTACAGGTCTGCTTGCACTTATGGAGAGAATCTAACAATGCACAAAGTGATCAGAAGACAAAGCATTATGAAGTTGAGAAGGATGACAAGGCAGTACGGCAAGTGGAGGGGAGGAAAAAAATACATGTGTGTGTATATGTCTCCTGACTAGCATACTATATTTTCCACAGTTTGTGGGTAGAATTAAACAGAGATTTCTTAGTATGAGTAACGTTAGAATAAGTTCACTGCTAAGTAATTCATTTTTTGACTGGAAGGTACTCACAGTTTTTGCATCTGTTACTTTTTTCATTGTAAGCATTTGTCACCTTTTTGCACAGTGCACTATCTGATTGATCCTCTATACATAGATTGACTTAATTTTAGTTGAATACATGGACTAATTTGTAAATTAAGGCACTGCATGAGATTTTTAATGTGATGAAAATCCCTTTAAATGATTTAAGGGGTGTGGTTTCAATGGTCACCACAGTGCTACAAAAAGGAATGGGTACCTGGCTAAGCCAAGCCCCCTGAGGAACCTCATCAAGCCGCATTTTGCACTTAGAATTGTTTTCTGCACTGTTGTACTTTTTATTGCACTTTATTGTATGACACGAATGGAGAAAAAATTGTTAAGCTGTCTGTTCCCCTGGTGAACACGACTATGTGTTAATCAAAGGTCTGACTCAAGCTCTAATCCTGCTGCTTGTTACAAACTTTGTACCAGAGGTTTCTTCTAATTGAAATGAGATGACAATCATCTTGTTGCAGACATTTTTTTTCATTGCCGCCATAACCTATCTGTGATATTTCAGGTGTTGTGAGGATTTTTTTTTGTTTTGGGTTATCCTATTATGTGGAGAGTGGGAACACCTTTGTTTGTTTTTGTGGAGATGTATGTCTCCCCCAAACAAGTAACATGTGAATCCAATGACCTGTGTAGGATGTTAACCAGATGTAGGATGGCAGCAGTTGGTATTGGTTGAGCCAGGCAGTGTTGATGTGCTTGCTTTTAGGTGACACTGGTTCTTTGGGGTTGAGCTGCATGCTCACAGGCATGTCTGCTTGCCCCAGACTCAGGCAGATGCCATCTCCATGGGTTTGGGTGGTGTAGACAGCAAAGAGGTCCAAGTAACTCTGGCAGAGTATCCATCACATACTCTGCCTGTGCTGTACATAGTGCACTCCTCCGACCCACACTGGATGTCCCACTTTTCCACAGTTGTGGTATGTTTCTTGTTAGAATTATTCCCTTTCTTTCCAATTGTCTCCTCCACATTGGTAGCAAGGTTGCTTAGCCTTGCCTTGTGATACTGGTTCCTGAGGGGCTTGGTGAGGAGGGTGTGACATTGAGTGGTCTTCCCATGATTGAGGTTGACACCTAGGAGGTTTGGCAGCAGAAACTTTGTGGACAGCCCTCCTGGGTGATTATGTGTAACCTGTGAGCTCCCTGGTATCTTTCCAGGCAAGTTCAAGTGCTAATGTTATATGGTATGTGGACTTGACAGTCAGATTGGGTTCTTTAAGAAGGGGTTTTGTGTAGTAGTCCCCATAAATATCACAGATGAACTGATTCCTTAAGACACCATAGAGACATTTTCCATACTCAAATGAGTGCTAAATTTTTCAAGTCTATGATGAAGTTATCAATTGGTTGTCTGGTGAGACAGTGATTAAAACTGAAAATGTGCCAGTTAGCTTTCAGTTGTCTCCCCCTTGAAAAACTGCAGCTGAGATCTGACATTTTATATTGTTTTCACTTTTCCTGAATGGCTTTTGATTTTGCAGAATGGTGAGGTTTGCTGGAGAAAAAATGGTGGCTTTGGAAGACTGTATTCATACACAAAGGTTTCTGTGTGGAGTGATTTTCACGTCTTTTTAATGTGTCATCAGCTGACACTTTATGCAGTGGTTATTCAAAAATTACCCCATGGCATAAAGTTGCAACTGACCAATCAGAAAAGTGAATTCTTAGAATCAGCTGTGTAATTTTAGACAGGCCAGAATGTGTATGTGTGTTGTTAGGCTACTCGAGTGTACCTGGTTATCCTGGTGAGACACTGACAGCAGTTTGTTCTAGCCCCAGCATTTCAGCTGCCAGTGTGCTGTCAGCATTTTCCAGTATATCCAGCATTTCAGTGTCTTGATGCTGAGGAGGATCATTGAATTAATCTGTGGGGCTGTGCATCTACGTCTGAGTTCAACTAGTGAAATTGCACAGCATATTAGGATCCCTGAGCTGCCAATAGTGTTCTATGGGCTGGAAAAGTGCTGTGGAGTGAGGCCATTCTGGTGTTGCAGGATAAGTGAGAGGGTGTGTGACTGTGGCTAATAGGAGTGGGCATCATCTAAAGTTTCCCTATGATCAGGGGAGTGAACATTTCATTCAAGGAAGCTACTGCTCTTCAGAGGTTAATGTGAGACTGCTAGGGTAGGAAGATGAGTGAGAGTCACCACCCTGGTACTGTGACATGGAGACGCCTGAAGAAAAGGCCACTGTCTGTCTCCTGGGACCTAGGAGTTGTATGGTAGAAATGCAAAGACACAGCTGCCATCTGACTGCAATGTAAGCTATATTTGTTTTCCTTTTCTCAGTTGTATATGGCTTTCCTTACTGAACTGTCAATCCTGATTCCTAGCTCCTACCCCCCTTGCTGTGGCAAAGATTGGATTGCAGAGTATACCAGTTGGTTCTGGTGTGCTCTTTGGATGACAGCCGAGGAGACAGCCTTTAAACTTTAATATTTAACTGCTTGGGATAGACTTCCTAGAGGCTTTCATCTCAAGATTGGTTTTGTCCATTTGCTACTGAGACTTCAATAGTGCTGGATAATGAATTTTTGGATTATAAATTTTGAGTAGCCTACTCTGCACCACTTTCTATTTCTATTTGTTATTGTTTTGTACTATTTTCTGTTGGAGTGATTGTGGATGTGTTTGTGGCTGAGACAGTAATTATAAGGTGTGATTGAACTGTTGTGTGGTTAGGTGTTTGACATATGAGGTTGTCTGTCTAGGATTACTGATGCGTGATTCTGGGGGGTGGTTAGGTACTGTAATTTTAATATTGTATTCATGGCTTTAGGATAGCAGTTTGGATATGTTTACAGTAGCAGGCCTATAGGATCTGCTACACCCTGGCCTTTCTCTGTCATCTGCACCTTTTCTGTGACACCCCCTCCTGGTGAATGCAATTTACAGTCATTACAGGGAGGTGGATATCAGGAGGAGGCATGGAAAGGGGGTTGGAGGAGAACTCATGGAGGGGGCACTATGGGGATAGTTAGGACCAGGAGGCACCCTGAGGAAAAATGGGAACTTAAGAGAAGTCTCAAGTGTTTAGTTCTCAAACCCAGGGATCCCACTGGACTGAGTAGACAGGTATCTGAGGGGCCTGCCACCTCTACTTGTCCTCTCCAGATGGTGCTATGCAATGTCAAATCAATGAGGAATTAGACCTCCACAGATTGTATCTCTGATTCCTCTGTAGATCTTGCTTGCATTATAGAGATCTGGCTTGGTGATGATGCTGGCCCTATACTTGAGTCAGCTGTCCCAGCTGGGTTCTCTGTGGTGCACTGCCAAAGAAATAATCACAGGGGCTTAGATGGCCATCTGTTTTAGAACTGAACTGAACTTAGTGGTGCACCCAGGAAGGGATACCTCACCATTTAAATGTGTGGCTGTATGTGGGGGTCTGGTTGCAGAATCCTACTTATAGACCAGTCTCCATGGCACAAGAGGGATTTTCGACACAAAATCACTGACTTTGTCTCTGACTCTGACTGGCTTATTTTGGTTGATTTCAATGCTTAGGTTGGTGACAAACTCTCACAGTTTGGTCAAGATTTCCTCTGGGGCATAGAATCCCTGGGCCTCACACAAGTTATTACTTGTGCAGCCCACCAACATGGCCATGCCTTGAACCTGGTATTCACTCTGGGGGTCTAGGCTGGGAATCTTGAGATACCTCCAGTCAGTTGGTCAGATCACTGTACTATCAGTTTCTCTTTCAGCATCCACTCTTGAAGTCCAGCCTCTGAGGAGATGGTCCAGTACTGCCCTTTAGAAGAGCTATGACCAGAGGGACTATTAACAGTACTGGATACTTCAGGTATGCTGGCACTGCCATGGTACTGAAGGAAGTTGTGATAACCTATAATACGGCTGTTGGGGCAGTTTTCATCCTCATGGTGCCAACTCATATACATCCACTGGTTTCACAATTTGGTTTGCCGTGGTATGACAGCAAGCTAAGGGAGTTTAAAGCAAAGGGGTGAAGGTTGGAACTTTTTTTTAATTTATTTCAATTTTTACAATTTTTGGCAGAAAAGAAGCACTGAGCCGAGGCTTGTTTTCATGTGCATCCCAGGAACACAGGGTAGTTAAGTGACTTTTGTATAGTCACACAGTATGCGAGTGGAGGCAGTTGGATTCAAATGTAGTTCTCCAGGTTTGCAACTCAGTGCTGTTAACCCCTACAGTATACTGCCTCCCATCAGTGGAGGAGATCCAGGGTCCAGGAAGACAGATTGTCTTTGATTACTCATTTTAGCAGGTATCAAAGGGCAATCACCCGACATAAAGCAAGTTTTCTGTCTAGGGAGATTGCTGCTAGAAGGAATAGACCAGCGCAGCTCTTCTGGACTGTGTGGAGTCTGTTAGAGCTTTTTCGTCCATGAAATGTGAGGCATTTGCTTGATTCTTCTCAGGTAGGGTGCATTCTGTTCGGGTTGGGATCTCAATAAGTGGGCCATTACAACCCAGCAGAGTTGAGCTTGTGTGTTGCCTGTGCATTTGGTGGCCATAGCGAGAGCTTAGACCAGTGATGGTGGAGCAGGTTAGTGGGGTGATCTCTGACCTGTGGCTGACATTTTGTAAATGGTACCCAAGCCCTACACAGCTATTAGTGAGCTGTGTTAAGCAGCTGGGCCCAGTGTTTGCTGAGATAATTCAGTGTTTCCTATCAAAAGGTGTATTCCTGGCTGAACTGAAAAATTCGCTGGTAAGGCCCCTTCTGAAAAAAACAGCATTGGACCCAGATGTCTTGGTGAATTACTGACCTGTCATTAACCAGCCCTTTCTGAGCAAGGTTATTAAGAAGGTGGTTATGCAGCAGCTTTAGGCACACCTCACTGCCTTTTACATCTGTGAACATCTACAGTCTTGTTTTAAGTCAAAGCATAGCACAGAGACTGTGCTAGTCTGTGTGCATAATGACCTGCTCAGGGCGAGATGTATAGGAGCATCATCAATTCTTCTTCTCCTCATTCTCTGCTCAGCTTTTGACACTGTGGACCATGGGCTGTTTTTGGACAGGCTCAGAGAGTATGTGGGTCTCATTGGTAAAGTTATCTGCTGGTTTGAGTTCTAGCTCAGTGGCAGGACATAGAGGGTGATGCTGGGAGAGATTTCTTTTCCATAATGTTGCTACCCTGTGGAGTACACCAAGGCTAGGTCCTCTCACTGAAGTTATTCTCAGTGTATATCCCCCCCCCCCGGGAGGATCATTAAGCAGCATGGACTTGGGCTTCACTGTTATGCAGAAGATACCCAGCTGTATCTGTGTTTTGCACCCTGGATACCAAGCATGGTCAATTTGCTGAATAGAAGCTTGACCAAGACCCAGGACTGGATATCATCAAGCTGGTTAAGACTCAAGCTGGACGAGACTGAGGTACTGGTTGTTGAGCCAGGTCAGAGAGGGAGTATGGTGGCTACTGAGTGGGGACAGGGCATCAGCTCAGTTCCTCTGGGGTTGTAGCTACCCCTAAGGTGAAGACTCTATGTGTTATTTTGGAGGATGGGCTGATATCTGAGGCTTAGGTGTTGGCAGCATTTCAGAGTGGCTTTTATCACCTCAGGAACATTAGCCAGATTAAACCTCTTAATCCCCCTGGAGATCTGGTGATGCTAGTGCATGCATTTGTGACTTCCAGGCTCAACTACTGCAATGCTCTGTACCTCTGTAGGGTCATTGGAGGTATGTTATGGCACCTGTAGCTGGTGCATAACACAGCTGCTAAGCTGCTGATCAGTCTTTCTGTCATGTCATTTCTCCCCGGTGCTGCGTGATTTGCACTGGTTCACTTACAAGGCCCTACATGGGTTGAGCTTGGGTTACTTGGTTGATCTCCTGCACCCTTACATATCCTGATGCCCTCTCCCCTCAACTGAGAAGGGCCACCTTGTGCTACCCAGGGTGAGGTTGAAAACCTCGGGGTACTGGGCCTTTGAAGTGGCTGGCCCGGTCTTGTGGAACTCGCTCCTGAGGGCTCTAAGGGATGCCCCCTCGGTAGAAGTCTTTAAAAGGGATCTAAATACCTTTCTGTTTTGCCAAGCATTTGGGGGTTGATCACCTACTTTATCATCTGGTGTACATCCCAGTTATGCAGCATATTCAATTATTTATTTATTGTATGTTTTTATGCTGCTAATGCTTATTGTGATAATTATTTATACATTTATTGGGGGTGTTTTCTCTATTCTGTATATGTCTATCGACTATGTCTATTTTCTTCTTGATCTACTTACTGTAATGGCACCCTAAAGCTCTGGGGAAGGGCTTCAGATATAAATTCTACTACTACTTCTACTACTTAAGCAACGAGAACAAGGGGGCTGGTAGGATGGACAGGAAGAGGGCCTATCTTTTATTTTCCAGCTCCAGAATTGTGTTTCCTGAAAGCCAGTACTCAAAACTTTCATGTCCAAATATTCACTAGATTCCTGAAGTTCTGGTAGCTATCCCTAGAATGCCATTTTGCCAGGCAATGTAGTACACTGCAGTTGATGGAGGTGGTCAGTCTTGCTTTCACTTCTTGTGCTGTTTTTTTTTTTATCTTTTTTCCCTAGCACTGTTGTGCTATTCTCAGCTTCCTATAGAAGATGATCTTAGCTGTTCAAATGCTAAGTAAGGTATAACCCACAACAGGGTGTGGGGTTATTGGGGATTAATCAACACCCTAGGTGTGTTGTGGGGCCTGAGTCTGCAGGCCGAGTGTTATCGCAGCACCCTGGGTGTTGATTAAACCCCAATAACCCCACTCCCTGGAGTGGGGTATTGCACTTATAACATAGGTTATGTTTAAACAACAAAAAAATATCAAGAAAGGTGTTTTTTTTTTGCTGTTTAAATAGCAACAGAAGGTACTGTATCCTGCCACCTTGCAAAATAGTCCCTAACAAATAATGTTTATCTGAGTGCTGTTATGCACATATAAATGTCACAGATACATTACTGATATGATCTCTTACATCTCTTGTGCATAATATTGACTCCTGTATGTCCTACAATATGCACCCCACAGCACACACACATAGACAAGCATGCAGCTGGGACCGTCTATGTCCTGCTACCACTGTTTGGAACACAGGGGGATTTCATGTATTGTATGGAAATACAAATGTTAGAAACTGGTTACATCATTTCTGACATTTCTTTTCCATAACTTACTTTGACAGTTCTGCAAACATTTTCTATGCAACCCCCCACCACCACCACCACCATGATCTGTACTGCTTAGCGCTGTGGCTGTCTTCTTTCCCTCTCTCACACACTCTCCCATTACTTCTGCATTATAAAACTGCTGCTGTACATAGTACAAAAATTGTTCCTCGACAGCACTCCACCATGTCTTTTCACTTACAGCAACTGCTGCTGTACACTGTTGTGTCACAGAGACTTTGGGTGCACCTTGCTGTCTGTCTCGCTGTCTCTACCTGCTCGCTTTCTGCTGCTGTCTCTCTGTCCTATGCACCCCATACATTTACTTTCACTCACTTGACAGTTTTGTCTGATGGAGCTTGGGGAGATCACTAGCTTGATACTGACACAGGCAAAAGAAAGGGGAAACCCCACCACATACAGGCAATAATTTCCAGGCACACAGAGAGAAAAAGAGAGAGAGGATGGACCACACATTCTGACTGTAAACTTGCCATTCATTGCTTCTGTCCTGGTCACTTTTGCAGCACTTGCTTTTCGCTGTCTCTCTCTCTCTCTTGACCACACTGTAGTGACAAGGGGACAGAGTCGACAGTGTCAGCTAACAGGGACACAGACACCGACAGCACGGAGACAACAGTGTGCTGTCAGCTTTACAACTGTTGTTTATCAGCACCTTGCTGCCCGTGTCCCTCTGCTCCTCTCTTGCTCTCTATCTTTCTCACTATCTCGGTTGGTTAGCTCTCTCCTGTCTGTTGCTTTGCCTCTGTCTCCTACAGGGGTCAGACAATCTCTGCTTGCAGGTAACATTCACGGCAACCCTACTGTGCGACCTACTGTCACTGGTCGGGGGGGCCACAACAGGGAATGCACATATGGACAACTGCTATACACTGACCAGAGAGAGACAGACAGACACATGACACTGCTGAAATTCAGGACTAACTACTCATCTCATTCTCCCTGAGTCTCTCTTTCAGCACCACAGAGGCAAACACCACCACTAGGAGACACAGCAGCTCAGCTCCCTGTGCTCCACGTTGTGTAGCCTTTCCTCCATCCCCCCCACTGACCCTACTTTCACACTCAAGAGACAACAGACTGAGACACACACACACACACACACACTCACAGACCACAGCCTGCATTTTCCCAATCTCACTCTCAAGGTGTGTGTGTCGTGTGTGTGTGTGTCTCTCTCTCTCTCTCACAGTAATGCATTTCCCTGCTTACTGTGGCAGCTGGGGGGTGGATATACCCCTCGAATCTCCCATGTACAGAAAATGGATCTCTTCCAGTCTCACTGTCAGACACCAGAGAGCACTAACTGTGCTATTTATTATGCTCACACATCTCTCCTACTGTGACTGCTTCAGGTTGACCATGCTGCCCTTGCTATTGCTGCCACGACAGAACTACTGATGCTGTTCCTGCTTGTCACCAACCCCACAGCACAGAAGGAGAACTGCTGGCAATCATATATACACCCATTAATAAAGAAACAAGCCACACATTCTGCTTCCACTCAGAGATACTGGCATTCACACAGAGAGAAGTGACAGGACAGACACAGCAGTCCTGATCGCTAACTTAGGATTTTATATGGCTGCCAGCAGACTTTTGTTTTGGACTGCAGAGAACAAGACTCAGATTTGAATCTCTAGTCACTCTGAGCAACCATGGATTAATGCTAACTTAATTCACAGGCACACAGAGCCACTCCACCAATTGGATTGCTCGTTTTCTCCAACCCATGTTATAAGGTAACTTTACAGCCGTGCTGCCATTTAGTCCTCAGTCAGGGAGGGATAATAGCCTGGGGCAAAGTTTGCACTTTGTTTGCCTTTGTCTTTGAAAGACAGGCAGCAGTTTGCAAGCTCCTTGTATTTTGTTTCAAATGCCAGATGGTACAATATGTGCTAAAAGTACAGCTTTTTTGTACTGTGACCGAACTTGACTTTTATGCTTTCTTTCTTTCTTTCTTTCCTTCCTTCCTTCCTTCCTTCCTTCCTTCCTTCCTTCCTTCCTTCCTTCCTTCCTTCCTTCCTTCCTTCCTTCCTTCCTTCCTTCCTTCCTTCCTTTCTTTCTTTCTTATTCCCTTCCACAGAAACTTCAGCATGCCACAGGGAGGACAGTGAGAGCCATAGACAATGCAGGCAGGCTGGATGTGTTGCTATCTAGACAGAACCCAACAAACTCAGCATGGTTTTTAAACCATTGTTATAAAAACTGGAAAGGACAGCCAGCCTGGTGGCACTGAGGGCTGAGGCACTGGTGCCTTACCTTACACCATACCAGTGACCTGGGTTCAATAACGGACTCGGGAAGCTGGGGGTCGGCAGGGGAGGAGAGGATATAGCATCCATAGGGACTGCTTTCCTCTCCTGGGGTGGGTAGCTGGGTTGCATTGCTCTTCCGTGGCCCCTGGTGGAGACCAGGAGCATTGCACAAGTGTTGACGCAGGGGGATATACCAGAAAAATTAAAAATTGTCCTGGATTGACCAGGATGATGGCAGCCAATCTGCTGACACCACCAAAGAACCCCCGAGGAGCCAGACCACCTCAGCAGTGCCCTGGGGTCGAGAGGAAAGAGTGTGCTGGCTGCCCCCACCAGTGCCTTCCCCCTCGGAGGAGGGGGACCCACTTGGCAAAGGATTACGCCAAGCTACCCCAGGGCCGGCTACAATCTGAGGTAGGGGGTCTGAGGGAGGACAGTACGGGATGTCAGGGATTATGGCTGCCTGAAGGAAATGGCAGATCTGGGGCACATGGGGGGATAAAGAAATGATGCAAAAAAAAACAAAAAACTGGAAAGGTCTTATCAGCTGGCTGTATGGAAGCTGTACATGTAGATTCATTCTTTTACCTCATTGCCACTGTAGTATTCTTGAGAGGAAGAACAGACTTACACAGACTCAGACACGGGGAGTTGTAACTAAGTTGCCAACTTTACTGAGACTGAAGATAAAGACACTATCCAGGGACCTAAAGATTAACAAGATTTGCACTGAGCATGACAGGAAACTACAAGGGCTACAATTTGCTCATTGCAGGACTACATGCAAGATGGCAGCTAGGTAATGTATTTTGTAAAGGTGATAAGAAATGATTTTCACATAATTAACTGCTCTTCTATCTTCACTTCCATGCCAGTTATGTATTCTGATATGCAATGACCAAGTTTTGATAAAAAAAATAATCTAGATTTTGGCTGCCCTCAGATATACTGTACATAGAGTTCCTCCCTTCTCACCAGCTACTGCTCTTTCTTTTCATATTTCTAAGACATTATATGACATCAATAACACCATTCCATGCTATTCATTTGAATGGCCTGGAATGGTATTATTGATGTCATAAAATACTCAGGCAGTATGAAAAGAGAAAGCAGCAACTGCTGAGAAGAGAGGGTTGTGGGGTAGTTACAAAGGTAACAAAATCATATGATTTAACAAAAAAGGTAAACAAATCTGAATATTGTACAGACACTAAAAGGACAACAGGATGGCATCTAGAGGTATTCAAAATTGTTTCCTATCACCTTTTAGGTCAGTACCAGATCTATTACATAATCAATCATATTAACTGATTTTCCAGTGCCATTTAATAAACACCATTTTTGAAATGGCAATGTCTCTTTTGTGTTAACTTTAAATCTGGGTTGTGGCAGAACTGGATGCAACATGCAGAAGCCATCTGATTAATCCAAAAGCACACAGTCAGCTCAAAGTCTACTAAATAAGGGCTCCATCCAAAAGGTGGTTGAGATATGCTCCGATTGAGTTTATCCCAACTATACATCTGTGCAGCCTAGTGCTGGTCCACAACAGATGGACTCCATAGCCCCATATCTCTCTGCCATGCATATGTAGAGCCCAGGACAGGGACCAGGGTGGCAGGAGTTGGTGCTGTACAGGACACTGGGCATCCATTTGGATGTCTGGGTCATATGTATATTGGATCCCCTGTTCTACATGGAGCAGGAGACCATGGGATATGGCAGTCCTCCAAGGGCTCTGCATGTGTTCAGCAGCAGTTTGACTCCCTCCAGCTCACATATGCATCACTTCTCAGCTAACGATTCCTTTGTGGCTCAATCCCTAAAAGTTTTTAATTCTATATGTATATCTGCAGCTGCCACATCTCCTAATAACATATTTCTCTGTTGCAGAATGCCCTTGTCAGTTCTGATGATTTTTTTTAGAATGGCTTCAATGTTCTAAACTTCTACAAAAGTACAAGTTATAATTCTGGAGATGGCTACTACATACAGTATTACAAGTATGTTTTCGTTTTCTTAAACCTTATGAAATATAAAACAGCTGAATCAAACAGCAGTTTTTGTAATTGCTTTCTTCTCCAGAGAACTTGGTTATAATTCTGTCAGCAACGATGCAAACAATGTGCCCCCCCCCCGAAGTGACTGCTTTGGGCTACTTGTTCCAAATATGCTCATTCTGGGCCAGCTTCAGGGACTAGAAACCACATCGCTAAACAAACTTCCTTTCCAGCCAATTCCAGTTCTGGCTGACATAAGTGTGAAACCAAACTGTCATGTTTAGACATTTATAAACTAATGTTATGATTGTTTTGAAGTATGGTCTGATCCAGGTGTAACCCCCCGTTACCCGGGGTTACTAGAATCCCAGTAAGACCTAGTGGTAGGCAGGGAAGGCAGCTTGTGAAACTCCAGTTAAATGGATTTCACACTGTCTCACTCTGTTCTAAGTCTCAGCTGAGACTGAGGGATGACATCATTTTAGAACTGTCGCAGCTGCATAAGCCACACTGGAATGTTGCAGTTGGAGGTTAAAGTAGAATGCTGGGGATTTTGAAGTCAGTCTTTCAGAGTCTGTGTGAGAGTTCTGTAGAGTACAGCAGAGGTGCTCTGCTGAGTGCAGGCCCTCAGAGCTTTAAGCTCTGTTACAGAGCTGCTTTTGTTTTAGGCGTGTGTTTCCACCTGAAGAGGAACACAGGAACTGATCACTGAAGTGGTGGAGACCGCTCTCAATGGTTCAGAGCCCCATCCCTGAGGGGATGGGAGGAAGGTGTTAGCCTGTTTTCCAGGGGCAACCCCCATGGGTCCGGCTAAGGAAAAGAAGCTGCCTGTTCAAGTTGTGCTGAGGCACCAGAAGCTCAGTGAGGAAGATTCCTTGAGGAGGAAACGCCTGTGGGGCACCTGCAACCAAAGGGTGAGTTCACTCTGAA
The DNA here is from genome assembly GCA_016271365.2 of Neoceratodus forsteri. Classification (NCBI taxonomy): domain Eukaryota; kingdom Metazoa; phylum Chordata; order Ceratodontiformes; family Ceratodontidae; genus Neoceratodus; species Neoceratodus forsteri. The sequence goes on along the minus strand of CM057456.1, from coordinate 1,220,373,250 downwards.
AAGGGGCCAAGTGTTTTCACCTGAAACAGAAGGAAACTAAAGGAACTGTTACTGTGGGGTCAGGAAAAGACAACCAAGTACAGTTTGGAGGATGTGGGGATTGGACTGCTTAACTCAGTGGGGGGTCTAGAGTAATGGACAAAGCCAATTATAAGTATGTTCAAGGCCAGCACAAACAGAAAGAACGATGTGGGGATTGGACTGCTTAACTCTGTGGGGGGTCTAGAGTAATGGACAGTGCCACTTATGTTTAAGTATGTTCAAGTCCAGCACAAATGGGAAGAAAAGACAGTAGATTGAATGTGATATACATTTACAAGAATCTACACAGCAAAATGTTAAAGGATGAGGTGTTGCAATCCAGAGAAATGGACGGGTATGAATTGTGGGAGTGAGAGGTGGGAGACCCCCCATCAGTAGTAACCAAATTCACCTCTATGGATTTGCTCTGAGACACCTGTTGCTTTCTCTCAGGTACTTGGCCAGTGCCTGAGGAAAGTACCCAGACATGGGATTAGTAAGGAAGATTCCCTGATGAAGCAGTAGTGCTCTTAGGTGGTTTAGGGAGCCACCAGTAAATGTTTCCATGATATATGGAAGGTGTCCAAGTGGCTGGCAAGGGAGCTCAGCCAGGGAAAACCCAGAGCAGTGTACAAGTTCGGGCTGTGTGCCCAATGTGTTGTAGAGCCTGAGGGCTAAAGTGATAAGGATGTGTTCTGGTCTCCTTTAATCTGCATTACCAGGAGTGTAGCCCCATGGGGGTCCATCTATGTGTTGTTTATTCTGTTTGAATGTGAATAAAAGCCACACTTTAGAATCCCACTTCTGGTATTGGACATTACAGTTATTGCTTCCTGTGTTCGGAGTTACTTGGGTGCCCCTGTGCAGAGTAGCCAAACCTAGCCTATGTGCTGAGTAACATATTCCTCCCCGAACCCAGACCACCTGGTAGAGCTGTTAGATAGAAACAGCATACTGGGTAGGGGTTACACAGGCTCACGTAAACAAATTCTGGTCAGAACCACAATGGCTGCTACGTCAATAGTATTAAAGTTTGACATCTTCAAGGGTTATGTGTGGTAAAGCCATCTGGATGGACTGTCCTGTTTTTCTAGTGAAACAGCTCTAGAGTATTATGCAGGGGAAGCTGCACACCCCTAATTTGTAGTACGGGGAAAATTGAGAAAATCTGTATGCTGTCTGCCCTCATTAATTCTCAAACACCCCAGAGAGTTCAAGCAGTAAAACCACAAACTCAGAAATATTTTGTAAACTTTAAAAAAAAATCACAAAAATTAACATCATAACAGTCATGATGTTGATTACTGTGACTTTTTAAGTTTACAAAATGGATTCAAAAGTGCAGTTGATGTCAGGTGGCACAAGTTTAATCTGAAGCATGTTGATTAATGTAGTAAGCAGAACTGTACAGGCAACCAAAGTTCTGCAACATGCTAGGCTATTAAAAAAAGTCATATTACACCTCACCCATTGCAATTTTACTATAGAATCCAAAGAGTTTTGCCAAGTATCAGTGTTTTTTTTTTACAGAAAAAAAACATATTTACAGAGACTGTAAATGTCTTCTGTGATTTTTTTTACTGCAGGAAGCTAAGTTGAGTGGAATAGGGGATTTCTTTTAGCCTTGAAAGGAAGGCTGAGCCAGACAAGCACAGTAGGGGTAGATAATCACTGCACTAGGGTGATACTTTAAATGGAGTCTGCCTTATCTTTCTAGTTAGGTATGCCAAAACAAACAACCTGGGAAGAGCAAGTTGTTTATTATTTCACTGTAAACTGATTGTAAAACCTTTGCTTAAGAAAACGTCTGCTTATTTTAATGTCTTCAAGGGGGATATTATGTAGGGGAAGCTGCACACCCCTAATGTCTACTGTGGGGGAAAGACAACATCTGTAAACTACCTGCCCTCCTTACTTCTCTAACATTTCAGAGAGCTCAAGCAGTAAAACCACAAACACAGAAATATTTTGCAAATTTTAATAAAGAAGTCACAGAAATTAACATCACAATGATGACATCTAATATTGTGCGTTAGAAGCTTCTTTTTTAATTCTGGTAAGTTCATTGATAAATTGGGTTAAACCCAGATTATCAGCTGAGTCAGCTACAGTACGTAAAATGCTGCCTGTTCAGATATATAATTTAAGTTAAAATCTCCCAACAAAGTTAACTCATAAGAATTTTTAAAAGAAGGCATGGCATGTTCTAGGTCCAGTACTGTATTGCCTCTTGGGTGATGATAATACCCAAATTGGCATAGTGGTTGAGATCCTGTTTACAGCATATCAGTTGCCAAAAATGTAATAGTTGATGGTTATTTAATTTCAAAAAGCTTCACATTAAAATTTGAGGATGCATTTATAATAACTCCTCCACATGTTTTATTATGATAATTTCACCAGCACTGATGTCATGTGAGGAGCACTATTTAAACAGCGCTGGTACTTCAATGCAAAACAGCTGATCCCTGCCTGTGAGAGGGTTCTTGTGGGGCCATCGGGCCTCTACTGGTGGACTATTTAGGTGTTGATGATGGAGTGCTGAGGGACTTTGGGGACCAGTTTCATTCAGCCCTACTCCTGGACAGTCCACTCCAACTGGAAACAAAGAGAATTTGTCAGCCTGCAAGGAGCGCTATTCAAGCAGTGCTTGCACTCCATTGTAGAATATTTGATGCCTGGCTATGAGGAGGTCTCATGGAGCCAGCTGGGCCACTACTGGTGGACTATTTGGTGTTGGTACTGGTGTGTTGAGGGACTTTTAAGGCCAGTTTCATTCAGCCCTACTCCTGGACTGTCGCTACAATTGGGAGCAGAGGCATCCCATACAGGTTGTAGCAGGAAATATAACAAACCATTTTGCTTGTGACTGAATCTCCTAATGCTCCCACATTTTCTGCATTTCGCATGAGTTTTCATCATTATAATGTATGATTCAGACCTCCAGTTAGCATAAATAATTCTAACATCCTGAGTGGGACATTACAAATATTTATGCTTAGCTGGAGGTCTGAATGATACACTATAATGATGAAGACTCTCACAAACTACGGAAGACTTGGAGCATAAGTTGCATTTTAATTTAGGAGACTCAGTCACCATCAAAATGGTTTATCAGTCCTGCTACATCCTGTAAGGGATCCCTCTTCTCCCAATTGCAGTGGATGGTCCAGGAGTAGGGCTGAATGAAACTGCAGGAGACAGTAGTATATCTCTGGCCAGACTTAACAGTATCTAGTGAGTGAACAGTCAAAACTTTATATTATTCTAGTTGGAAGCAGCAACTGGAGGGTCTAGTTAGTTAATACTAGTTCCATTTTGTTCTGTGGTGTGGGGAATGTATCTCATTAGCTGAAGGGGCCCCTGTCACAAGCCTGCATGTTATTCATGTACTCAGAGTGACTTTGTTACCTACACAAGAAGTAGAGGAAGGAAGAAGAGACTAAGTGCATAGAGCGAGGAAGAGGAACCCATTGCAGAGTGATACAGGACCCCACCACAGACCTCGAGACAGCAGTGCAGATCAATGTGGCAGCAGGATGACCAGCTGACCTGGCTGACAGACCACCCAACTAGTTCAGTTCTCCTTCCACACTACCAGAGACCAGCAACTGGAGTCAAGAGCCCCAACTTAAGTGTCAATCCCCATCTGCTTGCCAGAGGCTAAGTGCCCTAATCAGTTGTGCATACTGCATACTAAAAAACCTGAGCAAAAAGGTATTCTTTAAAAATGTTTTTTTTGGGGAGGGGGCAAGGCAGCAATAGGACATCAGGACAGAACTGTTAAACTAGACAGTGAAAGTGCAGTGATTGAAATGTGCGTTAAACCAGTATGTAATGGTGTGTGAAGCTCCAAACATATGCAGACAGCTGTAATCATTCTGACTTACTGTACCTTAATCAGAAAGAGTCAAGAAGACAAAGGAAACAGGCAGAAAGTAAGGAACTGAAGAGCGTGCTCAAGACTCGATCTGCAGTACTCAATTGTTAACCGACTGATGAACATGCTGCCTGGTCGCTTTGATTCGAAGTCAATTCTTTCAAAGTCTCCCTGGCATTGGCAGGTGTTGCTTCACAGTCTCTCTCCTCTGTCCATTACTCTGCTGCTGCATCTGCACCGATTGCTGCTTCAACAAAAGAGCAAGACAGTCAGGTGAGGGCCCATCTGGTCAGGTGCAAATATTTCACTGTCAGTAGTTAGAGTGCAGATCTGTGAACCTGAAGCAGCACTCGGAACCTAGAGTGAACAGAAAGTGAGCACTAAGCTAGAAAATAGGGTGCGTGGGAGGGGTGATCAGCACTGTGGTGAATGGCCAGGACCACATGTGCTTCAATTCCACTGTAGAAGAACACAGTCTAGGTATCCGTTCACATGCTGCCACAGTCCCCTCTCTCTCCTATGTCATAGCAATATGTCAGCATGACTGTGTCCATGAAGCTGTAAAAATGACCTTTTGAAATTTAGTGATCTACATTTGTATTAAATTGCAGTTGTAGGATCATATTAATGACAATCCCATTTGATAAACTGTCAGTTACTGCATTTCATTCTTTATTTAAAGTGTCTCACTATTCCTTTTCATAAATCAGGAATAAGTATTTATCACTTTTTATGTTTTCTATAGTGTAAAATGCTAGTGCTCTAGACTAAGATTGTGCATCTAGTGCGTTATAGGATCTGAAAGGAAATACAAAGGCTCGAATCATTTATGACTTTCATGCACCCAATCCCTTTAGTTGCGAAAATGGATCCCGTAGTGTACAATCCACTCCAGATCCATGGATAACTCATAGTATCCAAACTACAAGGAACTGAAAATGGATAGTACTTGTACAGCCCTAGTTTAGACCTAGCAACCTTCGTCAGAATAGTTATGAAACCATTAACTCATATATAAGTCCACAGTTGGATGATGTTGGTCTGCAGTGGTCTCCTTGATCTCTGAATGCTAATTTCCTACCCCCTGGCTCTGAATATGGGGGCCATTGTCTTTTGTTTTTAATTCCTTCCTCTGCTCTCAAATGCTACTTTGGTGCTTTCCTGCTGGTCTCCAAAACAGATACTCAATTCAATTTTTTTGCTAGGCCTATTGGACCAAACAGTGAAAAAAACATACCTAATAGTCCGCAAATACTTAATGCATTATGCAGCTTTGCTTCAATATACCCTGGGCTTGATTTTCAAAGCCAGAGGATGATGCATGGTGCCTGTATCAAACATAATTGACACAAGTGGCACATTACATCAAAAGATTCTATTTTGAAATGTGGTCTGCATCAAAAAGGGAAGTCGTTCTGCCAAAATGCCACTTCACCAGCCTTGTGATCCAAATCAGGGTGCACCAAGTTTCAAGGGGGCTAGCAGCATGGCTGGGCTGCAATATCCCCTTTTCTGCAGCTTTGCAAGCCCTGCCATGAACACAGCAAAGGGCTCCACTTAGACCAGCCAGGAGGTGGTCTAAGGGATCTGCACCAGTGCCACACACTTTGGCCAAAGATGCAGGGTCTGAATGTTGGCTGCTGGGGGAAGAAGAGGCATGAGGAATGCCACAGGGGTAGTCAGGGAGACAGCTGGGCATGAGAGGGAATGATGTGGTACCTGCTGGGGGTGCCATTTGCATATCCATACAGCTGATGGGATGGAACTGTCTGCAGGACTTCCAGGGACATAAAGTGGCATGGCACTAGGTGGGCACAGCCCTATCAACTGCCCCATAGGTGGCCACCTATGGGGTAGCTGCCAGGGCTGTGCCCGCCTGTCCCTGGACCCCCTCAGGCCAAGTGCCACATCACTCCCTTCATGCCCAGCTGTCTTCCTAACTCCCCATATGGCACTCCCATGCCCCTTCTGCTCCCAGCCCCCTCCTATCCAGCAGATTCACCACCCCACCAACTATTATGGCCCCTCTAGTGTTGCATCAGGTAGGGGAAGCTGGATCCCTGTGGAATTCCAGCTGGTGCACCATGTGTTTGGTGCTAGTCTGCATCTGCAGCAATTCCTGGGTTTTTGGTGCAGGGACCCCCCTTTTATAAAATTGGGCACAGGTTTCCTGACGCACCCATGGTTCAGTGCTGTCCTAGAATGACACAGCTTGCGTCACTCTAAGGACTGTTTGAAAATCGAGCCACCTGTTTCAAAATCCTGGCAATGTTTTTTACCCATGCTGAGCAGCAAACATCTAATTTGCCTGTTTGGAGGTGTTTTTGTACAAGTTTGCAGCATTTTTTTTTAAATAAATATACTACATTATCATATGGGTGAATACCCAAATACTTGTATACTTGTATACAGTCAAGCAGCCGAATACCTGGGCTGTATTTGATGAACTCATTATTTATTTATTTATTTATTTTCATACCCCTATTAATTATACATGACTATGAATAACATGTTTGTCTTTCCTAACACTCAAAGTATTATTTGAGGAAGATGCCAGATAGTAGGGAGTTCTTTTTGAAGAACCTGTTTAGTCCATCCCCCAATTGTTGACAGTTTCAGATTTCAAAGGATCTGATCCTATTACAGAGCTTTTAGTGGAATCCTTTACTAAACTGTAGTGTATAACCAGCTATTTGGAATGGTATAATAACATCAAATTTACATATTATGTTTGAATAGACCATGTATGAAAAGTTTTTCTGTAATCACAGCTGCTGTACCATAACACTGTCACCTGCCTAGGAACTGTGGTTTTAGTCTGCTATGCCAATAGCAGGCTACAAAAGCATACATTCATATGACTGAATACTGAATTAGAATGTTATCTGATGCTGTTTATGCAAGAGGACCAAAAAGCTAAGATGAGTGGCTCAGTTTTCCCAGTCAGCAATGTATAACAGTCCAGTTCATGAAGACATGCCCAAGAGTAGCCCGATCAAGACTATATTAATCAAGACATAATTATTTAATACCAAGTTGAGAAAAAAATAGTTTTGTTTAAAACATCTGCCCCTGTGCTACAGTACTTACTGTTCAGTGGTCCAGAGCACAAACTGGACATAACTGATGTCAGATGTTCTTTGCTGCATCCTTGGGGTCACACTCAGAATATTATAACAGAATGTCCGTATTTCAAACATTTTAATTTTTGAAACTGTTAATACTTGGAAACAGAGTTGTCTGTTGATGTTGGTATACATATCAGAGAAGACACACAAGATGCCCATTCTGGCAGGTTCTGTGGAATGTTAACAGCCATACGAGAGCATAACTGTTCCATGGATAAGAGATATACTGTATACATTCTGGGCTGTGATTGGCTGAAAGTGTTCTAATGATTTATAGTGAATATATTAAACAGTAATGGACACAATACTGATCTCTGGAATACAACATGATTACCTCCATGCTGAAGATTTGTCACCAAAACTCTGTTTCAGCCAGTTCCATATACTGTACATTTGAGGACTCCCCCTCTAAGCCAGGATTTATAACTGTGAAAAAAAGCTTTTATAAGGTACCTTACTGAATGACTTAAAAAGGTCTAACAAATGTTACTATTATTTATTGGTTTATAAACCCTAATTTGCAGTGTTCCAAAATGCTGTATAAAAATAGCTAAAGCACACACTTAAAACCATCAAAGGTATATTTATTAAGGGCCTATTTAAAACTCTTCACAATGAGTGACTTCCTAACATACTGAGAAATTAAGTTCCCAAGAGCCGGAGCTGAAAACTTGAAAGATCTGTGCCACACCCAGTAATATGAGGAATTTGTAACATGAGAACATTTGTCAGACTGAAATGCAAATGGTATGCAGGGACATTCCAACAGAGTCAATCCTTAGGTTTAGCTGTTGTGATCCCATTCAGGGCTGAGAAAGTCAGGACCAGAATTTTAAAGTTTTGCCTAAGACTGATGTGAAGCCAGTAAAGCTGCTTGAACAGAGGGGTCATGTGGCTGAGCAAGCACCAGCATAATGTACATTGCCACTGAAATGGGGTACTACCACTTAAGCTGCCCCATGGTGGGGAATTACCAGACAGGGCTAGAGAGGAACAGTAGGTAAAATAAGGGAGGGCATAATTAAGGTAACTATTCTCTCTATGAAGGAAGTGAGTAAACATACAAGGAAACATAGACCATTATGGTTCTCTAGATAAGGGGCCAAGGTGGTGAGGGAAGAAAGGGTGGCATTCAGGAGGTATAAGGAAATACAGAGGAAGGAAGGCAGAGAGGTATACCAAGTAAAACAAAGGGAAGCAGGAATGTCAGTGAAGGAAGCAAAATCACAGACAGAGGAAACTATAGCCAAAGGGGTAGATGAAGGGGATAAGACTTTATTCAAGTACATAAGTGAGAAAAGGAAAGCAAGAATAAGAATAGCGAGGATAAGAAGAGCGGTAGGAGAAGGCCATGCAGAAGAGGATCAAAAAAAGCAGACATACTGAACAGGTACTTTTGCTCAGTCTTCTTGGTGTTGGGGGTTGGATCACTAGCGAGCAGAGGGAGCAAAGGGGGGAGGAGGTGGACACAAATCCATTTTCAGAGGAAAGAGTCCTGAAGGGACTTGTAACTCTCAAAGTGGACAAGGCTATGGGACTGAACGGGATACACCCAAAGTATTAAAAGGAACTCAGGAAGGTGTCAGCTGGCCCCGTGATGGCCTTATTCAACAGTCACTGGAATAAGGCATGATTCTGGAGGACTGGAGGAGAGTAGAAGTGGTCCGTTTCCATAAGAGCAGCAGCAGGCAGGAGGCTAGCAACAATAGGCTAATCAGTCTCACATCAGTGGTGAGGAAATTAATGAACACCCTTTTAAAGGAAAGGTTGGTGGAGCATATTGAATCCAATGGGCTACAAGACAAAAGGCAGCATGGAGTCATGTAAGGGGGGGGGGAAATCATGCCAGATTAATCTGATTTCTTTGGCTGGGTGACAGGGAACTAGATGAGGGTAGGGCAGTGGATGTGGCCTAGGTAGACTTTTGCAAGGCCTTCAACACTGTGCCGCATAGGAGACTGATAAAGAAATTGAACAACCTAAGTGCAGAATCCAAAGTGCTGAACTGAGTAAGGAACTGGCTAATAAATCTGCGACACAGGGTCATGATCAATGACACTCACTCTAATGAGGGGAAAGTGACCAGTGGGGTGCTACAGGGCTCAGTAGTGGGACCAGTCCTCTTCAATGTCTTCATAACAACATTGCAAAAGAACTGGAAAACAAGGTATGCCTTTTTGCAGATAACATCAAAATCTTTAACAGGGTGGACACTCAGCAGTGGGTGGAGAAAATATGTAGAGACCGTAAGAAACTCGAGGAGTGGTCAAGAGCATGGCAGGGTTTAAAGCAAAATAATGCAAAATCATTGGCACCCAGGAGCTGAGTATAGAATGGTGGGTACTAATAGTTACTAAGCAGAAAAGGGATCTTGGGGTTATCATATCTGATGACTTAAAGTGGCAGAGCAGTGTGACAAAGCAGTGGGTAGGGCCACAAAGATGCTGGAATGCAAAGGGAGTGGTATCTCTAGCAGGAGGCAGGGCATGGTGTTGCAAGTATACCACTTGCTTGTGAGACCCCACCTGGAGTATTGTGTCCAGTTCTGGAGGCCACACTTCAGAAGGACATAGACAGGGTAGAGGCAGTTTAAAGGAAGGGAACTACCATGGTGCAGGGGTTGCATCAAAAGCCCTACAAAGAGAGATTGAGGGATTTCACCATGTACACCTTAGAAGAGAAGAGAGTAAGAGGGGACATGATAGAGTCTTATACGTACCTCACAGTGGTGAACAGGATGCAGGAGGAGGGGAGTCTCTTTCAAATGAAAAATCACACCAAGACCAGACAGCATGCAATGAAACTTGGGAGGGGGTGTTAAGAGGTATGTGAGGAACTAATACTTCACTGAAAGGGTCATGTATGGCTAGAACAGATTGCCAGTAGAAGTGGTTGAGGCAAAAACTGTAGGGGGCTTCAAGCATGCATGAGATAGACATAAGGGAATATTAGTATATGGGAAGGAGGAGGAGAGAAGTCGCCAGAGACCAGTTAGGATCTGTGTAGATAGAGCAGGGAGGGGCCATCTGGGTAGTCTGGGTGGTCCTTTTCTGCTGACAGATTCCATGTTTCGATGTTTTAGCCTCTTATTGTTTATTCATATGCTGTCTATTTTGTCTTCTAAATCATTGTAATGAAGTGTCCTTAAGAATTAAATTTTTAGAGATAGAAGATGGTCTTTTTGTTTCTACTCAGTTAGTGACCCCTAGAAAGAGTTTTGGCGAACAGAAAGACTACTGCAAAATCTCTGGGGATTATTTCTCAAAGTTACAGATGTTTAGTCACTGGGTGACAGTATTGCTTTGCACTTGAAAAAAAAGCAGGAGGTCCTGATACTGGCTGTGAATAACATACATAGGAACTGGTGGAACACAAACATGGTATAAGAGACCCTTTACTGTTCAAAGAGATCCTAGTGATGGGGGATGTGGTGCAGATTGCATACAGAATAACATCGACTTTGACGGCAGATAAGGACCACTAGGCCCATCTAGCCTGCCCATTTCCCTACCTACAGGATAGGCCGCAGATCCTAATTAACCAACAGCCTATATCTTCCTGCCCCCCACAAGAATTGCCTTATGTCTGTCCCATGCATTCTTGAAATCTCCCACAGTTTTAGACCCCACAACTTCCTCAGAAGGCTGTTCCATGCATCCACTACCCTCTCTGTGAAATAATACTTCCTCACATTGCCCTGAACCACCCTCCTTCTATCTTTAAATTGTGTCCCTTTGTTCTTGCAAGTCTCTTTTTCTGAAAGATGCTACCCTCTTGGACTTTGTTGATTCCCTCTAGGTACTTAAAAGTTTCTATCATGGCCCTCTCTCCCTTCTTTCCTCAAGGGTATACATATTAAGCTCCTTTAGTCTCTCCTCATACGGCTTCTCTTGCAGACCCTGCACCATTTTAGTTGCCCTCCTCTGGACTGCCTCTATCCTGTCTATGTCCTTGCAGAGATGGGGTCTCCAGAACTGGACACAGTATTCCAGATGGGGTCTCACCAACTGTCTGTACAGAGGGATAACAACTTCCTGTTTTCTGCTGCTGATGCCTTTCCCTATACATCCCAGTATACCCCCGGCCCTCCCTACTGCCTTCTCCACATTGCTTGCTAACCTTAAGGTCATCTGATATGATTACCCCAGGTCCTTTCCTGTTTTGTTGTTGTTACTACCTCCCACCCATTGTGTATTCTTCCCTGGGTTCTTGTTTCCCAGGTGCATTATTTTGCACTTTTTGCATTGAATCCTAGCTGCCATATGTCTGACCATTCCTCCAACCTTGCCAAGTCCCTTTTCATCCTTTCCACGCCTCCTTGTGTATCAACCCTGTTGCAGATCTTGTGTCATCTGCAAAAAGGCATACTTTTCCTTCCAGTCCCTCTGCAATGCCACTGATGAAGATATTAAAAGGACTGGACCCAATACTGAACCCTGCTGTACCACACTAGTAACCGCCCTTTCTTCAGGTGGACTCCATTTACAATTTACCTTCTGTTGTCCAGCCAATGTTTTACAGGCTACCACCCTGGGACCACTCCCAGGCTGGTTAATTTGACTAATAATCTTTTGTGTGGGACTGTGTCAAATGCCTTGCTAAAGTCTAGGTAGGCCATGTCCACAGCCCTCCCTGGTCTACTACTTTGGTCACCCAGTCAAAGAAATCTATTAGATTCGTCTGACATGACCTTCCCGCTGTGAACTCATGCTGCCTTGGATCCTGTGCTCCACTGACCTCTAGGTACTCAACTATTCTTTCCTTCAGAAGTGACTCCATCACTTTCCCTACCACAGAGGTCAGACTGACAAGTCTGTAGTTTCCTGCCTCTGTCTTGGTCCCACTTTTGTGAAGGGGAACCACATCTGCCTTCCTCCAGTCCTCGGGTACCACACCATCCTCCCATGATTTATTAAAAAGAGTAGCCAGTGGTTTCACTAGTTCCTTCCTTAATTCTTTTAGAATTCTGGGGTGAATTCCATCAGGACCCATTGCTTTGTCCACCTTCAGTTTTAGGAGTTCTTGCAGAACCCTTTCTTCTGTGAAAGGACTGGGATCGACCCCTATCAAGAGTGCTTCTGTTAATTGGATTAGGCACCTCCTCCTCTTTGTGAATACTGAGCAGAAATATTCGTTCAGTATTCCTGCTTTTCGCTGTCCCCTCTGCCCACCCACCGTTCATTCTATTCAGCCTCACTATCCCTCCCTTTGTCTTTCTCAGCTGATGTACCTATAAAGGTTTTATCCCTTCTTAACTGAGTTGGCTATCTTTTCCTCAGTTTGGGCCTTTGCTATTCTGACTTCCCTCCCTGCTTCTTTCTGCCTCAACTGGTACAGCTCTCTGTCCTGCTCCTTCTGTGTTTCCTTATACTTCTGGAATGCTGTCTTTTTCTTCCTGACTTTCACAGCCACCTCTCTTGAGAACCATAGTGGCTTTTTCTTTCGTTTTGATTTTCTTTATTTGCTTCACACAAAGGCTTGTTGCCTCTGTGATAGCAATTTTGATAATTCCCCATTGTTGCTCCACACCTCCTTCTAGCCTGTTTGCTAGTGCTTTTCTGAGGCACTCTCCCATCTTGCCAAAGTCAGCCCTCCTAAAGTCCAGTACCCTCACTTTTGTATGGCTTGACTCTGTAGCTGAGTTTAACGTGAACCACACTGTTTGATGGTCACTTGTCCCCAGATGGCAACCCACTTCTAGATCTGAGATCCTCTCACTGCCCCCGTTTGAGAGTATGAGGTCTAAGATTGCTCCCTCACGAGTGGGTTCCGAAACTAGCTGTCTAATGCCATCCACCTGTAGGGCATCAAGAATGGCCCTGCTCTTGGATGTGGCTGCAGCAAATGTGCTCCAGTTAACATCTGGCATATTCAGGTCTCCTATCAACAGTATCTCCCCTTTCTCTGCCATTCTAAGAATGCCTTCCATCATATCCTTGTCCATTCCTTCCCCTGACATGGGGGTCTGTACACAACCCCTGTGGATTGTGGTGCCTTTCCAGTCTCCAAGGTGACCCACAGTGCCTCCTCTCCTCCCTGTTTACTCTTTTGTTCAGTTGCTTTTATCCCTTCCTTTACATAGAGAGCTACCTCCCCTCTTCTCCCTGCCTCGTCTCTCCTGTAGGTTATGTACCTGGTATGTTAACATCCCAGTCATGGTTCTCTGTGTACCATGTTTCTGTGACTGCTACGATATCCAGGCATCCCTCTTCCATTAAGGCCACCAGCTCAGGGAGCTTGTTGCCCAGACTATGGGCATTGGTACTCATTACCCTCCATTTCCTGATGGCCTTACCCTCTTTTGCCCCATCCCTATCCTTCTTGCCTTTGTCACTTTCTCCATTTACCCCTGCCCTTCTCCCTATCGACACCTCCATGTTGGTGTTTGCCACACTTACTACCGTGATTGTTTGGGGTGGGCTAGGATTTTCCTGCTCCTTTCCAGTGCCTTCCCCCTTGGCTAGTTTAAAAGCTTGCCAATGAAGCATTTAAAGCTATCACCTAGGATCCTGGTTCCCCTCCCAGACAGATGCAGCCCATCATGCCAGTATAGGCTTGCATCACTCCAGGTGGACCCCCATTCCCCAATGAAGCCAAATCCCTGAGCTCCACACCAGTTTTTCAACCACTGATTAAATCCCATGGTACGGAACGCCCTAGCCTCTCCTATGCCATAGATGGGTAGCACCTCCAAGAAGGTTACCGTGCGTGCTACTTGACTAAGGCCCCTCCCCAATTCCACAAACTCTTCCTGCACTTCTCTAATCCCTTTCTTAGCCAGGTCATTTGTCCCTAAGTGGACAATGACATCCAGTTCCCTCCTGTGCAGCTGCTCCGCAATCCTGAGGATTCGCTCCCTGTCCCTCAAGCCATGGCGCCAGGCAGGCACCTTCCCTCTCCCTTCCTTGCCCAGTTCTACCTTCCTAACAATGGGTCCCCACCTGGGTTGTTTCCTTCCTGCAGGGTCCCTGCCAGCCTCCTGTGGGTCTCCTTTGTGGAGGTTCCCAGCATCCTCCTTGGTCTCCACTGTAGGTGCCTCCATGGAGGAACCACTTTTGCCAGAATGGCATAGGGTGTGGAGAGGTGCAACTGGAGGGATGTGCCTCTGTTCCACCACCCTCACCCTCCCTGAGCCCACTATGGTCCAACCGATCCTCTTTCTTGGCAACCTCTGAGGCAACGGCAGTGGCACTGGTGGTCCCTGGATGGAAGAGGAGGTCCCACAAATCCTGGCCAACTCAGCCTGGAGATGAGCAACCTCCTCCCTCAGCCCAGAGAGGTGCCTGCAGATGGGACAACACCGCATCCTCCAGAACATCTCCCAGAAGACTGCTGCTCCACAGCCACTGCACTGCACCACTCCAATCATGTCTTATTTCTGGCCCCTTAACTGTTTGCAATCCTTACTCTTTCCTCTGTTTTTTTTTCTCTCTCTCCTTACTTTCTGCCTGTGTGCCTTTAAGCTCCTGATTGTCCTGTTCTGAGACAAGAATATCCTATATTTCTCAGTAGACCACTTACTTGTTCAGAGGCAGACCTCCAGCAGCTAGAGGGGCGGGAGAGCTACTCTTGCCCTTCTAGGATGGTGGGTCCTTGGTGGTTCTGTGATCACTCACTTCCTGCCCCTAAACAGGAAGTTCCTGTTGTCAGTCAAATCCTGTGCCTATAAAAATAGAACTAGCTTTGGGTGGGGGGGAAGGAAGGAGGGCCATATAGTCCCAGTAGAGAAGTTCAGTCACACAGCAGTCCTTTCTCCTTGTGTCTTCTGCCAAGCTATTAGCTTGATACAGCAAACAAATGCTGAGACAGTTATATAACTGGCTAGAGGAGTACAGGTGCACAAGTTCTGAAGATGATCACAGTGAAATCTAAAGAATCAAGCACTTACCAGAGAAAAGGGGTAAAATATTATTTTATGTGATATGTAATGGATTCAGCCGCTCACAAGGCATCAGTGAATGGCTGGTTTCAGCTATCCATATTTTATCTCATACTGGTTTGAGAACACTATAGATAACTGAAACTGAGGAGGGATGTATACAATATATCTGAGGCTGGGGATTGTTGCTGGGCCAGTTGAGGTCCTCTGTGGATCAAAACCTGGGTCTGTGCCTCACCAGGGTATTAACTGTGGCACCTGATGCATGGGAAAGTACATCAGAGGATGGAAATGAGGGGTAGATTTCAAAGTTTGTCATGACAGTGCCAGAAGAAAAGGAAAATAAATATAAAACATGCCTAGTGACAAATTCTCCAACCTACTTAAAGCAGCTTTAAAGCAAAAAACACTTTTTTATTAATGTTACAGCAAAACTTTACCATTTTATTCTATTTTAGATGGCCCTTTTCTCCTGTTTTGTGAATCACCATTTCCCAGTTTTGAGTCTGACATTGCCATTTTTTATTTGAAGTAATAAATGCTGAGCATCATCAGTGTATTGCAAGAACAAGGTAGCACAATTTGATGATAGAGAGGGGACAGCTCAGGGGCAACATGAGGAAGTATTTTTTCATGGAGAGGGTGGTGGACATATGGAACGGCCTTCCGGAAGAGTTTGTGGGGTTAAAAACAGTGGGGGAATTCAAGAAAGCATGGGACAGACATAAGGTAGTTGGGGTGGTGTTAGGAAGAAGTAGGCTGTTGGTAAATTAGAATCTGCAGCTTATCAAATAGGTAAAGAAATGGGTAGACTAGGTGGGCCAAGTGGTCCTTATCTGCCATCAGAGTCTATGTTTCTATGTTTCTATGGCTGCAGCAAGCTTTTCATTACTATTCTCAGCTGCATTTGAATATCCATAGATTAGCATCACTTTTCTTGAGACTAAGGTGAACCAGTATAATAAAGATACTACTTTGTGACCTAATGAGGCACCAGGGGCATAGGATTAACTCCACACCATATAAATTAAACTCTAAAATGGTAAACATCAAACAAAATATGGCACCATACAAACATATCTGCAAACAGCAAGAACCAGCAGGGAATAACATCAGGGAGTACAAAGGAATAGATATTAAAGAACATAATTTTTTAACATGAACTACTACTTTTAGAATGGTAACACTGAATTGCTTTCTCAGATTTCTTGAAGGAACTGATGGCTGTCATTTTGAGATCCTAAACTGTTTCTTCAAACAGTGCAAGATATTTGTAGGTGTCCTTAAATGCCCTTAAAATGTGTCTGGCTTGCAAAAGCACATCCGTACTCTACAAATGGGAAAGTCAACTATAATGTGGCCCATAGAGGGCGCTAGTGTAAAAGTTATGTTTATATGCAGAAGACCGACAGAGCTGTAAAGTGAAATGTAATGGGAAGTTTGTTTTAGTCTGTGGAGGGTGGGGACACTGGGAGACCAGACGGAATGAACTGCCTTGAAGATTGATTCAATCCAAACTTACAGAAACCATTTTACTATAGAATAAGGCTGGCACTTTAGGTAATGGCTGGGATATATGCGTTGGCTTCCTTACTGTAAAATAAAACCTGTAAGTTTCCATTAGGGTTCTTGGATGCCTTAGTACTTTTTTTTATATAATTACAGCCATTTGGCATGAATAAAATTCTATAAATATGATAGTACTGAAAAGAGCAATATCAGACTTTGCAGCTTTGGCTTTTAAACTGCCTCTTAGATAATTCCATGGACCACTGTTGATAATATCCAGTTTATATATGCATGCAACAATTCACACTTCTGCAAATCTAGCCTGTGTCATGGAACACAAAAGTTGGTGTACCTAGTATCCTAGTAAAAAATATGACTGCTATTTACTGGATTTTTAAAACTTACATGTTACCTCAGTTTTTAATTCTATGCAAAGCAGTCATTTGGTTAAAATGGGGTTTTCTAACTGAAGTGTTCACATGCATGTGTTTATAGTTGACAGTACATGTTTAAAATGAGTCAGCCCTTTTAGGTTAATGTTGATGAGTAACTGACTGTTGGAAAATGTACTGTAGAGAGAGATTCAAAGCAAAAACAGAGTCTAGTTTTAGCCCTCAAAAGAGAGACTACGTTTTTACATGATATGAGATTTTATTTTGTTTTTCTATAATTAAGCAGTTTAAAACATATACCCTACCTCTCCATCTTTACAACCTTTCCTTGTACGGGGTGACAGGTCACAGGATATTATGTGAGCAGCTGAGGGACATTTCCTTCTCAGTTAATCAAGGTGACCCCTCCCATGTCATAGTACAGTTTTTCTGATTGTGAAAAAGACCTTGAATGAGTAGACCCATTCATGCAGGAACAGGAATGTTTACCTAGTGGGATTCAAGCCAAATCACTTCCTGGACTGATGCAGTCCTCTTTTTCTTGTCCTCAGTCAAATGACAACAAGGCATACAGAGCTGCCAATCAGGATGCCAGGGCTTCAAAGGGCTCTATCATCAGCTTACACAAAGGCTTCTTTATGTTCAAGTTAGATGCTGTCGGCTTCCAGCCAGTCAGAGAACTTGAGCTTGTCTTCCCATCAGTCACTGACTGCACCATCTGGATGGCATATGACTCAGTTCAAGGTCTCAGCAAGTGCCACTGCTATTTTTGAAACAGTCCCACTACCGTGTATAGTGCTCAGCAGCCCTAAGGAATCTCTTGAAAACTTGATTTTTGAAGAGCACAGTGTGTAGCAGTCACAAAAACTTACTTTATTCTTGTCTCCAAAAGGCCTAGCCACATTAAAAAGTCACATTCATGAAGACATATTATGTTTTTTGCAGCTCAGTTATGCTTTTTGTAACATAATTGCAAAGATTGCATGACAGATGCATCCGTTCTCAACCAACATAGGAAAGAGACGAGTGCTGTAACCTTTCCAGTATTGAATTTACAAATAAAAGAATTCAAACATTCCTAAATAAATACACCATGTAATTATGCAGTATATTAATTAAAAAGTTAAAAAGAATTGTGGCAGACATTTCTCTGTCACTTCCAATTGTTCCCCAAAATTCTTTAGGTGCTTGAGAAGGGTGACATTTGTTGGGCTAAAATGCTCTTTTAAGTGCTTAAAGTTACTATCCCACCATAGCTATTTAAAATGCATTTCAGGTGAAGGACATTTCTGGAGATGCAGTATATCTTGTGACTTTTAGAATTAGGTGAAATTAATTTAATTTTGGGCTGCTATGGGCACTATATATAAGGAGAAAACCATGGGGACAAGAGAAGGATTAAAGTTTATTTTTGAAATGAAAGTTGTTGGCGTGCTGGTTTTGTGGGAACTTGTTTAACTTGTTCAGTTAAGCACACTCTATATCGATTTAGCGATAATGCATGACAGGATGTATGTTGTGCTGGGATAATGTCACGTCTCAGGTGGTTGGGCATGAGAAAGTAGACCAAGTGTGTTCAACACCTGAGAAGTGACGTGATCTCTCAGACACACACCTTGGAGTGCATTATTGCTATTACACAATGGCTCGTTTGTCAGAAAAGGCAGACAATGGTTAAAAAATAAATGTAAAAATATATGTTAGAGATTTTTAAATGGGCAGGTATACATGGGGAAAAGTGCAGAGTAACTGTTTTGTCCAGTAGGTGATGCAGCTGTTCCAAAGCATCTTCCACACTCCATCCCTCTCTCTTCACCTGTCTTCACAATGTTGTTTCATCTTCCCCCCCAACTGCTGTTTACAGTTATTCATTTTGTAATGCTGGGAGAATGTGTTTTTGTTGTTT
The DNA here is from genome assembly GCA_016271365.2 of Neoceratodus forsteri. NCBI lineage: Eukaryota > Metazoa > Chordata > Ceratodontiformes > Ceratodontidae > Neoceratodus > Neoceratodus forsteri. Next base: position 1,220,354,535 of record CM057456.1, on the reverse strand, counting down.
TTTTTTCTTTGTTTTTTACAGTTCTTTATGTGGCAGTACAGTGATAAGTATAGTGACCAGAGTGGGTAGGTTCAAAAAGCTGCACACTGATTGAAGCAGTGTGTTCCATTGCTTCTGTTGCCAGACGTACTGTAGGGTTGGGAGAAAATGAAAGTGAGCAGGACAGCGGGGATGGGGGGGGAGTGTTAGGAGATGAACGTGAAGGGGTTATCTTAATATTTATTTAACATGTTGATTTTTTTAAATGAAAATGCTGCTGCATGTGACTTTTCTGACAAATGGGAAGCCGAGTATGTGCCCTGAGAATAGGGAAGAAGAGTGACAGTGAAATATGAAGCCGCTCTGAGCTAATGCTTTTCTAGAAGTTTTGTGGTTTGGGTTGTAGGGAGTTGCTGCTTTATTTCAGTGAGTGATAATTTAATGAGGTGAAATTTGGGGCAGAGGATGATTGTGACATGGTGGGAGGCAGGAATCAGGGAGGCTGCAATGGGAAAACTGTCACTGGGGATTTATGTAGTGTGTGCAGGGATACATATGCTACAGAGGAGATGTAAATCAGTCATGTTTGTGCCTTAACATAATACGGTGATGAAATGCTTGGATAACATCACTGTTCCAGGCACAATCTGACCAATCAGAATACTAGAAAATGTCTTGCTATTGTATAATTATACATATTTGGCCCTATTCACGAACGGGCAGGAAAGATGCACCAGATGTGCATATCCTACCTGCGTAGCTCTGCTCCTGTGGACAGGTGCACCTGGCCAGCAGTCACCATTGTCTGCCACCTATCTGCAGCTCTGCCTCCCACAGAGGATCCCTAACACATGCAGACATGGGTCCAGGTGCGTGAATTGCACCAGTGGATACTCAGACTCATACAGCTATGCCCCAGCTGTCAGCAGGCCCTATGGCTGAGCTCCTGGTGCATGGGGTCCACCCGCTGCACCGCCACACCTCTTCCCCAACACACGGCAGCCCAGTACTTGTGCAGCAAGGCTCCCCCACACATTCAACCCCATCTCTGTGTCAACAGAAGCATCCCCCTGCACCCCACCCATGGTCCTCCCTACCTCAGTGTGTGACACAACCCCCCCACCCACAGCTGCCCCGTCCCCGGTGTTTACAAGCCCCCCCATGCTCAGGTGCCCCAGTCCCACATACCCGATCCTGTCCCCACTGAACCTCATTGGTAGTCAGTGGATCCCCCACCTCCATGGCACAGACACCCCCCATACCTGCACAGTCAGTCCTGCAGCCGGACGGCCAGTGGCACAGCCCTCCTCACACCTCCTCAGCTGCCAGCCATCTGAGTGTTGCTGGGAATGTGCCCCTATTAATAGGCTGCATGTTTCCAGCATCACTTGGATGGCCAATGGCCCAGGAGGTGTGCGGACGGCTGTGCTGCTGGCCATCTGGTCGCAGCACTTGACTGCAGGGTACAGGGGTGCACAGTGCCATGGGGGCAGCCACTGGAGTAACTGAAGAGGTTTGGGGGGATGGCATCTGAGGTTGGGGGACTACTGGGCCAGCCAGGCATGTTCCTCTCACATGTTTGCTTGGGTGTCAGTGCCATGTGTGGGTAGTGGGGATCACTGGCCACAAGCCATCAGTGCTTCTGGGGGATACCAGGTATGGGGGTCTGGGAGGTTGTGGCAGGGCACCTGTGTGTGCACGGGGGGGTGTCTATGGCATTACTGGGACAGGGCTGCCATGTGTATGTGGGGGAATTCATGGCAATCACTGGATGGGGTGGCCATCTGTTGGGAGGGGGATGGATGGCACTGGGTGGGAACACGTGGCCATGTACAGGTGCTCTCCCATTTCACTGCCCCAGCCCTCCTCATCATCCTAGTAGGCTGAGGCAGCTCAGATTGTTGGGTCCCCTTGCTGCCATGACTGGGGAGTTAGTCCATGGGGTTACAGCAGGGTTCCACCTGGTGAAGCCAGCGCCCTCCTACACCCTCTGGTGCACAGCACCCCAAGCCTTAGTGTATGGTTCATAGTGTGGACATGCCTCCACCCACCCACCCCAGCATGTTGCTGTCTGCATGGCCGAGGGATTGGGTGCATAGAGGCTGTGTACCCTATTTTGTACATCTAACGTGGGGGATGCAATGAGCGTGGAGTGGCTATGCGCCGTGGATGTGTGGCAGGTAGCCACTCGGCACATTCATGCATCTGGTCCATTGTATGTCCCGGTTTGCATTGGCAGTGATGCACTGAGATGGGAATTTTACATTTTTATGACGTGTCTTGTTCTGTGCTATGTGGATGATACATTCTGACAAAGTAGAGGAAGACCTGAGCTAACTGAGCAAATGGGGAAGGGAGGCTGATTATATATCAGAGTGGTCTGCAAGTCTCCAACATAGATGGAAAGACAGACAAGTCAAGAGATGAGACAACAGGATAGTGGAACTTATGGAAGCAGTAATAGTGGGTAAATCTAATCTGTCAGATGTAGACTGGTGCACCCCACTGTCAGCAGATACAAGGAGCCAGGTCCTGATGGATAAGATGAAGGAGGGTTTTTTTGAGCACAAGAGCATGGATTCCACTAGGGAAGGGTCCATATTAAATCTAGTTCTGATAAACAAGTGAAAACAGCACCCAATAGGTTGAAATCAAGCTTAAAGCCAAGAGGGTTTACTCCCAGATGAATGTCATTGACTTCAGAAGGATACATTTTGTTAGGATGATGGAAGTGTTGGGGTATACGAACATGCATATGAACATATAAAAGGTTAGAAGAAGAAGGCCTGAAGATCTATTGCGTCTACTCAGTGTGGAACTCATTTGTGTAGGCTACATGTTAATAGGGGGGCAGAGCATCATGTAGCATATACTCATTCACCCATGCTATACATTGCTCTGCCTCCTCCTCTTCAACCTAACCTCCCTCCCCCACTAATCTGTAGTTTTACACTCTGGTGTTTCTCTAAGGGGGTATTGGATGTGACAGATCTTTGTGCAAAAATGGTGGTGAAGGGGAGGTGGAGAAGGAAACCACTATAGTTCTCAAAGAGTGCTCCAGAGGCAGTAAGCAAAAAAAGGGCATCATTTGCTTGGTATGAAAAAAGTAAAATGGAGAGACACAGGGGGAACACCAGGGAAAAATGAAAGTGACAAACTGGGCCATGGAAAAGACAAACGTGAAAGCAGAACTAAGGCTAGTGGAGTGGCTTAGGGAGGAGGACAATACATTTTTTCACTATATTCAAGAGCAACACAAAAATAAGGGAAGAGTGATCAGACTAAAGAAAAGGGAGGAATGGATAGAGAGGATGCAAAAGGTAGGTGAATCTATTGAATGATTATTTTTCTTCAGTATTCATGGTGGAAGACAAGGGCTGTCTGCCAGATTACAGCATGGCAGTAAGCAGGGGATTGCTAGCAGGTTTCAACAATGAGCTAATAATGGAGGAGAGAGTGCTAAAGAGACTTCAGGCACTGAATATGAATAGATCAATGGGCCCAGATGGGTTGTACCTAAGGGTGTTAAGGAAGATGGGCAGGTTCTGGCAGATCCACTAATCAATCTCTTCAGCTGCTCTTTAGAGACAGCAAAAGTGCCAGAGGACATGAGGACACTGAATGTGGTCTCCCTACAGAAAATAGTGAGTCAGGAAGAGGCAGGCAACTATAGACAAGTCTGACACCTGTAGTGGGGAAACTACTGGAGTCTCTAATCAAGGAAAGGATAATGGAGTTCCTGGAGGTTAATGGCCTACAGAATTCCTGACAACATGGATTTACCACTGGGAAGTCACATCAAACTAACCTGAATGAATTCATCAGCTAGGTGACAAAGGCCATGGATAGGGATCACGTAGTTCATGGCTTGTACCTTGACTTCAGCAAACCATTTAACTCTATCCCAAAAGGGGAGAATCAGCAAAGCTTTTAGCTCCAGCCCAAATGGGAGTGTGATAAAAATGTTGGACATCCTGGGGAGAGGGGACAAAATTATAGGATGGGTGAAAAATTGGCTGAGTGGATTGGCCCAGAAGGTGGTTTTAACTAGAGAGCCCTCAGAAAAAGGGAAGTCATGAGTGGTGTACCCAAGGGATCAGTTCTAGCTCTGGGTCTTTTAAACATATTTATTTAAGATATACTGTAAGGGAGGAGATTCAGAGAAAGATATTCATCTTTGCAGATTACACTAAGATCTGTGGAAGAGAGGACACCAAGAAGAGGATAAGGGTATAAAGAAAAATCTGGAACAAGTGGAGAGGTGGTCAAGGGTGTGGCAGATGAAACTTACAGTGACAAAATATAAGGCAATGCACATAGAGATCATGGGCCAAAGAAAGGATTATTGAGTAAATGGGGTGGTAGTGGACTGCACGTCAAAGAAAAGGGACCTGGGGTGTTTCTAATGAAGAACATGAAGGCATCGTCTGATTTTATTAGGGCTGTGAGCAAGATCAAATTGGATGCTAAGGTGCATAGGGAGAGGGATCACTAGCAGATGGAGGGTGTTAATTCAGCCCCTGTATAGATTCCAGCTTCACCGTGTCTTGGAATATTGTGTGCAGTTTTGGAGCCCACACTTGAGGAAGGACAGTGACAGATTAGAGGTGGCGCAGAGATGAGCAAATGAAAATGACAGAAAGGTAAAAGGGGAGGTCTCATAAGGAGCACTTGTAGGATCTCAATATGTACACGCTGGAAGACAGGAGAAAAATGAGGTGACATGATTAAGATGTTCAAGTACCGCTACTGAATAAACAAGGTGGACAGCACAGTGCTGATCACAATGAGTGGTAACACAGGTACTAGAGATGACTCCCTGAATCAAGTAGAGGGGAGATTCAAGAAGGATATCAGCAAGTATTTTTTTTAAATGATACTTTCTGCTCCATTGCGGAGCCGACAAGTAACTCCGGCCCTTCCCTCGGAGGATGTTCCTCAGTCAGTTGTGCCAGCTCTGCTAACCCCACAATTCCCCAGGTTATCCTGCAGTGGGGTCAGGGTGAGGAGTGCTGGCGTACTCCTCCCCCACCACCAGAGCACAATCCAGACTCGTGGGCGGCATCGAGGGGAATGACCAGGCCATCATGGGTCCCTTCGGCTCCTGGATTTTTCCTCCATTTTTCTCCCCGAGCCCACATCCATGCAACTGGGGGGGGCATCTGTTCCCACCTTCATGAATACAGCCTATCACCCTGGACATGGGCCCTACCTGTGCATAGCTATGTGCCTGTGCCAACACCCAGCCACTGTTGGGTGTCAGTATACCGTGCATAGCGCTAGTCCCCCCTCTCCGAGGAAGGAGCATTGTCTAAGAATGCTCAATCCTTTCTTTCCCCGGCTGACCCCTGAGAAACCCAAGACTGTTCCCAAACCCGGGTTGCTGGCATGGTACGAGGTGTGGCATCCAGCGCCTCAACCCTCAGTGCCACTGGGCCGGCAGCAAGTGCTTTTTTGTTTTTTCACAGAAAGAATGGTACTGGATTATATCAGTCTTCCAGAGGATGTCATCTGGGCTAAAACAGTGGGAGGGTTAAAAATGGGATGGATCTGGCACATGGAATTGTGTGTAAGAGGGCAGAGGGGGGTTAGGGAGGGTGACAAGGTACAGTCCCGAAATTAGACAGATTTGGCAGACTGACTGGACTGCTAGGCATTTATCTGTCATCAGTTTCTATGTTTTATGGTCTGACTTCTGGAGTCTCAAATCAAGTGTAGTCTAATGCATGATGATTCACTTAGGGAGGAAAAACAGAGCTAGTACCTACACACCATGTGGGGATCCCATTGCTGCACTAGAAGAGGAAAAGGGCATGGGGGTCATAATGGACAAGGGGCTTAATCAAAACAAGCAGTTTTGCAGCCACAGACAAGAGGGCCAGCAGAATGCTGGGATGCATCAAAAAGGGTTTGGGAGGACCAGTAGGGCAGGGACCTACCAGGTCATAATGTCGTATGCTTAATAACGTACGACACTATAGCTAACCTGAAACAGCGCTGTTCATGACAGTGAATGGTGCAATACCGCGTATACTGCTGTACATGGTATTGCACCATTCACACGCTCCCAGGCTGAGGATAAGACCTCTGCTGGGAGTAGGTTCTACTGAGCAGCTGCCCTGGCTCACTGGACAGAGCCACAGCAGCAGGGACCCAGCTGCTGCATCTGGGACCGGGTTTGATTCCTGTTCCCAGACACTTTATTTTTTCCACATATTGTGCACTCCCTGAGTTGGAAACCCCCCCTGGAGTTGAGACTCTTTAGTGGGGGGGGGTCCAGGGGCACAGCCCCCCCCCATAATTGGTGGTGTGGGTGGCACAGCCCCCCACAGAAAAAAGACTTATGCTGCATGGCAATATTGCACTGTATAGACAGTGCAATTTTGCCATGAGGCATAATGTCTTGCGACATTATGACCCCGTGCTGGGCAGGGAAAGTAATAAGGTTGCAGTCAAAGACATGGGCAGATGTTTCCAGATATTTTGAGATATTTCTGAAGAGATTCTTATTGGTGGCCTACTGTGGAACTGCAGGCAGGTGGGGAATTTCTCTACAGATATCACAGAAAGTTCAGGAAATATCTGACAATGTCTTTGGCAGCAGTTGTGCTTCCTCTTTGTAAGGCTTGACCAGGTTTCTGCTGGAATATTTCATGCAGTTCCAGGGTGCTCATCATAGAAATGAGATTAATGCAGTTAAGCAAGCAAAAATACCCAACACAGTGGGTGGTATTAGGCAATATTGGACTGCCCAGTAGTGTAATGAGGCCCAAAGCCACAAGCGGAGGGCCTTATAACCCCTGGAAGGTCCAGTATTGCCCACACTGCCCACCCTGGATGGTATTATTGTGCTTAAAAAATGAGCTACTAAATAAAAGAAGATTAAAAAAATAATGTTTAAAATATTTTTTTTCCTTTAATTTTTGCTGTGTGTAGGGATATGTTTACAAAAAAGAAAGTTTGCACTTTCTGTTTTGGCCATTAGACGGTGCTGCCAGTGTATACAGTACTGCCTTTTGTTTCCCTTGTCTTCAGAGACACAGATCTGTGTTTGTCCCTCAGCCATTATCTTCTAATGATCCTCCCTCCTCTACCAGCAGAAGAACAGTTTATTTTCTTATTCGTTTTCATTAACTCATTTTATTTTCCATTTTAAACAAAGTGCTGGTTAACAGTGAGCCAGTGGCTAGCTGGAGGAGGGGTGCAAGAGCAGAAACAGCTCTCTGAGACTTGTGGGACCAAAACAAGCATGTTTCACCTAAATGTTGAATTGCTGAATGGGTCCCTGGATATAACTACAACCATTTGAAAAGGGACAGTAATTGCAGTCGACTGCAGTGTGGTGTCTGGAGGTGCTGTTCAGCAGTGTCGCAGATGGGATTGTTATGCCAGTAAGGAAGGTACTGTTTAAATACAAATAAAAAAGGGAAGAAAACACATTTAAGAAAAAAGAGTTCTTGATGAGTGTGTGCTGGGACTGACTCGCTGTTTGCTCTCAGGAGGGGGGTGTGACAGTAATGAAGGGTGAGCCATTTTATGTAAGCGCAATCTGTGCAAGTGCTACAGATGACAAGCAGTTTCATTTTCAGGAGCAAATGGGTGGCCATCTGAAGGAGGGAGGAACAAGAGCATGGTCAGCTGTCCGACAGTGATGCTATGGATGGTCACGGGGTATGAGACAACCTACCTGGTCATAATGTCATATGCTTAATAGCATATGACATTATAGCTAACCCAAAACAGCACTGTCCATGACAGTGAATGGTGCAATACCACGTATACTGCTGTATGTGATATTGCACCATTCACACACTCCCAGGCAGAGGATAAGACCTCTGCTGGGAGAGGGTTCCACCGAGCAGCTGCCATGGCTCACTGGACAGAGCTACAGCAGCAGGAACCCAGGAGCTGCATCTGGGACCGGGTTTGATTCCTTGTCCCAGACATTTTATTTTTTCCACATATTGTGCACTTCCCAAGTTGCCCCCCCGGCGTTAAGAATCTTTAGTGCGGGGGGTCCAGGGGCATAGCCCCCCCATAACGGGTGGTGTGGGGAGCAGATCCCCCCACAGAAAAAAGACTTATGCCACATGGCAATATCATGCTGTATGGACAGCGTGATTTTGCCATGTGGCATAATGTCTTGTGACATTATGACCCCATGCCATGAGACAAGAGGGTACAGTAAATAAAAACAAATAGACAAAGGTAGCCAGGAATGAACCTAGTGGAGGATGATCTGTGGTTTTGTTAGGCAGCTGGCCCTGAACTAGGGAGTGTTTGGGGGACAGTACCCCTCTCTAAGTGAGACAAAAAAATAGCAGTGATTTGAGATTCATATGAGGTGGTTTTAGTCAATTAGGAAGCAGTGTGAGCACTAGGATACTTCAGTGGGTGAAGAGACACTATAGGCTGGTACTTTTTATTTCCTGTGCATCTACTGAAAGTTAATCTGCCCCCTTGACAAGGGTACTAGCCAGTCAGATGCCAGGAAATAAAAAGCCCATTTTCTAAGAGGCTGCAACACAGGGTCACAGACATGATCAAGGGTATGAGGGATAAAAGCTGTAAGGAAAAGCTGGTGACTCTTAACATGTTCAACTCTTTCCAGTAGGACTGGGAGTTGTGATCCACTGTTATAGAGATATGTGCTTTAAAGTGGAAAGGGGTTAGCCAGTTCCACACAACAGGAACAAGTCCAAGAAGTATTCAGAACATGAATTTGGGCTACCCGATACCGAATAACTGACCATACATATAGGGAAAGAGAAAGGGAACATTGTTTAACCAGGAGTAGCATACTAAGCCGAAGCTTGTTTCCAGATGTGACCTAGGAGCACAAGGAAGTTTAGTAACTTGCTTAGGATCACGCTGTATGTGCCTAGGCGGCTGTGGTATTCAAACCCAGGTCTCCAGATATGCAGCTCAGAGCCTTAACCCACTGTGCTGTATTGTCTCCTATGGTTCACTTTAAAAGCAATTTATAATCTAAAAACAAAGAACACTGTAAAGCGATATGCATCTGCAATCTGGTAATCCACCGAGGCCTTTCACTCTAACATGTGCATGGTCCGTTATTCATTATCAGGTAGCCCAACTTGGTGTTCTGAAAACGTCATGGTTTTCGTAAAGGCTCCAGTATGTTCTTGCAGTTGCCTATATTTTCTTCAGTTGAAAGCCCAAGAAGTACACTGAGTACACATGAAGAAAACACTTAGCCCAAGGTATGCTGCAAACTTGATTTTATTAACCCACTCTAGTTTTTGTCTGTGGGTTACAGCAGTATACCACAGCAGCAGTTGCAGTTGCATGCAGAGATGTGCATTTTTGTGCAAAATAGCAAAATAAGCAACCAAAACTAATAAGCCACAGTAATTCTACCACCAGTTTAGCCCCAACGCTTCAACTCCTGCTTGAGTCTTCCATGGGGGTGTGCCGCTAAGGAGAAGCATCACTGCCATTTATGCAGACGGTTTGTTGATGTCAATGTAATCCTTATAGAATTATTTTATGGCAATGGCTGTTACATACCCAAAGTAAAGCAAAATTGCAAAGTAGTGCAATTATAGAAATAAATATGATATCAAAAAATAGTTTTTTGTATGAGGTAAATAACATCCAAAACAGTACAGTACATTTGCACTATGTCATATCAGTTGCAATGAATTTGTTTTAATTTGTCATGACTGATTCAATGAATCCTAAAACAATTAAACCTATTTTTAAGCAACAACTTGACAGACAGATGGATGCATGTAGAAATGCACTGTTACCAAATCTATCTGAGACATGTTCTCAAAGTAAAAGACAGAAATAGCAAGGAAAATCTGCCATGTGATCACCCCATTACTCAATTTTTTTGATTTCAGGAGACTGTAGAAGGGGATCCACATGGGCATCAGGACCCCTTTGGGTATGTAACAGCAATTACAGTAAAATGAGCCTATATGGATCATATTAACCACCAAGATGTCTACATAAATAGCAGGGACACTTCTTCTTAGACACGCCCCCGAGGAAAACTCCTGCAGGAGTCAAAACATTGTGGCTAAACTGGTGATGGATTTACTGTGGCTTACTGGTTCTGGTTGTTTATTTAGCTATTTTACACTGAAATGTACATATCTGCACACATCTATAACTGCTGCTGTAGTATATTGCTGTAACCTGCAGAGAGGACTAAAGCAGGTTTCTAAAATCCAGTTTGCAGCATACTTTGGGCATAGTATTTCTTATGAGTGTGCAATGTACGTCTTGAACCCACAACATGTTCACTCTGGAGAAAAAGAGAATAAGCAGTGACAGGATCACAGTCAGAGATGCTGGAAAGGTTTAATTCATCTGTGAAAGTGCAAATTCATGAAATTCACTATTACTAAAGTTCACAGTAAAGTTCATATTAAACCAGAAGGAGCGGAGAAGGAGGTTAGCCCATGATAGCTCCTGTATGTTATGAGTAGTACTGGATCTTATTCTCACTCAGAATATGTTTGTCCAGTTTTAATTTAAGTTTGTTTTTAACTTTGCTACATATGACATCCATCAGGATCTTATTCTAGGGGTTTACGATATGTTGTGTGTAATCATTTTTTCTTTTGTCTGTGTTAAATCTCTGTATGACAAATTGTAGCAGATGACCTCGGGTACCTATACCGTCATTTTCAAATTCCAGTTGTAACTCATTTAAGAGATACAGATCTTGACATATGTCATATGATAGTAAAATATCAACTTTCAATCATCTAGTTTTTAAGAGCATTAGGTTTAGTTGCTTTAAACAGTTTTCATATAGTAGCTTTCATCTTTTAAGGAATAAAATCATTTTATGGGCTCTACACTATACCCTTTCCACACTGGCTATATCCCTCCCCTTGTAAGGACACCACAAATGGCTGCGATAATCTAGTATGGGTCAAACATAGGCATCATTAAAAGGCATGATAATCTCTGCCTTCAACTATTAAAACTTTTCTTCATCATCCATAATGCCCTGTTTACCTTTGCAATAGCAAATGAACACTGGTTGTCATACTCAAATTTATTTTAAATAAGTACCCCCATCTTTTTCTTTGCCAACAAATTTGATTACATTATTATATAAAGTGTACAAATGTGGAATGGACTGATTCCTTAGATAGATAATAAAGCACTTGTCATGGTTGAACCACATCTCCCATCTATATGCCCATCTTGAGATGTTATCCAAGTCAGATTGTATAGACTCAATCTCGATAATGGAACTAACTGTTCTCCTGAGTTTTGTACTGTCTGCATATTTGCTTGCCCAATTATTGACATAAATACACATATCAGATTTCAAAATCTGAGAACGTCTGGGTCCAAGAACTCATTCTTTCAAGACTCCACTGATCACATTATCCAAGTCTGAATGGTGGCCATTTATACTAAATCTGGGTCCTATTTCTAAGCCAGTGATTTATCCAGTTAATAATATATAGAATAAAGTATGGAGAGGTGTGTGTAATGAGGTGTTTGCACACACCTGAGGTGTTAGATGCTACATAAACCCCGAAAGCAAAACTTCAAGTTTAAACACACCATCCCATATTTAATTGCTGAGTTTTCCTTTTTCACCACAGCAATTATATAAAATAAAAAGACATTCCTGTGTGGCCGTGGTCCGGTTAGGTTTTGGCACGCGGTCCACTGTCGCCCTTATTATGTTTCAGTTGGCAGCTAAAAGTTAAGTTTTTTATTCATTGTAGTTGTTTTTTTTTTAAAAATCACTTACCACTGAGTTCGAGTGGTGGTTTAGTCTCCATGGGAAAGATAAGGCAGCCAACGGTCGAGAAGGAAGAGCTGTGGCAGGCCCAGGCGCAGAGCAGAGGAAACTGGGTGCGAGTTCACCATTATAAACACTCCATTTTAATGGCGAATTATGCCACTGTTTCCCTATGGAAAAAGGAAAACCCGTTAATTATATAATGATTAATACCTATGTTCGTTTTTCAAAGATAACCCAGTGTGGTACTATGTCAAAGGCTTTTGAAAAGTCCAGGAATTTACAGTTAACAGATTTTCTTTTGTCTAGACTGTAACTTTTTCATAAAAGCTGAGGGGGATAGTGATGCATGACTTTCTGGTTGTGAAACCATGATGATCAATATCAATATCAATTTTCCCAGAGATTTTGAGCTGTTTGAGTATTTTGTCATTCAGTATTGATTTGAGTAATCTGCCAGGAAGAGAAGTCAAGTTTATGGGTTGTTAATTTTAAAAATAGCTTTTATTTCCCTTTTTGTGAATAGGCATTCCATTAGCTATTGTTCAGTCCTTAGGTAGTGCACAATCTTTTAGACAAGCTTGGACTAGTATTTTCAAAGGGTAAGCAATATTTTATGTTAGAATCTTTAGGATTTGTGTAGGAACACCTTCAGGTCTTGTCACACTTTTTTTTTTTTTTTAAGATTATGGATTTTTTTATTATGTCTTTTTCAGTAATTGTGGGCAGTTCAGTGTTATTGGTTACTAGAGATTTAAACTTTGACTTAGAGATAGTTTGATGAATGCTGAACAAAAATACTGGTTGAAAGTATTGGCCATTTTAGTCAATTCAGTATTTAAATTTCCATTAACAGTTATTAGGCATATTTTTGTATTCAAAGTTCTCAATCAATTAACATAGTTATAGAATTGCTTAATGTTGTTATTGGTGAAGTTAGTGGTCATTTTCAATTCCACTGCATCTTTAGCATGCTTAATTATGTGTTTACACTTCTTGGGGGCATTTTTATAGTTTATCCAAGACTCATTTGTTTTGCTCTTAATAAATTGAGTGCACAGATTTTATTTCCTTTTTATTCATTTTTTACTCCGTTATTGAGCCACTTGGGTTTGATTCCATTACTGTTACGTAGTTTAATTATTTTGATGTACTTGTCGCATACCATATAATACATGGGTAGGAGTGTATAATGAGAATTTTATACACACCCGGGGTTTGTGATGCTTTATAAACCCCGAGAGCAAGGGTATGTAAAATAAAATCCATAAGAACACAGTTGCATATCTATTTTTTTCCCATGCAGATTTTTATGGTATTTTTGTCTTTTCTCCCCAATCCTGGCCCCCTACCTTGGATACATGAGTGCATGTGGAGGCACGCGCACACTGCATCTCAAGGTGCACACCCTTCATGTCCCCCCACACCTACGCTAATCACTGGACCTCCACCAGGCAGCAGAACTATGGGGGAGGGTAGCAACCATCCCCAGAGGAGAAGAGCTGTCTACCAGCTTGCTCAATCCTGCTCCGACCCTCCCCTCTGTGCTGGCATCTCGATGACCCGAGTCCATTCCCAAACCCAGGTTGTCGGTATAGCATGAGGTAAGGCGTCCAGCACCTCTGCCCTCAGTGCCTCCTGGCAGGCATATCTATTTATTTTTATAATTACTGGTGCAAGTAGTTAGTCCTCTTGGTCAGGATCTCTTGTGCTGACAGTCTCTTCCCTACCTACAGACACACACACACACACACACACACACACACACACACACACAGTCTCTCTCTCTCTCTTGCTTCCACAGACACTCTTTCTGTCACTTGAACACACACACACACACACACATATACTCTCCTTTCTCCCTCGGTCTCTCCGATGGACTTTTTTTTACCTTCTTGAAACTGTCAGCTACAGCCCGTCATGGGATCACAGTCAGAGTCAGTGCCTTCCGATCTGGAGACATAACAGGATCAGCCAGATATTTCTTTTGCATTTAAAAGTCAGGATCAACCAGATAAAGAATAAAAAGAATCTAATAAATATTGGGAGGGTAGTAAAAATAGTGGCTTGTCGGTAGGCGGAAAACCAAGCTGCCATTTTTGTAATCCTGTTCAGCTCGCCCACACACAGTGCATGAGCCAATGAAGTACAATTGAGTGACACTGGAGGTGAAAGAAAGTTTTGGTGAACACTGTAATAACTCATTTTCATGTTATTGCGACGTTTGGGAGACCCTTGTAAACAGTGTGATAAAGGGGGTCACCAGTAATTATGACAATTTTACAGTTTTGATCTCATTCCACATATCATCTGCTGTTTTATTACTAAGAATATTATCCCAGTTGATATCATTAATTTCTCCTAGTATGCCTGCAACATCTGTGATATTGTATAAATCTTCTCTCTGCAACTCTTAATTTGTTTGAACTGTATTTCCATGTTGAAGTTAACAATGTTATGGTTGTTTTCCCCAGTATGCCACCCTAACAGTGACATTTCTATGGTGACATGCTTCAATATCGACAACAGCACCATGCCACTGTAGAAGTGCCGCTGGAAAGGGGCAACCACTTCCCCTGACCTGCACCCCCTCCCAGAACTAACTCTGAGCTGGAGTTAGAATCCTTTAGGTTGGGGTGTGGGGGTGAAGCCCCCCAAGTGGGGGGTTCAGGGGTGCTAAGCCCCCCGATGAAAAAACAGAGTCTGAAGTGTGCAGTTCCATGCCAAATGCAACTTGCAGTCGACATGGAACTTGGCGCTGTACTGACGGTTGATGTGTTTTTTGTCGAACCGCAGTGGTAGAGCCGCTTTCCCCAGAGGCATTTCTGTCCTACAGTTTAGATGTCTATACTGTCAGTGCTCAGTACAACATCCCAATATGTTGGAAACCTGGTGGGTTGTTTTACATGTTGGATGAGATTTCATTGAATGCAAGTATTTAAGAAATCTTTACAAGATCTTCTATCAGCTAATTTAGATATCCAATCAATGGCACCATAATTCAGATTGACTAGGAAAATTACATCACTATAATCACCAGCTTTTTCTAACTCTGTATTTATAGATTTATTTATGAGTTCATCAGTATTTGGTGGTCGATATCTTAGGCCAATAATTTTGCTTCTTGAAGAATTAGTCATTAGTTTAAGTCACAATGTTTCCATTACAGATGGAGATTGTTTGATTTTATCTGAAATATTAATGACCGATGATTTGTTCAAGACATATAATGGTATGCCTCTACCTTTTATGTTTGTGGTCAAGCCTGAATAAGAATGACCTATTAATGTTTTTTCACCATGAATCATTTTGACGTCACCAAGATTCCATTATGAAAATTAAGTCCAGACCATTATTTGCTTCACTTAAAGCCTTGCGTTCACCTAGTTTATTTTGGTTCAAACTCCTAGCATTGCACATCAGGCTTGTCATATACTAATTTTTCTTATCTTTCAGTTAGCAGTTATGATGTGCGTCTCTTCCCCCCACAAAGTTAGTTTAAATTAATTAGTGGTAATTTTGTGTTAAGTAATGCATCAAGAGTTTCAGATCCTGCTTATTTAAATGAAGTCCACCCCGGGCATATAAGTGTTTTTCTTTTACCTTCAAAAGTATCTAATGTGTCGAGGAAGGTAAAACTTTCCTTATTGCACCTGTTCTGCAACCTAGCATTAATTCAGACAACAGTTTTATTTTTATGGGGTTTCCTCTATAAACTGGAATTATTCCTGAAATTAGTAGAGTTTCACTTTTGTTTTTCATTCCCCTTCCTAATTTGATGATCTCCTCACATAAGTCTTTTTCCTGCCACAATGTTTTTTTTTTGGGGGCAGTTTCTATGTAAGACTAGAAGCTGAGCTTTAATGTCAGTTAAGGAAGCTGGACACCATTCTGTTTATTTTATCATGCTTTCAAGTAGTTGTGTCAAATTGACTTATTATGGAGTCCCAATTACCATGACTTCCCTTTGTGGGTTGGTATTTGACACATTTGTGTCCAAATGGTTTTGCTCTGATAATTCAGTCTGAGACTGTGCAATGAATCTATTAGATAAGGAGAGTTCATGACTGTTAAGAACAGCCCTCCTTCTGTTTTTTTTTTTTTTATTATAAATGACTTGATACCACACATCCTCAGACCCATTATAATCCTCTCTAAGCTTTTTATTTCTACTTTCTTTTTGGGCTTCTTTTCCCTATACTGTCCTCTTCCTCCTGTGACTTTTTTGGTTTTCCCATTTCTACCAGGTGCCTTCAGTTCCCTATTTAGAATTACATTTTCATTTTCACAGCTATGCTGGAGCATTTCATTTTGTTAATCTCTAATACATTTGTTAACTCTATTTCATTTTCTTTCAGTTTGTTAGTCAAGTCATGGTAGGCAATGCCTTTGTTACAGATGAAAACATTATCTGTTAGGGAGAGTTTTCTGCATACTTTGGGCATGAATGACATTTAATGATTTATCTTCTTTGCAAAGTAATACAAACATGTTCCCAGTAGGATCCACTTTTGATCAATGAGTCAGGGAGTTGTAATTAGAGAGATATACCTTGGGCCTGATTTTCAAAGGTGTGTAGAGGGATGCAGGGTACTTGCATCCAGGAATGGGACTTAAGTTGTGACTTGTGTCCAACAAGGGGTTCAACATGATTTTGCAAATGTGGTGCAGCAACCTCCCCAGATGCAAGTCCCCTGCATCCACTTGCATCCCCCACTGCTAAATCATGGCAGAAAGCCAACTTGCAACAAAGATGTACCCCAGCACACCTACAGACCTCTAAGGTGTGCTGGGCAGATGTCAGCCATGTGTCCGTGCCCCTTCCCTGCCACTGTAGAGGACCCAGTTTCCATTACACCAGGTCCCCCATGCCACAACTCTGCAGCACAGAAATGGGACTTGTGCCTCAAATTCAGGTGCAAGCTGCCATAAAGTGAGGGATGTGTCTCAATTTGTGTCCTGCTTCTAAAATCAGGACCAAATTCTGGCACATCTTTGGATGCAGATGTGGCAGTGATTGAGGGGATGCAGGGCATGGCTGCAAGCTCTGTGTCCCACCTTGAGAATTAGGCCCCTTATGTTGTAGAGTGGCTGGTCTCCTTCCTGACTGCACCTCTACCCCACACTTGCTGGTGAGTGGCTTTCCACCACTTGAAACCAGAAGTGTGAATTAAAGTTATAAAATAGTGTGTTTTCCCAGTAGTAAACACTGTAAAAATGTGTGAAACTTCATGAATTTCCTGGTGGACACACCAACGTTGCCAGCGAATTTTAATATTTTGTTTTTAAAAAACCTTCAAAATTCCATATAATCCCTCTCTCCATCCACTGTGATGTAATTCTACCCCACCTTGCAAGCACATTAAATGTCAGTCCTCACTTTTATCCCACCACTAGCACCCTCCTCAATCTCCCTTCTTTGCCCTGGTGAATATATATATATATATATATATATCTAAATATATATAAAAGTGAAGTTCTGCTTGCACTGACTGTCCAAAAAGCTATTTATATACCCTTCCTCCCATCCATGCACCAAACACACTATCCTCACCTCCCTAAACCTGACCAAACACTACTGCATAAGAAGACCCCCCCCACTGACCACCACCAACCTCCACATCCAATCAGCACCCACAAAAAAGTCTGCTGTAAGCTGGTAATAAAGAAAAGAGGTTCCCAATGCAGAGCATCTGCTCTGTGTCTTTCTTGGCAATGGCACTGGTGTTTGAATGGATGATGCCAAATGGTCTCTCACACATTTTGCAAAAGCTGAAAACAGAAGACATAGGTGTGTGTGTGAGAGGCCATTTGACACCATACACTGTTGCTTAAAGCAGAACCAGTCTAAATTCTTTCAAGGTCACTTGCATATACTTTCCACAGTACTTTGCATTGTTAGGATATGTGTAATTGCACATTTCTTTAAAAACTGGCTTCATTGCCAATGCCCTTTTCCAGGTAACCCTGGCCTCAGTACTTTTGTGCAGAGGTTCTTTGTCTTTTAGATTACTTTCTTATTTTTAGCTTCACTGTGACCTAAACCAGTTAGACTAAAATATGACAGATGATGCACGCTGATGACGCCTGTACAAGACAAAATACATGTCACTGTCTTCTGTTTTCAGCCTTTGCAGAGTGTAAGAGAGGCCATTTGGCACCATACTCTCTTGCCTAAAGCACAGCCACTTTAAATTTCTTCATGGTGATTTACATATACTTCCCACAATGAATTACATTATGGGGATATGTGTAATTTTGCATTTCTTTGAAACCTGGGTTTATTGCCAATGCCCTTTCCGCGTAACCCTTGCCACAGTGTTTCTGTGCTGAGATTCCTTGTCTTCAAGACTGATAATGACAAGCACAAACCGAACAACAGAAGTCAGTTTTTAAGAACATATTATTTTGGTTCTGTCTATGTTTGAAGATAGACTAGCAGACCAACAGCCCTGCTGGTCAACTCTCTTATTTGCCTTTTTGCCCTTTAATAGGCTGCTTGAGTCTGAAGTATCAGAATTTTAATAATGTTTTTTTAAATATATGCTTCTTTCACAGTAGGTGCTTTTACTGCTCAGTCCTGATCTCTAATACATTCAGGTTCAGACTAAATGGAAGTCTCTAACTCTGTAAACCTGTATCACGCAACAATTTTGGTGTGTTGGGTTTCAGAATTTATTCCATATGGCACTGAAATGAGACAGATATATTGGTTCAGTCTTACTCTGAGATTTTTGAAAGTGGTAACATCATCTTTCATTATTAATGAAACTGTCTTGTTGAGACTGTGTCACTTGTAGTAAATGCACACAACTTATTACAGTTCATTTAATACAGTAGGTGGTGTTGTATCTTTGTTTCAGTGAATGATCTTAATGATATACTGAGCACCTAGCCTAGAATTCTAGTGGATAAAGATACAGTAACTGCAAGTACATTATTTAAACAGATTTGATTGTAATGTACTGTAGCTGTTTTTCAACTGCAGACTCCAAAGTTTTATTCTAATTGAAGCACATGAGCTGAGTTTATTTCATTTGTTGCATGCCCTGGTACTGAAGTGCATATGATGATACCTATTTTTTATGGGAGGCAAAGAACATGTTTTGGCAGGGTAAAGTCAATGTGATCGTGTCACCATGATCACAGTTCATATGGGACATTTCTTTATGGTCGTCTTGTGTACTTTTGTCCCACCTTAAATCAAGTTCTTTTGCAATGTCATTCCTCCACTTAAGGGTCTGTCCCCTGTCAACTTTACACTAGTTCTGGCTACATGTTCCTTCCCTTTTTTACACTCTTATTTTTCATTACTACTGTCTGATTTCATTTGTTCCCCTAATTATTTAACCAGGTGAGACACACTAAGCTGAAAGCTTGTTTACAGGTGCAACCTGGGAGCACAAGGAAGTTATGTGACTTGCTCAGGGTCACACAGTATGCAAGTGGGGACTGTGGGATTCAAACTCAGGTTTCCAGATCTGCCGCTCAGATCCTTAAACCACTGCACCATACTGCCTCCTATTCCCATTTTCCTCCCCTCTAAACTTGCTTGCACCAACCTCAAACTTTTATTTTCATTGGACCCATAAATTGATTTATTTTATTTTTATTTAAACTTTTGTTTACCAGGTGAACAATATGAGCCAACACCCTTTTTCAAATGCGACCCGGGACCATAATCTATGTTACAGTTAAGATGTAATACAAAATGTATACAATACAATACAATCGTACAAAACATAACATGATAACATACAAGCAATACATTAGTAGCAATTGCATACCACCAAACTTACAAAATGTTGTCTCACTGATGCTTTGAACACATTTTTTCCAGCAATATGTTGTAAAGTGCATGGAATCTTAGTAGTATCTTCCAGTATACTGGAGCATAACTAGAGAATGCCTGCTGACCTAATCTGAATTTTGTTTTTGGAATGGTTAACATAATAGAAGCACTGGAGCATAGGTCCCTATTGGGTATCTTAATGTTTAACAATAAAGACAGAGGAGAGACTGTATCCAAAGCAAGAGTGTTATAAACCAAACAACTTAAACTATATTGAGAATATAGAGATGGGGGAAACCAAGATGTTGCTGAGTATAAGTTGCAATGGTGTATTCTATATGGAAGCTTTAATGCAAATCTTCATATAGCATGACATGTTGTTAACAATGAAGCATCAGACTTAGCCAAATTCACAAATAGAAATACATTATAATTCAAAATTGACAACAATACATTTTGGCTTATTGCAAATCTGGCTTCCCCAGACAATAGATCTCACAGCTTAAACAAAGACCCCAACCTTTGATTAATATTTCTACAAATGGTTTTAATATGTAATGAATAAGATAAACATGGATCTATAATAAGTCCTAAATACCTAAATTGAAAGACTTTCTCTAAAATAACACCCTCACAACTTATGATCTCCAAAGAATTGCATCTATTTAACTTATACTTAGATCTGAAATGCATACTTTTTGTCTTCTTTGTATTTAAAAGAAGGCAATGAGAATGTAACCACAGATAAAGTGCCTGAAAGCTAGCAGTTAGATTTAACTTTATTTCATCCTCTATTGGTAAGCTAATATAAAGAATGATATGATCTGCATTCATCGAAACCTCAGTAGATACCAGATAATTTGGCAAATTATACTAACATACTAAAATGCCTGCAGAATAGGCCTAACGGTCTTTCGTGTCTGCTCGTTTGGTCAGCCCCCACCCTGGGTGCTGACCTTGCTGTCCCCCTCGCCTTCTCTGGCTTCTCCCTTCCCAGTTCCGGATATTCTTGCTGCATTGGATTTTGCTTCCTGAACCCTTCCCCTGTACCTGTCCCACCCCCTCTTGAACCCCTCCACTGTCTCTGCCTCCACCAGCCCCCTAAGTAGTGCATTCCATGGCTCCACCACCCTCTCAGTGAAGTAGCACCTCCTCCTTTCTCCCCTGAATCTTCCCCCTCCAGCTTCCACCATGCCCTCTAGTGGCCCCTTCCTCCTTCCTTGAGAACACCCTGACTGTTCCTCCCCTATTTACCCTCTTCATGTACCTGAGACCTCTATCATGTCCCCCGGTCCCTTCTCTCTTCAATGTGTACATATTTAGCTCTTGAGCCTCTCCTCATAGGTCCTGTCCCCAAGCCCCAAATCATTTTGGTTGCCTCCTCTGGACCCTCTCCAGGAGGTTAATGTCCCTCTTTAAGTGTGGCCTCCAAAACTGCATGCAGTACTCCAGGTGCGGCCTCACCAAGCAGTTATACAGAGGGAGTATCACTTCCCTCCTTCTGGAGGTGATCCCCATAGTGATGCATCCCAGCATCCTGTTGGCCTTGGCTGCTGCCCTCCTACAAGTCTCAGAGTTGTTCATCTTGACATCCACCACCACCCCCAGGTCCCTCTCAGCCATTGAGACTTGTAGTATTCCCCACCCCAGGGTGTACACTTGGCCTGGATTTCTGGCCCCCAGGTGGAGTACCTTGCATTTCCCTGCATTGAACCTCAGCTTCCACTTTCTAGACCATCTTTCCAGAGCCTCCAGGTCCCCCTGCAGGGCCACCTCCCTCCTCCCCATCCACCACTGCCCCCAGTTTGAGTCATCTGCAAAGAGACTCATCTCACTCCTGATTCCTATCCTTATGTCAGATACGTAGGCGTTGAACAGAAGGGGCCCAAGGACTGATCCCTGTGGGACCCCACTAATGACCCTCCTGGGGATGAGACTATCCCACTAACCACGACCCTCTGGGTCCGTCCTGAGCCAATTGCCTATCCATCTGATCATCTGGTTTCCCACTCCCATTTCTCTAGCTTATCCAACTGGCCGCATGAGGAACAGGAGTCAAACTTGCTGAAGTCTAGAAGAACATCCACTGGTCTACCCAGGTCCAAGGCACTTGTCACCCAGTCATAGAACTCCACCAGGTTTGTCTGACATGATTTCCCCGGGATGAATCCATGCTGTCTATCGTCCAGGCACCCTGACTTATCCAGGTCCCCCCCTAGCCTCTCCTTGACAATGCCCTCCATCACCTTGCCCACCACTGATGTCAGGCTGACAGGCCTGTAGTTCCCTGCCACCTCCCTTGATCCCCCCTTGTGGATAGGCACTACATGCGCCACCTTCCAGTCTTGGGGCACCCACCCCTGTCCTCAGAGAGATGGTGAAAAGCTCTGCCAGGGTTTCGCCTAGGACATTTGCAAGTTCCTTCAGCACTCTAGGATGTAATTTATCCGGCCCGGTGCTTTCTCCATCTTAAGGGAGCTGAGGGCTTCCCTCACTCTCTCTGCTGTGATTCCACTCTGGTGCCTCTTCTCCTGCTTAGCCCTCCCCACCTGCCAGTGATGCCCCCTCTCCCCAGACCTGCCGATCGTGGGGTCCTCCCCTCCTCATTATCTCTGTCTCCTCCCATGTATGATGCAGCATCCCATTTTCCTGAGAAAACTGAGGTGAAGTACTCATTTAGTACCTCAGCCTGCTCCCCTGGGTCTTGTGCCCATCTCTCCCTGATTAAATCCTCTAATCTGCCCTTCACCCTTCGTCTTTCCCCAATGTATCTAAAGAACCCTTTTTCCCTCTCCATTTCCCTGGCAGGTTCTGCTCCTTCCTTGCCTTAGCCGCCTCACCACTCTAGTGGCCCTTCTAGCCATCAGCTCGTGCTCCCTCGATCCCTTTCACTCATTGAGCACTTGAATTTCTTATAGGCTGCTTTCTTTCCCTGCACCACCTCCTGGACCTCCCTGGTCCACCAACAGGGTTTTTGGGCCCTACCGCATTTTCGTCTTACTCTTGCACAGGTGCTGGTAGCATCCTGCACCCCTCTCCTGATGATTTCCCACCTACTATCAGTGTCCATGTCTGACCCAATCCCATCCAAATGCTCCTTAAGGATCCTTCCCATTTCCTTAAAATCCGACCCCCTGAAGTCGGTTACTTCCGTCTTTGTGCAGCCTTCTACCCCTCCTAGTTCCAGGCAGAACTAGACCATGGCATGGTCACTCCCCGCCAATGGGTCCCTTAACTCCAGGCCCCCAATCTGGTCACTGTCTGCCAGGACCACATCCAGTACCCGTGCCTCCTGGTCGGGTTCCTCACCTGCTGAGTTAGGAACGCATCTTGAAAGA
The DNA here is from genome assembly GCA_016271365.2 of Neoceratodus forsteri. Lineage (NCBI taxonomy): Eukaryota > Metazoa > Chordata > Ceratodontiformes > Ceratodontidae > Neoceratodus > Neoceratodus forsteri. The sequence continues at coordinate 1,220,331,683 of CM057456.1, read as the reverse complement.
CATCCAACAACCTCTGTTTCCTGGTCACAGAGGATGTCATAGTCTCCCAGTCTGTTCCTGGCATGTTTAAGTCCCCTAACACCACCACCTTTCCTCTGCCAAGTCTGCAGTGTCTCCTAACATCTGCCACCAGACTGTCCTCCAGCTCCTCCGCCAGGGCAGGGGGTCTATACACCACTCCTATTTTTACTCTCTTGCCCCCTCTTGTTATCAAGGTGACCCAAATCACCTCCACAGTTCCCTCTGCCTCCTCTACTCCCCCTATGCCAATGCAGTTTTTGACTATCATAGCTACCCCTCCTCCCCTTCCCTCCCCCCTGTCCTTCCTGAACATAGTGTAACCCTCCAGGTTCAGGTCCCAGTCATGTCTTGCAGTGGCCCAAGTCTCAGTGACCGCTGCCACATCCACTGCTCCCTCAGTTAACATCGCCTGGAGCTCAGGCATTTTATTGCCCAAGCTCCTGGCATTTAGCAGGACTACCTTCCACCCTTCCCTATAGTTCCATTTCCCTGCTCATGTTCCCATGGGGATTCTGTTTCCTCCTGGTCTGCACTTTGCCAGTTGGCCTTTTCCTGCAATCCTCCTGGTCCCCAGGGGGTGGATACAGAGTCCGTCCTTTATCGGCACCCCCTTGACAGCCTTTTCTCCCATCCCACCCCCTTCACAAGTTTAAACCCCACTTTTCACCAATGAACTCCTCTATTATCAATAAACACAGAAAAAAGTAGGGGCCCCAGTATGGAACCCTGGGGTACCCCCACCTCCATCATTTTACTTCTGTACTAGACTCCCTGGTAGCTAACTTGCAATGGATGTTCAGTTAAATAACTGCCAAACCATCTCAATAAAAAGCCCCTGACTCCGAGGTTCTCCAACCCCTGGAGCAACAGGCAATGGTCTACCAAGTCAAAGGCCCTGAACAGATCCACAAATACAGCTCCAATGAACTTACCACTATCCAATGCTCTACCAACATAATCTGTGAATCGGGCCAAGGCCGTACCTGTACCATGATGTTAATGAAAGCCATTCTGCACCATGGATCAGAGGACGGAGTAAAGAAACTCCACCATTTGATAATACACAATTTTTTCAAGCATTTTCCCCAAAACAGGAAGCAGAGAAATGGGACAATAACCATCCAACTTATTTAGTAATCCATCCTTGTGCACAGGTTTTATGATTGTACTTTTCCATGAAAATGGAAATTCACCGGTAATCAAAGACAGGTTGTAAATTTTAGTTAATGGAACATACATATACTCAGCTACAATTTTTAAGAACCTTACTTCAAGTTCGCCTGGTCCAGAGCTTTTATTTGCAGACAAATGTTTTAATAATCTCAACACTTCACTAGGCCTAACTTGATGAAAATAAAAAAAAGAGAATTTTCTTTCAAACATGAATGATCCTGAGAGTGTGAGGAAGAAAAATCCTTAGTACAAGTAGAAAAATTAGTAAATGTAGTCAAAAAGGCTTCAGCAATAATAGATAAATCAGACGTAAGATTCCCATCAACATTGATCTGATTTCATGCAGTGCTAACCTTTGGGGCAATCAACTCCTTAATAGCAGACCAAAATTGCTTAGCGTTATTCAAATTATTCTGCTATTTAGTTTGATAAAACTCTGACTTACACAGTCTTATTTTGGTCATACATAGATTGCGTAAACAGCGATAATTATTACAATTTTGGTCTGTTTTTGCTTTTTTATAAAGCCTCCAGGCAGAATCTCTCTCTTTCATATATTTAAATAAGTCTGGTGTTATCCATTTATTTACTATGCCTCTAACCCTATGAGTCTTTAGAGGAAATAATATATTCTGTACATCAGCTAAAGTTTTATTAAAATAATCCACTGCACAGTTTACTTCAGGGATTGCATCTACGTAAATCCAATCTATATTACTTAAATCTTCAGCCAACTCCTCTGAGATTACTGATGGAAATTTCCTAAACAATGTAAATCTAGGTGGAGATTTTGACATATTGCACCTCCATACACAAAAAATCACAAGATGATCGCTCACAACATCAGGGAGCATACCCTCAGCTGCTATTTTAGAATAATTATTGGTGAGAATCCAATCAATAGTAGTATGCTTATTGCTTACCATATTCATTTTAGTATAGGTAGAGACTACCTGCACAAGCTCTGCATTAGTTATGAGTGATTCAAGTGCTGAGTTATCATCTGGAGACCAATTTATATTAAAATCGCCAAAGACCAAAACATCCCCACATCTAATTTCAGAACCTAAACACTCTAATAAATCAGCTAGACCCCTACTAGCTGTTCTTGGAGGATTGTAAACTGTGCAAATCTTAAGCTTATAAGAGCCACCAAGAATTATATAAAATTAGAGTAATTCACACTCAGATTGAGAGCACCAATTTATGGGATTTTCAAACACATCTAAGCTTTCTTTAAAATAAATTAATATTCCTCCCCCTTTCTTTTTACCACTTCTGCCCTTGCATAATAATTTATAACCATCAATCTGATAAAATCTACTGCCTACTGACGGTTTCAACCAGGACTCTGTTATACAGACTATGTCTGGGTGAAATTGAGCCATAAAGGCCTCCAATTCTTGTTTTTTTGAATCAACACTACAGGCATTCAGATGTATTATCCATAGACCTTTTACTTTCTGAATGATATGCAATGACAAATTCCAATTTGTCAGAGGACCTGGATTAAGCTCAACATCACATGACAGATTCAGTAACATAATGAACCGAAAAGGAGGTATTATAGCTAAAGATTTAAAACAATATCCAATATAATACATACAGTATCCTTTTTACTTGAGGTACCAAAGTGGTTAATATTTACCAGTATCAATTTGGTAGGATTCTATAAGCTATTTGAAAAACAAAAGTTATATTCATAGCATGGTTGATGCTAATGTCCCCTAATACTTTCATTTCTATCAGCACTTAACCATACCAAACTCCATTCCAATGCTATGAGCCCCAGAATAATCCCACATAAGGCTCCCTTTGTTTTCTCAAAATGATACCCACCCATTAAAACAGGCTAAACTACTTAATATCAAGATAATATTGTTTCAAAAGCAACCCCCCAGCAAAATAATAAATTTCCTTACAAACTCCAAGATGGGTAGACTCACTGTATCCAAAGCTGTCAAATATATAACAACAGTAATGATTTCTATACTGAAATATTTTCCGAAAATCCTAGATTATTTTTCATTAGACTTTGGTCTTCTAGAGTCAAAATGAAACATGTAGAGAATAATGCACCCCTCAGTGTGAAGAACAAACTGGTGCTCACACTGAGTATGTGAAGTGTCATTCTAAAGCACAAAGGTGAAGCTCACATGTTTTATGGTGGGCCTTTACCTATGAGGTGTGAGAACCCAGCTTTTCTTCACTCTTGTGGGTACTTTTATTGTATAAGTTTATGGGTTCATTATGAGGGCCTCTTATGTACATAAGAGTATTGCTTCATGTGTTCTTAGGACCAGAGGACTGAAAACAGAGTGTAAGCAGTTCTGTGGTCCTAAGGATGCAAGAAGCAACACTTTTAGATCCATAGAAAGCCCTCCAAATGGACCCATAAAATTATTATAGATCCCTAACTTTATTAAATAAAAAAAATCCTTTTTTATTTAAAATGCTGATGGAATGAGTGATTAGTGAGATGCCTGTTATAGTGGCTCAGTGTGTGAGCTACTCTTACAGTAATAAGAGTACCACATGTACAACTGAAGAGAGAGCTGTGATTGGTTAGGGATGCTCCCACAATATATAATATATAATATAAGCACCTCTTTCAAATAAAGTCTCACCAATGTCCTCAAACAAAGCTGTTCAGTCAGTGTTCCCTCTAAATGAAACATCAGTATTTTGTCTAGATGAATATCACATTTTTGGTTTTATTTTCAGCTTATTCATATTCAAAAGTTCTTTGATCTCACAGCCCTATTTCAAAGGTGTCCAACTCATAAAACATAACACACAATACAGTACAATAAAAAACAAGCACTGGTTCAGTTAAGAAGGAGGATAAAACCTTTTATAGGTACATTAGGGAGTGAAGAAAGACAAAGGGAGGGATACTGAGGCTGAATAAAGAAGAGGGTGGGTGGGCAGAGAGGGACAGTGAAAAAGCAGGGATACTGAACAAATACTTCTGCTCAGTATTCACAAAGGAAGAGGGGGGGTACCTTATCCAGTCAATAGAAGCACTCTGGATGGGGGGTCAATATCAGTCCTTTCACAGAAGAAAGGGTTCTGAAAGAACTCCTAAAACTGAAGGTGGACAAAGCAATGGGGCCTGATGGGATTCACCCCAGAATTCTAAAAGAACTAAGGGGAAAACTAGTAACACCATTGCATACCCTTTTTAACAAATCATGGGAGGAAGGTGTGGTAGGTACCTATGGACTGGAGGAGGTTGCATGTAATTTACCTTCACAAAAGTGGGAGCAAGACAGAGGCACGAACTACAGACCTGTCAGTTTGACCTCAGTGGTAGGGAAAATGATGGAATCACTTATGAAGCATCTCCTTCTCTGAGATCCTGCTGGTCTGGGAGAGGGGCCAGATGGATGGAAGGTCAGAGAAGGAGAGATAGAGGAGCTAAACATGTGGCTCAAGGGTTGGTGAAAGGAAAAAGGACAGACATATGTAGGTAAGTGGCAACAGTTTTGGGAGAGAAAGTTCTTTAAATTTGATGGACTGCATCTGACTAAGGAGGGAGTCAGTGTATTAAGGCAGAAGTATGAGATCTTCACAGAATATTTAAACTAGCAAATGGGAAGAGGGGTGCAGCACCCGATACATCGAATGGGAAGAACACCCCTCCCCCTCAGCTAGTGAACAAACAGGAGTTCAGCATGTTTGTAGTTCATTTGCATCACTAGGTAAGGAAAAAGGTCCGTCTCCCCATACCACGCACAGGGAAAATGCTGGACCTAGCCCAACAACCAACACATTGAAATCTGACTAATGGAAAATCATGTACACAAATGCTCATAGTCTGGAAAACAAGATCCCAGACCTGCAGACAACAATGACAGAGGCTAAACTGGCCCTAGTAGCCATTAGCGAGACATGGTTCACCAGTAACCACATTTGGAAGACTTCAGTACCTGGCTATGTACTGTTCAGAAGAGACTGAAGTGCAAAAAGGGGGGGTGGAGTGACCTTTTATGTCAATGAAAATATCAAAGCTATTGAAATTCAGAATACACATAAGGAGACAGAAAAATGGTGGGTCACCCTGGAAACAGGAAATGGGACAGCCATACGAACTGGGGTTGTCTACTGGCCTCCAGACCAGGGGGAGGACATAGACACATTACTGATAGAAGATATACAAAACATGACAGCTAAAGGTGAGGTTCTGATAATGGGAGACTTCAACATGCCAGATACAGACTGGGCAATACCAGCAGGAACATCCGCCAGAACTAGATACATAGTGGATTCCCTGAAGGGGGAGGGCCTCAAACAACTGGTAGAACAACCCACAAGAGACAGGGGTATCCTAGATCTAGTACTGACTAACCGGGAAAGGATCACAGATCTTCAGGTAGAAGGTCACCTGGTGGCCAGTGACCATCACATAGTATGGTTCAGTTTGGCCACTAGAACTAAATCATCCCATTCCAAAACAAAAATATGGCACTTCAGAGGAGCTGACTCTGATAAGATGGCCAACAGAGTTAAGCTATCCCTGGTAAGACGAAATACAGGTGAGAGGGTACAGGCAAAGTGGGTAAGCATTAAGGATGCAATACGTAAAGCAACTTCCCATTGTGTTAAAGAGAAAAGCAAGAGCAAAAGAAGAAGAAAACCACTTTGATTCTCAAAAACAGTTTCAGAAAAGGTCAGAGCCAAAAGGCTGGCCTTCAGGAAATATAAGGGAACGCAGCAGGACTATGATAGGGAGGCATACCAACCTTTCCTAAGGGAAGCAGAGAAGGCAGTAAGGCAGGCAAAGGCCCAAACCGAGGAAACACTAGAATGAACAGTAAAAGAAGGTGACAAGACTTTCTATAGATACATTAGTGAAAGGAGAAAGTTCACAGGGGGTATTGCTAAAATCAAAGGGGATAAGGGGGAGTGTGAGGAGGAGGACCAAGGAAAAGCATATATCCTAACTAGATACTTCTGCTCAGTATTTACTGAAAGAAGGTAGAGCAGGGCACACAGCTCAGCACCATGGACGCAGGGGGGATGGAGGTGAGCACTAGTCCCTTCACAAAAGAAAGGGTCCTACAAGAGCTCGCTAAGCTCAGGGTGGACAAGGCAATGGGACCTGATGACATACATCCCAGAGTCTTAAAGGAGCTAAGGGTGGAACTAGTTGAGCCATTAGCAGAACTGTTTAGTGAGTCTCTGAGCACAGGAGAGATCACAGATGACTGGAGAAGGGCTCGTGTGATCTTGGTCCACAAGAGTGGTAGCAGGGAGGAGGCAGGGAACTACAGTCCAGTCAGTCTTACCTCAGTAGTGGGCAAGATTATAGAGGCACTCCTTAAGGAAAAGATAATGCAACACCTGAAATCCATAGAAGCACAGGATCCAAGACAGCATGGATTTACAACAGGAAGGTCCTGTCAAACTAATCTCATAGATTTCTTTGACTGGGCAACCAGAGTGGTGTACCAAGGGGGAGCAGTTGATATTATCTACCTTAACTTCAGAAAAGCTTTCAATACTGTTCCACATAAAAGATTGATTAGTTATCTAGGTAGGCTTGGGGTGTGTCAGAAGTTGGTCAACTGGGTGGCAAACTAGTTAGTGGGCAGAAAACTAGAGAGTGGTGGTAAATGGTATACAGTCAGAAGAGATGCAAGTCACAAGTGGGGTACCTCAGGGATCAATCCTGGGGCCAGTCCTCTTCAATATCTTCATCAGTGACATTGCAGATGGACTGGAGGGTAATGCTTGTCTGTTTGCAGATGACACCAAGATCTGCAACAGAGTAGATGATCCAGATGGGGTGGGAAGAATGAGCATAGATCTGGATAAACTGGAAAAATGGTCGGAAGAGTAGCAAATGGAGTTTAATGCAAGGAACTGCAAGATCATGCACATAGGGAAGAGAAACCCTGAAGCCAACCATTGGTTGGGTGTGAAGTTGCTGGCAATCGCAAGGTAAGAAAGAGACTTGGGCATCATCATCACCGATGACCTGAAATCATCAAAGCAGACCACTGAAGCAGTAGGTAAGGCTAGAGGGTTGTTGGGGTGTATTAGTAGGGGTATCGCAAGTCATGAGAGGGAGATAATAATCCCTCTTTACAAGACATTAGTTAGGCCCCATCTGGAGTACTGCGTGCAGTACTGGAGGCTACAACTGCACAAGGACATTAACAAAATGGAGGCAGTCCAGAGAAGGGTAACCAAAATGGTCAGGGACTGCATCAGAAAACCTATGAGGACAGGTTAACGGAGCTCAATATGTATACCTAGAGCAAAGAAGGGAGAGAGGTGATATGATCGAAACATTCAAGCACCTTAAAGGCATTAACAAGGTGAAAAAGTCTAAAATGTTTCAATATAAAAAAATAGCAAGACAAGAGGACACAGCATGAGATTAGAGGGAGGACAATTATGGGAGAATGTGAGGAAGTTCTTTTTCACAGAAAGGGTGGTGGCTGCATGGAATGGCCTACCTCAGGAAGTGGTGGATATGAATACAGTGCAGGGCTTCAAACAAGCATGGGATAGGCATAAGGGAGCAATACAGATGAGTATGAATAGATAGGCCATTGACAGAGTACAGACCAATGGCACATTCATAAGGTAGAAACAATGGGCAGACTGGATGGGCCTTGCGGTACTTATCTGCCATCAACTTCTATGTTTCTATGTTTGAAGGAAAGTATTTTTGAGTACCTAGAGGCCAGTGGGGCACAGAACCCAAGGCAGCATGGATTCACAGCTAGAAGGTCATGTCAGACAAATCTAATCGATTTCTTTGACTGGGTGACCAAAGTAGTAGACCAGGGAGGGGTAGTGGACATGGCCTACCTAGACTTTATCAAGGCATTTGACACAGTCCTGCACAAAAGATTAATAAACAAATTAGCCAGCCTGGGAGTGGGTCCCAGGGTGGTAGCCTGGGTAAAACATTAGCTGGACAACAGGACACAGAGGGGATAATAATAAATGGATTCCACAGTGAAGAACGAGGGGTTACTAGTGGGGTACCATAGGGTTCAGTACTGGGTCCAGTCCTTTTTAATGTCTTTATGAGTGACATTGCAGAGGGACTGGAAGGAAAAGTATGTCTCTTTGCAGATGATACAAAGATCTGCATCAGGGTTGATTCACAGGGTGGGGTGGAAAGGATGAGAAGGGACTTGGCAAGGTTGGAGGAATGGTCAAATGTATGGCAACTTAGTTCAAAGCAAAGAAGTGCAAAGTAATTCACCTGGGAAACAAAAACCCAGGGGAAGAGTACACAATGGACGGTGAGATACTGACAACAAAAATGGAAAGGAACCTGGGGGTAGTTATATCAAATGACCTAAAGGTGGGCAAGCAATGTGAGAAGGCAGTAAGGAGGGCTTGGGGGAATACTGGGATGCATAGGGAGAGGTATCACCAGTAGAAAATAAGAAGTTGTTATCCCTCTCTACAGACAACTGGTGAGACCCTGTCTGGAGTACTGCATGCAATTATGGAAACCCCATCTCCGCAAAGACATAGACAGGATGGAGGCTGCCCAGAGGAGGGCAACCAAAATGGTGCAGGGTCTGCACCAGAAGACATATGAAGAGAGACTAAAGGAGCTTAATATGTATGCCCTCGAGGAAAGAAGGGAGGGAGGAGGACATGATAGAAACTTTCAAGTACCTCAAGGGACTCCACAAAGTCCAAGAGGATAGACTCTTTCAGAAAAAAAGATGTGCAAGAACAAGGGGGGCACAATTTAAAGATAGAGGAGGGATGACTCAGAGGCAATGTGAGGAAGTATTCTTTTCACGGAGAGGATTGTGGATGCATGGAACAGCCTTGCTGAGGAGGCTATGGAGTCAAAACCAGTGGGGAAATTCAAGAATGCATGGGACAGACATAAGGCAATTCTAGTGGGGGTTAGGAGGAAATAGGTCGTTGGTTAACTAGGATCTGCAGCTTATCCATTAGATAGGGAAATGAGCAGACTAGGTGGGCCAAACAGTCCTTATGTGCCATCAAATTCTATGTTTTATGTTTCTATGTTTATAAAACAAATCAACAACAGACAACACATCAACCTAAAATGTACAAAAAACAGGTTAAATAATCAGTAATCTGGTTCACTTTTTGAGCCATTCTCACGCATAGGTACTGCTGATAAGTATTTGAAGTTGAGACAAAAACTAATCAGCAGCACTGGTGAAAAGTTGTTCTCCACTTTCTAACATGTAGAGCAACTTTTCAAAAATACTGGAGAAAAGAGGCTCACAGTGTATTATGCATAGATAAATGTATGTGCAAATGTATATTACAAGTTTTTTTTCACATTCTGAGGTGTGTGATACCACTTAAATCCTGAAAACGAAGGTCGAGGGGTTTAACTAGGCATCACACACTGAGGGCGTGTGAAAGTATTACACTTCTGCATATATTTTTTTTTTATAATTACTGGTTATTTGCAGATAGGGTGACCACATTTTTTTTTACACTCTGTGAGGAAAAAGCAAGCATCTGCAGTAAGGTTTGGCTGTGTGTTGCTTCTGTCAGCTGTAGTTAGATTAGTGTGACTTTTTCCTTCTGTACAGTACAGCAAGTTGTTCATTAACGTGATAATAACTGGCTTCCTGGTTATTATGGAGCTCTGCAATAACCGGGTAGCTGGTTGTTATCACATTAGACAAGCTGATACCAGAGACTGGGTTGATAATGAGGCTCATCAGTAATTATAAAATAAATCTCAAATACAAGTCTATGCATCTGATATAGATGAGCCTGGGTTCAAAATTAATCCAGTGGTTAATATTAGTGCCACACCAAGGCACCACCAAAAGTGGAGTTGTAACTTTCTCTTACTAAAAACAGTAAATACCATATAAAAATTAAAAGGGACTTCAAGTGTACTGCTGCTAGAATGTCTGTGTGAAACTGCAGTTGTGGGCTCCTCCCAGTAATTCCAAATCCAAGTGGCTTCAGCATAAGTATGAGGCAAAGAAGGAAGGCAGTCTATAAGGGAGCGTCTTCCAAGGCACTGTAAAATTCTCCCAAAATGTTGAAGAAAGGAAACAATTATGACATACACTGACATGACTGTTGAATATCATTTTACATAGCGTTACTAAAAATATAAGAATAAGAAATCCTGGACTCATTTTATTTATTTATTTTTATTTAGTTTTTGTTAACCAGGTAGGTGCAGTAGCCAGCAAGTGACTATTTTCAGGCACGACCCGGGAGATACAATTACAATACAAGTAGAACAGTGCAGGTTAAGCAGTACATGGAAAGGTACATTGATGCAAGTATACAATTTTTATAAGTAGGTAGTGCAAACAGAGGGTACTGGTGAAAGGATAGATTTTGGAGTAAATTGGAGAAACTAACAAGGGGGAAGTGGGCAGGGAAGGGTAAGTGCACAGCTAAAGTTCGTTGGGAGGTGGCGGGGCTGGAGACCAAGGTAAGAGAAGCCCTGCCAACTGATTTAGCTGTAGGGGGAAAGGGGCACCCGTATCTGGAGATAATTAGGAGGAGAGTGACCCGGGGCAGGCGGGGGCAACAAGGTAGGGTGGGACAAGTGAAAAGTTACGGCTTTAGCGCGGAAGGCAGGAGTCTATAACCGGGCTCGTGGGACCGATTCCCGGTTTGAGAGCATTAGGCGGGGGAGGAGGACGGGTAGAAGTAGGTAAGAGGCTGGCAGTGAACGGAAAGATAGGAAATATGGGAAAGTGTTTAGACTCTACATTTTAGTGGGGGAAAAAGCTACATTTAGCACATGTACAGGCACCATGCACCTAGATACTGCACATATTAATTGCAAAAAATATGTAAATGTATCTAAAAGAGTTGAGACACAAAGCAGACAGTTGTTACACATGTTGTTTTAAAGTAAAAAAATAATGAAATCTATAATAATACACCTATTAGGGTTGAAGCACAAAATGGCCAAAGTAGGGAAATGCAAAATTACAGTAAAGAGTCTCTAGAACCATGGCAAACTGGTGGTGTGGTCTTTCTTGTGGTTTGAATGATCATTTGATGCAGTGTTAGCATTATGCTAATATTGGCATCCCCTATGCAAACATTGCTGTGCCATTTACTCTGTCTTATAAGATAGCAACAATACTATGATAATGTAAACACTGTATTGTGCTTCAAATCAAATAGATACATCAATGTATTTTTTAAATTAATCTCTTTACTTACATACTGAACATAACATCTGACACTTTCAGATTTTGACTTTCTTACACCCCAAAATGAAGACTTCATAGTGACACTCACTACACCAGAGCTGGTTTTGCGGGTGGCCATGTGGGCCACTGATCAAGCAATTGCATATGTAGCAGGCTTGAGTTGTATGTTCTCAGATATGGACCCCCAGAGTCATCTGTTTCTCTCATTTTGAGGTTGTGTCACAAGCATAAGGTTGTAGCTCATGAAAATGGTTTTGCGAGTCTCTAAATCATGTTCATGAGGGAAAAATACAGGGCTTGTTTTTGTGACATGGTTTATCCTAATTCAGTTAATATTTAAAAGAAACTTGAAGAAGTAACCATATATAGAATAGTGGATGAGCGACCATCCACAACAAGGCTGTGTTTCCATCGAGGGAGTTGATGATGTCATAGAGACCTCGTCAGCGAAGCTCGAGAGCTCTCTGGCATCATCAACTCCCTAGATGGAAACACAGACTTTGTTGTGTATGGGTGACCATCCACTGTTTTTTATAATATATGGTTCCCACAAAATGGACACAAGGTTCATACCTTGTTCACGCTCCTGCACTCGTCCTCACTCGAGTCCCATTCTCCCAAGATACCGGTCTTCCTCACTGCAGTTATGTGCTCATGTTCCAGTCATGTCTCCACTCCTCACTGTGGTCCCACTCTGCTTTTACCAAAACTATGCCAGACATTTTGTAAAAATAAAAAAAAACTGCAAATTGATATTTTTGACACACGGGGCCGATTATGGCAGTGTGTGTCCAAACTGCTCGCCCGACCACTCGCTAAATGAGTCCGCCATTTTAGTATGCGTTTTTTGAATCTCTGCCTGTTTCCACCAATCAGGTAGGAGCTCAAGGGGGAAAAGTTGTTGTACTATCGATGTGACGTCAGAACAATAGTACAACTACTTTTTTGGCCTTTGAACTGTCCTACAACAAGATTTGGAAAATCTTTCTTTTCCATACACAATAAGCCCTAACCATATACTATATACAATATGATGTGAACCACAACAGTCTGAGACTGTATTGTCAATAGATGTTATTGTTTTTAATACACAAAGTTTTCTGTTCTTTTTCCAGTTTTGTAACCAGCAAGACTCAAAAGTTTGTTTACGAGTCTCGAAGGCATGTTCATGATGCACAAAAGCAGGACCTGTTTTTGTGAGATTCAACAGCCTAATTTCATTAATGTTAAAAAAACTATTATTTTTCAACCAAAAAACACTTGAAAAATAAGTCTTATATCCAAAACTGTCAACCACATGACTTTTAGACTTACAGAAACTGTCAAGTCATTTTCTTGTTTTTGATGCACAAAGATTTTATCTTCTTTTCCTCACTTTTGTGACTGCTAAGGCTCACAAAAGCATGGGTATTTAAGTGATAATATTTAGTTTTGTGAAGTATACGAAGCAATAACCGGCTTCTGTGGATGATTAAATGCCGAGGCGAAGCCAAGGTGTTTAATCTCCACAGAAGCCGATTATTGTGAGTATACTTCACAAAACTGAATGTTGTTACTATTATACCACTAGAATTTGTAGAATAAAAGTATTTTTTAATGAGATATTATACTTAAGTTGTACCCAGGTAATGTGCATCTGTGTATCTGTGAAGTGTAGTGAGGCTGGAGCATGTAAGAAACTCATTGATGACTAAATTCTGCTTTTCAGATTATACCTGTAAAAATATCAACATCTGAGACTTACTAGTAGACACAGTAGTTGAAAGTTGCTCCCGTTGCAAACTGAGTGGTAAAACCCTTTTTATTTTGTGTTGTGGAACCAAATACACGAGTTTAGACATGCGCATTAGGTAAGCTTCAATGCGCATGTCCAGAATCGCTGACTAGATTTGCCAACACAAAATAAAAGGGGTTGTATCACTTGGTTTTTAGCAGGAGCAACCTTCAACTACTGTGTCTTGTAGTAAGTGTCAGATATTGATATTTTTAGAGGTATAATCGGAAAAGCAGAATTTAGTCATTTATGAGTTTGCTACATGCTCCGGCCGCAGTACAGTTCAGAGAGACGTGGAGCACATATTACTTGCGGTGCTACTTAAATTTGATGTCTGGTGAAAAAATACATTTTCAGCAGTGAATACAAATTGGGATGGCTATAAATGTTATAGAACTAGATGTTGCAGTAGGCACCTTTACTGTTCGTGTTTTAAAATTAGAGAGGGTAATAGTGTTCATGAGTAAGTGTTTAGGACTGTGAGTGGACAGGCATGGAAGGCAATGTGGATAAATGACTGTGGGCATGGTTAGAGGTCAATAAACTACTCTGGGAAGGTGAATAAACTACTGTGGGCATGGTCATAGATGAATAAACTACTGTGGGTATGTTGCTAGTAGTTGGTGGGAGAATAACTTACAGTTTTCCTGTGTTCTGATTGTCTGAGAGTAGATACCTGTGGTATAATATATGATTAAAGTGGGTTCTGACTCATGGAAGTGACAAACGTTAGTTTGGTAAAAATTTAGTCATGAAAAATTTGTGAACAAATGAAATGCACATGTGCAAAAACAGCATTTTATTTTCATAATAATTTAAAATTTACACATTTTCAATAAAGACACCTATCAAAGAATCACCCTTACACAAGACTGTAATGAACCTGGAAGTTTCACCATTCAACCTACAGTTGATCTGGTGGTATCAGTGAGTAAAACAAATGTCTTAAAAGTCACATTTAATGGATTTTTCACCGTCTAGAATGTTTAGACCACTGGACCATCCATTAGCAAATTTATATTCTTCAGAGATCCTGACACCAACTGTGTGCATGCCAAATTCAAAGCTATTACAAAACAGGTCTGAGGAGAAACAGAGCTTCTGATTGACTGTAAACATTCTATTAGCTTTATGTTAATATTTGATTAACATAGATGTAGAGCCAAATCACATAATAAACAAGGCTTAACAGTATTTAAAATGCATTTTTTATTATAATGGCACCAAGGCACATCCTGACATTTATTAATGGCCGGTTTATCACCCCTGCTATGCCTTGTGCCACATTATACCACTAGATGGTGATTTACAGACCGTTACCATGACCCCTGGTCATGTCTAATTGCTTAATTCTGTCCAATTATGGCTTTGTATTAAGGTCCAAAAATTGGTGTTAAACACAGAAGTGCCTTGTCAAGCCTAATAACAGTGACGTTATCACACCACTATAAATAGTATAACTTATACTCTTGTTAGCTATATGAATTTAGTTTTTTGAAAGAACTGCCCCGACACCGTCTGGTAAAACTTCTCGATACATACAGTACATATGTAGATTGTATTATTATCTACACTGGCACAGCAACTACCAACCAACTAAATAACAAGTTGCACAATGGCCTTTGCAGAATAAAGCACTGGATAGCTCAAAATTAAGGCTGGGGGAAATGACACTTTCATTGGCAAAAATAGCATGAAAACCCATTTTAACTCAATTTCATTTTTGCAGCAATCATTGTATTTGTCCATTGTCAAGTAACTTTTAAAGTCATGCAAAAAAATCCCTGTCTTTATCTGTAAGTGCAGTTTTTGCACAAAACAAGTAGTGCAAAATCACCATTGTTACATGAAAATTGCAGTGATCCACACAAAAATGGTGATTTTACCACAATTGTTTGTCATAACAAAGGATGATATTTATAGAAATTATTATTTTCATGGAAAATATTCAATGACAATACATAAGGCAACTTCACCATTCCATAACAAAAATTCCTTCACCCATAGTATCAATTGGCCTGATGCACTAAAGGGTGGGTAATACATGCCTGAGGCGTGTTACCTACCTATGTACCAACGTGGCCTGGACAAGCACAGTGTAAGTGGTATACATAACTGCCAGCATCCACAGGGGAACCTCTCTGTGGCCATGCCCCCATGGTGCGTATGGTGGCACGGGTGGTCAGGGCAGAGCCATTAACCCGGGTGGGCATCCAATTGGATGCCCATACCAGGTCCCTGAGTGGATCCCTTGCACCCTTGCAGAGAGTGCCGGGAGTAGGGGAGAAGCCGCATGTATCGGCACTTTGGACACACCTACGGGTAGTTGCCCAAGCCACTGCCTCAGCTCTTTCCTTCAGCATAGTGGGCTGGGGCAACACAGTGGTCAGGTTCCCATTACCAATATGCCTTATGGCCGCCATTCACGAGGGCACACATTGGGTTACATGGCACCCCCTCCACCTGGCAGTACGCAGCTTAGTGAATGCCGCATAGTGCAGGCACACCCCCAACACGCCCACAGCACTGCCATCCCTGAGAGACTTAGGAGGTGAGCATCAAAGCGCCTTGTGCTGCTGTTATGTGCCCTTGGTGAATGCTGCCGGGAGTCCACAGGACTCCTGCTGCATGGCATTCACCCATGAAGTTCCCTACACGCCTCATATATGTGGTGCTTAGGCAACATTTGTGTTTGTGAATCAGGCCCAATTATACTAAAATCAAGCTCTTTTCCAGGAAACATGACATACCATACACAGTGCACCAGAAATATTCTGCCCTCTCCTCCCCTTACTCACTGTGCTCCAGGGATTCTCACACCTTTGTCATTCCCTATCCTCACTCATGGGCTGGGCAAACTGCCTTTTCCTACCATCTCCCCTCCCTCTGGATTCAACTCCTCTGTTTTCTTCAGCTTATCCCCTCTCTCCAAGCCTTAAGATGCCTCCCAAGGCTTACTCCTGCACTCTTGCATGATTTTGTTTTTTGCAGCCATGTAAAGAACCCATGTACTGTATTTTTTTCCCCAGTAAGATTTCATGTTTTTGCTAACCAAAGCTGATCACTCCCCACTTATTTCCACTTGCCTTACTGCCAATGTCTTTTGTGTAATTGCACTTTTTGATATTTGTTATCGCTCTTCATGTCTGTACTCCCTCCCCCCCCGACACAGGTCACACCTGGAAACAAGCCTTGACTCAGTGTGCCTTTCCCAGTTACCAGAAATTTTAAATAAATAATGAAATAAATAATCAGATTGCATGAAGACAAAAACTTCAACGATGCTATCACCTTCAGGAATCACAGAGTAAATCTCAGAGTAAGACTGGACCCACATCTCAATTTCAGGTCAATGCCATATGGAGTAAATTCTGAAACACAACACACCAAATACTTGGCTTGACATGCAGAAATATACACTGTCTCAAGTACAGTACTTCAAATATTCTAACCAGACAGTTTCCACCACAATATCATCGATATGCAGGCATCATATATAAGATGGCACATGCTGCCATGTTATAAAAACTCAATACCACCTACAACATCCTCTGTAGGTTTGTTCTAAGATGCAGCTGTCACACCCATTGTTGCAAACTATAGCTTAGAGTATGGCTTCTTTTCCTACTTATAGATTCAAAGATTCATAGACATGTAATGGCAGAAAAGGGCCTTCCTGGCCCATGGAGTCTTCCCATTCCCTCACTCTGCCTGTCACCAGCCCCAAGATTCCCCTCGCACTCCCTATGACAATTATCTGTGTTTGTGCCAGGCCCTCTTGAATCCCTCCACTCTACTGGCACTCACCACTTCCTCCACCAGTTTGTTCCAGGGCTCAACCACTCTCTCCCTCAATGAAGTAATACTTCCTAACATTTTCTTATAACCTTCCCCCCCTCCACATTCAATCCATGTCCCCTAGTTCTTATAGCTACCTTTCCAGTAAATAAGCTCTTCTCCACTTTAGTGATCCCCTTCATATACTTGAATGTTTCAATCATGTCCTCTCTTTCCCTTCTTATCTCCAGAGGATACAAATCCAGTTCTCTCAACCTCTCCTCATATGCCATCCCTCTTAGCCCATGCACCATTTTAGTGGCCCTTCTCAGCTCCCTTCCCATGCTATCTATGTCTTTTCTTAGATGGGGCCTCCAGAACTGTACCCCATACTCCAGATGTGGCCTCACCATGGAGCTCTAAAGTGGCATCAGCACCTCCCTCCTACTGCTGGTTATCCCTCTCCCTATGCATGCCAGCATCCTGTTAGCCTTGCTCACTGCTTTGCTGCACTGGGTCCCCACCTTAAGGTAATTTGCTATTATAATCCCCAGATCCTTCTCCTGTCTGGTTGCTGCCATTATCTCCCCCCAGTGTGTATGTAGTATTTGAATTCCTCCTCCCCAAGTGCATCACTTTGCATTTCCTGGCATTGAATTCCAGCTGCCATGTTCCCGACCACTCTTCCAGTAACCTTATATCATTCTTTATTACCTTCACCCCCCCAGGGTATCCACCCTGTTACTAAGTTTTGTGTCATCTGTGAAAAGGCAGACCTTCCCCTGAAGCCCCTCTGATATGTCACCGACATAAATGTTAAACAGAATGGGCCCCAGCACTGACCCCGATGAACTCCACTCGACACCCCAGTCTCCCCAGAGTGCA
The DNA here is from genome assembly GCA_016271365.2 of Neoceratodus forsteri. Lineage (NCBI taxonomy): Eukaryota > Metazoa > Chordata > Ceratodontiformes > Ceratodontidae > Neoceratodus > Neoceratodus forsteri. The sequence goes on along the minus strand of CM057456.1, from coordinate 1,220,313,887 downwards.
CCCCATTGACCACCACCCTCTAGCTTCTCCATGTCAGTCAGCTCTCCACCCATCTTACTATTTTGTGCCCCACCCTAGACTTCCAAATTTATTACCAGCCTTCAGTGGGGCACCTTGTCAAAGGCCTTCCCGAAGTCTAGGTAGGCCATGTCCATTGCCCCACTCTGATTATCCACTCTCGTCACCTCATCAAAGAATTTGATCAAGTTTGTCTGACATGACCATCCTGGAGTGAAGCCATGCTGCCAAATGTCTTGCAGCCTCCCTTCCAAATACCTAACTATCCTTTGTTTCAATATTGCCTCCATTACTTTACCCACCGCCGATGTGAGACTGACCAGATGATAATTGCTTGCTTCCTCCCTGCTTCCACTTTCATGAATTGGCACCACGACTGCCTTCTTTAAGTCCTCCAGTACCCACCCTGTATCCAGGGACAAGTTAAACAACCCCACCAATGTTTCAGCCAGTACCTCCCTTAATTCCCTGAGCACCCTAGGGTGAAGACCATTTGATCCCATGGTCTTGTCCACCCTCAACTTACCTAATTCCTCCTTTATCTCTTCCACACTGATTAGGCTAGGATCCAGCCCCCTTCCCCTTTCCTTCTCACTTAGCTTTGGTCCCCTTCCATCCCCCTCCATCGTAAAAACCAAGCTTAAGTAACCATTCAGCACTTCAGCTTTCTCAAAATGCCCTTCCACCTGCAATCACCCCTCCCACTTAATTCTTTCTATCCCCTGTCTTGCCTTCCTCCTTTCCCCAATGTACTGAAAGAATGTCTTGTCCCCCCCTTTTGGCCTGCCTAACAATTCTCTTCACAGTTTCTGCTTTAGCCATCCTAATTCTTCACCCTGCCACCTCAGCTTCTCTTTGTAAGTTTCCCTATCCAACTTTCCCTGTGTCCTCTTATATTTCCTGAATGTCCTTTTCTTCTCCCCAATTGTCCCCCTCACTTCCCTATTGAACTACAGTGGCATCTTTCTTCTCTTGTTCTTCCTCACCCTTCATACACATCCCTCTGTTGCTTTAAGGATAGATCCTCTGCCCCTTCCCCATCACCTCCCACCCTCTCACTACCTCCTGGAAAATCTCCCTCATCCTAGGAAAATCTGCATGCCTGAAGTCTAGTACCTTTGTGGTGGTACAGCTAGTCTCATATCCTGCCCTGACCTTGAAGCCCACGGCGCTGTGATCAATATCTCCCAAGCTGGCCTTTACCTCCACTCCCTCCACACTGTCTCTGTTGGTAAGGACATCAAGTATGTTACCCTCCCTTGTGACTCCCTAACCATCTGATGCAGACAGGCACCTTGTAGTGTTCCTAAGATCTCTCCACTCCAAGTTGACCTAGCTGATGGGATATCCCAGTCTATATCTGACATATATATATATATATATATATATATATATATATATAGATATATAGATATATATACTTGACAGGGAGGAACTCCACATGGCAATGCTTATTTACAGATGTCAGTGATCTATGCAATAGGATAGGCATTTTAAAATGCTTTTTTTATTAATGTTTAGTGTTGTTTGTGTTTTATTTTTGATAAATGTTTCCCAGTGTAGCTCCACTTAGCATAGTGGTTGCTATGGACACTCCAACATAACATTATGGTCAGTACATAATGAAAACATTTGTTACACAATTCTTTTTTTTTTTCCTTTTGGAGGGTGCATTTGTTGGCAAAAAAGTGAATAAAAAATTGAATGTTCTGCCATTTTTTGCTGATGATAGAAAATCTAAATGGTAGCTATAAATGAAACACCTCTCATTTATAGATATTTTTGAGCTGAACAACTTTTGTGTTCAAAGTACTGTGCTATCATTTTTCATTTTAAAGTTATTTGCATTTATTTTGATGAAAACGTGCAAATAAATTGAATTTTCTGCAGTATTTTTGCTAATTACAAAATAAATTAAAAGGTATCTACAAATGAAACACCACTCATTTTGTAGATATTGTTGTGCTGAACAACTTTCATAATCACAGTACTGTGCTATCATTTTTTGTTTTAAAGTTATTTGCATTTGAATATGGTTAGTACTGCTAGTGAGGTTAAACATTCTAAATGACATAAGAACTGTATGGATAAATAACTGATGACAAAAGCACTGTGTGGATAAATGGCTGATGTCATAATAAGCACTGTGTGGATAAGTGAAATTTATCACACAGTAGCTCAGATAAATGGATTTATTTCACTCTGTTTTTCTCAAACCCTACTGCATATCTATCTATCTATCTATCTATCTATCTATCTATCTATCTATCTATCTATCTATCTACACACACATAGGCAAAAAACTCAATTTAATGCATCAGTTAGGGTTGTTCCACAGCGACAAAAGTGAGGAAATTCGGTGTTAGGGTTGAAAGCCCCCCTTGGACCCCCCAGCCCATCTCCCAACCACCATTGGGGTGCACATTGGGGTCATAGACCCTAACTCTCACCCCATCACATGTGTAAAGAAGCAGAGGTATAGGAGAATGGGGTAAGAGTTAGGACCGACGACCCCAATGCGCACCCCAATGCCAATTGGAGGGGTGGTGGGGGGTCAAGGAAGAACTTTCAACCTAACACCAAATTTCATCACTTTTGTCGCTGTGGAACAACCCTAACTGATGCATTAAACAGAGTTTTTTTGCCTCTAATTTCCCTTCTTTTTGAGAATGATGATGACAAACAGTGAAAGTAATGAGGCGGCGGGCCCCACTCTCCCACCACGTGATGTCTTGTGACATAGTAACAGGAACAGCAATGCAAACAGAAGTGCCAACAGTGGCGCACATGGTAATGGTAAAGGAAACGTTAATAGAAACGCAAGTGCATAGTGACGCCAAAGCGAACAGTGATGCAAATGAAAATTGAAGTGCGTACGAAAATGCAACTAGTAACATGGACAGTGATGGCAGTGGTATTTTAAATGGAAATGTTAAGTGTCACAGCAAAAAGAACGTGAAAGGGAACAGAAACGGAAACACGAACGCAAGCGCACACATAAATGCAAACCATAACATACACAGGCATGGTACTACAATTGTAAATGCAAATCGTAAAGTTAACATGAAGAATGACATCAAAGGAAAGAGAAACAGAAATGGGAACCGGAGCACATATGGAAAGGCAAACCGAAACGCGCACGGGCACAGTACTGCAATTGTTAATGCAAATGGTAATGATAACAGCAACAATAACACCAAAGGAAAGATAAATGCAAATGCAAGCGAGTACAGAAATGCAAACCATTATGTGCACTGCCATGGTACCTCAATTGTAAATACAAATGGTAACAGTAACAGCAAAAATAATGCCAAAGGAAACAGAAATGAAACAGAAATGCAAGCGCGTACACAAATGCAGACCATAATGCACGTGCACGGTACTGCAATTGCAAATGAAACAGGTAATGGTAGCAGCAAAAATAATGCCAAATGACACAGAAACGCAAATGCAAGCACAAGTGAAAACACAAACCGTAACGCATACAGTGGCGTAGATGGTAACAGTGTCACAAATGGTAACGGAAATGCAATGGAAATGCTAACTGGCACAGTAATGAAAGGGCGCACCCTTATTTTCCTCAAAAAATGCGTTGTAAAACACAGTGAAAACAAAGAATGTATACATAACAATGGGCCTCGGAGCAGAAAATGAGGACTTGGAATATTAAATTACTTACATCTTAGGAATCGTACGATGCAGAAAAAAATGTTAATTTCATATGAATTATGACTTTCCTGGTTAGTTTTGTACTTAGTCCCTATTTGGGGGGCTAAGTATCTTTGAGACAAAAACTCCGTATCTCTCACCGCTTCCGAGATATGGGCCCCGAAAGGTGCTACTGACGGCGTAATGTTATCCAATGGGAAAAAGTGTCAACTTTGTAGTGCCGTCACTGTGCTGTCCTGTATTATTTTTTCACCAAACCATAAAATGGCAGATCAGTGGGATGTTGGCTTTCTTTCCTCCAAATTTCAGCCCAAAAGAATAAACCACTATTTTGCAGCAGGGCGGCAAATGATTCCTGTAATGCGGCAGATGCCGTAATGTTATCCTATGGGACAAAGTGTCAAATTTGGAGTGCTGTAACTTTATCGCCCTGTAATATTTTTTTCACCAAAACAGTGGAAAGAACATCTGTGAGATGCTGGCTGCATTCCCTCAAATTTTCAACCCAAAAGACCAAACTGTTCTTTTGCAGCAGGGTGGCAAAGAATTGCTGTCATTTTGCCATAGCCTGGAAAAGTACTGTCGAACTTTGCAAAAGCTTTCGCAAATTCATTCGACAGTGTCGCAAGTGTGAAAGTACTTTGCGAAAGTTCTTTTTCCAGAAATTTGACAAACATATTTCTGGGGTGTTTTAACCCAAAATAAAGATATGCCTTGCATCCTCAGGGTCCTAGGTGAATACAAAAAAAATTAGGTGGCTAGAGGGTCCCAGATTTAAATGCCAAGCATTTTTCTGATCACCAACTGAAAACAAAATGGCAGATTTGCGAAAGTAAAAAGGCCATTTGCAAAAGTAAAAACTGCATTTGCGACACTTTCGAACTTTTTAACTTTTCCCATTGACTTATAATGGGAATTTGTTTTTTGAATAACTTTTGAACTGTTTCATATTCTTTCACGAAATCTTCAAAAGGCACATCGGGAACCCTGGCAGCACATTCCCTGAAGTTTTCAGACAGGTCACATAAACCGTGCGACCTGTAGGCGAGAGCAAAGAAATCACAAAAAAATGTAATTGCGCAATTCGTTGACGCTTAATAACTCTGCAGCTTCTACATCCAGCTGATTCGGAACTTAGCAGATCCCAAGATCTACCATGCCCAATCATGCATACCAAATTTCAGGCAAATCTGTTGATTGGTGGCAAAGTTATTAAGGTGCAAAATTTGACCCTTGAACCTTAAAAGTGCTACTCAACCCTAACTATGGTAGCATTACCATGCTACCATAATATATATATAATTAGAGGCAAAAAACTCCATTTAATGCATTAGTTAGGGTTGTTCCACAGCAACAAAAGTGATGAAATTCGGTGTTAGGGTTGAAAGCCCCCCGTGGACCCCCTTCAGTCCGCCATCCCAACCGGCATCGGGGTGTGCGTTGGGGTCATCAGCCCTAACTCTCACCCCATCTCATGTGTGAAGAAGCAGAGGTATAGGAGAATGGGGTGAGAGTTATGAACAACGACCCCAACGTGCACCCTGATGCTGGTTGGGGGGGTGAACTGGGGGGGTCCAAGGGGGGCTTTCAGCCCTAACACCAAATTTCCTCACTTTTGTCACTGTGGAACAACCCTAACTAATGCATTAAATGGAGCTTTTTGCCTCTAATTTCCCTTCTTTTTGAGAATGATGATGAGAAATAGTGAATGTAATGCAGCGGCGGGAGTGCGGGTCCCCCATCACGTGATGTCTTGTGACATAGTAACAGGAACAACAACACAAACACAAGGTGGAAATGGAAATGGTAACAGTAAGGAAAACACAAGCACAAATGACAACACAAAGAATGCTTGCCTTGTGGCGTCATGGGAATAGTAACACAAATGGGGACATAAGCATGAAGTTGAAACAGTAACGGAACTGCATACCCTGTTTTTGCTGGACAACTGCATAGAGAAACATAGTGTGCATAAAGAATGTATGCATTATAATGGGAATGGAAGCTTAAAATGAGCATTGGAAGTACTTAATTGCAAATATCTCAGCAACCATACGACGTAGAAAAAAAATTTTAATTTCACAGAAATCATTATTTTCCTGGCTACCATTTTGCATTACAAAGCCTTATGCATGTCAAGACAAAAAATCTGTATCTTGCACCATTTTCGAGATACGAGCCCCAAAAGGCGCGGCGTGCGCCACCATGTTAGTCTATGGGAAAAAACGTCAACTTCAGAGAGCCGTTACTTGGGAGCTGTGGAATATTTTTTCAACACACTACAGAAAGGCACATCTGTGAGATGTTGACTGCCTTCCCTTCAAATTTCAGCTCAAAAGACCAAACCATTCTTTTGCAGTAGGGTTGCAAAGAAGTGTTGTCATTTTGGCCATAGCCTGGAAAAGTAGTGTCACAATTTGCGACACCTTTCACAAATTTTGCGAAAATGTCTTGAGTGCGACACTACTTTTTCCAGAAATTTGGAAAACATATTTCTGGGGTGTTTAACCCCAACATAAAAAGAATTGTGTCCCTAGAGGGTCCCAAATTTAAATGCCAAGCATTTCTGTGATCACTAACTGAAAAAAAATTGGCTGACTCGCGACACTACTGGGGTCATTTGCGACACTAAAAACTGCATGTATGACACTTTCGCACTTTTTGTTAACTTTTCCCATTGACTTATAATGGGAACTTGTTTTTTTAATAACTTTTGAATCGTTTAATATTTTTTCACAAAATCTTCAAATGGCACATTGGGGACCCTGGCCGCATGTTCCCTGATGTTTTTGGACCGGTCGCAGAAACCGTGCGACCTGTAGGTGAGAGCAAAGAAGTCACAAAAAAGCGTAAACACACATTTCGTTGGTGCTTAATAACTCTGCAGCCATATATTTGACCAGTATGAAATTTGGCAGATCCCAAGATCTACCATGGCCAATCATGCATACTAAATCTGTTGAACAATGGCAGTTATTAAGGTGCAAGGTTTGACCCTTTAACCTTAAAATGGCTACTTAACCTAACTATGGTAGCACTACCCTGATACCATAATATATATATATATATATATATATATATATATATATATATTGTGTATATATATATATATATATATACAGTGTATATATATATATATATATATATATATATATATATATATATATACATATATATATATATATATATATATCTATAGGATTGTGTAAAGCAGTCATACACAACAAGGATATTCTTGTATCGGGGAGGTTTCCTTGGTAACAGATGACCTCGAGAGTACAGCTCAAGAGATGCTCTGTTACTAAGGGACCCTCGTGATACAAGAATATCCTTGCTTGTGTATGACTGCCCAAACATAATGGGTGGGATATTCAGAATGCGCCAGGCAGGGGCACAAGCCTGGGCACAGCACAACTGGGATGAGCCAGGGCATGGTCCGGGCGATATTCAACAATGCTGTGCCATGGCTCAGCATTGTTGAATATGGCACTGGGGCTGCCTGCACTGTGCACATTGCAGTGGCACTGCACCAGCACAAGAGGCAAGTGAGGAGCAGGGGGATGCGCCAGCACAAGTAAGAGTGCGTTAGGCACAGCAACCACGATAGTCAGCACTGGGCATGCAAATGAGGCCGTCATGCATGCAAGGCACACATGGGGCCATTTGCATGTCATTATGACCCCATTTGCATGCAGGTGGGCTGATCCCCGGTGACTTGCACTTGGCGCCCTTTCAGGCTAAGGCTGTCGGGGACCAGCGCCCCCTGCCCCTCAGTGGGCAACATGCCCCAACGCCCGATCATGGGCATGACACAAATAAATCCCTGGTGATCCAGTGGATCTGCACACCTGCCTGATCATGGGCATATAATGATTCTAAGTTCCTGGTTGTCCAGTGGACCCGATCCCCTGCCTGATCGCGGGCAACTAAAGAAATGTAATCCCTGGTGGTCCAGCAGTATCTCCCCACCCCACTTGCCCACTGAAACCTACCACCCTGCTCCCCCCTGGTCAGCAGCAGGCGGCATCTCCCCACCCACAAGCCACCTGGCTGCCCACCAACTGACAGTGTACAGTACAGCTGTACACCTATTAGTCCACTGCATGGGCCAATGGGCGTGCAGACCGTACTGTACTACACAGTCCCGAAATGAGAATTCATTCACATTTCAGGACTGTAGTACAGTATACAGCCATACTGTATACTGTCAGTCGGCAGGCAGCTTGCAGGTGAGGAGCTGCCGCCCGCCACTGACTGGGGGGGTGGGGTGGCAGGTCTCGTGGTGGGTGGGAGGGGTACCGCTGGACCACCAGGGATTACATTTCTTTAGTTTCCTGCAATCGGGCAGGGGACGGGTCCACTGGACCACCAGGTATTTACACACATATATGCCCATAATCGGGCAGGGATTGGGTCCACTGGGCCACCAGGGAATTCAATTCTTTAGTTTCCCACGCTTGGGCTCGGGATTGGGTCCACTGGACCACCAGGGTATTTACACACATATATGCCCACAATCGGGCGAGTGGGTAGGGTCCACTGGACCACCAGGGATATAGATTTCTGATGCCTGCATTTGGGCGAGGGGGGGCCCGATGCCCTGCCTGTGTCTGGGGTGGTTGGGTGGCCATCCACAGCTGGCAGCTGCCGTGTTGTGGCCTGCATTACAACAGCTCACCTGTGGGTGACCAGGACTTGCTCCTGCTTTTCAGGGGCAGATCTTTGTGCCCCCTTGTGTGGCGCAAGGTGGGTTTGTGCCTGCATATGCACCACACATCCTGGGCTGAATATCAGGATGTGCCGCAAATGCATGGGCACGCACCCCGTACTTACGCAGCATACATTACTGGTGCACCCTGGTGCATCAGGATTTGCGCAGCGCAACATCCCCCTTTGAATATCACGCCGGGGCACATCAGTGGGTTGTGCCTGGTGCAATACTGTTCCACCATGCACAACCCCTTTGAATATCCCACCCAACCTGTTTTAGTGTACGGGCAGTGACAGCATAGAAAATCACACAAAACCAGCTAGGGAAGACAATGGAGTATAGATATTTTAGCATTTTCTGTTTTTTTTTTAACTGACACAGTGTGCTGCAGATGTTTCTGCAGGTTCAAGTTAAAAGAAAAATAACTTCCAGATAAATCGGATAGAGGAAATCAACTATGTGGTAGCATTCCAAGTTGTTCTGCTGTAGTAGTGACATCGCTACTGCTGCAGAACAACATAATGATGTCACTACTGCAGAAGAACAAGCATATTCCAAGCATGGAATTCCATGCATAACAGTATTCCGCCATACACTATTTTATATTCATATATATATATATATATATATATATATATATATATATATATATATATATATTCATGGCAAAAATATTAGTTTAATGCATCAGTTAGGGTTGTTCCACAGCGACAAAAGTGAGGAAATTCAGGAACTCCACATGGCAATACTTATTTATTATAAAAACAGTTGCCCTAAAGACCTAAATAGTAATCACTGGATATCCTATCTGAAATATTTTTTTACATAATACAGATGTACAAAGGTACATACAGATGTATACTGTATGTGCAGGGATATGGTGTTTATGTACAGTTCATTGCTTTTATATAACTTTATGTAACACTATTGTAGTTCTTTGTCCCCTAGGACACTACTGTAAATATAAGGCTTCTTGATATGTAACAAACAAATACAAGCATTTGTCAATGCCAAATGTTAAAATATAGAAACATAGACTTTGACGGCAGATAAGGACCGCTAGGCCCATCTAGTCTGCCCATTTCCCTACCTAAAATGTTGATTGCTTTGGTGTGTTGAGCTCGCTCACTGCCCCTGTGTCACTCACTCAGTCTGTTTCTCCCGGTGCTGCAGGCTGCTTTTTTGTACTGGGCTCCTGCCTGCATTGGCACCTTGTTCTGCCCACTAAGAAATCCACAGATGTCCTGACAGAGCTCCATTGAGGCTCACTCCCCATCTCTCACTCACTCATTATGTTTCTCCTGGTGCTGTAAGCTGCCCTTTTGTACTGGGTTCCTGCCTCTGTTGGTGGCTTTTTCTGTCCACAAAGAAATCTGCAGCAGTCCCAACACAGGTCTGTTGAGCCTGCTGACTCCCCCTCTCTCACTCACTCGTTCCGTTTCTGCTAGCGCTGCAGGCTGGACTTTTGTACTGGGCTCCTGCCTGTGTTGCCGCCTTTTTCTGGCAACAAAGAAATCTGCAGCAGTCACGATAGAGCTCCATTGAGCTCGTTCACTCCATCTCTCTCACTCGCTCATTGTGTTTCTCCCGGCGCTGCAGGCTGCCCTTTTGTACTGGGCTCCTGCCTGCGTTTGCACCTTTTTCTGCCCACAAAGAAATCCACAGCTGTCCTGATAGAGCTCCGTTGAGATTACTCACTCCCATTGTGTCACTCTCTCATTCTGTTTCTCGTGGCACTGCAGGCTGCCCTTTTGTACTGTACCTTTTGTACTGGGCTCCTGCCTCTGTTGGCACCTTTTTCTGCCCACAAAGAAACTGCAGCAGTCCCGACAAAGCTCCGTTGAGATTGCTCACTCTCCTTCTGTCACTCACTCAGTCCATTTCTTCCAGCGCTGCAGGCTGCCCTTTTCTAATGGGCTGCTGCCTGTGTTGACGCCTTCTTCTGCCCACAAAGAAATTTGCCGCAGTTATAATAGAGCTCTGTTGAGCTCGTTCACTTCCCCTCTCTCACTCACTCATTCATTCTGGTTTCCCTGCCACTGCAGGCTGCCCTTTTGTACTGGGCCCCTGTGTGCATTGCTGCCTTTTCCTGCCCACAAAGAAATCTGCAGCAGTTCTAACAGAGCTCCATTTAGCCCACTCACTCCCCCTCCCTCACTCGCTCAGTCTGCAGCTCCTGCCGCTGCAGGCTGTCCTTTTGTCCTGGGCTCCTGCCTGCATTGGAGGCTTATTCTGGCCAGAGAAAATCTGAAGCAGTCCCGACACAGCTCCATTTAGCTCTTTCACTCACTCATTCCATTTCGACCCACACTGCAAGCTGGCCTATTGTACTGGGCTCCTGCCTGCGTTGCCACATTTTCTGCCCACAAAGAAATCTGCAGCAGTCACAATAGAGCTCCGTTGAGCTCGCTCAATACCGCTCTGTCACTCACTCATTCTGTTTCTCTTGGCGCTGCAGGCTGCGCTTGTGTACGGGGCTCCTGGCTGCGTTGGCACCTTTGTCTGTCCACAAAAAAATCTGCAGCTGTCTCAACAGAGCTCTGTTGAGGTCGTTCAGTCTTCCTCTCTCATACGCTCATTCTGTTTGTCCTGGCACTGCAAGTGGCCCTTTTGTACAGGACTCCTGCCTGCATTGGTGCCTTTTTCTGCCCACAAAGAAATCCACAGCAGTCCTGATAGAGCTCCGTTGAGTTCACTCAGTCCCCCTGTCTCATTCGCTCATACTGTTTCTCCCACCGCTGCAGGCTGGCCTTTTGTACTGGGCCCCTTCCTGCATTGATGCCTTTTTCTGACCACAAAGAAATCCGTAGCAGTCCTGACAGTGCTCCGCTGAGTTCGCTCACTCCCCCTCCATCACTCACTCTCCCGTTCTGTTTCTCTCAGTACTGCAGGCTGCCCTTTTGTACTGGGCTATTGCATTGGGCCCTTTGTCTGATCACAAACAAATTTGCAGCAGTCCCGACAGAGCTCAGTTGAGCTCGGTCACTCCCCCCCACTCGTTCGATCTTAATGTGTCCCAAACAGTGATTTCCCACAGCGACTGCGCTATTCTGCAGCAAGAGTGCAAAAACATATTTTAGCCAGGATGCGAAAAATGGCAGCTGTACTGTTCATAAGGAGGTGTGTAAAAATGCCACTGTTGAAAATGTGGCGTGAAGAGATCACGTGATGCTTCTGTGAGACTAGCAGCTCTGAGGTCTGGCTCCCGCTCCAGCTTTCCTTTAATATCTACTTACAGCCGACTAACTTCAGTTTTCTACTGATTTATCTATGGATTGTGCTCCTGAAAGACCCCCAACGAGACCGGAAGGCAGTTTGTGCAGTTTGGAGACTCTGAATTAAAATTAAGCATCAGTTGTTGTTCTTGGGGCCTTCTACCACTATGGAAGTTGAAATGCACCAGGCCCTACCAAAGCATAAGCCCTCACAGACTCCAGAGAAAGGGCTAAAGTGACCTAAGGGCCAGTCGGGCAGTTCCTAGAAACCTACTACTTCTGTAGCAAACCAACAAACACCGACTCCGTTATCTGAACAAAAGTTCATGGAGGAATTACAACTGTTTAAAACAGCTCTGCAGGATATTACGGCAGAAATTAAATCGCTCAGAGGGGAGCTCTCAGATACAAACCGGGCTATCTCCAATGTTGCAGCCCATACCACCTCATTGGAAAGCTGGAAGGGTAAAATGGAGCCTGAGATAGTAAATATGAGGCAGCGACTACACAAAATAGAATCAAAATTAGAAGATCTGGAAGGCCGAAGTCGTAGAAATAACATTATAATTTTCAGCCTTCTGGAGGATGCTGAGGTGTCTGCACCTATCCTATTTCTACAAAAGATGCTGAGAAAAATTGCAGGGCCCTCCCCTAACAACACTACTTATATTACAGAGAGGTCTCACCACTCATTGTGCCCCAAACCAACAGCTGAGAAAGCCTCAAGACCAATCATTATAAAATTCCTTAATTTCCAGGATAAAACACACATTCTTGTACAGGTCAGGAGTCTGCAGCAAGTTCTCTCGGAGGACCACCAACTGAGGTTTGCACAGGATTTACCAGCCTCTGTGAGACAGAGATGATCAGAATATCATCCCTTGGTTATAAAATTAATAGCAGCAGGGATCAAGTATAAGGTACAATACCCGTCTCGTTTAGCTGTTTTACATGCGGGTACATGGCATTCTTTTGACACCGCACATCAAGCTGCTCCTGTTCTGCACTCTTTGCTCCCCGATTTATTCACTGCCCGCTGACGTTTCTGGATGAGGATCTTCCTGGGGTTCCCTTTCTTTTCATTCACCTGAAAAGGAGAATGTGTCAGTCTGCTTGGATGGCTTCTGATAATTTTGCTAAACGACCACAAGAGGGTGACACAGACCACGGCTTCGCAGATGGGAATACGTTGTGTCCTTTCTGTGCAGCTGTTAGTGTTTAACCCGATGCAAGTTTGATGACTGATTTTTTGAATATATCAATTCTTTTTAGGAGAGAATATTGACATGAGAAGCTGGTAGTCTGGTAAGCTTGTTGCTGAGAAGCCAGCCTACTTTTAATTGTATTTTCCCCTGTGGTCTTCATTCCCCTCTTTTCTGGGCAGGAGTCCTGTGTGATTATTTTGGCTTTTATCAAGACAGGACCACAAGAGGGCACCAAATAATTACAGTCTTGACAAGGCGTGTTAACAGTCTTTTGCATCAGACATTGAACTCTTTATATTTCATTTAAATCACAGAGACCTGTTTATGATTGTTTTTTCCTTTTTAATGAGCATTTTAAAGACATTAAAGGTACATGTCTATGTTGACCTTTCAGACCATTGGGCTGAAATATAAGTCTCATGGCTGTTTGTTCTTTTTTTCACGCCAAACTTGTGATCCATGCATGTCATATTGTAGCACATTTTACTGCTTGTTAAATTTGTAGTTAAGTCATGCTAGTTGTATTAATATGAGGGGGATTAGGGCGGGAGATAAGGGCTTTGGATCATTCTGCAGCCTAGCCAGTGCACCATGTTCCGGCACAGGGTGGGGAGTGGTTCCACAATAGGTGTATTTGACCGGATAATATGGTTTATTATATTTCTGTTCCAAGGTCTGTCAAGAATGATGGTCTTTGTGCCAAATCAACCTATTAAGGATACTGACTACCTTGTTTTGGAAGGGAGAAATTGGTTGATGGGAGAGGGAGGAGGGTTTAGTTGGGTTATCTTAGTAAATTGTTTTCTTTTCATAATTCTTTTTATACTTTCAATTTTCGTACATATAACACATGATGGGGTGGGCTATTGGGTATGGGGGACCATAATTACTTGGGAATTGGACTTAATAATATGGAGGGGGAGATGGACAAGGGATTTACATTGTTCACCACTGGATGCTGATGACACAGCTTACTGGGGATTTAGTACTCACCACTATGGACTCATTTTATTTTTGCAGAATATACTGGAATACTTTGTCTGGTTATGGCAGCTTCCTTAAAATTTTGTTCCTGGAATGTCAAAGGTGTCCAATCCCCCACTAAAAGAGCCAAGATTCTCTTACCCCTCCATAAACTTAATGTTGATGTGGCCTTTCTTCAATAGACACATTTACCCACCTCACATATTCTCTGCTTAAGATGAACATGGGTGGGTGAAGTGCTGGGGGCGGGTCTGAATACATGCAAATGTGGTGTTGCTATTCTGGTAGCATGTCACATACCCTTTAAGTTGCTACAATCAGTAATCGATTCTCAGGGAAGATATATTTTGTTAAGAGCTACCCTGGGCCATATGGAAGTCATACTGGGATCTGTTTATGGTCCTGTAGGGGATGACCGACAATTCTTCACTAACCTTATGACTAATCTGGCTCCTTGGTCTACTCTTCCAATACTAATTGGTGGGGACTGGAATTTAGTCCTTTGTAATACAATGGATAGTTCCAGTCCGTGACGTTCCCCCTCTAACCCTGCACAATTGGCACTGAAGGAATTGATGGACTCTGTGGGTCTTGTGGATCCCTGGAGAGCTCTTTTTCCTTCAATGAGAGACTACTCATTTCACTCCCTGCCCCATAATACATTCTCAAGAATTGATTACTTTTTGTTGGGGATTAAGCACCTACCAAGGGATCAGTCTTGTAATTACCTTGCCAAAGTGATATCTGACCACTATCCCACCCTCGTACAATGGTCATTACCCACCTCAGTGGACTACGATAAAGTTTGGAGGTTCAATCCTCAATTATTGAAATCCCAGTACCTAGTAGATCATCTTCAAGGGTTTATAGAAAATTTCTATGAATACAATGCTCCTTCCATGCCAAGACTTGACATATTATGGGGGGATTTGAAGTGCTCACTGCGAGGAGAGATTATTCATTTAGCCTCTATTAGGAAAAATAAAATCTCCCAAGAATCTTCCCAACTGCTGCAACAGATTAGAGTTCTGGAACAATCCCTTTCCGCCTTTTCTAACACAATAGAATTTGAAAAATTAGAGAGTCTCCGCTTCCAATGTAACATTCTTCTTTGTGAAAAAGCTGAACATTTCCTTTTTTGTTCAAAAGCCATCTATTTTGACCAGGGAGACAAGGCTAGGAAACTCTTAGCTATGAGGCTTAGGGTACTAGTGGCGGATAGAATTATGTCAGCCATTCAAGATGCCACTGGTACCCTTCATACTTCTCCCAGGAACATTGTCTCTTGTTTTAAAACATACTATCAATCTCTTTACTCAAGTTCCCCAGTACCTTTCCATAACACTGCACTAGATCATTTTCTTCAAGGTATAGACCTCCCAAGTCTATCCCAACATCAGATAGCTATTCTGCAAGCCCCCCTGACATTAGGAGAAGTGCATAAGGCCATTGACACACTCCCATTAGACAAAGCACCAGGCCCCGATGGTTACACATCAAATTTTTATAAGACTTCTAAATCCCAACTAGGCACTACCCTCCTCAACCTTTACAATTACATATATGAGCATGGCCTTTCAGATTATAATTGTACTTCTGCTACTATTCTGGTGATTCCAAAGCCTGGCAAGGACCCTATGTTGCTGTCAAATTACCATCCAATATCCCTTATAAATGTTGATTTGAAAATCCTGGCAAAAATCCTTGCCAATCAGCTGGCTCAGGTATGGCATACTCTCCTAAATCCTGAACAAGTGGGCTTTGTGGCTGGCCGCTTATCTGCAGATCATCTGCATAAACTTTCATACCTTATTTCTGTGTCCAGAGACTCTAATATTCCATCGACTTTGGTGTCTCTGGATGCAGAAAAAGCTCTTTATCGAGTTTCCTGGGATTATCTGTTTAACCTACTTCCAAAATATCATATACCTGTACAATTTATTCAATGGATAAAACTTCTCTACTCTCAACTGTCAGAACATATATTATGTAATGGAGTTTTCTCCCCTTCCTTCATATTGCAACAGGGCACCCGACAAGGGTGTCCCCCTTTTCCCTTATTTGTTTAATTTATTCTTAGAACCTCTTAACAGGAAAATAAAGACATCAGCATTAATCTCCAGTATTCCAATTAATCATCTCCAATACAAACTGTCGGTGTACGCAGATGATATTTTACTCCATATTACCCACCCAGCTAAATCCATACCTGCCACACTGGATATTATTCAGGAATTTTGGGTGAATAACCAATTACAAACTGAATTTGTCCAAGATAGAAGTCATGCCTTTAAATAACCTGACTCTAAAAGCAGACATTCAACATCTTGGACTTTCTTGGGTAAGAGACAAGATGTGATATCTTGGCATATATTTATCTCAATCCAATTCCAAAATGAAACAATATACAGTAGTTTAGATCAACTAATAATGCATATCAGGACAGATTTGAATCGTTGGGCACTTTTCCCTATTTTCCTGTAAGGACGCATAAATATAATCAAAATGGATGTCCTGCCCCGCCTGTTGTATCCCCTCCAAATGTGTAATCAATGTCTCCCTAAGTCCTGGTTTAACCATGTTCATGGTATTGTATCCAAATTCATTTGGAAACATAAAACCCCTTGAAGGGCACTTTCCAAATTACAGAGATCAAAAAATTAGGAGATTACAAGTCCTTAATATTTACCTTTATTATATCTCTATTAATTGCTCAATAGTCTTGCAATGCTTGAAAACTGCCCTGGATTCCTGCTCGAACCACTATTCCCCATTGTGGTTACAAATAGAAAAGTCGCTCTGTACCCTATCTGGTATAGATATTATGGCATTGTCACATCTTTCCCTTAAAAAGGTTTCTGACCAGCTTAAAACTACACCCATTATAATAACTCTTCATACTCATATGCAACTTAATAAGATTCTAAACTGTCCCTTGGAAAAGGACTCCTTTCAACCTATTTTGGACAATCCCAATTTTAAAATTGGAGGAAGAGTAATTACACACTCTTTCTGGCAGGGCAGAATGGGGATGAAGGTTGTAGACTTAATAGAGAATTACAAGCTGTTAGCATTCTCAAATATAAAAGTAAAATACAGTTTGACTACTTCTTTCTGTCTTAAATATCTTCAAATCTCCCAGGCTGTAGCATGACATTTTGGTAATAGTCTCTGGGACCACCATATGGTTGGTCCATTCCTTAACACAATTCTAACAAGGCCTACTTCTCACCTACTATCCTATTATTATAAAGAGCTGCACAATAGAGTTATGGAATTAGATGGTACCCCCCATTATGTATGGGATAAGATTCTCCCCCCAACATCCATGGCTCCCCAACACTGGCCACAAATCTGGGATAGACTATATAAGGATGTCAGGTGGAACCGTTATAGACTGCTCCAATTTCAGATATTACAAGACTTATATTATACTCTGATGAAACTTTGTAAAATGGGAAAGCTCCAATCAGATTTGTGTACTAGATGTGGGCTCCAATGAGGTACACTGTTCCACATTCTTTGGGAATGTGCTAAAGTGTCCCCTTTCTGGGAAAGTATCCGCTAAAGACTTGACCCCTTACTAGGGTTGCAAAATGCTTTTCAACCAGAAATTTGTGTTTTAGGGGATTTGGGGGACACTTTAATTGGGAATCAACGGAAACATGTGCGCTTAATTTCCTTATGTGCCAAGAAAGTTATTTTACGTCACTGGCTGGACCAGCAAATCCTTACATATACAGAATGGCACCAAAACATTCTCTTTGCCTTACAAGCAGAGCACCTCTTGGTGAGTATCTCTAAATGCACTACAAAATACCAGGATATTTGGGCTCTTCTGCATACCCTACTAACTATTTAGCATTTTTCAAGCCAATACCAAGAATGGCCTGGTTGGGTTAAATTAATTTCTATACATTTTAACAACTCTAGTAACAATTATTTATCTTATAGATTTACTGGATTCATCCCCAATTTTAAGTAACATAAACTGCATACTTTTAGAGACCTGTTTCCTTTTTTTTTCTTCTTTCCCTTGTTTCCCCACCAGTGGTGAAGAAGAAAGGGGAGTGGGAGTGGGAGTCTAATCGGAGGGAGGGGGGGTGTAATGTTATGGTACTATTTCATTCTTTTTATTCTTAATTTTATTTTATCTTGTTTTATCTTCTTTTGCAGATGTCAATACTAGCTTAAATCAAAATCCTGTCAATTACAATATTCTGTTACTGCAGATCAGAAATAATACAAAAATGCTCTATTAATAGTTAATTTTACCTATGATTCCTATATGAAATCGTGAAATATAGGATCCAGTATGTGGGATTATTGTTTCTCAACTTCTTATGCAACAGTGTTTTGTGTATAATTTTGTTAAAATGAAAATATAATAAAGCTTATTAAATTTGAAAAAAAAGAAAATGTGGCCTGAAAATATTACAAAATTGTGAAGTTACAAGGGTGCGTGGAAACAGTTCAACGCACGCTTGTAACACAGTCATGTTATGGAGTTTCATCACCAAATTTTTAACATAGGCATTTTAGGACCTCTGCTCATGAACAGTGTCACTTTCATTTTCTTAATCTGTCGCGAACAGTGATTTCCCACAGCGACCGCATTATTCTGTGCCAGAACTGTGAAAACACATTTTGGTCAGGATGTGAAAAATGACAGCTGTGCTACTCATAAGGAGGCGTGAAAAAATTCCATTGTTGAAAATCTGGCATGACAGTACTACAAATTTGTGAAGTTACAAGGGTGCATGGAAAGTGTCCAACACACACTTGTAACACAGTCATTCGATGGGCTATCATCACCAGATTTTCAACATAGGCATTTTAGGACCTCTGCTCATGAACAGTATCACTGTCATTTTCTTCATCTGTCCCGGACAGTGATTTCCCACAGCAACTGCTCTATTCTGCACCAGAAGAGCAGTACTGTTCATAAGTAGGTGTGGGAAAATGGCAATGTTGGAAATCTGGAGTGAAAATATTATAATTTCGCAAACTTATGAGCGTGCATGCAAACTGTGCAATGCACGCTTGTAACACAGTCATTTTATGGAGTATCGTTACCAAATTGTCAACATAGGCATTTTAGGACATCTACTCATTAAAAGTGTCACTGTCATTTTCTTAATCTGTCCCGAACACTGATTTCCCACAGCGAATGCGCTATTCTGCGCCGGAAGTGCGTAAACACATTTCTGCCAGGATGTGAACAATGACAGCTGTACTGTTCACATGGAGGTGTATCAAAATGCCAGTGTTGAAAATCTGGCTTGAAAATATTGCAAATTCATGAAGTTACGAGCGTGCATAGCAACTGCGCAGCACACGCTCGTAAAACAATAATTTTTTGGATTTTTTCCACCAAATTTGCAACATAAGCTTTTTGAGAGCCCACCTCATGAACAGTGACACTGTCATTTCATTATTCAGCCCCGGAAGATGATTTCACGTGACCATGAAATCACCTTTGGGGCCTGATTAACACCAAGACAGTTCAAGAATTCATGAGATGGGGTTCCAAAAACTCCATGTTGAAAATCTGGTGCCAAAATTCCAAAAAATGACTGAGATATGCATTAAAGTTGGAAAAAACTCTATTCCATTATACAGCTTACCGGCATTTCCTCAGTTCTCGGTCGACTTTAAAGAGTGCAGACATGTTCCCGGTCCATCGAAGATCATCAATGCTGAGCTCCGGAGGTAAGTATGGGGTGACGGGGGTGTGGGGAGGCCGGGTGCACAGTGGGTGGGTGCAGGTTGTGGCAGGGGGGCTGGGAGACCACTGGGGGACCATTTCCTTTTTTTCAGGTTTCAAAAAAATAAAAGACGTTGCAGGACCGTTTTTTACCTTACAGGTCAATGTGGCACACTGGGGTGGGCTCCCAGTGTGCCAAAGGACTCTGTCTTTGGGGGGGCAGCAGTAGCCAATGGGGGATTGGGCACCCCCATCGGCACACAACAAAAGGGGGGGTCTAGATTATGCCGATGGGGACTGGGACCCCCGTCGGCACATAAACACTGTGGGTGGGGGTTATATTGCTTGTGAACATGGTGGCAAGCCACCGCCAGTTCACAAACAATATCACTTTTGGAAGTTCCGCCTTGCAATGACGGGTCGCTCCCTCATTGCAGCAGATGGCTGATGCTACAATGACGAGGCGGCCCCTGATTGCAGCGATGAAATTTTCACAACTTGGTGCCAAAGTTCCAAACTGCCATCACCAGCAGCATAGAATGGCATTGAGGAAAGCGGGACAAGCCTTTGCAGGCTGTGAGGGCACTGGCCACAACAGTGCCGCACCTCCACAACCTGCTTCTGAGCAAGCTGTCCCAGTATGTTTCTTGAGCTGCGTGCAATCAACATAAAAATAAATATATTAACAACTGTGGATAAATTGTACATGCATTTTTTTTTTTTTTTTTACTTTTCATATACAGTACATTGTTGTACTAATTTTCATGACAAATACATAAAGCAGTACTACTATATACAGTACATGTGTGTTCACATATTGTAACAGGTGTGTGGTAGCAACCCACAGTTACTGTAAGTTTGAGTAGGGTGTTCAATGTTAAACCCCTAACTTTGCACCTTAATAGCTTTGGCAGCATTTGATGAAATTATCTGAAATTTTGCATGTATTGTCTAGGAGGCAAGGTCTAAATCTATGGAAAGCTTTGTGATGGCAGCTTGTGTGGTTTCTGAGATCCACGTCATTTACTTGTAAATGTCTAATTTTTTTTCTTATACTTAACATGAGATTTGGGTTTGCTCACCCATACAGCCTACAGAAAATTTATTTTTTTCTGAAACTTTCAGGGAATAATCATGCTGTGAAAAGATAGTGCCTTTGGAAGGTTTGGTGAAAAAAAAAATTAATGGTTCCAGAGCTATAAAGATTTGTTTTTCTTTTCTGAACATGCTCAGTAGGGTTTTGGGGATAACATTCTGATACAGCACAAGAAATCCTATGTTACAAGACCATTTTTGGTTTCTCACCACTTGGTTCTCACCGCACCAGATTTTTTTTGTGCTGTGAAAGAGGCCATCTTATTTTTTTCCCCTTAAGATAAAAAAATAGGAAAATAAATAAAATAGTGTAATTTAAAACAAACACCTGACCTGCTCAGCTAGATTCTGATGTTTTTTTTTTTAAATAATGGCCAGAAAAAACTTTTTGAGCACCATAAAATCCAGGGTGCCCAGCTTAGTGAGAAGAGCCATTCACCGACATCCTATGTATGAGAACAGCAGGATTTTATTGACTTCTGCAGCTGCAGCTGGAGTCCTGCTGTGGGCTACAATGAGAGTAGTGAGCTGCCAATGCCCTGCTCTCTGTCTCTACTTGTCTTTGTGTCTGTCTGTCAGTTTGTCGGTCTAGCAATCTGTCTGTCTGTCTGCCTGCCTGCCTGTCTGTCTGTCTATCTTTCTATCTATCTGTCTATCTCACTGGTACCAATTCTTTCTTCCCCCACTCTCCAGGTTGCCCACCCACTGTTCCCAATGTGTATATATTTTTTAATACCCAATGTGTATATCTTTTTTTATAATATGCAAGCAGACCAGGGTGCACAGCCCTAGTACTACTTCTTGTGACCCCGTCCTCCCCTCCAGTCTGCCCCCCACCTTCCCACTAAGTGGCGGTAATGGGATGCCCACCCATGGTGCTACCAAACAGTACCCCAACACTGGAGTTCCCAATCCCCAGTGTCAGAATCTCAGTATCCCCTGAGAAAAAAATTAAACCATTCCTCATTGTTTTTCTTTTGCCTCCAAAAAAAAATAAAACAAGTCCCTCAGTGATATGACCCCCCCACCCTAACTTCCCATTTGGCACCCACTACCCCACACACCCTCACTCACCTGAACATATTCCATGGTGAAGATCCACTTTCTGACCAAAGATACATCTTGCTGCTAGAACCACCAACTGCAATTTGAGAAACAAAGGTGCAGTAAGTGCAGTTCAATGTACGTCAATGGAGTTTTGAATTCTGATGCTTAACTTTTTCATTTTTGTATATTTTGACCCCAAATTTTCAACATTGCTTTTCCAGACCCACCTCATGACCAATTGTAGTAGAATTATGCAAATCAGGCCCAAAAACAATTTTGCAGTCACTTGGTGAAATCACCTTCCGGGCAGGATTTGAACATTTTTACTGCCCCTGTTCATGAAGTTGGGTCATAAGAAAGCTATGTTGAAAATTTGTAGTCAAAATATGTAAAAATAGCAAAGTCATGTGCGTACATTGAAATTTTTCTATGCTCACTTATAACACTGGTAATTTTAAATATTTTGAACCCAAATTTTCAACATAGCCATTTTTTTCACACCACCTCATGAATGTGAGAGCTGTCATTTTTCAAATCCTGTCCAAAATATGTTTTTGCACCTGTTGCATGGAATGACATTTTTGTGGTGTAGAATGACATTTCAGCAGGGTTTTGAAAATTTTCCCCTACCAACTTCATGAGGTGGGATAATAAGAAGGTAATGCCGAAAATTTGGTGCACAAATATGGTAAAATGCCCAGGTTATGAATGAACATTACAGTATTTCAATGTTCACTCATAACTTCACTAATTTTCAATATTTTGACTCCAAACTTTCAACATAGCCATTTCTCCATACCACCTCCTAAGCGTGACATGTGACATTTTTTAAGTCTTGGATGAAACCTGTTTTCACTCTTCGGATGCGAAACAACATTTCAACCAATGTACTGTAAATGGTACATGTCACGCTTATAAGGAGAATCATAAAGTGAGGATCTTGAAAATTTGGGGTCAAAATTTAAAAAATATATAATAGTTTACAAACTTTGTGTGTAGTGTCAGTCTTGATCCTAGTAGGTATGCTTTGTGATCCTGTGCTAGTGAGCTGAGTTCAGTGGTAAGATCAGTGACCCACCTGGATGAGGTGAGGTTAGGGGAATAGTACTGTTATGCAACATCTTCCATCCAGGGAATGAAAGGTACAAGGTTGTCTGCATGGGTTTGGATACCATATTGTGAAAACAACTGTCTTCTTTGCATTGGGCCCTGCACCTCTCCACCCATAGGTGGCAGAGGGTCTGTGCATTGGCTGACAAATGCACTCTTTGCCCTGTGCATCTGTATTTGTGGCCACTTATAAATGCAGAGACAAAAGGGCCCTGCGCTTCTGCAGCCCTCCAAATAGCCCCATGTATTCTTCGCATCCACAAGGGCCCTACACTTCTGTAGATGGACAGAGTCTACCCTTGCCGCAGGGCATCTGTACCTGTTCATGCAGGTCCTGAAGGGATCTGTGTGAATGGAGATTTGATTCCACTATCTCAAAAAGAAAGGAAATGATTTGCAAATAATGTGCTAATGCACTAGTTAGGGTAACTTAATGCCACAAAAGTGAAGAAATGTGGCATTAGTGTTTCTCAACCTTCACCTCCCAACCCCCAAGCAGCAAAGGAAAAAAAAAGTTAGGTTTTTGAATCTCCAGAGTCTTGGCAAATAAGTGGTGGAGTCTTCATTTTTGTTCTTGGGGCTTGCCTCAAAAATGTTTGACACAAGTGGTGACTTGCATCAAAAATTGCAGCAACTGTGACTTTATAATGCAGCCTGTGTCAATGTCAGGATGGTTTGCATCAAAGTGTCTTGAACCAATGTTTCACAATAACATTTGGTGCGGCATGTCGCTAAGGGACTTGCATCCAAAATATGATGCACCATTCCCTTTTTTTACTTTAGAAGTTGCAACACCTGCACACTGCACCTATCATAGCATGCACCAATTACATCAAGGTGGAGCTGGTCTAACTCACACTAGCACATATAAATGGGCCTAGCAGACATACGGACCAGAGTCACTTGGGAGGTAGCAGTGTAGTAGCACTAGCACCATATAAGTCACAGTTAAGATGTCTGGACCACTGGCCCTATTGGGCATCATGCTCACCATAGGAAGGTAGCAGAGGCCTACCAGGCAAGAGGCTGGCAGGAGTCAGTGGAATGGCATGACAAAAAGACAGCACAGACCCACCAGAGGACATGTAGCACAGGTGTTCTAGAGGAGAACATCATACCAGGACCTCACTGAGGAGAAGTGCCTAGCTTGCTATCACCTTTGAAAATTGAACCCTATGAGTTTTTTTACACACGTAAAGTATGTAATAACACAAAAACCATGAGTATGAAACATGAGTGGTTTGTGATGATATTACACACCCAGGGTGTGTAAAAAAACAAACAAATAATGTAACATCTCATACATTTTTTTATAAAATTGCTGGGCAGTTTAGTGCTGTCTGGTAAAAAAACCAAAAAATAAACAGTGTCCTTTCTGTGGCATTTTGTTCCTGTGAGCATGAGACGGCAGCAGCTTTCACTTTTAGTTTGACTGGCTAACACCCACATCATAATAACTGGGTTCCATCTGGTAATAACCAGCTAGTTATTATGGCATTCAAAAGTGGTGTCAGTCCAGTAAACAAATGGGCTCACCAGTAATTATCCAGAGAATAATACATGAGTGAGTGAGTGAGTGTAACCAGAATTTTTCACACATCCAAGGTATGGAGTACAGGGTCCAGTTCTGGAGATCACACCTACACAAGGACATAGATGGGATAGAGAGTGTTCAGACAAGGGCACCCAAAATGGTTCATAGTATGCAGGGAAAGCTATATGAGCAGAGATGTAGGGAATTGGATCTGTACCTATTGGAGACCAAAAGGGAGAGGAAGGGGGGACATGATTGAAACATTTAAGTATGTGAATGGGAGAGGGCATGGCCAGCAGCCAACCGGAATGGATACTTGAGCTCTGAGCTCCTTGAAAAACCCCATAAAATCCTAAAATATCGGGATCCTTTCACTGTATGGCACGACTGTAATACTTGATACTGATATTAAAGCTACTTGCCCGTCTAGTGATCCGTGGTTCGACTCTTGGTCTGCAAAGTAACATGAAATATTTTAAATTGTTGTACCAGCATAGCCACGAGGCCTTGCAAGCCTGCTCACTCCTCGGGATGGAGCCTGCTGCACTCCCAAATCAGTCGGAGGGGAGCCTCACTGAAATACGGCAGATGTTTGCTGAAATCCTACAACTGATGAGCAATCTGGATCTGGCTATGAAGAAAAATACCTCCAACATCGTAGATCTTTTCCAGAGAGCTTGCATTACCGAACACAGACTGGCTGAAATGGAGGATGGCTGGCATAAAACTAGAGCTAGGCTTCAAGAACGAGATAGGCTGATCACTATGCTTTAGTCCAGAGTGGAGGACCTCGAAAATCGAAGCCACCAGAATAATCTCCGATTTGTTTTTCCCTGAGGACTGCGAAGGATCTGACACCATACTGTTTCTACAGAAGGAGCTACCTCCCTTAATGAACTGGTGAGGCAGGACCCCTCCTGAAATAGATAGGGCTCACAGATTGCTTGCCCCTCAGCTTACACACGGGGCTCACCTGCGTACGTTCCTAGCCCAGTTTCTCCGGTTCCAAGACAGGGAGACCATCACCAAACTTGCCCATGAAAAGAAAGAGCTCTCCTGGCAAGGCCACTGAATACAGATCTTCACCGATTACTCACAAGAGGTGACCACGAGATGGAGGGCCTTCGCTCCAGCACATAGAGCCTGTGCTGAACTTGGGCTCAAGCATTCCCTTAGACACCCTGCCTCCCTCAGAGTAATTTTCAATGGATCCCAGTAGCTGTTTGATAACCGCTCAGCAGCTGAAAATTTTCTGGTGGCACAAGCTCCTAAATTGAACTGGGGCAAATTGAGGGTATAGTAACCCGGGGCCATCTCATCCAGGCCATCACTGATGGAAACAGGTCAGCAGGAGCTCAGCCCAGCAGCTCTAAAGCCCTCTAACATCCCTTCTTCAACTTGCACCCCTTCCAAGAAAACTCCTGGCAGTAAGCGGAAGAAAAGGCACAAAGCGAGGATAGAGGGGGCTCATGTTGATAAAACTCTCCAGCTTGGCTCTTGAAGCTGCAGTGAGAGCCCTGACTCGATTGTTTCACTCAGCAAACTAGACTTGAGCAACAACCAGTTTGTCGCCTTGATGGATTTACCAACTGATGGCCCCCCCCGCTAGACCTACCCAAGCCCCCCAGGAGTACGCCTACAAAAAACTGTAAGCCTCAACCAGCAAGAAGTCTTTTGTGGGCTGAATTAGCAAGTTTCACCTCTCCTGAGGCCTCTATGACCACTGACACTCTGTCTACAAAGCCTATATCTGAGAGCACATTGCTTTCACCAAACCGTACCATGTAGGCTGATTTTAAACCTGCTTCCTTGTGTTTTTTTTCTCTCCTATGCTGTTTCCCCCTCTGGTTAATCTACACTCCGGTGAATCTAACCAGTCTTCAGCCGGTTCACCATTCTGCTAACTCCCCCCACCTCGATCTGGGGGCAATAAGTATGTGGGGATATATTAGCAGTTAGATTACATGGGGGTTTGATAGGTTGTTTAACTATCTGTGGCTAGATTTTTATTTTACTTCCTATGCTCAGGCCTCTACCCCATGCTCTAGGCTCGTAGCAAGGTTTTTATGCTTTTGGCCACCAGATTTACTCTTAAGAGGAACTAGTATACAGGTACCCCCTTACTCCCGATATATCCCCCTTCCTGTATGGGGCTGGGCACAGGGACAAGGTTTTTACCTGCCTTTATATAAGCTATCTACCTGGGTAGTAGCTCAGTAAGCTGCAGCTGGTGGAAGGCTCATAATACTGGGAAAATGGGGGAGTGTGGAGAGACTTCAGCACTCAGGTGGTCCTTTTTCCCTGATGTTCTCTAAAAATTTTTCACCTCCTAGTGACCTCCGC
This sequence comes from Neoceratodus forsteri, assembly GCA_016271365.2. Taxonomy (NCBI): domain Eukaryota; kingdom Metazoa; phylum Chordata; order Ceratodontiformes; family Ceratodontidae; genus Neoceratodus; species Neoceratodus forsteri. The sequence continues at coordinate 1,220,287,249 of CM057456.1, read as the reverse complement.
TGGTATCTGGGCTGTGTATTAGCCGATACTTACAGTGGATGCTGATCTAATACAAGAATGTTTATGAGGGTTTGGGAGGGTGGAGGGATGGGTTATGTTAAATGCTGTATTATCTGTTTTGTACTGTTATTTCAAATTTTTATGCTTAAGGTGTTCCTGTTATTTGGTGGCCAGTTTGTGCCACATAGTTATATTTCTGATTATAGCAATCTGATGGAAGAGGGGGTGGTCTCATTACTGGTACAAAGAGGACAAATGCTGACTAGCCTTGGGTGCCAGCTATAGCTTTGCCCTATGGGGTTTCTTGTCTCATCCATCTACAACCATGATATACCCCAGGAAAGATGGAAACTAACTTGATATCCTGGAATGTTAGGGGTCTCAACTCCCCAGTTAAAAGAAAAAAGGTGCTGCTTCATCTTAAAAAATCAGGCCCTCTCATAGCTTTTCTACAAGAGATGAAACTTTCCTTTACAGAGGTGAAGAAACTCAAACAAGGGTGAGTGGGCGAAGAGATACATAGTGTGGCTACCTCCCGTAAATGAGGAGTTTCCATACTTTTGCATAAACAATTGTGTTGGAAATTGATCAGACACACTCATGATAAAGAAGGGAGATGGGTCTTAGCGGAGATGGTAACCCCTGAAGGCTCATTGATCCTTGCCAATATTTACGCCCCTAATCAAGACTGTCTTCAGTATTTCCATACTTTCAATCAGGCTGTTTCTGATTTCAACTCTAAACAAGCTCCAGTATTAATGGGGGGTGTGGTAATTTAATGCTATATCATATAAAGGATCAGAGTAACAAGATCTCTGAACCCCACCAACAAGCTAAGCTAGTTGTCCAGAGACTAATGAGCGAAACAAATACTGCTGGATGCCTGAAGAGCACAGCACCCAGGTGACCATGATTTTATGTGCTTTTCCCCAGCTCACAGGTCCTCCAGCAGAATAGACCTTTGGCTCATCTCCTCTGGGATATATGAAATGGTTGTACACTCTCATATACACCCAATCATCATTTCAGATCATGCACCCTTAGAACTTCTGAGTGGGCAGGGGTCAGACTCCCCTCCATCCTCTGCTTGGTGCATTGACTCCCTCTTGTTAGATGATATAACTTTCCAGAAGTGGCTTGCCCCTGAAGTGGCAGCCTACTGGAGAAATAATGATGATGCGGAAGTCTCTGATTTGACCCTCTGGGAGGCCTTCAAGGCAACTATCTGAGGCAGAATAATTGCCTTCGCTTCTGCCAAGAGGCATCGATGAGAGGTTAATCAACGAGCCTTAAAGAAACAACTATATGAATTAGAATCCCAATATAAGGATCTTAATTCTCAAGCTCCATCCCAGACTTTACTAGCTCAGCTGATTAGTACTAGAATCTCCCTCAATGCCCACCTAACTCGCCAGGCTGAGCTGAATCTTAGAAGGATATGTCATACATACTGGGAAGGGGGGAAAGGCTGGCAAACTCCTTACCTATAGGTTGAAACATCAACAGGCCTCCCATAATATACACGCCTTAGCAGATAAACATGGAGTTAAATGTTACTCCAAAAAAGGGATCAATGAGATCATGACACGGTTTTATGAACAACTATATGCATCTCCCCAACCCTCTGACCTGCTTAAAATCCATGTCTTTCTAACCTCACTACCTATCCCTCGAATTCCAGAGAGTGATTCCCAAGCTTTGGAATCCCTGATAACAGAGGAAGAGGTGATTGAGGCTATTAAATGCATGAACCTTCGCAAGGCCCCTGGTAGGGATGGGTTGTCTATAGACCTCTACTGACTCCCAGGTCTCAATCTGGCTCCACATTTGGTCCAAGCATTTTGCCATTCCCTATCGAATGGTTGCCTCCCTCCTTCTTTGAGAGAAGCTACTATTACGGTTCTCCCAAAGAAGGGGAAAGACCCGCTTTCCCTGAGTAGTTACCATCTCATATCGCTCACCAATGCTGATGCCAAAATTCTGGCAAAAGTTCTGGCTACCAAGCTTGATCACCTTCTCCTGGGCCTAATCCATCCCTCACAGGCTGGTTTCGTTAAAGGCCATTTAGGGTCAGACCATTGTAGAACTTTGGTATCATTAATGAACCTTACCAAACTGTCCAAAATGCCCTCTGTAGCCCTGGCCATCAATTTTGAAAAGGCGTTTGACTCAGTAGAGTGGCCCTTTCTATTCCATACCCTTTCTACAATGGGAATGGGACCAACCTTCACATCGTGGATCAAACTCCTATACTCCTTGCCCGTGGTCTCAGTCTTGACCAACGGTAACCCTTCTAAACCCTTTCAGCTACAGAAAGGCACGAGGCAAGGCTGCCCCCTTTCCCCACTCTTATTTGTTCTAGTTATAGAACCCCTGGCCATTGCTCTTCGGGAATCATCCCGGATTCCTGGGATATGAGGAGGTGACTCCATCTTCAAAACATTCTTCTACTCAGATGATCTTCTCATCACTATTGAGTATATTCTTCAAGTGATTAAGGATATCTTCAATATTCGGGCTGATTTCTCCCAGATATCAGGGCTTAAGCTGAACCAGTCCAAAACTGAGGTCTTCCCACTTAACTCAGTATCCTCAGGGGAAGTTTTCACTACTTTAGGGCTAAAATGGTCACAAAAAGGTATTAAATACTTGGGCATTATTCTCCACCCGAACCTGGACAAAATGCTGTCAATCAACTTTACCAACCTATTAGACTCTTTTAGACAAGATATGGAGAGATGGAAAGCCCTGTGGCTTTCGCTAGCCCGGAAAATTGATTTCATCAAATTGATGGCCAGCCCGAAGATACTATTCAATCTGGCTCATTTACCAGTGCCCATTCCCCAGAAATGGTTTAAAAAAATGGAGACCATAATGGGCAGTTCTTTTATGGGAAGTGTCTCGTCCGAGATTCAGCAAACTTAAGCTGAGGTAGCATTGGAGTAGAGGTGGGTGGGGACTCCCTTAGCTACAAGGGTACCACATGGCCTATGTCTCAGCGCAGACAACCAGATGGTTGTACAAGACAGGTCAGGCTTCTCCCTCCTGGCTCCTACTGGAAGCATCTCTGGTACATGCTCCCTCCACAGTAGTGGTTCTATACAGTAAGAAGTCTCCACCCTCTGGTCTCCTGCCTTCCATACTGATTTCAGTTAAATACTGAAAGAAAACCCTGGCCCTCCTAGGCCAAGACCTAACTCCTTGGGAATGTACTCCTCTCTGGAACAACCCTGTCATACAAATAGGGAACCACATGCTCCATTGGAAGCTGTGGGAAGCCCAAGCTATCTCCTTGGTACATGACTTGTTACTCCTGGGCATCTGCTCTCTTGACTCTCTTGAAGCCCTGAAAACTCAATTTCATCTCCCCAAGACCCACTTTTGGAGATTTCTCCAAATCAGGGACACCATTACCCACCTTCCCAAGGCCCCACTCAAAAAGAAGCTCTCTCAAGACTCTCATCCCATTGGTGTTCGGGGTAAGCTCCTCAAAAACCAAGCGAATGTGATCTATACAACTCTCAGGAATGCCTCGAAGGACACTACCCAAGCAGTTAGAGTGCAATGGGAGTCAGATTTATAGATCCCTATTTCTGATCGTCAATGGGCTCATAGCTGGGTAAGGATACACACTGCTTGTAGAGATGGGCATACCTGCCTTATAATGAACAAGATCCTACCTAGGTGGCATCGAGACCCTGCCAAACTTAAGTGCATGGGTCTCATTACAGCCGATAACTGCTGGAGGTGTGGCAATCCAGGGGCTAATCTTTTTCACATTCTCTGGGCCTGCCCCTCTCTTCATTCCTTCAGGTTATCAGTCCAGGGTATGTGTAAGCAAATGTTCCCCCAGCAGCCCTGCAGGAAACCTCCTCGCTGTTCATTTGCCAGGTAATTCTCAGCTACTGGAAGCAAGCTACCCCTCCCCAACACAGCCCTGCCCAGCAGAGCTTTCATCTCCCAACTGCTGTGGCATTGTGGAACATCTGAAAAAAATTAAAAGAGCTTTTAAACTTCTCCTTTTGGCACCCTACACCAGGACTCGTCCCCGTGGTGCTTTTCCACTGCTGAAACAGGACCTCTGACTCGGACTGCTTGATCTGTTTAAACTTGGTGCTTAATTTAAATTGCTGGAGCTTTCCCGGTTGGCGTGCAAGTTCTAGCCCTGTCGAACGCTGCTCGTTCGGCTCCCTGCCGCCCTCACCACCACCCTTGGTTGGCTGTCCCTTAAATAGGCTGCAAGGCATCATGTGAGGCTGAATATAACCTATCAGCCCTGTTTCCCATCTGCAGGTTATTTTCCCTCACCACTAGTGGCCGCCCTATCAGCCTAGCTCAAATTGCTCCCATTTGCTGCCTACCACAATCAAACTCTGCTGTTCACATCCACCATAGCTCTAGCTAACACTCGGTGTTTTGCTCACAGCACCTCCGTGCTGTCCCCAAAAGGAGGGTATTTCAGACCAAGTGGCTGACACACTTATTTGGTCTAACCCCCAAACTTCCAGCTCACTTCTCTGGACTTTTCCCTCCTCCCTGTCCTGCAGTAGGTGTTCTATCTGCAGTCATTGTGACAGTCCCCCCTGTGCCCACAGGACCCACTCGAGGCATGGCCTCCCTACTTAGTCAGCTACCCACCTTTCCATCTCTCAATTCTCCCCCAGCTCTCCTCTAAAGGACTTAAAATTGCCCACCTGAACGTACGTAGCCTCCTACGCAGCCTAACTGAACTCACATCCTGGGTCGCCCACCACAAGCCGTATATCTTGGGTCTCTCTGAAACCTTGCTTAAGCTCCTTATCTCTGATGCCCTGTGCACCCTCCCAGGCTATAACCACTTCAGACGAGAGAGACCAGGTAAAAAGAGGAGTGACGGGGTGCCCCTCTACTATAAGGTGCACCTAAATATGTCCCCCATCGACTACTCACCTACCACCCCCCACAGCCTGTGAGTTCTTGCATGCCCTTCTTCTGATGGGTTACAATAAGAAAATTCACCTGATCTGTACTTACATCCCCACCAAGGGTGGTCTGTCTGGACTTTCCTCCCTGCTCGACTGCATTGGTGATAAAGCGGGTCCCAATGAAATCCTAGTTATAGGTGACTTCAACCTTAACTGGATGGGTACCAACTGCAAATTGTATGAGCCTCTGCTCTCGGGCCTTGCCCTGAGCCAAATCATAACTGAACCCACCAGGCTCTCCTCACGGGAGAACAATGGATCCCTTATCGATTGGATCTTGTCCAACAGGCCTGCCAGAATCACATCCTCAGGAATTCTCCCAGATGTCATCTCCGACCACTTACCTATCTTCTGCGTCGGGGCATCTCTCAGCCTAAAATCCCTAGTAAAGTGATCGAACTGAGGGACTACTCCAAATTTAATACTCACAATTTCCTTTCAGACTTCCTAACAATTGACTGGTCAGGGGTCACTGCCTCCAACAACCCTGCACAAGCTCTGGACTTATTCTTAGCTGAGTTTGTCCCACTGCAGAATAAACATGCCCCCCTCACTAGGAGAAGGGTGAGGGGCATCGTCACCAAATGGCTTCATGGGAGCCTATTCTCCCTTATGAAAGCCAGGGACAAATGTTGGGCGACCTACAAGGCCTTCCAAAATAATAATGATTTGATGGCATACAGGCACCTCAGAAACTCCTGCAAAAGAGCCATCCGCTCAGCAAAAAGTGAGTACTGCCAAGCTGCCTTACTCTCTTCCGCCAGCAACCCGAGGAGCTTCTGACAAAATATTAAAAATGTGGTTGGTGGGTCAGATAGAGCACAGGTCACTGACCTGCTCATTGGAGGGGTCAGCTGCAGTAACCCCCACACCATTGCAAACGCCTTTAACTCCATGTTTTCTGAACTGCCAGCCCTCCCCAGTCCTCAGCCCCCAAGTCCCCCAGTGCCCCTCCATCTGGACTCCACCCCCGGCCCCCCTTCCACCTGCGACAAGTTTCAGCTAAGGAGACCCAGAAGCTGCTTGCTGGCCTCTCCCCTCACAGCAGCGCAAGTCATGGCAGCCTCGAGCCGAAACTGCTCAGACAGGGGGCCCACCTCCTTGCCAGGCCTGTCACGCACATATTCAACACCTCCCTTAATACTGGGATCATCCCTGACCTGTGGAAAGTGGCCAAGGTTGTTCCTGTCTTAAAACAGGGGAATCCCAAAGATCCCTTTAACTACCGACCTATTGCCATTCTGTCCACCACCAGCAAACTTTTCGAGAAAGCTGTCGCCTCCCAGCTCTCCCAATATATCCAGGACTACAACATCCTCTCTCCTGCACAGCATGGCTTCAGGAAAGGGCACAGTATGTCCACTGCCCTTGCTGTAGTCACCTCACTGATCAGGACTGCTGCTGACCAAGGCAATCTCACCAGAGCCATCTTTGTGGATCTCTCCAAAGTTTTTGACAGGGTAGATCACTCCCTCTTCAGCTCCATGCTCCTATCCCTTGGGTTCTCTCCCTCTGCCCATGCGTGGTTTCTAAACTACCTCTCCAACAGGCAGCAATACACCAACTTCAATCGGACCCTCTCCCACCCCTCATCAGTCCATTGCAGGGTCCCTCAGGGATCCATCCTTGGTCCCACCCTATTCTCACTTTTTATTAATGAACTACCGTCCGTCACTGCCCATGGTCATTCCACCGTGTACGCGGATGACCTCGTCCTCCTGGCCAGCTCCCGGGACATCTCCAGAATAAACTCCCAATGAATACTGACTTCGAACGCATCCAACCCTGGCTAGGGGACCATAGGCTCACCCTCAATCTCAAGAAAACCCAAGCCATGCTGTTTGGTTCCTTGAACAAAATAAAATCCTGCCCTACTCCCCTGCAAATCCACGGGGCCGACGGCTCTCCCCTGGAGACGGTAGCCACCGCTAAGTATCTGGGCATCACCCTGGACCCACAGTTGGACCTTACCCTACACATCCGGAATGTTTGTAAGGCTACGAATGGTAAGCTCGGCCTAGTCTATCGAGCTAAAAACTGCCTCACCCCGGCTGCTCATTTGGCCCTAGCCAGAGGGGTCCTCCTCCCTACAGTCTGTTATGGAATCGTAACATTTGCCCTAGTTCCTAAAACCAGACTCTCAAAATGGGACACGGCCTACAACAATGTCTGCCGCTTCACGCTCTCCTCCCCTCCCCTCACCCACCACTGTGATCTCTACAGCCACCTGGAGTGGCTCCCTCTGGAGAAGTACTGTTCCTCGGTACTCGGAAACTTCATTGTCAACATTATCCACTCGGCCACCCCTTCTGCCCTCACCCTTCCCCTTAAGCTAGGCGCCCCATCCTACCATCTAAGATCTGGGGCAAACCTGGAGTGCCTGGTTTCTAGAACCCGCACCCTTGTGGGGGATCGGAATTCAACACATACGCCCCTAAACTGTGGAACTTGCTCCCTGAGCTTACTCGGTCCTCCACCTCCAATCCAAGGTTTAAAGCCTCCCTCTGGAACTTTTTGAAATCTTCCACCGCCTGTCCCTGCACCTCGTAGCTCACTACCAGAGCCCCACTCCCCCCCCCAGCCCAGTTCAGTGAAGCCTCAGTGCTACTTGCACTTACTCCTTCAGTAACCGGTTGAGTAGTTAGTATTCGACCCCCTGCCTAGGGCACCCTTCCCCCACAGGCACTTATCGTTGTTTTGTTTACTCAGATTGAACCTGTTGGGTATTCTGCTGTTTGCCTCCTAATTACATCCTGTATGTACCATTTATTGTATTGCATTGTGCCAACCTGTTCTCAAATCACTGTTAGCTATCTGGTGTTAGCCCTGTTATACCTGTTATTCTCTGTGTGTTTTCTCGACTCCTCAGCTGATCATGTACGAATTTTACCCTGTAATCCTCCCAGGGTCGCACCAGAAAATAGGCACTTGGCTGTCTAGTGTGCTTACCCGGTTAACAAAAGCAAATAATAAAAATAAATAATAAATATTAGCGGAAAGACAATCTATTCATCAGCCAGTTTTTCCAGTGTGATTATTGGTATATCATTTTCTTCCTATTATAGAAATGTAGACAATGTCAGAAGAAAAAGAACATCAGTCTGTCCATTCTGCCCTGTTATGCCTTATCCTACTCGGAGACCTGCTGCCTAGACAGGGTGTCCCCCCCCTTCCCCGTTGCTTTCTGCATTACCGCTATCCTCCTAAGTAACGGTGAGGTCCTTTACTTTGTCCAAGCCATGCTTTAAACCATTAATAGTTTGGGTGCCCATTACCTCTGCTGGTAGGCTGTTCCAAGGCTCAATTATTCTCTCTCTCACTTTCTCTCTCTCCCCCTCTCTTTCTTTCACTCTGTAAAACAAAACTTTCTCATAAACTTCCTGAACCCCACTAGCTCTCACCTCATGTCCCTGTATTTTTAACTCACTGTTCTTGTTGAATAGTTCCTCACAGCTTACCCTGTTCATTCCATTTTGGAACTTGAAGGTCTTTATCATGTCTCCCCTCTTCCTTCTTGCCTTCAGTCAGTACATGTTCAGTGCCCTAAGACATTCATCATAGGATCTTCCCCGTTTGCCCTGAATCATTTTAGTTACCCTGCGCTGCACAGTCTCTAGCCAGTCTTTGTCTTTCCTTACTAGCTGGGGATCCCAGAAATGGGCACCAAATTCTAGATGGGGCCTAATCAGTGATATATAGAGAGGTAGTACCACCTCCCTCCTCCTGCTATCGAAAACCCTCCCACTACACAACAGCATTCTGGTTGCATTGCTGTAGGTCTTATTAATGTACACTGGTTACTTTGTTTAAAGAATTCACTTATAATGAATTCCAAGTCTCTTTCCTTAAAAGAAGTACCCAGCCTAACCCCCAGATCCAGTAGTCCATCCTAGGGCTCTTGTTCCCTATATGCATCACTTTGTGCTTCTTGGTGTTGAATTTCAACTTTGTAATAGGTGCACTATAATTCCAGCAAATGTATAGTAGCTCTTCTTTCTTGATTCAGTGTTTGGTGAATAGTGTGAGTGCTTGTGCCAACATTAATTTGGCCTTTCTCTATCCCCGCCCTCAATAGAGGTGACGGTCAGCTTTATGGGAATAAATGGCCCAGCACTAAGTGTGAGAAAAGTGCTGGAGGAGGAGGAGATGGAGAGGATTAAGGATTTGAAACACACTAAGCATGGGACATTGGTAGAGGCAGGCTTTTATTTAGCTGGTGGGAGGACCTAATTCCCCCACACTGAATCATGGGCAAAACCCTCGCATTCAAAGTTTGGTGAATAGTGAATCCCTCTCTCACCAGTCTTTCAAAACAACCCTAAGAGCATGGCTTCTGATGGAGCACCCCTGTAATGGTCCTACAGGAAACACTAGTGACCATAAGCCTCCTTAGTGCTGCTCAGAGGGCTGCCTGCCTGCCTCATACCCCCACTTATGCCCACATCTCTGACTTTCCCAATGCCCTCACCCCTTAGCACTGTTACTTGCCTTGTCTTGACCTGATCTCCTATACAAGTCTATTGAATGTCAGTCCTTTATACTGTTAGTTTTGTATTAGAGAAGTCCTATGTTGCTTGGCCTATAGGGTAACATAGCCTGGGGCCTTTTGTCAATCTAATGTACTATTGCTATTTACTATGCCATGTACTGTATACTTTCTGTGACTGTTTGCTTGTCTGTATCTGTGCTAAAATGTTTGATCTTGTAACACTCGGTACTCCTGTTGGAGTACTATTGTATGTACTGATGTCACTATCAATACCATGTATTGAGCTCTTACAGAGGTGTACCACACTTGTGGCCCAGGTTGTGGCTGAAAATGGTCCATTGGATCAGCTTGTTTACCCGGTCACCAAAGACATAAATAAAGAGAAATAAAAAAATGTCAGTGCTTGTGCAAACTTTAATTTAGCCTTTCTCTGTTCCCACCCTCATTAGAGATGCCAGTCAGTGTTACAGGAATAAAAGGTCCAAAAGAAACAGATAATATAAAATGGGCAAGGAAATCCCTGTGCCCTAACTGGCTGAGACTTGGTTTTAGCCATTGCAGTAAGAGAGCACCACCAATGGCAAAAAACAAATCCCTGCCAACCAGGGCAATTCACAGACTTCATAAACTACTAACTTCCTAATTTCCATCATAGACATGGCTGACACCTTTGCTCATATATAAAAACCTTCAACTAGGCCCTAAAAATAAAAGTCCATTAAATTAAACAAAGTAAGTAAATAATGTAATGTTATTCACATACATGAACCCCTCCTTGCACACATATACAAATTTAGAACATCAAGTATTATTCAGAGTTTTCATTGCTAGTGTTTCTTTGATGACCACAACCCCCCCATCCCTACCAGTTTGCCAAAGAACTCTGTGTTCATTACTCTGCGACAGATGTTATGGCTCCATTTGAGGCCTGTGTGTGTGTGTGTGTGTGTGTGTGTGTGTGTGTGTGTGTATATCTGTGTGTGTATGCCAGTGGAACTGCTGAAGAATTTTGAATTAATGTATTCCATGTTACCCTTCGATGATTGTGTGTGTGTGTGTGTGGGGGGGGGGTGTCTACTACTGGAATAATGCAGAGCTTTGAATTTTTCTATTCCATGATAAACAATCACACAGTGCAATGAATGTGTAGAAAGACAGATGACTGACAGGTGAAAAACATCTGTAGGGGTGGTACCTTACATTATTTAGCAACATTTTATTATATGTTTTATGGCTTTTAAAACTTTTAGAGTGTTCCATTTTTAAAAGTTGTCTATGGGCCCATTCTATATAAGCCATAAGGCCCTTCAGTGACATTGGCTGAAATAGGTTTACCCCATGGTCAGGGTCTGAATGCACTCAGCTTTTCCTCATGCCTTACAATGCCCATGACTATAGGTAAACCTAGTACGTACAACCAATGCCCTGTCATGCCATTATTGCTTAATTATCCCCTCCAATTTAAAGAGATTGTGAACAATAGCATGCAGAAGAGGGAAAAACCCCTGTGGAGGAAACCTTTGAGGAACCATGGCTACTAAACTGCCTTTCCTATGGCATACTAAGAGAAGATAATCCTAAATGCTTGTCTGATTTCCTGTTCTGGATTTAGGATGTAAGTTTCAAAACATGAGGAGATTCATGTTCCAAGCGTTTTGATGATGTGAGTGAGAATGTTGTTTTTTGAAGCTGAAAAAGTTTATCTGATCTGGAAAGATTGATCCGTGAAAGAAAAAGGATTGAGTCCAAGTCGCTGGAGTAGAATTCTCACATGCTCCATAACCATTTGGTGGTCATTGCAGAATGGTCATTACCAGACAGGAGAGGTAGTGAGGGGATGGATCTGATGTGATATTGCATAAGTTGATTGAAGATAGCTACTGGGCACCAGTTGTTATGAGCTGGGTAATATGCGATCTGAACTCCTTTGTGTAGTGTATCAGTTTTTGAATTCAGCAGAAGCAGGATATAATGATGAACTTGTTTTCTTAAATTGGTGACTGTGAGAAAATCAGTAGAGTAGGCTGAGGATACCGTAAACTCACCAGGCATAGGAAACCATAAAAAGCTAAATAAATAGATGAGAAAATCATCTGAGGACAGCATGATGCAGAAGTCTTGACTGTGGTGCCGAACACAGGGGGCATCAGGGTATAGCAGCCCTGCCTGTGAGATGGGGTACAGGTGGTGCAGCAGCTCTGACCATTTCAGGCAATGGAAGTGGGTAGCAGTGTGTAGCAAAAGCCCCACCTCTGGTAGATAGGGCAGCATGGTTCAGCAGCCCCAGCAGTGGAGGCAGGGAACCAGGCACTCTAGGGCTTAGCACAGCACGGCAGCCCTGACTGTAGAGAAAGGAACAGGGGGCAACAGGTACAGCATCCCTAATGGTAAAGGTGGGAGAGAGAGGGCAGCAGGGTGCAGCAACCTCAATTGTTTGGGCAGGGGGCAGCAGGGTACAATAATCCTGAATCTTTAGGCAGGGGATGGAGGCAGCAGAGTGCACAATCCCTGACTATGTGGGAGATGACATTGGGAAGCAGGGTGCAGTAGCCTCAAATGTGGAGCAGAAGGCACGAGGCTTGTGGGGCAGGGGACTGGTGGCAGAAGACTGCAGCTGCCTCAACTGTAGGGCCAAGACATGGTGCATCAGGATGCCACATAGTGCTTCTAGTTATACACGTACATGTTGTATTTTCTCACAGAAACCACCAAAGAACTGAAATTTGTGAGTTCTGACAGTACATGTGCTTGAAATACTGCAGCACAGTGTGACAAGCACCTGTTTGTCAATCTGACATGGAAAAAAAAATGTTCTTACCTGATTGTATTTACAAAGGCTATATCAAAGACAAACTGTTTCTGTGAATGAACAACATTTAGATTTATTTTATATTCATTAAACAGCCATATGTTACATAGTTAGAAAAAAAAAAATTGAGGTTTGATTAGAAAGAACAGAGCTGTGACACAGACAAGCTGGTTTCTCACAGAGAAAGATTTTCATTACTTCTATTCAGCACTGAAACTGAAATGATCAGCTTTTTAAAGGAAGAGAATGATACATTTTAAGCTGATTTATCTAAACACAAACCAGAGACTGGGTGTGTAAAAAACCTGGAGAGCTCAGCAAACCATAAACTCTACAGAGTGCTGCTCTGATTTGGAATCTGAAACAGCAAGCTACTCCAAAATGATGTCATCGCTCTCTAAGCTTGACTGAGAGGACAGAAAAAAACTCCATTGTTTTCAGTCACTGTAGAGCAAGTTAACAAATGCTGATTTAAAAAAAAAAAAAACACAAAACCAAACAGCATGACATTTTCAGGAAACACTAATCATGACACAAGGGCTTGAATTTCAGCTTTTTAAGCTTTTATTAAGAATATCTAAACACCATTGCACGTGATCTTTAACTGAGTTATCCATTTAGCATAAACTGGTGACCCATCACCCTCAGGGTCTGGAATGCTGCTGTAGTAGAGTAAAGCTGGAAGGTGCTAAAGCTAAAATAGAAACTTCAGAAATGCAAATAAGCAATGGCACTCACCAGCCTGCTGTGGACCCTTGAAAAAAAAAGTGAATGTGCGGAAAGCAAATATTGTAAGTAAGGCTAAATAGCTCTTTATTTAAAGTGCTTAACTGTGAATAAAGTTTAGAGGTACAGAGCAGGTTAAAAAATAAACACAGAACAGTTTCAGTGATGGTGCTTTATCTGTAGATACCCACATCTATTCACCAGCCCAGCTTTTATATAATCAAAGAAACTGATTACTAACATTGATTGGTTCCTTGCAGGCTGGGAGGAGGTAGGTCATAGCATGACAAACTTCCAAAGTGAAGGTGCTATATGTGCAAGTGAATTATAAAACAGTTAAAAACAAACTTAGTTAATATTATAGAGCAGAGATTGTTGATGAAACAATATTATCCTTAACAGATTTGGTGAAAGATGGCTTTTAAAAGATAGGATATTTCAAGATAAAGTGTCTACATGTCACACATTTGCAGAAAAGCTATTTAAAACAATGTTTTTTTTGCCACAACACAAGTATTTGAAAAACAGTATCAATGCTTATGATTCAGCCCATAGACTGGACTGTAATTCCTCTCAATACTGAGAAGTCCTTGTGTTTGACTGATGCCACTGCATGTTCAGACACTTAAAGGGATTGTTAGTAAGATGCCACATTTCTTACAGGAGCACGTAATATTTCCATTCACTTTTTTGAGGGAAGTCTGGTGTCTTTTTGGGCCTGGTGTGTAATTTTAAATTGATTTTTATAATACATGTGATATTGTTGAAGCCAAATGGGCTCCTATTCTTTGACCCCGGTGACCTGAGTCAGGAAGTAAAACTGGGGAGAGCAGGCAGGCTTCTCAATAAATGTTGCTACTGCAACAGTAGTGTGATCATCTTATTAAACATCTCTGCAGCTTACCAGCCACATAAATCACATGAATTGGCAATACAGTAGGTCAGAATGCATGGTGGAAGAGTGTGGAGACAGAGAGGTTATGATTTTTTTCTCTGCATTTTTTGATCTGACATTTCTCTCAGTAGAAGGCAAGAAGCATGAACAACAAACCACGTCAAAGAATACCATATAATGAAAGTCAGGAAGCCTAAACAGATTACATAGATAGGGTGGACCAGTCCTTCATTGCAAATGGCAGTCCTGCAGCTAAGCCTAAACTTTCATAGTTAGGCTCAAAGGAGAGCTGCACTGATAAGTTGTTGAAAAAATGTACCTAGCTCTAATCTGCCCTCTCAGGAAAGTTATTCAAATATTTTGGCAGTTCTTATGATCTCTACCCATGTTAGTCACAAAAGTAGAGCAATCTAGATTCCACATGAATGATCCTAGCCTGTTGAGTCAGTCACTATGCAGCTGAATTAAAGAAGCCTAGTTATATGATTTTGGGGGTAAATGTCAATGATTTACTGAAAGACTGTTTTGTGTGTATGGATTACACACTGGTTGCATACAAATAAGATTGCTATCTGAAAAGGATCTTAGATCTGAATATGCTGTGTCAACTGTAGTTTCAGAAGACAAAGCATCTGAAGCTGTCAGAGAATTGAGCAGTAGTTTCAAAATGCTACACAGGAGTGACTGGTCCTGAACCTTGCTTTTAATGAGGGCACTGCAATCACCATGAGTGAGATTTCCAGTTTTGCTCAGAAACCTGCCACACTTGTGCCTGCAAGGGTCACATAAAAAGGTAATGTCCATCCCTTTGACCAAAAAGTTAGGAGGGGGGGCCATGTAAGGGATGAAAAGAGATGTTTGGAATAAACAAGGATATAGTAAAAAAGGAGACAGAAGAGAACAAGGACAGAAAAAGTATTCACGTCAAGGCCATTGAGCAGCAGTCTAAAAATAAGCAATCTAATACGTTTCCTATTTTTGGAGAACATGTGAAGGCTGTGAAATCATGAATGGTGCCAAAGCTGAGTTCTGGTTACCATCTAGGCCAGGTGTACCTTTTAAGATGGCATTAGATACAATGGAAATGTGCCTATAGTGTCTCAAAAAAGTCTTGAAGTGGTATTTGTATGGCAGATGTAAGCTGTCTGACTTTGGGCCTGCTTTAGTGACATATCAGGGGAATAGTTAGGCCTACTTGCAGTTACAAAGGTCAGTGCTGAATGTGATAGATATATTAGTTATTTGAAAGAGTTAAACCTGTACGTGATGACAAAGGAGGGTTCACCCCTGCTGGGTCATGAGTGGCTATGGCACATCCAGTGAGACTGGGCAGCAATTAGCACTGGTAGGTAAAGACACAGTGTGAGTAAACCACAGGAGCCTAAGGATACAGCCCAGCTTCGGGACATTTTGAGTGAGCATAAAAGGTTGTTTATTGAGGAGCTTAAAATGTTAAAGTGCATTAAATCAAAATTACCTGTGGATCTAAACTGCTACCCTCTGTTTCTAAAAGCACAAATTGTGCTATATCAAGTTCAACAAAAGGTGAACCAGGAAATTGACTGGCTAGTTAAACTGTGAATACTTGTACCTGTGGAGCTCGTTGGTTGGGCAACCCCTACTGTACCTTTCATTTAATTTCATTTTATTTATTTATAATTGCCGGTAAGTATACTGGAATAATAACATTCCATTTTCAGGCACGACTTGAAATCAGTGGTAATAAATATGAACATAAACTGACAACAAAAAATTATACATAGTTTAACAATTTCCACATACAACAAATAATACATCAAAGTGCACAAGTACACATTCAATTTTTTTTAAATGATTATAAGCAGCAGTAGAAAAAGTGCTAGTAGTTGAACTTAGCTTAACAATTTCAGGTAAGGAATTCCACACCATGGCAGTATGATAGGCAAATGACCTTTTTCCAGAATTAGTGCGTACCAGGGGGCGTGCCAATTGATGTTTGTGGGAAGACCTTGAACTGTAGGGAGTGTTATATGTTTCCAAAAAAGTATGTAACAATAAAGGAATTCCTGTATGCAATAATTTCAACATGAATCGTGACATGGTCAAATTATAACTATTTTGTATAGTGAACCAATCAAGGTTAGAAAGTATGTGGCAGTGATGAGTTCATTGTGGGGCCAACATGACAAATTTTCCAATTTTGTGCAACAGCGTCTCCTTCCTAGATAATATAGAAGCTGATGAAATGTCAATTATTAAAGATGCATAATTTAATACAGAAAGTAAGCCCTGCTGCACAATTATTTTCCACGATTCTATTGTTAAGAATTTTGACATTCTGTAAAAGGTACCAATTTTGGATTGTAATTTAGCTGTAACCTTATCCATATGTGTATTATACTTCAATGCAGAATCTAAATATACCCCAAGGTATTTAAAAGAGTTGACAACATCAATAGGCTCTCCCCTGTCATTCTCAGAGTTATAATAGTCAGATGTTTCCTTAATTTAGGCTCAGAAACAGACAACATGGATTTTGTTTTAGTTTTATTCAACACTAGTTTGTTCCGTATGAACCAAGATTCCAGAGCAAGAAATTTTCTACTCATCGTAAGGTTAATGTCAGTGATAGCTGGAATTTGTATGAATAATACTACATCATCTGTGTATAGAAGTATGTTGCAGTGTGAATTACCTGATATAAAAAGAGATAACCTTATATGTCTCTCCAGAGATTTTAAGGTAACAGTGACTCCAGCTCTTAAAATTGAGAACTATCTTCTGCCTATAACTGAGGATTTTCTAGCATCACTTGCAGGAGGTCAGCAGTTTACAAAAAAATTATATGGCAAATGCATAGCTGCAAACAAAGGTGGATGACAGGTCCAAACCCATAATTACCATAAGCACCATGATGGGAGTATTTAGATACTGTATAACAGGCTGCTTCTTGGAATTTCATCTGTCCCCACTATTTATTATGGAATTATTGTGCAGATTTTAGAGGGAATTTTAGGTGTGTGCTGTTATCTGGAAGAGAGTCAGTAACTGGTTGCAGTGAGAACAGCATTTAGAAGCTTTGGGCCAAGTGTTACAGCAACTACTGGACTATGCGCTATGAGTTAAATGATGCAAGTCTAAATTTCATTAGGTTTCATTAGAGTATTTAGGGTACCAGATTGATGTTGTGAAGTTCATACAGTACCAGGACAATTGACAGCTGTGCTAGAGGCACTAGCCCCCACAAAAGTGGCAGAGATACAGTGGTGTCAGATACTACACACAGTGGTGTCAGATACTACACACAAAGTGTTGCAATATACTGCAGGGAACAGTATGTTTCAATACCAATTAAACCCTTTTGTCATGTAGTATTTTGTGACTAATAAAAGACAAAGATGGTTTACACAAAGAGCTGTAAAAAGATGGAATTCATTGCCAGAATATGTGGTACTCAGACCCACCATGAATGCATTCAAAAATAGATTAGATTCCTATATAGGAGCACATAAGTATGTGTACAGCCACTAATGTTTAGTGGCAAGCTATCAATGGTCTTCAGCCTATAAGCTTGTATCTGTCTATGATTTTATGATTCTATGACATGTCATTTACTGCAAGTTATTGCATTGCATCGTGGCTGACTGCTGTAGCATCTTAACTGGGACTACTAACTTTTTTATGCTACTCTTGTGGGGTGGATCAGGAGCTGGTTACAGAAAAGACAGCAGAGGGTAATTGTAAGGGGGGGGGTGCCCTCAAAGCCAAGACTCAAAACCAGTGGGGTTCCTCAGGGCTCGGTGCTCGGACCAGTGTTATTCAACATCTTTCTCAGGAACATAGCAGAAGGGATCAAGACTAAGATTAGTCTGTTCACAGATGACACAATGATCTGTGTGACAGTGGACAGTGAAGAAGGGAGACAAGAACTCAGGGAGGACCTGGCAAAACTCAAGCACTGGTCAAGTATATGGCAGTTTGAGTTTAACGCTAAGAAGTGCAAGGTCATGCACCTAGGAGCCAGAAACCCCAGGACTAGCTACTGGCTGGGGGGAGTTCATGTATCCATTTTGGAGGAGGAAAAGGACCTAGGGGTGCAAGTCACAGGGTATATGAAGCATTCAGTGTGGTGCCATTGGGCAGCAGCAAGAGCCAACAAAATGCTGGGGTGCATAGCCAGAGGAATCACCTCTAGGAGGGAGGAAGTCATCCTGCTGCTGAATAGGTCACTGGTGAGACCACACTTGGAGTACTGTGTGCAGTTCTGGTGCCCCTATTTGAAAAAAAATATGTCAAACTACTGGGTGGGGTGTGTGGTGAAGGGTGAAAAGGATAATCCCAGGATTGGGGGATAAACCTTATGAGGAAGGATTGGAGGAGCTCAACATGTATTCCCTGAAGGATAGAATGAGGGGGGGTATGATAGAGACCTTCACATACTTTAAAGGTATAAATAGGGTTAGTACAGAGGGCATGTTCAGCTTAAAGGGAGGGAGGACCATGAGCGGAGATAGTCTGAAATCGGAGAGGGGAAGATACAGGAGGCAAATGAGGAGACACTATTTTACAGAAAGGGTGGTGGCAGGGTGGACGAATTACCAGAGGAGGTGATCATGCTGAAGACTGTGGTCAGTTTTAAAATGGGGTGGGATAGCATCAAATGAAAGGTCAATATGGAAGAGAGGATAGGGAGGGTGGTGGTAGTGGGCAGGGATGATCAAGAGGGGGACTGGGAGTGTGGGGGGCAACTAAAGTGAAGCAAACTGCAAGCAGCACACTCAGGAGGACTTGATAGACCTTTGGGCCTTTTTCTGCTGGTGTTTTCATATGTTTGTAACCTCAGAATGATGATAGAACACATAAATGTTATCCTTGTCCAGGAGGACAAGTAGTGGTCATGGTGAAAGCAGGCAGCAGAAGCATTTGCATAATTCAAGATGTTGTTAGCATCTGTGGATGTTCTTGTGCATTTTGACCCAAAGTTACCATCTGTCAAGCTTGTAATGCAGGCCCTTACGGCACAGGTCCTGTACCTCCACACACCATGGGAGATGGTAGTGAATAGCCCACTGCATTCGGACCCAGAACTTTGTCAAAAGCCATGAAAAGCCATGCCAAGCTACATTAGGAGGCACTGGTCTTGTTCAGGGGAGTATGTAATTTCCACCAGTATCTTTCTGAACAGAAATTTACACTGGTTATGGATAATAAGCCATATATCCCCCATCCATTGAAAACAACTCCACCCATGGCATCAGTCAGAATTCAAAACGGGCTGCATTTCTCAGGGCTCTTAGTTACCATATCAAGTTCAGTCTGACATAGGAGTCCTGATAAGGTATCCAGACTTCCACTGGGTACAACAGATAGTTTACTGACAGCAGAAGGAGAGTTGACATTTTTCAAGTGCAGCTGCTAGCTTGTCTGCACAAGGTAAGTGCTCAAACAGCCAGAGAAACATCCAACACCCACTGTTGAGGCAAGCATATCAGACGGTACAAAAAGGGTGGCCAAGAGACTCTATTGATAACCGTAAATTGTTTTTCTAGCATTGCAATGAACTAAGTATTCATAGTGGATGCTTCATATAGTATATCCAAGTGGCAATTCAAAAAAAAGTTGCAGTAAACTGTATACAGAACTGCATGACATGTAGAATGGAAGTGATGAGGATGAAGTCTATTGCTACTATATGTCTGTGGTCTAACAGTGACCATAAAATAAAACAGTTAGCCAGTCCTTGCACAGGATGTGACAAGTTGCAGAGTATGCTAGCACTGATACTGCACCAGCCATGGAAATGGTCTACACAGCCTTTGAAGAGACTTCACATGGACTTTGCTGGACCATTTCTAAATCATCTGTTTCTGATTGTTTTGACACATATTTGAAATGGCCATGAGTTGATTGGTATGACGCAAGCAACTACAGTACAACTATTAATGTGTTAGGCATGCTGTTTACCAATGTGGAATTCCTGACCACAGAGTAACAGATACTGCCCACAGTTCATTTCTGATGATTTCCAGCAGTTTATTAAAGCATATGGGATAAAGCACATACCTGCTGCATCGCATCACCAGGCAACAAATGGCCTTATGTAAAGGTTTTTGTAGCATTTTAAAATGCACTGAAGAGCATGAACAGCAATGATTACAGATCTTTTAGAAATTTGTCACATTTCCAGTTATTATATAGCCTGATGACACATGGCGCAACAAGTAATTCCTGACAATATTGATTCTTTTTTGGCCATTCAATATAGCTCTTATTCAATATAGACCCAGTGTGATATATTCACGCTAGATACTGAATATAGGGAGCTGTCTCAGCAAGCAGTAAGGTCAATACTCATCATCAGAGAATAACTGTCAGACACATTTTGAAAGAAGAACTTTTTGGGGCATGAAATTATGGTGGTGGAGAGAAATGGAAACAAGGGACCATTGGACTACAAATAGGTTTAGCATCTTACACTATTGCTAATGAAGGAAGAGTGATTTACAGACATTCATAACAGATTCAAGATCCAGTACTGAGACCACTGAAGTGTCAGAACATACATGTAGTGAACACCTACTAACCTTAATGTAGATATACTGTCTTTGCAGATACTGCAAGAATGAAATGTCAGCCAGAGACTGAGTTAAAATGAAGTTCCCAGAATAAATTCTCCAGTTTAGTCCAGATGTCTACAATCTCACCTAGAAGATTATGTTACTTAATAAGAATGCACTTTATGCATTTAACTACAGTTTCTGGTATTGCACCTCAGTTTTGATCTCAAATTACAATTTGGAGCTGGCCTGGTGGCGCAGAGGGCTGAGGCGCTGGCACCTTACCTCTGCCCACACCGGCAACGCGGGTTTGGGAATGGACTCGGGCGCCGGGGGCTGGCAGGGAGAAGGAGAGGATTGAGCATCTGGAGGACTGATCTCCTCTCCTGGGGAGGGGTGGGGGATAGCTCCGGCTGTAGTAGCCCCTGGTAGAGACTGGGGGTAACACAAGTGAGTGGAGGCTGGGAGGAACTAAAGAAAGCCAGAAAATAAACCGGGCGGCTGCGAATGCTGACCTCTGCTCTCCATGTTCCCTGACCTCTGGGAGCATCCTCTGCCACATTAGCATCCCAGACTGTAGGCAAAAATAGTGTGCTGGGTTCCCTGCCACCGATGCCTTCCCCCTCGGAGGAGGGGGACCCGCATGGTGAAGGGATATGCCGGGACAACTCGGGATTGTCTGCTATCTGTGGGGAGGTGCTCCAAAGGGGACTGCTGGGGGGGGGATGGAGCAGTAGGAGGCCCGAATGAGTGGCCGGCATCAGGCTGTAGGAGGAGATAAAAAGAACACACACAAAAAAAATTACAATTTGGAATTTTTAACTTTATGTTCTTACAGATTTTGTTCCAGTGTTCAATTTTTTATTCACTTTAAATTCTTTTCCCAGTTTGCTTTAAGCTTTCCTATAGCTCTTGTTATATAATTGTTATCAGAATGTTCCCTTAGTTAAACAAGCTTTGTAACTTTGGTAAACTTCATATCCTTTATCCTGTGTAAATAGATAGACTAACTTCTCACCTCCAAGTTCAGTTTTAAACATGCCCTGGGATGGAGGGACACAAGGGGAAGTGGAGGAGCAGTGGAACCATCTGTAAGGAGTCATAGTGGAGGTGACAAACCTTTGCATTAGGCAAGTAAACAAAGGCAAGAGAAAGAGAAAGCCATTATGGTTCTCAAAGGCAGTGGCTGGGAAGGTAAGAGCAAAAAAGATGTGCTTTCAGGAAATACAAGGAAACAAAGCAGAAGGAGGAAAGGGTAGTGTATCTGGATAAACAGAGGGAAGAAGGGAAAGCAGTCAGGAGTACAAAGGCACAAACTGAGGAAAAAATAGCACATGAGGTAAAAAAGGAAACAAGATTTTGTATAGGTACGTTAGTGAAAGGAGAAAAAGTAGAGGTGGGATACTAATGATTAAAGGTGAAGAAGGAGAGTGTGTGGAAGGAGACCTGGAAAAAGCATTGATATTAAACAAATATTTTTGTTCTGTATTCACAGAAGAAGAAGGTGAGGGACCACAGTTAGGCAACATGAACAAATATGAGAGGAGCTAGACACCAGTCCATTTATGGAAGCAAGACTCCTAAAAGAACACACAAAACTGAAAGTGGACAAGGCAATAGGACCAGATGGGATACATCCTAGAATATTAAGGGAACTACAAGAGGTGCTGGCGGCACCGCTTGCCACCCTGTTCAACAAGTCACTTGATATAGGAGTGGTTCTGGAGAACTGGAGGAGGGGAGATTTAGACTCTGTTCACAAATGTGGCAGTAGGAAGGAGGCTGGAAACTATAGACCAGTCAGCCTCACTTCAATAGTGGGGAAGATTATGGAATCACTACTTAAACAAAGGATCGTGGAACACCTTGAATCCAGTGGAGCACAGGATCCGAGACAGCATTGATTCACAGCAGGAAGGTCATGTCAAACAAATCTAATTGATTTCTTTGACTGGGTGACTAATGTCATGGATCGGGGGAAGCAGTGGATATGGCTTACCTGGATTTCAGTAAGACCTTCAATATCGTTCCTCATAGAAGACTTGTGACCAAGCTGGGGAGCCTGGGTGTGGGTCACAAGGTGGTAAACTGGTTTAGGAACTGGCTGAGTGATAGAAGACAGAGGACTGAGGTAAATGGCACTCAATCTGAGGAAAGGAGGGTGACTAGCGGGGTGCCACAGAGATCAGTCCTGGGCCCAGTCCTGTTTAATGTCTTCATAAACGACATTGTGGAGGGGAAAGCGTGCCTCTTTGCATATTGCAATGGGCTGGGCACACCAGGAGGGGTGGAAAAATGAGGAGGGACATTGGTAAACTGGAGGAATGGTCCAGAGTGTGGCAGCTGAGATTTAATAGGAACAAGTGCAAAATCATGCATTTGGGGTACAAGAACCCAGGGGAGGATTATATGATGGAGGGAGAAAGTGATGGTCACCAAACAGGAAAAGGATTTCAGGGTAATCATATCTGATGACCTAAAGGTGGGCAAATAAACAATCAAACAAACAAACAAACAAAGGCTGGTAAATAATCTGGAAAGTGTATGGGGTGGGACAGAAAATAACTTGGTGGGTGGAAAACTGTTTGAAGGACAGAAGCCAGAGACTTATCATTAATGGGGTATACTCCAAGGAGATGGGATGATGAGTGGGGTGCCCCAGGGGTCAGTACTGGGACCCCTACTTTTTATGTTGGCGCACTTGCGCAGGAAATATATTGCAGTAGTGCAGCTTTGGAGGCATGGTCACTGTTGGGCAAATGCAGGACATGAACCAGTAGGTGCGTCCCTCATTCCCCAATCAGCCTGCATGCCGGCACCACACAATGCACACATAATGTGGTGAGCTCATCTAAGAAAAGGTCTGCTGCAATCTGAACAAAGCTCGTCAGATGCAGCGGACCTTCCCTTGACGTGCTCACTGACATTATGAACATGGTGGCACACTGGCCAGCAAACTGCCGACTTTAGGGTGCCCAATCCCCTTGTCAGTTTACCTCCCCCTTAGCATGTAGCTGACGGGAAGCCCACTCCCATCGGCATAAAGCACTCTATTTGTTATATGCCGGGGTGCCAAATCCCTCAGCTCTTACCTCCCACTTTCTTGTGTGCCGACGGGAGCTAATCCCGTCGGCATAAAGAATCCCATTGTTAAATGCTGGGGATGCCCAATCCCTCTGCTCTGCCCCCACTTTCTTTGTGTGACAAGGGGTGCCCAATCCCGTCGGCATAAATTCCTGCCCTCCCTTGTGTTGTGTGCTGATGAAGTCCCCAATCCCCCATCAGCTACAGAACCCCCCCCAAACAGTTAGGTGGCATGCTGGGAGCCCACCCCAGTGTGCCAAATCCCCTAAAAAAAAAAATGTCCAGCGATGTTTAATTTTTTTTACCTGTAAAACAAAACTATCCCTCGTAGTCTCCCTGCCCCCACCTGCACCCACCCTCTGCACACCCTGCCTCCCCACATGCCCCCTCACCCCATACTTACCTCCGGAGTCTGGCGCAATGATCTTCGGTGGACAAGGAATACGTCTGCACTCTTCAAAGCCAACAGCCAACTGAAGAAATGCCTGTAAGCTGTATAATGGAATATTTATTTATTTATTTATTAAATTGTGCTGACCGGTTAGCCCACTGGGCCCCGGAGGTCCCTTTTTCAGGGGCGACCCGGGATTTACATAACATAGGATACATCACAATACGGTAAATGTAGAAAATACAGTTATGATACAAGTTATACAGAATTGTACAGTCAACTGGTTACATATGTTGAGATCATCATTACAGCAGTGCATTTGTATTGATACTAATGAAGAGGGGGGGTATGAGCTATAAAATGAGGAGACAGGTTGCGCACAGTAGGTAGTAATGGACTGTGAGGTTTAGGTGTCCGTGTGGTGGACCCGTATCTCTAGCAGCTGCATTTAGAGGTAGCCATCATATGAGCCTTAAGCGTTGTGTGGAAACTTTTGATGGAGGGAGCTTCCTGCACTCTGGGAGGGAGGGAAACATAGAATTTGACAGCAGATAAGGACCGCTTGGCCCACCCAGTCTGCCCATTTTCCTACCTACTGGATAAGCTGCAGATCCTAGTTAACCAGCAGCCTACTTCTTTCTAAACCCACCCCCCAGAATTGCCTTATGACTATCCCATGCATGCTTGAATTCCACCACTGATTTTGACTCCATAACCTCCTCCGGAAGGCCATTCCATGCATCGGGAGTTCCATAGGGTGGGTGCGGTGTGGGCAAATGACTTACCCCCCCACCTTGGTTCTGACCCTTGAGACAGCTAGGAGCATGTGATCCATTGTGCGGAGGAGTCAAGGGTTATTCTCTAGAGTAATAGGTCCCGAGAGGCTGGGGGAGGTTGGGCTGATTAATTTAAAGGTTTGGCAAAGCAAGGGGTACTGGAGACAGGCTTCCCAGGAAGGCCAATTTAGTTGGGATAGAGTGTCACAGTGATGGTTCCTGGGGTTTGACTGGGCGGCGAACCAAGCCACCTTATTGTATAGAACTTGGAGTCTATTCATCTCAAGTCTAGCTACTCCCTGGACCACTGGGGCCGCATAGGTAATTGTCGGGAGGAGGATGCTGGTGGCTATGGAGACCCTAGCTTCCGGTATCAGCTGGTCTTTCAATAGGTAGAGGGTGTCTAGTTTCGCATGTACATTTTTAGTTGCTTGATCCATGTGGTCCTTGAGGGTGAAGCCCTGGTCCAGGGTGAGGCCAAGGTATTTTAGTGATGCCACAACCTCTAGCCTACTGCCCGACACAGAAGTCAGTTGCAGGTGTTGGCTTCTGTCACGTCCAAGGGATCTTGGGCCAAACAGCATGGTCTTGGTCTTGTTTGTGTTAAAGACCATTCTGTTATGGACAAGCCATTGTTTGAGGGAACTCAGGTCTCCTTGTAGCCAGGAGCTGAGGTCTCCTAGATTAGTGGAGGGTCGATAAAAGACAGCATCATCTGCATACTGGACCACAGAACTCCCACCGCAGTGGTTGCTGAGTTCGTTGGTGAAGAGGGAGAAGAGTAAATAGGGTTTTTTCAATTTTGATGCATATCTCAGGCATTTTGGGGAATTTTGGCACCAAATTTTCAACATGGGGTTTTCCGGACCTCTCCTCATGAATTCTGTCACTGTCATGGCGTTATTCGGTCCTGAAAGGTGATTTCGCAGTCACTGCTCAGAATCACCTTTTGGGACTGAGTAACGAAATGACGTGCCTCTG
Source organism: Neoceratodus forsteri (assembly GCA_016271365.2). Classification (NCBI taxonomy): domain Eukaryota; kingdom Metazoa; phylum Chordata; order Ceratodontiformes; family Ceratodontidae; genus Neoceratodus; species Neoceratodus forsteri. The sequence goes on along the minus strand of CM057456.1, from coordinate 1,220,261,598 downwards.
TTCATGAGGGGACTCTCAAAAAGCCTATGTTGCAAATTTGGTGGGAAAAATCCAAAAAATTACTGTTTTGCGAGCGTGCGTTGCGCAGTTGCTACGCACACTCATAAGTTAGCAAATTCACAATATTTTCACACCAGATTCTCAACATTGGCATTTTACCACACCTTCTTGTGAACCATAAAGCTGTCATTTTTCATATCCTGGCCGAAATGTGTTTTTGCACTTCCAGCGCAGAATAGTGCAGTCGCTGTGAGAAATCAGTGTTTGGGACACATTACAAAAATGACATTGACAATTTTCATGAGCAGAGGTCCTAAAATGCCTGTGTTGAAAATTTGGTGACAATACTCCATAAAATGACTGTATTACGAGCGTGCATTGCACAGTTTGCATACACGCTCATAAGTTCGCGAACTTATAATATTTTCACTCCAGATTTTCAACAGTGCCATTGTTCTGCACCTCCTAATGAACAGCACAGCTGTCATTTTTCATATCCTGACCAAAATCTGTTTTTGCAGTTCCAGCGCAGAATAGCGTGGTCGCTGTGGAAAGTCTGTGTTCAAGACACATTATTAAAATGACAGTGACACTGTTCATTAGCAGATGTCCTAAAATGCCTATGTTGAAAATTTGGGGATGAAAGTCAATAAAATGAGTGTTTTACGAGCGTGCATTGTGCAGTTTGCCGCACGCTCATGACTTTGTGAATTTGTAATAGTTTCACTCCAGCTGTTCATCTCTGGCATTTTTCTACACCTCCTTATGAACAATACAGCTGGCTGAAATGTGTTTTCACACATCCGGCGCAGAATTGCACGGTCACTGTGTGAAATCAGTTTTCGGGACAGTTTGAGGAAATGACGGTGACACTGTTTATGAGCAGAGGTCTTAAAATGCCTATGTTGAAAATTTGGTGCCCAAAGTCCATAAAATGACTGTGTTGCAAGCGTGCATTGCACAGTTTCCATGCACCCTTGTAACTTCATAAATCTGCAATATTTTCATGCCACATTTTCACCACTGGCATTTATGCACACCTCCTTGTCAACATTCCAGATGACATTTTTCACAGCCTGCCCAAAAACGCGTTTCGGCAGTTGTGGCGCACAATGGTGTGCTCGCTGTGGAAAATCACCATTTGGGACACATTAACAAAATCACAGTGCTATGCGTCTCTAGCTGTGCCACTGCCACTGGCACTGCCAATGCCAGCATGACAACATTTGGCATTGACAAATGTTTGTTAATATCTATATCAGTGATATAGCAGACAGGCTGGAGGGGAGAGTGTACTTATTTGCAAATGATACAAAGATCTGCATCAGGGTGGACACCCCGGGAGGTGGGGATGGAGGTCATGAGGAAGGACCTGAAGATTGTGGAAGGGTGGTTGGAAACTTGGCAGCTGAAATTCAATGCCAAAAAGTGTGCAGTGGTGCACATGGGGTGTAAAATCTTACAAGCAGCTTACACGGGGGGGGGTAATTAAGGTAACTGAGCAGGAGAGGGATCTGGGGATATATCAAGAAACCATACGGTGGGTAACTAATGCAGCAAAGCAGTGGGAAAGGCTAATAGAATGTTGGCATGCATTGGGAGGGGCATAACTTACAGCAGGAGGGAGGTACTGATGCCTCTTTATAAAACCATGGTGAGGCCTCACCAGGAGTATTGGGTCCATTTCTGGAGACCACATCTATGCAAGGACATAGATGGGACTGAGAGGGTTTAAAGAAGGGCAACCAACATGGTGCACAATATGCATGGGAAGACATATGAGGAGAGGTGGAGGGAATTGGATCTTTACCCACTGGAAACTAGAAGGGAGAGGGGGACATGATCAAAACATTTAAGTATGTGAAGGGGATCAATAATGTGAGGTAAGGGTGCTTATTTACAAGGAAAGTGGGGGCTAAAACTAGCGGGCATAGTCTATGATTAGAAGGAAGAAGATTTAGAGGCAACGTGAGGGGGTGTTACTTCACGGAGAGGGTGGTGGAGGCCTGAAATAAACTACCAGAGAAAGAGGTGGGGGCTGAAATGGTGGAGGGATTCAAGAGGGCATGGGACAGAACAAGGGGTTGGCAGGTGGGGGGCAGGGGGTCCTTTGACATAGAAGTAGAGTGGGGGGGATGGGACAGATTCGATGAGCCAGAGGGGTTCTTTTCTGCCATCATATTTCTATGATTCTACAAAAAATGTGTCAAGGTTGTGGGGATAGCCAGCGGGATTCTGGGGTGCATAGAGAGAGGTATCACCAGCAGAAGGTAGGAGGTAGTGATGCCACTGTACAGATCATTGGTGAGGCCTCATTTGGAATATGGTTTCCAGTTCTGGAGGCCACATCTCTATGAGGACTTGGACAGGGTAGAGGCAGTTCAAAGAAGGGCAACAAAGATGGTACCAGGCCTGCACCAAAAGTTATATGAGGAGAGACTGGGAGTCCACAATATGTATACCATTGAGGAGAAACAGGGGAGATATGATAGAAACCTAACAATATCTCAAAGGCATACATAGGGAACCAGAGGGTAGTATCTTTCAGAAAAGGAGATTTTCAGGAATGAGGGGGCATGACATGAGGCTGGAAGGGGGTAGACTAAGGGGTAGAAAGAGGAAGAATTTCTTCACAAAAAGGCTGGTAGATGAATGGAACAGACTACCGGCAGAGGTGGTGGAGGCAAACACAGTGGGGGAATTCAAGCATCTATGAGACAGGCATAAGGGAACCCTAGCAATAGGAATGAGGAGGTAAAGCCAGAGATCAAGTAGGGTCTGTGGCTTTTAAGGTAGGCAGGGAACATGGGCAGATTAGATGGGCCTAGCAGTCCTCATCTGCCATCAATTTATATGTTTCTAAACAAGTCTTTATTTCATTCTTTGCAATTTATCCCACCTCCTCTGAGATTCTGGTCCCCAAACCTTAGAAGGGATGTGGACAGAGTAGAAAGGGTGCAGAGGATGGTAATGAAGTTAGTGAGGGGAATGGAGAAAAAGAAGTATGAGTGGAGACTGCGGGAGATGAATATGATGAACCTGGAGAGTATACTAAAACTGAATAGTGTTGGGGGGGGCACTCTCAATGAGCACCACATCCTGTTTCTGCCTCCCAGACCATAGTATGAAACTTAGTGGTACTAGTGTGTTTTGTGAACACAGCCTGAGGCTCTTATTCATACACAGCTGTAATTAGAAGCAAGGCAGGACAGAATAAAAAGAAAACATGTGAAGCTGTGGTAGGTAGCTGGGTCAGTTTATTTCCAGTGTTGGAATTACACTTTAAGAGCTAGGGGGTTCCATAAGGATTTTATCTTTAAATTGAGCCCCCCCTTCCCATTATACAAGTAAGTCAATGGCAGTGACGCTTGAGCTACCATGGCTCACTTCAGAGCTGGGGGGGTCGAGCCCTCGCAAGTCCCCTTGTAATTTAAACACTGAAATTTGAGGCCCCCTCCAATATGCTCATTGTGCTAGAACAGAACTCAATAATATAGTAACATAGGGACTCAATCCACACAAGGGGCTGGGAGATGAACAACCCCCATGTATCTCAGCTGAAGAGCCTTGCTCCAATGCCCATCCATAACAAAAAGCATCAACAGCCCCTCCCCACTGCACCCCTTGAGTGCTGAGCTCCATCTGGAGCAAATAATTGAAAGGGGTCAAAGCTGTGCAGAACACTGGGTATCCAAATGGAGGCCTGGGTTGGCACTGCAGTGGATCCCCCACTCCATACAGAGTAGGGGAGCATGAAATATGACAGTCCTTCAAGGACTGCCACAACTCCTTCAGAACACCAGTTGATTCACTGGTGTAACTGGCCAGTGAAAGAACAACTCTTTGTTCTCCTGTTCTGTACAGTGGACTGGGAAAAGTGGAGAGGAGGCTAATTGGGCCCCAAGGAGAGTCCTGTGGCTGTGTGGAGGGAGTGCATAGGCACTACAGCAGCCTCTCAGGCTGTGATCCATTTTCTCCTTCAGCAGGCCTTCCACAAAGCGGAATATGTATCTGGGATCAGGCGCATGCATACCCCCTAAGGAGAAGTTATGGACAGGAGGGAGTAAGAAGCTGATAGGCAGGAGGGAGTAAGGAGAAAATAAGGGCATGAGAGAGTAAGGAGAAGTTGTGGGCAGGAGGGAGTAATGAGATGGTTATTGGCAGGAAGGGATCTGGAGAAGGTATAGGAAGAAGACAGTAAGAAGAAGTTATGGGCAGGAGAGTGTAAGGAAAAGTTATGAGTAGGAGAGAGTAAGGAGCGGTTTTGTGCCGAAGGGACTAAGAAGTTTATGGCAGGAGGGAGTAAGGAGAAGTTATGAGCAGGAGGAAGTAAGGAGAAGTTATGGACAGGAGAATGCTAAGAAAAATTATAGGAAGAAGGGAGTAAGGAGAAGTCATAGGCAGAGGGACAAAGAAGTTGATGGGCAGGCAGGAGTAAGGAGAATGGGAAGATTGTAGCCTGAGGTTCTATGAAGGAGAATAGCTCCTCCCCCATCTCCTACATAAATCCTCAGGCTATGCCTGCTATGCTTAGAGTGAGTAGCACTTGCTTTTCATGTTGCTGCTGGTCCGCTGCTACACTTTCTTCCCTTTGCTATGGTTTCCTGTGCCCTTTTTCGTCTCGCTGCTTGTTCTCACCCTCCTGCCTTGCCTTGGTCCCTTTTTTGCTCTTCATCCCACCCCCCCTTTGTGCTCCCCTTGTGTCTGTTCATTTATTTTCCTTTCCCTGTACCTTTCCTTTGTTTCTTGGGGTCTCTCTCTGCAGCCGCTCACTCCTGCTATGCTGCCTCTGTTATTCCTGCAGCCTCTGCTGCTCTCTCATCCTCATCCCTGTTGTCACTTGCTCCTTTCTCAGCTGCTCTCTATTTCATGCTGCCTCTGCTGTGTGTCTTTCTTTCTGAGCAGCTGCTCAAACCATACTGCACAGTCTGCCGTTTCTAGTCAGCCATTCACTCCTAACTGCCTGCAGTCTGCTGGGTTCTTCTCTTCATTAGGTGCCTTCCTGGATTGCTCCGGCACTACTCTGGATGATTTTCTGGCCACCTACACTTTCTTCAGGACTGCCTCCTTGCAGCGCTCCTGCTCCTTATTTGCTGGACAATACTCCATTACTTAGCAGTGCTTTAGGTGTGACATCACCTTCTCTGCCTGCTCCCCCTTGCCTACCCTACCATACAGTAGGCTTCTGGGATCCTCTTTCACCTACAGCCCTCTCCCGGCAGCTCCACAGCATTCCCTTTATTTATTTTACACTTCAGTTGGTGGGCTTTACTTTGTCCTTATCTGTACCTAAGATGTCTACCCTTTCACTACTTATGGGCAGGACTTGGACATCAGCTACCACACACACCAGGATCAGTTTTTCATGTTTTTAATCATTGTGTCCCAGTCTCTGCTCACTACTAACTGCTACCTTTACAAAGATATATTGTTCAGTGACCAGTAGGCTTCCTCTGTGGCTTACATGTTTACCCTATTAACCTGCATCACCTCACAAGGCGGCATGGAGGTTCTCATGTTTACTCTACAAACCTGCCTCACCCCACAATGGGCATGGAGGTTTATATCCACCTCGCCTGCTAATGGCAGGCCTCCACTTGATTTACTCCTACTCACCCTCAACAGGCTTATATGCTTACCATACGCAACATGCCTTACCCTGCACGGGGGCACGGAGGTTTTAATGTTTACTCTACTAAACTGCCTCACCTAACATGAAGGACATGGAGGTTCTAATGTTTACTCTATAAACCTACTCGCCCCACAGAGGGCATGGAGGTTTCTATCCACCTCACCTCAAATCACCTGCTTCTTGCCCAATTCAGCTCATCGGTTCATACTGCTTACTGGCTCATTGGGCTTATATTGCCTATTTTGCACTTACTTGCTTCAGCAACTTGGGACCTGGAGGTTTCATATTGCTTTGCCCTCTTACCGCTTAGCAGCCTGCACCCAGCTTACTCGTTTCACTACAAAGGGCCTAATGCTTTACAGTAACTTGCAGATTGGAGCACATGGCCCATCCTGCTAAGACTGATTATTTTTGTTCAACTGTGGATCAAATTTGCCTTGTCTCAAACTTCTCACCCTGTATATCAATGATTATTGAACTGGGAATGTGCTAACAGGATATGCTACCATCTTCTTGCCAGACTCTCAACATCAGTATCCCAATCAAGGATTTCCTGATTGCCATTGAATTCAAGATCTTCAATCAACTGGGTTTTGGGTTAGCTGACAACTTAATATTTCTTAATTTAGGATTACTCTCCTTTAGTATGCCGAGAAGGACGGGCAGGTTAGTAGCCATGGGTCCTCAGAGGTTTCCCCCACAGAGGGTTTTTCCTCTCCTGCGTGCTACTGGCCACATTCTCCAGAGTAGGAGGAGGTAGTCGTACCAGTATTTGCATTTCTCTTTGGGGTCTTCAATCCTACTCAACTGAGTATTGCCAAAAGTGGGATACAGAGAAAGACCAACACATCAAGTCCTAACAAGTTGCTATATCATCTGTTCAAATGTCTAAGCACCAATCATATCAATCCAGTTCTTATGTACTACAACCAGTGACTTATGTTCATATCCATGCTGATGTATCTAAGCACTAAAAATATCATCTAACTCAAACATACTGCAGGGAGTGCCCTACCTACTGGTCTAACACAAATGCATCCGACATGACCTATATCATTCTACTCTACTGTATGTAGCACAAGCACTGAGCTATGAACATAGAATTGGAAGGCTGTAGCCTGAGGTTCTATGGAGAATAATAGCTCTTCCCCATCTTCTACATACATCCTCAGGCTATACCCACTCTGCTTAGAGCGAGTCACACTCACCCTTCATCCTCCCCTGTCCCCCTTCCTCCTTCTCCAGCACTCTTATCCCAGCTGGTGGGGGTCTTCAATCCTACTCAACTGAGCATTGCCAAAGGTGGGATACAGAGAAAGGCCAACACATCAAGTCCTAACAAGTTGCTATATCATCTGTTCAAGTTTCTAAGCACCAATCATATCCAATCCAGTTCTTATGTACTGCAACCAGTGACTTATGTTCATATCCATGCTGACATATCTAAGCACTAACCATATCGTCCAACTCATACATACTGCAGGCACTGCCCTACCTACAGGCCTAGCACCAATGCATCCGAGCATGACCTAAATCAGTTAGCTCTACTGTACATAGCACAAGCACTGAGCTATGAACTACATATAGAACTAATGAAAATGAGGTAGTAAGGAGAAGTTAAGAGCAGGAGGGCATAAGGAGAAGTTATGGGCAAGAGGGCAAAATGAGAAGTTATGGGCAGGAGAGAGTAAGCAGAAGTTCTGGGCAGGAGGGCAAAAGAAAAAGTTTTGGTCATGAGGGCACAAGGAGAAGTTATGAGCAAGAGGGTGTAAGGAAAAATTATGGCAGGAGAGATATGTACGGAGATGTTTATGGGCAGCAGAGAGTAAGGAGAAGTTATGGCAGGAGAGATATGTAAAACATTTATGGGCAGTATACAGTAAGGAGAAAATATGGTCTGAAGGGTGTAAGGAGAAATTATGGGCAGGAGAAATTTGAAAGGAGAAATTATGGGCAGGAGAGCATAAGGAGAAGCTTTGAGCTGCAGGGTATAAGGAGAAGTTATGGGCAGGAGAGTGAAAGGAGAAGTTATGGGCTGGAGGGCATAAGAAGACTTGATGGGCAAGAGAGACATGTAAGGAGAAGTTATGGGCAGGAAGGAGTAAGGAGACATTTCTGGCAGGAGAGGATTTATTTATTTATTTGTTTGTTTTTGATAATCGGGTGGGTACACTAGACATAGAAATGCCTATTTTCAGTCACAACCTGGGAGGGAACAAGTCAGACTGTAAACAAAATAAAACAGGACAGACTGAACACATCTACAGTGGTCATAACAGTGCGATAATAGTACAAATCAAGTAGAAAGGAAATACAATATTATACAAAAGAATGCACAAATTTACACATATTTACATTTGAGTACTGTCAAATCATGCCAGAAACAGCATTGTGCAGAATATGTATGTGAATACAATAAAATACAGAGGAGTACACAACATTTACACATGCTTCCAATTGATTAATGACAAGTACAGGCAGAAATGTCATTAAGCAGATGAGATGATTGCATTCTATGTACCCAAGTTATGGAGAGCGGAGTGGTAGAAATCATTCAGAACAGTTAGCACAGCACTAAGTGTGGATATGTAAGAAGAAGTTATGGGCAGGAGGGAGCAAGGAGAAGTTATGGGAAGATGGAGTAGGAAAATGTTTCAGGCAGGAGGGAGTAAGGAGGAGTTATGGGCAGGAGGGGGTAAGGAGAGGTTTATAGTCAGGAGGGAGTAAGGAGAAGTTATGGGCAGGAGAGCATAAGAAGAAGTAATGGGCGAGAGGGCATAAGAAGCAATTATGGGCAGAAGGGAGAAAAGAGAAGTTGTGGGGGAGAGAGATGTAGGGAGAAGTTATGGGCAGGAGGTAGCATGGAAAAGTTATGGGAAGAGGGAGTAAGAAGTAGTTATAGGTAGGAAGGCACAAGGAGAAGTTATGGTTAGGAGGGAGAAAGGAGAAGTTTATGGGCAGGAGGGATTAAGAAGATGTTACGAGCAGGAGGGTATAAGGAGAAGTTATGGGCTAGAGATCGTAAGGGGAAGATACCATAAGGAGGGAATAAGAAGATGTTTATGGACAGGAGGGAGTAAGGAGAGGTTATCAGCAAAGTCTGTGATTGTCAAAGTTACTGATGCACTTGCCTAGGCAAATTTCCAAGCCTAAGGGAAAACTCCGCAGACTACTCCAAGTGGGCAAATTTGGCAACTTCACAAGTGAATTAAAACTTTGACCCATCTTTTGAAAAGAGGTGTTTATGGCCATGAGAGAATAAGGAGAAGTTTATTGCCTGGAGAGTGTAGGTAGAAGCTATTGCACGTGGGCATAAGGAGAAGTTATGGGCAAGAGGGCATAATGAGAAGTTATGGCAGGAGAGATATGTAAGGAGAAGTTATGGGCAGAAGAGAGTAAATAGAAGTTGTGGGTTGGAGGGTGTATGGGAAGTTAGGGGCAGGAGAGATATGTAGCAAGAAGTTATAGGCAGGTGGACATAAGGAAAAGTTATGGGCAGGAGGGCATAAGGAGAAGGTATGGGCAGGAGGGCATAAGGAGAAGATAAGGCAGGAGAGATATGTAAGGAGAAGTTATGGGCAGGAGAGAGAGTAAATAGAAGTTGTGGGTTGGAAGGTGTATGGGAAGTTAGGGGCAGTAGAGATATGTAGAAGAAAGTTATAGGCAGGCGGACTTAAGAAGAAGTTACAGGCTGGAGGACTTAAGGAGAAGGTATGGGCGGAAGGGCATAAGGAGAAGTTATAGGCAGGAGAAATATGTAAGAAGAAGTTATGGGCAGCAGGGAGTAAGGAGACTTTTATGGGCTGGAGAGGTATGTAAGGAGAAGATAGAGTATGTGCAGGAGGGAGTAAGGAGAAGTTATGGGCAGGATGGTGTAAGGAGAAGTTATGGCAGGAGAGAGTAATGAGAAGTTATGGTCTGGAAGGTAGAAGGAGAAGTTATGGGCAGGAGAGATATGAAAGGAGAAGATTTGTGCAGGAAGGACAAAGGAGAAGATTATGGGAAGGAGAGATATGTAAGAAGAAGTTATGGGCTGGAAGGAGTAATGAGAAGTTATGGTAGGAGGAAAAAGGCAAAGTTATGAGCAGGAGGACATAAGGAGAAGTTATTGGAAGGAGGAAGTAAGAAGAAATATACAGTAGTAGTAGTACCGAATTAGTCAAAGGATTTTTAAGGATTTTTAAAAATCCCTATTCAAAATTGTGAAACCTTTAGTTAGGGATTTTGTTTTGTTTGTTAGTGTGTTCAGTGTTACGCAGAGAGGGTTGTCTTATCTGATAGTGTAGTTGAAAATCTACCAGATGGCACTTAAGTACTGTAATAGGAACTGGCCTCTTTCTGTAGGTATAACAAAAAGAATTTTAGAGGATTTTTCCCCCTAAATTTTGTGAACGATAAATAGGGAATCTCACAAAATTGCATGACAAATTCAGCACTACTAGTTTATGAGCAGGAGGGTGTAAGGAGAAGTTTTGGGCAGGATGGTATAACGAGAAGTTATGGGCAAGAAGGTGTAAGGAGACGTTATAGGCAGGAGAAAGTAAGAAGAAGTTATGGCAGAAGAGATATGTAAGGAGAAGTTATGGACAGGAGAGAGCAAGGAGAAGATTATGGGCAGGAGTGAGTATGGGGAAGATATGGGCAGCAGGGCATAAGGAGAAGTTATAGTCAAGCGGGCTTAAGGAGAAGTTATGGGCAAGAGAGCATATGGAGAAGTTATGGCAGAAGAGATATGTAAAAAAAAGTTTTGGACAGGAGGGAGTAAGGAGAAGTTATGGGCTGGAGAGAGTAAGGAGAGGTTATGGGCTGGAGGGTGTAAGGATAAGTTATGGTAGGAGGGAAAAGACAAAGTTATGGGCCGGAGGGCATAAGGAAAAGTTGTGGGCAGGAGGGAGTAAGAAGAAATTTATGGGCAGGAGTGTGTAAGTAGATGTTTTGGGCAGGAAGGTATAATGAGAAGTTATGGCAAGAGGGTGTAAAGAGTAGTTATAAGCAGGAGAAAACAAGGAGAAGTTAATGCAGAAGAGATATGTAAGGTGAAGTTATGTTCAGAAGAGAGCAAGGCGAGGATTATGGGCAGGAGGGAGTATGGGGAAGATATAGGAAAGAGGGCATACGGAGAAGTTATGGCAGGAGAGACATATCAGGAAAAGTTATGGGCAGGAGGGAGTAAGAAGAAGTTATTGGCAAGAAGGCATAAGGAGCAGTTATGGCCAGGGAGATATGTATAGAGAAGCTATGGCCTTGGGGGATTAAGGAGAAATTATGGGCATGAGGGCATAAGGAGATGTTTTGGGCAAGAGGGCAGAAGGAAAAATTATGGCTTGAAAGATATTTAAGAAGAATTTATGGGCAGGAGACAGTAACAAGATGTTATGGGCTGGATGGCATAAGGAGGAGTTATGGGCAGGACAGATATGTGAAAAGAAGTTTTGGGCAGGAAAAAGTAGGTAGACATTTATGGGCAGGAGAGATATGTAAGACATGTAAGAGGAAGTTATGGGCAGGAGAGAGTAAGGAGAAGCTATGGGAGGAGGGATTCAGGAAAATTTATGGACAGGAGGGCATAAGGAGAAGTTATGGGCAGGAGGGCATAAGAAGAAGTTTTGGGCAAGAAGGCGTAAGGAGAAATTAGTTGCAGTAAGGAGAAGTTTATAGGCAAGAGGGAATAAGGAAATGTTTCCAATGAAGATCCACATTTGGCAAAGTTACCCGTGAAGTTGCCTATGGGAAAACTTCACGGATTGCTCCATGGAAGTAAATTTGGCAACTTCGCCAGAACTTCACTAGTGAATCAAAACTTCACCCCTTCTCTAGTAAGGATAAGTTTATGGACAAGAGGAAATAAGGAGAAGTTTTTGAGCAGAAGAGAGTAAGTAGAAGTTAAAGGCAGGAGGGTGTAAGGAGACATTATGGGTGGGAGAGTGTAAGGAGAAGTTATGGCTGGAGAGATATGTAAGGAGAAGTTATGAGCAGGAGGCAGTAAGGTGAAGTTATGGGCAGGAGAGATATATAAGTAGAAGTTATGGGCAGGAGGGTGTATGGAGGAGTTGTGGACAAGAGGATGTAATGAGAAGTTATGGAAGTACAGGTATGTAAAGAGAAGTTATGAGCTGGGCAGAGTAAGGAGAATTTATGGGCTGGAGGTTGTAAGGAGAAGTTATTGGCAGGAGAGATATGCATGGAGAAGTTATGGACAGGAGGGTGTAAGGAGAAGTTTATGGCATGGATAGATATATAAGAAGACTTTTATGGATAGGAGATAGTAAGGAGAAGTTTATGGGCAGAAGGGAGTCAGGAGAATTTATGGGCAGGAGGGTGTCAGGAGAAGTTATGGGTTGGAGACAGTAAGCAGAAGTTATGGCAGGAGAGATATGTAAGGAGAAGTTATGGGCTTGAGAGAGTAAGGAGAAGTTTATGAGCAGAGATGAGTAAGAAGAAGCTATGGGAAGGAGCAAGTAAGGAGGTGTTTATGGGCAGGCGGGAGTAAGGAGAAGATATGGCTAGGAGGGCGTAAGGAGCAATTATGGGCAGAAAGACAGAAGGAGAAGTTATGAGCAGGAGGGAGTAAGAAGAAATTTATGGGCAGGAGAGCATAAGGAGATGTTTTGGGCAGGAAGGTATAATGAGAAGTTCTGGGCAAGCAACAGCTTAATCTGGTTCAAGATCAGTTGGTATTCATCTGTATCCCCTCCCCCGGGTCGTGCCTGTAAATAGGCAAGATTTGTCTAGTGCACTTGCACGGTCAACAAAAACTAAATAAATGAAATAAATAAAGAAGACAAAAGGAGACATTATAGGCAGGAGAAAGTAAGAAGAAGTTATGGCAGAAGAGATGTACGGAGATGTTATGGACAGGAAAGAGCAAGGAGAAGATTATGGGCAGGACGGAGTATGGGGAAGATATGGGCAGGAGGGCGTAAAGCGACGTTATGGGCAATAGGGCATACGGAGAAGTTATGGCAGGAGATATATGTAAGGAGAGGTTATGGGCAGGAGGGAGTAAGGAGACGTTATGGGCTAGAGGGCATAAGGAGAAGTTATGAACTGGGGGAGTAAGGAGAAGTTATGAGCAGGAGAATGCAAGGAGAAGTTGTGGGAAGGAGGGAGTAAGGAGAAGTCATAGGCAGAGGTACTAAGAAGTTGATGGGGAGGATGGAGTAAGGAGAACTAATGAGCATGAGGTAGTAAGGATAAGTTATGGGCAAGAAGGGAAAAGGAGAAGTTATGAACAGGAGAAAGTAAGCAGAAGTTATGGGCAGGAGGGCATAAGAAGAAGTTATGGGCAGGAGGGCACAAGAAGATGTTATCAGCAAGAGGGTGTAAGGAGAACTTATTGCAGGAGAGATGTAATGAGAAGTTTATGAGCAGGATAGAGTAAGGAGATCATATACTCTGGAAGTCATAAGGAGAAGCTATGGGAGGAGAAATATGAAAGGAGAAGTTATGGGCAGGAGTGCATAAGGAGAGGTTATGGGCTGGAGGGCATAAGGAGAAGTTACAGGCAGGAGGGTGTAAGGAGAAGTTATGGGCTGTAGGGCATAAGGAGAAGTGATGGGCAAGAGAGATATGTAAGGAGAAGTTAAGGGCAAGAGAGAGTAATGAGGCATTTATGGACAGGAGAGTATTTATTTATTTGTTTGTTTGTTTTTCATAACCGGGTGGGTGCACTAGATATAGAAATGCATATTTTCATTCATTACCCTTGAGGGAACAAGTCAGACTGTAAACAAAATAAAACAGGACAGACTGAACGCATCTACAGTGGTCAAAACCATGTGGTAATAGTACAAACCAGGTAGGAAGGAAATACAATATTATACAAAGGAATGCAGAAATTTACACATATTTACATTTGAGCACTGTCAAATAACACAAATAACAACAGAAACGTCATTGTGCACAATATGTAAGAGAATACAATAAAATACAGAGGCATGCACAACATTTATTCATGTTTAAAATTGAGTAATGACAAGTACAGGCAGAAATGTCATTAAGCAGATGAGTAGATTGCATTCTAGGTGCCCAGGTTATGGAGAGGGGAATGATAGAGATCATTCAGAACAGTTAGCAGAGCGATAAGTGTGGATATGTAAGAAGAAGTTATGGGCAGGAGGGAGTAAGGAGAAGTTATGGGAGGAGGGAATAAGGACAAGTTACAGGCAGGAGGATGTAAGGAGAAGTTATGGGTAGAAGGGCATAAGGAGAAGTTATGGGCAGGAGGGCATAAGAAGAAGTAATAGGGAAGAGGGCATAAGAAGAAATTATGGGCAGGAGGGAGAAGTTATGGCAGGAGAGATATCTAGGGAGAAGTTATGGGCAGGAGAGAGTATGGCAAAGTTATGGGCAGGAGGGTATAAGGAGAAGCAATGGTTAGGATGGAGAAAGGAGAAGTTTATGGGTAGGAGGGAGTAAGGAGACATTATGAGCAAGAGGGCATAAGGAAAGGTTATGGGCAAGAGGGCATAAGGGGAAGTTACAGGCAGGAGGGAAAAAGGAGATGTTTATGGACAGTAGGGAGTAAGGAGTGGTTACCGGCAAAGTTTGCGATTGGCAAAGTTACTTATGCAGTTGCCCAGGTGAATTTCAAAACCTATGGGAAAACTTTGCAGACTGCTCTATAGGGCCAAATTTGGCAACTTTGCCAGCAAATTAAAACTTTGACCCATCTCTAGTAAGGAGAAGTTTATGGGCATGAGAGAATATGGAAAAGTTTATGGGCTGGAGAGTGTAAGTGTAAGTTATGGCAGGAGGACATAAGAAGAAATTATGAGCAACTTAGGGTGTGAGGAGAAGTTATGGCATGAGCGATATGTAAGAAGAAGTTATGGGAAGGAGGGACTAAGGAGAAGTTTATGGGCTGGAGAGATGTGTAAGGAGAAGTTATGTGCAGGAGGGAGTAAGGAGGAGTTATGTGCTGGAGAGCATAAGGAGAAGTTATGAGCAAGAGGAGATGAGGAGAAGTTATGGGCAAGAGGGTGTAAGAAGTTATGGCAGGAGAGATATGTAAAGAGAAGTTATGGGCAGGAGAGAGTAATGAGAAGTTATTGGCTGGAGGGTAGAAGGAGAAGTTATGGGCAGGAGAGATACTTATGTAAGGAGAATATATGTGCAGGAGGGAGAAAGGAGAAGAGTATGGGAAGGAGAGACATGTAAGAAGAAGTTATGGTCAAGAAGGAGTAACAAGATGTTATGGGCTGGAGGGCATAATGAGAAGTTATGGGTAGGAGAGATATGTAAGGACAAAATATGGGCAGGAGGGAGAAATGAGAAGATTATGGGAAGGAGAGATATGCAAGAAGCAGTTATGGGCAGGAAGGAGTAATTAGATGTTTTGGTAGGAGGGAACAAGGCAAAGGTATGTGCGGGAGGGCATAAGGAAATGTTATGGGCAGGAGGGAGTAAGAAGAAATTTATGGGAAAGAGCTCATAAGGAGAAGATTTGGACAGGATGGTATAATGAGAAGTTATGGACAAGGAGGCGTAAGGTGGTGTTATAGACAAGGAAAAGTAAGAAGAAGTTATGGCAGAAGAGATATGTAAGTAGAAGTTATGGGTAGGAAGGCATATAGAGAAATGGGCAAGTGGGTGTAATGAGAAGTTATGGCAGGAGAGGTATTTAAGGAGAAGTTATGAGCAGGACAGAGTAAGGTGAAGTTATGGGCTGGAGGGCGTAAGGAGAAGTTACAGTATGGGCAGGAGAGATATGTAAGTAGAAGTTATAGGCAGGAGGGAGTAAGGAGAAGTTTATGGCTTGGAGAGATATGTAAGAAGAAGTTTATGCACAGAAAAGAGTAAGGAAAGTTTATGGGCAGGAGGGAGTCAGGAGAAGTTATGGGCAGGAGGGCATAAAGAGAAGTTATGGGCAAGAAGGCATAAGAAGAAGTTATGGTTTGGAGGCAGTAAGCAGAAGTTATGGCAGGAGACATATGCAAAGAGAAGTTATGGGCTGCATAGAGTAAGAAGATATGGGCAGGAGGTAGAAAGGAGAAGTTTATGAGCAGAGGTGAGTAAGGAGAAGTTATGGGAAGGAGTGAGTATGGAGAAGTTTATGGGCAGGAGGGAGTAAGGAGAAGATAAGGCTAGGAGGGCATAAGGAGCAGTTATGGGCAGGAGGGAGTAAGGAGAAGTTACCAGTGAAGTTTGGCAATTGGCAAAGTTACTGGTGAATTTACTGGCAAGGTTGCCTAGGCAAATTTCTAAGCCTTGAAAAAACTTTGCAGTTTGCTCTGTGGAGGCGAATTTGGCAACTTCGCCTGAACTTCACCAGCAAATTAAAGCTTCACCCCATCTCTAATGACAAATAATGAAATGAATATAAAGTAACATAAAAAGTAATATACATTACTTTTACTGTTACTATACAAAAGTAGTAAGTATTTATAATAACTGGTGACCCCAATATCAACCAGTTTTTGAGACCTTTAAAAAATCGTATCAACTCGCAAGTTGATACAGCAAAGTCATATCAACCCACGAGTTGATACAGCTTTTACTGTCTCGTGCCAGTTTGTGTGTGCCATGCTAGCCCATGAAAACACTCTGAGGCCGCATGAGATGGTTCTCATAACAGAACAGCCTCTTGGTTTAAAACTCTTCACAATTTCAGACCTCTGGTTCCTAAGCTACTTACCGACTCGAAAAGTAAACCGTTCACATGTTTTTTTTTTTTTACTTTAAACAACAGAGAAGCCATTGACCCTTCACCTTGTCATCATAACAACCTGCATGCCATGGAGCCCTTGCCGAGGTCAAATCAGCAATGCAGGAAGCACGTAATGTTATATACTCTGAGCTTTTTTTACTTAGCGCTAGTTATTATAAACAATAACACTTATGAAAGTGTATGATCTGCATTTTTTTAACACAGCCTCGGTGTGTGTGGCAATATATAAACCTCTTGAGCTTTGCTCTCGAGGTTTATATATTATCACACACCTTGGGTGTGAAAAAAGCTGCATATCACACACCTACATATGCATTATTCTCTATGTAATATATTACAAATATCTGATAGTAACTAGTAAATTGCAACGTATTACTTTTTAAAAATAAATTACCCAACACAGAGTATTGAGTTTTTGTGGTAACCGTGGAGACACTCCACTTGTGTCTATGCTTTGCTTTGCCACTTATGATGTCATCCAAGGTCATCACTTCTCATATGGATAATAATTTATCTAACACTGGCTTGTTGCCTATCCCCCTGTTAATATGATTCTATTGCAGAAGAGAATATGTATAGTCATCGGAATTGACAAATATTCTAGGTAATATAAATGAGCATGTAGAGGACAAACAGATGCCTCCAAATTGTCTGAATGTCAAAGAAATGATAAGCCCATACCAGAACTTAAGTCAATAGCTTATCAGTACACCACCCTGATGTGTTAGATATCCTCCCGACAGGCTTAAATTTCTGTGATGAGTGATTAAAAAGTAGCCATGCTTAAAGATGTAATTTACCAAACACTTTTGTTGATTTATAAATATAGAAACATAGATTTTGATGGCAGATAAGGACCGCTTGGACCACCCAGTCTGCCCATTTCCCTACCTAATGGATAAGCTGCAGATCCTAGTTAACCAGCAGCCTACTTCTTCCTACCCCACCCTAGAGATACCTTATGACTGTCCCATGCATGCTTGAATTCCACCACTGTTTTTGACTCCACAACCTTCCTCCGGAAGGCCGTTCCATGCATCCACAACCCTCTCTATGAAAAATACTTCCTTAAATTACCTCTGAGCCGCCACCCTTCTATCTTCAAATTGTGCCCCCTTGTTCTTGCACACCTCTTTTTTCGAAAGATGCTACCCTCTTGGACTTTGTTGATTCCCTTGAAGTACTTGAAAGTTTCTATCATGTCCCCCCTCTCCCTCCTTTCCTCGAGGCTATACATATTCAGCTCCTTAATATGATAAAAATAATTATGTTTTCCAAGAGCAGACTACAACTCATTTCTATGCACAATGCCCATAGATCAGAGTTAATGAATATTCTATTATTACTGTCTGTTACATTGGGTAGTTTATAGAATGCTTCCCTGGATGCTGAGCTGGTTTTAAGAGCTTTTGGGATTTTTTTGTAATATCAAGTTTGTTTTATCATCATTTTTTTACCAGGGTTTTTTTCTGATTTCATCCAGAGATTCCTAGTGCAGTATGTGTTTCTCTAGGGTAGTTAACAATGGCTTAAGATGTTGGCTGTTATCTGATATGCAAGGTGGTACTTTTTTGGAACTGATAGATTCAGTTCTCTTTTGTAAAATGATTACATTTATTTATTGAAAAGTTTCACCAGGCAAGATACACTGATCAACAAGTTGCTTGTCTCACGGTATGATCTGGGGGAGAGGGATTGGGATTTGTAAAACACAGAAAATTCTACAAGTACTTTAAACATAACACATATAAGACATAGTTACAAAATAATTAGATAACATCATATGTGGTAGTCTTAGAGGATGAGCAATTGTTATAGAGTGGAATACAAAATGCACCTATAACATATATGGATGATAATATACAGATGGGACAAAGATTGTCGCTTTAGTAGTAGCAGTTTGTTAAAAATTTAAGGGACAAATACTAGTTGGGAATTAGCACAACATAAAACACAACTGTCCTGGATGGAGACTGGCATCCAAGATCAGATTGCACAAACGTATCATGAGCAGCAAGATTAAGTGCTATAGAATATGAAAAGGGCTACGAGAAGTCTATGGTTAGGCCTGCGGATAATCAGACAAGGGGGGACAGAAGACAGGTGAAGGACTAGGAGGGGTGGGGAAAGGTTAGGGGCAGGTACAATTGACAGAGAGGAAATTATGTAGTGCTTTATTTAGTGAGCTGGGTGAGGAAGAAAAATGGATCTGAGTAGGGAGAGAGTTTCACAAACTTGGGAGATGGTAGGAGAAAGAGGACTGGCCACTTGCGATGTATCTCAGGAGCACTGACAGGGTTCTGTGGACATGGGATCAGAGGAAGTGAGATATAGAGGGTGTAGAGGAAAGGGAGGAGGTATGATGGGGGGGAAGGTACCAAGCCAGTAGTTAGAGATGAGATTAGCGCAGTGTTGCAGCTGCCTATTTGCTAGAGATGGGAAAGCTAAGGCACGGTAAAGGTGACAGTGATGGGTTAGGGAAGGTGCATCAAGGGCAAAGTGGCAAAAGGAGTTGGAAATGGTATTCTGTTTAGCTAAATAAGTGGTGGGAGCAGAGCAATAGATGACATCACAGTAGTCAATTATCGGGAGAATCATCTTTTGGACCAGTTCGCACCTTGCCTGGAGCGGGAGGCAGGAGCAGTTTCTATATAAGGCACAAAATTTGGGTAGAAGCTTTTTCATTATGGCATCTATATGGTCTGAGAAAGTGAGATGTTGATCCAGCCAGATGCCCGGATACCTGAAAGATGCTGTAGCCCCGATGGTAGTCCCATCAAGAGTGGTGAGGACAGGGAGGAATGGTAGCCTAGCTAGTCTCTGTCTGGTGCTGAACATCATGGTCACTGTTTTCTTAGCATTTAGGAAGAGGTGGTGAGATTGAAACCAAGCCTGGACATTATTGAAGTCCTGTTGGAGCTTCTAATGAAATTAATTCATCTTTATTGGTCCACAAAATTGTTGAAAATAAGTTATCAGTTTCTATGAAAACCTTATTTTATTCATATACAGATGTAAAATGTATAAAGTGTGACCTAACATAGGCATACAAGTAATTTTCATTACGCCATTCTGGCCCCATACTCGGAATGATACAGTGGATGTGACCATACATCTAGTTTTCTCTTCCTGATGTAATCAGTGGTTACTGATTTCTTTTGATCTAGATCCTCCATGTCTTTAGTGGTTTGGATGCCTGGTATTTAATATTGTTTTCTGGTTGGGTTCCATGGACACTAAAGGGACAATGAGGCTGATGAAGGAGATTCCCGGGCTAGGGATACTAGAAAAATGATTTAAAATACTGTTTTCTGGCCACTTAATTGGGAGTTATTTAAATGGGCAGGAAAAGCAGTTGTTATTTATCAGAAGCCCTTTCAGTTTACCCTTGTTCACTGTAACCAGAACAACTAATATAGGCCTGTATACTATATACTGTACATGGTGATCCCTGGAGATGCAAGACTGGTTGGCTGCTGTCAAGTGGAGCTTAATCAAAATAGGCAAGCAAAAATTTTATTTTATATACAGCAGGGACATGATAGAAACCTTTACAAATCTAGGGGTCTAAACAAGGTAGAATATCATGAGCTGTTCAGGTACAGTGATGAATCAGCAACTAGAAGGCACACATATAAACTGGTTGACAGGGTAGATTCAGGAAGAATGTGAGGAAGTACGTCTTCACTAAAAGAGTGGTGGATAGATGGAATGGTCTGCCAAGGGAGGAGGTGAATGCCACCTTGGTAATGATTTTAAGGGAGAAGGGACAGCAATAAGAGACTGGTGAAAACAAAGGCAGGGAAAGGGGTGGAGCTTGGGGGTGGGGACTGAATTAAGGTTGCTTGGAATATGAGTCACAGAATTGGATACCTCATAGTTCATGTTTTTTTTTTTTTTTGTTATCAGGATTTTTGGAAATGAAGGCCAGAAATCCTAATTCTCAAAAAAAAAGGGTGAGATTTGGAATCATAATCTAATTCCTATTCCATGACCAACTACCAATTAAAATACCCCCATCCAGTAAACACAGAACCCAAGGACCCCAACAAATAGTAAACCTAGAAAATCCACAACCACCCACCCTCGAGTACCCACTCACCTTCCTCCTACCCATAACTTACTTTCATGTCATCAGGGTCAGGTCAATTTATCATGTCATCAGGTGTAGGCCATGTTAGTGGTCATCATCAATGGGGTTCACAAAGTTGCAACCATGTGAGGGGAGTGAGCAGTGCAAAAGGTCAGTACTGGAGATACTGCCTGGGATCCAGACTCCAATCCTACTCGGTTACATCCAGATGTCTTTTTCCCTTTTCCCTTGTGACAAAATGTGACCACTGCAGTATCCCTTGCCTTTTGCCTACTTTGCTGACCAGAGGCACCCCAACTACCACTGCTATTTAGCAGCACTTCTACCAGTGACCACCATCTTCATCTGTCTAAGTTGGTGGTTCAATTTTTATCTAAAGATGTTTATTATTTAATCCACATACTGTACATCAAGTGCTTTAAATTTCAAATCTGCATTCCAACTGAACCGAGACTAGCTAAGGGAAGAGTGGACATCATGTGATGTGAGAGAGGTGAGGGAGGGGCCAATTGGCACACACACCCTGGGCCACCAATATGGTCAGATGCTGTAAGTAAATGTCTCATCAAGTGGTGGGTAGAGATGCAGTGAATTTAAAATCCGCCGGTGAAGTGAACGTGAAGTGGCCACTTTGCATTATCATAATGCTAAGCAAAGTGGCCATTGGAAAGTGCTCACTTCGCCTTGTCATTATGACTTTGCATTGTGATTCTGCCTTAATGCGAAGTAAGGCAGAATGACAACAATAGGGCAGCCCCCCACACATCACATGGCTTACAGTACTGTAAGTCACATACTTTAGCCAGGCAAGAAGGAAGTGAGTCATACAAGCAGATAGTTTCACTTTCTCCTTTGCAGAGGTAGAAGGAGGAAGCATTTTGTGTGGAGAGGAGAGGAGAGTTTGGAGTGCTATTCGTTTGTATCTGTGCAAATAGTAGAAAACCAAAAAACTTTTTTAAAAGCGAAATCTTTCTTTTTTTGTAGTGTTTTTTTCAATTATTTTGTGACCAATTTCTTTGTTTCGTGCGTGTGTGTGTGTGTGTGTGTGTCTGTGACTGTGTGTGTGACTGTGTGTGTGAGACTGTGAGTGTGTGTGAAGAATTTGCTCATCGGAGAGGGAAGGAGTGTGTTGTGGGGATCACGATGAACCAGGGAGAGTCTGTGGCCTGTGGCCATGGGTAGAGGGGAGTGCGCATGTGTGGGGGTCATCAGGTGTCGTTGGACAGCTCCTGACTGTTTGGTCTTGCCTCTCCCCCTCTGGAAGCAGCAGCACCACCAGTGCCACCGGCACATCCAGCAACTCCACCACCACCACTACCACCACCAGTAGCAGCTGCAGGGGCTCCAGCAGCACCACCTTCACAGCAGCAGGTGGAGCCCCAGGTGCATGAGAGTGCTGCCAGCAATACATCTGACCCACCTGTGCCTGGTCCCCCCCTGAAGCTCCCTAGTCTGGCAGTTTTTTAACTGTGTGGGGTGGATAGCACCATTGTGGTGTGTCAACTATGTGGTGTGCAGGTGAGCTATGCCCCCTGGGGATACATCTGGGGATGGGTGGCCAGTGCACACATATAATAAATCAACACAAGATAGAGTGGCAGGCTGCCACTGAAAGGGCCAGGCCTCCACCTACTGGCCCTTCTGTGGCAGTAGCAAAGAGTGCTGGGGGTGTTGTGCCTCACCACCGCAGCAGGTGGAGGGCCACTACAGCAGCTGCTCCACCACTACCCCCACCACTGCCACCAGCACCACCCTCACCACCAGTGCCACCACTACCTGGTTTTCTCCCCGCTCCAGTGGGCCCTGCCACAATGCCTGCAACACAGGCAGACATTGCACTGTTGCGGACTGCGCTTGAGGAAAGCAATCAGAGGGTGGGTGCTGTGCAGCAGCAGGTGGAGCAGATCAAGCAACACCAGTTTCAGATAGTTTTGATGCTCCATCTGCTACTGAAACATCTTGGGATCACCCATTAACTTATTTTTTCTGGACACCTCCCCCCCCCACTGCTGTAGTGTTTTGTGTTTTTTTTTTATGTTTAATAACAGACAGTCGTACATGCTCCTTATTGCCCTGTTGTTATAATCCAGTGCCTCGGTAATGTTTACTTTCTGTTGTGGAGTGGTTGTGGAAAAGCTGGTGTGAGCAGTGCAAGTATAATGTGCTAAATTGCATGTGTGCAGTCAGTGTTGTTTCGTGTGTGTGTGTGTGTGTGTGTGACATCAAACATTGTGCAGCTTCTTGCAAACATGTATTGCTGACTTGTAGTGTTTATGGTATAACAAATAGTGAGCAGAATAATGTATATTTTATTGTCACCATCATCATCAGTGGACTAAGTAATAGGATACTTTTTCAGAGGTGTCTGGCCAGAGTGCACCTTAGTCACATACTGCACACATGACTTTTAGGAGAGCATGTGTTTTTTGTGCTATGATCTCCTCTATGTCATGTGTGCACTGTGAGTGACTGAGGTGCACAGTGACCTGATACCTGTGAAAAAATATCATATCACTTACTCCGCTGGTGCTGATGGTACAAATAAAATATACGTCATATATTCTTTAACTTTATTCTTGAGATACTGCAACAAGTCACACCATATATATGTTTGCACAAACCTGGACAATGTATGGACACACAGGAAAGAACACTGATGGCACATATGCAGTTTAGCACAACATACTTGCACAGCTCAGTCATGCTTTTTGCGAAACACTTCAAATCATGAGGCCCGACACAAAGTAAACATTACTGGTGCTCCATAAATATTTCGCTTTTGAAATAGACATTAAAGAGATTCACCAAGTTACAACATTGCACCTGGTATAGGGGTGCCTTACCTCCAAGGGAATGTTTTTTGCTCCACATATCCTTACATAGTTCAAAACCTTTTTGGCAAAAAAGCCCATAATTTCATCAAATTGAGTCATGGAGGACTTCCCATTTGGAAGAGCTGCCAAAGTTCTGCCCCCCGCGCTCAGCAACTTTATGACGTGATGCCAGGGAGAGCGCAAGGGCGCACTTCATTATACTGAATGGCTGGCAGCTTTTTGAATGTTTCTTTGTGTTATAATGGTCAGTTTGTGGTGAAACGTGGGCACATTTTGACTAACAAGAGCCTTGTTGTAGAAACATGCCCATGTTTCACCACAAACTGACCATTATAACATAAAGAAACATTCGGAAAGCTGCCAGCCATTCAGTATAATGGAGTGCACCCCCATGTTCTCACTGGCATCATGTCATAATGTTGCTGAGCATGGGGGGCAGAACTTGAGCAGCTCTTCAGAATGGGAAGTCCTCCATGACCCGGTTTAGTGAAATTAGGGGTGTTTTTGCCAGAAAAGTATTGCACTACGTAAGGACATGTGGAGCAAGAAACATTCCCCTGGAGGTAAGGCACCCATATATTGGGTGCAATACCATAACTATATAACTTGATGAATCTCTTTAAAGCAGCAGTGCAACAATCTGTTTAAAATTTTGACCTATAATTTTTTATGCTATTTTACTTTGCCACTTTACTTACATCCTGACTTTTATGATACTATTCTTTCCAGTATTTGAGTCTGCTTTACTACTTTTTTCACGTTGAAATAATTAAAGCAGAACTTCTTTTAATATGGTGCAAACCAGGTCTTCGTCAGTATTTTCTGCTGCTTTTCTCCATCAGTTGTTATATATTACTCCTGCTGTAAAATTAACAATTATGCAGCAGGCATGACCTCACAGAACTATGTTTATTCAAAAACAGCTGCAAATAGTGATAAAAACCTGGTCAGAACAATATTACAAGGTGTGCTCCTTTTTTTTGAGACATGAGAAAAAGTAGTAAAGCAGACAAAAATTGTGAAAAGAAGGGTATCATACAAGCCAGGAGGTAACTAGTCGCTGGCAATGTAAAATAGCATAAAAAAGTATAGGTCAAAATTGTCACCACATTGTTGCAATGCTGCTTTAATTTATAATTTAAGTATGACATCATGTGCTCACAATCACAACACACAAAATGCATCTGTCTTGTGTTCAGAAAATTGACACATGCTAATGAAGTGAAATGGGATCGCTACACCACATGCAAAGTCCCCCAGAATTTATTGCATAATCAATCATGTGCAGTGGTCACACAGAGTCCCCAGAATTGTTCTGCATCCCCAAAATGCATCTGTCTTGTGTCCAGAAAATTGACAGGTGCTAATGAAGTGAAATGGGATCGTTACACCACATGCAAAGTCCCCCAGAATTTACTGTGCAGTCACTCATGTGCGCAGTGTTCATCCAGAGTACCCAGAATTTTTCTGCATCCCCAAAATGCATCTGTCTTGTGTCCAGAAAATTGACAAGTGCTAGTGAAGTGAAATGGGATTGTTACACCACATGCAAAGTCCCGTCAGAAATTATGACCATGAGAGAAGTGTTGCTGGTCCAAAGTGTGCTGTGATTCCTTCAAATGAGATGCGATCACCTCAACCGGATGGAAGGGTGACCTTTGTCTGTACACTAGTAGTAGCTTTGGTGAGTTGATATATATATACAGTATATATATATATATATACTGTATATATATATATATATATATACAGCATATATATTTGTATTTTTTAGGTGGAGGGTTGACATATATAGACATGTACTCATTGTATTGTTTCGTATCACAGGTCACAGATACTGTTGATGTGCAGATCCCAGTGCTTGATGAGAACTTTTTGCACTGAAATTGGAAATGGAATACTCTCAAGCCAATGAAGTTAAGTATTTTTTTTGGGGGGGCAGCATATTTGCAGGTAGGTCTCATTAATGGTTTCTTATCTGGTTACTTCTTCACAGATTTAATCTGCATCCTTCTTGAGTCTGGTTGGTAATGACGGTCATGGTCATTGATTGAAATGACTTCTGCGTGTTGCATGTCTGCCCCAGCCCGGGGAGGGGGGGATGCCTGATGTTAAAGAACTACTTTGGATAAGGCAACTATGTCACAACAAAGCATCTGGAAGTTTCCTAAAAAGAGAAATGAAGGACTTATTACAACTTGATTGCAGCAGTAACACATTAAGCCGTGGCTGTTCCACGGATGTCTGGATTATTAACACAGATAGTACACTGCCACACTGCAATCAACAGATCAATCACAACTTAATTTAGTACCAGACTGTGCAACAAATACACTGTGACAGTGTCCCTGGTTCTCAACTCAAGTTATATTTCAAAACCACATCTTGTCAAGTAACACAACCTGTGTCCAACTTTTTCAACACTGTCATGACTGCACAGCTGCAAGTTTGGAATACAGTGCATGATATGTTGCAGAAATAGTTTTTGTGACATACACATGTCACCTAGTTTATGAATCCTCAGTCAGATTTGTTGCACTCTTTTAAAAAAAAATGAACCGATGAAATAATATATATATATATATATATATATACTTACCAGTATGGATTTGAAATGGATATTCCACAGGTTCCTGTGTACGGTACCGCTGCTGTACCATTGATACTGACTTTCAGCGAAGGAGAGTAATTTTTTGTTAACCTGTAAAAAACAAAATAAGTTTACCATACGTGTTTGACCATTGCGACTCAGAAAAGCAACAGAAAACAAAACACACAGCTCAAGTTAAGTTGAATAGCAAAAAAAAAAATTAGTACACATACTCACTTTATAGTTTTAATATTAAGATGCCTTGTGCCTCTGGCTGATGGATGCAGTCTCCAGTTCAACTCCTTCTGCCTTGGCATGGTCAATGTAATGGGAAAACATTGTCAGAATGACACTGGTGGTGGGGGCTGGTGGTCATAGCTGCAGCACATGATGGCATGCCCCCTGACATCTTCCTGCATCTGGTGGTGGTGGCAGTGGCTAACAGCAGTCTTATGGTGGTGGTCCGGGGGGCACAGAAAATAATTCTAGGTAGTGGTCCAGGGGGGCACAGAAAGTCATTCCCTGTGGTGGCAGTGACTAACAGTGGTCTTATGATGGTGGTCCAGGGGACACAGAAAGTCATTCCCTGTGGTGGCAGTGGCTAACAGCAGTCATGATGGTGGCCTGGGGGTCACACAAAGTCATTCCCTGTGGTGGCAGTGGCTAACAGCAGTTTTATGGTGGTGGTCCAGGGGGGCACACAAAGTCATTCCCTGTGGTGGCAGTGGCTAACAGCAGTTTTATGGTGGTGATCCAGGGGGGCAGAGAAAGTTATTCCCTGTGGTGGCAGTGGCTAACATTGGTTATGGTGGTGGTCAGGGAGGCCACACAAAGTCATTCCCTGTGGTGGCAGTGGCTAACAGCAGTCATGGTGGTGGTCCCAGGGGGGCACAGAAAGTAATTCCCTATGGTAGCAGTGACTAACAGTGGTCTTATGGTGGTGGTCCAGGAGCGGCAGAGAAAGTCATTCCCTGTGATGGCAGTGGCTAACAGTGGTCATGGTGGTGGTCTAGGGGCACTCACAAAGTCATTCCCTGTGGTGACAGTGGCTAACAGCAGTCATGGTGGTGGTCTGGGGGGGCACACAAAGTCATTCCCTGTAGCAGAAGTGGATAACAGCTGTCTTATGGTGGTGGTCCGGGGGGGGCACACAAAGTCATTCTCTGTGGTGGCAGTGGCTAACAGCGGTCATGGTGGTGGTCCAGGGGGGTACAGAAAGTCATTCCCTGTGGTGGCAGTGGCTAAAAGTGGTCATGGTGGTGGTTCAGGGGGCACAAAAGGTCATTCCTTGTAGTGGCAGTGGCTGACAGTGGTCATGGTGATGGTCCGGGGGGCACACAAAGTCATTCCCTGTGATAACAGTGGCTAAAGCGGTCATGGTGGTGGTAGTCCGGGGAGCACACAAAGTCATTCCCTGTGGTGGCAGTGGCTAACAGTGGTCTTATGGTGGTGGTCCACGGTGGCACAGAAAGTCATTCCCTGTGGTTGCAGTGGTTAACAGTGGTCATGGTGGTGATCTGGGGGGGCACAGAAAGTCATTCCCTGTGGTGGCAGTGGCTAACAGCGGTCTTATGGTGGTGGTCCGGGGGACAGAGAAAGTAATTCCCTGTGGTGACAGTAGCTAACAGCACTCATGGTGGTGGTCTGGGGGGCACACAAAGTCATTCTCTGTGGTGGCAGTGGCTAACAGTGGTCTTATGGTGGTGGTACAGAGGCCAGGATATATTGTGCTCTCTGTTACAAATGTGATGTGACATATGGAATTTGAGTCACACTCTAAGTGGGACACTCATTGAACCACATGAAATAGAAAACATGTATCATACAGCAAATGTCACAGCCTTTTGACAACTTCTGTTAAAACCTGCCAACATTAACCTCATCATCATCCTATTAAGGAAAGCTGCCCTCAAAGTCATCTATGTCTGAAGTCTGAACACTGGGAAATTATTTCTCCATTGTGTCATCGTCTACGTCAGTGGTAGGCCATTTCATGCTACCACTGCCAGTGCCACCAGGAGGGCCCATTTCTACATCACCAAAACCATGACTAGGCCGGGGTATGAATACTGAGTTTGCAGTCTGTGCTGCTATGTGCCTCATTCATTCTAATGAATGTTTGCAAACTAACATTTGCAGGAGAGAGGTTTGTCTGAAGATCCCTAACTATTTCACCTGATGAGCTGAATACCATCTCGACACTTACACTGGAAGGTGGGCATGTCAGGTACTTCAGAGCCACTGCAGGCAGCTCTGGCCATTCACTGACCTTTCTGCTCCAGTATAACAGAGGATCATCAGTTATTGTCAGTTGCCTGTTTTCAAACAAATATGACTCAACCATTCTCTGTGCTACACTAAGTCCAGCAGTTGATGCATCATCCTGTTCTCCGGAATCGTTTATTTCACAAATCCCCACTTGGGACAAAGCCTCCCAAAGTGGGTTGATGCCAACCACTTTGGATGACAGACCATCTGGAACTGCAGCCCCTTCCCCTTACACGATATGCTTGATACTCCTCCAGGTGCACCTTCAACCTGATTATGCTGCTGAGGTTTGCTGACCTTGGCACATGACTTCTGTGCCCCATGAACCAAGCGCACCAGTTGCCCACTGACATTTTTTACCTGTTCATGCCCTCCCTTAAGTACCGAGACAATTCCATGTTTGTATCATGGGTCCTGCAGTGTTGCTATTGCAAAGTTGTCACTGTGCTGAATGCTCAAGATGTGACAATTCTGGTCGAATATTGTCAGCATGTGTTTCAGCAACATACTGTTAGCACTGTCTCCAGCAACATCAAGGCTATGCTGTACATTCACCAATGTCTGCCTCAGCACCCACAACAGTGGAATTGATTGGCTAATGGAGGCAGACTCGCCACTCACTGCCTGTGTGGCATGTTCTAAAGGCCGCAAAATTGTTATTACAGAGTCCATGAGGTGCCACTCTTCAGTCGTCATAGACATGGAGGCTTCGGAACTGTCACGGCTAGTGTGCATGAAAAGATATTCTTAGATGGCTTTGTATTGTTCATACAACCTCCCTGCCATGTATAAAGTGGAGTTCCACTGGGTGACAACTTCCAGCTTCAAGCGGTGGTGAGGAAGACTGTTTCGCATCTACAACTGCCAAAGTTGGTCACTGGCCTTTGCAGATTGTTTAAAAAAGTGAGAACAGATATGGTGTGCAACTGTCAGCATTTCCTTTACATCAGGGTGCTGCAGAAACTCCTGCATCACAATATTTAAACAGTGGGCCATGCATGGAACATGAAAGAAACTGCCATTCATGATGCATTTCACCACATTTGACCCATTGTCACTTGCTATGAACCCAGCTGTCAGGAACAGGGGGTTCAGCCACTTGTCAATTTCAGTCAGTACCATATCCAACATGTTTTCACCAGTGTGTGTGTGAACAGGTCACATTGCACATAGCAATCATTGCATGCTGTCGAATTCCTGGAAGATTGCTATCATGACACTCCACCTTACTGTACTGATTATTCACACTACCAACAACACAAACAACCCCCAGCACCTGTGCCCAGTGTACAGTTATACACAAATATGAACTCCCCACTGTTTTGCCACTTGTCCACATATCCATACTTAAATGGATGAATGGAGAGGAGGAATGTTGAAGGGCATGTCTTACTGAGTCGAACACAGTACACTACAACTCGGGACAGCACGGGTAGAAAAGTATGTCCTGGATGAGACTTTCCATTTTGGACAGGCATGTGCAGCAAACCACCGGAACCCAGAATTCTCCACAAAGGAGAAGGGCAAAAGATCAATTGCCAGCATTTCAGCTACAGCAGCATTAAGTTCACATAACACTGTATGATTGGGTGGGTACTTCAGCTTATGCGCAAAAACACTCTGTGAAGTGGGCTGACTTAAATGTTTTACATGGGGTGTGATGACAAATGGTTCTACTATATGAATGGCAGGGGGTGGAGTGTGGACGTTTGATGAAGACGGTTGCACAGGTGATGATGACAAACCCACAAATGCAGTTATTTTGCCACTTATACCAACCAGGGTTGATGTACCACTTGCACTAGACATACTGGATTCACCACCACCACCACCAAAACTGCTACACTCACCAGCACTGGACAACATTTCAAAATTATTATGCTCCTCCACCTCATCATGCCTGTAGTAATCCTCTGCTCTTATTTCATCACTACTGCACACATTTAATTTCCTACTTGATTTAACAGTCATGGAAGGGAATAACATGCTCGTTATGGTTGATGATGAGGGTGAACGCCCCCTGTGGTATTAGCTGCCATCTTGTGCTGGGTCCACAGTGCCAAGTGCCTGTTCTTAAGATGCGTATGCTGTCCTCCTCTGCCCAGATGGCTCCCCTTTTTACCTTGACTCACACACACATCACAAACCTGGCAGATTACAACTGACTCATCATTTGCATCTTGCACAAAAAAAATCCCAAACAAGGGATCGTGATGCTCTACTTTTAACATGTCCCTGATGCTGCTTATTGGACTCTGTTCTTTTGAGCCGTGAAGTGGGGGGTGTGCTACATAATTTTTTAGGCAGAACACCCTTGGACTGAAACTGACCACCACGACTACCTATCATTATTACTGGGTCATCATCATCACCATCAACTGAAACTGGTAAATCATGAGTTTTTACGGGGGGGGGAAGGGGAATCACTGCAAACAGACCCAGACACAGCCACCTTGAATTTCTTTTTCTCTGTTTCTCAACTGGGGTCAATTACATCATCATATTCATCAGCATCACCCACATCTACATCTTCTGTTTGGATGCTGGCATGTGGACTGCATGTTGCAACCACAGCAACATCATCATCATCAGATTCATCATCATCATCAACACCACCATCACCAGATATTTTTTTTACCACACCGTGAATCACTGCATGGAAAATGCATGACCTGAACCACGGAGAAAGAAATGTCACATTGTATGCTATCATTGACATGATTATAGGAATCCTCATGTTCAGTTACAGGGATGTTACTGGGAAGTATGACATTATCTACACTGCCACTCACTCACACTGCTTTACACTGCACTATATTTCTGGACATGGTACATTGGTCAGAAGTGGAACTTGAGGCAGCAATACTCATACCACCACCAGCAACTGCACTAACACCACCGGCTGGGACAACATCATCTCCTCTAACTATGAGTGAAGCTACTGATTGGGCTGTAAAAACCATTGAAGGAGAAATACCTTTCCTCACATCAGCAATGCACGTCTGCATCAGCGTACTACCACACCCACAGACAATCTTACCACTGGCAGCAGTGCCATGGTGAGAAAAAGCTTTGCTTGCACATCTCTTTGCTGGCATTTTGGGGGATCAACAACAATATTCGAAACAAATTTAGATTTTGGAACATTTACTCTGGGTGGGGGGATGCTGGATGTGAAGCCAAAAAACAACTGTGGCTTCAGCAACAGATACAGATGCAAATTCACAAGTTCAACAAGACCTTAACTAACCAGTTGTGCTGAAGTCACAAACAATCCAATCTGGAAAATAATTCCTTTTGCCAGTGTGTGGGGGGCACTGACTGCAGATTTTACAGCAGTGCAAGCAGCAAAACAAAAAAAAAGATACCACAATGACAGTACAAAATCACGTAGCTGCAGTGGATAGTAGGTTCACACTGCTGCACCTGCAATTATACTGTGGCACAATAAAAGGTGTATTATTTGATGTCACACACCGCACACACCCTCACATACACACAATCTGTCTACAAGTAATGCGTAGCAAATTGAAAACTTCAGTAATATACCACATATTGTAAATAACCTGAAATTATGAACTGCTGTACCAGATCCACACAACACACAATCAGCAAACAAATGTCAACAATTACTACAATATTACTGTGTTTACATTAACAGTCAGGCATATAACAAAAATATAACCAAAAAACAAAGAACTCCCTATTTCTCCAACTTAAATCTACCTACACCACAGAAACAGCCCTTCCCCAAAGCACACGTTCGCTGTCTTTTACTACACAGACTCAATGTTGTATATTAACATTCAAAATCCACACACAAACAATAAACGCTCAATGATATGAGCACAGGAGGGTTTCCCTACAATCGATGAACTAAAGTTTGAGGAACAAAAATTACTCAAAAAGATTTTTTTAACAGCTTTTAGATGGTTTGAATCACAGACAGCTCTCATAGCACACTGTCTGCTACAGCTTCCTACATACAATACTCTGAACTGAGGCTGTACAGAACAATATAGAGTCCATGTGACCTGAAGTCCCATGAATCACTGCAAAATTTGCCTTTGGAGCTTAAAAACAAGGCAAAGTGAGGTGAAGTACATTTTTTTCAGTGCACTTCACTTTTAAATTTGATGGAGTGGTGGTCTGGGAAGGTGGAGTAATGCAAAGCCATTGTTTTCAATGGACTTCGCATTACCCATTATAACGTGAATTACTCCGCTTCGTTTTGTGGAGTACTCCGCAAATTCGCCTTCACTCTGCAAATCAATTCACGGAGTGAATTGTGCCCACTTTGCCCACCACTAGTGGTGGGACATAGAGGTTGTGTATTGTCAGCCCCCCTCATACCTCTCTCACATCACATGACAGCAGCTCTTGCCTTGTTTACTTCTTTTTGTGTCAGCTGGAAGGGAATTAGAGCATAACATTGAAGAATGGGCCATGTTTGGATTAAACTGCTCCTTGACTGCATTGAACAACCAAGTCAGACACACAGAGTTGGACTGCAACAGTGGGATGCTAGAGAGCAGTGGTGGTTGGGCAGCAGTGGACAAAAGGCAGGCAGGCAATGGACACTGTAGACATGCTGCTTAGTGGCAGAAAGAAGAGGAAAGACATCCTTAGACTGAGTCTGCATGGATTCAGGATTGTAGCACCTCCAGCACTGAGCTGGTGCACTGCCCACTCACCTCACCCACCAGCTGCTGAGTTGATCCCTTTGATGGTGAATTGCCCACCACCACCACTATAACCTACACTTGATGATGCAACCAGTTTGACCAGCCATGACAGTACATTATAGTTGGAGGAAAGGGGAGATGAGTGCTTGGATGGGAGCTTTTTTCTATCTTTAATTGTGGGCCGGAGCCCTTTTTGTACTGTGCTTGCTGGGAAGGTGGTATTTTAATAGGTAGCCAGATGTGGAATTGGAAATTATGATATTAATGTCTTAACTACTGTAATATCAGATTGGAAGCAGACACAGAACTGGAAATTCTAATACTTCAATGGATGCCCAAGTGAATGGAATTGGCAGATTTAAAGTATAACAAACTGAATTGCCTCCTAGCATTCAGCCTAGGCACAGCCAATAGTAGGTAGGCAGGAAAATGAGCAGACCTGCTGAACTTTAAGTCTTTTTCTGCTAACATCTTTCTATTTTTCTATTATTAATAAGAACAATTACATTTTCATAATAAATAGAAGTAGTTCTGATCTCCAAAGAATTCTCTTATACTATACATATGGTAGTTACTCGAATGTAGAGATTATGTACAGTTACAAGGGGTACCAAGGTTAAGTTACTGATTCTAGCCGACCATATGGTGTGACAACAGGTTTTTATTGCTGATATGGTAGGGAAAAGGGCACAGAAAAGGAACCAGTACTTCATCTTTGGACTAGTTGCACTTGTGCAGTTGCATAGGTGATGCAGTCAGCCTCCAAGGTACTGTATTTTAGTAGCTTGCATCACTTTTGTACACTCCTTCTGGTTAAGGATTGGCAGGCACTAAATCTTGAGAAATAAGTCAGGGACCATCCTCCTACCTTTGAGGTTGGTGTGGGACACAGGTGTTTTCACACAGCATGGAGGGCTGAGTAAGGAATAATAATTGACAGGGTGTGCCTTATGCAAGGTCACTGCCAACCCCTGGTATATTGTGAGGCACGAAGTAGCTGGTTAAGTGCCCTCAACTACCTGGAATGCACATTGATCTAGTATAAGGCACACCCAGGAGTGTACTATCAATTTTAAAATATATACATATGTATGTATGTATATATATGGCAAAAAACTCTGTTTAATGCATCAGTTAGGGTTGTTCTACAGCAACAAAAGTGAAGAAATTTGGTGTTAAGGTTGCCACCCCTTGCAACCCACACCTATCCTGCCCCCACCAACAGGCATCAGGGTGTGCGTTGGGGTCATCAGCCCTAACTCTCACCCCATTCCATGTGTAAATAAGCTGAGGTGGTGCAGTATAGGAGAATGGGGCGAGAGTTAGGCCCAATGACCTCAATGCACACCCCGATGCCTGTTGGGGGGCAGGGGGTGTAAGGGGTGGCAACTCTAACACCGAATTTCCTCGCTTTTGTCACTGTGGAACAACCCTAACTGATGCATTAAATGGAGTTTTTGCCATGAATGTCCCTTCTTTTTGAGAATGTGCACTATAAATAGTGAATGGAATGCGGTGGTGGGAGTGTGGGGTCCGGTCCACCATGTGAATTTTTGTCACTTCGTGTGCAAAAACTTTATGACTGACTGAAATGAAAACTGGTAAATGAAGACATGTACCATTTCACAACACGTATATCAAATGTTATCTGAATCTGTTTAACAATTGCACAGCGTCATGCAGGAAAACTGTGCTGGAGTGCCGAAAAGAACATTTTTGCCACTTCGCTATACAAGAACCATATATCCAATGGATCCAAAAATTGTTAAAAGAAGACATGTACCATAGCACACCGTGTGTCCAGAATTGTGTGTACATCCAATCAATGGTTGCACAGCACCACGAGCAAAAAATGCAACATGCACAATTCAGCAACCATAAGTGCCAGCAACCCAAGAATTATCACAGTCAAAGATCTATTATAAATCTTTGTACATTCCAAATGCCGGGCAAATCAGATACTCAGTTCAGAAGTTATTGAAGCATAATGAACCCAATTTCATTCATCGGCGTGGCATAATTCAGCATCTGTTAATGTTTTACACACCAAACCACTGCAAGGCACCTCTGTACCACTAGAGCTACCTATGCTATAAATTTCAAGCCAGTAGCACCATGAAGAATGCTATGCTCAAAACATTAACTGTGTCATGCAGTAGCTCTGCAGCAAATTAGTTTTCCAACATGTGAATAGAGGATAGTGTATGGGAACAGTGAACAACAACAGTGTTGTTCCCTTTGAGAGGTTGTCATGACAACTGTTGAAACCTCAAGAGCGAAGCTCAAGAGGTTTGAAGGTGTCATGACACCTTGAGAAATGACTGGTACTGTAGTTGTTCACTGTTGCCCATACACTGTCTTTTATAGTGTATGGGCACCTTACAAGTTTGCTAAAACTAGGTTTGAGCCGAGGTGGGAAGTGCACCAGCCACAGCCAACAGAAATGACAGGATCAACCAGATATGCAGTGAGGGCAGCAGTGCGATCACCCAAACCCCACAACACAGGATCAATGAAAAACAAAAGTGGCACTTACTTTTCCATTAGGACCTCCTCTAGTGCCGACACTGAACTGCCGTACAACAACTTTAGCTAAAGATGTATGGATTCAAACAGCTTTCTGGCCATTCTACCATTCGAGGAGACTAGCGGGTGGCCATGTGATCTGATTCCAGGTTGTTGTACCATCCATGTGATGTACTTATGATGGTACAACAACATCGTGATGTCACATCGATGGTACAACAAGAATAGGGAAAGTTAGATTTTCAGAGACTACAACGTTCAAACATACACTGTATAGAGGATAATGTATGGTCCTCTATCGTTAACCGGTCAGTTAACAGTCGAGAGGTTGCCAGGGCAACCGTGTAAACCTCAAGAGCGAAGCTCAAGAGGTTTACGTCGCTATGGCAACCTTGAGACGGTTAAAATTGACCGGTTGCCGATAGAGGGACCATACATTATTTTTTATAGTGTATGGTCCCACATAAAAAGGATGCTTACTTTTTGATTACTAGTCACCCCGCGGCCATTCAGTCCTTCCCTAACCGCTGCTGTTCATGTCAGTTCCACGTTGAAAAAAAAGCGCACACATGCGCAGACCCATCGCTGTTGTTAACCTATCGATGTGACGTAGCATCGATAGGTTAACAACATATCTACGTCGCATCGATAGGTTAACAACCTTAGGAAATGATGATTTCCTAAGGATAACACCATTCTACCATACATTATATAGCATTATTCACATCCCCAGGACATCCACTCAACACCCTCTAAATTTCATGTGAAAAGGTCAAACCATTTCAGAGATATTCAATTTTTATATTTCTGCACCTTTAAGAAGTCTTCCACCACAAAATGGCAGACATTGTGGCCGAAAATGAGAAAAAATGGTGGACCTGGTGGCCAAAAAATCTGTAACCATGAAGGGGGCCAAGTTCAAATGGCAATAACTCTGGAACGGAAAATGTTTTCACAAAACAAAAACTGGCATGTTCCTTGAACAAAGGCCTTTCTACGTGGCAAGTTTCAGATCAATCAACCACACACTGGCTGCATTATGCGTCATAGAAGACAGTGCAGAAAAATAGCAAAAACATAATGTTTTGCACTACACTACGCAAATGCAAACACACAAATCATTATGTTAATGCAAACAGTGATGGAAACAGTGAGGTAAAAGAAAATAGTAATGCTAACAGTAACGCAAATGCAAGCACAAATGGTAATGTACACAGTAATGCAAACAGAAATAATGCATAGAGTAAGAGAAACACAAGCACAAATGCAAATGAAAACAGAAATGGTAACACAAATGGTAATGCAAATGCTAACGGCAACAGAAATACAAATGGGAATGAAAACAGTAACGCAAACACTAACAGAAACGCAAACGCTAACAAAAATGGTAACAGAAGTACAAACGGTAACACAAATGCAAATAGAAACACAAATGATAACAACAATGGCGATGCAGAAGGAAACAGTAACACAATTGACAAAGGAAACACTACCGAAAACCCTGGGGCCAATGGAAATGCAACCACAAAGCGGTAACGAACATGCAAATTGTAACAGTAACGCAATTGGAAATGCAAATGGTTATGGTAACACCAGTGATGATGCCAAAGGAAACAGTAACATAAACGGAAATGCAAGCGCGTATGCAAATGTAAATGGTAACGCACACGGTGATGCACAAGTAAATGCAAACAAAAACAGTAGTGGAAATGCAAATGGTAACAGTCACACAAATGCAAGTGCAAATGCAAATGCAAATGCAACGGGTAACACACACAGTGACATAAATGGAAATGCTAATGCAGATGGTTATGGAAACACAAGCGAAAATGCTAACGGTAACAGTAACACAAACACACACCCTTTTTTTCCCCAAAAGGTGCATTCAGAAGCACAGTGAATACATAGGGCCGGATATTCAAACTGTGCCCAAAAAGTGCGCAACAGAAGGAGCAAGCACAAGTCAATTGTGCATATGCGTAATACACGCGATATCCAAACATGGAGCAAGACAAATTGCGCAAGCAGCCAACGTCTGAATATCGCATAAACTGTGCCATAGAGCAACCAGGGAGGGGAAGCTGAGCAGATATGATGCGCCATAGTACAACAAGGCTAGCCCAGCTGAGCAGTCCAGAGGTGCCATAGCGCAAGCAGAGCCCCCCCCAGCAGAGCAATGAAACTGCACAACCAGGGAGGTAGGCTGGGGCCCACCACCAGCCATGCCACACATGGGCACAGGAACACACTGCAGAACTAACAATACACCCACACACCCCAAGCACAGCATCACTGGGGGAGGGATGGATGATCCACCGGGCCCATGGGGACAAGCCAACAAAGCACAGCAGGGCCATGTTGCCCCAGCACACCCACTGGCAGGCTGAGACTGCCACACACAGGGGGTCGACAGCCACAGTGCACATCAGCCCCCCCTTCTGTACAGCACACCCTGCACTGTGACCCCAAGACACCACCCATGTGCAGTGACTGTCACTGCAGTAAACACAATGCAACCCCGGCACACTGCAACCTCGTATAGCACAGAACCATACAAGCCACACCCACCCTGGGCACCCAGCAGTGGGCGGCAGCAGATGGCAAGACTGACTGAAAGGCACTCCCACACTGGAGATACCTCCCCATGCACACACACACACATACCCAGGACCATACCACCCCAGATGCCATGCACACCACTGCAACTGAGCAACCATAGCCAGCTGCAAATCAGAGACCACCACAGAATTCATAACAAAATATATATATTCAAAAAAGATATGTACAACACCAACAACATCTATATACATATGTACAAGACAAGGGTGGGGTAGGGTACAAGGCAGGGGTGGGTAAGGGGTAGGGTGAACAACTGGGAGAGGGAAGGCAGGGTGGGAGGGCTGGGTGAAGTAGGAAGAGGAAGCGCATTCAGCGCCTGGCAGGCTGGTCCCCTGCTGCCTGTTGATCCTCCCAGTTCCTCCGACGTCGCCTGACCCCATGGCACTGCATGTCTCTCAGGAGGTCATGTGTAGTGACTGACACCTGCGTCAGCCACTGGAGGGCACAGTCCATCCGCCGTAGGGTGCTGAGACCTAGGAAAAGAGAACACAGTCAATGGCTGTGACTGTCCACAACCCTGAACACCACCCACCCTGCAAGGCATATAGCCTAGTGCCCCGCACCTGTGATGGTATGCACCCACCCACAGTGACCATGCACATGACACGCCCAACCAGGCAGCACCAGCTATGTGCACCACTGCACACACACACTGCCCATGTCCATCACAGCACAAACAAGGCTGCCAAGTGATGTGGCAATGTGGTGGGATGCCAGTTCCACAGCCATGTGCCCCGTGCATGCATGGGCCACCAGTGACGCACACACAGATGTGCAGTGACACTGGACAGTGATGACTGTTGCCTGTGTTGTGCATGGTTGTGTTGTCCATGGCTGGTGTTCATGCCTACCCCCTCCAGCATGCAATAGCAT
This sequence comes from Neoceratodus forsteri, assembly GCA_016271365.2. Classification (NCBI taxonomy): domain Eukaryota; kingdom Metazoa; phylum Chordata; order Ceratodontiformes; family Ceratodontidae; genus Neoceratodus; species Neoceratodus forsteri. The sequence continues at coordinate 1,220,222,809 of CM057456.1, read as the reverse complement.
CCATGATGTAATGACACTCACACTCATCAAGCAGCTGTGGCTGCTGCTGCTCCTGTTGCTGCCGCTGTGGCCCACCCATCACGCCTTCTCCGGCTGCCACCTGAGCCCCGCCACAGCCCTCCTCTGCCTGGGCCTGCATCCTCTCCACCAGGCCTGTGGGTGACAATGGTTGAGAAAAACATCAGTGTGACCCCAAAGAAGACTGCCCCCTGCCCCAGTGAGTGTGCCTGCTCACACAGCCAGCCCCATGCATCTCACACCTGCACACACTGACACAGCCAACCATGGCAGAGCCATCCTCCATGCACTGCCACCAATACACAGTCACACCCCTATGGAGAATACAGGTGCATAGATGGTGCACCCACCTGGCCTAGGCACAACGCCCCTCCTGGCACGTGACCTGAGGCATTGCAGCACGTCCGGCTCCCTCCTGCAGAGGTCACTATACCTGTGCCTGCACTGTTCGGCAGACTTGCACTGCCCTGTGACCCTCTCCAGTTCAGTGGCCACCTGCTGCCACAATTGGGTGCGGGCCACAGTGAGGGGCTGATCCCCAAACAGTGCCCCACAGTGAGGCTCAACCACAGCCACCAGGTTGGCCACCTCCAACTGACTCCATTGTGGAGCTCTCCTGCGTGCCATTACTGTGGTAGTAGAGCAGGCAAAATGGCGTCCCGCAGCGCGGCAACCCCACGTGGAAATGTTGCGCAATAGACCACCATAGGTTCCAATCGCGCTGTTCATATAGCGCCGTCGGTTCACATAGCTCTGTCACCAAACAGCGCAACAAAGCTGTACACATGGCAGCCGAACAGTGCCAGGGGGCATAGGTCAGACACAAGGTCAGGGGTCTGTGATGCAAGGCCACGCACAGCGCCATCAGATGTCTACGCATCCTGCGTGATCAGACACCTGTGTGCCAGTGCCACAGTGGACTATTGCGCAGTACTGCCACTGCGCCATGTGGTGACCAGCGCTGTAGCGCCATTGGCACAATGGTGGCCATGGCCTGAATTGCCGATTGTGCACAGCACATCATCAGTGCGGCAGACGCCTGCGTAAGCTACCTGGGCATGCGCAATGCAGTGTACCACACAGTCACAGATATGCGCCATTGGCTCAGCTGACTCAACTTTTTTGCGCAAAGGGCAACGGCGCGATATTCAGCTGACACATGCAGATCATCTGATCAGCCATTCAAAGGCACAGTGGCACGATTTGCATCTCATTACAGTTGCTCCACTCCTAATTTGCATGCATTGCTCTATAAATGTGCGACATTGGGCTGCACTGGCCAGATTCGGTTACTGCAGGTGAGAGGTGGGTTGCATGCTGTGTGATGTTCTGGACAATGGTCATGGGATAACGCTGTAGACTGCACAGTGACAGGTGTCCACTTCCACCCATACAGATCGACATGACCGAGCAGAGCCAAGGTGAGGGTGAGGATGGTGGGTGGAGGAGGAGGCCCAACTTCACCATGGCGGAGACAGAGGCCCTCTTCCAGGCCTACCTGGAGGAGGAGCCACTACTGAGTGGACGGCGGGGCACCCCTCAGACCCGTGTGGCTGCATGGGAGGGGGTAGCTCGGGCAGTAACCCTGCATGGAAGCCACCACCGCTCCGTGCAGGAATGCAAAAAGAAGATGGGGACAGACCACAGGAGGGTGAAGGAGAAGGTGGCAGCCCTCAGGGCGGCACGTGCTGGCACAGGCGGGGGCCAGCCAGCGGTGGTGGAGCTGACCCCCGGCTGAGGACCGACTGGCTGCATCAATGCAGCGGAGTGCTATTGAGGGCGTACCAGGAGGTGGATTCCAGACAGGTGAAAGCCCATCACTGCACGGTATGACATGGTGGTGGTGTTGGAGGGGGGTTGTTCACATGCACTCACATGTCCTCACTTTCTATTACAGATCCTGTTCATCTGCAGGGACGGTGGTGGTGGGTCCAGGCAGTGAGGAAGACCTGCTGGACATGGAGGAGGGTCCATCCACCTCTGTCACCAGCCAGCATGCACTGCACCAGCATGCACACCAGGCTGCCAACTCTGGTGTCTGTGAGTCGGGTGTGGGGGGTGCACAGCCTGTGTCTCAGCAGTCTGGCATGCAAGCATGCCAGCACGCTGTGACTGTGGCTGTAGCATGTACCTGCACCATTGATGATGCAAGGACTGCAATGGGCAGTGACATGTGTGTGTTTCATGACAGACACACAGCAGGCCAGCACGTGCCCCTGGGCCTAGCTGGTTCCAACGTGTGTGCCAGCATGTCGGCACAGTCTCAGGCTGTGCCTGTCAGCACCGGTGGGGCAGCACCAGTGGCTGTGCAGGTGTCTGGCACTGTTGCGGCCACAGCAGTGGAATGAGTGGTCCCTGGGGCACAGCGGTTGGAGAGGCAGCAGCAGCAGTCACCCACCAGGTCTGGGGGTACAGTGTCCAGCGGTGGCACATACCCACCACCCTTTGATATGCCCATTCCTGGTCCTGGTGAACAGCGCCCACCCTCAAGGGGTGTTGAACATCAGGACCTTCCATACCCTGGAGGACAGGATGCCGTTGTGGTAGAGTACCCATTTGAAGAGCACACCCACCTGCTGCAGGAATCAGTACAGCAGCAAAGGTGGGTTGCAACATCCATGGAGGCACTGTGCATGGCTGTGGAGCGGCACAGCAGGGACTGTGCTCTGAACCTTGCAGAGATGGTCCATATGCGGATGGATGTGACCGCCACCATTGACAGGCAGACGCAGGCATTGGTCGCTGTCGTGGCTGCATTGAGTACACAAGCAGGTGCCCCTGTACCACGCAGCCCACACAGTACGTTCTCCACTCCCCGTTCCCGGTGTCGTGCAACACCAAGCCTGTCAATGCCGGGTTCTGCTGTGGGCATTCCAAGCACCCCTGGTGCAGGTATGTTTGGCATACTACAGACCCCAGTGCGGACAAGGTTGCGATCGTGCAGTGGGACCCCTGGTGGTCCATCGGTGCCACCCCACGTGGCCCCTGCTCAGCCTGCCAGTGCTGTTGGGTCATGGCAGGGCCGCCCACGCATCTGCGGTGGCCATGGAATGGTGCAACATGACTGACCTGTCTCCCAGTGCGGGCCCTGTCTGGTGCTGCCCTGTGTGCACTGTGCGTCATGGTGGGCAGTGCACTGGTGGGTGCTCTGCACATCACACCAACATACGGACCACCTGCACACCATCCTGACTGCTGTCCACAGGTGCGTGTGCATGATGATGCCTGCATTGTACTGTACACGAAGGTGCAAGGGTGCCCAACATCTGACACACGTACTTGGACAGTACAGGTGGTGGGTGTGGTCTGAGGATCTGTGTGTTTGCCATGTCTGTTCTCTGCTCTGCTGTGCACCTGCCCATGTACGTACGCTTTGTGCCTGGTGTGTGTGTCCATATGACTGTTCGCCCCTCCCTGATGGTGTGTTTGTGTGCCTGGTCCCTTCCACTCCCCTTGCAGCCATGCACCCCTGGTGTGTTACTCTGTGTGCCTGTGGGTTGCGCCAGGACAGTGTTGGTTGCACATGGCCCCTTGACTTACCTGTGTCGTGCATAATGCTCCTCCGTGATGGTGTCCCAGTGCAGCTGGGCCTGCCGGATCAGTCGGGAGTCCCGCCGTCCAAGGGGGGGCTGCTCATCACCATCATCACCGGCACCGCTGGCGTCCCCATCGCTGTCCCTCTCCTTGACCTGAATGGCTATCCCACAGTCTTTGGCCATGTTGTGCAGGATACAACAGGCCAGGAATATCCCACAGGCCTTTGAGGGGCTGTACTGTAGGGCACCGCCGGAGGTGTCTAGGCATCGGAAGTGTGCCTTGAGCATCCCAAACACCCGCTCGATGATGTTGCATGTGGAGGCATGTGCCTCATTATAGCGTGTTGCTGCGATGGGGTCATGGGGTGCCGGTATGGTGTGAGCAGCCAGGGACGGAGTGGGTATCCGCTGTCACCTGTGTGGAGATGGTGGAGATGAGTATCATGTTCAGGTCTGTAAGAGGTCTAAACCTCACTTTCAGGTTCTTGGCAATATTGGAGATGCAAATAATCACAAACAAGTTGCATTCAAGTAATAAACAAGTTTATTACTACAAACAGGGATGAATCACAGTTGCCCTAAGCAGTTCTTACCAATACGAAAAGGGAGCCAGTGCTAAGCGTTCCCTACACCTCGAGGTTTCTTTGTAGTCTCTTGGGATCTCTTGGGTCTCCGAGGGTGTAAAGCCTGTGCATAACATTATATACCTATGATAATTACTATGGTTACTGAAAGATAGAAACATTTCTAGTTACAGAGATGAGCCCTATTGGCTAAATTAGAAGTGGCTCCACGGTCCAAGATAACATTATATAATTCTGTAAAGTCATCAGTTTTAGAACAAAGACGTTCTTATACAAAGTCTTACATAACAGGATGAAGTGGTGTCCATCACCGAAAGATGGCAATGTTGCCTTACACATTATAATTACTTCAAGGACAGGTGTCTTGGCATCTGACAAGTAAGAAACAGACAGAAAATACATGGTATAATGTGTGTGCATTAGCAAGCAAAGTGACTTACAATAATATGTATTCATATCCTGACATCTACTCTTTTACGGTAGATGCCCTTAGCCCTACATATTAGTATAGCCTATACCTAAACATTAGCTGTCTACGGTGTACCCCTGAGGGTATCAATTAGGGTGCAGGGACCTCGTGTAACAATTCTCCCCCTTGTTGCCTGCAAAGGCCAACACAGGCGAATGTAAGGAGTGGGCAGGAGCAGTGGTTCTTTACAATCTGGAGGCACGAGCCTTGTAAAGAAACTCAAGCTGCTCACGGTGTTGGCGAAGAGTACGTCGTAGGCAGCAAAGCATAATAATCAAAGTAAATATCAAAAATGCTTGTATTATAACAAAACCTTTAAAAGTAATCTCTAACCAAGTGTTAGTCAAAGCGTTATTCATGTCTCCATCATTCATCAGGTCAAGAATGGCTTCATTGGCTTTGGTTATGTTATTGCTGATGTGGATGAGGTGTGTGTCCTTTCTATCTAAAAGTGATTTCAGTGTAAGTGTAAGTGGATCTATGTGTACATTAAAGTAGGGTAGGTATTCTTCAAGTGTGAGTAAATAGTCTGGATTCCCATCAATAATATCTGCTTCCATAAGGGGAACGGGGGTTATGACAGTGTGTCCAATAACAGTTTTCTGATGGGGGACAAAACAGAAGTTGGGGTAGTCAATTGCACAAGTAACAGAACCATAAGAATAAGTTTTCACGTTAGTAACTATGCAGTATTCACCATCAGAGTTGTACTGTGATCGTACAGTAGGCAGTCTCCATTTTTGCAACTGGACAGGGCATGTGTAGGTCGTCTTGGAGATCCGTGTTGACAGGCGATGAGCTTCCTCATGATAGGACTGGTAAAGCTGATCCGGTGACTGCGTTGATCCAAAAGCGTTGGTGCCATTGTCAGTGATGTCAGCATCCATAGTGAAAGTCCAGTCAATGCTGTCTGGAGAGTAGCCACAAACAGGGCGTATAACATCAAACACATCACATCGGCACAGGTAGATGTATTGCTTTTTCGCACAACAGTCCATGTGCGGTGCCACCCAGGCATCCAGGAAGGAATGGTAGACCAGTAGAGGAGGTAGATCCAGGCGTTCTTGGTAGATGTCTTCGTCCAAATGCCCTATAGAATGTGCCAGTGCCAGCTTGTCGAACAAAGCTGTAGTAGGATCAAAGCGTGGTAAGGAGACAGTAAAAGAGACAAACATGGTATCTGTTATAGAACATTTCTTAGCAGAAAAACAAGGACCAGTGTTTGGATGTCTGGTCACAAACCCCAAATTTCGAGCTGTGGAGAGAGGAATAGACAGAGTCTGTTGCATACATAGGGAAATACAAGATTGAGATTTACATTTAGGACAATACCATTTAGATAGACGTCTGTCATGTATAATGTCAGGAATCCTACCAGTTTCTAGGTCTCTGAAAAGGTTGTTAATGGTAGTGAGTATGTATGAACCATATGCAGAACAAAGTATTTCCCTACCAATGTATTGTTTATCAGCTTCTCTATTATTCTGTTGTATGAGTGCGTTAATCTTGTCTTTGGAATCAGTGAAGGCTTTTGCAATGTTGTGCATGTTGTATACAGTGTATCTTTCTTCCTGACTAAGGCCATCCACACCATGCAATAAAGGTGGTAAAACATCATTAACCAAACCAGTGGAGAACTTTGCAGAATGACTTTTGATAGCAGCAATGTCTGCTTTGTTCCAAATGGACGTAGCAGTACAAAAAAGACCTGTGACAGTTCCCGTGGCACCCGTGACATCAGAACTGTCAACTTCACATTTAGTACATTTATGAGTAAGAGTACTAGGAGGAGTTTTCCTCCTAAAATTACCTCTGTGTTCAGTAGAATAAACCCCAGTAAAGGGATCTTTGGTACGTATCTGAAATGCAGCTAAACTATCAAGCAACAAGGTACTGTAAAATGCGGAGGTATTGGTATTGTGACACATACCAAATTCTTTCATATTCCAATAAGTAAGGTTAAATAAAACAGGTATATGCATAAACTGTAAATTGTTAATCAAAGAACCTGGGAGGGCAGTGGCTATAAGACCACTACGGGGACCAGGGGTATGTTTTGGACATTCCAAAAGCTGTTTCTTAGTAGGAGGTAGCACAGATAGATACATGGCAGCAGAGGCCATGTGGTGTACAGCACAAAATCTGTGGGCAGAATCCTGAGAAAGAGAGTTACAATAGGAAGGGTCAATTAAAGCAGTGATGTTATACAAACCAGAGTGTCTTAATGCAGTTTGTAACAAGGACAGTGAACCATTCGGGGACAATTTAGCGTTGGGCCAACCCTGGAAAGTTCCCTTAGAGAGTTTGGCCACAGGGAGAACTTGTCCTTGTGATGTGGTTTGCCACTCAATTTGAAGGGTGGATTTGTCAGGAGCAACGACCGAGGCAGTGAGGTATGCATCGGAACCTTCCTGGACAGTAATCATAGTGTCTGGAATTTTGATGGAAACTCCCTCTGTAGGAGGTGCTGGAGGATCAAGGTGTCGAAGGAGGTCCCGTACCGTGCCTTGGGCGAAAGGGAGTACTCCTGCAAGGAGTAGAGATAGGAACAAGTTGGCCATCTTGTCAATGTATCTGATAAGGAAGATGAAAGATTAGTATATTAGTACAGTTCCACTCAATGGGGTTAGGAAGAGTAAGTTTTAAGCTCCTTTGTACAGTTTCAATTGGTTTGCATGTAACCATTTGTCAGTCAGTTTATTGTTGTGGAGGAGTCTAACTTGATAGACTGCTGGACTGAGCTTGTTGACAATGGGGTAAGGGCCTTCCCACTTGTTGGAGAAGGAGGGTGGATGCAAATCAAGTACCATTACCTGATCTCCAACTTGCCAATCCACTTCTTGTGCATGTTTGTCAAATTGTATTTTGGACTGTTGCTGGGCCTTGCCCATGCAATTTGCAGCATACAAGTGTGTGTGTATGAGGTCTTTCCTAAGTTTTTCCACATACTGATCTACAGACACGCGGTCTGCAGTGGGGGTGTGCAGGTCAAAGAGCAAGTGTTCAGGTAGTCTCATTTGTCTGCCAGTCATTACCTCAAAGGGTGTAAGCTGGGTAGTGGCTGAGGGTGTACCCCTAATTGCCATAAGGAGTAAAGGCAGTAGGGAATCCCAGGTCTTGGGATTGTTCTCAATGAATTTGGAAAGCATTTGCTTAATCCGTCTGTTAGCTCTTTCTACTTGACCTGAGGATTGAGGGTGATAAGGTATGTGGAACTTTTGCTGAACCCCTAGGAGTTCAAGGGACTCTTTCATCAACTCACCTGTAAAACTGGTTCCTTTATCGGAGTCTACCTTAAGAGGCAGGCCCCACCTGGAGAAAATTTGTTCTACCAGGATTTTGGCAGTTGTCTTTGCAGTGCAAGTCTTGGTGGGGAAAGCCTCAACCCACTTAGAGAACAGATCGGTCACTACAAGGGCATACTTGTTGTTTCTACTGGTATTGGTCAAAGGACCAATAAAATCAATTTGGATGGCATGCCAAGGGCCAGTATGTCTCTGTGGTAAAAGTTTGGCATTCTGTTTTTTAGGTATTGGATTGTTTTGTGCACAAACAAGGCAATTATCAATGTACTGTTTAACATCTTTGGTGATCCCAGGCCACCAGGCGGTGGTTTTGAGGCATTGAGGGTATTTTTCAGCTCCTGGTGTCCACCAGTGGTGTGTCATGTACCTGGTAAAAATTCAGATCTCAAATGTCTGGGGACCACCCACAATTTGGTGGTAGTATCCTCTGGCTGGAACCAAATGAGTTTATCATCAGGGGATAAGTGTAATTTACCTTCATGCCTACGGTAAGGGTTATGCGTAGGAAGTCTTTCTTCAGTACCCTTGTCCAAGAATCTGAACACTTCTTTGAGTTCAGTGTCCAAGTGCTGGGCTGCTGAGAGGTCCAAAGGGGAAAAAGATTCAGATTTCTTTTTAAGAGCTGCAACCTGTACAGCTGCGTTGGCCTCTGTATGTTCCATCACCCAGACATCCCCCCCTGGGGCCCCTTCCTTGGCAAGGGTGTCTGCTGTGTCATTGAATGCGTGGTAGGGATCCTGTAAGGAGTGAGCTTTAACCTTGTGTACATAGAGTTTGTGTGGGTATTTCTGACCTAATACGTGTATGTAAATCACCAATTCTTTGTATTTCACTGAGCTGCCATCAGAAGAGAGGAAGGAGTTCTTCCGCCAGAAAGGGAGAAATTCTGTAAGGGAGCAACAAACCCAATTAGAGTTAATAAAAATGATGGTGTCCTGAGTTCCATGTTGGATAAATTCTAATGCACAGGCCACTGCTGCCAGCTCTGCATACTGTGATGAAGCTACAGTACAGCGTTTAGATATCCTGACAGTGTTCCCATAAGGATACACCACCATGATACCCATCCCCGCAATTTGTTCACCTTGATAGTATGATGCTGATCTATCAGTGAAAACGTGGCACAAAGAGGTATTCTCTAATATCTCAGGGGTGGCATGGAAGAATGGACCTGGATCTGGGAGATCAGGTGACTGCAAAGCGCAGTCGTGGGGCTCCCCCTGAAAGAGGATGCCATGTGCTAGTAGAGATGGAACTTTGTTTTGTGGACCTGAATATCCCTATCCTGGAGGAGGAGTGACCTATGTGTCAGCCTGGTGTTAAAGACTGACCCATCCTTCACTCTGTCTGAGAGCAAAAAGGTAGTAGGGGTATGATTGGTGTTAAGAATCAGCGGAGAGTACCCAATGATATACAGGAAGTGCTTGACCGCCCAATAAGTGGCCAGAAGATTCCTTTCACAAAGGCCGCATTCTGTTCTACTGGGGTCAGAGCTGCATGCATATGCAATAGGTCTCAAAGTGCCATGTACCTTTTGGCTAACACTGCTGACACATAGCAATGTCAGAGGTGGCACACTCTAGATGGAATGGTAATGTTAGATTGGGGTTTACCAGTTGGGGCAGAGGCCAAGGCCTGCTTCAGTGACGTCACAGCCTGGGTATGGACAGGGCCCCAATTCCATGGAACGTCCTTTTTGAGTAAATCATACAGTGGAGCGGCTTTCTGTGCAAAGTCACAAATGAAATCTCTGGAGTAGTTTACCATACCTAGAAACCTCTTAAGAGTTGCCACACTGGTAGGTAATGGCAAGTCTTGTAACCGTTGAATCTTTTTCCAAGTAGGACTCCGACCTTGATCTGTTATCTTCAAACCCAGAAAGAGCACTTCTTTCTGACATAGTTGTGCTTTTGCAGGATTACACTTCAAGCCTGCTCTTTGAATAAGAGTCAATAGTTCATCCAAGAGATCCAGATGTTGTTCCTGTGTGGCAGTAGCCAACAACAGGTCATCTACATACTGTAAGAGACATTGGGGGGTTGAGAAACCTTGTAGGGCATCCATCATATGGAGATGGAGATGGAAGAGGGATGGGCTGTTATGGAACCCTGTGGCAAGCAAGTCCACGCAGTATTGTCGCCTCTTCAAAAGTGAAGGCAAACTTATATTGACTCTTGAGGGCCAATGGTAATGACCAGAAACCATTGGAGATATCCAGAGCACTGAACCATTTCTGATCTGGTGTTAAAAGTCAAGCACATCCGTGCAGGCGCCAGTTGGGGAACAATTGGGAGTGACCTGATTCAGTTTCCTGTAGTCAATAGTAGTCTCCAGGTACCTGTGGGTTTCTTCACAGGCCAAACAGGAGAGTTGGCAGTGGAACACAGGTTCTGATTACTCCTTGTTTAAGGAGTGACTTAATTGTTTCTCAAGAGAAGGTAAGGCTTCAGAGGAAATGGGTATTGCCTTTGTCTCTCATGTGCCGGGCCTGGCACTCAATAACGGCACGATTCTGCCACAATCATGTTTGTTGACTGCAAATGCTTCCAAGTGTCGTTGCAGGATAGGTAGAAGTTTTGGGAAAAGTTCATGATTCTTGAATAAATCTATGACGCCATACTTTGTTGTTAATGGATATCGCTGTACAGCATGTGAGCTGGAATTAAAACAGTATGGTATTGACCCTGGATCTGTATCAACAGCATGTTTGCTAGATCCACCACACAGCCGTGTGGTGCAAGGAAGTCAATCCCGCTGATGCTGGGGTGATCGTGCAACACCATCAGTTGGAAGGCATGTGAGGCCTTCAAATGGCCTAGTTCTACCGGTAAAGGCAGAGAACGGTATGCAGGTAACCAAGTACCATCAACTCCTGACATATTGGTCTTCCGTCCGGTAGACCATGGAGACGTTTCAGGGTGGTCATCGTGTAACACAGATACAGCTGCACCTGTATCTAATAAGACAATAAATTGGCGGCCCCCGACCTCAGCCTCGGTGCAGGGCCTTCCATTTGTATCTAAGACCAGCTTGTTTACAATGCGGACTGGGGCCTGTAATTGTCAATCCGTATTGTTGGAGGCATGCAGAGGTTGGGCTTGGCTTGCATGAATGACTTCACCGTGTTGCACTGATGCAATGTAAGGCTGGGCTTCCGGGTTCAGGCTGGTATGGGTCTGTGCACCCATATCTCCGGTGTCTCCATGGCCAGTAGTGTCATGGGTTGCCGGTTGTACTGCTGCAAGTGTTTGTACGGGAACGGCATCCGCTACAGAACACACTTGCCCCAGGAGCTCCTGAAATTTTCGGTTTTCTTCAGCTATCTCTTTGTATGAGGGACCTGATCTTTGTAATGGCTTCCCTTTGCCTTTGTACTTTTTGTTCTTATGCCAATTCCGGTTCCCACCCCCCTGTTGTTGTTGTTGGGGGTTTTGCTGGGTGCTAGCTGGAGGGGCTGATGGAGGTTTGGGCTGTTGTTGCTGGGCCTGCCCTTCCACCGTGTAGTGTGTCGGTCCCAGAAGCGGTTCCACAGCGGCAACCTTTTTGGAACCGGAACCCAAATCGCTGATGTACAATTGGTACACTCTCTTGGTTTTCCAAAGAATATCGGCAAACCTATCCGTATTCGGGTATGTGGTTGGCTCTACTTTCTCTCTCACAGCTGGGATCATGTTTCTAAGGAACAGGGTCTTATATTCAATAAGATCTACATCCGCTGCTTCTTGTGCCAGATGTTTCCCTGCTCTATAGGCCATCCAGAGTCTCTGGTGGTAAGTCACTGGACTTTCTTTAGCATTTTGCTTCACGGGGTATGCTAGCATTACTCCAACCACCTCAGGGCTGTGAGCGGAAATGAGCTCAGCTGCGACTTCATCAAAGGTAGCGTTCCCATCTTGGCGAACTGCTTCAGGGAGTTTTGTCCATAAACCAGGATTGATGGTTTGGCGTAGTATTTGGACCTGGTATTCTGCGGCGAGACTAAGCATCTCACACTTGGAGCGCACCTTTTACAAATGGCAGCTGAGATTGCCGGACGGGTTCATCCGACCGATGCTGTCAGCAATTTGCTGAACAGAGTAGGCCATTTGCAGGGGATTAGTTGGTGGTCGATCAGGCAAGGGTAGTGCGTCTCGCACACCATCCAATGCTGCGTGGGCTGCAGCTTCAGCCGCAGTCCTAACAACACCTTCCTGAGTGCCAGCTTTGAAAAATTTGTCGAATTTGACTTCTAATGGCTTTCATACTTCTTTCAGGAAGAGGAACATTTCCCAATGCCCTATCAATCATGGTTTCAATCTCTTGTCTGTCTTCCACACTAGTAACGGCTACCGGAGGCACCGTCGGGACCAGGCTTAGGCCTGCTCCCCCCCATCATGGGCGCCGCCATGATGGCGTTTCCCATGATGAGCGGCACGACGTCGTCTACGTGTGACCTGGGGAGTGGTAGGCGGGGAACCGCCATACTGTGGATGGCTGGGTGGGGAATCTGGGCCATAGTAGGGGCGTGACTGGGCGTTGTACTGTGAGATGTTGTCATTGGATGGCTCCCCCTCCGACAACGAATGAAAGGCAGGGGCTACACCACCCATTGCCTTAACATGGCCAGTCAAAACCTCTCGCTGATGGCGCAGTTTATCCATCTTAGCTCTACATTCATCATGACTCACACTTGCAACATTCATATCAACCTGATCCTGTTTCTGCAAAACACGGTACGCGGCACTCAATTCGCGATTGTCCCTATAAGCTGTTTCTAAATCATTATGTACCTGATTGATCTCGTCCTGCATTTCACCCATCTCGTCACTCAATTGTGCATTCGCGGCACTCAACAAATCATTCATTTGTACCACCTCACTCTTATCCTGTCTTAAACTTTCACACTCATTCTTCAAAGTACACATTTCTTGTTCACCAGCCTGTGCAGAATGATGCAATAGTGAATCCTTTTCATTACGCAGAGATTGGAGTTCTGACTCCAAGTTCTGCTGTATCCGAATACATTCTGTTTCTTGCAAACCCATCTCCTGCTTAAGAGATGCGATCTGCAGGTCGAGGGTTCGAAACCTCGCTTCTGACGCTTCCAAAGCAGCGTAGAGAGCAGCGACCATCAACCCTTTAGCACAATGTTTATTGGTTGATTCTTGCGCCTCTGCATGCTGGGTCAAAATCCCCAGTACAGGGTTTTTGGATTGACTTGCGTCCCCTAAGTCAGCCCATCCTCCATGGGAGGTAAGAAAGTTCGAGACATCGAGTCCTCAGCTCTGCGAGATATCTGATAGTGTGGCCATTTATGGGAGGGAATGAAAATTCAAACTGTGAAAGACCACGACAGTGATCGATCCACAACACGAGTACTTTAAACACAGCCGGGCTACTGTATAAGTTGTAGGCTTGCAACTAAAAGTTATGGAGTGGGTCGAGACGGCATCGACCACACCCGAAAAGTCAGCCAGACCTTGCAAGTATCTACAAACTGGTAGAAAAGATGGGAGAGGTGATACGGAAATGTACACCTGCAGTCCCCGTGGGAAAAGGGAAATTTATAGCAACAAGTGAAAACTTACAACACCCAATATCGCCTGCACGCGGTCGCCAATTGTAAGAGGTCTAAACCTCACTTTCAGGTTCTTGGCAATATTGGAGATGCAAATAATCACAAACAAGTTGCATTCAAGTAATAAACAAGTTTATTACTACAAACAGGGATGAATCACAGTTGCCCTAAGCAGTTCTTACCAATACGAACCGGGAGCCAGTGCTAAGCGTTCCCTACACCTCGAGGTTTCTTTGTAGTCTCTTGGGATCTCTCGGGTCTCCGAGGTGTAAAGCCTGTGCATAACATTATATACCTATGATAATTACTATGGTTACTGAAAGATAGAAACATTTCTAGTTACAGAGATGAGCCCTATTGGCTAAATTAGAGGTGGCTCCACGGTCCAAGATAACATTATATAATTCTGTAAAGTCATCAGTTTTAGAACAAAGACGTTCTTATACAAAGTCTTACATAACAGGGTGAAGTGGTGTCCATCACCGAAAGATGGCAATGTTGCCTTACACATTATAATTACTTCAAGGACAGGTGTCTTGGCATCTGATAAGTAAGAAATAGATAGAAAATACATGGTATAATGTGTGTGCATTAGCAAGCAAAGTGACTTACAATAATATGTATTCATATCCTGACATCTACTCTTTTACGGTAGATGCCCTTAGCCCTACGTATTAGTATAGCCTATGCCTAAACATTAGCTGTCTACGGTGTACCCCTGAGGGTATCAATTAGGGTGCAGGGACCTCGTGTAACAGGTCCATATTGCCAATATCCCTGTGTGCCACTACCATAGCACCTGTGGAATTTCCACCCTTGCCCCACGTTTGCAATTCCTACATGTGTACTCACCCACTAGATGGCCTGTGGGGATGTCCCCACTCTCGAATCGATGGCACATTGCGGACTGATACCATATAAAGGCATCATGTGCTCCGCCAGGGTGTGTGGCACGGACATTGATTATGCGCCCAGTGGCATCACACACCACCTGGCAGTTGACACTGGAATAGCCCTTCCTGTTCCTATATGCAGCCCCATCGGGGCCAGGTGGCATGCGAATGGCCACATGGGTGCAGTCTATCCCCCTAGCATGCCAGGCATACGTGCTACCCTGTGGAACTCCTGCATGTTTGCTGTACGCTCTGCCACGGTGCTGGGGAAATGGATGTGCTCCGCAGCATGTGGCAGCAGTGTGCTGAGGAATTGGGTGAGGATGCATGACGTGGCCGACTGTGTGATGCCTGTGGTGTCCCCTGTCGGCCTCTGGAAGGTGCCCGTGGCGAGCAGGCACATGCAGGCTGTCACCTTGGTCTCCACCAACAGAGCGTGACTCCATCGTGAGGGTGCCTGCATCACATCACTGCACAGTTCACAGTGCCATCTCAGTATTGCCCTGTTCAGGTGGTACCGGCCCACGATCTCTACATCTGTGTACAGCTCAAAGCTGATGCGGGCACGGTACTGTCTGTTGGGGGGGTACCGCCGATGGGCCCTTCCACGGCCACGTCCCCCTGCAGCATGCATTCTCACCCCCACATAACTTCCATGTGGAAGCTGGCACCTGTCCATCTCCTGGCTTGTGACCCCCCCGGCTGATATTGCTCTGTTACCCCCACTGTCCTGACTGCTACCTCCACTGCACCTGGTACACCTACTGGCCTCTGCACTCTGTGGCCCAGTACACCTTCCCTTGCCCCTCTTCTGTCCTGTGCACTCCTTGGCCTGCACTGTTTATTACTCTGGCCTTCTCTGTCTCTCTGCCTCATATGTCTTCCCTGTCGCGTTCTTGCGCCTCTTCCTTGAGCCTTTTTATTTTGGCTCATTTCGCTGTGGCGAACTTCTGGTTGTTCAGCTCTGGCGCATAGAGTCTTTGAATATCGATGCGCCTTTTTATGCATGGATCCACTGCTGCGCATGTCTTCATTTGCATTGCGCCGTTGCTCAGCCTGTTTTCGGTGGCGTAACTGCCTCCTGCTGAATATCGCAGAATGGCGCACTTTCGGACTAGTGCATGAGCAACCCTATTGCGCATGGCACAACCCTTTTGAATATCCGGCCCATAGAATGTATGCATAATAATGGCCCTAGGAGCAGAAAATGAGCACTTGGAATACTAAATTCCTTAAATCTCAGGAACCGTATGACATAGGAAAACATTTTTAAATCTCATATTATTTATGACTTTCCATGCTGGTTTTGTACTTAGCCCCTAGAGGGGGGACTAATCACTTTTCCAATGAAAAGTCTGCATCTCAAACCATTTTCGAGATACGGGCCCCAAAAGTTGCGGCGGACGCCGTAGTGGTATCCTATGGGAAAAATTGTCAACTTTGGAGTGCTGTAACTTTGTAGCCCTCTTATATTTTGTCACCGAACCACCAAAAGACACATCTGTGGGTTCTTGGCTTTCTTCTCTGCAAATTTCAGCCAAAAGACCAAACCATTCTTTTTGCAGTTGGGTGGCAAAGATTCCCTATTGTTTTGAGCATAGTGTCGCAAAGTACTTTCGCAAATCAGAACACTAAATCATAAAAGTGTTGCATATGAGAAAGTACTTTGCAACACTACCTCTTACAAATATTTAAAAAACACATTTCTGGGGTGTTTTACCTGAAAAAAAAAGACAGGGCTAGCATCCTCAGGACTCGACTAGGTGAACACAACAAGAATTGTGTCCCTAGAGGGTCCCAAATGTAAATGGCAAGCATTTCTCTGACCACCAACTGAAAAAAAAATGGCTGAATCACGAAAGTAAAGGGATAATTTGTGACAGTAAAAACTGCATTTGCAACACTTTTGAATACTTGAACTTTTCCCATAGACTATAATGGGATTCAGTGTTTTTTAAATAACTTTTGAACTGTTTAATATTTTTTCACAAAATCTTTGAAAGGTACCTCGGGAACCCTGGCTGCATGTTCCCTGAAGATTTTGGCCTGACCACGTGAAACGTGAGGGCTGTAGGCGCGAGCAAAGAAATGCACAAAAAACGGTAATTTATGCCTTTTTGGGCATTCTGTAGTTCCGCAACCATACATCTCACTGTAACAAAACTTGGCAGGTTCAGTGATCTATGGTACAGACTGTGTATTCCAACTTTCAGACAAATCCATCATATGGTGATAAAGTTATTAAGGTGCAAAATTTAAAATTTAACCTTAAATGGGGTACTCAACCCTAACTATAGTGGCAATACCGTGCCACTATAATATATATCTATATATATATATACTATATATATATATAGATAGATAGATATATCAAATTTAAAATAAAATGGATGTATTTTTAAAAAATAAAAATCTCTGACCCAGTTTTTCCTGAAATAGTTTTTCCACCTGATTGTTCTTGATGTTGTTTTGAATTTGCTTTTGGTTTTGTATTCTAGTGAGACTTTTATAGTTGTGTTTTTTTTTTATGTTGATTGTGCACATGCACAAGAAACATATTGCAGCAGCTTTCTCCAGAAGCAGGTTGTGGAGGCATGGTACTGTTGTGGCCAGTGCCCCCACAGCCTTTAAAGACTTGGCCGGCTTCCCCCAAAGCCATGGCACACTGCTGCTGACACTAGTTCAGCCAGTGTGCCACCAACTTGTAATGTTTTAGCCACTGCAATCAGGGGCCACCTTGTCATTGCAGCGTCAGCCATTCGCTGCAATGAGGGAGTGACCCGTCATTGCAGTGTGGAACCTTGGAACACTGATATTGTTTGTGAACATGGTGGTGGTTTGCCGCCATGTTCACAAACAATATAAAACCCCCTCGGCTGAAGGGTTCCCAATCCCCCTCGGCAGCATGTGCTCCCCCCATTGTGTTTGTTTGCAAACAGGGGGCCCCAATCCCATTGGCTTCAGTGCCCCAAGGTTTATGTTGCTGACAGGGGCCTCACTCTGTTGGCATTATGTAACCCCCACTTTTGTTGTCTGCTGACAGGATGCCCAATCCCTGTCGGCATAATGTCACCCCCCCTTTTGTTGTGTGCCAACGGGGGTGCCCAATCCCCCGTCAGCTACAGCTGTCCCCCCCAAAATGAAGACTCTGTTGGCACACTGGTAGCCCAACCCAGCATGCCACATGCCTCTGTAAAATCAAAAACGGTCCTGCAATGTCTTTTTTTTTTTAACCTGTAAAAAAGGAAACGGTTCCTTGGCGATCTCCCTGCCCCATCCCACAACCCACGGCCACCCACTGCACACCCTGCCTCCCCACACCCCCCACTCACTCCATACTTACCTCTGGAGTCTGGCACAATGATCTTGGTGGACCAGGAACACGTTTGCACTCTTCAAAGCCGATCATGAACTGAGGAAATGCCGTAAGCTGTATAATGGAATAAATCGGTTTTTTTAACTTTGATGCATATCTCAGGTATTTTTGGAATTTTGGCACCACATTTTCAACATGGGGTTTTGGAACCCCTCCTCATGAATTCTGACACTGTCATGGCATTATTCAGCCCCTAAAGGTGATTTCGCAGTCACTGCGTGGAATCCTCTTTTGGGACTGATTAACAAAATGACAGTGCCAGTGTTCATGAGGTGGGCTCTCAAAAAGCCTATACTGCAAATCTGGTTGTAAAAATCCAAAAAAATGACTGTTTTACGAGTGTGCATTGCGCGGTTGCTATGCACGCTCGTAACTTTACGAATTTGCAACATTTTCACACCAGATTTTCAACATTGGCCTATTTTCAGACCTCCTTGTGAACAGTACAGCTGTCATTTTCCACATCCTGGCTGAAATGTGTTTTTGCACTTCCAGCAGAGATGGTAACGATGACGATACTCCATAAAATGACTGTGTTACGAGCGTGCATTGCACAGTTTGCATGCACGCTCGTAACTTCACGAATTAATAATATTTTCACTCTAGATTTTCAAAATTGCCATTCTTCTGCACCTCCTTATGAACAGTACAGCCGTCATTTTTCACATCCTGGCCCAAATGTGTTTTCGCAGTTCTGACGCAGAATAGCATGGTTGCTGTGGGAAATCCATGTCCAGGACACATTATGAAAATGACAGTGACACTTTTCATTAGCAGAGGTCCTAAGATGCTTATGTTGAAAATTTGGTGATGAAAGTCCATAAAATGAGCGTGTTACAAATGTGCATTGCGCAGTTTCCACACAGGCATGCTCGTACCTTCGCAACTTTGCAATATTTTCACTCCAGATTTTCAGCATTGCCATTTTGCCACACCTCCTTATGAACACTGCAGCTGTCATTTTTCACATCCTGGCCTAAATGTGTTTTCGCTCTCCGGCTTCCGTCCTTCGGGTGAGACATTAAACCAAGGTCCCATCTGCCTGGATTGGTGGTAGTTCAGGTGGATGTTAAAGATCCCATGGCACTTATCGAAAAGAGTAGGGAAATTTCCCTGGTGTCCCGGCCAAATTTCCCTCATTCACAAAAAATACCACCAACAGCTTAATCTGGTTCAAGATCAGTTGGCATTCATCTGTATCCTCCCTGGGTCGTGCCTGAAAATAGGCAGGATTTGTCTAGTGCATTTACCCGATCAACAAAAATGTAATAATAAATAATAGTGTGGTCGCAGTGGGAAATCAGTGTTCGGGACATATTAAGAAAATCACACTGACACTATTCATGAGCAGAGGTCCTACAATGCCTATGCTGAAAATTTTGTGATGAAACTCCATAAAATGACTGCGTTACGAATATGTGTTGTGCAGTTTCCATGTATCCTTGTAAGTTTGCAAATTAGTAATATTTTCATGCCAGATTTTCAACACTGGCATTTGTTCATACCTCCTTATGAACAGTACAGCTGTCATTTTTCACATCCTGGCCGAAATGTGCGATTCTGCGCTTCTGGCACAGAATACCACAGTCGCTGTCAGAAATCAGTGTTTGGGACAGATTAGGATCGAGTGACTGAGCTCAACTGAGCTCTGTCAGGACTGCTGCAGATTTCTTTGTGGGCAGGAAAAGATGACAATGCAGGCAGGAGCCCAGTACAAAAGGGTAGCCGGCAGTGCCGAGAGACACAGAATGAATGAGAGAGGGAGGGGGAGTGAGTGAGCTGAACGGAACTCTGTCGGGACTGCTGTGGATCTCTTTGTGGGCAGGAAAAGGCAGCAATGCATGCAGGGTCTGAGTACAATAGGGTAGCCTGCAGCACCGGGACAAACAGAATGAGCAAGTGAGAGAGGGGAGTGAGCGAGCTCAACAGAGGTGAATCGTGACTGCTGTGGATTTCTTTGTGGGCAGGAAAAGGCAGCAATCCAGGCAGGAGCCCAGTACAAAAGGCCCACCTGCAGCACCAGCAGAAATGGAATAAGCAAGTGAGAGAGGGGGAGTGAGTGAGCTCAATGGAGCTGTGTCCAGACTGCTGCAGATGTCTTTGTGGGCAGAAAAATCCACCAACGCAGGCAGGAACCCAGTGCAAAAGGGCAGCCTGCAGCAGTGGGAGACACAGAACAAGCGAGTGAGGGAAGGGGAGTGAGTGAGCTCAACAGAGCTCTGTTGAGGCTGCTGCAGATTTCTTTGTTGGCAGAAAAGGCAGCAATGCGCACAGGGGCCCAGTACAAAAGGGCAGCCTGCAGCGGTGGGGAAAACAGAACGAATGAGTGAGAGAGGGGGAGTGAGTGACCGAGCTCAATGGAGCTCTATCATGACTGCTGCAGATTTCTTTGTGGGCAGAATAGGGTGGCAATGCAGGCAGGAGCCCAGTACAAAAGGGCAGCCTGCAACGCCGGCAGAAACGGATCAAGAGAGTGAGACAGGCAGAGTGTGTGAGGCCAATGGAGCTCTGTTGGGACTGCTGCAGATTTCTTTGTGAGCAGAAAAAAATGCTAACAGAGGCAGAAGCCCAGTACAAAAGGGCATCCTGCAGTGCCAGGAAAAACAGAATGAGCAAGTGAGACAGGGGGAGTGAGCGACCTCAACGGAGCTCTGTCAGGACAGCTTCAGATTTCTTTGTGGGCAGGAAAAGGTGCCAATGCAGGCAGGAGTCCAGTATAAAAGGGCAGCCTGAAGTGCAGGGAGAAACAGAATGAGCGAGTGAGAGAGGGGGAGTGAGCCAGCTCAACGGAGCGCTGTTGGGACTGCTGCAGATTTCTTTGTGGGCAGAAAAAGGCATCAACAGAGGCAGGAGACCACTACAAAATGGCAGCCTGCAGCGCCAGGAGAAACAGAATGAGCGAGTGAGACAGGCAGAGTGAGCGACCTCAACAGAGCTCTGTCGGGACAGCTGCGGATTTCTTTTTGGGCAGAAAAAGGCTGCAATGCAGGCAGGAGCCCAGTACAAAAGGCCAGCCTGCAGCACTGGCAGAAACAGAACGAGTGAGTGAGAGAGGGGGAGTGAGCTACCTCAACGGACCTGTGTTAGGATTGCTGCAGATTTCTTTGTGGGCAGAAAAAGCTGCCAACAGACGCAGGAGCCCAGTACAAAAGGGCAGCCTACAGTGCCAGCAGAAACAGAATGAGCGTGTGAGAGAGGGAGAGTGACCCACCTCAATGGAGCTCTGTCGGGACAGCTGCAGATTTCTTTGTGGGCAGCAAAACATGCCAACACTGGCAGAAGCCCAGTACAAAAGAGCAGCCTGCAGCACCAGGAGAATCAGAATGAGTGAGTAAGACAGGTGGAGAAAGCGACCTCAACGGAGCTCTGTTGGGACAGCTACAGATTTCTTTGTGGGCAGAAAAAGGTGCCAACGCAGGCAGAAGCCCAGTACAAAAGGGCAGCCTGCAGCGCTGGGAGAAGCACAATGATTGAGTGAAAGAGGGGGAGTGAGCTAGCTCAATGGACCTGTGTCAGGACTGCTGCAGATTTCTTTGTGGGCAGAAAAAGCTGCCAACAGAGGCGGGAGCCCAGTACAAAAGGGCAGCCTGCAGCGCCAGCAGAAACAGAATGAGCGAGTGAGAGAGGGGGAGTGACCCACCTCAACAGAGCTCTGTCGGGACAGCTGCAGATTTCTTTGTGGGCAGAAAAACTTGCCAACGCAGGCAGGAGCCCAGTACAAAAGAGCAGCCTGCAGCACTGGGAGAAACAGAACGAGCGAGTGACACAGAGGCAGTGAGCGAGCTCAATGGATCAACACAATCAACATTTGGCATTGGCAAATGCTTGTTTATATACGTTCTGTGTTTTTAAAATTATGTTGCACTATGTGGCTTGCAGTGACAGCAGTGTCCAATGTGCTGGTATTGTGTGGTGGGCTTTGTTTAAAAGTCATTTTTCACTGCTGTCTGGGAACTGTATGCCAAAACTGAGAGAGTATGAGCAATGTGGGACTGAAATATGGTGAGTTTGAGACGTTTGTCTCTGTTCCCCACTCCCTGGTGCATACTAATAGCAAAAGTTGATTGTTTTTTAAAAGATCAGCAAACTGAAGTGTACATCAATCAAAAAACAAAGTGCCTCTAATGACAGATATGTGAGTAACAAAATGTGTGACAACAGGGAATGACAGATGCAAGAATTTCAAACCCAACAGGGAAGAACAGATGCAAGTGTTTCAAACTAAACACAGTAAGAAGTGTTGCAGTTGAATCTAATTGTATCAATATGATTTGTAGTGGAATTGTATAGATGCTTGAACTGGGTAGCAGAAAGAAGAAGAATAAACACATTTTGAAACTGGGAGTTTGCTGTGTGTGGGTAAAGAGGAATTTTGACAGAGTGTTTTGTGAGTAAAGGAAAATGACTGGCAAAATTGCTTTTCTGAAATTGTAAGGTGAAAAATGGATTTGGATGAGGCTAAGTACCAAGATTACAGTGCATTGGGCGAAGTCAATGCATAGTCATGTGATGTGTTTTGACCAATCAAGTTTCAATATTCATTCTGTCACATCCAAACATTGTGTGGTCTGATTATCCTAAGAATTGGAAACAAAAACCTGAATGAATCTGACCTATAATCCTCCGACTGAACCTATACCAATATGGAGTACTGACCCACTCACGAAAGTAATTAACTACAGAAAGAGTGAAGCTGGGTATGAGAAAAAGGAAAAAAGCCTTGCAGGCATTCTAGAAACAACAGACAGATTCAGGCTACAGTGCCCTGATGAAGTGATATTTGAAATCATGAATTGTTGGCAGTACTGTGGCATAGCTAAGTCACAGGACATTTTTGTCCTACCTGATGTAAAAGAATAAAAATACTTTAAAATAAAAATATTAATACATTAAATAAGTCAGTGGGTCATTACTCCATATTGATATACAGTAGGTCTAGATTTTTTCTAACCATTTTTTAATATAATTTATTCCACCATGGGTGATGGTCCTGGTTGGTGCCCTGTGAGCCTTCAATTTGGGGTGAAGAACCCAAGGAGAGAATATTGGCTGGGGGGGGGGTTAAGCTGGGGATCACTGATGAGGAGAAGGACCATGGGGTAATGATAACATTGACCATGAACAACACTGCCCAGTGCAGGAGAGCAGCTGCAAAAGTAAACAAAATGCTGGGGTACATAGCAAGGGGGGGTTTCGTTCAGGTGAAGAGAGGTGATCTTGCCCCTCTCCAGGTTGCTGGTAAGGCCACACTTGGAGTATTGTGTGCAGCTTTGGAGGCCATACCTAAAGCGTGATAGCAGTGGAATGGAGGGGAGATAATATGAGAGCAGACTGGGAGACCTGAATATGTACACTCTGGAGGATAGAAGGGACAGGAGGGACATGATAGAGACATTCAAGTATCTGAGGGGAATCATTAAGGATGAGGCAGATGGGGTCTTTAAGCTGAGGAGGGAGGTGGACATCAGGGGGCATGGGCTAAGAACAGAGGGGGGAAGATTTAGGAGCGAAATGAGGAGACACTAATTCACAGAGAGGGTGGTAGCAAAATGGCACGCATTACCAAAATGGTTGGTATCATATAAATCTGTGAACAGCTTCAAAAGAGCATGGGACAAGGAACAGGGCAGAGTGAGGGTGGGGAAGTTGGGCGGTGGCACTGGGATGACAAAGGGGAGGGGGTGGGGCAGCTGCAAACTAGGGGTGCTAGCTGCACACTCAAGCAGACTTGGATAGACCAGATGGTCTTTTTCTGCTGGCACATTCGTATGTTCATATGCTTGTAATCTTTTTTCTTAAGGTGTTTTGGAAACAGAGCAATAGACTGTTTTGTACAGTGGATCACCACCAACACACTGCCATGAGTCAGCTTGGGGTTATAATTGATGATCTCAAAGGGGCAGGACAGAATGACAAAGTAGTGGGTATGGCTAGTGGATTAATGGAGGGCATAGGGAGGGGTATCTCCAGCTGGAGGGAGGCAGTGTTGCCACTGCATTGCTCACTGCTGAGACCCCACCTAGAGTACTCTGCCCAGTTTTGGAGGTCACAGTTCGGAAAGAACATGGACAGGGTGGAGATAATCCAGAGGAGAGCAACTAAAATTGCACAGGAGTTGCATGAGAAGCCCTACAAGGAGAGGCTGAAGTGATCTCAGCATGTACACCCTGGCAGAAAGAAAAGCAAGAGGGAACATAATAGAGACCTACAAGTACCCCACAAGGGTGCACAGGTGCAGGAGGGGAGTCTCATTCATATGAGAAAAAGCAGCAGGACCAGGGGTCTTGTGAAGAAGCTGGGAGTGGGGGGAGTTTAAGAGGGATGTGAGGAAGTACTATCTCACTAAAAGGGTAGTAGATGCCAGGAATAGAATGCTAGTAGAAGGGGTGGAGGAAAAAAGAGTGGGTTGTTTCCAGCATGCATGGGCTAGACGTATGGGAATATTAGTAAATAGGCAGGGAAGGGGAGGTTGCCAGAGACCAGTTAGAGTCTGCGGAGACAGATTAGGAAGGAACATCTGGGCAGACTGGGTGGACCAAGTAGTTCTTTTTTGCCAACAAGTTCTATGTCACTTTGTTTCTATGATGTGAGTGTAGGCTGAAGAAATTCCCTAAAAATGTATGGGAAAAATTCAGAGAAAACAGAAAGTAAAACAAGTAGCTAGATTAGCTATGCATTGACTTGAATGTACAATGTTGAAGTTACCAACCACCAGTGCTTTACGCTTTAAAAGGATGCATCTGCCACTGTTAGTTTAGAGGTGTGGTGCAGTGTATTGCAGAGAGGATTTTGCTTAATCAAGAGTACCAGAGAAATTGAGAAAGAAAGAAAGAAGAAAATACTATACTCCACAAAAAACTCCTGTCAGCCGAGATGCAGTTAAAAACTTTATTGTGGCAGCAGCTCCAGAGTAGCCGACTAGATACCTAACCCTGGTGCTTCAACTCTATCTGGGTCTTTGTCAGGAGATGAAGACCCAGGTAGGGTTCAAGCACCGGGGCTAGGATTCTAGTTGGCTACTCGGGAGTTGCTGCCACAATAAAGTTTCTAACTGTATTTTGGCCCACAGGAGTTTTTTGTGGAGTGCAGTATTTTCTTGGTACTACATTTGGACTGGCAGTCCCATACTAGCACTCCTCCCACCTGTCCAGTGCATGACTGGTTCTTTTGTTCTTGTAAATAGAGAAAGAGAGAGAGAGAGAGAGAGAGAGAGAGAGAAATAGACTGTGAGTGAGACAGCGAGAGAGAGAGAGAGAGAAAGAGAGAGAGAGAGAGAGTGATGTGAATTATGTGGTTTATCCTGATATGTTGTTCAATTAATGGTGTTTATGTTGCAAGATTTAATTTTAAGGAATGGCTTTTTTGGTCTCTAAATTCATGACAGTAATAAATAATATACAGTATTAATGTCTTCATTATATTTAATTCATTTTATTGTTTACCCTAATCCTTCATCATGGAAAGTTAGACTGGACAAGATGGATGATGGACAGAACCAAAACGGTCTCTTTTTTAGCACTCCCCTAACCAATCTAGCCTTTTATAGAATGTTAATATTGCTCTTCTTTCTTTTATTTCAATTTCTCCACATGACTCCTCATATTGCTTTGCATATTAGCAGATGTGTCTCTCCTCCATTCTCTGGCAGTCAGCAACTTGTCCTTCTCAGAATGAGCAATCAGTCACTAGGCCAGTGAAACCTCTAGCCGGTGCAACAAGATGGGGAAGGCTTGCAACATCCTCCCCTGAAAGACACTAATGTTACTTGTTTAGTAGAAGTCCCTCTCACCTTGGACATCATTGCTCTATCCCACAGTGCACACAGGTAATGGCATTCTGCACAATGGCCTTCACCTCAGACACATCAGTGCTCGGTCCCGCAGTGCACACAGGTAATGGCATTCTGCATATGGGCTCCTAAATGTCTCAGACAGCCACTCCCTTAGTGCAGGATGTCACCTTATGTCTGAACCTTGTGACTACCACCAGTGGTCCATCATGTGCCTATACCACCATAGCAACCCTCCAAGAAAGGAGAAAGAGGACGTCTTTTGTGATGCATTGCCAGATTCCTGCCTATTTGATACTTAACACCTGAACACAGGTCACCCACATGGAAAATAGCACCAATGCCACTTGAGCCATTAGACTGAGTAGTTCACAAGGGATGTTTTTGGAGGAAATTTGGATGTTTTGGATTTGATTTCCTGTTTGGAGTTTGATATTTTTTATTTTTCATTTTTTTATATATATAGTGTTTTTTCTTCCATGGTGGCTGGGAAGGCAAACCAGGACCTATGTGGTCTTGGTTCCTCCATGGACCCCCCCCCCCAAATGGTGGGGGCAGAGGGGGCCCATCCACAAGAGAACACATCTAGAGCAAATCAGGCAATCCTGGGCAGCACCATAGATGCAGGTCTAATAGGCAGGATTTCACAAAACCTCAGAAACCATTTTGTTTCTATTTTCCTCTCATCCATGTAACAACCAGGGCTAGATGCTTGTGTATGAATGCACACATACATCTCGTAACCACAGTCCCTCTCTTCTTGCCACTTATGAGCTGCACTGCCACCAGGACTCCACCTGGTGAGAGTCAGAGGCCGAGCAAGCAAGTTTCTTCTCCCCGGGAGAGGAGGGCAATCACCTTAGCTGCTCAATCCTCTCCCATCCTGGCTGACCCTCAGCAAACTGAACCTGTTCTCAAACCTGGGTCACTGCCCCGGCAGCAGATAAAGCATCCAGTGCCTCAACGCTTTGTGCCACTGGACCAGCTCTTGTTCTTTAAAAAGTTTGTTATTTTGAGAAGGGCTCGCAGTTTTGCTGTTTGGATTTGACTGTGTTGGGCAGATAGATTTGGATGTTTTAAAGGTCTGGATATTTGAATTTGGATAAGTTTTGTATTGTGTCATTTGTTTGTATGTTGTGTGTATTGGCCTTTAACCTCATTTCCCTCCTTAGACCAATATTCTATCAGCATTTTTCTGGCCTCCTTTCAAACTGTCTTGAATATGAGATGTTAAGCCAAGGTCCCATTTGCTATTCTGGTGACTGGTCAGGTGTACTTCTTTGAAAGATTTGGTAGGTTTTATTGAAAATAGACAAAAATGAAAACAAACCAGTTACAAATCCAAAGTAAAACAGAGGAAAATCAGTGAAGTACAAATTCATTTCTTATACATGAAATCAAACAGGGTGGGGGGGTGAGGTGGACAAAGGAAACTACAAGGAAAGGAAATAAATACAGCACATAAACTAAAATAAAAGGAAATGAAAGTAACAATGGTACTAAAGGTGCCAAATAAGGTCTGTAAAGTGTAAAATACAAATGCATTAAAATACAATGTACTTGTACCTCAATTCAGATCACTGATCCTTAACCTGCTTAGAATACACACATTCAGTGTGCCACAGAGCTGCAGGTAAGGGAATTGCAGTTCCTGTGGTGTAGATGTTAAGTCACAACCTGCAAAATAGGTGAAGGGGGATCTTAATCCCAACAGGTGATTTGCCTTCATGAATTATTTTTATCTAAATTTACGAACATACAATATTGCCAGCAGATGAAGTCCTTATGGTCTATCGTGTCTGCCTGATGGTGCAGCTAGCAGCCCTTATACTGAAGCTGCCCCTACCTCCCCTCCCCTCCCCTCCCTCTCTCCAGTGATCTTCCCCCTTACCCTGTCCCATCCCCTTTTGAAGCAGCCCATTGTTCTACAGGATACCACTTCCTCTGGCAGTGCTTTCCACCCAGACACCACCCACTCCGTAAAAAAAGTGTCTCCTCATTTCCCTCCTGAACCTTCCCCCTTCCAGTCTTAGATCGTACCCAAGAGTGACCTTCCCCTTCCTTAATTTGAAAAGCCCTACTGTGCCCGTCTTATTTATTCCCTTCATATCATGTCCCCCCATTGCTCCTGCCCTTCACGGAGTACATGTTCAGCTCCCTCCACCTGCTCTCATAGGGTAGGTCCCCTAGCCCCTGGATAATTTTTGTTGCCCTGCACTGCACCCCCTCCAGTAACCTAATGTTCTTCAGGTACAGTCACCAGAACTGCATGCAATACTCCAGGTGTAGTCTAACCAGTGACCTGTATAGCAGCAGGATCACCTCCCCCTCCTAGAGGATCTGCCTCTAGAAATACAACTCAGAATCCTGTTGGCCTTTGCAGCTGCCTATCTACACTGTGCTGAGTTGTTCATTGCTCCCATTATGATCACCACCAGATTCTTCTCCTCTTCAGTCTTGGCTAATTGAATCTCCCCAAGCTGGTAGCTCCTCCTTAGGTATTTTGCACTGAAATGTAGCACCTTGCATTTCTTGGCATTGAACCCCAGCTGCCAATTGTCTGACCAGGCCTCCAATTTTGCCAGATCATCTTGCAACCCCTACTACCCTTCTAAGTCATCCACTACTGCTCACATCTTGGTATCATCTACAAACAGACTGATCTTGCTCTTGATACCTACTGAGATGTCTGCTATGAAGATCCCAAACAACACCAACCTCAGTACAGAGCCCTGTGGTTCCCCGCTTGTCACCATCCTGGGAGATGAGAGCTCCCCTCCCACCACCACCCTCTGCTGTCTCCCTTGCAGCCAGTTCATTACCCATCCCACCATCTTCACCCCCTGCCCTTCCAGCTTACTTCCTAGCCTCAAATGTGGCACTGAATTGAATGCCTTACTGATGTCCAGGTACGGGACATCCACTGCATGGCCCCAGTCTACTTGCCTGGTTTCCCAGTTATAGTACTCCACCAGGTTGGTCTGACAGGATCTGCCTGAAACAAACTCATGCTGTCTGCTGTCCTGCAGCCCATTAGCCTGTAGAAGGGAAACCAGCGTCTCCTTCAGGATTGTCTCCATCTGCTTACCCATGATGGATGTGAGGCTTACTGGTCTGTAGTTCCCTGGCTCATCCTTGGGGCCGCTCTTGTGAAGGGGTACCATGTGTGCCATCCTCCAATCCTGAGGTACCCTTCCTGAGTCCAGGGAGGTATCGAACAGGTCTGCCAAGGGTACTGCCAGGACTTCTGCCAACTCCATCAGCACCGAGGGGTATATTCCATCTGGCCCTGGCCCCTTTTCCACCCTCAGTGCCCTCAAGCCCTCCAGTACTCTGCCCACTGGGATGTCCCCATCTGTCACCTCCTCTCACCCATGCCCACCTCCCACCCCCCTTGGGTACAGCTCCCTTTCTTTGGTAAATACTGAGCAGAAGTACTGCTTAATGCTTCTGCCTGTTCTGCCCCAGTTTACACCCACCCCCTCATCCCTCTTTATCCTTACTGATTGGTCCTTACAACTCCTTTTCTCCCTGATGTACCTGAAGAAGTCACTCTTCCCCTCTTTTATGCCCTGTGCTAGCCTGAATTTCCTGGACGCCTTGGCTGACCTGACTGCCCTTGTCACCTCCATCGACTCCTTCAGGTATTCCTCTCTGTCCTCCCCTCACCCTGTTTTTTTTGTACATTCTAAAGGTGGATCTTTTCTTTCTTACTTTTTTCCGTGACCCCCCTGCTCACTCAGCTAGGCTTCTTGGCCCTTGTCTGCTTACTCTGGACCCTAGTACATGTTATGGTCGCATCCTTATTTCCCATTTTTTTTTGTAAATAGTAAGCTTTATTGATCTTTAGACACAGAACAATCAATACATAAATACATAAATATGTTTTCAGTGAGACAACATAAAATACCAAGCTGAACACAAGACTAAAGAACTAACAATGGAAACTAAAAGCTAAAAACTAGCAACCTAATAAACAGGCATGCCCAGAGGTCTGGCATAGCCTCCCTTGTCAACATTCGGGGGGGGGGCACGCTGTCTACAATTCAGTGAGCAGCTTGCATTGTGCGTCGCCATGGTCAGATATACTAGCACCTGCTTGCATATGTGCAAGAGGGATGTGTCATTGGGTTGGCACCATGAGTCTGTTTGCTTAGACGTTTAGCATTAGGGAATCTAGTGATCCCCATCTTTTTAAGTATAGGTATGAGGTGTGCCTAATGTAATTAATCATTTTTTCTATACGGAGTGCTTCTAGGATGGAGTTATGCCATTCTTTGTAGGAGGGGACGTTGTCATCCATCCATTGTTTAAGAATCAGTTTTTTGACCATGGCTGAGATTAGAGTAATATGATATTTCCTGACACCCATCATCTGCCACATGTCAAGACCCAATAGACATATCAGAGGGGTGAAGGCATCCATTAATCCTAGCATGGGGTCCATGCATGCTCTGACCTCATCCCATATGGGCTTGACCTTCAGGCAGTCCCAAAGGATGTGTTTGAGGTTTCCCACCTCCTGCTTGCAGTGGGAGCAGAGATTCATGTCAAGCTTGCCCATCTGGAAAAGTTTTACTGGGGTGTAGTAAAGGTTGTGATTAATTTTGAATTGCATGAGTTTAAGGGTGTCGAATTTTAGCAATTTGTTCATCTGCTTCCAGAGTTCAGGTGTTCTCTAGGTCTGGGAATTCACTCGCCCAGTAGGCGCAATGAGCAGTAGAGGGATATATGGTCAGGGAAAGGAGATGCTTATAGAGGAGAGAGGTTGCTTGCCTTTGGTTAGCCAGCCTGCATAAGTCGTCCCATTTCTGAAATGCTCCCATTTCCCATGGTTTGGTGCCAAGGGTGGAAGCCAGCATGTGACTGAGCTTCATGAAAGGGAAAACGTGGATCCTGGCTGGGGCCATTCGTTGCTGGAATTGCTGGTGTGTAACTAGGGAGTTGTCCTCCACCAGGGCTCCCTGCTTTGGGAGCACTAGGTTTTTCAGGAAGTTGGGTGGAATAGGCTTATTTTGTATTTTGAGGGCCTGGTTGCCCACTAGGGTTTGCTCTGGATCTAGCTGTGGTCGGGTGCCCAGGAGGTGGTGAAGTTGTTTGTATACCCTGACCGATACCCCTATTGTTGATTTTTTAAGGGTCGTTGCCAGGAGTTTGTATGGTGTGCTTGTCAGAGCTTGTATCTGGACTCCAGACACTTGGCATTGGTCCAGCTACATTGTTTTCCATTGTGGATGGTAGCCTGCCTGCTCTGTTTGGTCGCTATGCATCCTCCACCTTAGGAACTGGGTGGTATGTGCTGCCAGGTAGTATAGCTGGAGGTCTGGGAGGTGGAGGCTGCCCAACTTCTTTGGGGCTGTGAGTTTGTTGTATGCCTCCTAGGTGCCTTATTGTTCCATAGGAAGGAGGACAGAGTGGACTTTAGTCCAGAGAACCAGGGGATAGGGAGTAGGCATCCGGACATACTGATGGGGTATAACATTCTGGGTAAGATGTTCATTTTGATAGTGTTTATACGAGCCCACAAGATAAGGGGGAGTGGGGACCAGCGAAGCAGATCTTCCCTTATTTTGGTCTTGTGGGCATTTAGGTTTTGGGTCTGGCGTGTTTTACTGTTTTGCAAGATCACTATGCCCAGGTACTTGAGGGAGGTCGGGCATCATGCTCCTCCCGAAATGGATTTATGGGTCTGAAATGTGTGGTGGTTTAGAGGCATGATGCCTGTTTTTGTGAGGTTGAGTTTGTAGCCTGCCTCCTGATTAAATTCTTGTAGTATGTTAAGGGTGGGGGGGATCGAGTTTGCTGGATTCTCTAGGTGCAGGAGTACATTGTCTGCATATGTGCAGACTTTATACCTTTTGGTCCCCACCTTGGCACCCAAGATGGCATTCTCTGCCAGGATTCTCCTTGATAGGGCTTCAATATACAGGTTGAATAGGTATGGGGATAAGGGGCAACCTTGCCTGGTGCCTGATTGCAGCTGGAACTGCAGGGAGAGTATTCCGTTGCAGAGAAACCTGGAGGTGGGCGTGGAGTAGGGGATCCTAACCCACTTTATGAAGTCTTGGGGAAGCCTGAACTCTTTGAGGGTTTCATACAAGAACACCCATGATACTCTGTCAAAGGCCTTTTCAGCATCAAGGGAGATCAGGACTGCTGGGGTGTCAGAGTCCCTGGAGGCTGCAAATATGTGGGTGAGTTTCTATAGGTGGTCCGATGCCAAACTACCCTGCATGAATCCCACCTGCTGTGGGCCTATCAGGGTGCCAATCACTGCTCCTAGCTGTGCAGCCAAGATCTTGGCTAGGATTTTCAAGACTGTATTGAGTAATGATATGAGTCTGTAACTACCCATGTTAGCAGGGTCCTTGCCAATCTTAGGGATAAGGGTTATGTGTGCCTCTTATAGGCTTGGGTCAAGGTCTCTCTCCTCTTTAGCCTCATTAAATAGATTTACCAGGTGCTTGTATAATCCCAGTTCCACAGCTTTATAGAAGCTGGATGAGAAGCCATCCTGGCCCGGGGCTTTGTCCACCTTCAGAAATGAGATAGCTTTCGCTACCTCCCCCTCTGCAATGGGGGCTCCCAGTTGCTCACAAGTGGTAGGATCCCCTCTGAGCATATTGGCTTTTTTGAGGAATTGACATACTTTCCTCATGGGAATCTGGTCCTCCTTTGCATACAGTTCTGCATAACATTCACCAAAGGCTGCTGCAACTTCCTTTCGGTGAGAAAGGATATGGCCCGTTTTGCTCCTGATCAAGTTGATGGCTCGGAGCACCTCCTGTTGTGTGAGTCTAAGGGCCAGAAGTTTCTCAGCCTTTTCACCCTGGTCCACATGCCAGGTTTTAGCCCTAAGGATGGCAAATTCTGCCTGCTCCCTGAGGTGTTCTCCATACTTAGCTCTTGCTGCATTAAGTTGCAAAGTTGCATTTTTTTCCACTAGATCCTGTATAGTGCGTAATAGCTGCACACTTTTTGCTTCTCTTTTCTTCTTCTTCTTCTTGGAAGAAGCTAGTCTAATGAGTTCACCATGGAGAGTACATTTAAATGCCTCCCATAGGAGTGCATGTTTTGGGACTGAGCCCGCATTTTCTTCAAAGAAGCATTTAGTACAGTCTTTTATTAACTCAAGGGTGTACTGGTCCTTTAGTAGGTTGTTGTTTAGCCACCATAACCTATCTCTATTGTGTTGGTCAGAGGGTAGGGAAACAGGGAGACTGGTGCATGGTCCAATATTACCATGGGGCCAATTTCACCTATGGAGGTGGTTTTCAGGATTTGTTAGTTGGCCAAGAAGTCCAGTCTAGAAGAAGAGTTATGTAGTGCTGATCAGAAAGTGTATTCCCTCAAACTGGGGTGTAAAATATGCCATACATTCACCAGTCCCAGGAAGTCTTGGAGTTCTGTCAGTGCCCTTTGGGAGGACGAGAGTCAGATTTTCCTCAGTTTGGATTTATCCAGGATGTTGTCCTGGACTAGGTTCCAGTCCCCTGCCAGTATGGTGGGTGTGGAGGGCATTGTGGATACCAGGGATAGCAGCTCAGTGAAGAAACCTGGTTCTTCCTTATTAGGGCCATAGATGGCCCCTAGAATAACCTTGTGTCTGTTCAGGGTGCCACAGGGCTCCATATTGTCACGCATGTTGTTCGCAGTGTACATGCTGCCATTGGGAGTGATTATTAGCTGGAACGGCTTGAGTTTTCACTGCTATGCAGATGATACTCAGCTGCACATGTCCTTTGTGCCCGATCAGAGTGATGCTATCTCAGTTTTTAACAACTGTCTTGCCGAGATCCAGGACTGGATGAGCATGAGTTGGTTACGGTTAAACCGGGAAAAAAATGAGGTGTTGGTGGTGGACCCAGGTAGTTGGGATGCAGGTTTGTTTGCATGAACACACTCTGGCCTATGGCTCAGGGGTGTTCAGCTAACTGCCTCCGACCGGGTATGGAACCTGGGCGTTATTTTGGATGACTGCCTGATCCTTAAATCTCAAGTATTGGCAGTTGTCAAAACCTCATTTTACCATCTGAGGAATATCGCCTGTGTAAAACATCTGGTTCTTCCAGATGATCTTTCTACATTAGTCCAAGCCTTCATTACCTCCTGTCTTGACTACTGTAACACCCTTTATCTAGGGCTATTGGGGGTTGATATCCGTCGCTTGCAGCTAGTGCAGAACGCGGCAGCTAGGCTGTTGACTGGTACTTTTAGGACCAGTCATATAACGCCTGTGCTCCGGGGACTGCACTGGCTGCCAGTACAGTGGCGGATCACCTTCAAGGTCACTTTGTTGCCCTATAAGGCCCTACACAATCAGGGACCTAGTTACCTGAAAGATCTTCTTTGCCCCTACTGCCCCACCCACTCCCTCCGATCCACTGATGAGGGATTGCTAGAGATTCCCAGGGTTCATTTGAAGACATCTGGGGCTCGGGCATACAGTTTTATGGCCCCAACCCTGTGGAATTCTCTACCTTGTCGGGTGCTAGATTGCCTGACTGTCCAAAGTTTTAAAACTGCACTTAAAACCTATTTATTTAGTCTAGCATATTCTGATTTTTAGGCCGCTGTTGTATTTATGGAATTTTAAATTGTTGGTTTGTTGATATTGTTTTAATCATGTTTGTATTGTACAAGCGCCTTGATTCTGAGAAAGCCACTTTTTTTAAAATAAAGTTTTACTTTACTTTACTTTACTTACTCTTAACACTATGTATCTGCCTTGTGGGTCTGCATGCTGCTCAGTGGGAAGGAAGGGGATATTCCTGTGGATCAGGATGATTACCCCTGCTTTTTTATAACTGGAACTGGCAGCAAACACCTGCCCCACCCATTCCCTCCTCCAGAACTGTGCCTGATGTACAGGTGTGTGGGTTTCCTGTAGGAAGGCTATCTGGGTCACTAATGATTTTAGATGCCTTAAAATTGGATATCTCTTATCTTTTGCTTGAGCCCCTTTTACATTCCAAGTGGTGCATATGATTGCATTGGTGGTCATTTTATGACCTTTGTACCTGTGTGTCTTTTCAGGATGTGATCTGTAATGAATGCTGGTAGGGGGAATTTTATTAGTGTCCTAAGGCGTCTTCTACTGTATGGGAGTGGTGTCCCCCCCTGCAGCATTGGGTACAGTCAGGTGCCATATATCTTTGGTTCCACTGCAGATTTTCTGGGTTTTAGAGTACACTGTGAGCATGCCAAACATTAACTACCTCTACATAAACACATAAAATAACAATCACTAAACTAATTACATAGAACATTGAAATCTGCCATGGGTGGGGTATGTCGGTTCCCGCTTCCCACACCCACCAGTGGTTGGGGTACCACACGTCCCGACAATCCCCTTTTTCTGCTTGTCCATACATGGCTCCCATGATTGTGGCACATCTCTACTCATGGTCTGTGAGCATTGTGACGTGTTTGATCTCATATAAACTGGCTTGATCCTTGTGCTGACCCTCCAACCCCCCATCTATACTCCCTCTCCCCTGCGTTATGCAGTGTCTTCTCTGGATGGGGGAGTGTTGATGCATCCTGGGAATATAGAAACACTCCTCCACCACCCCATCTTATGCCGCTTGGCTGTCTCTCCATTCCGGGGGTGTCCCCAGACCTGCACCAGTGCGTTACCCTAGCCCCCTCCAAGAAAGATTGTGCTGTATTGACCTCTCCATGGAGGCTGTAGTTGCTGAATGGTGCCACCATCTGTGAATGCAGTGCTGGTCCTCCCTCAGTGCTACACCTCTCAGTAAGCCCCAAACTCTGCCTGTCTCTTGGGTGGACACAACCATTTGTGAGGCTATGTCCCCCTTTTTTGGGCTCTTCCACCGAACCTTCAGTGCTTTTGAGACTGCCTTGTGGAGCAAAGGGGTGAGAAGCGTACCCCGGGGAATATTGAGAGCTCAGATGGCCCCCTCCTCATGAAGTGTCCCTCCTTCCTGTTTCCCAGCCCCCATCACTGTCTCCCCACACCCTCCCCTTTCTCACCCCTGCTCTCTACTCCCACAGCTGCCACTCGGCTATCCCAAGGGGGCATTGGTGGTTCTCAGTCCCGCGGTTAAAGAACACTGTGCCAAGCCTTTGGTTTGTGCTGATTGAACCGTACTCAGCCTTTTACTAATTTGGTCTGTCCCCGCGTGGACGCCACTGTAGGGAGTGTGTGGAGCCTAATGGCCATACCCCCTCTTCATGCCCCCATTGGCACAGATGCTCGTGTCTGTATTGTGCCCTATCTTTGAGCACTGGCATTCACCTGTACATCTCTTCAGTATTCTCCCACTCACCCCATCTCCCCAAAGTCTCTGTTCCTTGTCTCACCTGAATGTTTCCCCCCAAAGGGATGGTATGTAAAGGTATGCATTGTGTTGCTGAAACAGTTATCAGCAGGTGAACAGCTGCCTCCATGTACATGCCGGGATCTTTTGTACTGCTCTTCTGTGGGATTGTATCAAGTACTGCCACCAGTCCTTTCCTAATCAGTGCAGCTGACCACTGAGAGGAGACCTAGGTTTGATTGTCAGCCTGTTCCCCCCCCCCACGCTCTCCAAGTTCCCCATAGGCAACCTTAGAATGCTGTCCCATTCCAGGGGTAGACATTGTTGGCTGTGCAGGGGCTGTCCGCTTGTAGTATAACAGGTGTCTCCATGTAACAGGCACCCCTGTGCAACTCCAAGGGTCAGAGTAGGCTTGCTGGTGGCCCGAGTTTGCCCCCATTGGTCACCACCAGTGTGACCGAGAACAGTGGGGTTATACAGGTAGGGATCTAGGTCTGCACAATCCCATTTTTTCTTAGCTGTTGCTGACCCGGGCGTCCCATACTAATGAAGTCATACAAGCTGTTATTGTGCCCTTCAGCTGGATCAGCTGACCAAGCTGCGCTCTCCGCCCCCTCTCCCATCTAGCCCCCCCAGTCGCTCAACCTCTATACACATTCCTCCCACTCCACCCCACTATTGCTGGATTCCTCTGTGTACCTGACAGCACTTTTGTTTATTTCAGTAGCCTCTATACACAATGCACAATCCCCACTGCCTCACCCTTCCATCAGCAGACCCCACCATGTATTTGGCAATACATTTGATTATGTAATTAGTCAGCAGTGTATCATGAAGGTGTCCATTTTCCTCCAGCTGGTCACTGGGCTTCTAGCAATGTCCAGTATCAAGTCCTACTGAATGTAGGGTTGTTTATTGGTCCAGTCATCATGGAGGGTTGCAGTCTGAAATCTACTCTGTGAGTCCACAAGTCATGGAGCCTCCGGTTAAGAGCTGAGGTGTACCTTCTGGATTGGTGAATGCTCGGGCTGAGGATCTTGTAGCTTCTGACAGTGTCCACAGCTCATACTCATGCAGGTGTTCCCTCAGGCCATGGGATGTTTGGTGTGTTGGTCCTTTCACATTTCCTGAGGCATTCCAATTGCATGGCTGGAGAAGACCTTTCCATGTTCTGATGGGATGTGTTGGGATAATCTGATCCTTCCAAGGGGAGGCGATGAGTACAGATGGGGGTGGGGTGATAAGCTGTGCCGTTTTGGAATTGGTACGAGGTAGCGGCTTAGAGTCAGTTTAATTGTAGAAGAGCATTGGCCTGATTTATGGAGGTGGCTAGAGACAAAGGCACAACCACAGTCCATGGGAAAAAACAAAAGCTAGACTATGAAGAAGGGACTTACATACCTTTTGGTGAGGGCTATCCCATCTGTGCCATTTTGGCTAGTTTGAAGTTCTGGTTGTCACCTTAATTAACTACACATCCCCATCCCAATCCCAACGGCTTCTCCTGAGGTGGGACTCCCTCGCCAGAATGGTGAGGCGCCTGTACAGATTGTTAGTTTTACACCCCTGGTTAATAGGGAGAGGCGCTATGAGACTGATCATGATGTTCTATGGGGGTTCATCACAGCAGTTCCTAAGAGGCATACAGGATGGAGGAGCACAGCACGTACCTTTAGAAACCTTGCGTCTTATTAGTCTGATACCCTGGATGTTTCGGCTGTGTTGGGAAGATTTGAGGGAGATATTTCGGTAGTTCCTTACTGGCGACCTCCGCAATGGGGAATTTTTTAGGTCCGGTTGCAGTTGTTATGATAAGTCTGGCTGGGTGCGGAACTCTGAATGGGACACAGGCTGCATGCAGAGCCTTCTTGATTTCCAGGTAGGCTCTTTGCTTGTCTCTGACTGCTGGGGTAACATCACTATATACATGGAATCGTTGCCTATTCCAGGTCAGCACCCCTTTCAGCCTAGCTTGTGTTTGGATGTGGAGCTTGTCTTGCAGCCTTGTGAATCGGGTGATAATTGCTCTTGGGCACTGATCTTGTTTTGGCTGGGATTCTGGCTGATCTATGGGCATACTCCAGGTTATACTCCGTGACAGCGACTGGAGATCCCACTATCTCATGTAGAAGTTTCTGTACAAATGCCGATAGGTCGGATCCTTTTGCCCACTATGGTATTCTGATCAGCATAGGTACATAGATACATAGAC
The DNA here is from genome assembly GCA_016271365.2 of Neoceratodus forsteri. Classification (NCBI taxonomy): domain Eukaryota; kingdom Metazoa; phylum Chordata; order Ceratodontiformes; family Ceratodontidae; genus Neoceratodus; species Neoceratodus forsteri. The sequence goes on along the minus strand of CM057456.1, from coordinate 1,220,184,787 downwards.
AGTGTCGGCAGATAAGGGCCTATGGCCCACCCAGTCTGCCCATTTGAGCTTGTAAGTTCAGTTTGTTTTCCTAGAATTCTGTTGCCCCTTACCCCTGACCTCCAGAATTCCTTTATGTCTATCCCATGCATTCTTAAATCCCATGATTGTTTCAGCCCCCACCACTTCCTCTGGCAGGGTGTTCCACTTGTCCACCACCGCTCTGTGAAGAAATTCTTTCTCATGTTTCCTCTGAATCATCTTCCTCCAACTTCATCCCATGCCCTCTAGTCCTGGAACATCTTTTTCACTTAAAATAGTATTTTCCTGCACCCTGTTCCTCCCTATAAGATACTTGTATGTCTCTATCATATCCCTCTCCCTCCTCTCCTCCAGGGAGTACATGTTCAGTTCCTTCAACCTGTCTTCATAGGACTTGTGATGCAATCCATGCACCATCTTTGTTGCCCTCCTCTGAACCTTCTCTACCCTGTCTATGTCCTACGAGGTATGGTCTCCAGAACTGTACACTGTACTCCAGGTGGGCCTCACTAGTGTCTTGTATAGCGGAATTATGACCTCCCTTTTCCTGCTGGTGATGCCCTGCCCATACATCCCAGCATCCTATTTGCTTTACCTGCTGCCTTGTCATACTGTTTCCCTACCTTGAGGTCATCAGCGATGATAACCCCAAGATCCCTTTCCTGCTTGGTGCATGCTATATCCTCACCCCCCAACTAATATATTGTGCCAGGGTTTTTGTGCCCCATATGCATTATCTTGCACTTCTTTGCATTGAATTTCAACTGCCAAACCCCTGACCATTCTTCAAGTTTCTGCATCTGCATGATGTTATTGCACCTTAGCCTGCTCTCTTGGTCTTCCTGCTGGTCCTCTAGTTTGTTAAATTTTTGCTGAATCTCCATGTTAATTTTGTCATCCCTAATCTGCTTATCTTCTATGGAGCTGAGTCACACTTCAGCATCCCCGACTCTGGTTGTCAGTGATTCCGCCATATGCTTAATCATCCTGATAGCTGTGGCCATGTCCCTCAGGGTTAATTTTACTGATGTAAGCTCAGTAAAGAAAAGATTCATCTTGTTAACTAGTAATTCCAGCGATGATAGATCGGGCCTTGGTTCCAGCAGAGTCTTGCTTTGGACTCTTTGTAGGCTGGCTTGAAGAGTGTGAGGTGGGCACCACACAAATGTCCATTTGTCATTGATCTTCAACGTTCATGCTGTAGATTTTTATATATTTCATTTCATGTGCAGTTCAGAAAACAAAATGTTCTAAATTTAATTTGATAGTTGTAGTTTACTCAGTTATATATGAGCCTCATTTTTTGCCATGGCCATGGAGCTCTGAGGGAAGCTGCTCTTTACGGTGAGTTCATCATGAGACTCCCTCCTCAATTCCCAGTTTAATGACCTCCCACTTCTGGTTAGTGTCCATGTTTGGATGGATCCTGGCCAGACACCCTGTACTATTTCCCTCATCCTCCCGAAGTTGGCCCTCCTGAAGTCTGACACTCTTGTGCCCATTCCGACTCCCCCTTTCCCTATGTTTATTGTGAACCACAGCAAGTGGTGGTCACTCCCCACCAGCAGTTCCTCCACCCTAGCTCCCTTGCAAACCCACCATTTGCCAGCATGAGGTCTAGGGTGTTCCATAACCTGTTTGTCTCATTGACCATCTGCAGTAGGAAGCTGTCGTAGAAGGCATCCAGAAGTACCTGCTCCCTCCTATTGGTGGTAGCTGGGGTACCCCAACCTACTCCTGGCAAGTTTAAGTCCCCCACAATCACTCTGCTGCCTCTCCCACAGGTCCTTCTGATCTGTCCCGCTAGTTCCCTGTCTAACTCCTCAGTCTGAGAGGGTGGCCTGTACACCACTCCCATCTTAAATGTCCTACTTTTGGAGTCCTGGAACTGCACCCCTAATGACTCTGTGCTGCCCTCTCCTCTTCCTTCCTGACACACTTCAGTACTTCCCTCACATACAGCACCACCTCTTTTTTTTCCTTTTACCCTGTCCCTCTGAAATCTCCTATACCCTGGTACTGCCAGATCCTAGTCATGGTAATGGGTGGCCCATGTCTTGGTGATGGCTGCCATGTCCACCTCTCCATCTGCCATGAGATCCTGTAACTCTGCTGTTTTGTTAACTAGACTCCTAGTATTCAAGGTTACCACCATCCACCCTGCTTCCTTCACTCCCTTCCTACTTGTTCTCCCTTTCTAGCATCCCCTCCTGACCTCCCCCTAAGTCCCTTGCTGCTTGTATGGGGGGTATGCTTGTTTGGCTTACTTATCTGTGGATCCTGCCTGACTGCTGCCCACTTGCCATCCCTCTTTTCTAGTTTAAATTCTCCTTGTTTGCTAAGTATTCCCCCAGTTTCTGTTTCAGTATCCTCCTTTCCTCTTCACTTAAATGTAGCCTTCTCATATAATTTACTGTTCCACTGTACACCACCATGAATAACCAGTAAAGTAAGTTTCCAACTTACAAAAAAATTGGGAAACATTATTAAGTGTCTGTCAGTATTTGGACAGCTGATCATTTGCCTGCTAAGTAAATACACATGCAATGTGCCACCAAGCTGCAGGAAACTTAGCTGTAGCTCCTATGGTGTAGAGGTATATCACAACCTGCAAAACAGGTGACTACTGGCCCTAGCAGGTGATATGCCTTCAAAAATTGCTGTTCCTGGGTGAATATACTTATATAATTTACTACTCCAAACCATACCACCAAGAATTGCCACTCAAGTGAGTTTCCATTTTACAAAGAAATTTGACTATAATGCTTAAATCCCTGCTCATATCTGTGACACTGATCCTTTGCCTGCTAAGCAAACATACATTCAGTACACCACTGAATGCAGGTTAGTGAATTACAAGTCCTATAATGAAGAGGTTATGTCCCACCTGCAAAACAGGCAACTGGGCATCTTATACAGCAGGTGATTATTTACCTTCACAGATTATTGTTCTTAGCTAAATTTACTTCTCATATAATTTACTATTCCACTGCACACCATCATGAATCACTTTTCAAATGAGTTTTCTTCTTACATGACTGGTACCAGTGTGGCTCAGTTGGTAGCAAATCTGCCTCTGGACCAGAAGATCGGGGATTTCTGTCCCACACTGGGATTAGATTTACACCTAAAATGCTAGCATTTTAGTGAAGTATTGGGAGGGTACTGTACTGCTGGGGTGTTCCATCCTTTGGATGAGATATTAAATTGAGGTCCCTTCTATCCATCCCAGTGTCATCCTGGTGGGTGTGCAGGTGGAAGTAAAAGAACCCAGGGTACTCTTTGCAAAGAGTAGGAGACACTCCCGGTGTCATGGCCAACATTCCCCTTACCATAAACATGTTCATACAATTGTCCAGGCTGTGTGTGAGTGTTGATGTGTGATATGGCCATCACTACACATTCAGTCACTTCACTACCAGTCTAGCATTGCTTTCAAGGTGCTTTGGGATACACTGTGCACTAAAAGTACTATATAAATGATGATTCTTCTTCTTCTTACAAAGTTGAAACAAATGTTTAAGGACCCTCCAGGATCCAAACTATGTCTACCTAATTTAAGACACGGACCCCCCTCCTAAGCAAATGGACATTCAGTGTGCCATTGCGCTGCTGGGAAAGGAGTTGCATTTCCTATGGTGTAGAGGTTATGTCATGTTAGAGTTAGAGTTTCTTTATATAAGGTACCTTCCACTAAGTCCCAGGGTACCATTACAATAAAATACATCTTAGACACAAAATGTATAAAATATAAAATAAGAATCTTGGTACATTGGAAATTATCATACAAATAAATATAGCAGATAAAATTATAACAGTTCATCAGAAATAATCCCATAAAATAACAGCAATACTAAACATAAATTAAAACTATTGATAGATGTGCAGAAAACATTATATGACCTCCCCAAATGCTTGCTGAAAGAGGCATGTTTTCAGTCCCTTCTTAAATTCCTCTTCTGAGGGGGCCTCCCTCAAGGTCCTGGGCAAAAAGTTCCAGAAAACCAGGCCTGCTACTTTGAAGGCCCAGTCACCTGACATTTTTAGTCTTGCCCTTGATACCATAAGGCGGCCCCCCCTTAGAGGTGTAGAGTGGCTGAACTGAGGTGTACGGATGCAGGAGCTCACTCAGGTGGGCTGGACAGGTGACTTGAATCGTATTCCAAACTAGAAAATTGACTGCAAAATACCGTAGAACTAAGTTCAATTATCTGAATGTCTGCTATCTAGCTTTGCTGAAACTCTTCACTGCATCAACAATGATGTCTCACAATTCCTCTCATACAACAAAAGTTGTCGTGAGCAGGAGTGTGCAACATACGGATCAAACCCAGACATGTGTAGGTGTGAAACCCTATGCATAGACTTAGAAGTCCTATCATTGACATCATCAAGTGACATCATGCAGATGAATCATTCACACTGAATGTAACCTTAAACTTGACTAGATGCACAAAACGGCATGCATGACCACAATAGGTTCTTACAGCTATACTGCTGGCACCTAAAAATGATTAATTCATGAACCAGTTCTTGTAGCTACAAAGTAACAGTCAATTTAAGAGTGTTATGGTAGTCAAAACCAAAACTCTACTCCTTACACAGTTCATGGTAATTCAAACACAGAAAATCCTGGATAGTATTTTCCATAAGTTCATGAAGGATTCCCCTGGGAGGCTATTTCTTTCTTTTAGGTATATTCCCATAAATATGAAAGAAATCATTTGCTCTAGATTCACCAATGAATTTGTGGACTGTTGCAGTACAATGTGGCATCTCTCTTGCTGAGGTGTGCATTAATCCCTATTAAAATAACACCCTGTTGTGCATTATTGCTTACTTATTCCTGTTTCACCCTATCCATGTATGGTTTGGGACACACCATTTGCACAAGGGGCACAGAGCACACAGAATGTGATGAGGCAGGGCAGGCTAGGAATTCCAAAGGCCCTACCACCTTATCCTCACATTAGTGTAGTGGAGCCCTTAGGCACACGCACACACGCACACACACACACACACACACACACACACACACACACACACACACACACACTTATCAAGACAACAAATATGGGGAGGGAATATGTGAATATGTGAGTATGTTTTCTCTTCACCAAATAAAGGAACAGGAAGATAATTAGGATGAACAAGGGGAAAAGGTAATGGCAAGGAGGCCAAGAAGATGAAAGTCGAGCATACTTTTAAAAATTGGTCAGCCGGTTTTGTAATCTTTGCAGGCACAATCTGTCCATTGGCCTAGAGAAGAGTTTAGGACTCTTCATCTATTGGAAAAAGATAATCTGTGCTCACTGTACAAATGGAAAGGGAACAAGCCATGGCTTGAATCTGAGGAGGAGTTTCATAGGTAAATGCAAGATGATTCGGACAAAAACTGGACACCTTACATATGCCATTTAGGGTACATACAATGAAGAACATCTGAGTACCGCATATGGACAGTGGGCTGCCAGTGTGTATTCCTAAATCCAGGGGCAGACCTGAGTACAGCAAGCACCATGACTGGTGGTTTGGGGAAAATAAAGGTACATGTACCCATGTAACCAAAATTATTAACATGAATGTTTGTCTTACAGTAGACCCCATCCAGTGACCCAGTGCTAGTCAGGGTAGTCTTTCCAAGTGAAATGGGGTCCTTCTGGAAGAAAAGCAAATGGAAGGGTGACAACCTGAAAAAGTAGGCTGCTTTAGGCCTTGGCTCCCAAAATACCCCAAATTTCCACCTCTCTGCAGTAAGTTCATCTTGTGCTTGGTGCAACACCTCTGCAAAGGCCACCCAGACTGCCTCCAATATTGGAAGACTCAACAGTCACCTGACATCCAGTTGTTTTTGTACTTCCAAGATTCCAGCCTTCCAGAACCATTCTCAAAGCATTCTCATCAGTGAATCCCTGTATCAGCCTTGCAGAGTTGTTGATCACCATACAAATTTCTCATGTTTCATACTGCCTTTCTGATTGACCTCTGTGGGTCTTCTCAGGTGTTGAAACTGGTGGACAGGGCAAGGTTGGCTTCATAGACAGTAGGGCTACATAGAATCGATGTTGCAATAACCAAGTCCAGGGTGGTTGTGCACTGCAACAAGACTAAGGGTGATCAGTCAGGATGGGGTTGTTGGTACATGATTCAGGCCCCAGAGGGAGCTGAGTGGTCAATGGAGCAGTGGGTCATGGAATTCAGAATGGCAGGCCTGGACAGGGCAGTGGAGACTTTCAGCAGACATGAGGATGGTTCTCCACTTACACATATAGAATACTGGATGGATGACCATCTACAACAAGGCTGTATTTCCATCGAGGGAGTTGATGACATCATACAGACCTCGAGAGCTTTTGTGACATGGAGCCCCATGAGGTGGCTCTTTGCATCAAAACCATGAGGGTCAATTGATTGGCGCTCGCTAAATTGAGCCATGTTTACGCCACATTTTCTACTTTTCCACTCTAGTGAGCCAATCAGGTGGCAGGACAAGGTTGAAAAGTAGTTGTACTACTGTTGTGATGTTGTGATGTTAGAACAATAGTACAACAACTTTTTTGACCTTTGAACTGTCTTACAACAAGATTTTGAAACCCACTGAATTCCATTCAAAACAAGAACTAACCATATACTATAATACCATTTCTGTCATATACTGGGGCAGGCCCTGAGAGCAGTGTTGCTTGCTTCATCAGAATACAGGATGCATTGTTTCAGGATAGGTGCAGCCAGAACTGTGAGGGTAAAGGGGATGACAGCCAAGTCCAGGTGCTAGGTCAGTGGAAGCCATGGTCCTTTAACAGTTATATTCGTCCATACTTGTTATAACCTGTTCCCTTTTTTCCCCTCACTGAGCAGGTCCTCAAAGCACACGGTTTCTGAAATACGGATTTGTAAGCACTCCTACATATATTGCCTAGAGAAACACAAAAACATAGAAAAATAGAATTTGACAGTGGATAAGGACTGATAGGCCCATCCAGTATGCTCTTTTTCTTTACCTACCACAAAAGCAGCAGATCCTACATTTATCTCCAGCTTTACCTCCTCTTTTAAATTGTTAAGATTCCCCTATGTCTATCCTGTGCAGTTCTGAATTCTCCACCACCTCTGCTAGGAGGCTGTTCCATGCCACCGCCACCCTTTCTGTTAAGAAGTACTTTCTCACATTGCCCCTTATTCTACTCCCTTCTAGTCTCATGTCATGCCCTCTTGTTCTAGAACATCTCCTTTTCTGAAATATGCTACCCTCCTGTACCTTACTTATCCCCTTTGGGTATTTGAAGGTCTCCACCATATCTCCCATCTCTCTCTTCTTCTCAAGGATATACATTTTGAGCACCTCCAGTCTCTCCTCATATGATCTTTGGTGCAGGCCCTGCACAGTTTTTGATACCCTTTTTTGAACTGCCTCTACCCTGTCTATGTCCTTTCAGAGATGCAACCTCCAGAACTGGACACAGTTTTCAAAATGAGGTCTCACCAATGATGTGTGCAGTGGCATCACAACCTCTCTTCTTCTGCTGGTGATACCTCTTTCTACACACCCCAGCATCCCACTGGCTCTCCCTACAGCCTTGGCACATTGTTTGGCCACTTCTAGGTCATCAGATATGGTCATCTCAGATCTCTTTCCTGTGTGGTGGCCGTTAGTAACTCCACTCCCATCATTTAATCATCCCCTGGGTTCCTGAGACCCATGTGCATGATTTTGCACTTCTTCGCATTGAATCTTAGCTGGCACACTCTGGACCATTCCTCCATTTTAGCTAGGTCCTTCCTCATTTTTTCCACTCCTCCTGGAGTATCTACCCTATTGCAGATCTTAATGTCATCTGCAAAGAGGCATACCTTCCCTTCCAGACCCTCTGCAATGTCACTAATGAAGATATTAAACAGGACTGGGCCCATAACTGATCCCTGTGGCACCATGCTGGTCACATTCCCTTCCTCGGATTTAGCTCTGTTTACCTCCACCCTCTGAGTACTATCCCTCAACCAATTTCTAATCTAGTTCACCACCTTGTGACCTAATCCCAGGCTGCCCAGCTTGTTCACAAGCCTCCTATGTGGAATGGTGTGGAATGCCTTGCTGAAATCCGGGTAGACCACATCTACTGTTCCCTCTGATCCACTTCCCTGGTCACCCAGTTAAAGAAATCTATCAGATTTGTTTGACATGACATTCCTGACATGAATCCATGCTGCCTCAGATCTTGTGCTCTGCTGGATTCAAGGTGCTCCACTATCCTTTCTTTTAGCAGCGGTTCCATAATTTTCCCCACCACTGAGGTCAGACTGACAGGTCTATAATTGCCAGCCTCCTCCCTGCTCCCACCTTTGCGGAGGGGGACTCTGTCTGTCCTTCTCCAGTCCTCTGGAACCACTCCCGTATCCAGTGGTTTGTTGAACAGGTCAGCAAGTTGTGCAGTCAGCACCTCTCTTAACTCCTTTAATATTCTAGGATGTATCCTGTTTGACCCCACTGCCTTGTCCATCTTCAGTTTTGAGGGTTCCTTCAGGACTCTCTCCTCTGTAAATGGATTTGTGTTCACCTCCCTTCCAATTCTGCTTCTTACCTGTGGTCCCTCCTCTTCCCCTTCTTCTGTGAATACTGAACAGAAGTATTTGTTCACCATGAATGCTTTTTGCTGGTCTCCTTCCATACCCTCTCCTTCCTTCCCTTTTAGCCTTAGAACCCCCCCCACCGTCTTCCTTCTTTCACTAATGTATCTGTAGAAAGTCTTGTCCCCCTTTCTTCACTTCATTTGAAATGTTTTCCTCTGTCTGAGCCTTTGCACTCCTGACTGCTTTCCTGCCTCCTTTTGCTCCTCTAGATACACTACCCTGTCTTCCTCCTGTGTTTCCTTGTATTTCCGGACAGCCAACTTTTTAGCCCTTACTTCCCAGGCCATATTCTTTGAGAAACATAGTGGTTTTCTTTTTCTCTTGCCTTTGTTTATTTGCTGAACACAAAGGTTTGTCATTTCCATTATGGCTTCTTTGAGATGGGCCCACTGTTTCTCCACTCCCCCCCATTCCTCCCCTTCTCCTAGGGCTTTCCTTAAAGATACCCCCATCTTAGCAAAGCCTGCCTTCTTGAAGTCCAGGACCCTCGTTTTCATGTGGCTTGAACCTGTCACCATTCTCATATTGAACCACACTATGCGATGGTCACTGGACCCCAGATGTTCATCCACCCTGACATCTGTAATTCTGTCCCCATTGGTGAGTACCAGGTTCAGAATCACTTCCTCCCAGGTGGGCTCCAGCACTAGCTGCGTGAGACATGCTCCTTGCAGAGAGTCCAGGATGCCCTTGCCCCTGGCTGTGACAGCTGCTGGAATGCTCCAATCAAGATCTGGCAGATTGAAGTCACCTACCAGCAACACCTCCCCTTTTGCTGCCATTATATGGATGGCTTCCAGTAGATCCCTGTCCATTTCTTCCCCTTATGCTGGGGATCTGTAGATCATGCCTGTGTGAAGATCTGTGCCATTGCCCATCTCCAGGGTGACACACAGTGCCTCTGCCTTGTCCTGCATTCCTTTTGCCTCTGTTGCCTTTATACCTTCCTAGATGTAGAGAGCCACCCCTCCTCCCTTTTTACCCTCCTTGTCTCTCCTGAATAAAGTATAACCTGGTATAGCTTCATCCCAACCTTGGTTCCCATTATACCATATCGTTGTAACAGCAACTGTGTCCAGGTCAGCCTCTGCCATCAATTTATTTTATTTATTTATTTATTTAGCTTTTGTTGACCGGGTAAGTGCACTAGACAAATCCTGCCTATTTTCAGGCACGACCCGGGGGAAGGGGAATACAGATGAATGCCAACTGACTTTGAACCAGATTAAGCTGTTGGTGGTATTTTTACTGAATGAGGGAAATTTAGCCAGGACACCGGGGAAATTCCCCTACTTTTTTTGATAAGTGCCATGGGATCTTTAACATCCACCTGAACTACCACCAATCCAGGCAGATGGGACCTCGGTTTAACGTCTCATCCAAAAGACGGAAAGGATGCCAGATCTGGGATTTTATTTCCTAGGCTGCGGGCATTCGCACACATGGCCATCCATGTGTTGCAAACCCCACTCCTGACCTCCCCCCTGTTCTGCTTGTGCCCTCTCTTGTCCCTTCTTTTGCTGAGTTCAGTCTCCACCAGCGATTTATTTACATTATGGTCCTCCATGCTGGAGCTAGAGCAGAAAATGACACAGCAGCCTTGGGCTAGGGACTTTTGTCTGAGACCAGAGAAAGCCCAGATAAAGTGGCTGGGGAGGGACCTGCTCCCTAGGTTGGTTGTGGAGGAGCAGTGAGAGAACCTCCAGATAGGTTGGTGATTCATCTGGGATGTAACCATCTGGGACAGGAATCTCAATCAGCCACTTCTGAAGTACAAGGGATGACTTGTTGCAGTTAAAGTTAGTGGTGGGCGAAGTTGTAAAACTTTGCTTCACAGAGAGATTTGAGAATTTGATAAAATTTGTAAATTTAATATGTAAGGCAAAGTACAACTTCACCTTAAAGGCAGAACTTTGCCAATGCTAATTTTGTGAACTTTGTCTGTGAATTGGAGTTCTAAGGTGACATTTGCAACTATTCATTGGATTGGAGGTCTCAAAGTGCTACAAAGAGCTGTATTGTCATCATAGGTGCTGGAAGAGGGGGGGCACTATGGCCATGGCCCTACCACTTTCATAAGTGGCCCTATCAGTTTTTGCAATCATGTTCATTTATGACTAAGGAAGAATTTACCCCTTACATCCTTGGCCCTACCACTTTTCAGACCCTTCTGGTATCAATGATTGCCATGTGTAGGCTGCATTCAGTGCAGTGTGATGAAGAGATAGTTGGTGCTGAGTATGCTTTATACCTTTGTGCCTAAAAACCTTTTGAAAACATTTAAAACACACATTTTCCAAAAAAAATCACTCCATTAAGTGCCTACTGTGCCTTGTGCCTCTAGATTATCAATTATTTGTGGTATTTATTGTGATTTTTGCCAGTTTAAAGTTGTAGTTTCATTTTCTGTATTGTGAGGCAGTGCTGTGGGGGAAGGGAGCTGTGTTAGTTTAGCTGCAACAAGCAAAAGGCAGGCTAGGCAGCCTTTCCTTTTTGAGCAGCACTAGTGCTATTGTAGTCAGTGTTTTGTGTGACTTTTTTCCCTCTTTTCTGTGACTTTTTTCCCTCTTTTCTGTGGTTTGTTACAGTTCTGTACAACAGTTGGGTATTCTTTACTGAATTATTTTTGCCACTGTACTTTGACTATATTGCTTTCATTTCTGTTTATTGATTGAACATTGCATTTTTTTCATGTACACAGTAATGTAATTATAATTACCTGAATTGTTGCATCTTGCATTTTTCCCTCTAGTTCCTGAAATCCCTGTTGTGTGTTGCTTGTGTAAAAAAAACAAAAAACAAAATATGTGGTGTCTTTGTTGACTGTCTGTGTACCTCAGTAAAGTCTTGTAAAGTATGATGTACTCTTGCCTGTGTCCCCCTAGTCCATTAAATCCCTTGTGTGTATTGTTTTTGTAAAAAACAAGATGGAAAAAAGAACAAAAAAATATCTGTGGTGTTGCTGTTGTTTACTGTCTATGTACCTCAGTAAAGTCTTGTAAATTCTTGTGTTGTGTTCCTAAAACTACACATGTAACAAAATGCCTGTAAAGAGACACTCCACTGTAGTAGCAGTTGCTGGCAGCAGCAATGCTGCCAAGAAAAGTGTAGCTTCCGTGGTTCCAAAGGGTACCGTAACCATTAGTGACGCAGGTTCATCAGGTGCCAGTACTGCAGGTAGCACTGGACAAAGAGTAGTTGCTGCAAGACGGGGCAATCTGGCCAAATGTTTCTCAGCAAAATCTGTGTCATCAATGTTAGTGGGTGCTGGCATTGGCAGCGTAGGCAGTGGAAGCAGGAATAACAAGAGCAGCACAAGAATTTCCAAAATGCCCTTGTCTGCAAATGTGGTTGAGGATGAGAACATGGAGGAGGAGGAGGAGGAGGATGTTCCCAAACCTGTTGCTGATTGAGTCTGATCATGACTCACACTGGTGTGGGCAGATCTGAATGTTTCTTCATGCAGGACCAGGGAATCAGATGCTGCTGAGGAGAAAACACAGGTTGGCAAAAGTGAGGACGAGGAGGTGAATAAATTTCAGTAGGTTAGCTGCCCAGGTGGGGATGGGGATGATGATTTGGACCCTCTATGAGGACCTGAGAAAAAGAAAAGTAAGGGTGAGGGAATTACTAATTGTCCCCACTTGTCCTCCAGCTGTTTGCACTGTTGAGTGAATAATAATAACAGTGGAAGAGTCACTGGTTGCAGAAGTGTAGAAATCATGCCCCAAACACCCCTTTCTAGCCTTCCAATGTCCCAGTACCCTGTCCAGTGCCATGTAAAAACAAGAGCCACAAAATCCCTAGTTAGGATTTTTATATTTCAATCTGGCTGATGAAACAGTGGCTATCTGCCAGCTATGCCAAGCATGTGTGAGCCATGGGAAAAAGGGTAGCCACATAGGCACTTGTGGACAATACCCACACCTCAAGTCTAGGCACCTCCTACAGTGCACTCAACACCAAAGGGAAGCTGGTGTGGGGGGGGAGGGCTTCTCCCTTATTGACCTCATTGAGCAAGACATCCCAAATTGGCACAGATACAATCCTAGGGTGGGATTCAGAAGTGATTGAGGAGGATTACTACAGACATAAGGAGGAAGACTTAGTGGGATTTCATAATAGTGGGCAGAGTAGCAGTGGTGGTTGCAGCTTTAGCAGCCAGAGTCAGCAAAGCACATCAACCCCAGTCCCTAAAACATCACAGATGATGTCATACATTTGTTCAGCATCTGTGACCCCCCGAGTCCAAACCTACCCCACTATATACTGTATATTGCCAGTGCACAGAGTCCAGCTGTTTGGTCTCTCAAGCCCAAAACCCTGAAAGGTGCAGGCTACATTGCATAGCATGTTTGAACATTACACCAAATACCTACCCAATCATGCTGTTACACATGAACATAATGAAGAAACTGCAGAAATGCTGGCAATTGATCTTTTGCCATTCTCTTTTGTGGAGAATGTAGGGTTCCACAGGTTGATGGCACGTGCCTGTCCAAAATGGCAGATTCAGTCATGCATGTATTTCCCCACCCGTGCCATTCCGGAACTTTATAGGATTGTGACATGCACAGTAAGACATGCCTGCAGCATTATGTATCACCATACATAGACCTTTGTTTGGATATGTGGACCAGTGGCCAAATGACTGGCAGCTCTTATCTATGTATTACAGCCCACTGAGCACAGGTACCCAGGGTAGTATTTGCTGTTGGGATGGGAAAAAGACATATAAAGCCCAACTATGCTGGTAGCAACATTGCAGGAATTTGCCAGCATGCTATTCTGGCAATGAGGAGTTTAACAGGCTCACTCATGGGTCAAAAAATGTTAAAAGTGCTCCTGACTTAAACCAATGAGTGGCTATACCCACTTTCCCTAAAACCAGGTTTCATAGCAAGTGATAATGGCTCTAATGTCATGAAATGCATCAGAAGTGGTAGGTTTCTCAGGATTTAATGCATGGCACACTGTCTTAACCTTGTAGTACAGCAGTTTCTGTCATACCCTGACATCAAGTCAATGTTAATTGTGGCCTACCACATCTGTGTCCACTTTGCTTATTCTGAAAAGGCCCATGACCATCTTTGGCAGCTGCAGATCCAGAACAAGCTGCTTCAGCACCATCTCTAGCTAGAAGTTCTCATGAAATGGAACTCAATACTGTGCATGACTGAGCACTTGTACAAGCAGTACAAAGCCATCTCAGAATACTTGCTGCTGCACACAAGCCGTGACAGTTCTGGAGCATCAATGTCTCTCACAACCAAGCAATGGTGACTCATGGTTGACCTGATCATGATTCTGAGGCCATTCTAACATGCCACACAGGCAGTGAGTGGGGACACTTCCTGTATCAGTCAGGTCATCCCACTTCTAAGGGTGCTGAGGTAAACCTTGGTAAATGTACAGCAAGTGCTAGAGGCAGGCCGAGACAGGGCAAGCTGTACATTAATGGAACATGTGCTGCAAATATTAGACTGCAATGCCCATATTTCCAACATTCTACAGACTTCTGATTTTGGAATTGCCACCATGCTGGACTCATTATATAAAATGGGCCTGTCATCAATACTTGAGGGTGGGCATGATCAGGTACAAAATCTAACTGATCAGCATGTAAGATGTGTTCATGGGACACAGATGTCATGATCACAGTTACGTAAGACACAGCATAACTTTGATGACAGACTGGGGGTCAGATGCACAAAGTGACCCCTAGATCAATTCAGGCTGTAACAAACAGCAGTCCATGTTGGTCACTGGTGGCCCAAGGACCCTGCACCTGATTCACAAATGGGAAGGGTCCTGGTGCCAAACACTTGCAGTTTATGGCAACCACACCAGTAAGTCAATGTAAAGGTGCACTGGAGAGGAATGCTGCAAGCTGCGAGACAGACTTTGGCAGGAAAAACCAGTGACAGAGACCCACCCACTGTGTGCCCTAGAGTGTGGCAGTGGATGTCTGGGACAGGTAGGGCCGGTCAGATGGTAATGGGTGCCACGGGATGGCCAGGGACAGAGTGATGGCTGGGAGTGGTGGGCAGAACTCTGAGTGATGGCAGGGGGTCCATGGAGTGGGAGATCAACTGACAGCTTCAGCCATCCCTATATCTGCAGCGTGGCCCCAATGTGGTGCCACCAGATATGCTGTGTGCAGCTGGTTTAGCAGTGAGGACACATGTGTGTAGGCACCTGGTACATCTGCCCACTGATTTCTGCACATGCCCATGGGCTGGACTGTCCCGACTATGCCATTGTGGAACTGTGGCTATCCCAGGCAATGTGTACTGTTCTCCAAAATGCAGGGCACAGTCCAGCTCACTGCCTCACTATGCCCAGCTGCTTCCAGCATTCCATTCACAACTGCAGCCTGTTGTGTGTTCCCCCTGCCAGCTGCCGACAATCAGTCACCCCCCCACCCAGATTTCTGAGCTTGATGGTGGCAGCACAGTGGCTGTTTGACCAGCTCTGACTGGTCTAACTCAAGTGGACCTGTGCCCTGTGGAAGGAGGTTACTGGATCCCATTTAAGGGGATGCTACAGTACTGCCCTGGTGCAAGCCCCTTTGTACCGTGTTGCACCGGGGCATTTGTCACAATGACGGTGCAAGCCCAGCTGGTGCAGGTGGTCCCTAACTGGCACAGTCTACAATGTTGAATTGAGAATGATGCCAAGTGTGGCACAGAGAGCCCATTACATCATTTTGCTTTTAAGCAAGCATCTTGCATCATTACCAGTGCTTTGTGAATTGAGTCCTGGTTGTTGCTAACAGCTCAGACAAGCAAGCTGAAAAAAACAGAGCTGTTCACAGGACAAATAATCATAAATCCACTTTGGGATGCTTTCTCCCAGGTGTGAATTGCAGACATGGAGGAAAAGGAGGAGCAGGCTGATGAGTCAGCAGGACTGTGTGCAGTGCAGCGCATGGTGGATGCAAAGTTGGCAGACACCGGGCACCTGAACATATTAACATACTAATTGCCAGCAGATTAGGTCTTACGGTCTACCGAGTCTGCTTGAACCTCAGATCCCTAGTTGGGTGCTGAGGCCCTCCCCCTTGTGTTCCAGAAACCCCTATCATCCATCCCCACCCCCCCCGGGCCAAGCCATCATCTGATACATTCGCTTTCTGTGTCTGTCCCACCCTCTCGTGAAGCCCTCCACTGTGGATCTCTGAACCAGATCACCAGGCAGCGCATTCCAAGGGTCCACCACCCTCTCAGTGAAAAAAACTCCTCCTCTTCCCCCCTCACCCTTCCACCTTCCAACTTCAAACCATGCCCTCTGGTGATACCTCCCTGCTTTAGTCTAAAGATCCTTTCCATGTTTACCCTATTTATTCCCTTGAGGTACTTGAGGACCTCAATCATGTCCCCCCTGTCTCTCCTCTCCTCCAATGAAAACAGGCAGAGCTCCTCAAGTCTGTCCTCATACGTCAAATCCCCTAGTCCTTGTATCATCTTAGTTGCCTTCCTCTGTACCCAATCCAGGAGCTGTATGTCCCACTTCACGTGCGATCTCCAGTACTGTACACAGTACTCAAGGTGTGGTCTAACCAGTCCATTGAACAGCAGCAGAATCACTTCCCTGCTCCTAGAGGTGATCCCCCTTACGATGCATCCCAACATCCTGTTTGCCTTGCTAGCCAATCTCCTGCACTGCTCAGAGTTATTCATGCATGCATCTACCATGACCCCTAGGTCTTTTTCCCCTGTTGAGGCCTCCAGCGCCTCCCCTCCCAGGGTGTACCTGTGTTTAGGGTTTCCCCACCCAAAATGTAACACCTTGCATTTGTGTGAGCCCAGCTTTCCAGGACTGGAAGAGTCTTTGCTGTACTGGAGTAGCAAGGGGACTGAGTGACCAGCCCTGGTCTCCATAGCAATGAAATACCTGAGCTGATCACTCTCTAGTGTAAGTGTAGAGAGGTTATTTAGTTCAGCGAGGGGCCATTGTGCAGGACAGGCATACGAATCTATCACCTAAAAATGTTGGCATGCTGACATTTATTATAATGAATGAAGGGCACATTCCACCTAAGACAAGTACATCTGTGTTTGTATCCAGCATGGCAGTGATGATAAGGATGAAGCAGAACAGTATGGTGGTATCAGCAAACTGCCCTCCAGTGAGGTGGATGAGACAGTTATTGAGAAGGAATTCTTCAGTGGGGACAGCTCCAGTCTGGAAGACTATGAGGGCTGGCATCCTTGATGATAATGATGGTAGCAGCACATAAACCGAAAAATGTTTTAGATCCCTCCTTTCCTCCTTGTAAGTTTAATCCTTTCATTTATGATTGAATTTTTTCCATGACAATATTTTCCCCAAGTTGTGCCACAGTTCTATAAATTCATGTAAATCTATCTGCTTAACACCATGATCATCGTCTTTTCTCTGCTATGCAATGCTTTGCCCACAGACACAGTATAATGTCTGTTACTGCCTCTCCAGCCAACATATCACACATCCTACTAGCGAGCACTCCAGCTGTCCCGCCAGAAATCTCACCAGCAAGCCTGTAAACCAACCTGTCAGCAATCCCACCAGCCAGCCTGTAAACCATCCCGCCAGCAATCCCACCAGCCAGCCTGTAAACCATCCCGCCAGCAATCCCACCAGCCAGCCTGTAAACCATCCCACCAGCAATCTCACCAGCCAGCCTGTAAACCATCCTGTCAGCAATCCCACCAGCCAGCCTGTAAACCATCCCACCAGCAATCCCATCAGCCAGCCTGTAAACCATCCTGCCAGCAATCTCACCAGCCAGCCTGTAAACCATCCTGTCAGCAATCCCACCAGCCAGCCTGTAAACCATCCCACCAGCAATCCCACCAGCCAGCCTGTAAACCATCCCACCAGCAATCTCACCAGCCAGCCTGTAAACCATCCCGCCAGCAATCCCACCAGCCAGCCTGTAAACCATCCCGCCAGCAATCTCACCAGCCGGCCTGTAAACCATCCCGCCAGCAATCCCACCAGCCAGCCTGTAAACCATCCCACCAGCAATACCACCTGTTAGTCTGTAAACCATCCTGTCACTGCCAGAAATCCCACCACCCGTTCTGCAAGCCATCCCCCTAGAAATCCCACCAGCCAGCATGTCAGCCAGGTATGCTGTAATGGTAAATTACTTTCATTGTTCACAGTCCTCACAGCTGGCACTGGTGATTATTGAAGAGGAGGAGGAGTGGCTTTCAGCTTGCTTCCAAGTCACTGAAATGTTTTTTTTTCTTTTGTCTCCCCTCACATTAGACAGCACACCAGAAGTCACAGAGCAAAGAGTCAGAAATGTGTGGACCTACACAGTGGCACTGTTGTGCCAGTACATGGCATGGCCATCACTAATTTGATGGTAAGTGGCTAACATTTTCTTTCTGTCCCTAGGTTTTAATCTTATCTTTTTCCTTCTGCAGGTAAATAGTGACACAGTGGCCATGCCATGTCAAGCTAAATAATGTCTCTTTCTTTCTTCACATGCGACAGGCTCAGATTCAGAATGAATGACATGAGGAGACAATGGATCTTTCATGCAGCCAGACTGGTGGCAAAATCAGGCTAACTGATTTTGTTTTTCTTCACAGGTGACACAGAAAGGAAGACTTGAAAACAGTCAACAACATTTATATTTTCTGTGTGGTTAGTCACCCATGGTGGCCACATTAGGAAGGTCTACATCATTTGCCCTTGTCTTCACTGGTCTCCCCCTCCTCTTGTGACATGGTATATTCTCATCCAGGAAGCAAGAGTTTTCATTCTCCGTCTCTTGTGTCTGGGGAACCTTCCTTCCATGCCAAGGCCAGGCCATCACTTATGTGATGGTAGGTGTCCTTTAATAAAGTTATTTCCTATTCTAATCTTTCAATTTTGTTTTTCTGTCATGTGTGTACTGCAACTCAGTATGAAGCATAGTACTCTGTCTAAATAATTTGCATTTTGTCTTCACATCGGGTCTGACTGTGATACATCATACCATCAAGATAAATACCTTGTCCTTGTACAGCAAGCAAGACATTGCCACTGGAATTTCCACCAGCAGATGTTGATGTGGTCAACATTGCCAGCTAATGCTGCTTGTACCTTGTCATCCTCCAGCACTGTATGTGGTGTACATTCAAAATATACTCCACTGTGTATCATCATGCAAAACTGTCCTCCCATTGAGTCTGCTGCCTTATTGTGTAATTTACAATTCTCACAAATCTGGGAAATACCTGAAATGAGAGAAATTAAAGAAGATAACAGTTATCATGATTTGTCCTGATGTACAGCTATGATTTTAGAATATATAAATAAAAGAAAAAATACTTATCTCCCATACAACGCAAGAGTCCAGCAGCAAATAATCATGGGCAACACGCAAGCAGCAGCACCGAATCACCATACCGATAAACACCCACAAAGAGAGATGACAAAAGAGCTTTGGAAAAACAATGGTTTAAAATACCCCCTCACACCCACAGAACCCTACAAACAAAAAAAATGATGCTTACCTGAGCTGGCATGTGTGTACAGCATGTGTGTACAGCAGCACCAGTTGTCAGCAATGCATTTTCCTGAAATTTTTTGGCAGTCACACAACATAGCAGCTGCAACAGCAGCATTTTGGACTTATGGGAGTACTTCTCATTTCTGGGCATCGTGAGAATTTTCCAAGACAAGACAATTAACTTTTTCTCAGGCACTCATGTGCATTTTCCCAACATTTTTGGCTGTTGTGCAGCACAGCAGCAGCACCCAGCAGCAGCAAAGCATAGGATTTTGAGTTGCACAGTATGAACTACGGTGTGATGGCATGATGTAGCAGCATTGCTAAAATTGTTCACAAAGCAGGAGAAAACATTGATGTCCTAGTACACATAGGGACTAATGATCTTGCCAGCCGGTTAGTTGTGGAGACCAAGGAACACCTGACTAGGCTGGGTGACAAACTATCATCTATTTCGTCCGGCATCTCCTTCTCTGAGATCCTGCCAGTCTGGGAGAAGGGAGCAGATGGACGGAAGGTCAGAGAAGGGGAGATAGGGGAGCTAAACACGTGGCTCAAGGACTGGTGCCAGGAAAAAGGACACGGATTTGTAGGGAACTGGCAACAGTTCTGGGAGCGAAAGTTCTTTAAATTTGATGGACTGCATCTGACTAAAGAGGGAGTCAGTGCATTGGGGCAGAAGTTTGACGTCTTTGCAGAATATTTAAACTAGCAAATGGGGAGAGGGGTGCAGCACCCCATACGTCGAATGGGAAGAACACCCCTCCCCCCTCAGCTAGTGGTCAAACAGGAATTCAGCGTGTTTGCCATTCATTTGCATCACCAGGTAAGAAAAAAGGTTTGTCTCCCCATACGATGCACAGGGGTAATGCCAAACTTCACCCAACAACTAACACACCAAAATCTGGCCAATGGAAAATCATTTACACAAATGCTCACAGCCTGGGAAATAAGATCCCAGACCTGCAGGCAATAATGTCAGAGGCTAAACTAGACATAGTAGCAATTAGTGAGACGTGGTTTACCAGTAACCACACTTGGGAGACTTCAGTACCTGGCTATGTATTGTTCAGAAGAGACCAAGGTGCAAAAAGGGGGGGAGGAGTGGCCCTGTATGTTAATGAAAATATCAAAGCTACAGAAATTCAGAATACACATAAGGAGCCAGAAGAACTGTGGGTCACCCTGGAAACAGGAAATGGGACAGCCATAAGAACTGGGGTTGTCTACAGGCCCCAGACCAGAGGGAGGACATAGACACATTACTGTTAGAAGATATACAAAACATGACAGCTAAAGGGAGGTTCTGATAATGGGAGACTTCAACATGCCAGATACAGATTGGTCAATACCAGCAGGAACATCTGCCAGAACTAGACTCATAGTGGATTCCTGCAGGGGAGGGCCTCAAACAACTGGTACAGCAACCCACAAGAGACAGGGCTATCCTAGATCTAGTACTGACTAACAAAGAAGGGATCACAGATCTCCAGGTAGAAGGTCACCGGGCCAGTGACCATCACATGGTATGGTTCAATTTGGCTACTACATCTAAATCATCCCATTCCAAGGCAAAAATATGGGACTTCAGAGGAGCTGACTTTGATAAGATGGCCAACAGAGTTAAGCTAGCCCTGGCAAAAAGAAACACAGGTGAGGAGGTACAGGCAAAGTGGGCAAGCATTAAGGATACAATACTTGAAGCAACATCCCATTGTGTTAGACAGAAAAGGAAGTGCAAAAGAAGAAGGAAACCACTTTGGTTCTCAAATACAGTAGCAGAAAAGGTCAGAGCCAAAAGGCTGGCCTTCAGAAAATATAAGAGAACACAGCGGGATGAAGATAGGGAGGCATACCAAACTGCCCTAAGGGAAGCAGGTAAGGCAGTAAGGCAGGCAAAGTCCCAAACTGAGGAAACACTAGCACAAACAGTAAAAGAAGGTGACAAGACTTTCTATAGATACATTAGTGAAAGGAGAAAGTCCAGAGGGGGTATTGCTAAGCTTAATGGAGAAAAGGAGCATGTGAGGAGGAGGACCCTGTAAAGGCATCTATCCTAAATAGATACTTTTGCTCAGTATTTACTGAAGAGAAGGTAGGCAGGGCCCACAGCTCAGCATCATGGACACAGGGGGAGGGAGGTGAGCACTACTCCCTTCACAAAAGAAAGGGTCCTACAAGAGCTTGCTAAGCTCAGGTGGATAAGGCAATGGGACCTGATGGCATACATCCCAGGATACTTAAGGAGCTAAAGGAGGAACTAGCAGAGCCATTAGCAGAATTGTTTAGTGAGTCTCTGAGCACAGGAGAGGTCCCAGAAGACTGGAGAAGGCTCATGTGATCCCACTCCACAAGAGTGGTAGCAGGGAGGAGGCGGGAACTACAGACCGGTCAGTCTTACCTCAGTAGTGGGCAAGATTATGGAGGCACTCCTTAAGGAAAGGATAGTGCAACACCTGGAATCCATAGGGCACAGGATCCAAGACAGCATGGGTTTACAAAAGGAAGGTCCTGTCAAACTAATTTCATAGATTTCTTTGACTGGGTAACCAGAGTGGTGGACCAAGGGGAGCAGTTGATGTCGCTTACCTTGACTTCAGCAAAGCTTTTGACACTGTTCCACATAGAAGATTGATAAATAAGCTAGGTAGGCTCGGGGGTCAGAAGTTGGTCAACTGGGTGGCAAACTGGTTGACTGGCAGAAAACAGAGAGTGGTGGTAAATGGTATACAGTCAGAAGAGATGCAAGTCACAAGTGGGGTACCTCAGGGATCAGTCCTGGGGCCAGTCCTATTCAACATCTTCATTAGTGACCTCGCAGATGGACTAGAGGGTAAATTGTCTGTTTGCAGATGACACCAAGATCTGCAACAGAGTAGATGATCCAGATGGGGTGGGCAGAATGAGAAGAGATCTGTATAAACTAGCAGAATGGTCAGAAGAGTGGCAACTGGGATTTAATGCAAAGAAGTGCAAAATCATGCACATAGGGAAGAGAAACCCTGAAGCCACTTATAGGCTGGGAGGGGAGTTGCTAGCAGTCACAAAGGAAGAAAGAGACTTGGGCATCATCATCACTGATGACCTAAAACCATCCAAGCAGACCTCTAAAGCAGTAGGTAAGGCTAGGGGTGGTAGGGTGTATTAGTAGGGTATCACAGTCGTAAGAGGGAGGTAATAATCCCTCTGTACAAGACATTGGTTAGGCCCCATCTGGAGTACTGCGCAGTATTGGAGGCCACACCTTCACAAGGACATTAACCAAATTGAGGCAGTACAGAGAAGGGCAACAAATGGTGCAGGGACTGCATCAGAAGACATATGAGGACAGATTAACGGAGCTCAATATGTATACCCTGAGCAAAGGAGGGAGAGAGGTGATATGATCGGACATTTAAACACCTTAAGGGCATAAACAAGGTGAAAGAGTCTAACATGTTTAAATATAAGAAAAATAGCAGGACAAGAGGACACAGCATGAGATTAGAGGGGGCCGATTAAGGGGAATGTGAGGAAATTCTTTTCACAGAAAGGGTGGTAGATGCATGGAATGGCTTACCACAAGAAGTGGTGGCTATGAATACAGTGCAGGGCTTCAAACAGGCATGGGATAGGCATAAGGGAGCAATACAAATGACTATGAATAGATAGGTCACTGACAGAGCAAAGGCCGATGGCACATTTATAAGGTAGAAAAAGAAATGGGCAGACTGGATGGGCCTTGCGGTCCTTATCTGCCATCAACTTCTATGTTTCTATGTTTCTATGTTTCTATGTTTCATACCCAATTTTTTACCACACTTGAGAACAATTTAGGGAGAGAACAATTTAGATAAATTGTGATTTAGGCACACATCACAGTAACTGAGGAGCACAACAGCAGTGTTGTGGCATTCTACAAACACACAGCATAGTATCATGTAGCGGTACCTGTAGCAGACTGTGACATATTTATTCTGGTAGTTGAAAAAAGTTAGGGAAAAGGCAGACAGGCAGACATTAAAGTTAGACAAGACATACAAGTATGAATTTAGAAAATACATTTTTTTAAAGACAGTAACAGCATACAGTACGGAATGAAACAAATATAAAGAAATGGAACAATAAATCAAGCAACACAGACAGATTGTTACAATACATTTTTTTTTGTATTTTTAAACTTTTGGGGTATTTTTGGGGTATTTTTATTTTTTAGGATGGGACAAAGGAGTATGAAACTTGGAAAGACTATAAAAAAGATAGGACAGAAATTTTTTATATTTTTAACTTTTTTTGTATTTCTCTTTTTGGGGGGCAGGAACAAAGGAGTACAACATGTGGAAGGGCTAGAAGGAGGATACGACACACTAAAAGTGGAACATGAACAAGATATAATAAATGAATGAAAAAAAAACAGATCAGACAGCCCCACCACTACCACCCACACTACCATGGTGGAGGTCCTCCATGCCCTCCAGCAGCTTCTCCTAATTATTTTTGACCCCAGAGACCCAACCAATGACAGACACAGAAACCTGTTGTGGGTGCCCAGATTGGCAAACAGTTTTATTTCATCAAAGTTCTTAACTTCATACATTTCTTTGTCATCATCATCATCATAAACATCATTCTTGTTTCCATAAGCATTTATTTACAAGTCTTCCCTTTCTTCAGTTTCATATTTTCCCATTTATCTCTTCTTTATCAATATTCCTCCATTTCATTTCTCTTCCCCCCCCCATATGTACACATGGGGGACCACTCTCTTCCTTTTCCTTTCTTCTCCAGGCATTAATGTGCACTAGTGTCCTGTATTTGTGGCCTTCTGTGTCTACCTGTCACCCCTTCCCCAATTCTTAATTGCCTTCCACTAGCCTGCCTTCAGTATGCGAGGAGGCTCCTCCATTTATTGGGCCCTCTCATTTCTCCAGCCCACAATGCATTCCTCTATACCAAAATTAAATATTTCATTCCCCATTCCTGACAAATGGACCCCATCCCCCTGTAGTACTCATTGTCCCTTACATCTATCTCCATCCTAATGACCCTTCCCCATACTGAGGAAAAGTGCCCCTACCCTCTGATTCATCCTGCACCTGGCCTTCTCTATAGCCCTGTGACTATGGGTGTATCTCCACACCCTTCTGGGTAACATGTCTGACCATACCAGCATGACTCCTGGCCACCATGTTTTGATTTTTGTGATGTTCTCCTTAATTTCATAAAAAATGTCCAGCCAAGGTCTGGACCTAATGTCATTCCCCAAATGGATGACCAGAATATCAGGCTCCAGGTGGGTCTCCTTCATCTCCCACAATGCTGGTAATAGTTGTACCCATTTCATTCCTCTGACTTCTTCCCACCTCAGCCTACATTGCCTGGGGTCTTGATATAGCTGCCAGCCCTCTAGTCTCCTTGCTGCTCTCCTCACACCCAGAAAATGAATGAATGCCCACATATCCAGACTTCTATGCTTCTCTTGGGCCCTGTCGACAACATAATGATTAAGAGAATATATCCTACTCTTACTCCCCACCCACCTCTTCCCCCAGTCCCATAGTTTATTATGAGCACCTGCTTTTAAATCCCCAAACCCCTCCCCTTAGCCCATTTTTCATTCAGTCATTATCTTCTTCTTGTTTCTTCAACCCTATCCCCTTTGTGACCTCACTTGTGAGGTCACTGACCCCTAGCCCCTCCCATATTATCCCAATTTTTATCTAATAATAATAATACATTTTATTTCGCAAAAGCGCCTTTCAGGCCATCAAGGCACTTTACAAAAAGATAGGAACAATCATAATAAAAACAGTAAGCATAGTAATAAAATAAATAGCAGAGGACCCAAGATTATTTGGTGCCACCAAAGGCATGACACCATAAAAAGGTTTTCAGTGCCTGTTTAAACCCTCCCACAGTCATGCACTCCCAAAGCTGATGGGGTAGAGAATTCCAAAGGGTCAGGGCCACATGCATAAATGCACGGGCTCCTGAAAATTTAAAAAACACCCTTGGGAATCTCCAGCAACCCCTTGTCAGCAGAAAGCAACTGTTGCATTGGGCAGTAAGGCACAAGAAGCTCTTTCCAGTAGTCAGGGCCCAGTCCGTGTATGGCTTTATAAGTCAGTAAACCAACTTTAAAGGTGATCCGCCACCTAATTGGCAGCCAATGCAGATTGCACAGCACAAGAGTAATATGGGAAGCTCGAGAAACCCCCGTCAACAAGCGTGCTGCTGCATTCTGCATGAGCTGCAGGCAGCAGATATCAACCCCAGGAAATCCTAAGTATAGGGAGTTGCAATAATCCCCGGATGGAACCAGGAGCTTAATCCTGGAGATATTCCTAAAATGATAAAAGGAAGTCTTGATGATGGCTGACACCTGAGCTCATAAAGTCAGCCCGTCGTCAAGCACTACCCCCAGGTTTCACACCCATTCAGAGGATAGGATCTGAGAGCCCCCGAGAAAAAGTCCAGAGGGCTGATCAGCCCACAACATCTCTATCCGGCGACCTGGGTCCACTACCAACACCTCCATCTTTCTGGCGTTCAACTTTAACCAGCTCGAGTTCATCCAGTCCTGGATTTCAGCAAGGCAGGTATTAAATACTGAGACAGCTCTATCCTGATCGGGAGCTAAAGACAAGAAGAGCTGGATATCATCAGCGTAGCAGTGAAACCTCAGCCCATACCATCTTACAGTGTCTCCGAGGGTCAGCATATACACTGCAAACAGCATGGAGGACAGCAGTGAACCCTGAGGAACCCCACATGGCAGGGAGAATGGGTCAGAGGAAAAAATCCCAGACACCACTCTCTGACTCCTGTCAGTGAGGAAGGATGTAAACCACCTGAGGACTGTACCTGTCAGTCCACAGATGGACCTCAGACATCTAAGCAGCACCCCATGGTCAACAGTGTCAAAGGCTGAGGAGAGATCAAGGAGTACCAAGATAGAACGGCTTCTCTGATCTCTCGCCAACAGGAGATCATTGAGTACCCGAACCAGTGCCTTCTCAGTACTATGCCTCTTTAGGAAACCAGACTGGAGAGCTTCGTAGATGTTATGGATGATCAGGTGGTCATCCAGCTGTACTGCTACTACTTTCTCAATCATCTTCCCTATAAATGGAAGGTTTGAGATAGGTCTGTAGTTGGCCAGAGATTCTGGGTCCAAAGAAGCTTTCTTTAGGAGGGGGATTACCACCGCCTTCTTCAGGGAGCTTGGAAACTCACCAGATTCCAGGGAACATCAGACTATCTGCGCCAGGACCGGGCCGATCATATCCCAACAACCCATGATCAAGGAAGTTGGGTCCAGATCCAAACTACAGCACATAGGGTGCATACTCTGGACAATCCGCATGACATCCGTGAGCTCAGGCAAGGCAAAGGTACTCCAGGAAGCTTGAGGTGAGGTGACCAAACACCGATCATCAGCAACCCCCATAGAGCGAGTCGAAAAGAAATGACCTGATGTCGGCCACCTTATCCGCAAAGAACCAAGCTAGTTCATCGCACTCCATTTGTGAAAAAGGTCTTCAGAGCTGCAGACAGGTTGGGTTGCACAACCTGTCAACAGTTCGGAAGAGCTGAGCTGGTCGGTTCTGAGTGGCAGCAATCTCCCTGGACAGGAATTCTGCCTTCTTACAGGAGATCGCTGATTGGTAAGTCTGATAATGCTCAACCAATCGAAGGTGGTCAGCTTCCAGAGTGGTTTTCCACCAATGTTGCTCTAACCTATGTCCTACTTGCCGCAACTCCCTCAAAGACCCATCAAACCAAGGGGCCCGAGGGCAAAGGAGGGGGAGAGGACGAACACATACAGGAGCAATCAAGTCCAAGGCTACAGAAATGGCCTTATTATAATCCACAACTAAAGTCTCTGGACTGGACTCAGGCAACTCTAAGAGATCAATCACCACTGCCAGGCCTTCAGGGCTCACATCCCATAAAGGACGATAACTGATCATCTCCACAGGGGCAGGCCTTCAAAGGGGGGGCACAAAAGTTGAACCTCACCTTGTAGTGATCAGACCAACTGACAGGTTCCACCTCCAAGTCGGAGGCCTCGATCCCCAGAAGGAAAACCAAATCAAAAGAGTGACCATGTTTATGGGTGGCAGAGGTAACTACCTGTGTAAGGCCCAGAGATGTCATAAGCTGGAGGAAGTGTTGTCCAAACTGCGAGAGTTCTTCATCGACCCTGGCTTTAAAGTCACCCAGTACCATCAATCTGGGTGACTCCAATGCCATGTCAATGACAAAATCCGCTACTTTCTGCAGGAATCGTATCTCATCCCCAGGTGGACGGTAGATGAGAACTAACCTGCAACCTACACCAGCCACCACAGTACACTCAAATGATTCGGCTTCCTCAACTGGTACAACTGTGAAGCCCAGCTCGGTCTTGAAACAGACTACCCCCCCACAATCCAATCTCAAGTGGTGTATCACCGAGTACCCGTCCGGAATTGCAGCATCCAAAATAGGGCCAGCATTTTCATCCAACCAGGTCTCAGTGATGCAAGCCAGATCAGTTGTTCCAACAAGATCTGCAATAATTGCAGTCTTATTTTTAATAGATCTGGCATTGCATAACACCGCTTGAGTTGGACGGGCTTCAAGGGCAGTCCTGGCGACTTACCTGCCACAAGGGACAGTGCCCTTGGGTATGGAGATTAGACATGGAGCACCCCGTTCCAGACTCCATTTCACCCCAGGGCATCTTCTAGGCCTAACCACACCAATGTGAGAGGTGCATTCTTTCGTCCTTAATGTCCACACCCCCCACCCCACACCCCCTCCTATGAACAATGCCCAGTGCACGAAAGCGCTAGTAAGTTGACAACAACAAAGGAGGGGGAGAAAGGGGCAGAGGGCGTGGAGAGTGGAGGACGAATAGTGCATGACCGGTGGGGAAAACGTATACATTTCACAATTGAAACCAATACCAAAGTACACAACATTCAGACACCCAACCTAAATAGGACCCCCAAAACAACAGTAATAAAAATTAAGCAACAGTACCCGCCCAGCTAAACATACAAATAAAATGCCACCCTATCCCACACTATTTGGAAGATTTCAATCCCAAAAAGACAACTGCAATCCCATCTCACAGGATACAGGACACATATATACTGTAAATTTACCCCCCCAAGCCCTCTCACAGCCTAGGAGTAGGGAAAGACCAGGCACTCTCACTGCCCAAGATAGAAACAAAATCTAATCAAATAAAGTCCAAAATAAAATAAAATAAACATAAATACAACATTCAGTCAAAAGTAAATGAAGCAGTAAAAGTGTGGATGCCCAAGTCCTCTCACCACCTGGGAGACCACACCAGAACAGTTAAATGATAAGTCACGAACAAGGTAAAAGATAATATGAAGAAGGAAATCATCCAAAAGTACAGTTTAATCCAATAAGTAAATCCAATCTGGGAGGGGTCCAGCTGAGGAATATGAGTCAGCAGTTAGCAACAAAACAGGCCCACCAAACTCCACACCTAAAAGACCATGGCCAGAAATAATCTGCAGCACCACCACAATGCCCAGATAGAGACCACACAGTGGCTAATCCCAAGAGTCTAGGGGCACCGTAGATCCATCAGCCAGCTCCCTGAGTAAACACCCGAACCCCGTGAAGCAGCAGAATCTAGCTAGTGATCCCTAATGGAGTCTGGCCGTTCTCGTTGCAAATGGCCAATCTCATTCAAACATAATTTCAGGCCCACCAGAATACAGTTCAGGGCCCACAACTCAATTTCAGCTTCAATACACAAACTGGCAACTCTCACAAAGAATCCTCTCGATCCTCACAGCTTCTCCACAGTACAGAACATTCTCAAAGGGCAATAAAATCCCAAATCAGGAATCCCCAATATCCTCGCACAATAGCAAGGTCACACAATTGTCACCACCGACCGTGCAGTTAAAATTGACTTATATCCAGGGTCAGCTCCACACATTACTCCCGTAGCGAACCTCGTCACTCCTCCACAGTGTAGAGTATTCAGAAAGGGCAACGAGATCCAGGATCAAAAAGCCCCATGTTCCTTAACACAATAGCGGGTCAAACGAGCATTACCTCATACGGCAAAGAGTCTGGGTAATGGTCGGGATAACAGGCAGAGATAACTATCTCGTTTCACACCCTGGTCAGCTAAAGCTGGATACTGTAGAAACAAAACCAAAGTGAATAAACTAAAAACAAAATGGAAGCAATGAAAATGCAAAATGCAAAACCAAATAAATGAAACAAAAAAAGAAATTAGCATACAGAATACAGCTCACAGCATGCTCAGCCTGGCAGCCATCTTTTCAATGGTAGGAGGTAGAAAGTATCACCCCTTTTTGTCTCTGCCCCCCTTGTGACCTCGCTTTTGAGGTCACTGGCCTCTCCATCCCCTTTCATCCCCCCTCCCTACAGCTGCCACCGGGCCACCCCCCATTGGCTAAGGCCTCAGGGACAACAGGGCCTGCCATCTGAAACTGGAAAACCTCATTATATCCTTCTCGACCTCACTAAGGGGCCAACTGAGGTTCTCCACATCATCCCTTAATGAGGTGAGCTCAGCTGCTGTTGCTGCTGGTGGTGCTGGTGCAGGTACTGTTACTGGTGTTGGTGCTGTTGCTATTTCATGAGGAGGAACTAGAACTTGTGGTTCTGCCCACTACCCCACCATGCAGGAAACTTCCACACTGTCCATGGCCACAACTCTCTGCTCATATGAATGGACCACAGCCACCACCCTTGCTTGCTGCTTCATGCAGCTTTGCCTCCCACCAAGCCTGGTGGTGGTAGATTAAATGGGTCCTCTGGCCCCAGTACCCACAAGGGTCCCCTTTGTACCCCAGCAGACATGTTTCCCACATAAGTTGCAAGCAACAACACTGTGATTGTTTGAGTCCACTGTGAAAAAAGTCCAAACAGGCTAGGACCTGAGGTATGGGCAACATTGGCAGTGGGGTCCTGCTGCAGGACTGGGCTCCTCTGCAGTGGGGGGGATGATGTCAGTGGTGCTGCAACCACAGTGGGAGGGGGCAAAGGGGGTTCTTCAATCTCCTCCATTTCTCCCAGCTCAGGCTGCTGCTTCTGCTGCTCCTGACACTCCAAGACTGGGACAATAGATGTCCATTTGGTGCTGAGGATCAGGTGGTGTTGGGGCTGCCACTGCTAGCAGTTCAGTGGGAGGAGGAGTGGGACTAGATATGGTATGTGGGGGGGGGGTGCTCCCAAAGAAATGTAGCATGGTTGAGGCAGATGGATCTGCCACAGCTGTAAACAGCACAGGGTCTTTGACCAGGTCCATGCTCTATTTAAAATAAAAGTTTAGTCATTGAAAACCAAAACAAAGGAAAGTGAGAGAGACACACACACACACACACACACACACACACACACAAAACACACACACAAAAAACAATAATAAAACCATGAAAGCACAAAAAATGATTCAAAATAAAGATTACGTATTTAAGAAATGTTCAGAAAGTAAACTAGAGGGAGTAAAACATAAAAAGATTGAGAAAAAAATTGTTCCATGTCATAACGGCGATTGCAGAAAGACGATTGCCATTACAGTGAGTGTAGATCACTGAAAATCAGTTTCGGTGATGCACACTTGCAGCACAGACAAAAACAGTGCCGAAGACCTGCAGGTTTCATTTTTAATGCGGGAGGCTGTTCCCCCTGCACCCCCCTACTTCAGGATTCTCAACTCTACAGGGGTGCATGTCGGGGGGGGTGAAAAACTTAAACAAAAACATGCCGCCTGCCAGCAAAAAAAAAACAGCACTGCACCAGATCTGAACCCTGTACCCTACACCTCCCAGTGGACCGCCCTAACCACCACTCTAGCAGACCAGCTGGGCAGCTGCCCACCACACCCCCTCCCACATACCATTCCTCCCCTGCCTCTCCCCCCTGTGCATGTGTGCACAGGCGTATACTCGCTACTTCCCGTTGCATTTTTTTGCCCAACCCAGTATCCAGTCATCCCCCTGCTTGGTAGCCATGAACACAGGTGCTGTAATTGAGTTGCCGTTTTTGTCAGCACCCAATTTCAGTCACCTTGTTCACTGGATACCAAAAAAAAACTTGTTAAAACACTGGAAAAGTGCTTCCTTCTGTAGCGCTAAACAGTCTCTTGATTCACACTCTGTCTGACTACTAATTAGAAATTGAAAGCAAAGTCAGACAGTTACTGTCTGATACTGTATCATGTGATCTGCAGAAGCTCTCCTGTGTGACAAGCACTTTTTTACCCTGCAAACTTCAGGAGAAGTTGAAAGGCAAAGTCCATATAGGTGAGGAGAATGTCCCATTAAATAAGAAAATCCAATTGTACAAGTGAAAGGAAAAGTGTGACTCCCACTGGGACTCAAACCCAAGACCTTGGCATGCAATTCCTTGCTCTTAACCACCTAAGCTATACCACAATAGGCTGCGTTTATAGCCCGCCCACAAATGCCCTCAGCTCTCTTACTGCCCTCCTGCAGAACCCAGCAGTAGAATCTGCTTCAGAGATCATCCTACTGGGTGACTTCAACCTAAACTGGGCCCTTGAGGCGAAATCCACCCTCAACGCTAAACTTAATGACTCCCACCTCACCCAAGTCATTACCTTACCAACCAGAATGAATCATGCCACTGGAAGGCATACTATAATTGATTGGGTCCTGACCTCCTCCCCTAACAATGTAAAAATTGCAGGGACCTTGGCAGATGCATTGAGCGACCACTTCTGTATTCGCCATCTGGAAGAACTGTGCTGAATAAAGTCCCTCCCAGGATTTTTACCTCTAGGGACTACTCCAACTTCCGCCTGACCATTTTGTTCGCTACTTAAATGACATTGACTGGAGCAATATTTGGCACCTCCCTGTCTGGAGGATGCTGTCAATTTCTTCCAGACATCCTCATGAGAATTTTGGACCTTCTAGCCCTTTAAAGACACACAGAGTAAAGGGAAGCTGCTACAAATGGATCCTGCCTTCTCTAAAGCCCTGATGTCCACCCGGACAAGGCCTGGAATAAGTACCGGAACTCAAGGCAATCGGAGACCTAGAGGCCTATAGGCCCTTAGAAATCAGTGTAAAGGGCCTATTGTTAGTGAAGAAAGCCTATATCACCAACCTTCAAAAACTAACCTTGGCAATCCTAGGCTTTTTGGAAGCACATTAACGAGCTTCTCAAAGGGAACATTCAAACGCCACCCAGCCCAATCCTGGCTAATGGGCAACTAATCTATGAAGGATCTCATATTGCTGAGACCCTTAACACCTACTTCACGAATCTGAGGCATATAAGCGGGACCCCCTGACACTTAATTGTAACCTGGTTTTACATTGGTCTTCTAGGACCTTGACTGCCCGTTGTTTCACTTGTGGCTGGTCAGGGAAAAAGAGGTCCTTACTACCCTTAAATCCTTTCCCTAAGAGGATCTGGGACTCTGATGGGATCCAAACAAGAATCCTGAAGAGGGAGCCCCAGCCTTAGCTAAACCCCCTAACTTGGCTGATCAATCGGTCCATAACGGAGGGATCAGTACCCAAGCTCTGGAAACAAGCACTTGTGATTCCCTTACACAAGGGAGGAGCAGCAGAGCCCATTGAGAATTTCAGGCCTATCTCCTTGCTGTGTTCCATAGCTAAGGTACAGGAGAAGCTTGTTTACTCCCAACTCCAGGACTACCTAGAAACTCACCGGGTAATCTCTCCATCTCAGCACGGGTTCTGGGCTAACCATGGAACGGATACTGCTCTAACTAAATTCTCAGCTGATGTCCTGAGTAATAATGATGGAGGGGTCAGCACAGGGGCGGTCCACATTGACCTATCCAAAGCATTCGACCTGGTAAACCATAACCTCCTTCTACAAAAAATGTGTTCTCTTGGCCTTGATTCTCACTCACTGGGATGGTTCCAGAGTTATCTCTCCGAACGCACCCAGAGGGTAAAGTGGGAGGATAAAGTCTCTAAGCTAGCTCCACTTAAAGAAGGGGTACCCCAAGGGTCTATCCTTGGCCCCCTTCTCTTTACACTGTTCATTAATGATCTGCACAAAAACTGCGGCAGTAGCAGTGCTATTCAGTATGCGGATGATGCAGTCATTTACAGAGGCTCCCATAATTTACCCGAGCTGCAGACAGCCCTCCAAGAAGACATCCACCTGATGGAGGACTGGCTAACTCTGAACAAAATGGTTCTAAACACTAGCAAAACGAAGGTAATGCTCTTTGGCCCTAGATCCTTGGGAACAGAGAGGTCACACCACCTACAACTCCATTCCAGGGTGGGTGCAAAGCTTGAGGTGGTCTCCTCTACCAAATACCTTGGCCTTACCCTGGACCAAGATTTTACCCTAAAGAATCATGTAGATCAAATCACAAAAGCCATACGTGTGAAATTAGGCATCCTCTATAGACTAAAGGACCAAATCATTCCTGAAGCCAGGTAGCCATTGCCATGGCGTACTGCTCCCAAAGCTCACATTCGGGGCCCGATCCTCCAGGGCACAGCCACGATGGAATTAGGAAGGCTGCAGACTCTGTACAATAAGATAGTCCGCTTGCCACCTTGTCTCACCCCATGACTCACCACTGTGAGGCCCAATCCAGGCTCAGGTGGCCGCTTGATGCCTGCTCTAGCTTACCTTCCTCTGCCTTACATACAAGATACTTGGTCCCTCTCCCCCAAGCCTGGTTGGGCTCGTCAGGGCAAAACCAACCCACGGTGCCTGCGCCATCAGGCCAATCTCTCCTTGAGGTCCCAAAGATTAGGACCAAAGCCGGGTCCAGGTCCTGCGACACCGCCCTTCCACCTGGAACAACCTCCCTTGAGGTCCGGGAGGCAGAGACTGTTTCTAGCTTCCAGATGATGCTGAAGGGACACCTGCTCAATAGGAGCATTTGTCTATGCCACAGTACCTGACCTAGCTCAGCCTCTTGAGTAGCTCACTTGCCCTCCCAATCAGCCATCTTTGCAGGACATTTGGTCCTCTTCTCGTTGCAGGGGTGCACTTACGCCTCTATCTTATCCCCTTCCAACCTTATGCATCTATCAGCTAACCCTAGGTCTACAGGCGTGCCCACTACTTCCTGTGTACCTGGTATCTAATCTACTATTTAAGATGCTTAAAGCTTAACGTGCTCATTATTTGTTACCTTTATGCTTTCCATTGTTTTGTGTCTGCAAAGATATGTACTCCTACCTGTAAATTACTATTCCACTCTCCAGTCTGTACGGAATGTTACCTCCTGGTTGTTGTTGCACCCGGGTCGCCCCTGAAAAAGGGACCTCTATGAGCCCAGCGGGCCTACCCGGTCATCAAAATTGTATAAATAAATAAATAAATAAATATAAATAAATAAATAAATAAGCTATAGGAGCCTCAGACAATTAAGCTTCCTGAGTTTTCCCTTCAATCACACACATTCCTTTCAGAATGTTGCATAATGAGCAATGTAGGCAGTCTCAAAGACCCAAATAACTTCCTCTTTCTCTCTCTCTCTCTCAATGCAGTTTAGCCCCTGTGAGGCAACTTGAAACTTCAGTTGTACAAGTGAAAGGAAAAATGTGACTTCCACTGGAACTTGGACCCAGGACCTTGGCATTCCATGCCTTGCTCTTAACCACATTGAGCTATAAGAGCCTCAGACAATCAAGCTTCCTGACTTTTCCCTTGAATCACACACATTCCTAACAGTGACTAAACTGCACTGAGAGAGAGAAAGAGGAAGTTATTTGGGCCATTAAATAAGAAATTTTGCAAAATTCTCCATGGAAGCAAACTTTGCAAATTAATCTTAACTTTACCTGTGGATTAAAAGCTTTGCAATGTCTCTACTTACAGTGGCATTGGCCTGACACAACACTGGCATAGTCACATATGGTTCAGTGATTCTACTTGAGGCACACCTGGGACCACAGAGTCATGGACAAAGTTTGACAGTGGGTCAAAACTAAGATGGGATCACTCATGAAGTTACTAAACAGGGGGTCAAAACATGACGAGATTTTAACCAGGGGGCCAGCACTGTACATGCAAGATAGGGTGCACTTATCAGACATGGGATATGATTATTTCAGCTTAGCTATTCTGGAGTCCATGGTAGAATGGCTATGAAGATGAGCTTGGGGGACAGACAGGGTGTGACTGGTAGCAGCTTGGTAGTCTCTGGAAAGGTAAGGGTAACAGAAGGGGAGTGGGGATCTGTGCCTGTTTTGGACAGGTCCCTTTTCATCTGCATGCGGAGTGGGGCTGTTAACAAATGCCCAGTCTTAGCAACCTCTGCTAGAAAGGTTTGCAATGAGGAGAAGGCCTATGTGCTCCCGCACTTAAAATTTGCCAGCCAATTATGGAACCCCTTTAGAAAGAATGAAATAAATAAAATAGAGAAAGTCCAAAGAAAATTTACTAAGATTATAAATGGGATGGAGAAATTAAGTTATGCAGAATGACTGAGGTTTTTGAATTTGATGTCCCTTACAACTAGATGCATATGGGGGGATGTTCTACTGATGTATGATATCATGCAGGATCCAATACTTATTAATGATTTAAATGTCACATATAAGGATAGCTATATGGAAACAAGAGGATACCCGCTGCAAATTAGGGGAGAAAAATTTGCACACACTAATTGAAAGTATTTTTACACATTGAGAGTGGTGAATGTATGAAATTGTTTGCCACTGGAAGTGGTGATTAGTAAAGATAAAAAAGAATTTAAAAGGAAATTGGATGCCTACATATTGGGAGGAGGCTATTTAAAGTATTATTGATATGGAATATAGGAGTATATATGGGCATCTGCCTTCTAGCTCCTGGCTACCCTTAGTATGAACCCTTAGTATGAGAGCTCTGCCAGACAGTAGTGAGTAGCTTGCTTATCAGCCAGTTGACTCCCCCTTGCTGAGGGAGGTAGGCTCCCCCAGCATTTACCTAGAAGCCCTTTAAAAAGTGGTTGGCCTGAGATGTGGGGTCAGACCATTAGCTTGAATGAAGCCCTTCCACTTAGCAGGAAAAGGGAGTAGTGGATCCAAAGTGAAGACTCCCTGCTGTACACATCAGCCTGAAAGGAATGTCATGAAATATAGCAAACAGTAAACATTTGACGGTGGTCATTTGAATTCTAAGAACAAGTGCATTGTAATTATTCAAGGGAGGGAGAGGAAGGTGGGTACTTGTCAGTCCAAAAGCTAGGTAAGTGGGTACACAGGTGACAAAAACACATACTGGCAGGGGGCGTAATATCATCATAATGCCATGTTTGGTGCTTATTGACTTCATTAGGCCCCCTCAGTGGGTTAATTGCCCTGTACGCCACACTTACCTTGAATTTATTCTACGTGTATTGCTGATCTAATAATTTACATGCAGTTTAAACCTTCCCCTTGGTCCTTAGTGACCATTTAAAGGCATTATTGTTCATTTCAGGCATCTGTCAGTATTACCTTTGATGACTGACTACTTGAGTTGAATTTGCTGGGTTTGTGAAATTAGCTCTTCTTAAAAGAGACCTGCATTGAACCTAAGCTTATTACTTGCCTGTACACACTGCTGCTTAAATGCTGGATCCTATTCTGTTATTGTTCAGTCTTTCCTCACCTCTTTCTAACTCACTTTGTAACCTATATTACATAATAAACTTCTTGTCAAACATATTACATAATTACAGAACCAGCTCAGTTAGTGCTAATCAACTCTAATTATTTTTATTTTGAAGTATTTGGGAATAATGTTTTTTATGAAAGACACTGCAAAAATCAATTGTATTTGTATTGGCTTATGGTGTTGTCCCTATGGCTCTGCTTTCCATATTTATTTCATTCTTTTTGACCCTGCCCTGTTTGGAGCTAGGCCCATTGTCTTCAGAAGGAAACTACTCACCCAGAGCCTCTCATCCTGTAATCAAATACCAAGCATGTTTTAATGTTAAGCAAGCAATAGCATGGACTAAATTAACCCCCTTGGCTCAAGCTTTCTGTTTTAACTTTGCATGTGGACCTCATGCTGGTGTGTGAGGTTCTTTCTTTTCTTCTTTTTCAAACAAAAAGCAGAAAGCAAAAAGAAAGTCCATGTGTTTTTTTTAGAATTCTTGCAAATGAAATGCAGATTTCCTTTGTAAGATATATGCCTTCTACACTGTATGTTTAAAAAAAGGGAGTGTGGGTGATATGAACTCTAGTATAGTGTTTCCTAATTTTTGCAGTGGCTACTATAAAGGGACTTGACTATTCTACTGTGTAAATGCGGGATGTATGACAAAGTATTCAGGTGTGCAGTATACAGTAGTTATCTTGCAAAACTGAATGATTTTCAAGCATACGTTTGAGTTCATAATAGGGGCCCCAGTAATAGCCAAAGAGTTCAGTCCTTGTAACACTACAACTTTTCCTGTGGATTGTATACTCCAAGATTTGGCCACTTTATTTGCTAAACTTACAGAATTGTAGATTTTAAATGAAAGACCTTGTTTTTCCATGGCACCCAGACCTGCAGGGATTCATTTAGTTTTAAGCAACAGTATTTGTAAATCAACATGTAGTTTTTTTCAGCAATAATGACTTGCTGGCAGAAACACCTAGAGACCCATAGTTTCCTTTTGCTTTCTTTCATTTCTGGACTAAGAATGGGGATTTTGAAGTTTTTAAAAATTCCCACTCCAGTGGTATGCACACCATGACAGCAATGAAAGATCTTGGCAAAGTGCTATGCTGTTTATCATCAGAAACATGTGACTGCACCATAAGAATTCAGCCACATTATGAATACAGTATGTACATTTAACAGGTGACCCCAATGAAACAGATTTTTTTTAATTGTGAGTGGTGGCCATCTTTAATGAGGTTAGTCATTAAATACAAAATTAGCTATAAAAGGGGTTTTCAAAAATATCTGAACAAATTAAATATATACCGAGGATGAATCTAAGGATGGCAGAAGTGCATTTTTCGCTAAAAGCTATACGTTCAAATTTTTTGCTAACAAACACTGCTTCTTTAAATAGGAAAGAACAGATTTACAAGAAAAATGTTTTCTTATATGTGCATGGTTTCTAAAAGAAAACTAAGAGTTGTCTGACATAGGAAATTTGCAATTTATAAGAAAATATGGAAGAATCATTATGGAGTTACACGTCAAATGTCAAGTTAAACCTGGGTGCCCTGCTAGTCTTAAAATATATTTAAAAACAGCACATATAGGCTGCTGTCAGATAATTGCTCTTCCATATTGTAATTAGTGATTTAGAAATGTTTTCCAAGAACTACATTAAATGCTGCTGTGAGAAAGTAATAGTTTGGCTAGGTGCACAATTTTGCCACACAGATCTAAATTTGTTGAGAAACTGTTAAAGGGGATAGTTAGAGTTAATTTGCAGCTACTTGTAATATTCCAATTCTGAGACATTATATTCATACAGTGCCACTAAATAGTCCATATTAGGGCTGTGCAGACAGCAAAATCCCCCCATTGGAACTGCTGCAGAATGACAATTCCACTCCCAAAATGCTTTGTGGAATTTCTTTTTGAATTCTGCTGAATTTTGAAAAGTATTTCTTTGCATACTGCGGAATAAGTTTCCGCAGATCATGTAAACCACAGAATAATTTTCCATGGATTGCTGGAAAATGAACCCGTGGTTTATGTGAACTGCAGATTATTAATCCACAAAAAAAAAAATTGCATGCAGAATGTTGAAATTCTGCAACTGACAGAAACAATGGAATTTTTCAAATTTCCATTGAATTCCATTACATTGGAAATGTAACATTTCGCACTGCCTTAGTCCATATGTAACTGTACTGGAGCAGACTTTGATGCAAAATCTGTTTTTACATTGTTTGCTTTTTTAGACAATGATTTATATAGTCCTTTTTTAAGGAACCAGTGGCTGGATGCTGGAATAGATATCACTGGGATTTCTATCAGTATCCATTGCTCTTCCAGTGATGAAACCCTGCCCCATGCAGGGCTGTGATACTTGGCAATGGTCCCTGGCTATCAACTGCCTACTACAAGACCAGCACTCCAGCAGTGGTAGCAGTAAATGCAGTACCTGGGCCCCCAGACTCATTTGAATGCAATGCACAAGGGAACTAAGCATGCAGAAACATTCAACACACAGAGTACAGCGGGTAAGTCAAAATAGTTTTTGACTTAGCCTTCCAGGTCCACCTGCATACACCCAGTGAATCTCCTAATACACCCAGATGACCAGGACACACACAGACTTTGCACACAGCAGAACTGCTGTGTTGGTACCTGTTCAGGCCCCTCCATCTCCTACTGGTGAGTGCATTTTTACAGCCATACATGGACCCCAGCTCCAGTGATGCAATACAAGGCAACGTTATCAGTGGGGCACCCACAGAGCTGAGCGATAGGCTTATGAATATTCATCAGTCTACCTACCACCAGATACACTGTCATGTTAATACTGCCTACAACCATCTGAGCATGCATCCTGTATACCATGGTAGGAAGGCAGCACTATTCCTGATGATATTTACAACACAACTGTTGGGATTACTGTATCCAGACCAAGGTATTTTGGAGATTTAACTGTATCACTCCTTGTGTACAGAACTCTGTGTGTTTTTCTGACAGCTCATACTCAGAAGAAAAAATACAAAACACAGTTTTCACACTAACTTTTATCCAAGTTCAGTTAAATATAGATCATGTGGATGTGTGAGCATGATTTATAAAAGGAAACATTATAAGCAGCAGCAAATTAGCAAACAAGAACTTTTCTCTTGAAAAACCTATTCCCTATTGAAGCCCATATGATCAACCTGAATGAGTTTTTGGTTTATATGCTTAGAATCCTCAGTAGTTTTGCAAACTGAAATTACAATAAACCTAAACCCATTGGACCTCCTCTACTTTGATTTCAGTAAGGCATTTGATTCAGTGCCACACAACCGCCTGCTGAAAAAATTGGAGGACCTGGGTGCAGCCAAGTGCATAGTCAGTTGTGTAGGTAACTGATTTAGGAACAGAAAACAGAGAGTTGTGGTCAATAGGGTGAGGTCTGATGAAGGCACGGCCACTAGTGGTGTGTCCCAAGGCTCAGTGTTGGGACCAGTTCTTAGGTCCTAGGATCTGAGATAGTCCAAGGAACACATGGGCAGACTAGATGGACCCTTGATCTCCTTCGGCCTTCTGTTTTCTATATTTTCTATGTTTTCTAAAGAAAAGTAGAGCAGTTTGATGCAAATCTGTGCCAATACCAAAGGAAAGTCTTCGAGTGATAAGGCTAAATGTCACAGACTTAATAAAACATTGTTGGGGGGGTCAGTAAAGAAATACGAATATTTACGTTTGATACTGTGATTTGGGGGTACATAGGATTACATGGAAGTAGGAGCGATAAGAGTCTTCAGAGATGCCTCCCATAAACAAATGCTGCTCAGCTATGATAGACCCCTATACACCTTTTTCTATGTGCCTGTCCAGTCTACCATAGAAGGATTCCCTGTTGACTGACATCCCCTTAGGCACTCTGCTCCGTGCTATAACTACTTTCTGGTTGAAGTAGTGTCTCATCATCTCCTTCTTACAACAGAATGTCCCTTAGGCACCACAGGACGCTCTTCAATTAAAAGTAAGACTGACATTTGATGTGAAATTAGAGGATGTACAACTTCCATAAATGAACTTAGCAATGCTGTATATTTTTATTAGAACTCTATAAATATGTGATATTTGTTCAAAAAGTTGTGAGACTGCCTGTGCCTCCTCCCTAGTAAATACTATCTACCTGTCGAAATATGTGGTTTACTGTAAGCTGGTGGCAAAGGTTATACAGTACTGTACCTGGGACCCTCATTTAGTTATTGTTTCTTATTTATGTCAAACATTTTTGCCAGGAAAGGCATACAGAGCTTTCAGCAGTTTGTTTCCAGATGCATCCTGGGGGAGTGGGGGTTAAGGGAGTACAGTACATAAGGTGCAGTAAATAAAAAACACAAATAACTGTGCAAAATGGAAATTCAAAATAAAGAATAACTACAGTTGCCATATCTTGTGGAACAGGTTTCAGTGTCTGCACTAATCAAAGTGAGTAAATTAAACAAGATGACAGATGGAGGCGTGGCTAGGGCGCCAACATGATGGGTGCCTAAATCAGGAGATCCTCTCGGGTCGGACAGTAAAGTAGCTAGAGCGCCGTGACCTTTGGGATTAAATGATCTCCAACGCTAAAAACAGATGGGGTAAATGTCCCTTACCTAGCGATGCGTTGCAGCATCCTCACTGAATGCCCCCATGAGTCGGTAGAAGCATCGGAGATGGAGCAGTGCGATGTGCAGTAAGCTGAGTAGGCCCCAATAGACGATTAGCGGGATTGCAGTCATCAGAGTGGGCGGAGATCTAAGACGAGCAGCGGGCTGAGGCAGAGCAGCACTGGGGAGTTTCCCGTTCAATGGTTAGCGGATCAGCTGGTGCACTAAATTCTCCTACTTCAAGCTAGCCACACCGCTACACCGGAGGCAAGATCTTACCCCCTGGTCCCTGTTTTAGTGCTATATACATATGGCCCATCAAAATGAAAGGGGACATGTAGTCCCGAATACTGCAACAGCTGCAGCTACACCATCGGTAGCAGACTCCCTGCAGCACATCACGCAAATATTGGAAACAGTGTTAATCCGGGTGGAGGATATTAATACCCAATTATCGGGCACAGTGGCTGATGTCCGGAATTTGCAGGACCACATGAATGTGTCAGAGCAACGGGTGGATGCATGTGAGCAGCACCAGTCTAAGCTCATGCATAGGTTATAGGTACAGGAGGAAAGAATTACAGTGCTCCATGATAGAATAGAGGATCAGGAGAATAGGGCGAGAAGGAACTACCTGCGAATTTTAGGCATACCAGAAGGAGTGGAGGGTCAGAACATGGAGAGTTTCCTAAAAAGAAATGCTGCCTACCATGTTAGGGGACAGATGGTGGGGTAATATGGACGTTGAACGAGCGCATCGGCTTGTGTCTAGAAGGGACAGGAGGGACCCCTGTACAGCCAAGACCAATAATAGCATACTTCTTGTGATACTCCACGAAGGAGAGAATCCTCAGGGCTGCCAGAGACATAGGAGAAGTGCATTGGCAAGGTGCCACTGTGCTGTTCTATCATGATTTTGCCCATGAAACCGCCAACAAAAGATGTGCTTTTGGATCCCTCAAAAAAAATTCTATATCAAAATAACTTTCACTTTAAGTTTAGGGGTCTCACTAAGTTGCTGGTCACAAAGGATGGCAGAGTACCCCTCGGAAATAGAAAGATGGCTTGCTAAATTCTGGCCCGAATTGCCTATTCCCTCCTCACCCAATAGGCGGCTCTGGGATCCTAATACCTTGAAAGGGAGCTGTATGGACAGGCATCAATATCAAGGAGAGGGTATGAGGGGCGGTCGTGTAACATCAAAGCACGGTCCCCCAGCATTGATGGGCCCTCTTGACCCCACACAGTTGTGGTCTGTAGTGCTGGAGTATCCCTCGCAGCCTCCACACAAGATGCATTCTGCCTTGGCACCTAGAG
Organism: Neoceratodus forsteri; assembly: GCA_016271365.2. Taxonomy (NCBI): domain Eukaryota; kingdom Metazoa; phylum Chordata; order Ceratodontiformes; family Ceratodontidae; genus Neoceratodus; species Neoceratodus forsteri. Next base: position 1,220,142,109 of record CM057456.1, on the reverse strand, counting down.
CAGTCAATGCAGGGGCTTGACATTGACAGAGATCCAGGAGTGGGGGCCAATCCATATATGAGGCTGTAATGATGGTTCCTCCAGCAAAAGTGTCTCTTGATGACAAAACCTCTCCTCCTTGTAATGGCCATTCTCCTGCCCAGGAAGCTGTGGATATGGACACTAGTATATCAAAAGACTGGGCTGATATATCCAAATCCATGCTGATAGAGGTGGTTGATGCTGCGACTCCCATCAGACCTGGGTTAATCTCCTATGCGGCTGCAGTGACCAAGGATGGTGCAGGGCATACAGCTGCACCCCTACAGGCTGGTGTAGGCCTGGATGAACTCCCTTGGTGATAGTCTGGACTTGTATAGTTGCTGCATTACAAAACTGTCTGAATATCGGTTGTATAGCTAAACTTGTTATGCTGTTTACTGCGCCTATACCCTGAAGGGAATCAGGGTGGCGGCTTCTTGGGGTCACTAATGGCATGGTACATGTTCTCTCCCCATTTCTTTAAACTGTACATTGCACTCTCCAGACATAGTAACATTATGTCAGGGGTGTTAATCGCCCTGTGACCTAGAATTTCCTGCATAGAGGAAGAAGCAGGAGTCTCTAGTAATGTGATGTCCATTCCCTTCCTGCAATGTTACCTATTTTTCTAGCTTGGGGTCTCTACCAATAGATAAGGTCATTTTCCCCCCATTCCCTCACTCCCCCTGCCCGAAGACCTCTCCTTTGGGGTGTCCCCGAGGTGGCTCTTGGGGGGCTTCCTTTTCCTTTTCCCTCTCCCTTTTCGTCTCTTTCCCCTGATGGTCCAGCGTCCGATCTCCGGAGTACTGCTGGCTCAGAGTGCTGGATTGCTATTGGTTCTAACCAGTTACCTCCTACAAGGATCTGGGACTAGTGTAGCTGAGGCGGCTAATTTATAGGGACCTCTTTCACAGAACCTCGATCCTATAATGCTTGTGTGTATTGGTAAAGTTTACTGGTGTTTAATACAAGAGTTGAATTCTTTTTTGGGGTAGGGGTTGGATAAGGGTAGCTATCCAACCCTTGGTTAACTTACTTACACTAAAGTTATTTAGATAAATAGGATATTGCGTAGTTACTGTTTATATTGGGTTTAAGCTTTGTGTTGTATTCCTTTGCTGCAGCTTACAGGTTTAGGCGTGAATACTTTTTACATTACTGGTTTCTATTTCTTTTCCTATCTGGCAGCATAGGTGGATTTGACTTCAAATATTGGCATTTGTTGGCAGATTTAGATTATACTTAGTAAGGCGACATATTACTTAGGCACCTGGGTATAGCTCTGGGGCTAATAGTTGCTGCGTACACTTTAAGTCAGTATGTGTATCCCCACAGCTATAGCTAGTCCTATTAGCTCTCCCACAGTCCTGGTATCCTGGAATGTTAATGGGTTAAACCACCCTGTTAAACTGACTAAAGTGTTTAAGTGCTTGCACTCCTTACACTCAGATATTGCCCTACTTCAGGAAATGCATCTTCTGAAAAAAGCAGTCTCAAGGATGAAGAAAGCATGGGTGGGGGCGGTTTGTGCTAGTTTGGCTACGTCCAAGACTAGTGGGGTAGCCATTCTGGTCCACCGCTCCTCCTCATGGACCTTAGAGGCATCTAAACATGACTTGCAGGGCACGTGGGTGGTTGCCAGGCTATCATCCCCAGAAGAGAAGTTGATTTTGTGCAACTTGTATACCCCCAACGTAGATCATGCGGAGTTTTTTCCCGCAATCAGTCAGGCCATCTCTTCCCTCACTCAGGAAGATGCCGCAATCCCTATTATAATAGGAGGAGATTTCAATATGGTAGCAGATGTGTTTGTGGATAAGTCTAACCCTTCCCCTCAGGCCAGAGTAAAGGCCAGTTTAGCTCTCCAGGAAATGCAGCAGGAATGGGGTTTAACGGATGTGTGGCGTAGGGACAACCGGATGTGAGGTACTATACATTTTATTCCCCTGTACACTCCACTCACAGTTGTATAGATTACTTTTTAACTAATGCGGTAGCAGCTCAGAACACATTTAGGGCTAAAATTGGGAATATTCATATTTCAGACCATGCTCCTGTGTCGATATCCTATACAAGAGGGGGGCAGTCTAAAATGGGCACTCATTGGAGGTGTAATCCGTTGTTGCTTAAAGACCCAGAATTTCATAGGAAGTTGTCTCAGGCTGCGAAGGAATACTTTGCTCACAATGCCCAGTGTGGTGTCTCCCCTGGTATGGTATGGGAGGCCTTTAAGGCAGTGATTAGAGGCCGCATCATTGCTTTTTCAGCTGCCAAAAACAAAGAGCGGTAAGCCAAACTGGCCCAATGGTAGGCAGATCTAGCAACCTTGGAGTCTCGCTTTAAGGCTTCCCCTACCCATAGGAGAGATAAATCTCTAATTCGGTGCATTGTGGGCCTTAAGTATCAAATCAATGCCACCTTATACCAAAAGGCGGAGTCGGTCTTAATGAAATCCAAGCACGCATACTGGGAGGGGGTGAAAAAAGTGGCAGATTGCTAGCGTTTAGGCTGCAGAAGCAACAAGCATCATCCCGGATTCAGGCCCTTCGCTCTGCAGTGGGTAAGCTTGTCCACAAAGCTCAAGATATTAATGACACCATGTAGGTATTTTATCAAAACTTATATAGATCGCAGGTTGTCCTCTCAGCTCAGCAAATGGAGCAGGAGATCGATCAGTTTTTTCAGAGATTTGTCGGCCCTGAAATCACCCCATTGCAAAGAACTACCCTGGACGCCCTGATAACCCCAGTGGAACTACGGCGAGCTCTATTCCGTATGGCAAAAGGCAAATCTCATGGTCCAGATGGGATGACGGCTGAGTTGTATCAAGCACTGCTGGAGGATATCTCACAACCTTTACTCCTTGCTTTGCAGGAAGCCCACTCAGCTGGAGCATTCCCCCCATCTATGACGGAGGCCCTGATTATTCTATTACCAAAAAAGTCTAACGACCCTACAGACTGCGCCAATTATCATCCAATCTCCCTACTCCCTGTTGATACTAATGTTTTGGCCAAGATTCTAGCCACGCGGATGCAGGAGGTGCTACCCTCAATTATTCGCCCGGCTCAGGTGGGCTTTATGCAGGGCAAATCTGGCTCTGATAACACTAGGCTTCTCCTTAATTTAAAATGGATAGCCTCTCGCTCCTCTGAAGCCATGGCCGCTTTGACAATAGATTTTACTAAAGCCTTCGACTCCGTTGAATGGCATTACCTGCATCGGGTAGTGCCGGAGTATGGCTTCGGCCCTAATTTCTGTCAGTGGGTGGCTACATTATATGGATCTCTGATGGCTAGAGTGTTGACCAACACCACGATTTCTGCTCCATTTCCGTTGCCTAGGAGTACTAGGCAGAGTTGTCCCCTTTCCCCTCTATTATTTTTGGTGGCCTTAGACCCTCTTATAAGGGCCTTTATTGCCTCACTGAGATCTCAGGCATTACATTTGCTGGGAAATCATATCTCGTAGCTGCCTATGCCGATGATTTACTCCTGACCCTCTCCTATCCTGAAGAGTCCCTATGGCATGTTTTACCCCTATTGCAGGTGTTCTCATCCTTTTCAGGTCTCTGTGCCAACCAGAAAAAAACTCTTCTGGCCCCTCTCAATGCAATTTGTAACAAACAATGTTTAAAGGGGACTGACCTGGTCTGGGCTAGTCAGGGACTCTCGTACCTGGGCATATTAGTACCGGCCAGGAGGGCTGACCTCAAAAGGGCTAATTTTGCACCTCTGCTGTCTCAGCTGTCAGCAGAGATAGATAGATGGGAAAGACTTCAGCTGTCTTTACCTTGGAGGGTTGCGAGTATCCACATGCTTCTGCTTCCCCGAGTTATGTACTTATTTAAGAATCTTCCAATACACCTCTCCCCTAAGCTCTTTGCCTCCATGGAGAATCAGATATCTCATTTTCTATGGGAGGGTAAAGCTCCCAGATGCAGTAAGCATAAATTAAGAGTGCATTGGTCCTCAGGGGGTCTAGGATCCCCCTGGCTTCAAGGATATCATCTAGCTTGCACAGCTGCAGCTGCTACTAAGTGGTTTGTCCTCAGTCTGTTACCCTCTCCTCTCTGGTTCCAGTTGGAGGTGGACTTAGTGGCAAACACCCAGTTGCACCGGTTCCTGCATCCTATGACCCGCTCCCAGAGTACTCTGGCACCGTTAATAATGGAGACTAAATGAGCCTGGCATCTGCACATGACTTGCTCCCATACACCCAGGGAAGCACAAGCTCCCCAGTGTCTTTATACTCCGCTATGGCATAATAAGGCCTTAACAATTGAGGATACCCCTTTTCATTGGCCTACATGGGAGGCACAGGGAATCTGGTATATACAGGATTCGTGTTTACCTGGCTTCTCAACTTTGATGTCCTTTGCCCAACTGCAGCAGAAATTTCAGATCCCAGGTAGGGATTTTTGGAGATTTCTTCAAATGCGCAGTGCTATACAGGCTCAAAATTCCTGTAGGGACATGGATCCAAAGTGGGATTGGTTGGCCCATAGGCATGAAACATCCTCTAGTGGAGGGCTCATTGGGCATTTTTATAAGACTTGGTGAGATGCACAGGCAGACCCATCCAATGCGTGCAAGTTGAAGTGGGCTTCTATTTTGAACACTCATATTTCTCAGGAATCCTGGGACCGGTACCTTCGGGAATGTCATTGCACGTATGCAGACACTAAAAGCAGTTTCATACAACTCAAAATATTGCTGTTTTGGTATCGAACACCAGCATCCTTATACTCTTATGGCCTACTGCAACACTCCAACTGTTGGCGATGTCAACAACCTGGAGGTCACCTACTGCACATTCTTTGGTCATGCCCATCGCTCTCACCTTTCTGGTCTGCCATTGCCCAGGATTGCTCTATGGTTTTTGGAACTCAGATACATTTATCTGACCCCAAGCTTCTATTAGGGGATACTTCATCCCTCACTGCCTTATCTGGGCCTAAGAGACAATGGATCGCACTTGCTCTTCTGGAAGCTTAGCGACTGGTACTTATACACTGGTGCCAACCAATCCCACCATCTCGTAGTAGTTGGCATGCTGCACTTGCTAGATTAGCTATATTAGATCGGTTGTCCTGTATTCAAGTAGGCCGTATGGATAAATATAATGCCAGATGGGAAGCTTATCTTTATTCTTTTCTTTGTAGAATGCCAATTCCTTACTGTAATCCTCCTTTATAATCTCTTTGTCAATTTATGTTTATGGCAAACAAATCTGCCGTTAGAATGTTTAATATTTGAGATATTTAGTTGACCTCAGAGGATTATTGTATATGCTGCATTACTTGTATAATGTGTGTGTGTATTCAGAGCTTGATATTTTCGTGTATGGGTCAGGTCACGTTTGTGGCCTCTTATTATGTATGTATGCTTAGAAAATCAATACAAATTTTCTATGATAAAAAAAAAACCAAGATGACAGATGGACAAAAAGTAAGTCCCAAATACAAAATACAGTGTAAATACAGTTACTATGACTGGTGGAGCAGATTTAAGCAATCTGCACTAGGCAGAGTGAAATGCAGTACAATCCCAATTAACTGAACCTCTCCTATGTGAAAAGCCTTTGATTTGGTCCCTCACAGGTGACTGGGGGCAAAGCTGAAATATGTAGGGGTGGGGGCTAAGATGGCTAACTGGATTAAGAATTGGCTGGAAGATAGACTGCAACGCGTGGTTGTGGGTGGGGGGAATCTCATCTCCTAGGCCAGTGACCAGTGATGTGCCACAGGGCTCTGTGCTAGGGCTGGTGATGTTTGGTCTGTTCATATTGGATATTGCACATGGGTTGGGAGCAAGATCAGTTTGTTTGCTGGTGACACCAAGATGGGGGATATTGTAGATGACATAGAGGGGTAGCAGAAGCTACAGGTTGACCTAACCAGACTTGAGAAGTGGCTGGCAAGGTGGCAACTGGATTTTAACTCAAAGAAGTGCAAAGTTATGCACTTTTGGGTGAAGAACCCAAGGAGGGACTATTGGTTGGGTGGGGTGAGGTTGGGTGTCACTGAGAAGGAGAAGGATCTAGGGGTCATAGTAATAGGGAGCATGAACAACTCTGCTCAGTGCAAGAAAGCTGCGGCTAAGGCCAATAGGATATTGGGGTGCAATGCATGGTGTTCTCATCCAGACACAAGGATGTGATCCTGCCCAATACAGGTCCTTGGTTAGGCCGCATTTGGTAAAATGGTATGGTAAAATTTATTTTTTAGACAGGCAAAAATTTGTTAGTATACAAATCCCGTTTACAACAAAGTCCTGTTCAAGCTCCAAATTCAAAAACTAAACATAACATACAATTAACAAAATAGTTACATAACTAAAAAAATCTTTTAAAAACATGTACAATCTTTTCTCAACAATTCATAGAATTTTAGCTTAAAAATGGTTAAGCTACTGATATGCTTCAGTTCATGTGGCAGGTTGTTCCAAAGTTTTGCTACACTGTTTTGTAATGTTAAATCTCCCATCTTGTTGTAGGATCTATGCATCAAAATTTTGCTATTTGAGGCTCTTGTAATTACCACTGGGCCATTCAGGTGGACTCTTGGGACTAAATTCTGTAAAGGATGTTTACTTTTATTAAATAATATCTTATGACATATGGTGAGCCAAATATATCTTCTTTGCTCTTCAGGATGAAGCCAGTTCAAATTATTATAAATTATGCAATGATGTGTTTTAAATTTACTTCTAGTAGCAAATTTTCCTAGTCTATAATATGTTTGGTTTACTTTTTCAACACTTTTTGTGTAGTGTGCATATATAAAATCGAACCATACTTAAAAACTGGGATTAATAACTATCTGACCAACCTTTTTCTGATTTCAGGGGACAAACAACCAGACACCCTTCTTAGGTCCCCCAGTCTTTGGTTTACTTTCCTAACCTGTGTGGAAATATATTCCACATAAGTCAAGCCAGAGTCCACCTGAACTCCCAAATACTTGTAATTGGCCACACTTGCAATAACAGTACCATCTCGCAGTTGAATCCATGGTCCGGGTCCGCCCCTCTTGCATGTCTTCCCCCAAATGCCATGCATTGAGTTTTTTTTTTAATTGAGGAGCAGACCCGAGCCATGGAGCCACTGCTCCACATGTACCATATCTGCCTGCAACTGATGTTCCATAGCTTCCAGCTGATGACACTAACACAGTGTCATCAGCATATATTCTAACTTCTGTTTGTTTTATAACTTGCACAAGACTATTAGCATAGATGGTGAACATCAGGGGCCCCAATATCGAGCCCTGGGGAACCCCCCTTGTTATTTCTCCCAGGCTCAACACCAAGTCCCCCAGTGCAACAACCTGCTTATGTTCAGCCACACAGGATTTAGTTCACTGTAGTGGCACCTCCTGAAACCCCAAATCTCTAAACCTTTCTAAAAGACCCCTGTGCTGAACCAAATCAAAAGCTTTGCTAAGGTCCACGAACACCGCCCCCATACTCCTTCCCTGATTTAGTGATGTTGTTACTAGATTATTGAAGTCCAAGAGGGCAATGTTCATGGACCTTCCTGCCCTGAAACCATGTTGATTATTAGTTAACAGTCCATTTATTTCCAAATACTGACTAAATTGATAGTGCACCCTTCTTTCCAACACCTTCATTAGAATAGGAAGGAGGGCTATTGGCCTATAATTAGAAGGGGCCCTGCTGTCTCCCCACTTAAACATAGATATCACCTTTCCTTGTTTCCATATACCTGGAACAGTAGCATTACATCAACTCTAATTAAAAAGGTAGGTAATTATGAGATCAAAGACATTGGCCCCCAACCTCAAAAACCATGCATCTAATCTGTCCAACCGACCCGCCTTAGCAATATCTAATTTTTGTAACTCATTTTCTACTTCCTTTATTTCTAATTGCCTAAAGTAAAAACTAGGTTTTAGCTCAGTACCCTGAGTCTTCCTTATTTCTATTAGTATTCCTAGTATAGAAATATCAGCTATTCTTTCTATGGATTTTGGCACTTTCAGATCAGGAAGGACCAAGACGTAAGACTTGAACAAGCCAGCTACCTCCAACTGATCTGTTATAAGTTTCCCCCCTTCCATAAGACCAATCACATTAGGTACTTTGGCTGGGTTCTTCACTTCTGAGATGTATTTCCAAAAATTCTTAGGGTCCTGTGCTTTATTGAGTTTATTTAAATGGTAATGTAATTTTGCTGATCTAACCTTTTTTCTTACATTTTGTTCTCCACGTTTTAAGTTTACCCCAGTCTTCAGAAGTTTTAGTTTTGGGTGCCTTCTTCCATACTTTGTCCCTTATCCTTTAAAGTTTTTGTAATCTATCAGTTATCCAGGTCATCTCTCCCTTCTTTTCTCACTTCAGTACTTTAGGGGCATGCTGTTGTAGAATCATTTCCAATGAATTATTAAACTTGTGAACAGCTAAATCAATGTCTGGTATTAAGAATGCCCTCTCCCAATTAAACTTTTCTAAACTATTTACATAATTTGACTCATTGAACTTTGTGAGATCCCTTATCCAATATGATCTAGCCTGATTTTTTTTTTGGGGGGGGGGGCCCATATGTTCACACTACAATTTATGGGATTGTGATCTCCAAAGTTCAGAGGAAAAACTTCCCAACTGTTAATTCCCTACATCTTGAGAAATAAAGAACAAGTCAAAAATCGAGTTTTTTTTCCCCATTATTAGTGCATCTAGTGGGCTGGTGAATAATTTGTTCTAAACTCAGTACTGCAAAGCTATTCCTTAGTTTTTGCCCATGTATCTGAAACCAATTTGCATTAAAATCTCCAGTAATTATTGTCTAATGGTCTTTAATTATATCTACTATTAAATCAGACAACAAGTCAAAACTTTTATTTTAAGTCTTTGGAAGGGCGTAACATACTCCTATCATCAACCTAATTCATAATATTTCCATAATCAAGCTATCAATTCCTTCATGGTTGGTTGATAAAACTATTTGATAAGGGCCCAGACATTTCCCAATATAAAGCATAACCCTACCCCCCCCCTTTACCCTTGCTTGTCATTGTAAGCTGTAGCCATTAAGTTGAAGCTCATTATTTCCTACATCTTGGTGCAACCACGTTTCTGAAACAGCAAAAAAGCCTTGTTTAGATTGCACTACCAATGCTCTGTACTCATCCATTTTATTAACACTGCTTTTTACATTCTCATGAGTTATGGAAATACCAGTGTTTTTATTAGGTCCTGGATTTTTTCCATGTCTCCACTTTGTATAAGTAGGGCTATGCAAAACAAACCTCTAGCATCTAAATTATTCATTTTACAAGGGATTTGTAAAGGGGTCATCTGTAGAGAAAAAAATTTTCTCTCATTGGAAAATTGATTTCTATGATAGACTAAATAATTATTCTTTTGAGCATTTGATCTTCCCGGTGCTACAGTAGAAGCCCTATTCCTTAGCTCACATATTTATGTTCATCCCCTAATAATTTTAAATGTCCCATGCAAATACTCCATATCAACAATCCCCCCAGCATTAGTTCCAGTTCTTTCCTCAATTTACCTTTAGTACAGCCTGGGGTTAACTAATTCTAACAAACACCTGTTTCTCCCCCAAGCGGTGCTCATGCCACTCAGTCTGCTCATGCAACGGCACTTGCATCCATGGGTGGCATGGACCCTTGCAGAGCATTGCCCCCACCCCTCTCTGGTTTGGCCAATGACTCAGTCCACCACCGGAACCCCTCCTGCGCCATACACTACAATCTCAATTATGCAGCAGGTAGCAAATAGGAGGCAGTATAGCACAGTGGTCTAAGGCTCTGAGCTGCAAATCTGGTGACATCCAGCTGACCAGACCTGGGTTTGAATCCCACAGTTTCCACTTGCATACTGTATGACCCTGAGCAAGTCATTTAACCTCCTTGTGTTCCCAGGTCGCTCCTGTAAAAAAGCTTTCAGCTTAGTGTGCTATACCTGGTTAAACAACTAAATAAAAAAAATAGCAGTGCAAAACACAAAGTGCAGTCTATGAACACAGTCACTGTTATAGTAGCAGGATGCAAAATACCTCCTTGCCTCCTGACTCATGGCTGGAATGCAGCTCTCACCTGCACCAAGGAGATCTTCTTTGGGCAGGCATTTCAGGTGTTGTAGTAAGGTGGGCAGCACTGGCCTTTGTAGAGCATTGCTCCCACCCCTCTCCGGTTTGGCCAATGACTCAGTCCACTGCCGGACCCCCTCCGGCACCAAATGCTACAGTCTCAATTATGCAGCAGGTAGCAAATAGCAGTTCAAAATGCAACACACTAGTGTTTCAGGTGTTTGTAGCACTGCATGCAGTACTGGTGTCTGTATCTGATGAAGGATATCAGGCTGCTCGAGGCGGTGCAGCATTGGGCAACAAAAATAATACAGTGGATGGATGGCAGAACCTATGAAGAAAGGCTGAGACACTTGAGTTTGTACACCCTTGAAGAGAGAAGGGAGCCAAGGGATATGATTGAAATTTTCAAATATTTGAGGGAGATCAACAAATCTGGCACAGAGGGGTTATTTAAGTTGAGGAAGTGAAAGGACACGAGGGGGCATGGGCTAAGACTGGAGGTTGGCAGATTTAGGAGGCAGATGATGAGGCATTATTTCACAGAGAGGGTGACGTCAAAATGGAATGCTCTATCAGAGGAGATGGTGACATGTAGTACAGTGGGAAGTTTCAAAAGAGCATGGGGCAGGACAAGGGGAAGGGGCTGGGTAAACAACGCTAGGCAATTTCCGAGGGTGAGTGGGGAATGGGGTGGGGCAGCTGCAATATAGGGGTGCTAAGTGCGCATTCAAGCAGACTTGATAGACCCGTGAGGCCTGTTTCTGCTGTCAAGTTTCATATGTTCGTATGTTCATAAAAAACTCCCTGTGTGTCTCCCGACTTTACCAGTACATTCAGTAAGGCACTGTTTAGCCACAGTTATGTCAGCATTTCTGTCAAGCACTGTGATTGCAGTATAAAACAGCTGAGCTCTTAGCTGATGTCAGATCTACTGTGTGTTGCTATACCTGTTGAGTGAATGACTAACAGAATGGCTGACAGAACACCTGGTAAAAGAAAATGGAACATTCTCATATTTGCCCAAAAGTTTCTGATCCTGGATTGGGTTGAAAACAGTTGGTGAATGTGCTGTTGCTTTAGCTTTAAAGAATGGCATCAGGAAATGGACCGTCAGAGACATCAAGGATGCAGAGGAAAAACTGTGATCTTTCATAATGACTATGGAAGGAGTGTGTGGTACTGAGAAGAGACAAAAAAACATGAAGCAGTGCCGTGAGGATAGCAGAGATACTGCTTTAATAATAATAATAATAGTTTATTTATATTGAGCCTTTCTAAAACCAAGGCGCATTAACAATATACTTATTAAAACAACAAATAAAACACAAATACATAATATAATACATAAGATATTAAAATATTACCATACAAAACGTCAATCAACAAAGCGCTGATGACCACAAATGGGTTTTTAAGGCATGCTTCCATCTCTGGTTCTCGCACGAGCGAGAGAAAGGCACACCAATCCCTGGTCCCTTACTGAAAGAAAAAGCAATAATTTTCCTTCAGAAGCTTGGCTGTGAGTCCACCTTTACTGCCAGTGATAGCTGGTTGGATTAGTTTACGAGAAGACGTGACATCTGCCAACTCCACTTGTGTGGGGAGAAGCTTAGTGCAGTGACAGAGAATGTAGCACCTTTTACAGGGCAGCTGCTATAATTGATAGCCTACAAGTTCCTAACTATATAGCAGCTGTACAACACCAAAGAAATTTGGTTAATCCTGCACTGCTTACCAGATATAATCTTTGTTGATAGCATTGAGAAAGAGGCACCTGGCTTCAAAAAGACAAAAGACTGTGTAACAATCCTTGGCTGCACCAATGCCACTGGTAGCCACACATTGTGCTCTCTTCTCATCAGTAAATCAAAAGAGCTACAGTACATTGCTTTAAGAATGTAAACATGGATAGTCTACCAGTACAGTATGCTTCCCAGAGGAACACCTGAATTAATGCCTTCCTGTCCAGTGGTACGCAAACAATTTTGTGCCATCAGTGAAATGTTTCCTGTGGTCTAAGGGTCTACCTATCAAAGCTATCCTTCTGCTGGACAACTCTCCAGCATATCCCAAGATGCTTGTCATAAAAAACAGGGGTTGTAAAATAAGCTGCATGCTTCTACATCCCAAAACCACCTTGAAACTGCAACCCCAAAATACCAGAAACAAACTCCTGCAGACTGTGCTGGATGAAAAAAATCATGAAATCAGTCTGCAGGACATCACAAAAGATCTCACTCTCAAAGACATTGCCTTCATGGCTGCTGAGGCATGGGATAATGTGTAGGCTGAAACAGTGGCTAAAGCATGGACTGAGTTCAGGATTCTAGCAAAGATACTCACAATGGATGTCACTGATATGCCTGATGACCACAATACTGCTGCTATTACCCCCCACAGTTGATGAGAAAATAGAGTTGATAATGATAGTGGCCCACTGGGCCAGCCATCGGAACAGCGAGCAGAGACTATATAGTGTAGTACGTTCTAAGTGCGTTTTAAGTGCTTTATTTATTTTGTCTGATATTGCGACCCAAGATGGAATGCATTGGTTAAACGTTAAACTGCAGGATTTGTGAAGTGCTAAAAAATGTAGGAAGATCATTGTTGAGGTTGAATGTTCATATTTTTTTCGATTAGCTACCTACAAGATTGGGATTTCCTGCAATTGGGGTAGCGTATCGACTGGTGGAACTGCAATTGGGGTAGTGTATTGACTGGAGGAACTTTTTAGGATTCTCTGGGATTGCTATGAGACCATTTTTGGAACAGGACTGTTGGTGAGGAGGCTGAATTGGAATATTTGAGACTGACTTCTGGATTAATACTTCGGTGACTCTGAGTTGTTGAAGAAACCCCTAGCTGGGACCCAAGTTGCCAGTGAGTGTGTAGTGTGTTGCTGTGTTGGCCGGTAGTGCAGAAGGATTACCACTGGACTGGTTGGCCTGATTGGTCTCCCTGAGGTGGGTATCAGTTCTGGGGACTGGGGGTGCTGACTAAAGGGTGGGCATCATTCTTGTTCCTTGTGATCACCTTGGGCCTCTCTGTCTAAGGCCAGTCAGCTCTGGTGGTTAAGTGGGGGTAAGTTTCCTAAGTTCAGGCATCTGCCTTGGGGGGCAGGATGAAATTCCAATTTGGAGGATTCAGTTTTTTAAGAAGGAGGAACATCTTCAGTGGCAAGTGACCTAGAACAGTGGATATTGAAGCCTTCTTGCATAAACTTGACATGGACATTGGAGTTTACATAATTATTTGGAAAGGTAATGAGAGTGCATGTTCTTTCATGGTTTGATTTGAATTCAATAGTGCGGCAGTGAGAGGGCCACGATATACTTTGGACAAATTTTACAGAGGCGGGATAGGTGGGAGCTTCCCTCCTTCCCTCATTTACAATGTTGATGGAAGAAAGCCTTGGATATTTTCACTGACTGAGCCAATACTTTGGGTCCATTACTTTTATTTTTCGAGACTTATTGCCACATGGGATGTGGCATGGGAAGTTTTTCTAAATAGCCCTTCCTTTTCCTGCAGTGGTGAGAGCACTGTGTGGAGGGAAGGTTTGAAGAAACAAAATCAAGGACATGAATGAGGCTTGTAGGGAATTCTTTCTTTTTTGTGGACAGTATAGTAATACAGAGTTTCTGGGGGTTAATTTATTGTATGTTTTTAAGTTAAGTGGGGTGGAAGGGTATTGATTGTGTGGGGTGTGAATAATGATTGTGTCATTGGAGTGCTTGAAATATGTGTTGAGGTGTTAGAGAGATGGTCAGACAGTACTCCCCCTTAAGATCTCCATCCTTTTGAACTACCTCCGCTTACTTCAGAAGTTTATCATAGATGCCAAATTTTCGGCATCTTGAGGCGAAGGAGCGGAAGAAGACGGGGATCCCAAAACTCTTGTGGGGGATAGGGAGGAGTGGGCAGATAGGGACAGTGAAAGCCAGGAGATGCCCTGGGGTGAAATGGGCACAGAAGCGAGGTTCTCCTTGCTTAGTACCCATACCTAAGGGCTCTGACTTTGTCAGGCAGGAAGTGGGGCCATTCTTGGACTCCCGTCCCTTTCAGGCAGTGTTAAGCAATGCCAGGTTGAATAGGAATAAGACCACAGTGGTTGCGGATCTTGTTTCCTCTGTCAACTTAGCTTGCATCACTGAGATCTGGCTGGATGAAAATGCAGGCACTATTTTGGAATCTGCAGTTCCGGCTGGGTTCTCGGTGATTCACTGCCCGAGAGTGGACTATAGGGGTGGGCCGGGGGGTTGCAGTCTGTTTTAGATAGTATCTGGATCTCAGGCAGGTGCCAGTTGGAGACACCAGCTCCTTTGAGTGTATTGTGGGTGCAGGTGCAGGCTACAGGACCCTTCTCATTTACTGTCTACCAGGTGATGGGAGGGAGTTCCAGAAGGAGGTTGCAGACTACATTGCCGAAATGGTATTGGAATCTCCCAGATGGTTAATTCTGGGGGACTTCAATGCCTGGGTCAACGGTGAACTCTCACCATTTGGACAAAACTTCCTCCAACTATTGAATTCATTGGGCCTGTCATGGGTTATTACCTCTGCAACGCATGAGGGAGGGCACACATTGGACTTGGTGTTCCATCTGGGGATGGAGGTCTCTGATGTGGAGGTGGAGCCAATCAGTTGGTCTGACCATTACACCCTGAGGTTCAGCTTCGAAGTGCCCCGAAATAGGTCTGCCCCTAAGGAGTTAGTGCAGTTCCATCCTTGGAAATGGGTCACCTCAGAAGAACTAATGACAGAGCTGGACTTCTCGGTATTTCCAATGGCTAGCACTGGCCCAGGGGCCCTGGTCCTGGCCTATAATATTGCTGTGGTAGGGGCCCTAGATGTCATTGCTCCAATTCATGTTCATCCCCGTACTCTGTGCCCAGGGGCTTCCTGGTTTAACGGGGAGGTCTGTGAGCTGAAGAGGCAGGGACGAAGACTGGAAAGATGCTGGCATAAAACTCACATGGAGGTGGATATGCTTGGATTGCTCGATCATTATAAGATCTACCAATCAGCAATTTCCCATAAGAAGGCAGAGTTCTTGTCCAGTGAAACTGCTACAGAGAGGAATAGACCAGCCCAGCTCTTCTGGACTGTGGACAGACTGTGCAATCCAGCCTGTCGACAGGCCGGTTGAGCTTTGTCACAAATACAGTGTGAGGAGTTTGCAAAATTCTTCACTGACAAGGTATCCACCATCAGAGATGAGATCAGCCAGCGCCCTCCCATTGGGTCTTGCATGGTTCACCTTTAGCCAACTGGCAGTAATGGATATAGTGAGGATCATCCAGACTCTGCGATCTACCTACTGTGGTTTGGACTCTGGCCCTACTCACTTACTAGTGATGTGTGTAGAGGTTATCGGCCCAGTCCTGGCTGGGATAGTGGCAGTTTCATTAGAGAGAGGGATCTTTCCAGATCCCTTAAAGGAGGCAGTGGTACGACCTTTTTGAAAAAGCTCTCTCTTGATACCGACTACCCGGCAAACTACAGACCGGTCTCTAGCTCACCCTTTGTAGAGAAAGTTATTGAGAAGGTGGTCACTCTGCAGCTGGAGGATCATTTGATCAGCCACAATATCTATGACCCTCTCCAGTCCGGCTTCAGGAAACAGCATAGCACTGAGACGGCACTTATTTGGGAACTAAATGATCTCCTGATGGTGAGAGATCAGAGACCTTGTTCCATCTTGGTTCTCCTGGATCTCTCTGCAGCATTTGATACAGTGGATCATGGGGTGCTGCTCGATTGCCTGTGGTTTTTCTATGGACTGAGGAGGGCAGTCCACAGTTGGTTTTGATCTTTCCTTGAGGGCAGATCACAGAGAGTGGTGTCAAGGATTTATTCCTCAGCCCCTTACTGGCTGCCCTGCAGGGTTCTACAGGGTTCGGTGCTGTCCTGCATGTTATTTGTGGTGTATATGCTTCCATTGGGGGACATTATAAGACAGTATGGGCTGAGTTTTCATTGTTATGCTGATGATTCTCAGGTCTACCTGTCTTTTGTGTCTGAACAGGAGTCTGATTCCATCACAGTGTTAATAACTGCCTACTGGAGATACAGGAGTGGATGAGTACTAGTTGGCTTCAGTTGAATTCAGGAAAAATTGAGGTATTGGTGGTGTACCCTGGTTCTAGGACAACAGGGTATGGGTGGGGGAACCCTCTGGTTAATATATTGAGGTGAACCCGCTTATGGCCTCTGGTGAGATGCGTAACATGGGCTTAATATTTGATGAGGGCCTGACCCTGAGGGTGCAGGTGTTGGCTGTAGTCAAGTCTGCCTTTTTCCATCTAAGGAATAGAGCCCTGATGAAGCACTTGGTCCTGCCCAAAGATCTTCCTATCCTGTTCCACGCCTTTGTTACCAGTCCTTTTGATTACTGCAATGCCCTCTATCTAAGGCTGCCAGGGGTGAATATCTGCCACTTGCAGCTTGTGCTGTATGCAACGGCCAGGTTGTTGGTGGGAATCTCTAAATCCAGTCATATAACACCTGTGCTGCATGAACTGCACTGGCTGCCTATACAGTGGTGGATCACCTTCAAGGTCACATTCTTGACCTATAAGGCCCTACACAATTTGGGTCCTCACTACCTGAAAGAACTCCTGGTGCCTTACTGCCCCCATACTCACTCAGATCTTCTGACAAGGGATTGCTAGAGATTCCAGGGTATATCTAAACACATCTGGAGGAAAATCTTTTGCCTTTATAGCACCTAATCTGTGGAATTCTCTACCTCACCAGATATGAGATAGCCTGACTGTGGAAGGTTTTAAAAAACATATGAAAACATTCCTATTTAATCAGGCATTCTCAGGGATTTGATAACTGACTGTCATTGATTTGTTATTGGTTTTACTGATTTTAAATTGTATTGTATTTAAGCTGTGTGAATTATTGTAAAAGCACCCTGAGCTCAGGAAGGGCTGTTTAAACAAATTAAATTTTACTTACTTACTTACCCCAAATCACAATGATGCCAGCAAGGACTTGCTTCCCAGAGAAACAAACTCACCTGCCCATGACATGGATGTGATCACTGAACTGGCTGGAAAGCTCACACTAAATGTGTTAAGATGAATAAAATGGGTGATTTGATAAAGCAATATACCCCGACAGGGTGTGGGTATACTAGAGGATTTACCACACCAGTAGTGGTAAATCCTCCTGTATACCCACTCCGTGGAGGGGTATATTGCGATTACATAAAGGCCCTGTTTGTTTTTGTAGAAAAAAAAATTCAAAAGGTCCCTTCCTTTTCAAAGTTGCAGCTCGTTTGTTTTTCACTGCCAACAGACTGCTTGGATTTTTTTGAGAGTCTGCGCATGTGTGCTGGGGATCGCCGATTGCCCCGCTACTGTGGGATATTTTTAGCTTATTTGCTGTAGGGAAAAATGAACCGCATTTTCTTTTGTTTTGGTTTCGGTGCGTCACTTTTATGGAAAGGTGCAGCACTTTTGGTGAAGTTTTGAGGCTAGCCATGGAGTATCAGATGTTGGGTTAACTACGAGGTAATCTCGCCTTCGGTCCCTATGCTTGGCAGTTGTGTGTTTGCCAGGGACGGAGGGATTTGACAGAGAGTTGCTGATGTGGCTGCATGGTGGCTGGCACCTTTTCCAGTGGGTACACTGGGGGATTTACAACGCTGGAAAGGTGCCAGCCAACCAATCAGAATGCTGCATTTTGTGATTTCTTTACTGCCCATTGTATAATACCTTATATTTGACCAACAAGAAATTCACAGAATGCTTAAGCTTTCAAACTTTCAGAGAGTTCTTCATCAGATTTATTTTCTGATGAAGAACTCTGTGCAAGTTTGAAAGCTTAAAGATCAAACCAACCATTGTTTCCATATTTTTAATAAAAGCTTGAATTTACATGAATTCATGTCCCTGTGTCATGATAAGTGTTTCCTGAAAATTTCATGCTGTTTAGTTTTGTGGTTTTCTTTAAATCAACATTTGTTAATGTGCTCTGCAGTAACTGAAAACTGAAGATTTTTCTGTCCCTATCAGTGAGGCCCGGAGAGTGATGACATCATTTTGGTCTAGCCTGCTGCTTCAGAAGTTAAGTTCCTGACTGACTGAAGAAGCTGTTGCACTTCCCAATCAGAGCAGTCTGTAGAGCTACAGTAATTGTTTTCACTCCAAATTGTTTACTAACAGATTTGGTTTGTGCTTAGCTAGATTAGCTTAAAATCTATCATGCTGTTCTCATAAAAAGTTGATCATCTGAGTTTCAGTGCTGAACTGAAGTGGTACAAATGGTTTTGAGAAATCACCTTGTCTGTATCACAGCTGTTAGTTCTTTCTCATCAAAACTCTGCATTGTTTTCTGACTATATAACACAGAGTTATTTAATGGATATAAAATAAATCTAAATTTTGTTAATACATAGAAGTAGTTTGTCTTTGATGTAGCCTCAATAAATAATTTTATGTGAGAAATTTTTTTTTTTATGTCAGATTGACAAACAGGTGTCTGCCACACTTTGCTATTTCAGGAACATGTACTGTAGGGGGAGTTATTTAGAGAGAAGGAAGCCAGGTGTTTGCATTTAAAAACTGACATAGATAGCTTGTGGCAGAGAACAGTAAGAGGAAGGAGCTGCTGTTAGAACTTTACTGGGACTACACTGCCCTTTATCCCTCCCCTCCACCCCCCACCCTTAGCCGGTTCTACTTTTATAGGCAGATGATTTGACTGTTTGGGAGCAGGAAGGGAGTGATCACAGAGGCACAAAAGACTCACCATCCTAGAAGGAAAAGAGTAGTTCTCCACCCCACCCTAGCTGCTGGAGGTCTGACTCTGAGCTAGTAAGAAGGAGACTACTAAGGAATATAGGAACTTACGGTCCCAGAATAGGAAGATCAGGCGCTTTAAGGGCATGTAGGCAGTAGGAAAGTAGGGAGAAAAAAAATTATATTTATAAAAAAAAAATAAACAGAGAGATGAAAGAATAAGTATGCAAAAGAACAGTTAAGGGGCCAGAAATAAGACATGATGGAAGTGGTGCAGTGCAGTGGCTATGGAGCAGCAGTCTTCCGGGAGACATTCTGGTGGATGTGGTGTTGTCCCTTCTGCAGGCACCTCTCTGGGCTGAGGGAGGAGGTTGCTCATCTCCAGGCTGAGTTGGCCAGGATTCAGGGGACCTCCATTCCCACCCAGGGACCACCAGGGCCACCTCCGCTGCCACAGAGGTTGGCAAGAAAGAGGAGTGGTTGGACCAAAGTGGGCTCAGGGAGGGTGAGAGTAGTGGAACAGAGGTGTGTCCTCCAGTTGTACTGCTCCACAATTCATATGCCATTCTGGCAGAGTGTGGTTCCTCTATGGAGGCACCCACAGTGGAGACCAAGGAGGATGCTGGGAACCTCCACAAAGGAGACCCACAGGAGAGTGGCATGGGACTCCACAGGGGAAGGAAACATTTCCTGGTGGAGGAATCCATTATTAGGAGGCTAGAACTGGGGGAGGGAGGGGAGGAGAGAGGGAGTTAAGGTGCCTGCCTGGCGCCATGGCTTGGAAGGACAGGGAGCAAATATTCAGGATCATGGGAACAGCTACACATGGGAGGGAGCTGGATGTAATTGTCCACATAGGGACAAATGATCTGGCTGGAAAAGCTATCATAGCAGTGCAGGAGGAGTTTATGGAGTTGGGGAGGAGCCTTAGACAAGTAGCATCCACGGAGGCGCTGCCTGTCTATGGTATGGGTGAGACTAGGGTGCTCTACACCATGTAATTCAATCAGTGGTAGAAACACTGGTGCAAAGTTCAGGGTTTTGGCTTCATTGGGGACTGGGGGTCCACCTGGAGGGATGCAGGCCTATACTAGGGTGATGGTCTGCATCTGTACAGAAGGAGAAACAGGATCCTAGGTGATAGGTTTAAATGCTTTATTGGCAAGCATTTCAACTAGCCAAGGGGGGAGGCACTGAAAAGGAGAAGGGGAAATCCTAGCCCCCCCAAAAAAATCAGGGTAGTTAGTGAGGTAAACACCAAGATAGAGAAGTTGATAGGGAGAAGGGCAGGGGTAAATGGAGAAAAAGACAAAGGCAGTAAGGACAGGAATGGGGCAAAAAGGGGTAAGGCCATCAAAAAATGGAGGGTAATGAGTACCAATGCCCATAGTCTAGGTAAAAAGCTCCCTGAACTGATGGTCTTGATGGAAGAGGGATGCCTGGGTGTTGTGGCAGTCACAGAAACATGGTACACAGAGAACCATGACTGGGATGTCAACATACCAGGGTACACAATCTACAGGAGAGACTGGGAGGGTAAAAGAAGAGGAGGAAGAGTAGCTGTCTATGTAAGGGAAGGGATCAAAGCAATGGAACTAAAGGGTAAACAGGGAGGAAAGGAGGCACTGTGGCTCACCCTGGAGACTGGAAATGGCACCACAATCCACACAGGGGTTGTATACAGACCCTCATCTCAGGGGGAGGGAATGGACAAGGAAATGATGGAAGGCATCCTTAGGATGGCAGAGAAAGGGGAGATATTCCTGATGGGGATATGAATATGCCAGATGTTAAGTGGAGCACCTTTGCTGCAGCCACATCCAAGAGTAGGGCCATTCTCAATGCCCTACAGGGGGCATGACTCATACAGCTAATGTTGGAACCCACTTGGGAGGGAGCAGTCTTAGACCTGGTACTCTCAAATGGGGATGGAGAGAGGATCTCAGCTTTAGAAGCTGGTAGCCATCTGGGAACAAGTGACCACCAAACACTGTGGTTCATGATAAACTCAGCTGTAGAGTTAAGCCATACAAAAGTGAAGGTACTGGACTTCAGGAGGACTGATTTTGTCAAAATGGGAGAGTGCCTCAGAAAAGCACTAGCAGACAGGCAAGAAGGAGGGGAGGAGCAACAATGGTAAAACACCAAAACTGCCATCACAGAGGCAACAAGCCTTTGTGTGAAGCAAATAAACAAATCAAAATGAAAGAAAAACCACTATGATTCTCAAAAGAGGTGGTGGGGAAGGTTAGAGAGAAAAAGATAGCATTCAGGAAGAATAAGGAAACACAGAAGGAGCAGGGCAGAGAACTGTACCAGTTAAACAGAAGGAAGCGGGGAAGGCAGTCAGAATAGCAAAGGCCCAAACCAAGGAGAAGATAGCCAACTCAGATAAGAAGGGGGATAAAACCTTTTATAGGTACATTAAGGAGCGAAGAAAGACAAAGGGAGGGATACTGAGGCTGAATAAAGAGGAGGGTGAGTGGGCAGAGAAGGACAGTGAAAAAGCAGGGATACTGAATGAATATTTCTGCTCAGTATTCACAAAGGAAGTGGAGGGGGAGGTACCTAATCCAATTGATAGAAGCACTCTGGATAGGGGGGGACAATATCAGTCCTTTCACTGAAGAAAGGGTTCTGAAAGAACTCCTAAAACTGAAGGTGGAGAAAGCAATGGGGCCTGATGGGATTCAGCCCAGAATTCTAAAAGAACTAATTGGAGAACTAGTAACACCACTGACTACTCTTTTTAACAAATCATTGGAGGATGGTGTGGTACCTGAGGACTGGAAGAGGGCAGATGTGATTCCCCTTCACAAAAGTGGGAGCAAGACAGAGGCAGGAAACTACAGATCTGTCAATTTGACCTCAGTGGTAGGGAAAATGATGGAATCACTTCTGAAGGAAAGAACTGTTGAGTACCTAGAGGCCAGTGGGACACAGGACCCAAGGCAGCATGGATTCACAGTGGGAAGGTCATGTCAGATGAATGTAATTGATTTATTTGACTGGGTGACCAAAGTAGTAGATCAGGGAGGGAAAGTGGACATGGCCTACCTAGACTTTAGCAAGGCATTTGACACAGTTCCGCATAAAAAGATTAAGCCTGGGAGTGGGTCTCAGGGTGGTAGCCTGGAGAAAACATTGGCTGGACAACAGGACACAGAAGGTAATAGTAAACAGAGTCCACAGAGAAGAAAGGGGGGTTACTAGTGGGGTACTGAAGGGTTCAGTACTGAGACTGGTCCTTTTTAATGCCTTTATAAGTGACATTGCAGAGAGACTGGAAGGAAAAGAATGTCTCTTTGCAGACGACACAAAGATCTGCAACAGGGTTGATACACAAGGTGGAGTGGAAAGGATGAGAAGGGACTTGGCAAGGTTGGAGGAGTGGTCAAATGTATGGCAGCACAGATTCAACACAAAGAAGTGCAAAGTAATGCACCTGGGAAACAAAAACTCAGGGGAAACATAGAAACATAGAAGTTGATGGCAGATAAGGACTGCAAGACCCATCCAGTCAGGGAAGAATACACAAGGGGGGGGTGAGATACTGAGAACAACAAAAATAGAAAGGGACCTGGGAGTAGTTACATCAGATGACCTAAAGGTGTTCAAGCAATGTGAGAAGGCAATAAGAAAGGCTGGGGGGATAGTGGAATGCACAGGAAGAGGCATCACCAGTAGAAAACAGGAAGTTGTTGGCCCTCTGTACAGACAGTTGGTGAGACCCCATCTGGAGTACTGCATGCAGTTCTGGAGACCCCATCTCTGCAAAGACATAGGATAGAGGCTGTCCAGAGGAGGGCAACCAAAATGGTGCAGGGTCTGCACCAGAAGACATATGAAGAGTGACTAAAGGAGCTTAATATGTATACCCTCGAGGAAAAGAGGGAGAGGGGGGACATGATAGAAACTTTCAAGTACCTCAAGGGAAGCATCTTTCAGAAAAAGAGATGTGCAAGAACAAGGTGTCAGAATTTGAAGATAGAGGGGGGACGGCTCAGAGGTAATGTAAGGAAATAGTTTTTCACAGAGAGGGCTTTGGATGCATGGAACAGCCTTCCTGAGGAGGTCATGGAGTCAAAAACAGTGGGGGAATTTAAGAATGCATGGGACAGACATAAGGCAATTCTAGTGGGGGGGTAGGAGGAAGTAGGCTGTTGGTTAACTAGGATCTGCTGCTTATCCATTAGGTAGGGAAATGGGCAGACTAGGTGGGCCAAGCAGTCCTTACCTGCCATCAAATTCAATGTTTCTATGAACTCACAACATTTAGTTCTTTGAGGGTTCCTGTGTGAAAATACATCGTGCATGTGTATAACTAGAAATACTATAAGGCATCCTGATGCCCCTGTCTCTTGCCCGACTGTTGAGGCAGCAGCACTCTGCTGCACCTTTCCCTTGCCCCACAATCCCACTGTCTCCTGCCCCCATTTCAAGCTGCTGTACTCCGTTACCAACTGCCTTCTCCACACAGTTGGGGCTGCTGCACCCTGCTACCTCCTGCACAAACAGTTGAGACTGCTGCACCCTGTTTTCCTCTGTCCCCCACCCCTACAGTCTTGGTCTATGCAGCCTGTTGCTCCCTGTTCCTGTCTCAACAGTTTAAACTGCTGTGCTCTGCTAAGCCCTAGAGTCCCAGGTCCCCTGCCTTCACAGTTGGGGCTAATGCACCATGCTGCGCCAGGCCACCAGAGGTGGGATATTTGCTGCATCTGCTACCCACTTCCAGTGCCCGAATTGGCCAAGGCTTCTGCACCACATGCAACCAGTCCCACAGTCAGGGCTGCCATACCCTGATGCCCTCCTGTGTCCAGCCACACAGTCTAGGCTTCTGCAACATGCTGTCCTCTGTCTCTGCCATCACATCCAAGGCTGCTGCACATTGATTCTGTCTTCACAGTCAAGGCTGCTGTGGAATGCTGCGCCCTAGAGCCCATGCCTCCACAGTTAGGGCTGCTGCACCATGCTGCCACTTGCCATAAGACAAGGTAGGGCATGTGCTGCACCCAGTCCCCTGCCATTCCAATTGGGGCAGTTTCTCACTGTTGCTGTCTGCCACCAGAGTCAGATCCTTTGCTACACCCTGCAGCCCATGTCCCTTGTCCCAAACAGGTGTGTCTGCTGCACCCTATCCCACAGTTTGAGCTGCTGTACCCTGATGCCTCCCCTGTGTCCTGCCCTAACAGTCAGGACTGCTGTACTCTGCCACCCTCTGTCCCCCACCCTATAAGACAAGATGAAAGTATTGTTTTTTTCTTTCAAGCAGTTTGGGCAGTGTGCCAAAGGATCTGACTCAGGTAGCAGGGAGCAGCATGGTGCAACAACCCTAACTGTGGAGGCAAGAGACTGCAGAGTACAGTTGAGCACAGTGGTAACAGGGGACAGAGGATAGCATGGTGCAGAAGCTTTGATTATGGGGCAGGACACAGGTGGGAACTGGGGTACAGCATCTTGACTGTGAGATGGGGTGCACATGGTGCAGCGTCCCTGCCCATTTGGAGCAATGGAAGTGGGTAGCGGCAGGGTGCAGCAAATTCCCCACCTTTGGTGGTCTGGGGCAGCATGGTGCAGCAGCCTCAACTGAGAGGCAGAGGCATTGCCAGCATGAGTAAACATTGGGGTTCTGGGCCCCAAACAAAAGGCCAGGGGTCTGCCCCCATAAGCTGTAGAACTTTTGGTGCTCTATCATGCAAAATAACACATTTTCTGCTACTTCAATTTTGTTTTTCCCCCATTCCTTTTCCATTATTTTGTGTCTTTTTTTTTTTTTTGGTTGGCTTGTCACTTTTCACTTGAGAGGCAAAAACTACATGTTGCGGATTAAAAGTTATAGAATCAATAGCATATTTTGTAAATATCAGTAGATCTGGGCTAAATCTACTGATATTTAAGAAGTATGCTGGGCACGGAGAAGGACTGGACTCCTGTGGCCTCCCTCCCTGAGCTGAGTGTGACCCTTATGAAATTATTTTCCACACAGTCACACAGCACAGGTCCATGATCTGACTGAGTAAAATATGATACTTGATGCACTAAGGGAACTTAGGGAAATACTAGAAAATGGAATTTAAAGAAGTAAAGAACCACTGACACCTTGAGAATAACTTAAGAAAAATATTTGTACACAAAGCAGCTATATATTATTTATTCGTTCTGTATTTCTTATCCTTATTGGTTATTATTGAGGTCATATATGCATGGAAACAGAAACAGGATATCTGCTGGCACTGCTCTCTGAGTGTTCATCGTCCCCTATTGTTTCTTCCCAACTTGATGTCATAATACTGTGCTTGTCACATCACTGTTATTCCCAAGGCAATAGAAGGTGATGTCACAACAGAGCATATGCAGTTCAAGTAGGGAACAAGCTACAGAGGCAATCAGTAATAAGTAATGTAGAGAAGAAATCTATAAAAGATAGATAACAAAATGCAATGTGAATGGTGTCCAAATTTAAAATGCTTTTTAAAGTTTTTCAAAGTGTTCCCAAAGGAAATGTGTCAGCAGCTCTTTAATGTTTATATGCAGTAACACTGTATCATACCTATGTCACCTAACTATGGTGCTAACCAAAATTGGAAAATGTGAAGCACAGGCATATGAAGGTGGCGCATGACATTAATTTGATACTCACATCACATGGGCCCTTTAATAAAATATTTTGTTTTAATTTTTCTGCTCAGACTCAGACTGGAAGGTTTACATTCAAAAATACAGCAGTGAAATACACAATAACAAAGAACATTAAATAATACTGCCTAATCATTTTTATTTTTGTGCATTCTGTTGTTCTCCTTCATGCTGTTCTCTCTCTTTCTCTGGTAATAACAACTGATGCTGTCTGTTGCTTTTGTTTGCAAATCGTGTAATTACCTGATCTGATGATAACACAGAACACATTTCCTTTTCAATTGCTAGAATTGCAAGATCATGTAATCTGTTTTGAGTCATGGTGCCCCTGAGCCATGTATGTACCCTTCGCAGTGCACTAAAGGAGCGCTCACAGCTACAACTTGTCACTGGAATAATGAGTGCTGCCTGGACCAACTGCTTGAGTTTTGGAAACATAAGAGGGTCTAGTAGCTTATAAACTTCATTTGTATTAATTTGTTTTTATTCCATTTTTCGTTTCAGGTAATGTTTTGCAACAAACAATTCCTCCTTTTGAAGTTCAATCCCATAGTGATGAGCTAGAGGTGCCAGAGATTCAGAGCAAAGAAATGTTGCAGACGATGGGTTGCATGCACAGATGCCATTTATTATCTCAACTGCAACACTAGAAAATCTTTGCTTTAGTTCAACAGACATTCTGTCAAGGCATGGATAATAAAGCTTGTTTCGAAAGTCCACTTGAGAAGAAGTTTGGTCTTGCACTCCCACTGATGCCTCAACAATAAAATCATCCATCTGTTTCTGTTTTTTTCTTCTGTTTGTGTCACGTATTTCCACATTATTCTTGTTACAGAAATCCACAGCTTCCTTAAACAGTTCATTGCTACTGTCCTCACTCCGCATCTCTTCAAGAGTGTGACGAACTGAGTCAACAAAATCTACTGCAGTGGGTAGATCTAGATCTTTCCTTTGTAAAACTTTGTGGATGCCTTCTGTTACCTTGAGAAGAGAATGAAAGATGACCATGCAGTAAATTGTGGTTGACTTTTGCAAGGATGCTAACAGTCCAATGGCTTTAGGAGTGCCAATAGTAGCAAGGCACTGAAGTACAGCTACATAGCATTTCATCAAGGCCTTGATTGATCAGATCTGGAAAGACCAGCGAGTATCTAACAACTGGACCAACTCTGATGGACTCAAGCCTAACTGACACTGTATATTGACAAACTCATGATGATGAACAAGGGAAGTGCTAAAAAACTCATACAGTTTCCATTGTGCAGAAACATTCTCTTGCTTCAGTAATACATTTGCATGTATGGCAAAGTACAAGATACAGCTCATGTGCATAGCAGTGCACATACACAGCCTCTGGATGATGCCGGCAGAACTTAGCTGGAACTCCCCCTACTGCCCCACGCATAACAGAGGCACCATCATATGCCTGAGCCCCACATTTTGCACCTGTAATTCCACTGTCTTGCAGACATTTTAGCAGTGATTCCACAATGGAGTCAGCATTAGAAGATTTTAAGTTCTGCGAATCCTATAAAACGCTCTGTAATGCTTCCAGTTTCAGGTACAATATACCTCATGCAAACTGCCAGCTGCTCTTTATGTTTGTCTCTTGCTTCATCTGCCGTAACAGCAAACATTCCTGAGCTGTTAAGTTCAGCAGCTATCTTTGAAATAACCTCATCTGTGCAACATGCAATCACCTCATTTTGAGTTTGGGGAGAAATATAACTGGCATTTGAAGGTGCCTTATACATTTGTAGAAAAGGATCAAATTGTTTTAATAGATCCAAGCATTCCGGAAAATTTCCTTTATTTAAACTACCATGAGTTTCATCGTGACCCCCTGAAAGAAAGTCCTTGCCTACCCAGAAATAATGTGACAGCAATGATGCGCTCAAGATAGCATTGCTTGTCATTTACTTCTTTGATGTTTGCAGCTTGTAATTTGTGAACAATATCACCAGTACTCTTTGTGTCTTTAAATCCAGCCCATAAGGTGTTTGCATTTGCATGATATGAAGTCTTTACATGCTCTCTAAATGAGTCAACTGCCCTTTTCCAATTAACAAATCCTGTGCTTAACAAAGAATCTTTATTAGGGTGAGTTGCTCCATATTTCATTCCAAAGCATCTACAAGGATAGCAAAAAGCAGCATCCAGAGTTACGGAATATTCTAACCAGTTGTAATTTTCAAACAAGTGAAACTGGAATTACCTTTTTTTCCCTCCAAATGTGCATTGTGGGTAGCAAGGCAACTCACTCTGATTAGGCCCTGTCTCAAGTGTTCCCAAATCTGTGATATTTTGAGCATTTACTAGTTCACTGTTCATTTGATTTATGCCTTCTGTGTCAGTGTCAGCATCAACATAACTGTGACTGTTCTGGTCACTTTTGCTTGGTTCAGCGTTCCCCTCATGCACAGTGGTACAGGATGCAGTAGAATCAGGGAGTGCAACAGTATCATCATTACTTTCTGAATTAGCAATTACTCACACGTCTTCATGTGTATTCTTTTCTTTGGACTTAAAGAAATATCAGATATCCATTTTTATGAAACAGTGGAAACCAACAAGTTCTGATATACAGTACTTCTTTGCAATACAACTGACTCTGAGCCACACACTGCCACCTCAGGGCTCACAGAAATGCAGTGGCAATGGCACAGACACACTAAGGTTTATTGTCACTCAGGCTGCTGTGATTTAAACTGCAACTACAATTTTTTTTAACACAGTACGGCGACACACACTGCTGCCCTCAGCCCTCCCACAAGCCCGGTACCACCAGCAAAAAAATATCTCAGGTACGCTGGGTCACTGGTGAGGTGGATCAGAGGCTGCTGTGATTTAAACTGCAATTACAACTTTTTTAAACAAAGTACGGTGATACACGTTGCTGCCTTCAGCCCTCCCACAAGCCCGGTAGGTACAACTGGCAAAAAAATATCTCAGGTACACTGGGTCACTGGAGAGGTGGATCAGAGGCTGCTGTGATTTAAACTGCAACTACAATTTTTTTTTTTACAAACTACGGAGTCACACACTGCTGCCCTCAGCCCTCCCACAAGCCTGGTACTACTGGCAAAAAAATATCTCAGGTACACTGGGTGACTGGTGAGGTGGATCAGAGGCTGCTGTGATTTAAACTGCAACTACAATTTTTTCTTTTATTAGTACAGTACAGTGACACACACTGCTGCTGCTCTCTCAGCCCTACCACAACAAGCACAGTACTGGCAAAAAACAAATCTCAGCCTCAGGTACTCTGGGTCACTGATGAGGTGGATCAGAGTTAAACTGCAACTACAACAATTTTTTTTTAACAACAAAATTTCCCCCTGTCCTCACAGCCAGGCCACCTAGATTGTGCTGACTTCGACTTGAGTTGATGACTGTAGAGACTGACTCAGTTCTCAGTCACACAAGATACAGACTAGACTAGAAAAGTTATGTTCCTTTGAGACCTTCTGGCCTAGTAGGCTTAGAGTGAAAAATGGGCCCTGCAGCAGTAGTGGCAAAAGAACTACAAAGTTAGCAGCAGCAATTGCTGAAATACAGAAAATGACTGTTTTTAAGCAAAAATATAGAAATTGTATTCCCTTTTTTCTCAAATTCCACAAACACATAGGAGACGAACTCTGCACTGACTCACTGAACAACTGCAGTGCTTTTGCTTTCACTCTGTCTCTCTCCCTCTCGTCTGTCTCTGTCTCTAGCTGAATAAAGGCCACACCCTGTGGTTCTCACTGGCCACTCACAAGGCTCTATTGCTGTGATGACACTCTGTAGTTTATGCTACTTGATAGTCACATGACAATCAAGTAGCATAAACTACAAAATAGGTATCCCACAATGCACATGGGTGGCCCAGAAAGAGTAACTCAACTGTCTGTCATGTGACACATCTGGCTGCTGCAGTCAGAACATGAATGAGAATAAAAGTCCCATCCTGCAGTCTGCTGCTAATCTGCACAATATCATGCTGTATTCCTTCTTACTAACTGAAACTTCCCCGTGTTGTTGACTTTTTACTACCTCGAACTGCAATCAGGCGAATGGCGAAGTTCAACTAATCTGAGTAATGTTAGCGGGCATGAGTGTAGCTCTCAGCACTCCACATCAGATCAGACAGCCTTCCAGAAGGTAATCCTATAAATTAAAATCACTATGGGAAATGCGTACAATTCTCTGCCTGTGCCATGTGTATTCATCAACCCTCCTCATTCATCCGGTCCTTGTTTTGTACTTGTCTAGCCTTTCCTTCTTACCTCGGGCTGCATCTCCTTTTTTCTCTCAACCTGACCTGGCTCCAGCACTCTGGGTGTGAATCTCCCAACCAGTTCCGCTCATCTGTGCTCCCACCTTGTTTGCCATCCCTCTGGTTCCCGTTCTCGCTCTTGTATCCCTTCTCTGTACGTCGCTTTGACTCCTCACTCACTCGCAGTTCAGGTTATTCGAGACTCGATCATCTGGGATAATCATGCAATGGCATTCTGGCAGTCTCAGCAGGGTTGCCATTGGGAAAGCATTGCTCAACAAAATATTTAGAGCTCCCACAAGCAGGAGGCCATTCCAGATAGTAATCCTATAAATTAAAACCACTATGGGAAGTACCGTACAATTCTCTGCCGGTGTCATGTGTATTCATTCTAATGCTGGTGCAATCTTATACTTATACAGACATAAAAAGAGAAAGAAAAAAAATTTGGGGGGGAAAAAAACACTACTATTTATGATAAAATTTACATGTGTTTTACTTGAATCAAGGTCTTGTAATAAGCGTTTGTTTCAGGGTATGACTGTCACTGTGATGGGAGCACACAAGTGGATTAAGAGACTTGCTCACCCACCTGCTTGCCGGTGCTGTGGCAGTGAAACTTAAATTAAAATCCCCTCCTCTGACTCTGCAGACTGCATCTATTCTGACTGCAAGCAAGCAGTATGTGTCAATGCTGCGATCGGACCCCGACTACTTGACAAGACATGCCACTGTCTACTGGCACATTAACAATGGAGGCAAGGCATTTTATTTTTCTTCAGGCTCCCCAGTCCCAAACAGTACTTGCTAGCTCCCACTCCCCCTTTGAGTCTGCCATCAGTGTGCTGCGTGCACTGTCACTAAGGCAACCACACAGACTCCCACCAATCAGAAAACAGTCTGAAGTAGGAGCTGTGATGGTTGCCATGGTGATGTGACCATGGGGCCAAAATGAGCGAGGCTCAGTCAGTGAGCATTACTGTGTGTACTCAACTGCTAACTAAAGTAAGCAATTCAGGTAGCTGGGTTGCAATCTGCAATGTGTTTTTTTTTTTTTAAACGGGAAGTGGGAACACCACCAACAGAAAAACATTCGGGACCCCAGACAAAACATTCGAGGCTCTTGCCCCGGAGGCCCAGCCCTAGCAACGCCTCTGCTGAGAGGCAGGAGATAGAGGCATCAGGATGCCATATAGTATTTCTTGTTAGACACATGCATTATGTATTTTCACACAGAAACCCTCAATGGACTGAATTGTATAAGTTCATACAGTACTTTACATGTTCCTGAAACAGCAGAGTGTGGCAGACACCTGTTTGTAAATCTGACGTAAAAAAAGAATGTTTTCACATGAACCTATTTATGGAGGCTACATCAAAGACAAACTACTTCTGTGAATTAACAAAATTTAGATTTATTTTATATCCATTAGAAAACCCAACAATGGAGAGTTTTGATGAGAAAGAACTGATAGCTGTGATGTGATATATAGACAAGGTGATTCCTCACAAACATTCGTACCACTTCAATTCAGCACTGAAACTCAAATGATCAACTTTTTATGAGAACTGAATGATAGATTTTAAGCTAATTTATCTAAACACAAACGAGATAGGTTACTAAAAAACTTGGAGTGAAAATAATTATCTCTACAGACTGCTCTGACTGGGAAGTGCAACAGCGTCTTTAGTCAATCAGGGATTTAACTGCTGAAGCAGCAGGCTAGACCAAAATTATGTCATTTCTTTGCAGGCCCCACTGATAGGGACAGAAAAAAATCTTCCCAGTTTTCAGTTACTGCAGAGTACGTTAACAGATGCCAATTTAAAGAAAACCACAAAACCAAATGGCATGAAATTTTCAGGAAACAATAATCATGACATAGGGACTTGAAGTCAAATGAATTCAAGCTTTTATTAAAAATATAGAAAAAATGGTTCGTTTGTTCTTTAAACATTTAGTGAATCTCTTCTTGGTCCAATAAAAGGTATCAAATCACCTGCTTAGTTTATCTTTTTGTACAAGGTACAACGATCAGTACAGCAGCAAACTATTCTTTACTAAATGTCTTAGAGTGGGAATTGAACCAGTTGGTGGATTGCAATGCCAGTGAGGATGATAAGGAACACCTTGAGGACAACATGATTATCGTGGCAGCAACCAAAGAGAAACAAAGCAGCTAAGCCAAGGAGAATGATAAACATGAAGATCTACCCCCTGAGCCACAGTGAAGTTGAAGAGTGCTGTTTACTGTGGCTCAAAAATCAGCAAGAGTGCAACCCAATGCACTTGCTGTTACTCCGTGGCCTCCTCTCTCAAGCAGCTTAGTCTAAAGCAACTGGACAAAGACAAAAGAGTATAATAGATTATTTTAAGTACAAAATAAAAAAAAAATACTAATGTGAACACCTAAGCACTTCTTGCACTGTACATAATGGCTAAGCAGTGGTTATAGGTAGATGATCACAGGAGGGGACCTGCTATAGATTCCAGAGTTGCACAATTACAGGATCAAGAGCAATTGCAGGAGACAGTTGTAAATTAAAAAAGGAGGGATTTGAGGGAGTAGAGGGATGAGACAGAGCAGATAGGAAGGGGAAGAGAGGAACAACATTTAGAGAAACAGAAGGAGAAAGCAGCTTGACCTGCAGTGGATTTAATTGGAGGAAAGGAATGGGACTGAGTGTTAGTGTTGCACAGGGAGTACAAGGGGGAAGGGGCAATGGGAGTAGTCAGGCAAGGTAAGAGGTTTTGTAGAAGGTGTTGCTCCTAAATGAGGTTATCCCTGAGTGAAAGTGCTAAATAAATAAACCAGCTACTACCTACACAACCAAGTACGAAATGACGTTTTAAGGTACTTCAAAAAAAGGTGATGCTGTTTGCCACACAAAACAAGACTCCTGCAATTCAAAGGCTTACATAGGAACTCAGAAAATAATGTTGTTAGGTGGACTTCGGGCCTGTCTCTTAGCCCTTAAAATGGTAAGACTGTATGGGCCAGATATTCAAAACTTTTCCCAGGGGCTAAATTAGCACTGCCTGGTGGGCAAACTTAGCCCGGAACACAAAACAAGCTATATTGAAAAGGAAATAGCCCTGTGCTAATCCTGCTGAATATAGCAGTCTAAGGAAGCCCAGAAAACCAGTCTGGGAGTGCAGGGCGAAAATAGCCCGGGAATAAGACAGCACTGGATATAGCAACAGGAAAGTGCAAACTGCAACTGTAGCTCATTAGACCCTGTAGCAAGCCAGTGTTGCAGGTGGAGAACATTGTGTGTGATTGCACAGAGATGTCTCACAGCTACTGCAAACACACCTATCAACCTCCTGCCACATAAATCAGGGACAAGGCTTAAAACCAACAAGGACAAAGGTTTAAAATCAGAGACACACCTTAAATATTAGTGATATCCACTCAGAAAGCTGGTAGAATAAGTGGTTTGGTGTAAAATGCATTTTCTAAGGAAGAACACATCAGTAGCATTAATGGATGACATTATTGTATGCTTACAACTCCCACTGTTTGGTCACAGAAACACAATGTTTAGGAGGGACAGAGTTAAACTCTGAGGTAAAATCAGGGATGTCCCTGAAAATCAGGGACAGTTGAGATGTAGGACTGCAATCAACAATCTAAGCCACACACTGCAGAACTGTGCTATGCTGAAGTGAGGTTTGTCCGGGGCTAACCTGATTGCACAGTGCTAACACATTAGCCTGGTGCAAATTGGTTAGCCCGGGGAAAACCAGAGCTTTATTCAAAGCTCCCATGCAAATGAGCCTACTTAGGTAATCCGTGGGCAGACAGGTATATTTGCATCTCATTAGGTGCTGCTTAGCATACATTACCATGCAGTTTGCCCTGTGCTACTGCATGGAGCACACAGCTCCACCTTTTGGCCGGAATGGAAGTACAAGCTGGACGCTGCAGGGCAAGGCATGCCCACAGCATCCCCTGTTGGTCAGAATGTAAATACAAGCTGGGTACTGCAGGATATGGGTGCTAGCAGGCACGAGTGGTGCATACACCTCACCTCAGCAGCACTGCAAGCAGTCCAGAACAGTATATACATACATATCCATCAACATATCAACATATAGCTATATATATATGTATAGGTATGATATACATATATATATATATTTATACAACATATGTTTGGGAATAAATTCATGGATAAAAAGTAGTATCTGAGGCAGGTCATGGAGATATCACTATGACCATGAAGATATTATTGATATCTCCATGTTCCTATATGTAATAGTGATATCTCCACGTTCCTATACGTCATTGAATCGAAACTGAAAGTCTGTCACTGTACATTGCCCAGTCTCCTCTGTTTAAAACTTGTCCCCCAAACCCCTCCCCACACACACACACACCCCTACCTCTATTTGGTTGATCCTGCCAATTATTTTTTTCTAAAAATGTAATTTAAGCACTTATCTGGTTGATCCTGCCACTGTGATAGTCAGCGGAGCATATTACTTTCACTTTCCCCTTCAAGTAAGCGTGACCGGCGGTGTGAAGATCGACCCTTAGGACATTACAGTAGTTAATAATAAAGCTCTGCACCCATTTAGTTAAAAAGCTGTACAATTCTATTTTACTTTGAGAAATTGCCGACTATGTTCAGAAGACAGAGTGTGAGTCGGCAGCGTCATAGAAGCAGGAGGACTCATAGGCGTTGCTATAGCAACACTGCACAAGTGCTTCCTCCTGGCTATAAACTCACCTCTATCTTCTAATTATAATCCATTCAATTCTGAAATAAATTACATCTTACAACTAAAATGGAGTCTTAGGCTTTCAGTATTAACTATGATAATCTAGAGGTGATCTTCACACGCTGATCACGCCATGGAAAGAGACAGTGAATAATATGCTCACTTGATATCACAGTGAGATCAACTCAGATATGCTTAAATACATTTTAGAAAAAAATAATTAGCAGGAATCAACAAATGTTTGATATTATATTTTTGAAACTGGTAGAATCTACCATACATGTTTTATTTTGAGAACATTATCCCTTGTGTTCTGGGTTGTGGGTGTGTTTTGATTTGTGTTCAGGGAGGGTTCCATTACAATTCAGCCCAAACATATGTTTGTATAAACAGAATATGACATGGCCTGAGTGAAGATATATTTATCTTCATCGAGGGCCAATGACATCAAGATATCTCACTAGCCGCCACCGTGAGATATCATGATATCATTGGCTCTCGTGAAGATAAATATGATATCTTCACTCGGCCATGTCATATCCCTATATATATATGTATATATATATATATATATATATATATATATATATATATATATATATATATATATATATATATATATATATATACATACACTACCTGAGTCAAGCGTGCCTTAAAGACAGCCTCCCGTCCCGATTTCCAACCCCCATAGCAGCACTACAGACACTGTCAATAAGTCCACAAAACAGCCACGATCCAACCCAAGAGAGCCGTTGGCAGCCATGATATAAAGTTCACCACATAGCGTGACATAGCTGCAGACTTCCACAGTGATTAACATAACTGCTAGCCTAAAGGAAACAAGGTTCCTCCCCACCCCCACATGATTCTGGACCCTCATAGCAACACTACATAATTAGTATCCCTGGTAGTCTAGTGCCCCCCATCACGATTCCTGATCCCTGTAGCAGCTTGAATAAATATATTCCCTTGAAGTCTAGCTGTCCCCCACCCCCCCAGTATGAGTCCCGACCCCAAATCACAGAATGCCCTGGTAGTCTAGTGTCCCCACCTGGCAGTGACAGCCCGCTCCTCCCAAAAACCACCCATGAGCGGAGCGGTGACCAGCTCAGTGCTCCTCTCACCAACACGCCACCTGCCAACTGAGGAATGAATGAACTGTACTGTAATGAATGCAGTACAGCTCATTCATTCCTCAGTTAACAATAGCCATTAGTGAGAGGAGAGACTAACCAGTCATAACTCAGGTCGCTAAATGATTTGGGAGGAGTGGAACTATCACTGTCGGGTGAGGGGAGAACCAGACTACTGTGGCATTCCAGATTTGGGGTCAGGACTATGCTGGGGTCGGGGACCACTAGACTACCAGGGAATATATTTATTTGAGCAGCTACTGGGATCAGGAATCATGATGGTGGGTGGGGTACAGAATGCCAGGGATACTGTTGCTGTAGCCCTGCTATGGGGGGTCAGAATTGCAATGGGGGCACTAGACTACCAGGGATACTATATATGTAGCACTGCTACAGGGTCTGGAATCATGCTGGGGGGAACCACTAGACTACTAGGGAATATATTTGTTCGAGCAGCTACCAGGATCGGGACTCATGCTGGCGGGTGGGGGGGACCACTAGACTACCAGGGTTACTGTTGCTGTAGTGCTGCTATGGGGGTTGGGAATTGCAATGGGGGGCACCACCACATTACCGCCAGCTTTCTGTCGGTGGTATTTAGTGCTGCGCTACAGGTTGCGCTAATGCCTGTAGTGCAGCACTGTATGTTTGAATATGCCACGCTGCCGGAATTCCCGGGAGCTCCTCTAACCCCAACCCTGCATACTATTATCTTTTAGTGTCGGCACTATCACACAGTGCCGGTGCTAAGAGGGATTTTGAATATTGCAGCCTGGTGCAAATCCAGCGCTATTCCAGTGCTACGGATTTGCGCTAGGCGCATAGTTTTGAATATCTGGCCTTATAACTCTAATATTACTGAATTCTGACTTTCTGTCAAGCCACAGGCTCACATTCTGACTTTTTAAATGAAACCAGTCAGGCTTTTTTTTTTTTAATTGTGTGCCAATGTCCATAAATCTAAAAGTCAGTGCTGCCTTTTTTAACTGTGTGTAGAAGTACTGTCGCTCCTGTTACAGTTTGATATTACAGTTCATTTCTATAATATAATAACCAGAATAAAAATACAGATATCTCTAAAGTTTGTCCCACGGGCCTGTACTGATGAATTTACTTGGTGGTGCTAGTAATTTACAAGAAAGCCTTACCCTGGTTATTACTTTAGCAGCACAAAAACTGGGCTCAAAAGCAAAGAACAATGTAAAGCAACAGCTTTGCTGCAGTTAAAAAAAACTTCCTGAAAAAGCTCATCAGCGTGAAACTCTGAGTGTGTGTACTGATGCCTACTCTGATTTAACCTTTTTAAAATATTTTTTTAATTTCAACAAAGCTGTTGCTTAGCATTTTCTAGACTTTTGAACTTGTTTTTGTGCTGCTAATGATTTGATTATTACCAGATCCCAGTCTGAGTAGTTTGAGCTGCTAATTTTTGCCTACCTTTATATCAATTATCAAAAAAAATCAATATGGAATCAGACATTAATTATTAATCCACACCCCCACGAAAAAGAATAAGTTAGTACAGTTTTGATACATAAAGCAGCACTGAATAAAAAGTCATTTTCCCATTAATTTGAAACCCTCACATACACAGTATCTATGCTTTGCGTCCAAGGGTAATTTCTGAACATTATATTTTCTTAAATCATCTTTATTTCTGATTTTACTACAACACACAAGGGGCAAGATATGTAAAAAATAAGCTTACTAGCCATACTTGAAGTTTATATCTCAGTAGTAAAAAACAAACAAACAAAAAAAACAGGTTTGCCATACAATGCATGAAAAATATAAAAATATATTTCTGCATACCATATTTTGAATGGTAGTGATAAAAAGAACATAGATCTTTCCAAGTTGTATGATTTTGGACATAAGAAACATTATTATTCATGAAAGGCTTTTCACAACTTAATGTGTTTTTGATATCATTATGCCATTTAAAGAGATTAAAGAGTGGAAAATCAGAACTGTTCCACGAATACAAAAGCAACATTTTTGTAATCTTGGTAATTATGGCCATTACAATTTTTTGGTTTTTATTGAGGTTTAATTTACACAATTTTCAATATAAAAATTTCAAAAGATATGGGTACTTCCATTGCTAATAATTTAGTTGCTTCTTTTTTGTGTATTTGACCAGAGTTGCTCTATATAGTGAATGTCCTTAAATTATGAAACAGTTTAATGGTTTGAGACACTTCCTCCAACATTCAGGGGTATCTGTCAACCCATTTTATATATGTGGTGAGGTGTAAAGTACTGCATTCTTTTGAAATTAACTTAATTTGTATTAGTTTATTCTTAGCGGATCAATAGTAGTTGTTTGCGTTATACCATATCTACTTCTATTTGAACTCTTGTATAAAAGGAAAACCTTCTTTCTCCTAAGAATCTTATATTTTACTTTCAAGTTTATTAGCAGTATATTCATTCATAGTAAGAATTTCCTTGTATACTTTACTAATTCTGTTTTTTGAAAGATTTTCGTTGTATAAAGTATTCATATGATGTTTATTTTGCAATTCTTTGATATTGATTGTAATTTTCCTGAGAAGCTCTTTATACATATTCATAATAAGAAAATATTCAATGCAATCTAAATGTTGTATTAAACATTTTGATTTAATTTGTTCCCATAAAAACAGTCCTCAAGACTCTATTATGTTCCTCCAGAAAAACTACCCAGCTTTGTTGAATTTAAATATTACCAGCAATTCCATATACTTTGTTGGTTTTACCAAAATCAAGTCCTGTTGGTATAAATGCGTGTAAAGGTTCAAATGTATTTGTTTTTGTCAATACTGAAAGAAAAAAAAACATTGACTTTTCTGTAAATTAGATCATTGATAATATAACTTTTAGTTTTATTGATAATATCCTTCTAGTTTTGAATATTTATCTATTTCCTGAAATATAGCTGAGAGAGAGAGAGATCTGGTTTACTTACTGACATTACATCATCAGCATCAGCATTTATTTTAATTGTTTCTGTTTCCATATCTATTGTAATCCACATATGCTAGTGTTATGTCTATAATAGTTTGCAATAGCAGTTCTAAAACCAAAATGACTAGAACTAATGACAGTGGACATCCCTGTGTAACTCCATTTATCATTAACATTGGTGATATCATTATTTGACTGATTTTTAATATGGCAGTTGGTTCATTGTAAAAGGCCTTTATAATATTTATGTAATGTTGTGGTAAAGTTAAGTAATTAAGACAAGTCATCATGAAATCACAGTTCAGTTCACTAAAGGCCTTGGAAGCATCAAGTGCCATGGCTAAGCATTCTTCCTTAGATGTTGTATGATATTCTATTAATAACTATACTTTTTGTAGGCTTTAAAAAATCATGTGTCCCTTTACAAATCTAGTTTGATTGTGAAGGACTGTCAACTAAACATAATTCTCAATCATTTTCACCAGTAAATTTGGAATAATGTAATACTCTGTTTTTAATAATGCAATTGGTCAATCATTTTTAGGATTTCTAGAATCTTTACCTTCCTTTAATATTATTAAAGCTTGTTGCACAGTTGATGGTATTTGAAAATACTGTATGTCATTATTTCTTCAAACATTTTTAAAAACCATAGAGCCAATATATCACTAAAAACTATAAGAAAAATTCCAGCGACAGTCCATCACATCCTGGAGACTTGTCTTTGGGCATTTCATTCATCATATCCATAATTTCCTGTACCTTAAATGGTTCATTCT
The DNA here is from genome assembly GCA_016271365.2 of Neoceratodus forsteri. NCBI lineage: Eukaryota > Metazoa > Chordata > Ceratodontiformes > Ceratodontidae > Neoceratodus > Neoceratodus forsteri. The sequence goes on along the minus strand of CM057456.1, from coordinate 1,220,102,765 downwards.
GTATAATAAATACCCAGAATCTGAGTGTTTGAGTATATTCATTTATTGTTTGTGTTTGATTTGTATTTGTTTTGATATATGGTTTCATAATAGTCAAATACATTGACCCATTTGTTGATCTTCTGTTACCAGGTTACCTGTTATATGTAACATGTCCACAATAGTGTTCATATTTTTATTTTTCTTTAGCATGTGTGATAGGAATTTCCCTGATTTATTTCAGTTTTTATATAGTTGCATTTTGACAGTATGCATATCTTTCCCTATTTGCATATTGACATGTTGATGAAGATATATACTTTTTTCTCTTTACTTTTTTCCCCCCTCCTTCATGCTCCACAACCCACCACTCCTTCAGGCTCACCTTGGTCCTGCTGAGCCACTCTGTCCCTTCCTGAGCCTCCATCCTCATATGGCAGCTGACCCCAGGGTAACTCGGATGTAACCCTTCGCCGGGTGGGTCTCCCTCCTCCAAGGGAGAAGGCACTGGCGGGAGTCCAGCACAACTACTTTTTGGTTCCGGAGTGCTGCTGAGGTGGAAAGGCTCCTTCAGGGCATTGGTAGCATCGGCGGGCCGGTGGCCATCATCCGGTCAATCGTGGAGCAGTTTCCGATTTTCTTGTGTTGTTCCCTCCTGCGTTGCTACTGCAGTGCTCCTGGTCTCCACCAGAGGCCACTTCAGAGTGACGCCAACCCGCTACCCACCCCAGGAGAGGAGAGCTGTCCTATGGACGCTCAATCCTCTCCTTCCCCTGCCAGCCCCCGGCGTCCCGAGTCTGTTCCCGAACCCGGGTCACCGGCATGGCTCAAGGTAAGGCGGCAGCGCCTCAGCCCTCTGCACCACCGGGCCGGCCCTTCTTTATTTTTTAACAAGATCTCTCTCTCCCCCCCCAAATCTGATTCATGTGTTAAGTTGTTTGACCTCTTCTTCCAGCTTTATAATTGAATATTTCAGTTTGCTTTTGTGCTTAATATCATAAGATATAATTTATGCCTTTATTGTGGCATTTAAAGCATCCCATGTATATGTGACCTTATTTGTATCATCAGAGATAACATCCCAACATTCCATTATCTTTGAATTTCTTTGATCCACAAAATGTTCAAGTCTAAGTAGAATACTGCTAGATCCCCACTGATGTGTTCATAGTTTCTCCCTAGTTGGAATAACGGAGGCCTGTACAATAGCATAGTCTGAAATATGGATTGATGTTGTGTCTGTAGTTAAAAAACCTTTGTACATAACATTTTAACATGATATATAGTCTAATCTATGCTCCTGTTGGGCAAGAAAAGAATGTATACAGTCTGGTTTGGGATGGGCTAACCGCCATACTGTATCTCTATTCATTTTCCTATTTTTTTTAATGTATTTAGATCTCGGATTACAAATATCTTTGAGCTTAGAGCTTTTTTACAAAGGTTCCATGTCAGCAACATAATACACCAGGTTAACAGAACAAAACGTATGGCAAAACAGTATACATAGAGAAAGATAAACAGGTTTACAGACTAAACAGAGTATGGTAAAATAATTGTAAGTAAGAAAAGAAAGCAATAGTTGACATTCACAGTGAATTAAAGAATAGAAATGAGTATTGCTAAGCAGTTTCATGCACAGGAATGCATGCAGTAAATTGAAAATCAGCCAAAACAAGCTTTGTCAGTTACTGGTAAAATCATAAGGTAAGTTGAAATCAGCCAACAGGCCTTGTCAGGACAGATGGGGGGGTGGGGCATTAGGTAGAAGGGAGGAAAGGTGAAGAGGGTAGGGTAGCAGGGGGGAGGGGATGTCAGAGATGGTGCTAAGGAGATTTAACAGTAATCAAGTGCTAGGGTTTTAGATGGCCAAAAAGGGTTTAGCAGAAACAGTCACAGGAGCGAGTGGCACAGAGAGTAGTCACTGTAGCTTGAATTTGAAAGGGCCCAATCTGGATTTAGAGGAGATGTCACAGTTGAGGGGCATTCATCCAAAGAGGGGCTCTGTAGGCAAACAATCTTTGTCCCTGGGAGGTACGGCAGCAAGGAACCAGAAAGAGATGGAATTCAGAGCCATGGGTATGGAGGGTATTAAGAGAGGGACTGGGAAGACCTTGAATTCCAGGTGGAAGGAGGCCTAGGGTTATTTTCTTGGCCATCAGACATGTTTGATATTTGATGCAATCTTTGAGAAGGAGCCAACCAGTTTGGGCATAGAGGTCACAAGAGTGGGTGAGATGGTGGGCTCCTGAGATGAGGCGACTCGCCTTGCTTAGAGCAGTGGAAATGTGCGTAGGGCAGTTTCGGTGGCAGATACATTGATTATTAATCCATAGTCACTAATGGAGGTAACACAGCTCTGTACAGCCAACCTTAAGGCTTCTGGTGTAAGGGAGTTCCTGTGTCTTTAGAGGAGGCCAATGTGACTATTGACTGCTTTGGCAATGTTGTCAATATGCTCCCATAGGATAAGTTGCTGTCAATGGTGACGCCGAGATACTTAAAATATTATACCTTCTCAAGAGCGTTCCAAGGCAGTTAGAGATAGTCAGGGGATGATGCCTATGTTTATTGTGGGAGCTGCAGAAGAGCATGAGCTTAGTTTTTTTATAGTTTAGCACCAGTTTGTGATCACTGAACCATTTCTCTACTGATGCAAATCTGAGTTGCAGCTGGCTATCAAGAGGCGTGGGGTCTGTGTGATTAGATAACAGCATCATCCACATATAGTAGGATATGTTTGGTGCAGGATCTTGGGAGATTGTTTAAGATGAGACTAAATAGTAGAGGGCCCAGGATGGACCCTTGTGGGACACCTGAGTGAACTGGTTTAGAGTCCAAGATTACATCGGCAATTTTGACTTGTTGAATGCAGTTCTCCAGATAGCTTTTAAACCAGGCATTTAAGTTGGTGGAAATTTCAGCATTGCTTAGCTATTCCAGTAGTAGGGGGTGATGGACCGTGTCGAACGCTTTTGTCGGGTCGATAAATGAAGCCCCAACTATCTGTCCATGGTCCAGAGATCTGTGTATGAAACCAATGAACTCCATGAGAGTTGAGGAGGTGCTGTGTCCTTTTCTGAATCCATGTTATTGGGTACATTGGATCTGATGTTTATCAAGATAATCTGTAAGCTGGTCAGCTATAATGCGTTCAAGTGCCTTGGAGAGGGGCGGAAGTATGGAGATGGACCAGTAGTTCACATGGAGAAACCTGTCACTGCTTTTGTGTACCAGTGTTACCATGGCTGATTTCCATCTCTTGGGGAACTGGGCAAGGCTAAGTGAGAGATTAAAAATCCAGGTAAGTGGCAGTAGCACTTCCTCTACTGTGAGGGACAACAGTTTAAGATTGAGGGAATCCCCGCTGTGTCTAGATTTACTAGTTGCCTTGAGGATGTATTTACGGGCTTCCTGCAGTGAGATAACTTTAAAGTAGAAAGGGGGGTGGCTAGTAGGTGTGGGAGTGCTATCAGAGGTGGGCAAGGTGACATCTGCATCAAAAAAGTCTAGTGGGAGAACACTGCTGAGGTCCGTGAATGTGTTATTGAAAGTATTGGCAATAATTACAGGGTCAAGGGTAGTGATCCCATATAAGTCCAGTATGGTAGGTGGCGATTTTGACGTTTTACCTTTGATTTCTTTAATATTATCCCAGAAAGCTTTTCCTTTGCCCCAGGTATCAGTAAGCACTTCCTGATAGTGCTTCATTTTTGCTAGACGGCTGGACCTAGTGCAGTCATTTCACGCTTTTTTGTAGTTCTGGATGTCAGATTGTGTGCCAGTGGCTTGGGCATGGTACCAGAGGTGGTCCCTTATTTTCATGCTAACTAGGAGTTCTACAGAGAGCCAGGGGTTGCAAGGGCCTTTGATTTTGTGTGTTTTTAGGGGTGCATGATAGTTATGAAGAAAATTATTGTACAATTTGTAAATATTATTATCATTTAGGTTTACTTTGGAAGATTTATCCATTGCTGGATCCAAACAAACATTTAAATCTTCCCCTTCAATTAATACAGCATTCCCTAAAGGTATTAATTCCCAAGTTATTTCATCCAAAGAAATTTTTTATGTGCAAAAACAGTTGCATATAATGAAAAAAGACAATATTTTGTACCCAAAATCAGATATTTTACCATTATTATGCTGCCGTCTTGATCTATTTATCATGAGATAAATTTAAAATCTAGTTTTTTTTATTTATCACTATGGCAGCACCTCTACTTTTAGTTGAGTCTATTGAAAAATATACTTCCTCCACCCAGTTTGTTTTCAAGTTATGTATTTCCTTGTCATCTAAGGGAGTCTCTTGCAGAAAAAGAATAGACATGTTAAACTGCTTTCCACAAGTTATCATTCTTTTTCTTTTTATGGGGGAATCAGTTTCATGCACTGTACATTTCATGTTGCCATATCGACTATTAGAGGAGTCATATTCGCCTTAAGTCACCTAATGTTGCATAGGCTTCTAGCATTGTATACTAACATTTTCTGAATATATTACTTAATATACCTGCTCATTTTTTACATATTTATTATCTAGTCTCTTACTCACCTCTGTGTTTACCCATACCATTCGTACAATAGCACACAAGTGAGGGGGCAGAAAGTTGGCTGCTGAGGGGCTTTGGGTGCTCAGGTGTGAAAAGGCCGATGGACCTGGGATGAAGTATGCCTTGGCACAGCTGGAGCTACACAACAGAGACATTTTGTCAGTAGACTCGATATATGGCCTCAACATCAAGGATCTGAGCTTTTATCAGAGGCTTACTGTAGAAATGGTACAGTTCGAAGGGACTTTGGTAATGGGGGACTACAATTATATAAGGGATACTGTCCTAGACAGATCAAACATGGCCCCTGTAGCACTGTTAAAAAAAAAAAAGTCCTGGGAGATTGAGAGACAATGTACACACTTATAGACATAGGGAGGCATAATAATCCCATGGACAGAATTTTTTTTTCTCAATCTCACCACTTTTATGCTTGAATTGATAGATTGTTCATCACCTCATCACTGACCCTGCAAATTCCCAAGATTGAATATGCCCCCATCCTGGTGTCTGGCCACTCTCCCTTGATCTTGCTCTGGGCATGAAGCCTCCACCATTATGGTCTTGGCATCTCGACCCCCCATTGCTTAAAGATGAGGTGCACAAGCAATGAATCTCTACAGCCATTCAGGCTTTTCTATCCCACAGTGGTAGGTCTGACACATCACATTCAGTAAATTTGGAAGCCATAAAGGCTTTTGTAAGGAGCCAGACCATATTGTTTGTCAGCCATACGAGAAGGGTGAAGTGGAAAGAAATTAAGCAGCTGGAATAGAAAATAAAGGCATGTGAGCAAGCCCATAAGTAAAGGCCCTCACGTGTCCTTTATAATGTGTTCCAGAAACTTAAACAGAAGCTTAATGCAATGAGCAGTTCACAACTTGAGAGGGTTGTCTTTCTGGGACAGTCGGGCAGTTATTTTGACAGAGACAGAGGTGAACTTAAATAGAAGCTTAATGCGATGAGCAGTACTCAACTTGAGAGGGCTATCTTTCTGGGGCAGGTGGGCTGTTATTTTGACAGAGACAGAGGTGGTAAGCTCTTACCTTGGCAATTAAATAGAAAAAAAGGGAGGAAGAGCAATTGCTCAACAGAAAGATGAAGGTTAGCTGGTGACAGACTGAAAGGGAATGGGAGAAGCATTCAATGCATTCTATACAAAACTGCACTCGTGTGAGGTTTCTCCAACCCTAGAGCAATTGAGTGCATTCTTTAAAAAGGCTGGGATTAACCCCCCCCCCCCGATGCAGCCAAAACACTACATCAGCTGTTAAATAAGCAGCAGCTTCTCAGGGTGATCCAGAGATTGTGGTGGGGCAAGGCCCTAGGACCAGATGGCCTGTTTTTCATCAAGGCTTTTACCCTACCCCTGGCTAAACCAGTACAGGACATGTTTGAGGAGAGCCTTGGAAGAGATGAGCTGCCCCTCCTGAGCAGTCCATCACCATCATTGCACTCTCAGAATAGGGCAAGGATTCCACCTTTGTGATTCTTATCATTCCAATTCTCTGCTGACTGCAGACTATGAAATCATTGCTAGAATAATTGCAGCCCAACTGGGCTGTACCACCACAATGCATTCACCAAGACCAGGGGGGTTTTGTGCAGGGCAGAGAAGGGAAACACAATATCCATAGAGCTTTAAATCTTATACATTAGTGGGCAAAAAACCCCAAGGCTTATGAAGCAGTGGTCCTTGCCCTGGATACAGAGAAAGCTTTGACTGTGTGGAGTGGGGGTACATGTTTGCTATACTACTGGAGTTTGGTTTTGGTCATCAGTTGCTTGTGTGGATTGGGTCTCTTTTTGCCTCTTCAACCATGCAAATCTTAATAAATGGTTCACCAACCCCTCTCTTTTCCCTCAGCGGGGACTAGACAAGTATGTCTCCCTCCTCCTATATGTGCTAACCTTTGAGCCCATTGCTGCTTCATTTTGGGATCACACAGGAAAAGAGGTGTATGTGGGAAGAGTATACAAGAGCCCTCTTCATAGATGACCTTTTGCTTTATCTACCAAATCTAGTAGTGGGATTTCCAAATGTGCAAGCCATGCTCACTGAATATGATACATTGTCTGGACATAAAATAAACTAGACCAAGAGTGAGATAATGTCAGTTGGGAGGCTACACAGAGAGACCATCACCCAGAATGCAATGGGACTTCAAGTGGTAGATACCATCAACTACTTTGGAGTCATGTTTCCAGCTAGATTAAGTTTATTGGTTCCAATGAACTATGGGCACCTTTTCAGCATCATCTCTGGTGGATCTGATAGATGACGAGATCTCCCACTAATGCTAATAGGCAGAATAAATGTTGTAAAAATGCCCTCATTCCTAAATGCCAGTACCTTTTCCGTTCCCTCCCTATACATGCCCCAGAAAACATTTTCAGACAGTTATGCTCCTTACTACATAAGTTTCTCTGGAATGGAAAAAGTACCCATATTCGGAGAGCCATACTTTAACTCCCTACTGGCTTGGGGGGTGAGGATTACCAAATTTACAACTATATTACTGAGTTTCCAAACTGTCCTTTGTCCCAGCTCAGGGGTCTCCTCTACCTCAGGCTTGGATACCCCTGGAGGAGCAACAGGAGGGTGGGAATCTAAGAAGAGAGTGCTGTCTCCGATCATGACCAATCTGCCAAATGGAGAGTGTGGCACTCCCTCTACCTGCAACTGGGTTAGAGTATGGGTAGCAGCCAATAAATCCTGAATGGTACCCCAATGGGTTTAACTGGATGTTGGCACCAGTGCTACATTAAAATCTACCCTGAGGGCTGGCTCAGTGGTGTGGAGGGCTTAGGTATTTTTTTTTTATTTAGTTATTTAACCAGGTGAGACACACTAAGCTGAAAGTTTTTTTTGCAGGTGCAACCTGGGAGCACAGGGAAGTTAAATGACTTGCTCAGGGTCACACAGTATGCAAGTGGAAGCTGTGGGATTCAAACCCAGGTCTGGTCTGCTGGATGTCACCAGATTTGCAGCTCAGAGCCTTAAACCACTGCGCTATACTGCCTCCAATTGATTGATGCCTTACCTCCTGCCACACCAGCAACAAGTGTTTGCTGTGCAAGTGGGTTGTTGGGATCCGACTTGGGAGGGAGAGGATTGAGCATCTGGAGGACTACTCTCCTGTTCTGGGGAAGGAAGGGACCAGTGGTTGGTGTTAGCCTGGCCCTTAGAGGAAGCTGGGGGTTGGCACACTGATGCTGCCAACATGGGGAGTAGAGGTGTGGCAGATGCCCAGCGTGCCATGCACAGGAGCATGTGCGGCACCACTATTGCTGTCATTGCATGCCTTACCTCCACACTGGGGAAAGAAAGTAAAATGGGGGAAACAGTGCTGACTGGTAGGGTGACACTGGTCCACTGCAGGCTCCTCACCCAGCCAGATGGACATTTCTGAAGCAAGTATGAGGTAAGTTCCAGTAGATGCCGGGGTGATGGGGCTGGGGGGACCAGTCAGCAGGGGAGCATATATAGAGCTAAAAATCAATAAAAATCTACACTGAAATACTCAGTATTCCTCCATGGTGAACTTCTGACGTGGAAAAAGAAAGGTCTATGTCACCTGGAATAGCTGTATCATGGAGGATGACTCCTGACTTTTGAAGATTTGAAGAAGGAGTTCAGCCTAAAGCCAGACAATCTGCTTTAGCAGGTGAGGCATATGTTAGTTAGGCTGGTTACAACCCCCTTGGGGTCCCAATCCCTCAACCCTACAGGCCACAGCCCTGCTCAAAGCTACTTTCAGTTAATTACAAAATGTTACTGGGAGAAGCCTCACTGCCACAGTAGAGAATCTTGACCTGCTTGGGGTGGGGGGGGGATTTTGGTATGGAGGTCACTCCAGCAATGTTGGGTGAAGCTATAAAATATCTGAACAATTGCTCCAGGAGTATAAAATGATGCCAAATTCAACTCAACATCATGTGTAGGGCCTATATCACCCCACAAAAGCTATACAATGTTAACCAAGATAGATCAAGTGAGTGTCCCAAATCCAAATCTTAGGAGGGAACTGTTATTCATATGATCTTGCCTTGCCCAATAGTTCTTGTCTTTTGCACAGAGGTACACAAGATAATGATAAGTATCATGGGACGCAGGCCCTCTAGAGTCCAGTTGAAGTTTATCCTATGAGTAGTCCCCACTAGACACCTACATACTATAACTAGGATCTTTATCTGTCACCCAGAACTGTAATCAGTGCCTGGAAATCTATAGTCCAATGCTGTCTCTCAGAGAGCCCATCTATTAAACAACTTTGGGTTAACAATCTTCAGGCATATTTAAAAATGGAGCGGGCCCAGTTGACTGCTTGATGCAGCCCAGCGGTTTGCAAACATGTGGGGTAAGCTACTGACAGTGGCTGAAAATGGATCTTCCCACTGTGATGATTTTCTCATTTTAGTTCCAGAGGGCCACTTTCTCTAGGATAGGGGGCAATGTAACTCCTGGTGTTCCCATCAAAAGATCTCCAGCAGAGGGTGGTTGCCAATAAGTGTTCTAATGGATTTCTCCTATAATGTTGTTTCATTCTTTGTAATTATCTTGAAATGGCATGTGGTTTCCACCCTCTTACTGTATTAGTATGACTATATGCAGGTAAGACCCTTATTAGCTTATTCATATTGAAATCTGCTTGAGTTTACTGTTTTCAAAGCTAAAGCTGTACCAAGTGCAGCTGATGCCCAAAGCACTGTAATCTTAATGTATCATGAATTTATGTCAGATTTTTATGCTATGTTAATACGTTTGATTGTGTTTGTTGCTGTTTGTGAAACTTCAATAAATATGTTTAAAAAACACACATAGGTATTGTAATTTAATAGAAAACTACAAATACATTTGCAAATTTTCTTTAGAGAAATAAAGCACTCTTCAAAGTTTTAGAGAAATAAAGCTTTCTTCAACTAAAATGTTGCTGACTGGATACGGATACATAATTGTTGATTAACTGTGACCCTTTGTTATGATTTAGCAGGTGATACATTAGTTTTAAGCAATCATCAAAAATAAAGTTATTTGCATTTAAAAAAATGTAAATCATGTACTCCCCTGGCCAGGTAAATTTTTCCTGTGTGTATTGTTTAGCACTCATGATGTTTGCATTGTCAGTATCATGATCATGTAATACTTTATCTATATCTAATACCTAATAAAATGTTAATAAAAAAAATTAAATCATATAGATGGACCACAATAGGCTGCTGCCAGAAGGAAATCCTGTCCTAAAAAACTATACATTCTAAATCTTCCAGCAGCCTAAAAGTCAAAAATTTAAAAGGTATAGTTTGTTGCTGACAGAAGTGTATATTTGTTTTGAAAAAGACAGAAATAAATATATTGGCCCAGATATTCAAACTGCGCTCAAAATGAGCGCAACAGCAGGAGCAAGCACAAACCAATTGCGCAAATGCGTAACAGGTGCGATATTCAAACATGGAGCAGAACAAATTGCGCAAGCAACCAACATCTGAATATCGCACATACTGCACCATAGCGCAACCAGGAAGGAGAAGCTGAGTCGAAATGTTGCGCTATGGCGCAACCAGGGCAGCCCAGCTGAGCATTCCAGAGGTGCCATAGCGCAAGCAGACCCCCCCAGAGCAATGGAACTGCACATCCAGGGAGGCAGGCTGGGGCCCACCGCCAGCCATGCCACACATGGGCACAGTAACACACTGCAGAACCCACACCACACCTGCACACCCCCAAGCACAGCATCACTGGGGGTGTGACGGATGATCTACTGGCCCATGGGGACAAGCCAACAAAGCATAGCGGAGCCATGACACCCCAGCACAACCACTGGAAAGCTGAGAGTGCCACACACAGGGGGTTGACAACCACAGTGCACATCAGCCCCCCGTATGCACAGCACACCCTGCACTGTGACCCCAAGACACCACCTATGTGCAGTGACTGGCACTGCAGGAAACCATGCATCCCCCCCCAGCACACGTCAACCTCATGCAGCACAGAAGCCTACAAGACAGACACACCCTGTGCAACCAGCAGTGGGTGGCAGCAGACGACAAGACCAACAGAAAGTCACTGCCATGCTGGAGATACCTCCCCATGCACACACACACACACACACACACACACACCCAGGACCATACCACCCCAGATGGCATGTACGCCCCTGAAACTGAGCACCCATAGCCAGCTGCAAATCAGAGACCAACACATTATTCGTATCAAAATAGAAATGTATACTGAGATACACAACAGAACAATAAAAACTATTTACAAGGGGGGGGACGGGTACAAGGTAGGGGTGTTCAAGGGGTAGGGATGACAAACTTGGAGAGGGAAGGCAGGGTGGTAGGGATGGGAGAAGTGGGAAGGGTAAGATCAGTTATGGGCTCGCCGGCCGCCCGTCTCCTGGCTGGTGTCGGCCCGTCCCATGCCACCTCCTCCGAAGGCCATGTCTGTGAATGGAATGCAGGATGGCCTGGTTGTCTTCCAGCAGCTGTCTCAGGTCCCGGACATCCCTCCCAATGCGCTGGAGAACCTCGAGGCCTAGGAAAATGGGAACACAGTCAATGGCTGTGACTGACCACAACCCTGAACACCACCCAACCTGCAAGCCATATAGCCCAATGTCCCACACCTGTGATGGCATGCACCCACCCACAGTGAACATGCACATGGTCATCACAAACAGGCGGCACCAGCTATGCAGACCACTGCACACACACACTGCCCATGTCCATCACAACACAAACAAGGCTGTCCAGTGACGTGGCAATGTGGTGCGATGCCAGTTACACAGCTATGTGCCCAGTGCATGCCTGGTCCACCAGTGACGCATACACAGACTTGCTGTGATAGTGGACAGTGATGCATGTCACCTGTGTTGTGCATACATACATAGATACATAGACAGTGTCATCAGATAAGGGCCTATGGCCAACCCAGTCTGTCCATTTGAGCCTGTAAGTTCACTTTGTTTTCCTAGAAGTCTGTTGCCCCTTACCCCTGACCTCCAGAATTCCTTTATGTCTGTCCCGTGCATTCTGAAATCCCGTGATTGTTTCAGCCCCCACCACTTCCTCTGGCAGGGTGTTCCACTTGTCCACCACCCGTTCTGTGAAGAAATCCTTTTCCATGTGTCCTCTGAATCGTCCTCCCTCCAACTTCATCCCATGCCCTCTAGTCCTGGAACATCTTTTTCACTTCAAAATAGTGTTTCCTGCACCCTGTTCCTCCCTGTAAGATACTTGTATGTCTCTATCATATCCCTCTCTCCCTCCTCTCCTCCAGGGAGTACATGTTCAGTTCCTTCAACCTGTCTTCATAGGACTTGTGATGCAAGCCATGCACCATCTTTGTTGCCCTCCTCTGAACCTTCCCTGCCCACTCTACATCCTTATGTAGGTATGGTCTCCAGAAATGTACACTGTACTCCAGGTGGGGCCTCACTAGTGTCTTGTATAGTGGAATTATGACCTCCCCTTTCCTGCATGGTTGTATTGTGCAGGGCTAGTGGTCTCCCCAGCATGCAATAGCATCCATGAAGTCATGATACTCACATTGCTGAAGCAGCTGTGTCTGCTGCTGTTGCTGCTGCTGCTGCTGCTGCCTGGGTGCGACTCCCGCTGCCAACCGGGGCCCTGGCACGGCCCTCCTCAACCCGGCCCTGCATCCTCACATCCCGGCCTGTGGGAGACATATGTTGAGACAAACATCAGTGTGACTCAAAAGCAGAGTGCCCCCTGCCCCAGTGAGAGTGCCTGCCCACACAGCCATACCCATTCATCTCACAGCTGCACACACTGACACAGCCAACCGTGGCCGAGCCATCACCTATGCACAGTCACCAAAGCACACACACACCCCTACAGAGAATACAGGTGCATAGATGGTACACCCACCTGGCCTAGGCACCACGCCCTGCCTGGCACATGCCCGCAGCCTCGACAACATGTCTGGCTCCCTCCGGCAGAGGTCACTGTACCAGTGCCGGCACTGCTCAGCAGACCGGCACCATCCAGTGACCCCCACCAGGTCAGTGGCCACTTGCTGCCACACCTCCGTTCTTGCTATGGTGAGGGGGGCCTCACCATAGAGTGCCTCGTAGTGGGGCTGTACTAAGACCACCAGGTTGGCTACGTCCAGTGGGCTCCAACTTACAGCCCTCCTCCTAGCCATGTTAGCAAGTTTACAGCAGGCAATATGGTGCCCCGCTGCACCGTAACCCCACGTGGAGATGTTGCGTAATAGACCACCACAGGCTCCAATCGCGCTGTTCAAACAGCGCCGTCACTTCACATAGCGCTGTCACCAGACAGCGCAATAGGGACGTACACATGGCAGGCTAACAGCGCAGGGGAAAGGGCATACACAAGGTCAGCGAGCAATGACGCAAGGCTACGCACAGCGCCATCTGGACGAGCAGGCATCCCGCGCGACCGACCAGCCGCGTACTCAGTGCCACAGTGGACTATTGCGCAGTAGTGCCACAGTGCCATATAGTGCCCAGTGCTGTGGCGCCACTGGCACAATGGTAGCCATGGCCTGAATTGCCTCATCGCGCTCAAGCACGGCAGCAACACGACAGGCGCGTACGTAAGCTATCTGGGCATGTGCAATGCAGTGTACCACACAGGCACAGATCTGCGCCATTGGCTCAGCCGACTCTTCCGTATCGCCAAGCGCCCAGATTCGCGATATTCAGCCGACACATGCAAATCATCTGATCAGCCATTCAAGGGTGCAGTGGCGTGATTTGCATGTCATTAAAGTTGCTCCACTCCTAATTTGCATGTGTTGTGCTATAAATGTGCGACAGTGGGCTGCGCTGGCCAGATTCGGTTACTGCAGGTGAGAGGTGAGTTGCATGCTGTGTGATGTTCAGGACAATGCTCATGGGGAAATGCTGTAGACTGCACAGTGACAGGTGTCCACTTCCACCCATACAGATCACCATGACTGAGCAGAGCCAAGGTGAGGGTGAGGACGGTGGGCATAGGAGGAGGCCCAACTTCACAGCAGCAGAGACGGAGGCCCTCTTCCAGGCCTATCTGGATGATGAGCCAATACTGAGTGGATGGAGGGGCACCCCTCAGTCCCGTGCGGCTGCATGGGAGGGGGTAGCTCGGGCCGTTAACCTGCACAGAAGCCACCAGCACTCCATGCAGGAATGCAAGAAAAAGATGGGGACAGACCACAGGAGGTTGAAGGAGAAGGTGGCAGCCTTCAGGGCGGCATGTGCTGGCACTGGCGGGGGCCCGCCAGTGGTGTTGCAGCTGACCCCAACTAAGGAGACACTGGTCACAGCCATGCAGCCGAGCGCCATTGAGGGCATACCAGGCGGAGGATTCCAGACAGGTGGAAGCCCATCACTGAACGGTATGACATGGTGTTGGTGTTTGGGGGGGTGGCGGTTGTTCACATGCACTCACATGTACTCTCTTTCTGTTACAGATCCTGTTCATCTTCAGGAGACGGTGGTGGTGGGTCCAGACAGTGATGCTGACCTGCTGGACATGGAGGAGGGACCATCCACCTCCACCACCAGCCAGCAGGCACTGCAGCAGCATGCACGCTGGGCCGACAACTCTGGTGTCAGTGATATGGGTGCGGGGGGTGCACAGCCTGTGTCTCAGCAGTCTGGCATGCAAGCATGCCAGCACACTGTGACCATGGCAGTAGCACATACCTGCACCATTGATGATAGAAGGCCTGCAATGGGCAGTGATGGTTGTGTGTCCCATGACGGACACACGGCAGGCCAGCATGTGCTCCTGGGCCTTTCTGGTTCAAACATGTGTACCAGCATGCTGGCACAGTCCCAGGCTGTGCCTGTCAGCACCGGTGGGGCAGCACCAGTGGCTGTGCAGGTGTCTGGCACTGTTGCCAGCACAGCAGTGGAATAGGTGGACCTGGGGGCACAGCGGTTGGAGGGGCAGCAGCAGCAGTCGCACACCAGGTCTGGGGGTACAGTGTCAAGCAGTGGCACATGTCCACCACCCTTTGCGCTGCCCATTCCTGGTCCTGGCGAACAGCGCCCACCCTCAAGGGGTGTTGTGCATCAGGACCGTCCACACCCTGTGGGTCAGGATGCCATTGGGGCACAGTACCCATTGGACGTGCACACCTGCCTGCTGCAGGAATCAGTACAGCTGCAGGGGTGGGTTGCAAGGTCCATGGAGGCACTGTCTGTGTCCGTGGAGCGGCACAGCAGGGAGTGTGCTCAGGACCGAGCCGAGCTGGTCCGTATGTGGATGGATGTGACTGCCGCCATTGACAGGCTGACCCAGGCAGTGGTCTCTGTCATGGACGCATTGGGTACACAGTCAGGTGCCCCTGTACCACACACCCCACACAGTGCACTCTCCACTCCCCATTCCCGGCGTCGTGCGACACCAGGCCTGTCGATGCCGGGTTCTGCTGTGGGCATCCCAAGCACCCCTGGTGCAGGTTTGTTCGGCATGCTGCAGACCTTTGTGCGGGCAAGGTCGTGTTCGCGCAGTGGGACCCCTGGTGGTGCAACAGTGCCACCCCATGTGGCCCCTGCTCAGCCTGCCCGTGCTGTTGGGTCACGGCGGGGCCGCCCATGCATCCATGGTGGCTGTGGGACAGTGCTACATGACTGAGCTGTCTCCCAGTGCAGGCCCTGTCTGGTGCTGCCATGTGTGCAATGTGTGTCATGGTGGGCAGTGCACTGCTGGGTGCTCTGCTCACCACACCGACACACGGACCACCTGCACACCCTCCCAACTGCTGTCCACAGGTGCGTGTGCATGATGATGCCTGCATTGCACTGTACACCAAGGTGCAAGGGTGCCCAGGTTCTGACACACGTACTTGGACAGTACGGGTGGTGGGGGTGGTCGGTGGTGCTGTGTGTTAGCAATGTCGGTTCTGCAGTGCTGTGCATCTGCCCATGTACGCTCTGTGCCTGGTGTGTGTGTGTGTCCATATGAGTGCTCACCCCTCCCTGATGGTGTGTTGGTATGCCTGGACCCTTCCACTCCCCTGACCGTCATGCACCCCTGGTGTGTTCCCCTGTGTGCCTGTGGTTTGCATGGACAGTGTTGGTTGCACATGTCCCCTTGACTTACCTGTGTTGTGCATAGTGCTCCTCTGTGATGGTGTCCCGGTGCAGCTGGGCCTGCCGGATCAGTCGGGGGTCCCTCCGTCCTAGGGGGCTGCTCATCACCATCATCACCGGCGCCACTGGCATCCCCATCGCTGTCCCCCTGTTCGACCTGTACGGCTATCCCATGGTTTTTGGCCATGTTGTGCAGGATGCAACAGGCCAGGAATATCCCACAGGCCTTTTGGGGGCTGTACTGTAGGGCACCGCCGGAGGTGTCTAAGCATCGGAAGCGTGCCTTGAGCATCCCAAACACCCGCTCTATGATGTTGCGTGTTGCGGCATGTGCCTCATTATAGCATAGCTGCACTGGGGTCTTGGGGTGCCAGTACGGTGTGAGCAGCCAGGGACGGAGTGGGTATCTGCAGTCACCTGTGTGGAGATAGTGGAGAGCAGTGTCATGTTCAGGTCCATATTGGCCATCTCCCTGTGAGCCACTACCATGGCACCTGTGGCATTCCCACCCTTGCCCAGAGTTTGCATTCCATACATGTGTACTCACCCACTAGATGTCCTGTGGGGATGTCCCCACTCTCGAATCGATGGCACAGTGCAGACTGATACCATATGAAGGCATCATGTGCTCCGCCAGGTGTGTGGCACAGACATTGATTATGCACCAGTGGCATCACACACACCTGGCAGTTGACACTAGAGAATCCTTTCTGTTCCGATATGTGTGGCCATCGGGGCCAGGTGGCATGCGCGGATGGCCACATGGGTGCAGTCCATGTTCTAACCGCCAGGCATACGCAGCTACCCTGTGGAACTCCTGCATGTTTGCTGTATGCTCTGGCGCGTGCTGGGGAAATGGATGTACTCCGCGGCATGTGGCAGCAGTGCGCTGAGGAATTGGGTGAGGATGCGTGACGTGGCCAACTGTGTGATGCCTGTGGTGTCCCCTTTTGGCCTCTGGAAGGTGCCCGTGGCAAGCAGGCACATGCAGGCTGTCACCTTGGTCTCCACCGACAGAGCGTGACTCCGTCGTGAGGGTGCCTGCATCACATCACTGCACAGCTCACAGAGCCGTCTCAGTATTGCCCTGTTCAGGCGGTACCGGCCCACGATCTTTACATCTGTGTACAGCTCAAAGCTGATGTGGGCACAGTACTGCCTGTCGGGGGCATACCACCAATGGGCCCTTCCACGGCCACGTCCCCCTGCAGCATGGATTCTCACCCCCCTCATTACGGCTTCCATGTGAAAACTGGCACTGTCCATCTCCCTGGCTTCTGCCCCCCCGGC
The DNA here is from genome assembly GCA_016271365.2 of Neoceratodus forsteri. Classification (NCBI taxonomy): domain Eukaryota; kingdom Metazoa; phylum Chordata; order Ceratodontiformes; family Ceratodontidae; genus Neoceratodus; species Neoceratodus forsteri. The sequence goes on along the minus strand of CM057456.1, from coordinate 1,220,085,868 downwards.
TGGTGTTGCTGTGTTACCCCCACTGTCCTGGCTGCTACTTCCACTGCACCGGGCACCCCCCGCTGGCCTCTACAAACTATGGGACACACTTTTCTTGCCTGCCCTTTTCTGTCTGTCTGTCTGTTTCTGTCTGTCTCTCTCTCTCCCCCACTTGGCAGCCTGGTAGCGTTCTTGCGCCGCTTCCTTGAGCCTTTTTATTTTGGCTCATTTCCGCTAGTGCGCAATTTCCGGCTGTGCCGCTATTGCGCAGTGCGCAAGTCTTTGAATATCGCATTGCGGTCTTTATGCATGGATCCGCCCCCTTCGGTTGCGCATGCCTTCATTTTCATTGCGCTGTTGCTCAGCATGTTTTAGGCGCAACTGCCTCCTTCTGAATATCGCGAAACGGCGCAGTTTTGGACTTGCGCATGCGCAACCCTGTTGCGCATGGCGTAACCCTTTTGAATATCTGGGCCATTGTTTCTTACCAAAATACCTTGGGCTCCTAAGTCACTGGGATTTTCTTACATTGCAATACCAGATTTCTGTTTAAAAAGTAAAGATAAAGACACAAAAGATTCACTCTACAAACAAATAATGGATTATACAACTAGAACACACTTGCTATCGAACTGAAACACAATAAATAACGATAGCCAGTTGTCTATTTATTGGAAGTGAACAGAAGCTCTCTAAACTTCTATTTGTAATAAAAACTGTATTTCAGCTGGCTCTAATTTTACTAGAGGGAAATGAAAAGATGGTTGGTGTTTTCAATTCTTATCTGTCTCCATGTATTCAATAGTAAGTAGGATAAATTAGAATCAGTTTTCAACCCAACCAAACAAATTACCAGGAGAGATTGATCCCAACCAGTTCTGGATCTCTTCAGGATGTTTTTGGTGACACTAGCTGAAGAATCTCCTGCTAAAACTAGTTGGAGAAATCTCCCACTGAAGAATGTTGCCAAAACCAATCAGGATCTCCTGAGAAAAGCTTTTTTTGAAACTGTTGGAGGATCTTCTGAGGACAACGTAATAACACAAGTTGGGGAATCTCCTGAGTAAAGCATTTGCAAAAAACAACTGGGATAAGTCTAGGAAGGAGGGGTTTGGCTTAATATAATGATTGTAATAAAAACTACCTCCAGTGCTTTACAATCCAGCAGAGGGAGGGGAAAAATTGTTGCTGCCATTTTCAGCACACAAGGAGATTCAAAGAGCATCCTACAGCAGTGATTACTCTACTCACACCACACACACACTGGTGCAGAATTGTCAGTTTAAACAGGTCTTTTTTTTGTGACAATCTGCCATACCCAAACTGATTAACTGGCTATTAGTCAGTGAAAATCTGTGTAAAAAATCAAATAGCAGCAAACAACTGGGAAATGAGAAAAAAAGAAGTCATAGACTACACAGAACTATACTGTCACATAGTGACATAGTTTTAAGTCAAAAGGAACACTGGCCCATCATGTAACACCACTCTTTCCTCAAGACACACACATTCCACCCACACACACACACACTTCTCAAAAACTACATCTGCTTTTATAATATGAGCTTATCCTTGGACAGTCATAAAACAGTAAGATAAACACAAACTTAATAAGTTAAGCAGTATTGTTTTCCATTTTCCTACCAGCTGCCCAACCCACCAATCAGCTGCAGTGGCAGGGCCACTGTGGGTGAACCAACAGGGCTATTTAAACAAGATTGATAAGAGACAGTGGCATCTTTCATGTTGAAGTGACTTTGTACACCTGTTGTGTATGATGGCTGTTGAGTGGCAGTCTCCCCATTATGTGATCTGTTCAAGCATACTCCTACAACCATCAGCCATGAAGAAAAGCAGCCCCCCCCAGCGAGTCTGTATAATAGGCTATTGCACTGTTACTTCACTTGAAAGGTTTAATGTGATTCATTTGTAACTATTAACTGTACCTAACCACTGCTGTGCACTGAATTCCTCCCATTTGCCCAAAGCTCAAGATCTGCAGGGATGGTGTTTGAATTGCTCTGAGATCCCTATATTGAAGTGAACTGTAAGCGTGTATGGACTAGTTGTCCCTGGACAAAATGTCATGGACAAAAGGTTGCAGGGATAAAACGTTGTTAGTACTAATGTCGCATCTGACAATTGTCACCAGACAAAATGTAGATAAGGTGCAAGTCGCAAGTCACAAGTCACCTCTAGCAAATGCAGTTTATGAGTTGTTTTATTCAAAATAGTCAAGTCGCAAGTCGCATCTCGCAAATACAGTTTAAGTTGTTTTATTCAAAATAGTCAAGTCGCATCTCACAAATCAACTTCGACAAGTTAGACATTCTATGACACATTTTATTTGAGAAATATCTTTATTTAATGTTAATAAATAGATTTAAAAATTATAAAGTGTCATTTCTCTAGTATTAGAAAGTGACCAAGTGATGTGCAAATGTGTGCAATTTAAAAAAAAAACACTATAATTATAGACTGTGCAGAAATAAGAATCAATGGCAATGAATGCCACTACATATCATGACATGTAGTATATATATATATATATATATAAAGACAAAGAACCTCTGTGCGCAAACACTGAGGCAAGGGTTACCCCAAAGGGCATTTGGCTGGGAAGCCAAGTTTCAAGAAAATACAAAATCACACATGCCCCCACAATGCAAAGCATCATGGGCTGCATATGCAAATCACCACAGAATGTTATGCTGATCCAACTTTAAGCAGAATTGCATGGTGCCAAAAAGGCCTCTCACACAGTTTGCAAAGGTGCTAACAGAGACATGAACCGTGTTTGATCCTACCCGGACTCATCAGTATACCTCGTCTGACTGACACCCCAGTGGAATGGACCAGCTATCCTAGAGGCAGTGTGCCTTGGATATATTGTGGTGAACCCATTAAAATAAAAACTATTTAAAGACAAAGAACCTCTGTGCAAACACTGAGGCAAGGGTTACCCAAAGGGCATTTGGCTGGGAAGCCAAGTTTCAAGAAAATACAAAATCACACATGCCCCCACAATGCAAAGCATCATGGGCTGCATATGCAAATCACCACAGAATGTTATGCTGATCCAACTTTAAGCAGAATTGCATGGTGCCGAAAGGCCTCTCACACAGTTTGCAAAGGGTCCTACCCGGACTCATCAGTATGCCTCGTCTGTTTGACACCCCAGTGGAATGGACCAGCTATCCTAGAGGCAGTGTGCCTTGGATATATTGTGGTGAACCCATTAAAATAAAAAACTATTTAAAAGACAAAGAACCTCTGTGCGCAAACACTGAGGCAAGGGTTACCCCAAAGGGCATTTGGCTGGGAAGCCAAGTTTCAAGAAAATACAAAATCACACATGCCCCCACAATGCAAGCATCATGGGCTGCATATGCAAATCACCACAGAATGTTATATCAGTCCAACTTTAAGCAGAATTGCATGGTGCCAAAAGGCCTCTCACACAGTTTACAAAGGGTGCTAACAGAAGACATAGACACGTGTTTACGTCCTACCTGGACTCATCAGTATGCCTCGTCTGTTTGACACCCCAGTGGAATGGACCAGCTATCCTAGAGGCAGTGTGCCTTGGATATATTGTGGTGAACTCATTAAAAAAAACTATTTAAAGACAAAAGAACCTCTCATAGCAAACACTGAGGCAAGGGTTACCCAAAGGGCATCTGGCTGGGAAGCCAAGTTTCAAGAAAATACAAAATCCACATGCCCCACAATGCAAAGCATCATGGGCTGCATATACAAATCACCACAGAATGTTATGCTGATCCAACTTTAAGCAGAATTGCATGGTGCGAAGGCCTCTCACACAGTTTGCAAAGGGTGCTAACAGAAGACATAGACCACGTGTTTCGTCCTACCCGGACTCATCAGTATGCCTCGTCTGTTTGACACCCCAGTGGAATGGACCAGCTATCCTAGAGGCAGTGTGCCTTGGATATATTGTGGTGAACCCATTAAAATAAAAAACTATTTAAAAGACAAAGAACCTCTGTGCGCAAACACTGAGGCAAGGGTTACCCCTAAAGGCATTTGGCTGGGAAGCCAAGTTTCAAGAAAATACAAAATCACACATGCCCCACAATGCAAAGCATCATGGGCTGCATATGCAAATCACCACAGAATGTTATGCTGATCCAACTTTAAGCAGAATTGCATGGTGCCGAAAGGCCTCTCACTCAGTGTTTGCGCACAGAGGTTCTTTGTCTTTTAAATAGTTTTTTATTTTAATGGGTTCACCACAATATATCCAAGGCACACTGCCTCTAGGATAGCTGGTCCATTCCACTGGGGTGTCAAACAGACGAGGCATACTGATGAGTCCGGGTAGGACTAAACACGTGTCTATGTCTTCTGTTAGCACCCTTTGCAACTGTGTGGAGAGGGCCTTCGCACCATGCAATTCTGCTTAAAGTTGGATCAGCATAACATTCTGTGGTGATTTGCATATGCAGCCCATGATGCTTTGCATTGTGGGGCATGTGTGATTTTGTATTTTCTTGAAACTTGGCTTCCCAGCCAAATGCCCTTTGGGTAACCCTTGCCTCAGTGTTTGCGCACAGAGGTTCTTTGTCTTTAAATAGTTTTTTATTTTAATGGGTTCACCACAATATATCCAAGGCACACTGCCTAGGATAGCTGGTCCATCCCACTGGGGTGTCAAACAACCGAGGCATACTGATGAGTCTGGGTAGGACGAAACACGTGTCTATGTCTTCTGTTAGCACCCTTTGCAAACTGTGTGAGAGGCCTTTCGCACCATGCATCCTGCTTAAAGTTGGATCAGCATAACATTCTGTGGTGATTTGCATATGCAGCCCATGATGCTTTGCATTGTGGGGCATGTGGGATTTGTATTTTCTTGAAACTTGGCTTCCCAGCCAAATGCCCTTGGTAACCCTTGCCCCAGTGTTTGCGCACAGAGGCCTTTTTGTCTTTTAAATAGTTTTTTATTTTAATGGGTTCACCACAATATATCCAAGGCACACTGCCTCTAGGATAGCTGGTCCATTCCACTGGGGTGTCAAACAGACGAGGCATACTGATGAGTCCGGGTAGGACGAAACACGTGTCTATGTCTTCTGTTAGCACCTTTGCAACTGTGTGAGAGGCCTTTCGCACCATGCAATTCTGCTTAAAGTTGGATCAGCATAACATTCTGTGGTGATTTGCATATGCAGCCCATGATGCTTTGCATTGTGGGGGGCATGTGTGATTTTGTATTTTCTTGAAACTTGGCTTCCAGCCAAATGCCCTTTGGGTAACCCTTGCCTCAGTGTTTGCGCATCAGAGGTTCTTTTTGTCTTTAAATAGTTTTTATTTTAATGGGTTCACCATAATATATCCAAGGCACACTGCCTCTAGGATAGCTGGTCCATTCCACTGGGGTGTCAAACAGACGAGGCATACTGATGAGTCCGGTAGGACTAAACACGCGGTCTATGTCTTCTGTTAGCACCCTTTGCAAACTGTGTGAGAGGCCTTTTGGCACCATGCAATTCTGCTTAAAGTTGGATCATCATAACATTCTGTGGTGATTTGCATATGCAGCCCATGATGCTTTGCATTGTGGGGGCATGTGTGATTTTATATATATATATATATATATATAAATAAAACCATTATACTAATTTTTAATCCAATTCTGTATAATCAAAATGTGGATTGTGAAAAATGTCATACTACATTGTATATTATATTCATGTCTGCATGGTATTATTGTGTGATAATATAGAAAATGCTAGAGTAACTGCAAAAAAAAAACACTATAATAGAAAATAGAGATGCGTTAAGATGTGCAAATGTGCAAATGGGTGATATGTTGCAAATCTAAAATCAAAAATCAATATGACAGTGTTTGTAATGATAAAAAAGCTCAGAAAAGCAAATGCTCAGGCACAAGTCACAAGTCACATCTAGCAAATGCAGTTTATGAGTTGTTTTATTCAACATAGAAATGCAAATGCTGTGATACAAGTTGTAAGTCGCAAGTCGCATGTAGCAAATGCAGTTTGAGTTCTTTTATTCAAAATAGTCAGCAAGTCGCATCTAGCAAATGCTGTTTATTTATTTATTTAGTTTTTGTTGATGTGCAGGTTTGTGCAGGTTTATTCAAAATAATTGTTGTTAAAGTCGCCGGAAAATTGCCACACAGTCTACATTTTGCCAGTGACCAATTGAACTTGCGATTATTAAGAAATCACTGATTTGACCACAAATTAATGTCCATGGCAAATTAAACTGCAATGATTTGTCTGTATGCCACTGTAAGTGTTGTTAATTTTACCTGCCTTTCAGTGCTGCTATAAAACTGTGTGAAGCTTCCGCAGTGACTGTTTGCTAATGCTAGTTTATATCTGCACTACATCTGTTTCCTATCAGCGGCCCCAGTAACACTGGTCTGTTTTGCATGTTCTCATCAGTCACCTGACCCAGCAATCAGCTACTCTGGCAGGGCCACTGTGGGTGAGACGATGGAGCTATTTAAACAAGACTGATAGGATGTGGTGGCATCTTTCAAGTGGGGGTGGCTTTGTACTCCTTTCAGCTGGAGAAGTAGGGCTGGTGCAAGAGACTTGGGGCCAGATATTCAAAACTTTGCCCCGGGGCTAAATTAGCACTGTCCGGCATGCTAAATTAGCCCAGAAAAACTAGCCTGCTGTTTTCAAAAGGGACAGTCCCAGTGCTAAACCTGCTGAATATAGTGTGCTAAGTATGCCGGGCAAACTGGGGTGGGATTGCAGTGCAAAAATAGCTCAGGAAATAAGGCAGCTCTGAATATAGCAACCAGGAAGTGCAAACCACAACTGCAGCCCAGTGCACAGCAACATGAAGGAAGGTAAAGGTGAACTATGTGGCCAATGTGTGTGCTAGCAAAGGAGTGGATTCATTAAAGCTACAAGCACCAGCGCATGTGAAATTCTGTAGAAATGCACCATGTTTCCAAAATGTTTGCGCAGACACATTTGTACATGTTTTACGAAGAGCTAAGATGTTTGCCTGGTGCCATCATGTCTGCCTGTGGCAAAAATGTACCATATTACAAAGTGACATGCAAATGAGCATACTTAGACAGTCTGTGGGCAAACATCCAGATTAGCATGTCATTATGGCCTGATTTGCATGTAGTTTTGCCCAGCGCTATTGCAGGGTCTCACAGCTCCACCTGCAGGTCAGTCTGAAAGTACAGGAGCAGGCTGAGTCTGCTCATGGCTCCACCTGTAGGTCAGTCTGGAAGTACAGGGTCTGGCTTGGTCTGCTCACAGCTCCACCTGTAGGTCAGTCTGGAGGAACATGGTGGTAGCTGCAGGCTACTTTTGTACACAGTTGCATAGACTATTGTGCCCCAGGGTACTACACAGCACAGGTACAAGTGTTGGTGCTGCATGCAATAGTCAAACTGTAGTTCCTGCTACACTGTATAGCAGATACTACAGTAACAAGGTGTCCAGTAGTGTGAGGGGATACAGCAATGCCTATGGTGTGTAGGGCAGCAATGACTGCAGCACTCCACACAGTGACAGGCCCATCTGGCAGGTGTGTTGTGACAGTGGACATTACTGTCATGCTGTTATGTGACTCACAGACACTGTGCCACTGGCATGGAATACTCACAGTGACATACACATGGCTGGCTGTGTGTGCTGTGGTGTCTGTACAATGCTATATGTGACCGGTGGGGGGGGGGCACATACCAACAGACAGGCACACTGGTGTCAGAGTATTTCCTACACTGGACAATTTGCACTGCGTGGACGGTCCCAGCCTCATGGCAGCACCCAGTATGTGGTGCAGCCTGGCCACCTGTACACCCTCCCCTCAACACCCTCCAAGCCCCCAGCGCTGCATGTGAATGCTGGTTTATGTTGGTGTCCACCAAAGGGTGGTCTGCAGGTGTGTGCTGTGTGGACACACTGCCATGGTGTCCACTGGGCACCAGGTCACCAATTAAATGCTTGGCATGGTTGGGACCAGTGGCAGATGATGGCAACATAGGAGGTGCCATCCATGTGCAGCTTGTTTATACCCTGTCTGGTGCCTGTCTATCTTTATTTATCACCTTGTTGTCCAAGTAAGTACACTGGGCTGAGGCGCAGTGCCAGACACCTCCCAGAGCCACAACATGTAAGGCTAGGTTGATACAGAGTACACTAAACACAGACCATTAACACAATACTCAATTCACATTGTGCAACATATTGTCACTTAGCAAACCATTACTGGTGCAGGAGCTGTTTCAGCACAGTTCTATCACTGACTGGCTGGTTGGCTTCTAAGCAATATAACTGCATTATATTCCACAGTTTGGGTGCCTGTGCATCTGGAATGGCCTAGGGAGGCAGTCTGCCAACTCTGCCTCCTCATTTGTGGCAGACAGCCTTGTTCCCTGTTGCTGCTGTGTCCATACCCCACAACTTTGGTTTCTCCGGAGTTAAGACTACCTTTTCATGGGCAGTAATTTGCACCACGCAAAGTGTCACACTAAGTCATGCAACAACACTTTCGTGGTGCTAATGCACTGAATATAGCACTGCGCTTGTATTCATGTGCATGCTCCCTTTTTTTGCCCCTTGCATACATTATACTTTTGCCTGGTACTAATGCAGTTTGCCCTTTGAATATAGTGGACCCACGCAAACTCTGTGCAAACCAAGCATAAACGATTTGTGCCCAGCGCAAAGTTTTGAATATCTGGCCCTTTGTGTGTGATTCATTTTTTTAGAACTTTTTAGATTTATTTTACTGCAAAATACAGGAGCCTTTTGGGTTTTTGCCCAGATATAATACATCAGAATGTATTACTTTTTTTTATTCTTTTATGGATAATTGTCAATACATCAGTTTCAAACACCTCAGAATGTTATAAATGTGGTAGTTACAGTACTTAAATTGGTCACACTATGTCAGTTGTTTCAAATACTGATTTTAGGGAGTCCTTGCATTCATTTGGTATTACACTTGATTGTAACTTGTTTCTTATTAGAATGGGAATCATTTGGAGTGTGTTATATAATTGTACTCCTCTTGCTAAGCATTCCAGCTGGTTCCTTTCTTTAAGAAACAAGGCTCTTAATATTTGTATAACCCATTTTAAACAATTGTTGATTGTCCCTTGATCATCCCCCCAGAAAATCCACACCACACCTTTAAATTTGGGTGCTCAGTCGGCAGTTATGTTTTATTATGGTTTATTGTGCATCAACAGTATTCCAATTAAATCAACCATAACATACTATAAACTTCACACGTTTTATATATTCAGTTGATAATTGTACATCTCTTTGGCCCAGATGTACATCTGGGTCCACCCATTTGCTTAAATTGTACGCTACAACCTGGATGTACATCCCGGGCCCCTTTTCCTTGCTTGTACCAGTTGGAGCCCATGTGTCAACATGGGCCTTCTCCCTTTAGGGGCTTCATCCAGGGACCCTCCCCAGCCCTGGTGTAAAGCCTAGGTTGGGATCCTCCCTCCCCCTTTTTTCGGCATACCATCTCTAACACCAAACCATTTTGTCACTCCCCTCTTACTGCTGTCCACCTTCAGCAGGACCTTTTATTAATCCCTTCTGTCCACCTTCGGTGGGTCCTTGTGGGTCGCTCTTTGGCCCACCCTTTGCCATAACTCTAGTCCCCCCTTGTGCTATCCCATCCTTTCTGCTGTCCACCTTCAGCAGACCTTTTATTAACTCCTTGCTGTCTCCTTCAACGGAACCTTATGGATCCCTCTTTGACCCTCACCTCATTTTTTTTTTGTATATCCTGCTTCCTTCCTTCCTTCCCTTGCCTCACTCAGGGTGGGTGGGAGGGTGGGGCACCACCACCACCACTCAGCATAGAAAGAGGCTTTCTTGTTCAAGGGCTCTTTGCTATACCCCCCACTGCTCTGCCCTGTCTCTCTCCCGTGTCAGCCAATCGTCTTCTTTCTGCTCTGCCCTCTCTCTCTCTCTCTCTCCCACATGTCAGCCAATCATCTTTTTCCCTACCTGGGAGGTCCCTCCATTTCCTGGTGACTCACTTCCCAAAAACTCCCCCCGGGACTAGCTCTCTCCACCCCCGCCTTCCCCTTGGACTTGCCGACTCATTGCATTCTGGGAGGGGCTGCCAGGGACAATCTGCCTTGCCTTTTCAGTTAGGCAAGCCCCTTTCTTTTGTTACTCATAAAGTCAGTTTCAATTCATCCTAATTCAGGACCTGTTGATAATGTACATGTAAAGAATGACCCCCAGTTTCCAAAGTACTCTATTAGTTTTGTACATTTAAATATCCAGAGCGTGTTAGCAAAACAGGCTAGCTTCAAGGTCTGGGTTTCTAATTATTGTTTTAATTGTATTTCTGTCTCAGAGACATGGCTTTCAGAAGAAAATCCCAACTTCTATGATTAATTTAAATGGCTACAATGGATTTAGACAAGATAGAAAGGGTTGTAAGGGAGGGGGCTGTTTGCTTTATGCAAAAGAACACTTTAGGGTGAGTCAGAGTGATTTTTCAAACCTTTCACCCAACTGCAAGTTTATTCCTCTTACTTTGGTCCTAGACAGTAATAAACTTATTTCCTTATTTGTAATTTATGATCCTCAAGGTTTTCATTATGATGGCATGGATATTATTTGCAAGTTTAAACGTTCCACCCCAAAAAATTAAAATTCTTATGGGTGATATGAATCATAATTGGAATGACAAAACAGATTTTAGGGTAAGGAAAACACTGCTGAATTCTGTGTTAAACTAGATTATTGAAAATCCCACAAGAATAAACTATAAAACTGGTAGCTCTATGGTGATCAAGTAGGTTCTGGTATCTGATACCTCAAAATTAAACAGTTTGGGGTTCTTGCTACCAGTATCAGTGGCCACTGTGCAGTTTTCTGTTGTTGGAGTGCTAGATGGGGTTCAGTTTCTCCAGTGTATATTGCTTGCTTCTATCCTCCTCATATCCAGATCCTCCAAGCACCTTATCAGGTTCCACGGTGCTTCCCTCTAGTCATAGTACCACAGCTAACTTTCCACTGAACCATGCCAGTAGTAAACAATCAGCTTACCATGTAAAATTACATTTCTTGTGCACCTTTTGTTAACTCTACTGTCAACATATTTGTAAGAACTGATGCATGATGATAACCATGGCTGTAACCTGCTCACACACCTGAAACTACTCTGTAACCCAAGTCTTTCTCTGTATGAAAATATGTATTGTTATCCCAGGTCGCCCCTGAAAAAGGGACCTTCGGGGCTAAGTGGCCAACCCGGTCACCAAATTTTAAATAAAATAAATAAAAAAAAATATTTTCTCTAGAAAGTGAAAAAAAAAAAAAGAAATTATATTGAAATTTTGAGAAGCATTACAGTAGGTTGATTGGTCCTGTTTAAATCATATTATTTCTATTGATGATGCACTATCAAAATTTGGTTTATTCTTCAATTTAGTGTGTGATAAATTTATTTTCTTAAGAAAACTTGGGATCAAACTTAGGATCAGAAGTAACAAGCAGGAGTGGATCACACCAAAGCTATTTTAATTGATATGGAACAGAGATAAGAAGTGGAAAGAGTTTAGAAGAGCCCAGGATGCTACCACTTTAATTGCATATAAACAGCTATGAAATAAAAACAAATCAATGATTAGATGATTGAAACAAACATATCTAATTAAAAAACAACACTAAATGTAGATAAAGATGGTGCTGCAACTTGGGGTCTCATTAATGAGTTATTAGAAAACAAAAATCATAAGACTAGTCCCGATATACTATCCTCTAACTTTGTTGTGCTCACTAATCAGAGCTGTATAGTGGAAGAATGTAATTTGTTTTTTTACTAATTTGATTAAAATACATTCCGAAAGATTCTGTTATTATCCACATGATACCAGTGCTTTTTTGTCTTTATCTAAGGGGATTGCTCCTGACTTCTATTTTAAAGTGCTTACCCCATTAGATGTTTAAAAATATCTTATTAAAATGAACCATCGGCCCTCAGTGAGAATTGACAACTTGAATTTCAGGACCATAAAGATCACTGCAGATGTTTTGTATTTCCATTGTCAAAAGTCTTAAATAGTTCATTTTGTCTACGTCAGTTTCCATTATTATGGATAAGAGGGATTTACAACAACTCAGCAAAACGCATGGCAGTGTGGTACAAATCAAAGCCACAACTTCAGTGTGCTGGCAGTACTGCGCTAATGAAATATATTGAAACTCAACTCGCAGCAACTACTAGTAATGTCACCCTCCAGAAAACAACCACAGAACAGCAGCACATTTTCTTTAACTGTCCATAATTAGTACACTGGTGTTATGTATGTTCAGTAGTTTTTAATTTATTTACTTAATATAATCAACTCCAACATTGTACATAATTCAAGGAAAGGAGAATGTTTTCAAACCAGCATGGTTTCACTATGAGTGGTGGCATCGCCCCCACACCACCCTTAAATGCATATTTATTTATTTATTTCATTTATTGTATTTTTTCACCAGGAAAGATACACTGAGCAACTCAATGCTCATCTTACGGTACGTCCTTGGGGAAATGGGGAGTGGGATGTACAGAGTGAGAATTCATAGCTACATATTTTATAGAGGGTGAATACATACATACAATTTCAAAACAGGTTCAAGGCATTGGATACATAGTGGGCAATTTCAACAGTTACATTACATTACTGGTGGTTCATAGGAGATGCATACATACATACATACATACAGAAGCAGTACAGGGTCAAAAGCATAGGATTCAAGGTAGACAAAAGCATACAGTTACATTACAGGCGGTAATGGTGCAGGTGATGCATAAACTGCAAGGGTGCACACATAAGAACAAAGACACCTTTTTAAGAGCTAGGCTATACAGGGCAGTATAAGTGCAGGTGGGGTAGGGGAGATAGAGAAGAAGAGAGTGAAGGAGAGAGAGAAAGAGAGAGAGAGAGAGAGAGAGAGAGAGAGACAGAGGGAGGCGGGTGAGTAAGGAGGAGGTCAGGAGCAGGTGCAGCTAGGTGTAAGGTAATTGTGTACTGCTGAGGTGAGAGAATATAGGGAGGAGGAGTGGTGGATTTGTGGATGGAGTGCATTCCACATTTTAGGCAGGTGGTAAGAGAAGGCTTTTTGGCCAGAGGATGTAGCTCTGCTGAGGACTGAGAGGGTATGTGAATCAGCCTGGGATCTCAGGGAATAAGTGGAGTGATTAGGGGTGCCAAGAGAGGAGGAGATATATGAGGGGAGAGATCCAAGCCAGAATTTAGAGATGAACTTAGCACCATGTAGAACACGCTGGGAGTGGAGGGGAAGGAAGTTGAGGGAGCGATAGAGATAACAATGGTGGGTGTGGGGGGGGCATCAAGAGCAAAATGACAGAAGGAATTGAAAAGAGAGTCCAGTCTGGATAGGTAGCACTGGGGGCAGTACCGTAGACTATGTCGCAGTAGTCAAAAATGGGCATGATCATCTTTTGTACCAGCTCTCGCCTGGTGGTGAGCGGGATGCAGCTGCAGTTTCTGTAAAGGGCCCCAAGCTTGGGCCTTAATTTTTTCAGAACAGCATCAATATGTACAGAGAAGTCAAGGTATCTGTCCAGCCAGATGCTGAGATACCTGAATGAGGGGGAGCCCTCAAGAATAGTCCCATCAAGGGTGTGAAAGGTGGGGAGATGACTTAGCCTAGTGAGTCTCTGCCTTGTGCCAAAGGACATGGAGACTGTCTTCTTGGCATTGAGGAAAAGTTGACGAGAACTAAACTAGAATTGAACTTTAGTGAAGTTGGATTGGAGCATATCTGTATAACACAGTGCACAATTGTACATATGTAAAAAAACAAAAAAGGAAAAAAATTTGATAGGGACCACAGACTTGAACCATGGTCCTGATGTAGTTCTATCTACTCATATTCCATCACTCTATCCTCTAAGCCATGCTGCCAGCTCAGCAACATGGCTAACATCTACATGCTTAGAGTGCTCAGCCAGGATGGAAGCAGGTATGCCTTTAGCACAGTACCAGAAATCGTTATTATGGCACCTTAGTGCATACATATTTTGTGCTCTTTGCTATGCAGTATTGAACACACTAATGACACTTGTGCAGTGGTCATGCTACCGGATAAGAGCTACAGTTGTTCCTTTGCATAAATCCAATGATTTTTCCTATATTCAAAATTATAGATCAATTTCTGTTTTGGTCTCCTTTGCAAAAGTTTTGAAACATATTGTTTTTGATCAAACTTTGTACCATCTTACTAAGCATAGTGCTCTGACTCCTATCCAGCATGGTTTCTGCCCAGTCCACAGTGCAGTGATGGTCTTGGTGGGTTTCATGCAGACGGTACATTTTTACCCTTAAAAGTGGCTTCTTCCTCTTTATATCCCACCACTGCCAGTGCCACTGCCATTTCAGATTTTTCCAACATTTCCTTCTGTTTATACTTTTTGGCTTCTTTTTTGTCTAAAACACCAAATATGTCGATGTACTCCCCTTTCCATATTTTTTTCCTTGATGGAGGCAGGCAGATGGTCCCCCATAAAAACCCCAGAGGAGTGTTGTAAAGCTTCCTTGCCCCTCACGTGCCTGGACCTGCACCCCCAGAACCCTCTGTTCTCCCTTTTTCTCTTTTGAACTAGTCCAGAATTTTTTCTTTTTATCACATCTTTATTTGTCCACCTCTGCAGCGCAGCCTGCATTACCTCCAGCCACTGCTTTCCACCACCCTGGAGTTAGCTGGCTCACTGGCATGGTAGGCCTGGTGTGGCCATTACCATGCCCACCGAGGGGCACCCCTGCCCCCAGGTCGGGCCGGGACCAAGCCCGCAGCACGATTCCATGACAGACCTCCCGGGCATCATTAAATGCGGCCATCAAGCTGCTCGGTCACCTCAGCAGCTTTTTTCCTTCGTGTAGTGTCCCCTTTGGAAAGTAGATGTGCAATGATGTCAGAGACACTATGTGCCGACATCTGCCGCACTCCACCCTGAGAACACCACCCTATGCAGTGCAAGCGCTCTCCATCGGGGGCCACTGCAGAGCAGTAAGGACCCCAATCCCTGCCCAGGGATAGGAGAGCAGTCCTCCAGATACTCAATCCTATCTCTCCCCTGCCGACCCCTACCGGCCTGGGCTCGTTCCCAAATCGGGTCACCAGCATGGCTCGAGGTATGGCATCCAGTGCCTCAACCCTAAGCGCTACTGGGCTGGGTCATCCAGAATTTTTTCTATTGTGTCTAACCCCTTTCCCCCCATATCTTCCAACAGTCCTGCCTTATACTCTTTGAAGCTACCCTCACCTGAGGGATCCCCCGTGTCCTTACCCGCACCAGTGTCCAGGTCTGATGGTGCGGGCTCCAGCAGGGGGCCGGTTCTGGGTCTGGGGCTGGCCCCTTGGGGACTTCCCCCTTGAACACTGCCCATGGACCCTGCTGGCTGCTTCCTTTTCCTCTCTGCTGCCTCCTCTTCTTCACTCCTCTTCTTCACTCCTCTGAGCCATGTCTATGAGCTCTGTCATCTTACCTATTAAAGTTGCTGCTCCCAGGCATAGCTGAGCATTGGACGCTGGGGTGGGTGTCTTCTTTGGTGGCATTGTCCTGGAAAAATACTGTAATACACAATATATAGTTGAGAAAATGTGTTACCTGGCCCTTCAGTCCCAACATCCCCGTATGCCTTGACCACCAATATCTGGTTCACCATGAGATCCCTTATCATTGGCCTGGATCCCTGTTCCTGGCCTTGAGGTTGACCCTCACATCCAAATGTTTGAAAGGCTCACCCATGCCATCCCCTTCGCATGCTTCCCCCAGTGCAGATGCCAGTGCGGTCCTGCAAGTGTCCCTTGCCAGCCCAAAACCTAGTCCATACCCTCATAAAAAGTGTTTTTTTGGTCTTGGAACTCCTGTCCCAATGTCCGCATTGGCCATGCCCACACTGATCGGCTCTTTATACCCAGCCCTGTTCCTGAACCCCCCAGCCCCAGTGTAGCCCGGTGAGTCCTAAACAACCATTTTGCTTTGCTTTTCTGATTATAATTTTTTTTTATATATGTATATTTATAAGTATATTTCTTTCTCACATCCTGTTTGGAGAGGTATAACCCCCCCAATGGACACTCCCAGTGTGCACCCAATGTGCCAACTCATCCCCGGCTCCTTATGTTGCTTCCCATTTTGCTGCACTTTCTTTTATTGTATTATTGGTTCCTTTTTTTTGGGGATATCTTTTCCCCACTTTTAATCCCCTTCCTGTCTGAGTATCCAGAGAAAACACTCCCGTAAGTGCCATTTTAGAAAAGCACAACCAATGCTGCTTTCCCCACCTAGGGGTCCATTACCTGCCATACAAGCCAGCATACCACTAGGCCCTCGTGGACCACATGACGATGATGTAAGATGCCATGCCTTGTGGTCTCCACTACCCGGGGAAAAGCCACATGAAAAAGCAGGTGCTCAATCCTCCTTGTGGCCAAGGCCTCACAACACAGTCACTTCAGTTCTCCCCCTATCTTTACTTTTTGTTTTTTTGCCCATGGACACTGGCGAACTTGCCACGATGGGCCTCCCCCACCACCTCCCACATGCAACCTTGAGTTCATCCCTCCCTCCACTCCCCCCCCCAGCAAACCTCTCGCCAGCCAGAAACTTGGCTGTTTTAAGGAAAACCAGGGCTGTAAAACTGGCCCCCTGCTCACCCGATCCCTCCAAGCAGGTGACTCAGCTGCCTCAGCATTTTGTACCTGCCCAAGAACTCTCTTTTCATCAATGTCACACCTCACAGGGAAAAGCACTTCCCCATTAGTCCACTGGTCTCAGCAAAGCCGCAAGGTTGCCGAAGGCATTTCCGAGGTGAACCCTTCCTTGCTGACCTCTTTCAGCCCCTTGACAAACAGTGCCCCATCCATGCCCCATGAAGGCAAGAGCCCTCTCCTCTGCCGTGTGCCTACAGTGACCAAGCAATTCATGGTACCAGCCCTCCCCGGGCCACCCAAGCAGAACGGGGTCCAACTCATTCTAGGCCCCCTCCTCGTATAGCGCATCCAATGCCTCTGACCTGCAACCCAGCCCTGGAAAGTAGCAGAAAGCTTACCACCTCGCAGCTTCTAAAGCAGCCCAGCATGTGGACAGTGGTGTTCCCCTCTGAGAAAGGAAATTCACAAAAAAAAATGCACTAGAGGCAACCCGACAGCAATCCAAACAGCAGCACTGCCCAACTCCATCCACAGACAATCATTCTTCTTCTTTTCATTCTCTTTTTTTTCCTTTCCTACTGCCCAAAACCCAGCAAAAACTGTTCCGCAACCCCCCCCCCCAGCTAGCACAGGCATGTTAGGTCCCACTGACCATGCAGTCACCACCTGGTCAGTGGGCCTTCCTAGGCCACAAGCCTATACATGGATATAACAACATTTTGTGAAAATACAAGCTCTAAGAAGAAATTAAATTTTAATCTAGCCAAACAACCACAAGCCTATACATACATATAAACATTTTGCCAAAATACCAGCTGTATGCAGAAAATAAATGGTAACCCAGATAAACAACCTCAGAGAACTATGAAAGAAATTCAGTGTGTGATAAATTTATTCTCTTAAGTAAACTTGGGATCAAACTTAGGATCAGAAGTAACAAGCAGAAGTGGATCACACCAAAGCTAATTTAATTGATACAGAACAGAGATAAAAAGTGGAAAGTGTTTAGGAGAACCCAGGATGCTACCACTTTAATTGCATATAAACAGCTATGAAATAAAAACAAATCAATGATTAGATGATTGAAACAAAAATATCTAATTCAAAAACAACAAAAAATGTAGATACAGATGGGGTGCAACTTAGAGTCTCATTAATGAAATATTAGAAAAAAAAAATCATAAGACTAGTCCCAATATACTATCCACTAACTCTGGTGTGCTCACTGATCAGAGTTGTATAGTGGAAGAATTTAATACATTTTTTACTAATTTGATTAAAATATATTCTGAAAGATTCTGTTAGTAAGTCAAATGATACCAGTGCCCTTTTTTCTTCATCTAATGGGATTACTCCTGACTTCTATTTTAAAGTGCTTACCTCATTAGATGTTTACAAATATTTTATTAAAATGAACCATCTGCCCTCAGTGGGAATTGGCAATTTGGATTTCAGGCCCATGAAGATCACTGCAGATGTTTTGTATTTCCATTGTCAAAAGTTTTTAATAGTTCATTTTGTCTAGGTCTGTTTCCATTGTTATGGATAAAAGGGATTTACAACAACTCAGCGAAACTCTTGGCAGTGTGGTACAAATCAGATCCGCAACTTCAGCATGCTGGCAGTACTGCGCTGATAAAATATATCGAAACTCAACTCGCAGCAGCTACTAGTAATGTAACCCTCCAGAAAACAACCACAGAACATCAGCACATTTTCTTTAACTGTCCATAATTAGTACACTGGTGTTATGTATGTTCAGTAGTTTTTAATTAATTTACTTAATATAATCAACTCCAACATTGTACATAAGTCAAAGAAAGGAGAACGTTTTCAAACCAGCATGATTTCACTGTGTGAGGTGGCATCACCCCCCCACACCACCCTTAAATGCATATCTGTATAACACAGTATACATATGTAAAAAAAAAAACAAAACATTTTGATAGGGACTGCAGACTTGAACCATGGTCCTGGTGTAGCTCTATCTACTCATATGCTGTCACTCTGTCCTCAACAGCATGGTGAATATCTATATATTTAAGAGTGCTTGGCTAGAATGGAAGCAGGTATGCCTATAGCACTGGACCAGACATCGCTATTATGGCACCTTAGCACATACATATCTGTGCTCTTTGCTATGCGGTATTGACCACGCTAATAACACTTGTGGAGTGGTCATGCTACTGGATAAGAGCCACAGTTGTTCCTTTGCATAAATCCAGTGATTTTCCCATATTCAAAATTATAGATCAATTTCTTTTCTGGTCTCCCTTGCAAACGTTTTGAAACATATTGGTTTTGATCAAACTTTGGACCATTTTACTAAGCATAGTGCTCTGACTCCTACCCAGCATGGTTTCTGCCCAGGCCACAGTACAGTGATGGCCTTGTTGGGTTTCATGCAGATGGTCCATGAAGCCCTAGATAAGGGATATTATTCTATGGCCATCTTTATGGATCTCACCAAGGCCTTCAACTTCTTAGGGAACTTAGTGATCTGGGTTTTTCTGGAGACATGTTGAGATGGTGTCAGAACTACCTGCAGGACTGGACACAGAAATCTAAAATTTCCAATATTCTTTCTTCCCCTTCCCCAGTTAAAATGGGTTGATCCAGGGATCAATCTTGGGACCCCTTTTTTTAGTTTATTTTTAAATTCCCTTCTTACAGTGAGAAGGCAGTAAGGAGGACTGGGGAATACTGGGATGCATGGGGAGAGGCATCACCAGTAGAAAACAAGAAGTTGTTGGCCCTCTGTTCAGGCAGTTAGTCAGACCACATCTGGAGTACTGTGTACAGTTCTGGAGACCCCATCTCCACAAAGACATAGACAGGGTAGAGGCTGTCCAGAGGAGGGTAACCAAAATAGTGCAGTGTCTGCACCAGAAGACATATGAAGAAAGACTAAAGGAGCTTAAGATGTATAGCCTCGAGGAAAGAAGGGAGAGGGGGACATGATAGAAATGTTCAAATACCTCAAGGGAATCAATAAAGTCCAAGACGGTAGCATATTTCAGAAACAGAGATGTGCAAGAACAAGGGGGCACCATTTGAAGATAGAGGGGGGACGGCTCAGAGGTAATGTGAGGAAGTATTTCTTCACAGAGAGGGTTGTAGATGCATGGAATGGTCTTCCTGAGGAGGTCGTAGAGTCAAAAACAGTGGGGGAATTCAAGAATGCATGGGACAGACATAAGGCAATTCTAGTGGTGGGTAGGAGGAAGTAGGCTATTGGTTAACTAGGATCTACAGTTTATCCATTAGGTAAGGAAATGGGCAGACTAGGTGGGCCAAGCGGTCCTTATCTGCCATCACATTCTATGTTTCTGTTTCTATGTTACAAGAAAACCAGTATCCTGCCATATGCAGATGAGGCAATGATCTTCATGAGTTGGCCTAACCTAAAAGATCTGGAGGAGACAATGCAAAATGATTTTAATCTTGTTCAAGATTGCTTTTTTGTAGCAAAAAATGGTATTAATTGACACTAAAACTAAATCTATGGTTTTCCATTGGTCACAAAAAGTTTGCATAAGTATGTTCTAGGGATATTTCATTCCCCTCAAAGTACTGTACCTCTCCATTTATTACAAGATTGTTAGGTTGACAAAAAACACTTTTTGATAGACCCGCAAGTTGGATGTTTTTTTTTTCTCTTTGATCAGAAACTGATGGGTAAGGAGTTCCACTCCTGTAGGATCATGCTACTGTAATAATGGGCAGCCTTAAAGTGTTTATTCTGGGTATCGATAATTCTACAAAGTCTGCTTTTCTTAGATACCCTTATCTTTCTTTCACTGTAAGGCACTCAAGCAAAAATCTGAGACTTCTCCCAGACCACTTTTTAGGGTGAATTGGATTTTATATACACACGCAAACAGAGGAGAGAAAGAAGTAAGTGCCTCAGCTGGGACCTGAACCCAGGCCATTGGGAATGCTGTTCCTGTTGTGCTAACCAGCTATACCACCTAGGCTACTGGAACCTGGGCCATCCCAGAGCAAACATTACTTTCTCCAATGCACACACTGGTGCTGCACAAATAATTACTTAATTTTCAATCACATGTGGTCTGCATATTTATGGAACACATACAAACGGAGGAGAGAAAGAATTAAGTACCTCAGCTGGGACTTGAACCCAGGCTGCCCAGAATACCATTCCTGTCATGCTAGCCAACTGCCACCTGGGATCAAGTACCAGCTGAGGCACTTACTTCTTTCTCTCCTCTGTATGGATTTTATATACCTATGTCTCTCATACAATGACGTCCAATCCCAGCTGATTGTATAACTAACACCTATGCGTATTGTAGGCACTGTTATGAATGAGTCTTGTGACCCTATTATATAGGACATCAAACTTAGACAGCTTGTCCTGTGTGCAAGGATCATACACCTACCCATTCTGTTGTATAGTATATTTAAATTTAGGTTGACTGAGATTTTACAGGCCTGGTATTTGAAGCTCTTCCTTTATTTCCCTTTTTCAGTTCTCCATAAAATAACCTGTTTGAAAGATTGGGTTTTTTCCTCCACTGTATTATTGTTTTTTTCTTTTCTTTGATGATTTGATTTTTTCTGTTAATATTTATTTATATTACATTTGACCATCTATTTTAGTAAAAATATTACCTACTCTATAACATTTAACTGATTTTGACCAGGAAGATATGGTGCTACAAGCACAGTAGCAAGGGAGAACACCTCATACTTGGAACCCTGATTAGACACCTGGTAACAGTTCCCCCAGGCATGGCCAGAACATAGGGATTCTGAACTAGGCACAACATTAGAGGCTTTGTGTTCTTTCTAGATGGTACCCTAACAGCCGTCAAATGCTCCAGATGTTGGAGAAAAACAGCTTCAAGAGCTTCAGGAGGAGCCTACAAATACAACTTTTAGAAGCCACCCCGGGTTACACAGAGCTACTAATGCACTCCTTCAATGATTACAGAGGTAGCAAACCCTGTCAAAGTAAAAACCCATGCCCTCATGCCTCTCCCTTCACTTGTTGCAAAAGACTTTACAGTTATGGGGGGGAGCAAGGAAGCTCCCATTTGCACCCAAAAAACTAAATGTCAAAAAAAGATGGCATTCAGATGGAAAATAGATTTGAGACATTACAAACTCCAGGAGGTGACTCCATGGGGACAATGGGGACTTCTAAACATCTTCTGTGACTTCTTCTCAAAAGGATTTTATAGATACAGATGGTTCTATCACAGAATTCAAATGCTCAGGGAAACATAACAGAAAAAAAGACAGTCATTACCTGGGAAATAATATAAATGGGACAATTCAGCTTTCTCACTTTCTGTTTCTCTAAGTCTAATATTCTGACAAGTGACAAATCTGTTACCACAATTAATGTAAATAGTATAAAGAATCAGAAATGAATAACCACCATTTCCACTTTAGCAGATTTAGGGTCCCAAATAATATTTTGCAGGACACAAGACTAAAATCAACTAGTGACATTTATCAGGCCCCCAAATCCTGGCCTTTGGTTCCCTCAATTTGGTCTCTAGGACGGGACCCATGCTCGGGATTGGGAATATTGTTTAAGCACAACAATTTAAAAATAACTAAACTCATCAATTTGGAACCAGGAAAGACCCCATTTTTAGATGTAGAAAGGGACGGAAATTCCCTGACGTTAATAGTGGTACATGCTCCCCAGACCAAAGCTATAAGGGTGGACTTATTTTGCCTGATACAGCCCTATCTATATACAGTACCTCTCAACTGGTAATTTTGGGTGGGGATTTTAATTGCCCCATGTCAGCTGCTCACACAACTGGAAAGATACAGAAATTCTTTTGTGACAAATGATCCTGTCTGCGGGACTAAGAGATGCCCACAGAGCAATCCACCCACTAGGGGGACATACATACGACAGAGGGAATTTATCTAACAGGATACATTTTTTTATTTATCACTAACACAGTTGAGATTCAAGACACCAGGACAAGTATCATTGAAATATCTGACCATTTATTATTGCAGTCAGAGTTGGATGGGTGCTAAAAAAGGCAACAAGTAAAGGGTTTTGGAGGCTGAATTCTACATTGTTAAATGATAAGGAAGTTATTAGTATGGAATGAATTATTCTGTGCCTATCAGTGACTTGTTGCTTCAACATACCTCTGTTATGGTGGGATGACACAAAGTGTGAATTTGGCAAATTCTTTCATGCATAGGGAAACAGTAAAGCTAGATAAGAATGCTTTAAATGTGTATATTTGAAAGCTTAACTGCTTAAATTAATCTCTCTACAAAACATTTTGAAGGTTGTGTATTCAGCACATATTTTGCAAATTAAAACAGAATTTAGAGCTCTGTAATATGTTAGAGCAAAATCATTAAATGCAGAACTTCAATTTGGGGTACAATGTACTAAACACTCTTTTTTGTATATAAACACTTTATTATACTTCCAAAATAACAGTATCAGGATAAAATAATAAATGACATCCAAAATGCAAATAATTAACAATCAATAATGTCATACAGAGGATCCAATGACCCAGCAAAGTTTATACAGAGATCTATGGAAACAGTCAAGTAAGCCAATGTCACAAAATAAGATATATATATATATATATATATATATATATATATATATATATATAATATATATATTTATAAAATGGGAAGGGAAATTGTTGCTTTTATTGGACCAGCTCTACCATATGATCGTGGTATATCAAGAGTGCGCCGCACACCTGCACTATTACCCCCTCCAAAACAATTTTGACATTTTATAAGATAGATAAACCACTCTGAGGTTTTGGTCATCACTCTGATATACGCACGCCTTTGGATGGATGCATCTGGCTCATGCATCGCGTACGGTTAACGCCTTACCAAGGCGGCGATATCAAAGGGCAACCGCACACCTCAGAGTGGTATATCTATTACACACACATATATATATATATATATATATATTTATATATATCACAATATCTGTCACATTATATTATATTATATTAATAAAGCATCATCTCCTCCCAACTACTCCAGAGTACAAATGATGCCATAAAACGTTACTGACTTCCTACAATATAGGTGTTAACAACTGATAATAAATCTATTATTCACTAAGTATAATGAGGGTTAATTATACATTTATATGCTCACCCCAATAAATCACAGCCAGGAATACCAGGCTTGGTGAAATTTAAATAGTGCTTTCCTTCTCCAAAACAACACTTGTTGATAAGAGGCTGCTCTAGACCTGGCCTGCCACCATTGTACAAGTGAAGGAAGAGTGGTGGACTGCCACTGAAGAAGAAGGAGTCTCTTGGCCTTCAATGCCACTGTAAAAAGGACTGCCTGAAACTGTAACACTTTTGCATCTAGTAAGGATGGTCACCTAAGATCCAAAAACAAGGGTAGCCTGGTATCTCTGTTTCCAAAATTCATTCTATGGTCCTAATGACATCCCTCCACCAATCTTTCACTGAGGTGCATCCCCACAAAATATGATATAGAGTACAAGGTTATAAACCACATCTCCAGCACATATTCGAGGTAGAAAGGCCCATATTTAGTAATTTGACTGCTGTTCAATACCATCTACTCAAAATCTTTTTTTGAATAAATTGAGCCTTCAGATCAGGGGAGGCTCAATGAGATACCACTCAACATCAAACCCATTTGTCTGTCTCCAATGGTTCCTGAGTCACCTTGGCCCATTTCATTCTATGGGGCTCCCAATCTGGGATATGAGCTTTTTGTAGGTGCTTATATAATACAATTGCATGACCTAAAGGCAACGAGAGCCAAGTTCGCAAATGTGTTGTTAATTCTGTGTACACCATCTTGTAATCCTTCATAACACAGGCAGCAAACACATGTCTCAATTGGAAATACTTCCAAAGGTTATGAGTATGTAACCTATAGCTGCTTTGCAGCTGGGAGAATGACTTGCTTAGTATATTCTCCTGATCAAACAAGTCCCCTACTAAGGAAATGCCTTTAGAGGCCCATGTAACCCAGTGAATGCGAGAACCCTCAAACCAAATATTAGAATTATTCCACAGAGGTTCATAAGGACCCAAATATTTATGATTCTACAAAAACAATTGAATCAACTTCTTCCAGGTCCGTCTAGCAAATAACATAGGAAAGGTAAGTTGTTCTGGATCAGGGAAAGGATCACTTAAAGTCATAGCTAATGGTACATTCCCCAAAATAGATTGTTCAATTTCCACCCACAGTGGCGCCCGACTAGACTGAATGAATCCATTGCAAACTCTGCTTAAAGTCATTACATGCATGATAAGCCCACAGCCAGGGCATATTCCAGCTGCCCATTGTGGTAAATGCCTGCAAAATTTTCCTGCTAAAGCAATGGACTTTACCATCCTAGACAAAGTTTGAAAAAGCCCTATCTATTTTGGTTCACCACCTAGAAGGGATAGGCATTGCTAAATTGCTTAACCGAGTCATCAGCCTGTGACTACACCTAGTCCCATACGTGCTCTACACTTCCTACCCCTATTTCACCTCTCTCGCAGATGGGCTTCTACTTGTATTATTT
Source organism: Neoceratodus forsteri (assembly GCA_016271365.2). Lineage (NCBI taxonomy): Eukaryota > Metazoa > Chordata > Ceratodontiformes > Ceratodontidae > Neoceratodus > Neoceratodus forsteri. Next base: position 1,220,060,656 of record CM057456.1, on the reverse strand, counting down.
TCTTAGGTTAATCTGTAAACACTGGGTCAGCTTCTACCCTAGATTGTTGTCTTGACACTCCTTATTTTGTGCATTGTAATGTTTACTATTGTATCCTGATGTGGAGCCTTTGCAAAGGAGTCTATGACTCAAAGGTTTGTAATTCATTATTGTTGTTAAATAAATAAATAAAAAAGTTTTGGTAATGCTATCAATTTAATGGCAGTAATCTTACCAGGAAGAGACAGGTTAAGTTTGGCTCATCTATTCATGTCCATAGTCAGCCAGCCAACAAATCTTGTATATTTTTAGATCACATATCTTGCAGGTTATTAGAAATGTACATCCCCAAATATTGGATACCATTAGGAGCCCATTAAAAATTGTTGTGGTTGGATAAGTCTACAATTGGGATTTGCATTATAGAGTGGTACTATTTCTGTTCTATTCCAATTTACTCTCAAACCCAAAACAACGCTAAATGAATCTAAAGCTTTCCAAGCTACAGGCAGGGAGGTGTCCACTTTGGACAATTATAGAAGTAAATCATCAGCATAAAGCAGGGTGGAAAATGATTTACCCCCCACAGGAACACCATGAATCTCCAGATGTTGATGTGTAGCTGTATTTAGGGGCTCAATAGCTAACAAAAACAAAAAGGGGTTTAATGGGCAACCCTGTCTCATTCCCTGAAACAGGGGGAAGGGCTCTAACAGTACCCCATTTACCAACATTCTCGCTTTTGGAGACACATATAGGCTCCCAACCCACTTTAGAAAAACTGGGCCAATGCCTGCTGCCAAGAGTGTATGGAATAATTAATTCCATTCAATAGAATCAAATGCTTTTTCGGCATTGATAGCAATTAAGGCAGCAGTATCTGGGCCCCTAGTGGCAACTTGCATTAAATTTAATACAGTACGAATGTTATCACTGCCCTGCTTTACCCATGTAAAGCCCACCTGTGACTTATGTATAATTAAAGGTAGAACCTTCTCTAACTGGAGAGGAAGAATTTGAGCTAAAATCATACAATCTACATTAAGCAAAGAAATGGGCCTAAAATTTGAACAAATAGTGGTGTCTTTATTAGGCTTTGGCAGAACAGTAATATGCGCCTCTTGCATAGTTGGTGGCATAGTTCCAGATTCCTTAATAACTTGAAAAAGTTTATGCAACCAAGGAGATAAAAGTGTTTTGAAAGCTCAATAGAAGTCTGAGCTAAGTCTGCCAGGCTTGGATCCTTACCAGGAGTCAAAGAATGGATCATTCCCTGTATCTCTATAAGGATATGTCATCATCTAAAGTCTGGGCAATCTCAGGTGGGTAAAAGGGGCATATTTAGTCTAACAAAGAAGGAGTGATAGTCCTCCCAGTTTGGGTAAACAGAAGATCTATAGAGAAAGGAGTAATACTCTCAAAATTGGCTAGCCACTTGTAGTGGGTCCATGATCAAGTGAGTGTCTCCTGATTTTAAATACGGGATCTGTGTCTCCATAGATTTATGTTTCAACCTATAGGCCAGCAATTTCCCTGCCTTGTTTCCTGACTTCCAGTAAGATTGCTGCATAAAGTATAAAGCCCTGGAGGCTTGCTGGTTATAAATGGTGTTTAACCTGTATTTAAGAGTAAGGACCTCTGAGACCTTGGACTCTTGGTTTGAGGGAGATTTGTATATGTCTTCCTCTAACAGTTCAGTTTGACGGGTGAGGTCAGTAATTTCCTGCCTCCTTTGTTTATTTAACATTGAGGCATAAGAAATTGTATGGCCTCTGACAAAGGCCTTAAAAGCCTCCCAGAGTGTGAAGATCAAGATTTCTGAAGAGGCATTGGATTCAAAATAAAAAATCATTTCCTCTTGCACCCAACTTTTAAACTCCTCAGAACACAAGAGTGCAGGATTAAAGCACCAACAAGGAGATTTAATTACACTCCCTTTAGATACCCAAACCAAACTTACTCAGGCATGATTCGAAATAGTTATAGGAAGGATTGGCACATCTGACAAATCCCCCAAGACAGTAGAGCTACATAAAAAATAATTCAAATGACTACAAGTTTTTAACCTTTGTGATCTGAAAGTAAATGTATGAGTCTCGGGATGGAAAATTCTCCAGCAATCCACTAGGCCAAGGTCAAAACATAACTAAAGAAGGACGCTTCTTGATTGGTGATGGGAAGGAAGTCCCTTCTCTTTAGGGGTTCTATCTAAAAGAGGATCCCATACAAAATTAAAATCCCCTCCAGGATAATAACTGTAGAATCACTAACCAAATTTAAAATATTTTGTGCCAAAAAGGAGTAGAAATCTGGTGTATCAACATTAGGTGCATATAGATTAACCAAAAGGACCCCAATACCATAAATTCGACCCAATATAATAAGCCAATGACATTCCTTGTCTGAAAGAGAGCACCCCACCTGAAAAGGGCATCCTCTTCTGAACAATATCGAGACACCTTGTGTTTGGAACTGGAAAAGGTTTTCCCCACCCAACCTTTTGACAATTTTACTGCCTCCCTTTAAGGAGGTGTGTTTCTTGTAAAAAGGCAAATATACATTTGGAATACACAAGATAAGACAAAACCTTTTTACTTTTTATGGAGTGATTCATGCCTTGCACATTCCATAATATCACTCTCCAATTAGCCATCTTAAAAAGTAGTTAACAGCCAAAACAGAAATCCTAAGGAAGTCAGTGTAAAAAATAATAACACTTACATCCAAAAAAAGGAAGATGGTGCTGTGATATATAAAATCCTGTTAAACCCACATCCCACCCAATGAACTATAACAGCAGTAGCAGGAAGAATCTGAACCCTGAATTTCCCCTCATTTTCCACAATCAGACATACAAACATTCCAATGGTATAACAGTTTACAAAATGTTCTAATAGCCATTAAAGAAAAAAAAAGGAACTTGTTGTACCCCATAACAGAACAATAATCTGTGGGATAATCCCCAAACCATAATAGTGCATTCTCAGCACAACCTCTCATGAGAAAATACAGAGGAACATAACTATGGGATACTAAAAGGGTTCCCAGGAACTCCAATAACTGGAGTATTAGTAGCCCAAGGAATGAGAACCATCAAGCTGGCAGTAGATTACTGTCCATGCCATCCCCCTCCTCAGTGGGTGTAAAGTGAAACATCCCCCACTTCTTAACTGGCAGGTCTAGTGTTAAGCTTGTATATGCTCATGCCACTTCCATTTATCAGTTCCTCCTACAAATAAGCAAAAGAGAGACCTGATGAGGATATTCAAATAAAACTACCCCTACTAATACATAACCAAACACAGAAGTGGTTATGTACATAGTGACAGTGACTGTATCAACCCAGTCCTGCTGGTACTAACACAAGAGAGGTGGAATGGGTCAAATTACAGAGAGGAATTCCACCCTAAGTACCAGAAGAGATAACACAAAAGTAGGGTGGTAAAAACCAAAATCACCAACAAGGGGGAATGTACAACAGAAAAACTGTAAAACTACCCCCATGCCTTGTATCAGTCCAGACACTACATCAGCTAATAACCTAGGAGGAAGCAACATTATAGAAAAAATAATTTCACCACCCAAACAGTCCAGCAATCTAACCAGAACCTTGATGTGCTCTACACTGGCTGGCAGTGCTTCTATCGTAGCAGGCAGGTCCGGTCCAGAGGTGTGATCTTTATGGGATTACGTGTTTCCATCCTGTAGAGCTGGCTGTAAGGCTCTAGTGAGAGATAAATCAGTCAGCACTGAGGCAATCAGCTTGTCTTCAAAATAGTCTGCCCACTCCACCTCTAAAGTTGGATGATCTTCCGGAGACAAATTCAATCATAGACTAGGATGTTTAGGGTAAGAATCTTTGGACCTTCCAGAGGGGCTTAAAGTCGAGAGGGTCAGAGAGGTCAATAAGTCATTTTTGTATGTAGGAGTGCCCTCTACTGCAGAAAATAGAAATCACTGAGCCCCATTACCTCTGTGGGCTTCTCTATGCCATTTATATTTGGAGGCTTGGACAGTGTCCACTTTGAGAGGTGCCTGATTATTAATCCAAGAGTCCTGAGTAGATTGAATTCCTGCTCTTTCTAAGGGAGAGTCTTGAGGAGAGACCATGGTGTGAGATGAGTGCTGCTTTGCTGCCTAGTTTTTTTGTAGATTTAAAGCTGCCTGCTGCATCTGTAAAGGTTGTTTGCAGAGAACGCTTCATGGCAGTCAGGAATTGCTGTGCCTCTTGTGGAGTTTCAAATCTGTGCCAGCAGCTGTCCCAAAGCACCGTTAAAACAGTAGGATATTGCATAGTGTATTGCACCCTTCTTTGAGCTAGTTCTTTGTGTATGGGTACAAATACTTTCCTCCAAGCAGTGACCTCCTTGGAAAAATCTTGAAAAATAGATACTGTGTGCCCATTCCATTTTAGCAAGCCTTTTTCCCAGACCAGCTGCAATAACTGCTCCTTCATGGAGAATCATAGAAAATAGACTATGATGGGATGGGGGAGGGCAGACCTCTTGCTGGTTTTGGCCCTAAAGATCTGTGGGCCCACTCCACTTCCAGTAGGTTGTCCCAATAATAGTCTAAAATCTGTGGGAGCAACTGTTGTAGGAAAACACACATATTGGGTCCCTCTGACCCCTCTGGCACCCCTATAGCTTCATATTGTTGTGCCTGCCCTTTTTTGAGATCTCTAGCTTTGCCTTTAAAGTCTGAACTTGTTTTTCAAGTCCTGCAATCTTGTCTGCGTGCTGAGCAGTATCAGACTCAACCTTGGATAAAAATAATTCCATGTCCGCAGTTCATTGCTCCACTGCCTTCATTCTCTCATTCAATTCAGCCTCAGATTCTTTAATGTTAGAAATATCTTGGACCAGTGACTGTAGCATGATCCTGATGTCTGAGATATCCACCAGGCCAACAGCAACATAGGTCTCCGAAGCCATCATCTTCCACCTGGGATGGAGCCACACTCTCAATGATGCAGTCGATCTTAGGTAAGACAGTGCCAAACTTGGATACACTTTATAATAAGCTTGCAAGATTTGTGTTAAGGTGTGATTTTAAAACTCATCATTGCACTATGTATATGGATTTGGGTTGGATTCCATTAGACTTACGGGCTAGGGGAATCTGGCTAAATCAGGTTCATAATATACTTAAAAATCAATCTTTAGATAACTTAAAAAACAAATTACAAAAACCAAAACATGGTTTAAATTTAAGAAAAACTGGTGCTAGTGATTTAATAATACCAAAGTTAAAAAATCGATTTAGTGAAATGACCCTTCAATATCAAGTAGCTAAAAGTTGGAATTGTCTTCTCCTTTTTTACGTGAACTAACAACTACTGATCATGTTTTTAAAAATGGCCTGAATCACGAACTTAGTTTTCTTTGTTGTTGTAATAGGTGAAATTAATGTAAATCTAAAAATGCTAATATGCTTGTTATTGATGAGTTTGTAAACTTTGATGTATTGTTTTGTACTTTTCTGTAACCTGTATTGTTATAAATGTATAGTTGTAATAATTTTGCATAATGTAAACAGGTAAGCCTTGTGAACAGGGATTTTCGGAACCCTAATGGCAGTATCACTGTATAAATAAAATTTTACCATACCATACCATACCAAACCCCGAACTTCAGAACCAAGTTTATAAGTTGCAGGGTATATTCCAGTGCACAATGATACCTTTTAAGTAGGAAACAGAGGCAATTTCAGATGTAAAAAGTAACAGAGTTTACAGTGGCGTGACGGAGCTAAACGCTCAAACTGCTATTCGAGTCCCAGCCACGAATGCACCCCCTATTAAACACTGTTTTGACAGTTTCAAGGGGTGTTAGGAAGGGAATAACAGCTATTGAAGATGTAGAAGGGAGCGCCAGTCTGGGTGTTTGTGTTAATATTAGTCTGGACAGTTATAGAGAATACTCTGAAGGGCCCTTTGAGTCAGTCATTCCAGTTACTGTCTATTTTGAAGAATTTTAACACAAACACCCAGACTGGCGCTCCCTTCTAACTTAAAAAAAAACAAGACCTAACAGCTTCTGTAACCTTAGAAGAAGACTAGGAATTTATTAAAAATATGTGTTTGATTATCAGGCCTAACAGCTAACAGGTGTAGACCCTTTAAGAGGAACTCCGTCTAAACTTGCATATTTTATACCCTTTAAGCTTTTAACGTTAATCCTTACTGTTGAAAAGTTAACAGAACTTATAGACTTTAAAAAAATCTAATAAACAGAACAAAAATTGTACTTGTAGAAGATGGGGAGACATTGGCAATAAGCTGCTCAATCAGGTGGGAAAAGCATGACACAGGAGCCACAGGAACAGGCAGAAGAGAGTGGAGTCTATCAACATGGTGAAAGGAGTCAGTGAGAGGAACCCTTGAATGTAACCTTGCTGCTGGCCGTACATGAGCTTGATCAAAAGGTTGATTCTTTTAAAAACAGAATCGTGTCAGTAGTGACTGACATGGATTTGGTCACCACAGAATCTGAAGCAGCTCAAGACTCTACTAATAAGACTGCAACTGCAGTTTCTCGATGAATAAATGAAAAATCATTCATAGTCATCTTGAGCATTTGAATAACAGCTAATGGATGTCTAATTTCAGGCTGTTGGATATAGCAGGAAAATTAGAGGGACCAGATCCAGCAGAATTTGCAGTGGGATTACTTTAAAAGGTGCTTATATAAACATAGGGGATTGTCTCTATAAAGTGCACTGTATTGCACCTCACCAACAGTCTGCAGATCCATCTCAGCCTAGAACATTGCTGCATTACACATGAGCCCCACATTCAAGATATGATGCTGCAAGTGCCTAGAAGTAGGGCCAATTATCTTTGCATGATGGATCACCAATTTACCATGTTCTGGGCCTTAGCTATTTGACATCCAGTGCTGAAAGGCTTTCAGCTCTATGTGAGCTGGTCTTTGTTACCCCTGTAATCTCCCATGCCCTCCAACTCTATCCTAAACTGAGGGTAATGAATGCTGGCAGAGTTTATATCTTCTCTAACTCTCAAAAGACTGCAACAAAGTTAGAAGCAATAAGAAGTGATTTTGCAGTTAGTCAACATGAACTACTTTCAGACATAGAAGGTTAACTGTGAATCTGGCCATAAAATATTTTTTTAAGAATATATGCTGGGTAATGCAGTACCTTGGATTAGCAGATATATGTAGCTAACAAACTAACTTGTTCATTAGTTTGCTTTGACATAACATTTTTAATTACAGTGTATGTTTGAGAGGAAAAACACTTGGGCTTGCTGACTTAGTAGCATTAGCCTTGCTACACAATTTGGATTTCCAGTTGCTGCAGTAAATGGTGCTGGCAGGAGACATTTTTGGTGGTAGGGAATCTAGGTGGCAAATCTGGCATTGGCCATGTGAAGATTTACTCACACGCTATATGCACAATGGTGGCAGTTGTCTGCATGGAGTCCCTTCATGGTTAAAAATGGTGAGTATCTGTAAAGTTAACACGTTTCAAATTTTAAAGAAAGTTTTCTACAACAGCATTTCATCACTGGAAAAGTAATAATTACTTTTATTCCACTTTGCTAGCTCCAATGTTCTCAAGTGTTTGTTGTCTTTTCATGCTGAAATGTTTTAAATGTCTAAATAAATAAAGTTTGCAGGTCATGTACACCAGTTTATACATTAGAAAAGGGAGGAGGTTTGAAGCTATATTATAAAGATAGTTTTTTTTTCTAACAAGATACAAGTTGGGAGAACCTTTTTTTGCTCCCTTTACAGTGTGCCACAAGCAGGGAATGAACAGATGGCAGCGTTTTATTTTTTTCAAGAGCCAGGATTTGCATTCATTATACCTGATAGTTCAGAATAGTGGAGTTTATTATAGTGAGGGACTACTGTATATGGATCAGCTGCATTTGGCCCACTCCCATAGATGGTTTCTTAGGTACTGTATCAAAATTCCCCATGAGGTACATCAAAGATGCCCCTGTAGCCCCTTGTTACTCTATATGTGTTTGGTTTAGATATAGTCATAAGGAAACTCCAACAGAACAGACATAACATGAACTGATGTCTTTATATCAACCCCCAGAGTGACTGTTCATGTGTATGTGGACAATGTGTGCTTATATTTAGCAGATGTCATGTCTTGCGATGTTGCAATGCAGGTACTCCAAAAATAATTAGGTACCAGAAACAAAAGTAAATTTTTCCAAAAGAAATGTTTTATGCTTACATACTACCAGGGACCTGGAATTGTCATAAATAGGTTCAATACCTATTTCTAACTCTACTATCAAACTTTTAGGGATTAAATTATGACATGACAATATGGTTAAAGTAAAATAGGAAGAACGACTCCAAGAAGAGGAAAGGAAAGTAGCCCACTGGAACAATCACAGCTGTCAAAGAAAAAGGATTATAATATCCTTATTACTTCTAGTGTTTCTATATTTTAGTTATGTTTCCCCACCTCTGGATCTGGAGGTTGGGTTATATTGTCTATTCTTTCAGTTTTTATGGTGTAGCAGATTGTACCTGATTTAGAGGAACTTGAGATTCATACCTGTCAAGGAGGTAGTGGAGCTGGACAGGATTAATCCTGTAGTCTTTTTCTTTTCTAGTGTTTTAGGAGCAACATAGGAAAAGTATGACTAATAGTGATGCTTTGTGAGCAATATGTATAGTAACCATTTACTCCAAATGGAAAGGGATCAATGGGTTGTTCTTTCTATTAGTAGAACACCCCATATCCCAGTATATATAATCTCAGCCATGAAGAAAATAAAAAAAAAGTGGACATTGACCTCAGAGCAGTTCTATTCAGCTACCAGGAAATAGTTTTATAGTTCCATTTTAGAAACATGTCTCTTTAAACTTTTGGAATTTCCTGGTGGAACAGTATAGCCTGCACTTGAGACAGTTAATTAAGTGACCCCAGGATTCCAGTACAACTGTGGGACATGGTCTGGCTATGTTGTCATGGGAAGTTAAATGTCAAGAACTCCTATATACATAAATGTTTAGCAGAGCAGTATTGCCCTTTAAACATATGTAATGGTGTTAAGAAACCCATCCCTATTTATTTTGTTATGTCCCTTTATAATGTCACTTTGGATCAAACAGGGAGCAGCCTGTAACATCCCAGAGTTTTGACCTCTATCATATGAACCTTTACTACTTGAGCTGTACTCCTAAGAGTGGACTAAATTCAATGCCAGTGCCTTGAGAGTTTGCATTCCTATTCTTACGTTTCACATTTGGCAGGTTATATTAGGTGCTGTTTGGTACTACAACAGCAGTATCTCTCTCTCGGGATGATCTCCTGAAGACTGTGCTAAAAGACATACAAATTATTTACCTGAAAGAAGGTCAGATGATATGTAATGAGAATAAGAAAAAACTATGCAATGGTTGCATTTTGTAGGAGGAATCTTATTACAGATCAGCAGCAGATTGGAGAGGAATTTAAACATTTCTATCAAACATTGTACACAACTGAGATAAAAGCAGACAATCCCAAACCTGAAGTTTTTTTAGACCCATTCACTCTGCCCCAGATTACGCCTTTCTAAAGAGATGACCTGGAGAATGATATCACCCTACCAGATGTTCAAAAAGCAGTAAGATCCATGCAATCTGGTAAAGCACCAGGGCCTGATGGCTTCCCTGGTGATTTTTACAAACAGTTCTGGGATATTGAAGACTTTCCCCATGCAAGCCATGCTCATTGAGGCATTGGACAAGGGTGCTTTGCCTCCCATACAAGATCTGGCTATGATTACTATACTCCCCAAGCTGGGGAAAGACCTTACATTATGTGGGTCATATGGGCCCATTTCATTATTAAATTCTGATTACACAGTGATCACAAAAACATTGGCAGGAAGATTAGAGCCTCTCCTTCCTACTTTGATTCATGAAGATGGAGGGGGGCATACCAAGCACAATATAAGATGCTCTTTAAACATCATAAATCTTTGGTCAGGAGGAGGGGTCGCTCATCATGGTTTGTTGGCTTTAGATGTGGAGAAGGCCTTTGACCAGGTTGACTGGCCATTAATGTTTGACACCCTATGGAAGTTTGGATTTGGTCCATGGCTCTTTGCTTGAATATCAACCTTGTGTAAGGATCCACTGGCTGAGGTATTAACCAATAACCAACTGTCTTCTCCCTTTTCTCTACCACAGGGTACTCGGCTGCAATGCTCCTTATCTTCCCCCCTCTATGTGTTAATACTGGAGATTCTGGCCTTGGCTATACAAGCAGATTCTCACATTGAGAGGATTAAGGTGAAGGGCATTCACCATGTTGTTTCCCTTTTTGCTGATGATGTCTTGCTCTTTTTTCAAACCCTGAGTTGTCCTTACCTGCCCTTACTGAACTCCAGGACCTATGTGGCCCTATGAGGGGCATAAGATAAACTGGGGTGAATGTAAATGGATGCCATTGGGACAAATAAGTCTGACCCCACCTCAACTAAATGGTGTAACACTCCATCCTGTTACCAAACTGAAATATGTTGGAGTAACCCTACCAAAAAACTCACAGGAATATGAAGCTTAAATTATCAGCCCATTTTAAACTACAGGAATTCAGACTGTGAGAGATGGCAATATCTTCCTTTAACCTTAATGGGGTAAATCAACAGGTAACCAGTGATGACAGTAATTATAAATGAGCGACTGTAGAAACAGCGACTCATTTATAGGGCTATCATCATCAGCTACCCTGCAAGGGTAGCAATGCTGTATTGAGAAAGTGACCAGAAGGGGTGGGCTAGGAGGTGTAGGGAGGGATAGGAGGGAGGGTTTTCATAGATCCTGTTGCAGCTGGAGCCTGGGCCCCTTTGTGTGTGGTGGTGAGGGTGGCTGGCCAGTGCAGCAGGCATTGGGTTTGGGACCCACTGGGGGCAATTGTTTTGCTGCTGCATGCAGCTCTCTGTTTTTCTTTCATTTCCATCCATGTTTTGCGCCCTCCTCGATATGTACCCCCCTGGAGTTAACAGTTCTTAGTCAGGCGGTGTGGGGGAGGCATGTGGGGGTGCAGCCCCCCCACAAAAACACTTAAAATAGCCAGAAGTTGGGTTGCTTGGGTTTGTATATTGCCAAAATGCTTTTTGGTGATATACATTCACTATGATAGCGATCACTGTATTCTGATCATTATCATGACATGGAACTGAATCAACACAGTAAAAATGTGCATTCTTCCCAGACCCCTTTATATGTTTCATGCTCTACCAATATGGGTTTTTTGCATCTCTAAATGGTCATCTGACTTCCTTCATGTAGAAGTGGGAAAAAAGCCCACATAAGCCAGCTGGCACTTCAGAAACCACTGAAGGAAGGGGGACTTGGCCTACCCAATTTCAAGTATTATTATTATTTAGCAGACCAACTCTCCTTCCTAATGGACATGATTAAACCTCCGGGTATCCTGCCTCCTTGGGTCACTTTGGAGACCAGAGATATGAAGGGTCCCATCCAGTCCATGATGTCTTGGCTCCTGCCTTAAGCACTGGGGTTTTAAAACACATAGCCAACTCCTTTACTAGGGCTCTAGTCAGAGTGTGACTTATTGTGCGTTCCAGCATAAAAAAGGGAAAAGGAGTGTCCCCAGAGGTAGATATATTGGAAGGATTCTGAAGGATGTTGTGGAGGCTACCTACCCCCCAGCCCAGTAGTATACATGTTAATAACATGGAAAGAAAAAGGCCTAAAAAGGGTGGCAGATTTATATTCTGGGGTATACTGAGCAGTTTCCAATTGCTAACCTCTAAATATGATCTTAGCCCAAGGTTGCATTTGGTTATTTGGTTTCCTGAAAACATAATTACACATATGTCTGTATTTTTGTTCACTGAAGAAAAAGAAAAGAAAGGCGGGGAATGGGGTGAAAGGCGTAAAGGGTTTCATTTGAAGAGCTTTTGAGTTTGGTTTACATTTTGTCTTAATAATTCTTGTTGTCTGATAATTTGTACATCTTTTATTAATTTTTTTTTATTATTAAAAAATCTCCCACACTTTGACATTATGGGATGAAATTTCCACATAGATCCAGTGTAACTGAATGGGTGAAACACACCTTCCAAAATGATAACCAAACAATTGACCAATTCTAACATCCCAGCTAAAATGTGGGATATGGTATGGATTTATTCACATGGCAATCAGTAAAAAGTAATCAGAAGCACAAAGCCATATCTAAAAGTCAAAGTGTTTGCTCTATGTGTTCTACTGTAATGTGAAAGAAACAATGGACCATCTGTTTATTTCATGCCTTCCTAGTATTAAATGAACTAGATTAAGTTCAGTTCAGTTTATTGTAGGAAAACTCCATTGAGCAAGCTTATTCACAAGGAGGGCCTATACACATAACAACAATTTACAGAATGACGTACAACAAATAAGGATATACATAATCAAAAGTGAAATAAGGATATACATAATTAATGGTAGGATGTAGTATATAAAAGCAGCTTAAGATAACAAACTACATCAAATAAAAAACAGGGAATACTAAGGTATATACATAACGTGTACAGAGAAGCATAAGAAAAAAGTGAATAAAAAATTCTGGTATATGCAACAACTTGGTATGATACATGGTAAGGGCATAGTGAACATGGTGAGCTAAATGCATATGTGAGCAGTGGCGTAGATAAGGGTGAGGGGGTGTGAGAAGAGGAAATACGGAAAGTAAGTAGGAAGTAGGTCAGTCATAAAGAAGGCAGGTTTTAACATAAAGGATTGATGAGGCTAGAGAGAGAGTAATGATAGGATGGGTGTAATAGAGGACAGAGGGAGGTAAACAAGATAAAGGAGACAGGGAGGGAGCAAGGCAGGAAGGGGTAGGGAGGGACTGGCATCAGGCCGTAGGAGAAGAGCACTAGTTGGGAGAGATACCTGTTACAGCAAAAGGAGTTTCTATAGATGGTTTAGCTGAAATTTAGAATAAGAACTCGGAGCAATAAGACCATATGATTACAATATACTTTCACGTGCATTGTTCTTGAAATACTGGAAAAATGTACACTGGCTTTTAGTTTAGTTCTTAGCAGGTCTGTGATGGCATGGGTTTCTATTGTTGTTTATTCTTTTTTCATGGTTGTTGGTGATGGTTACATTTTTGGTCTCATTTATTTTGATTGTTAAAAATGATGTAATAATTATTTTGTGTTCAATTGATTTGTGTATAGTTTGTGTAGATATCTGCACTTAATAAAACAATTTACCTTTATTTGCTGAGTGGGTGCTGCTGCTCCATTTGGCAAGATGGCAGACCCTGGAGAGGAGGGTATTATTATCCCCTGGATGGAGGAGTTGGCTTCCTTCTACATCTGGAGTATCATGGAAACAATAAAAGGGAAGAAACATAATGTACAGAAACTGTTGGAAATGTCTGCAGAACTAGGAGCGTTGGCAACAGAGGAGGCTGAAAGTTGAGATGCAGAAGAAAAATAACTACCTGCTTGCTATTATCACCAAAAAGCAGGTTAAATATCTGCAGCAGAAATGTAAACTCTGAACAGAGTGAAGCAATCTACAAGAAACTATAGCAGTGGTAAGAACTTACAGTGTTAGTAGCACACTGACAGATACAGACAGCTGTCCAAATCAGCTGTCTCAGAGACTGGATGCACGCTGCCACTGAGATAAAGCTGGGCACCAAGGAGTGTGGGAGTAAGCAAACAGAAGGAAAAGGCTTTACTAAAATCCACGTGGTTAAAAAAATGGATGGGATTGGCTGGGTTCCTGCAAAATGAAGCCATCTATTGTTCATCTTGAAATGGTGTATGATGTGGAGTTTTGGCCTGACAGCACCAAAGTTGATATGTTTTCCTTAGAAATTCTTTCCACCTTCAAGTTCATGCAAAACCCAGTTTTGTTTAAAGAGGACAAATAGATAAATAACAAGCCATCTAATACAGAGAAGGTAAACAAAGTTTCTCAAACACCAGGATCTTCTGAACCACACCCCACCCTAAATGTTACAATAGCAGAAACAGACGTAAGAGGTATGGGAATTGACAGCTCTGAGGCTCAAGGCATGGAAATTAAAATAGTTACTGAAGCTGTCAGAGAACATGATGTTATACTGAATCCTTTGTTATAAGGAACCACTAGCCAAAATAATACTGCTGAACAAACATGCCAAAAGTGACTAGAGGCTTATATTTCTGAACAATCTGGAAAAACAAAGTCAGTAACCAACCACTGTGTGGACCTGTTTCACCACCTCCCCCTACCCATAGAACCAGCAAATAGACGTAATGTTGTACTTTTATGGTAGAAAAGAGGACTGAAAAAAATACAGCAGACAAGATTTAAATTGGGAGAGTTCTATTTACACAATTCTGGGAACAGTATGCTTAATGTCAGTTTTAAAGCTTGTGCCTTAGAATGAATTTGTCATAACTATGAACTAAAAAACCTTCCTGTTGTGGACCACATTTATTGCCATATTGCTAACAAAATCTTCATTCAAGGTAGGGATGATACATTTCAAGAATAAAGGAATTATGTTGCAATAGACATTTTTTTTTATTGGTTAAAGCAACACTACGAAGTGAAGGGGGATCCAGACTAGTGGTGGGTGAAGTGGGCTCAATCCACTCCTCGAAGCATTTCACGGAGCACAGGCGGATTCGTGGAGTGCTCTACAACGCAAAGCGGAGTACTTCGCGTTATAATGAGGAACGTGAAGTGTATTGAAAACAGCGACTTCGCGTTACTCCGCCTCCACTGGTCACTACTCTTTCAATTTTAAGGTGAAGTACATTGGTGGCAGTTCACTTCGCCTCACTTCACCTTGTTTTTGAGCTCCAAAGGCAGATTTTACAGTGATTCATGGGAGTTCAGGTCACATGGGCTCTATATTGATCTGCACAGCCTCAGTTTGGGGTAGTATGAGTAGGAAGGAGTAGGAGACAATGTGCTCTGATAGCTGTCTGTAGGAATCTTTTAAAAGCTGTTCAAAAAGCATTTTTGCTTTTTTTTTTGGATCCAACTGTAGTTCATCGATTGTAGGAAACCCTCCTGTGCTCACATCATTGAGCGTTTTTGTTTGTGTGTGGATTTTGAATGTAAATTTACAACATTGAGTGTGCGTGGTGAAAGACAGTGAAGTGTGCTGTGTGGGGGAGGGGCATATCTGTGTGTAGGTAGATTTAAGTTAGAGAACTAGTGATTTCTTTGTGTTTTGGTTATATTTTTGTTATATAACTGACTGTGTTACTGTACACATAGTAAAATTGTCAGTAACAGTACAAATTTTCTTGCTGTTTGTTGTGTGAACGTGGTGCAGCATTTCATAAGGTCAGGTTGTTTAAATTACAAATTTACATTATGTGGCAGTACACTGAACTTTTGCATTTGCATCGCATTCCTCGTTCAGCATTGTACACAAAGTGTTCTGTGTTGTGTGTGCAGTGTTGCATGCATCAAATATAATACACCTTTTAAAATTTGTGACACAGATCAGTGTAAGTGCAACTAAGCACAGCAGTGTGAACCTGCTATCTACTGCAGCTGCCTGATTTTGTACTGCGATCGTGTTCTCTGTTCTTAGTTTTGCTGCTTGTAGTGCCATAAAAATCAGCACTGTCTGTATTCAGTGCCCCCCACCTCCACGTTGAAAAGGTATTTTTTAACAGACTGGATTGTTTTTGTGACCCCATCAACACCACTGGTTACTGAAGTTGTTTTAATTCCATGACAGTGTCACAACACAGTAGTCTCTTATCTGTTGCTGAAGCCACAGTTATTTATTTTGCTTCACATCCAGTCAGCGTCCCTCCAGTCAGAAAGTGAACGTATCAAAATCTGAATTTGGTAATAATATTTGTGGTTGATCCCCCAAAATGCCTGCAAAGAGACATGCAAGTAAAGCTGTTTGGCCATGGCAATGTTAGCGCAAGAGGGTCTGTGGGATGGTAGTAGTAATGCTGATCGGAGAAGTGCATTGCTGATGGAGGAAAGGTATTTCTCCTGCAATGTTTTTTACAGCCCAATCAGTAGCTTCACTGGTAGTTGGAGGAGATGATGTTTTCCCAGCTGGTGGTGTTAGTGTTACTGGTGTTAGTGGTGGTGGAGGTAGTATTAGCATTGTTGCGTCACGTTCTAATTCCGACCAGTGTACCATATCCAAACATATTGGGTGTGAAGCAGTGCAAGTGAGTGACAGCATAGATGATGTCATACTTCCCAGGAACATCCCATTAACTGAACCTGATTCTGATGATCATGTCAATGATAGCATACAATGTGATATTCCATCCACCATGGCACTTAATGTCACACATTTTCCATGCAGTGATTCACAGTGTGGTGAAAAAATATCAGGTGATGGTGGTGTAGATGCTGATGATGAATGTGATGATGCTGATGAGGATGATGTTGCTGTTGTTGCAACATGCAGTCCACATGCTAGCATCCAAGCAGAAGATGTGGATGTGTGTGACAGTGACGTTGATGAACATGATGATAATGTAATTGACCCCAGTTAGGAATCAGAGAAAAAGAAATTAAAGGTGGCTGTGTCTGAATCTGTTTGCAGGATCCCCCCCCCATAAAAACTTGTGATTTACCGGTTTTAGTGGCTGATGATGATGATGATGACAACCCAATAATCAATATGATAGCTAGTCATGCTGGCCAGTTGAAGTCCAGGTGTGTAGTGCCAGAAACATCATGTGCCCCCCCCCACTTCAGTGCTTAAAATAACAGACTTAAATAAGCCACATCATCATGGACATGTTAAAAGCAGAGCATCACAGTCCCTTGTTTGGAATTTTTTTGTTCAAGATGCAAAGGATGATTCAGTTGCAATCTGCCAGGTTTGCCATGTGCGTGTGAGTCAAGGTAAAAAGGGGAGCCATCTTGGGACAGGAGGACAGCATACACATCTTAAGAATAGGCACTTGGCTCTGTGGACCCAGCATAAGCTGGCAGCTGACACCAGATTGCGGCATTCACCCGTATCACAAGCAACCATAGCCAGCATATTATCCCCTTCAATGACTGTTAAGCCCAGTAGGAAATTAAACGTGTGCAGTAGTGCGGTAATAAGAACAGAGGATTACTACAGGCATGATGAGGTGGAGTACCATAATGATTTTGAAATGTTGTCCAGTGCCGGTGAAAGTAGCAGTTTTTGTGGTGGTGGTGGTGAATGCAGTATGTCTAGTGCAAGTGGTACATCAACCCGGTTGGCAAATCTGGAAAAATAACATCATTTCTGGGTTTGTCATCAGCACCTGTGCAACCGTCTTCATCAAATGTCCACACTCCACCCCCTGCCAATGCCATTCATCACAGAGCACAACCATTTGTGACCAACAACACACCCCGTGTAAAATGTTTAAGTCAGCCCACGTTACAAAGTGTTTTTGCACATAAGCTGAAGTACCCCCCCAATCATACAGTGTCACGTGAACTTAATGCTGCTGTAGTGGAAATGCTGGCAATCGATCTTTTGCCCTTCTCTTTTGTGGATAATTCTGGGTTCTGGCGATTTGCTGCCCATGCCTGTCCAAAATGGAAAGTCCCACCAGGACATACTTTTCTACTCGTGCTGTTCCCGAGTTGTTCCGTACTGTCTCAGACTCAATAAGACATGCCCATCAACATTCCTCTTCTCCATTCATCCATTTAAGTATAGATATGTGGACAAGTGGCAAAACAGCGGGGAGTTCATATCTGTGTATAACTGCACACTGGGCGCAGGTGCCGGGGGTTGTTTGTGATGCTGGTAGTGTGAATAATCAGTGCAGGAAGGTGGATTGTCACGGTAGCAATCTTCCTGGAATTTGCCAGCATGCAACAATTGCTATGTGCAGTGTGACCTGTTCACACACTGGTGAGAACATGTTGGACATGGTACTGACTGAAATTGACAGATGGCTAAACCCTCTGTCCCTGAGAGCTGGGTTCATAGCAAGTGACAATGGGTCAAATGTGGTGAAATGCATCACGAATGGTGGTTTTTTTCATGTCACATGCATGGCCCACCGTTTAAATCTTGTGGTTCAGGAGTTTCTGCAGCACCCTGACATAAAGGAAATGCTGACCATCGCACAACGTATCTGCTTTCACTTTTCAAGATCTGGAAAGGCCCATGACCAACTGCTGCAGCTGCAGATACAGAACAGCCTGCCTCAGCACCGCTTGAAGCTGGATGTTGTCACCTGATGGAACTCCACGTTATACATGGCAGAGAGATTGTATGAACAATACAAAGCCATCTCAGAATATCTTGTTATGCACACTAGCCGTGACAGTTCTGGGGCCTCCATGTCTATGATGACTGAACAGTGGCACCTCATGGACTCTGTAATAACAATTTTACGACCTTTTGAACATGCCACACAGGCAGTGAGTGGCGAGTCTGTCTCCATTAGCCAATCAATTCCACTGCTGCGGGTGCTGAGGCAGACATTGGTGAATGTACAGCATAGCCTTGATGTTGCCGGAGACAGTGGTAACAGTATGTTGCTGCAACACATGCTGACAGTATTCAACCAGAATCGTCATGTTGTGAGCATTCAGCATAGTGACAACTTTGCCATGACAACAATGCTGGACCCACAATACAAACATGGAATTGCATCAGTACTGGAGGGAGGGCCTGAACAGGTAGAAAAAAATCAGTGGTCAACTGGTTTGCTTGGTTCATGGGGCACAGAAGCCACGTGCCAAGGTTTGCAAACCTCAGCAGCATAATGCAGCTGAAGGTGTAGCTGGAGAACCAGCAAGCATATCATGCAAGGGTAAGGGGACTGTAGTTCCTGGTGGTCTGTCATCCAAAGTGGTTGGCATCAACCCACTTTGGGAGGCTTTGTCCCAAGTGGGTATTTGTGAAATCAATGATTCCGGGGAACAGGCTGATGCATCAACAATTGGACTTAGTGTGGCACAGAGAATGGTTGAGTCATATTTGTCTGAAAACAGGCATCTGACAATAAGTGAAGAACCTCTTTTGTACTGGAGTGGAAAGGTCAGTGAATGGCCAGAGCTGACTGCAGTGGCACTGAAGTACCTCACATGCCCACCCTCCAGTGTAAGTGCTGAGAGGGTATTCAGCTCAGCAGGTGCAATAGTCAGGGATCGCCGGACAAACCTGGCTCCTGCAAATGTTAGTTTGCTAACATTCATTAAAATGAATGGGAGGCACATACCAGCAGAGACTGCAACCTCGGTATTCGTACCCTGGCCTAGTCATGGTGGTCTTGCTGATATGGAAATGGAGCATCCTGGTGGCACTGGCAGTGGCTGCCTGAAACAGCCCACCACTGCCGTAGATGATGACACAATGGAAAAATACTTTCCCAGTGGTCAGACTTCAGACATCGATGACTGTGAGGGCAGTTTTCTTTATGAGGATGATGATGTAGTTAATGTTGGCAGGTTTTAACTGCTGTATTTAAAAGGCAGTGTACCCCTCCACCCCAGACCACCACTACCGGGACTGATGTTATCCAAGTCTGCTGCCATCTTGAGTCTGTCTGCCCCCCACAGACCACCACCACCACCACTGGGACTGATGTTATGCAAGTCTTCCACCAAGAGTTTGTCTGCCCCCCACGGACTACCACCACTGGGACTGATGTTATCCAAGTCTGCCACCAAGAGTCTGTCTGCCCCCCACAGACCACCACCACCACCACCACCACCGGGACTGATGTTATGCAAGTCTGCCACCAAGAGTCTGTCTGCCCCCCACAGACCACCACCACCACCGGGACTGATGTTGTGCAAGTCTGCCACCAAGAGTCTGTCTGCCCCCCATGGACCACCACCACCACCACCACCGGGACTGATGTTATCCAACTCTGCTGCCACCATGAGTCTGTCTGTCCCCCACAGACCACCACCACCACTGGGACTGACGTTATGCAAGTCTGCCACCATGAGTCTGTCTGCCCCCCACAGACCACCAGTCCACCAGTGCACCACCACCACCAGCTTCTTAATATTTAAACCATAAAGTGAGTATGTGCACTCATGTTTGTTATGCTGCCTCACTTCCTTAAGTTGTCTGTTTTGTTTTCTGTAGCTTTTCAGAGCCGTAGTGGCAAAACACATACAGTACACTTCTTTTGTTTCTTATACAGGAGAACAAAAACAGGCTCCATCGCTATTACTCGTTGGGAAAGATGCTGTAGCTATACCATACAGAGAGGAACCGATGTAATGTCCATGTGAAATCCATTCTGGTAAGTATGAAGATTTTATTTCATCCATTTTATTGCTTTGTAAAGACTGCTTCCAATATTGCACACAACAGGTTGTCTTAGTAGTTGACAAGATGTGTCTCTGAAATGTAACTTGACAATAGGGATTGAAATTTGAGAACCAGGGAGGGACACATAACAATGAAGTTGTAACTTTTAAGAAGTCATTCATTTCTTTTTTTAGGAAAATTTGCAATACTTTGTTGTTCTGTCAAAGTGGCCTTATCCAAAAAAGTTCTTCAACATCAGGCACACCTCTCCCCTGATCCGAGCTTGGGCACACATGCAACACGCAGAAGTCGTTTCATTTGATGACCATGACCATCGTTAACAACTGGACTCCAGAAGGATGCTGATGAAATCTGTGAAGAAGTAACAAAATAAGAAACCATTACAGAAAAAAACAGAAAATATGATCCCCCCCACAAAAAAAGAAATACTTACCTTCTTGTGCTTGAGAGTTATCCATTACCATTTAAGTGCAAAAAATTCTCATTGAGCACTGGATTGTGCACAGCAGCAGTTTGGAGTCACCTGTGTGATGCAGAACAATAGCATGAGTACATGTCCATGTCAAGTTCAACCACCCTCATCATCACCTACAAAATACACAACCATATATCTATATATACTGTGTCATATATATATATATATATATATATATATATATATACTCACCAAGGCTACTATTAGTGTACATCCAAAGGGCACCTTTCAATCCAGTTGAGATTATCACATTTCATTTGGTGGAATCATCTTGCATAACACATTGGACCAGCAACACGAGCCTCACAGTCCTCATTTTATACTGGGGATGGGGTATGAGCTGAAACAGTCTCATTTCACTTCGTTACCACTTGTCAACTTTCTGCACACAAGGAGGACACATTGTGGGCCTGCAGAAAAAATCTGGGGACTCTGTGCCACCACTACACGCATGACTGAGTGTGCCATTAATTTTGGGGGACTTTGTATGTGCTGAAACAGTCTCTTTTCACTTTGCTACCACTTGTCAATTTTCTGCACACAAGGAGGATGCATTGTGGGCCTGCAGAAAAAATCTGGGGACTCTGTGCCACTTTTATGTGTTCTGTGATTGTTGCTGTGAGCTCATAGTCATGATGTCATAGTGACATTTTTACATTTAAAGCTGCATTGCATGAATGTCCTCACAGTTCTGAACTGTACTTTTTTATGCTACTTTAAATTGCCACAGCAACCACTACTTACGTGGGAGTCGTCAGTGACTTGAATGATATGAATCTTCTCACAATTTATGTCTGCTTCTCTTACTCCCACTTTTTTCATGTATGAAAACAAAATGAGCACGTCTTCCAATATTGTTCCGACCAGCTTTGTATTTATTTGCAGCTGCTTTTCAATAACTATTGTTCCATGGTGTCATATAAAACACTGACTGATGCATAACTGTTAGTTAACAACAGAAGTTATATATGACAACTACTTGACGTGATGGAGAAAAGCAGAGGAAAGCAATGACAAAGACCTGGTCACACTCACTGTCAGCAGCACCAATTTAAAAGGAATGCTCCTTTCATTATTTCACACATGAAAAAGGTAGTACAGCACACTCAACTACTACAAATTATCGTTTCTTTCTAGTAAGTCAGGATGTAAGTAAAGGAAGTTGTAACATAGCATTAAAAAATATAGGTCAGAGTTATCAACAGATTGTTGCGCTGCTGCTGCTTTACAGACAGTCACCATATTACATAGTTATAGTTATGGTGATGCACATAAACTAATATGTGGGGACATTACTATCACTGGAATATTTCTTGCTCCACAGAGTGCAATATATGTCTGTGAAAACCACCCATAATTTCATTACAGTGAGTCACATGATGGAGGAATTAACAATCTGAAAAGCAACCCACATTTGTGCCACACTTCCTCAGCAACATTAAGATGTGATGGCAGGGAGAGCGCAGGTACATGCTCCACTATACTGAATATCCAGCAGCTGTCCCGAGCAATGTTTCCTAATGTTATAAGGTTACTTTGTGGTGAAATGTGGGATGTTTCCACTACCAAGGCTCTTCTTACTGGAAACGTGGCCACACATTTCACAACAAACTGACCATTAACATAAAGAAACATTCACAAACCTGCACATTTTGATATTCACAGTAAAGAGCACACACACACGCTCTCCCTGCCATCATGTCCTAATGTTGCTGAGAAGGGAGGCAGAATGTGGGCAGATTTTCAGAATGGGAATGCCTCTGTCACATGACTCACTGTAATGCATTTATGCATTGTTTTCAAAAAAATGTATTGCACGATGTGGTGCAAGAAAGATGCAAGAAATGATTTAATAATAACGAACAAAAAGCACACAACAAAAGTACAACACAGTAATGAGGTGGGGTCAGGGGGGTTGGGGTGGGCAGAAAACAATACCTGGACTTACTATGGCTGTGGGATGCCGTGGTGGTCCAGCAGCAGGTGCAACATTGAAAGTGTTTGCTGCTGCTGTGCTTCCACTTTGGTAACCTGCTGCTCCAAATTAATGAAACACTTGTTGTTTTCCTACAGTGCTGCCCGCACCAGGAGGAGGTCAGACTGGCTAACAGGGACTGTGCTGGGGTCCATTGCAGCAGGTAATCCAGGTAGTGGGGCTGGTGGTGGACAGAGTGGTGCTGGTGGCTGTGGTGGTGGTGGTGGTGGTGGTGCACCTGATGTAGCCCTCCTCCTCCTGCTGTGGCAGTGACTGCTGCGAGACACATCTCCCACCCCAGCAGCACCCTCGGCCACTGCCATGGAAGGCCGGCAGGTGGACGCATGGCCCCTTCCATGGCAGCCTTCCATTCTGCCCTGTGGTGATTTATCATATAGGTGTGCTGGCCACCGGTCCCCAAATGTGTCCCAGGGGGACCACGGCACACCAGCACACCACACACATGGCACTGCACCACTGTGCTGTCTCCCCCCACACAATTAAAAAACTCCCACACTGGGGAGCTGCGGGGGTGACCAGACACAGTACGCACTTGGCTGCCATGAGTGCCACCACCACCCACTATTGCCGGGGCTACCTCCTGTGGCTGTGGAGGTGGTGGAGGGGGTGCTGCTGGAGCCCCAACAGCTTCTGCTAGTGGTGGTGGTAGAGAAGGTGGACGAGCAACAGACACCAGTGGCATTGGTGCTGCTGCTGCTCCTGTTGCTTCCACAGGGGAAGAAACACTGGCCAGGAGTCTGGAGCAGTTCAACATAACACAACCGCCCCGCCCCCCCACGGGTCCACACTCCTCCCCTGCTAACGCTCCCATGTGCCAGCGACTCACTTTCCCCAACTCCAACCTGACCCTCCATCCTCCTGGGTCCACGGGACGTCACATACACACACACACACTCACAGACAGTGGACACACACACACACTCACACATACACATACAGTCGGTCACACACACAAAACAAAAACAAAACTTATACAAAAAAATTCACTAACCAATAAAACACTAACACAATACAAACACTAAATAAAATAACTTTTAAAAAAGCTGTTTGAATTGGATTGGCAGTAACGACTTCAAGAGCCAAGCAAACTTCTCTCACAAAACAATTTTGCTTTCTCCCTGTACAAGTGCAAAGGAGAAAGTGAAATTACTTCTCTGACTCACTTTCTTCCTGCCTGGCTAAAGCATGTGACTTACAGTACTGCAGGCCATGTGATGTGCCTATTTTCTTCTCACTTCGCCTTACTTTGCATTAAGGCATAATAAGAACATGAAGTGGTAATGATAACATGAAGTGAGCACTTTACAGGGTCCACTTCATGTTCTGCTCTGCAGACGCAAAGTGGTCACTTTGCGTCCACTTCATGGGTGGATTTATAATTTGCTGCATCTCTAATCCAGACCCTTTCCTGGATTCAGAAAATCTTTGGATTGATGTGTTGAAGGTCAGAGTAAAGCTTCACCAAACAAGCTGGGCTACAATATCTGCTTAACAGCTTTTGTTTCCCCCTTCAGAGAGATAATGCAGTTTGTTTCTAATAGGGTTGCTTGTTTATCTTGAAATCCCACCCATCAGCCAGATGTTAGATTTCAGACTATCCTAGTCCAAAACCTGATATCTGGGTGTGAAAAAAAATTCCTAAACCCCCTCCTGATATGTACCTCCGCCCCAGTACCTTATCTTGTAATCATTTCCCCCAGACCAACCTCTCACCCCTATTCTCTCTCCTCCCCAAGCCTCGGAAGTGATGCCACAACACTTTGGGACACACACACACACACACAGAGACACACACACACACACACTGTGTAATTTAATTCTAGTAACTGTCTTTAGAATAAAAAACTCATGTCCTACCACTCGTGGTAAATAAGGATGCCAAATCCACTTACCCCCTCCCTAATACAACCAGACTCCACCATTCAACAATACACCCCCACTAAACACACCCAATAGCCCCAATTCCTTCTTCCCTCATAGCACCCAAAAATACCTTAAGTTTAGTCAGGCTGGGTGCTGGTCAACAGAGACTGGGTCCACTGTGGAGCAACCTGTGCTTGTCTTTGGAATAATGTGTGATTGAACAAATGATGATGTCCTCTTATTGTAACACCTGATTGGCTGCTGTTGCCCTGAACTTAAGGGATATTTTTGGGTACTGTGGAGGTAGGGAAATGGTGACCAGTGGTTGTGTTGGGTGGGGGTTGGGTGTATTATTGAACTGTGGGATCTGGCTGTGCCAGGGGAACTGAGTCTGACATCCCTATTTACCGAGGGTGGGGGGACATGAATTTTTTATTGTAAGAACAATTATATTTAAATTAAACACAGTGGGCTGGCTCCATGGTTCTGAGCAATGGGGTATCGTTCTGGCATGTTGGCAACCTGGGATTCTGCTCTGAGCCTGAGACATCAGGAATGGATGCTGGCAGGGAGGATCTAGAGCTTCATTGGAATCTTTCCTCCAGGATGGGGGGGTTGATGTTGCTTCCCTCTGCAGCAGTTTCTGGTGGAGGTGTGAGTGGTAGTGCCTTTAATGGTCCAAGTGAACTCATGCCATCAGGCACCTTCCCCCAGGTCAACTGCAAAGTGTGCATCCTTGAGGGTGGTGGGCAGGGCAAAAATGGAGGAAACTGATGCACTGGTATGTCAGCTGATGGCCATGTGGTTGTTCCCTTGCCAACCAACCCCCAGTGTGTCACCAATACAGACCTCCTCAGCCTCTGCCAAGCATAGTTCATTCCTACATCTATACTGTGGTGTGGCCCCCAGCAGGAAGGAGCCAGAAAATCAGAGGATAGAAGTGAGGTTCCAGGTATCTTTCCCCTCCATGACCATCAAAGTTGGCTTCTGGCAGGGAAAAGCTAGCCAGGGGAAGGATGGCTGAAGGTAGACTCCAGGAGCTGTAGATGGGAGGGTGAGTCTATTCGGTAGAGGGAATGGTGTCAGTGGCCCAAAGGAGTGGGGTGTAGGTAGGCACAGGAAGGCACAAACAAATACATACATAAATTACACATGTGAAGACAAAGAATGAGAAGACATCCCAAGCCAAAAGTCTTGAAGAAAGACACAAGTAAGCTAGAAAATAAGTATGACTTTTTATGGAAAAACACAAAAAAATGAGAAGACATCCTAAACCAAAAGACTTAAAGAAAGACACAAATAAGCTGGAAAATGAGTATGACTTATTATGGAAAAACAGACAATGGGGTGACACAGATGGCGCAGAGGACTCAAATACATCCTCAGTAGCTTCATCCCAGAAGTATCAATAATTTGAGACTGAGGAGCATTGACAGATGCCCAAAACTCTACAAAGAGGAAAGCAGGAACTAGTACTAGGGGAGGAAGGGGTACAAAATTAATTTTTGTTGGTGGTTTCTTTTTAAATGTTACATGGAAGTAGAGCTAGCCCTCAATCTAAATCTCACTACTTTAAATGTAAATAGTATTAAAACAGTAAAATAAAGACTGATTGCACCATTCTAAAGCATTTCCTCCACAATGTCTTCTTTCTGTGGGACATGAGATTACAGTCCACCATAAAACTGAGCAAGCACAGCAAACCTAAATGTAAGGTCCATCATTTTAGTCAATAGATAAGGAATCCTGTGCAGGGGTAAGTATTGTTTTTAAATTTCAAAATATTGAAGTAATCAGATTGATTGATATTAGTCCTGGTGATTATTACTGCTGGATATTAAGTATGCGGGCTGCAGCTTGTGCTTAACCAATATATTGTACATGCACCCCAAACTAAGACTGCTCAAATAGAGCTATTTAAAGTAATCTATCCTTATTTATTTACAGATAGAGGTGTATTCTTAGGGGATAACTTTAATTACTGACTGGCTCTGTCAGACAGAGGTTCTAAAACCACGAAAGTGATTTGTAATATGGACTTTTTAAAACAAATATGCAGTGCTTTAAGGTTATAAGATGCCTATACAAAATAACATGGACAAGAGTATTATACCTATTTTGGGGAACATAGTCCAAAGGAATGGAGTTTTGGTTCATTTCCGCTTTTTTGGCCCTAATAGATGCAAAAGTAGTTTCAGTGGAAACCTTGGATACAAATTACTTAGCATAAGTCTACAAAATGTAAAAAATCTATGGGTTTGCCCTGGATAGTGGCAACTGAACTCATCTTTATTACTAAATGGGGAAACCAAAGAAAAATTAGCTTAATAGCAGCAAAACATCTCTATCTGAGATCTGTTATGTCCCTGTAGAGGACACCAAGCAGTATTTATGGGATTTCTTCCAGAGACAGGCTGGTAAGATAAAAAGGTATACATGTTTTAAATATTTAGAATTGTGTTACACACACCCTGCTGCATAGATTGTTTACTTTAGCCAACAGTACTAGTGGAAATTGTTCAGAACAATGAAAGAAGATAAAACAAAATATGAGAATGTTCCAATATAATAGGGTATCTTTGTTATTGCTAGTATAAACATTTTAAGTACAAGGGAAAGAACAGCAATTTAACCCCTTTGATAGCTAAAAAGACAGGGTAGAAAAGATCTTCACATGACCCACTTTTGGGACAGCAGTTCCAGACAGTGAACATCTAGAAGAAGTACTGATATTTAATGGTCTACAGATCCCATCTTTTCCATAGGAAGTGTATGCTCCTTTACTTTAGAGACACTAGAGATATTGGAAGTTAAATTAAACAGACATTTGACTTCTTGAATAGATACAGATACAACTCCAGTCGATGCTTGTTTGCCAGGGAACTTGTACAAATGCATTGTACAGTAGCAATTTACACAGGTAGACAATGTAAATAAACCATTAAAATGCTATAGGAAGAATTGTAGGTAGGCCACTGGAAACCAACTGGGGCAGGGAGGAGCAGAGAGGCAGGAGGAGCCAGGGTATTTCCAGTAATGCCAGAATAAGGTCTGGAGGAGAGAGAGTTTGACTCAGGACTATGATAAGCCCCAGTAGTAGCTCAGTCAGTGTAGAGAGAATAGGGACAAAATGGGGGAGTGAATGGAATAAAGTGCATGTAGTTCAGGGGCTAGCAATTGAGTGCTGATGATGTAAAGGGAAGAAGAGAAGAAGAGGAGGAGGAGGAGGATGAGGGGGCAGGGATAGAGGACAGGCAAGACAGGACCAGATCTAGACCCTTCCAGGATGTTGAGAGCCCTGCCAGGGGGAAGAACTTATTTGATGACAATTGGGATAGGAAGAAATAAATTTTGTTTTTGTTGTTGGAGATGGTAGGGGGCAGATGTGTAACAGAGATAACGAAAGGGAAGGGATTGATGGGAGGGTGAAGGGGTGGCATGCTGGGGAACAGGAAATAGAGAAGAAGTTATGGAGGGTCAAAACAGGAACAGCTGGAGGAAAGATGGTTATGTAAGGCAGATGCTAGGGAGTGAGTAGAAGAGGAGTACTGTATTTGGGGGGAAAGAGTTCCAGAGTTTCGGGAAGTGATGAGCGAAGCCAAACTGGCCAATAAGTGTCAATTGGCTGGGAACCAGCAAGGTGCAAGTATCCACAGATCTGAGGGAGTGTGAGGGAGGGGGAGGGGAAGAGAGGGAGTTGGAGATGTTGGGGGGAGTTCCCCCAAGCCAAAATTTAGACATGAGTTTAGCACAGTGACCAAGACACCTGTTTGCAAGTGGGGGAAATAACAGAGCGTGGTAGAGGTCACAGTAGTGAGTTTGGGATGGGGCATTGAGAGCAAAATGGCAGAATGAGATAAAGAGAGTGTCCAATCTGGTCAAAGAGGATTTGAGAGCAGCACCATAAAGTACATCACAGTAGTCAAAGATGGGGAAAATCATCTTTTGGACAGGTTAATGCCGTGCCATAGGAGGGATGCAACTACGGTTCCTGTCTAAGACGCCAAGCTTGGGGGTGCAGTTTTTTAAGGTGGTGTCAATGTGGCCAGAGAAGTTGAGGGGCTGGTCCAGCCAGACCACAAAGTATCTGAATGAGGATGTGTCCTCAAGGACTGTCCCATCCAGGGTGTGGAAGAAGGGTAGGGGATGTAACCTAGAGAGTCTCTGCCTAGTGCCAAAGGTCCTGCAAACAGTCTTCTTGGCATTCAGGAATAGCTTATGTGAGGCAAACCACAACTGAACCTGGTGGAAGTCCTGCTGCAAAGTGATTGCAACATTGGCAGGGTATTTGCCAGAAGTAAACAAGATGGTATCGTCTGCATACATGTGGATAGAGGAGGAGGGGGAGCAGGCTGAAGGCAAGCCCTTGAGGAAAATGGAGAAGAGAATCGGACCAAGCACAGAGCCCTGAGGGACTCCTGTGGTGATAGGGAATGGGGGTGAGATCACATCATGGATCTTTACTGATTGTGTTCTGCCTCTGAGATAGGCTCTGAACCAGTTTGTAGCAGGTAGAGACAGCCCAGCTGTCTTAAGGGAGTTAAGAAGCAGGACATGGGAGACTATGTCGAAAGCCTTAGCGAGATCAACAAAGATGGCAGAGGTGATGTGGCCATTGTCTATCCTGGTGAGGATGGAGTCAGTGAGCCTGAGAAGGAAGGTAGTGGTAGAATGGTTCTTCTGAAAGCCAGATTGGAATGGGGTGAAAAAGGAGGAATCAGAGAGGAAGGCGGTTAGTTGGGAGAGGGCTAGGTGCTCTTAGAGCTTAGCGAGGGTGGGAAGGAGAGAAATTGGGTGATAGTTTCCAGGGATGGAGGGGTGGGTACTCTTTGGGAGTGGGAGGACCACTGCATGTTTCCAGGATGAAGGGACAGATGAGGATGAAAATGAGAGGTTTAGGATTAAGGAGAGGGGATAGGCAATAGCAGGTATAGAAAGAAAAAGAAGTTTAGGATCCAGGTCATCAGTAGAGGAGCCTTTAGAAGGGCTGAGAGAGAGGTGGGCAGTAAGTGTTTCATCAGGAGAGACAGTTGCGAAGGAGAAGGAAGGGTGGGCACCAGGGAGTTGAGTGTTAGGGGAGGGTGGAGAAGGAGGGGTGAGGTTTAAGGGGAGGGACTTTAAGTGCGAGACATGAGAGTGTAGTAGGTGTTAAACTCCTTGGCCACAAGGCTAGGTTCAGTCACTAATGAGTTGTTGATTTTAAGCATGAGGGAGGTGGGTGAGAATGGGGGGGAGGAGGGCATGGACCACTTTCCAGAATTTGGAGGGAGAGGTGATATTTTTAAGCAAGGCAGATTTAAAGTATTCAGACTTGGCTAGTCTGGTAGCTTCAGTACAGGCATTTCTTAGTATACAATACTTTGTAAAATCAGTTTTGAGTTTGGTTGTCTTGTGATTCCTCCAAGCTTTGTCTCTCTCCCTGTGGCAGGTCAATAGTTCTGGGGTGATCCAAGGATGGTGGTTACCGCATACTCTGGATTGTTTGAAAGGGGAAAATGAGTTCCAGGTAGCTAAAAATATATCTTTAAAGTAGAAGAGGGTTTGGTTAACTGAGGGGTTACAGCCTATCAGGCCCAGTCAGAGCTTGCAAGATCATGGAGAAGAGGGATAAGGTCTAGGGAGGTGAAAGAGTGGAGTATCAGGATTTTATGTGGCACTTTGGATCTGTGGACTTTCCTAACTATGAAGATATGGTGGTGATTGCTGAGGGCAACTGGAATGATGCCTGATTTAATAACATGATGAGGATGGGTACTGAAGGCCCAGTCTATCAGGGAGTGATTTAGGGTTTTGTGATTAAGGAAGGTAGGCTCAAGGATGAGTTGAGAGAGATTAAGGGCGGACATGTCATTTTGTGTCTTTGAAGTAGTGGGAGCCAACCAGTTTAAATTTATATCACCCAGTATGTATAGGTTGCCAGTATGAGAAAGAGAGGCTACTGAGGAGATGAGTTCAGTTGTAACAGAGGGCAAGATTCCAGGGTGACAGTAAATTCCCACTATGAAGATACGAGTGGAAAAAGAAAGGGCAATGTTAATAACAAGGGTTTCATAGGAGGAGGTTAGAGGATGAGAGTACTGCTGTGTATTGAAGTGAGGACAAGATATACATAGCAACTCTACCTCCTCTTCCTGCCCTATCCTGCTGGATTAAAGAATAGCCAGGGATAGAGATGGAGTGGTCAGATATCTTGGCATTTATCCAGGATTCAGTTATAATTAGAATGTCAGGGGAGAGAGAGGTAAGCATTGGCTGTAACAGGTTAATTATTGTAATGAGACTGCAGATGTCTAAGTGGAGGACTTTCAGGCCATTTGGGAGATCTGATGGAGAACGGGGGTTGGATGTGTGAGAGGTAGAAATATTATGGTCAGGGGTGCAATCATTAGGTCCAGGGTTGGGATGAATGTTGCCTGAAGCAAGTATGAGGAGGGAGATGATGAGAAAGTGAAGTTTAGTGCATTTAGGACTAGGTGAGTAGGTGATTAAGGCATATAAAGGCAAGGTACCTGGGCGCTAGAGACAAGGTGGCAGGGGGCAGGTAAGGGAAGTAAGACCAGACTGCTAGAGGAGGTGTTGGAGTAATAGCTAGGTTAAAGGTAGGCATGAAGGGAACAAGGGGGAGAGGTGAGATAGGTTTATTTGATTGGGGAGTTTGGGAAACTGGGGAAAGTAAAGAATAAAGGAGGAGCAATGTGAAAGGAAGAAAGGAATGGAGGGTAGGCATTAGGGAGAACAGGAAAAAATTAGAGGTGCTTGAGTATACAGTTATAGTTATTTAATCTTTGTTAACTGGGTAAGGGTCACGAGACACAAGTTCCTGTTTTCAGAGATGACCCGGGAGCTAGGGATGTTATTCAGTCAGGGAGTGAAAACAGGGGAGCTCAGCAGAAGAAAAAGGTGCACAAAGATGACAGGAGTGACTTACTTAGGGTAGCCAATAACAGTGGAGGGTTAAGGCAAGGCAAGGCAAATTAAATTTTTCTGGTGCCCAATCCCAGAGGCTCTGGGCGCTGTAAAAAACATAAACATTTACTTTATTGATACACATATAAAAAACGCACTCAATTAATATATATAAATACACCCCACTTTAGTTTATACAGGACTGAAGTATCAGTGGTATCAATGATGTCATACAGCATCTACAAAGGCTTGTCTAAACAAATGAAATTTAAGATGGGCCTTAAAAACCTCTACTGATGGGGCCTCCCTCACCAATGGCAGAAGCAAATTCCACAAAACAGGGCCGGCAACACTAAAAGCTCGATCGCCGGCCATTTTCAATCTTCTCCTTGGAATCACCAGGATACCCCTCAAAGAGGACCAGAGGGGATGTACCGAGGCAGCGGGTGCAAGAAGGTCAATCAGGTAGCAAGGACCCAGTCCATGTAGGGTCTTATAAGTGAACAAGCCCACCTTAAAAAGCACCCTCCATTGAACTGGCAGCCAGTGCAGTTCCCGCAGCACTGGGGTGACATGGCAGTATTTAGACAACCCAGTCAGCAACCTGGCAGCTGCATTCTGCACCAGCTGCAGTTGACTGAGGGTACCTAATGAATAGACCAATAGGCAGTTTGGGGGGGATGGCTGGGAGTGTCCAAAGTGTATTTAATAGATGCCAGGGTCAGGGATTGGGGAGGGCAGGCGGGACAAAATAAAAGGCCTGCTAGAGAAGCGCTGATTTGAATTTGTGCACTTGGAAGCAAGGAGTTGTGGCAGCCAATAGGAAGTCATGAGTCCCAGTCTGCGGCCATTCACATCAGAGGCATTCAAGCCACTGATGCTGGTAAGGAAAGTTTGAGCTTGCGTACCTGTCCAGGATCTGGGTGCTTGGTTCACAAGCAAGTGGCCGGCTGGTACAAAGCCGGGGCCTCACTGGGGCTGGAAGCCCATTCAGAGCTCTTTTTCTATCAACAGGGAGAGAGAGAGACAGAGAGAGAGATAGAGAGAAAGAGTCAGACCTCAGAAGGATAAGAACCAGTTCTGGGGGAGCAAGCAGTGGGAGGGACAGACTTCAGACAATAGGTGAGGGAGGGGGTGAGAAATAAGGGCATGCAGGAGCAGGTTACAAGTGGGGGATGGCAGGGGTGCCGAGCCAATGGCTCCTAGGAGACAAAAGCTATGAATAATAAAAAGGATTAAACTGGCAGGGGGAAAGAGAGGTGAGAAAGAGTAGTTTAAGGAGAAGAAAGAATGAGCAGAGCCAGGAGAAGAATGGCTGGGGTGGGCGAGGTGTCTGAACTGTGGCGCCAACGGCTCTGAGCAGAACAAGTAGAATTTAAATAATATACAGTAGGCATTTGACACAGTATTTGACACAGTCCCACACAAAAGATTAGTGGTCAAATTAACCAGCCTTGGAGTGGGTCCCAGGATGGTAGCCTGGGTAAAACATTGGCTGAACATCAGGACACAGAAGGTAATTGTAAATGGAGTCCACTCTGAAGAAAGAGGGGTTACTAGTGGGGTACCACAGGGTTCAGTACTGGGCCCAGTCCTTTTTAATGTCTTTATAAGTGACATTGCAGAGGGAATGGAAGGAAAAGTATGCCTCTTTGCAGATGACACAAAGATTTGCAACAGGGTTGATACACAAGGAGGCATGGAAAGGATGAGAAGGGACTTGGCAAGGTTGGAGGAATGGTCAGAAGTATGGCAGCTTGGATTCAGTGCAATGAAGTGCAAGTAATGCACCTGGGAAACAAAAACTCGGGGGAAGATTACACAGTGGGGGGGGGGGTAGGTAGTGACAACAAAAATGGAAAGGGACCTGGGGGTAATCATATCAGATGACCTTAAGGTTGGCAAGCAATGTGAGAAGGTGGTAGGGATGGCTAGGGGGATACTGGGATGTATAGGCAGAGGCATCACCAGCAGAAAACAGGAAGTTGTTATCCCCCTGTAAAGACATTTGGTGAAACCCCATCTGGAGTACTGCGTCCAGTTCTGGAGACCCCATCTCCGCAAGGACATAGACAGGATGGAGGCAGTTCAGAGGAGGGCAACTAAAATGGTGCAGGGTCTGCAAGAGAAGCCATACGAGGAGAGGCTAAAGGAGCTTAATATGTATACCCTTGAGGAAAGGAGGGAGAGGGGGGACATGAAAGAAACGTCTAAGTACCTCAGTGGAATCAACAATGTCCAAGAGGGTAGCATCTTTCAGAAAAGAGATGTGCAAGAACAAGGGGCACAATTTGAAAATAGAGGGGACGGCTCAGGGGCATTGTGAGAAGTATTTTTTCACAGAGAGGGTGGTGGATGCATGGAACAACCTTCCTGAGGAGGTTGTGGGGTCTAAAACTGTGGGAGAATTCAAGAATGCATGGGAAAGACATAAGGCAATTTTTGTGGGGGGTAGGAAAAATAGGCTGTTGGTTAAATAGGATCTGCAGCTTATCATCTAGGTAGGGAAATGGACAGACTAGGTGGGCCAAGTGGTCCTTATCTCCTGTCAAAGTCTCTGTTTCTAAGTTTCTATTTAGTGGCTAAGGCTAGAGAGAGAAGAGAGGGAGAAGTGAGCTGGGGGAAGGTATATATATATATATAGAGAGAGAGAGAGAGAGAGAGAGAGAGAGTGTTGTAAGATAAATAAAGGTGTTTGACAGAGTTGCCCACTTAGCCTATTACTATGTTATTTTTCCCGATCCCAATCTTAAGGAAGATTGAACAAACAGTTAAAATTAAAAGAATAATGAACCTAGATAATCTAATATCTGTGAAACCAATAGCATATGCAGATGATGTATGTTTGTATGTTAAGGAAGAAGACTCTGGTAGAGAGGTAATACCACAGTTTATGCCTTTTCAAGTTTTCCGGCTCAAAAATTAACTTTGAAAACAGTGCTGGGATGAAATAAGGGCAGGCACAATGAGTCCATGTAAGGACCTAGCAGGAATAACAATGGCAGAATGCTTCCCCCAAATGTAGGTGATGCCTGAGGCAGTGGACATGGTATTGCTAAATTCACAGAACAAATTAGACATAGGAAAACAAAAAGTGGATAGATGGAAAAACTTGCCAATGAACAGGAAGAAAGAATATACAGTATATGACTAAGACCTTCTTATTGCCCCCTCCCCCACCCCAAACAGAGGAAAGTGACCTTTTCAGTCTCTTCTTTCAACTATTATGGGTGAGCAGACTGAATCTGATGAGGAGAGATCTTATTTACTGTTTACATCTGGAGGATTGGCTATTGTCAGCCCAACACATTTTTAAAATAGCATCCTTTTCATTGAAATTTGAAAACATTTTAAATCACACTCGGAGACAATGGTTTCAGTGCGTAAAATTTTGGATGGTGAACTATATGGCAGACTGGGAGGCTAGGAAATTGAGAACCATAAAGAAAGACTCTCTGAATATCCCAGATTATGTAAAGGTAGGTTTTACCAAAATTAAAACCTGGAAAGAAACAGCTATATACCAGTATATTATGACCGAGCATTTTGTGGTACTGTTACTTCAGTCTTTAATTTGGGTCAAGGGAACAAAGAAGAAAATGTAAGCACACAGTTGATGTAAAAAGAGTCCCAGCTAAAATGAGGGACATCATTTGGTATGAATGCCACTATCATTTGAATGTAAAGGATAATCATAAACCTACATTTTCAGGAGAAGAATTGTCCAAGACAGAACTGTTTCCACTGTTCCAGCAACCAGAGATAACAGCACATTTGTTTCTTCAGAGCTTTTCATCTCTAGTTACACAGAAAATGAAATGAACCTCTGTTGCAACTGATGACATATGAGACTCTTTTCTTCTGTGTGACTTTAAAAAGGACTGGGAAATATACCTTACATGCACTTAAACAGTAGTTCATGCCTACTTTAAGTAGTGCATGTTGCAAAATAACTGTCAGTTTGTGTTACAACAAAAGGTGAACACTCAGGATGTTTAAGTAAGCAATAAGACATGACAGGGTGTGCATGGAACATAATTTACTGCACGGCCAGGGGCGTAATAAAGCACAAGGCCTTGGCTGAGTGCCTTTAGCCCCTGGTGTGCGGTAAAATTTGTTCCATGCACACACCTGGAGTATCTTATTACACTTATAAAATGGGCTACATTTTTTAAAATATGTTTCACACCCTAAAAATCTGTTTAAATATCTAAAAACAGAAATCTTTGTGTTAATTTGAGATAAAATAGTCCTTCCGCCTGCTACCTGATGATGCCATTGTATTTTGCCACTGGGCATTTCTGTCCTTCTGTGGCATCCATACTTCTGAAAAAGTCCCCCCCCCAACTTACTCTATTTTTTTTTTACTAGTGGATCTGTTATTTACTAAGAAATGTTATCTGTTTTTTTTTGTTTTATTTTCTACCTTAATTCCTTTTCCTGATTCACTTGATCAAGCGTCCTGTTGTTTTTCTCCAGTTCCTCCATGACTACATGCCACTAATTTAATGCAATGCAAAAGTACAATCTGAGATATGAACTGAAAAGGTGAAATTTTTTAACTGCCTTACTTAACCCCATTGCAAATCTCTTGATTTTAGGAGTGGCATTAAACAACTGAGACTCCCATTAACATGCATTGTTGAGACTTCGTTCTCCGAGTAAATCTCACTACCGATGAGTAAGACTTGAAAAGAGGGTGAGGGAAAGCTGGCCTTGCATAGTTATACTGTTGCCATGAAGGCTGTTCAACGGCTGAACTTCCTCGGAGCAGGGGTCTGTACTCCAGTCTCGGACTGTCCATCAGCCTTGCTCCAGCTGGGTTTCAGTTTCGTTTCGAGCCCTCGGGAACTTCTCTCCACCCCTGCCTCTTGCTCTGTCCCTTCTTCCCTGGCAGCGATTGAGGAGTCGGAGAAAGAGCTGGCCTTTAGACAGGAACCAGTACCCAGAAAATGACAGGCAGGCCTCTGGAGCGGGAACCGGAGAACGGAGCAGGCTACAAGAAAAAGGAATTCTCCGGCCGAAACGAGTGAGTGCAGCCTGATAAGAAAAGGGCAGCATTTGAAAAAGGAACATTAAAATGGCTTATTAATTCCTTTTTTTTAATACTAGGTCTCGCTTTTTGTTACAATAATCAAAGTAACTTTTTGTCCTGCTTGGCAAATACAAAGATGGCAGACAGTAAAAATGCCAACATTCCATGGTTTATGGATATTGGCCTTTTTACTGCTAGCCCCTTTTTTTACCCATGCATGGAACATATTTCATGCATGGGTAACTAGCCAATCACATTGCTTGATTTAGACTACCCATTTTATAATTTGAAATAGAACTAACAGAGGTGAAACTGGTTTACAAAAAATGTATTACATTACCTGTATACAAAGTTCTAGATTTATGGAAGTATATGATTCAGATCAGATACCCCAACCAAACAAGCCTGGTGGATGAAGGAAAACATTTCCTTGGCTGGTCTTTTCACTTACTGATAATTTGGTTTGCCTTTCATTTTTTACTTCAAGAATGAAACTAGTAATAGTGGGATGCCACAGGGGTCGGTGATGAGGCCAGTTCTCTTCAATGTCTTTATTAGCAACATTGCAGAAGGACTGGATGGGAAGGTGTGCCTGTTCGCAGATGACACAAAGCTCTGTAATAGAGTGGACACACTGGGGGGGGGAGGGTTAGATAAAATGAGGGATGATTTAAAAAGCATTGGAAGAATGGTTGCAGGTTTGGTGGCTGGGTTTTAACGCTAAAAAGTGCAAAGTCATGTAATGGGGCACAGGAACCTGAGGGCAACATACCAAATGGAAGGAGATGTACTAACAGTCACACAGCTGGAATGGGAACTAGGAGTGATCATATCTAATGATATCTAATGACATAAAGGTAGCTGGACAGCGACAAGGCAGTGGGAAAAGCTAGTGGAATGCTTGGATGCGTAGGGAGAGGTATCACCAGTAGGAGGAGGGAGGTAATATTGCCCCTATATAGATCACTGGTGAAATCCCACTTCGAGTACTGTGTTCAGTTCTGGAGGCCTCATCACCAGAAGGTCATAGAAAGGGTGGAGGCAGTACAAAGGAGGGCAACCAAAATGATGCAGGACCTACACCAGAAGCACTACGAAGAGAGGCTCAAGGATTCAAATATGTACTCCCTGGAAGAGAAGAGAAGAGAGAATGGAGGGATATGATAGAGACATTCAAGTACCGAACAGGGATAAACAAAGTACAGGAAGAGAGCATTTTCCAGAGGAAAAGATAATCAAGGACAAGAGGGCATTATATGAAGCTCGAGGGATGGAGGCTCAGGGGAAACGTGAGGAAGTACTTCTTCACAGAGAGGGTGGTGGATGCATGGAACAGTCTTCCAGAGGAAGTAGTGGAGGCTAAAACTGTCACAGGATTTAAGGAAGCATGGGATGGATGTAAGGGAATCCTAGAAACAAGGGGGGGGGGTGTAAGCTAGAGTCCAAGTATTTGCTCTGGTTGCCCCATAGGTAGGGAATTTTGGGCAGACTAGGTGGGCAAAGTGGTCCGTATCTGCTGACAGCTTCTATGTTTCTATAGCAGTTGCTTATGATTTAATTTTTGGGTGTACTATTATTTATATTGTTGTGTTTGTTCAGTAGAAATTCAACTATTCTTCATCAATAGGTACCATGGAATTTTAAACTTCCATCTGGACAGTGACCAGAGAAAGGCAGAAAGGACCTTTGCTTAATTCCTCAATGCCAGGATGGCATCTCAAGTGTGCAGACTCCCCTCATGCTGCACTACAGTGTCAGAAATGGATATTAGCCCAAGTACCTGATGTGGGGCTAGAACCTACAACCTTCTGATCATCCGACTTCAGAGGCAAGTGACAAGTGACCTAGTGTGCTGTTGACAGTGATATGATAATGTCTTTAAAAAAACAAAAGTTTATAGACACTATAGATAACCAACCTGCATGAAAATCAAACAAAATACTACTACTGTATATCTACAGCTTCCATTTAACAATGGGAAAAGTATATAGTAACTTTATCAAGATCCAGACAGTTAGTGGCACACACCAGCATCATATGTGACTTTTAAACATTACCTGGTTAAAGTCTACGTGACAAAGAGCAATTCCAGTTTTTAAAGGCTGAGGCTACAGATAAGAAAACGAAGTGATAGTAGATCAGTGAGAGAGGAGTGCTAAATTCACTCTTGGCCAACTCGCTTGCAAACATGATACACTTCTCAGATGGGGGAAAATTTAAAGTATAGCATACAATGTCAGAACTCAGTGCACTTTTTTCCAGGCCAGACATTATGAATAAATAACATCATTGCCTGACAGTTTGTTTCCACAAAAACACATGACATAGTACGTTCATTCTCTCCATCCTACAATGGGGAACAAGATAATGTTACTTTTCACATAGTTCAATGCGAAAAAAAAATGCCTCTTCATCAAATCCACTGAGCCATTTCACACATAGCTGGGTTCCTCCTGCCAAAGGGTCCAGCTCAAGTCTAAGCATCAAACTGGTACCATCCGGTAAGCTCCAGTCCAACAAAAGATGACAGACAAGAGCCACAGGAGGATTTAGACACCAATCTTCTGGTTGCCACTGCTCATCAGTTTGGTCCGAGCTTGTGTTACATCTCCTCAGCCACTTCAACACAATCAATAACACTGTTATTGGCCATTCATTGCCACTGTGAGCACTAGGGCTAAGACAGAAACCAATAGGTATATACCGTACCACATCAGTGCACCAGTCAACAAGTTATCTTTGCAGTATGCAAGCAGCTCACATTCTTGATCCCAACCTCAGGCAAGCAGCAGCTATGGGCCTTCCCCATGGGCCTTGAGGGAGAAGGGGGAATTAGTTACTGGGCTATCCCCCCCCCCGCTACCACCCAGTACATTGGGACAATGGATGGGGGCTGGGCCACCTGAGACAGAGCTGTACCCTCCACCACTCTTACCTGTTGCCCAGGTGGTCTGGGGATGGAAATCCCATTGGTGGGAGGTTGCCCATGCCACCAAGAAAGGGACTGGACTAGCCACAGCAGGGGAGAAGAGGTGCAGGGAATGTTAGAAGGGGCTGGAAGTGGAGCTAAGGTCTCCTTTTCCCTGCATCTCTCCGTGGAAGATTTTGTAACTAACTTTGCGGGTTACTCAGCAGACTCAGTGGTGGCATTCACCAGGACCTGCAGCAAGCTCTGATGCAGTGATGAGCAAAAGTCAGGTAACCAAGGGCTGTAGTGTCTGCCAATAGTAGGAGTGGTCAATTCGGAAAGGCAGCGTGGTCCCGGGGCTCCAGAGTTACAGAGCAGGGAGTCGGAGACCACACCCATGTGGCGTATGTAACTCAACTCCACAGGTCAGTGACAACAGAAAGCTGAGAGAAGGGAGCAAGGGTGAGTAGTGAGCAAAGCAGCTAGGTCATAGAACAGGCAGATAAAAAGAAAAAGAGATCCCATAGTCTGCCTGGAGCAGGAAAAGGTGCCCTATTGATTAATTCAGAGCTGCGGGCCAGGAGACCCGACTTTGAATACCCATATAGATGCTTGCTCATGGTGTGAACAATTACCTGTGGTCAATCTTTGTGTAATCTGGCAATATTATATGCAGCAGGACAGTGTACCTGTCAGGTGAACTACCCGTTTGGTATAATATCAGGCCATCTACCGGGGCAAGGGTGCGGGCACTCTCCGTGGCTCAGTTGAGTGGCAAGGCTGAGGAGCCTTTCAAGGGACTGGTAAATTCCTTGCAGGGACCCAAACATTAAGGGGCCTTGAGAGAGGGAACACCCAGATCCCTGTAGAGCAGAGGTAAAGGGGACCTTTGGATTAGTGGGTGGGCAAGGGAGTGCCAGAGGCCAACAAAGTTGATAAAGAGTAGTAGGCAATAAAAGCAAAAAAAGACAAACAAAAAAAAACAAAAAAAAAAACACAAAAAACAAAGGAGGAATGGATTTTCCAGCCCCAAGTCACAGCAGAAAAAGCAAACACAGGCTTGGTGAATCAGTACCAGCCAGTGATTCTCTGGAGCCACTTGGAAGCAAGCTCCAGTGGTGGGTGTCCCATAATATATATTAAAAAAATCCTGAAAGAGTCAGGATAGAGTAAGGGTTAGGATAAGGACAAAGTGCCCATTACCCAAGAAACCCAACTGGTGGTATGGGTCTGACTCAGAAGAGGAACAGTGGTCTGAGCCTGTGGCACTGAGAAAGAAAATGAGGTCCAGAGGTCATTACCCTTGCCCTGGGCCATTGGCCCAGAGGTTAAAATGGATCAGACTAGAGCCTGAATCAAGTAGTGAGTTAGAAGTTGCGCCATCAGGGGAGGCCAGTGGCCAAGGAGACCAACAGTGTCCTCTGATTCAGAAGAAGAAGGGGGTGCTGATAGGTCTGGTCTCTGAGGCAGCAATATGAATAGAAACATAGAAACATAGAGTTGACGGCAGATAAGGACTGCAAGGCCCATCTTGTCTGCCCATTTTTTCTCCCTTATAAATGTGCCATAGGTCTTTACTTTGTCAATGGTGTATCTATTCATACACATCTGTATTGCTCCCTTATACCTATCCCATGCCTGTTTGAAGCCCTGCACTGTATTCATATCCACCACTTCCTGAGGTAGGCCGTTCCATGCATCCACCACCCTTTCCGTGAAAAAGAACATCCTCACATTACCCCTTAATCGCCCTCCCTCTGATCTCATGCAGTGCTCTCTTGTCCTGCTATTTTTCTTAGATTGAAACATGTTAGACTCTTTCACCTTGTTAATGCTCTTAAGATGTTTGAATGTTTCGATCATATCACCTCTCTCCCTCCTTTGCTCTAGGGTATACATATTGAGCTCTATTAATCTGTCCTCATATGTTTTCTGATGCAGTCCCTGCATCATATTGGTTGCCCTTCTCTGGACTGCCTCCATTTTGTCAATGTCCTTGTGCAGGTGCAGCCTTCAGTATTGCACGCAGTACTCCAGATGGGGCCTTACCAGTGTCTTGTAAAGAGGGATTATTACCTCCTTCTTACGACTTGTGATACCCCTACTAATACACCCCAACATCCCCCTAGCTTTACCTACTGCTTTAGCGATCTTCTTGGATGATTTCAGGTCATCTGTGATGACGATGCCAAAGTCTCTTTCTTCCCTTGTGATTGCCAGCATTTCCCTTCCCAACCTATAGGTGGCTTCAGGGCTTCTTTTCCCTATCTGCATGATCTTGCACTTCTTTGCATTACACCCCAGTTGCCACTCTTTTGACCATTTTGCCAGTTTATCCAGATCTCTTCTCATTCTGCCCACCCCATCTGGATCATCTACTCTGTTGCAGATCTTGGTGTCATCTGCAAACAGACAAATCTTGCACTCCAGTCCATCTGCAATGTCACTGATGAAGATATTGAAGAGGACTGGCCCCAGGACTGATCCTTGAGGTACCCCACTTGTGACTTGCATCTCTTCTGACTGTATACCATTTACCACCACTCTCTGTGTTCTGCCTGCCAACCAGTTTGCCACCCAGTTGACCAACTTCTGACCCACCCCGAGCCAACCCAGCTTATTAATCAATCTTCTGTGTGGAACAGTATTGAAAACTTTGCTGAAGTCAAGATAGGTGACATCAACTGCACCTCCTTGGTCCACCACTCTGGTTACCCAGTCAAAGAAATCTATGAGCTTAGTTTGACAGGACCGTCATGTTGTAAACCCATGCTGTCTTGGATCCTGTGTTCCTAAGGATTCCAGGTGTTGCACTATCCTTTCCTTAAGGAGTGCCTCCATAATCTTGCCCACTACTGAGGTAAGACTAACTGATCTGTAGTTCCCTGCCTCCTCCCTGCTACCACTCTTGTGAAGCGGGATCACATGAGCCCTTCTCCAATCTTCTGGGACCTCTCCTGTGCTCAGAGGCTCACTAAACAGTTCTGGTAGTGGATCTGCTAGTTCCACCCTTAGCTCCTTTAGTACCCTGGGATGCATGCCATCCGGTCCCATTGCCTTGTCCACCCTAAGCTTAGCAAGCTCTTATAGGACCCTTTCTTTCGTAAAGGGACTTGTGCACACCTCCCTTCCCTCTGTGTCCATGGTGCTAAGCTGTGAGCCCTGCCCTACCTTTTCCTCAGTAAATACTGAGCAGAAGCATCTATTTAGGATAGATACTTTTCCTTGGTCCTCCTGCACACACTCCCCCTTATCCCCTTTGATCTTAGCAATGCCCTCTGGACTTTCTCCTTTCACTAATGTATCTATAGAAAGTCTTGTCATCTTCTTTACTGTTTGTGCTAGTGCTTCCTCGGTTTGGGCCTTTGCCTGCCTTACTGCCTTTCCTGCTTCTCTTAGGGAAGTTTGGTATGACCCCCTATCTTCATCCCACTGTGTTCCCTTATATTTCCTGAAGGCCAGCCTTTTGGCTCTGACCTTTTCTGCTACTGTTTCTGAGAACCAAAGTGGTTTCCTCCTTCTTTTGCTCTTACTTTTCTCCCTAACACAATAGGATGTTGCTTCAAGTATTGCATCCTTAATGCTTGCCCACTTTGTATGTACCCCCTTACCTGTATTTCTGCTTGCAATGGCTAGCTTAACTCTGTTGGCCATCTCATCAAAGTCAGCTCCTCTGAAGTCCCATATTTTTGCCTTGGAATGGGATGATTTAGTTCTAGTGGCCAAATTGAACCATACCATGTGATGGTTACTGGCCCCCAG
This sequence comes from Neoceratodus forsteri, assembly GCA_016271365.2. Classification (NCBI taxonomy): domain Eukaryota; kingdom Metazoa; phylum Chordata; order Ceratodontiformes; family Ceratodontidae; genus Neoceratodus; species Neoceratodus forsteri. The sequence continues at coordinate 1,220,017,503 of CM057456.1, read as the reverse complement.
GTGATCTTCTACCTGGAGATCTGTGATCCTTTCCCCATCAGTCAGTACTAGATCTAGGATAGCCCTGTCTCTTGTGGGTTGTTGTACCAGTTGTTTGAGGCCCTCCCCCTGCAAGGAATCTGCTATGTGTCTAGTTCTGGCGGATGTTCTTGCTGGTATTGATCAATCTGTATCTGGCATGTTGAATTCTCCCATTATCAGAACCTCCCCTTTAGCTGTCATGTTTTGTATATCTTCTAACAGTAATGTGTCTATGTCCTCCCCCTGGTCTTTAGCCCTGTAGACAACCCCAGTTGGTATGGCTGTCTCATTTCCTGTTTCCAGAGTGACCCACATTTCTTCTGTCTCCTTATGTGTATTCTGAATTTCTGTAAGTACTGAGGTACTTGGGATGCTGAAGAACTTAGCCACCATCCTGGTGGGCCAGTGAATTTCCAGCAGTGCTTCAGTAACAAGGTAGCAATGCCTAAGCAACTGTACTCCAGTGTAAACGAAGAAGTGGCAGCACACCAGTCAGATAAGATGAGAGCGGCTATCTGCCTCAGGGAATTTGTGGATGTCTTCAGTTTGTTGCACAGAGGGGAGGAGGGTGACACAAAGAAAGGTGAAAATAAGGAGAAGAGCAAGTATAGCAAGAAGCCCCAAGCTGAGAAGAATTTTGAGAACTGGTCAGTAGGGTTTTTAATACATATGTACTGTATGTATTGTGTCATGATAAGCCAGAGCTTTGCTGTGGCCTCCTCAGCAATTGGTCAATGATAATGAGGGTAAATGCAGTCCAGGGAGATCAGCCTGGCTCCACTACAATGGGGACTTTTATCTGTGGTTACATAAGAACCCAGGATGGGAATGGGACCAGATGGACATGCATCTGTGGGTGGATGTTATTTTGGACAAGGCTTTCGTCTAACAGACAGTTGTGGCTTCCCTGTTAAGGTTGACTAGGGTATGGGGAGTAAGGAAACAGGAAAGCCAGGCAGGGCAGAAAACCATTGTTTTCATTTCAACATGGGGACATGCTCACAGGCTAGGTGCAAGCTCACCCATAAGCGTTTTGCATGTGGTAGGTCCTACCCCTTCATGCAGTGCCCAGGTGGCAAGCAGGAAGCAGTGTATACTGGACAAAAAGGTGGACCTGCCTAGAAAGGGTATCTTGATGTACTGGAAACACTGATAAAGTTAATGAAATGAGAGGATGGTTGCAGAAATACCCCATCAGGAAGGAGTCACTTTTATTGATAGAAGGCTTTACACAGTGGTTTAGGATCCCATACTCAGGCCCCCACCGGGACTTCAATGCACCTAACTAGAAGTCAGCAAAAGAAAACTGCTAGGTGGTGCAAGAGAATATAATGAAGGAGAGGCAGCTGGGATGGATCATGGAGCTGGCCTTAAAGAATTTTAGGGTTTCTCCAGTGGGAGTGGTAATCAAGAGCACTCTGGGAGAGTTTCATATCATCACCTACTTATCATTTTTAGAGGGTTGGTCTATAAATGACTTTATTGACCCAGCCTTGACCTTGGTTCATTATGTTTCCTTCGACATGGCAACGAGCAAGGTGACAAGGTTTGGCTAGGGAGCATTCATGGCAAAGACAGGCATTGAGTTCGCCTTTTGGTTACTCCCAGTTCACCCAGCAGAATTTAACCTGCTGGGAATGAAAGTGAATGATGCATATTACATAGATAAATGCATGCTGATGGGGTGCACCATTGTGTGCACATATTTTGAAAAATTCATCACCTTTTTGCATTGGGTAGTGGAGCAAACAGCCCCAGGGTAAACATTACTTAGATGATTTTTGTGTCGCAGGGCCACAAGACAATGACACTAGTGGATGAATCCTAAGGGTACTACACAGAGTCTGTCAGGTATTCAGCATACCCCTCACCAAGGACTAGACTGTGGACCCAATCATGGTGCTCTCCTTCCTGGGGATAGAAATGAACTTGAGAGCAATGGTATGCAGGCTGCCAAGAGACAAGTTCTAAGCTCTGTGACTGATGGTTGCTCAGCCGAGGGAGGTATAGAAGATGATACTGTGGCAGGTACAGCAGCTGCTAGGACACCTGAATTTCACTTACTGGACCATACTAATGGGTCGAGCCCTTGTGTGGCAGCTGGTAAAAATTACAGCTGGGATCCATCGGCCTAACAACAGGGTCAGATTACCTGTCTTGGTGAAGGAGGATCTGGTGGTCTGGGCCACCTTCATAGCTGAATTTAATAGGGTAACAGCTTGGCCAGAGATGGAGGTGTCTAACATAGACCTGGAACTGTTCACAGATGCCTGTGGTGGCCAGGGGTTTGGGGTATACCTCCAAGGGGCATGATTCACTGAGACATGGCCAGTATCATGGGTGGACCAGGGCTTGACCAAGAATATCACCTTCTTGGAATTCTTTTCAATAGTAGTGACATTGGTTGTGTGAGGGGGCAGCTCAGGGATAAGAAAGTGTTCTTCCACTCACATAATACTGGGGTGGTACATATCATCAATAAACAGCAGGGAGCAGCTGGGTCAATTGGGGACTTGCTCTTGGCATTTGTCTTAAGGTGTTTGCTGCATAACATACAGTTTAAGGCTAAGCACCTACCAGGGAAGTGCAATGGTATAGCTGATGCTTTACCTCATTTGAAGTGGAACATTTCAAGACCCTGGCACCCAGAGCAGATGACATGCCAGAGGAAATCCTGCAGTTCCTGTGGAACCTGGGTTCTCGACAACTGGGCATTAATGTGCCAATCGCTGGCACCCAGCACCCTCAAAACGTATAAGAGGAGTAGAGGAGTTTTTGAGGATTCGAGAAATTCATGGATGTGAAGAGATCTTGCTGATCCCAGAGCGGTAGCTGCATTTGTGTGTGGTAGCTCTGAAGGAGGACAGTAGCTTGGCGGTGGCAGCAAGCCACCATCTTTCAGGTATAGGCTAGTTTAGCAGGGCACTGGGGTTGCAAGAATTGATGCGGGCTTTCAGTCAGGACATTACTGGAGGGTTGGGGTAGGATACAACCTAGGACCACAGAAGGGAGAAGGCTGTTGTGGCCCAGGATGCTCAAGCACATGGTGGGGGTTTTACTAACACTGTGCTCAGCCCGGCAGGAGGCACAGCTGTTCTGAGCGTCATTTCTTTTGACTTTCTGTGGGGCCTTATAAGTGTCTGAGATCATGGCAGCAAGGAGACAGGCTCTATCTAGGAGGGCTTGCATGTAGGAGACATGGTGTTGTCAGAGGAGGGTGCACTAGTGATGATCCGGAGGTCAAAAACTGACCAGCCAGCATAGGGCACATGGGTGAAAATTCAGGACTGGGGTGAGTGGGGATGGGAGATCGGGGGTACTAATACAATATGAGGTAAGTATATGAGAAAATGAGTGGGCCTACTTTAGGCAGAGGGATGGGACCCCACAGACTCAGTTCCAGTTTACAAGACTGTTCCAGAAAGCCCTACATGCAGTGGGGGAGGAATCAGGCAATTATGGAACTAATTCACTATGGATAGGGGCAGCTACTGTACATGGGCTGTTAGCAGGGGAATGTCACAGGCAGAGATTAATGGGATAGACAGATGGAAATCACAAGCAGTAAGAAAGTATTATCCCCACACCAGGCATTTGGGTTAATATCCCAATACTGACACTGTAATGCAGCATGGGGGGGTTGCACTCCTGAGGTGCCGTCTTTCGGATGAGACGTTAAACTGAGGTCCCATCTGCCTGTTCTGGTGGTAGTTCAGGTGGATGTTAAAGATACCATGGCACTTCTCAAAAAGAGTAGGGGAATTTTTTATTAAAACTTGAAAGCAAAATATAAACATAACAGCGTTGCTGCACACAAAATCATAACGCAAAAAAAGGTAAACGTAAATAAGTATTTCATCATACATGCAATACAAATATACATTAACAAAACCATAACAATAAATATTGAACCCCCCCACACTAGAAGTGTAGGGGAATTTTTATTATTCATGTCATCAAAGAACACGTAACAAATCAAATGAACATCATAGCACCAAGGAACAGACATGCAAAATAGCATAATGTCATACAATAAAGAAAACTCAACAAAGTATTACGTCATACTGCAAAAGAAAACAGAAATATACAAACAGAAAAGGGAAGAAACTCCCTTAAAGGAAATGCCCTAAAAGCCACGGCTAACTATCGTATCCAATCAATTGAGGCCAATTTAGATTGAAAAAGTGCATCACGTACTGTAGTACATTCCTGAAGCTTCAGGGCAATAATTGAGTTTTCAGTTATGAAAAATAAATGATCAGAGGTATAATGTAACTGTTGTATAGTAAGCCTGCACCACACAAACCATATATAAAACTTAAAACAAATAAGAAACAACCATAATGTCATTCTATCATGCTTAATTCACAAAAAAGGCAAAATGCCTAAACACAAAATGTTTTAAGTCATGGAATGAAATGGAGATGTAAGCCATCTCTGTTTAAGTATCTGCCAAAACCTCTGAATAGAGGGACAATCTAGAAACAAATGCTCCATAGTCTCCACTACAGAACAGGTATCCCTTGGGCAAAATCTCTCAGAATGAGGTCTATGTTTACGATTCTCTTTAACATTTAATCTCCCATGCAAGGCCAACCATGTAACATCCCACATATACACAGGGATACATGGGGATACTAACATCTCGCAAATCAGTAATTTATCAGGCATAGGATATGAATCAAAGACGGCTGTCTCCTGGAAATATTATTTAATCAGGTAATCATACAAAAATCTCCTATTGCATCGAACCAGATGATCCTTTACAATCCCCCACAGTTTAATCTTGCCAAAACAAGTTCTCAAAGCAGCAGGTAAGTGTAGTATAGATGTTTGCCTAGGCAAAACAGCACGAGTGGGCCACATGGAAAAGACAGGTCCTAGATAGTCCATAACCCAAAGATTCCACCGTGCAGCACTCCCCAACACTAAGGGGAGCAAATTAGAATAAAGAAACATAGCGAAGAAAAACACCACTGGTTGAATCATCTTCAGGCCCCCATGTTTCTTATCCCATATAGTGGTGGGCGAAGTGGCCCCAATCCGCTCTGTGAAGTGATCTGTGGAGTGAAGGTGAATTTGCGGAGTGCGCCGCAATGCAAAGCGGAGTACTTTGCGTTATAATGGGTAACGTGAAGTCCATTGAAAACAATGACTTTGCATTACTGCGCCTTCCCTAACCACTACTCCACCAATTCTTAAGGCGAAGTACATTGAAAACAATGTACTCCACCTCACTTCGCCTTGTTTTTAAGCTCCAAAGGTGAATTTTGCAGTGATTCATGGGATTTCAGCTCACGTGGGCTCTAGATTGTTCTGCACAGCCTCAATCTGGGGTAGTGTGTGTATGAAGCTGTAGGAGACAATCTGCTCTGAGTGCTCTGCGATTCAGACCTTCTAAAAGCTGTTAAAAAAGCCTTTTGGGGTCATTTGTTGTGCTGAAACTTTAGTTCATCGATTATAGGAAACTCTCCTGTGCTTATATCATCAAGTATTTATTGTTTGTGTGTGGATTTTGAATGTTAATGTACAATATTCAGTCTGTGTACTGAGAGACCATGGAAGTTTGCTTATCTGTGGTGTAGGTAGATTAACTTGGAGAAAAAGACAGTACTTTCTGTTTTGGTGATATTTTTCTTGTGTAACTGTGTTAATGTACACACAGTAATATTTTCAATAAATCTTTTTTGCTGATTGTTATGGTGCAGCAGTGCACAATTTTAGTTTGTTTAAAATATGTGGTTATATTACTGAAGTTTTCAATTTGCTATGCAATACTTAGTGTGTGAGTATATGTGTGATGCGTGACATTAAATCAGAAGCCTTTTATTGTGCCACGTAATTTCAGCAATGTGAACCTACTATCCACTGCAGCTGTGTAATTTTTGTACTTCTTTGTGGTATCTTTACTAGTACTAGTATTAGTGACTGTTACTGCAGCAGTGCAGTACACTGCCCCCCCAGCGGCCTGCCCCAACTGGCAAAGGAATTATTTTCCAGATTTGAATTTCTGATGGTGAACACAGGTTAGGTGTTGTGCCTTTGCATCTGCATCTCTTCAGTGTGCAGCACAATCTTAATCTTTCTGTGCATTTGCATCTCTTTAGGGCCCAATCTCCATCTCTAACTTAAGTCACAGTTGTTTCTTTGGCTTCCCTTCAGAGTACTGGACAGGTGTGGTGCATAATTCTGCATGAACATTGTACTCATTAATATGCGTTTTTAAGTCAGGACCATAATCACGAGTCACTCGTGATACAAATCACGTTCTTCATCATCACGGTCACAAATGCAGTCACAAATTACGATTTACAATCATGTCACGAATCACAACATTAATCTTTTTTAGTAGTTACTTGGATGTATTGTAAGCCTGTTTTGTAGTATCTTGCCATGCTTCACCATCCCACCATTGTACTTATTAATGATTGTTTTTAAGTCAGGGAGTTTTGTGTCACACCTCATCGAGGCCCTGGGAAGTACAGCCATAGGCAGTCACGTTTCTTCATCATCACGGTCACAAATGCAGTCACAAATCATGATTTACGATCACGTCATGAATCACAACATTAATTTTTTTTAATAGTTACTTGGATGTATATTAAGCCTGATTTGTAGTATCTCTCCATGCCTCACCACCCCACCATTGTACTCATTAATAAGTGATTTAAAGTTGGGTAGTTTTGTACCACACCTCATCTGGGCCCTGGGAAGTACAGCCGTAGGCATTCATGTTTCTTCATCATCACGGTCACAAATGTAGTCGCAAATCACGATTTACAATTACGTCACAAATCACAGCATAAATTTTTTTTACTAGTTACTTGAATGTATTGTAAGCCTGTTTTGTAGTATCTCTCCAGGCTTCACTATCCCACCATTGCACTTGTTAATAAGTATTTTTAAGTCAGGGATTTGGACAGTGTCTACAGTACACACACAGACTGGAAAGAAGACTGACTGCACACATGCAGTTTAGCACAGTATACTTGCGCTGTTCAGAATACAAAGTGTCATGCATATGGAAGACAACAAAAAAGGGCATAATTACATACAAAGGTCGGGGATGGTGGTGGAATACATTTTATAACACAGCAAGGAAGGTGTGGGGGGCACATGGTGTGAGGAAAAAAAACTAATGTGGGATCCCATGGTGATCCAGCAGCAGTTCCAGCATGGACATAATTTGCAACTGATGTCCCTCTATGTGATCCTGGTGGAGCAGCAGGTGCTGATGTGGCCCTTCTCTTCTTAGGGATGCCGCCAAGCACAGTTGCACCCTCTGCCACAGAATCGCCAGCAGGTGCAGGCATGGTCCATTCTGTGGCAGCCTGCCACTCCAACTGGTGGTGATTGAGCATATGAGTATGCTGGCCCCTAGTTCCCAGGTGAGTCCCCTGGGGGCCACGGTGCTCCTCCACCTCACACAGGCAGCACTTAACCACACTGCTGTCACCGCGATACAGTCAAAAAACTGCCAAACAATGGAGGTGCAGGGAGGACCAGGCACAGGCAGGGGAAGGCCAGATGAACTAGCAGTCGACTGGTCACGGTGCTGAACAGTGATGGGATCCACAACTAGGCCTGGGTGGAACAGGCACATCCTGCTCCAGAGGACCTGGTGCTGGACTTGGTGGTGGTGGTTGTTCAATTGCCTCAGAGTCAGGACAGGAGGCGGTGCTGGTCCTGCTTCTGGGGGGGGGGGAACAAACAACAAACTACTTATAAAGGTAAGAAAAAATAAATTTACAGAAAGAATAAATTAAGTAAAAAAGAGTACAGAAAAGACAAAAAATGTAGCTTTTAAAAAAGCTGTTGAGTCTAAATCAAAGTTCAAATCACACTCCTCTCTCTCCATCTGCACAGGAGAAAGTAAAAGTGTCTGCTTGTATGACTCACTTCCTTCCTGCTTAGCTAAAGAGCATGTGACTTACAGTACTGTAAGCCATGTGATGTGTGGGGGGCTGCCAAATCTGAAACACCAAGTGGATCACTTAGAATCATAATGGGGAACTCAAAGTCCATTAAAACCAATGACTTTGCCTTACTTCGCATTGCCATTCCACCGTAACGTGAAGTGGTAATGACAAGGCGAAGTGAGCACTTTGCATTGCCCACTCCGCGTAGTGGAGTGGCAATGTGAAGTGCCCACTTCGTGTTCACTTCGCCGGTGGAATTTAAATTTGCTGCATCTCTAATCCCATAACAACAAACCTTTTTTAATAGGATTGAGCTGACTCCTCCAAATACAAGAAAAAAAACAACCATGCAACTTAGTTTCCAAGGAAGGAGGGAGACTGAACATCGTGCTTAAATATAAAAAAACTGGGCAATAAAAACGTTTTAACCATATAAACCCTTTTTAATTTAGAGAGTCTCCATGTTTTCCATAAATCCACATTTTGTTGTGCATCCTGGAGTTTCAGAGTCCAATTTTGATATGCAAAGTCCCCGGAACCAAACAATATCCCTAAAATTGAACACGTTCCCTTGAACACTGGAATGCCAATCAATGTAGTATCATAGACATCCTCAATTCTAAAGGGGAGAAAATGAGATTTCTCATAATTAATAGCCACTCCCATATGAGCCATAAAAGCATGCAATACTTGTTCAAGCAGCTTCATGGAAGGTAAATTACCTACTATAAAACAATTATCATCTGCATAAGCAATACATTTTATGTCAGGGTCAGCACTAGAAAAGGATACAGCATGGATATCTACTCTACTATGCACCTGTCTAATTAAATGATCTAAAGTAAACAAATACAACAAAAGACTTAAAGGGCACCCTTGTTGAAGAAGACACTGATGACCTAACCAGCCATTACAATATGCCTGAGCAGTAGCAGTCCTATAACAGGTTTTAATCAAACCAATAAATGTTACTGGGATACGTATAAGGCCAAACAGTTCCACAAACAATCATGGTTAATATTATCAAAGGCTTTAGCCTGATCCAAACTGGAAATAAGACCTGTAAATTCTCCTGTAGTTCCTCTATGCATTATTTCACATAACAAGATTAGACTATCCGTAATTTGTCTGTTCAGGATTGAGCATGTTTGCAAAACATGCAATAAAAAATCAGCATATAGCAAAAGCCTATTATTTAATACCTTTGTCAAAAGTTCAAAATCAGTATTAAGCAATGTAATAGGTCTCCAGTTTGCTGAAACAGCTCTATCACATTTTTTATACATGAGGACTACCAGACCTTCAGACATACTATCAGGTAATATCCCAGAGTCAAGAATCTCTTGAAAAACTGCCATAAATTCTTGCAATAAAACCATACAGATAAGTTTATACACTTCATACAGCATCCCATCTTTCCCAGGAGCAGTGCCTACCTTTGTTTAAGCAAAACTGGCTGAGATTTCACTAGAGGTAAGGTTAGCTACCAACATAGCCTTATCAGGTACATCGAGAGTGGGTACCACACTTTGGTCCAACCACAATTTAAAAGGGAGACTAATAACAACAGGCGTACCAAATAAAGTACATATATGTATATATATAATGATCAATGGCATGCATAATATCACTTTTAGTGGTACACCTCTTACCCAGGAGATCCCATACCTCTGCTATATACTTATGGTGCCTTTGATGGGCACAAAATTGGTAAGGATCCAGGAAGGCTTTACCACCTTGGGAACCAAACCGATGCTCCATGTCCAAAGTTTTTAAATGATCATATTGCAAAACATTCATCAAATTCCATTTCCTATTCAATTCAGGGAGAGCAGACTGATCACCATGAGCAACCTGAAAATGTAAATGCAAAAATCAGCACCTTAAATCTAGATACTTGTCAGTTTTAAATTTCCCATTAAGTTTACCAATAGTCAGAAAACAACATCTGATATCTAGTTTCATCTCTTCCCACCATGCTGTATAAGTGTCATATAGGCAAACCACTGATTTCCTAGCATGCAGCAATGCTAAGAAACCATCTTCTATAGAGGGAAGCAAAAGTAACACCAAATCCAATCTCCAATACTCTTGTACCCCATGCATAACCTCATGGCTGCCAACTGTGACTTCAATAATAGCATGGTCCGAGGGAGCAACTGGCATTGTTGCAGAGTGTAATACTTTTAAAGAGTCAGATAAGAACCAAAAATCAATCCTAGTAGCTCTAGTACCCTGGAAGAAGGTCTTTTGCGGAGTCCCTGCAATGTCAAAAACTTCAACCAAGCTGGTCTGAGATATCAAAGCATTAAGCAATTAGTATCACAATACAATTGTTGGGTTCTGAGCCCCCTATCAGTACTACACCTACTACAATTAAAATCCCACCCAAGAAAACATATCGTGAAGTAAACAAAAATAGTCGTATAACTCGAAAAATGGCAATTCTGGCAGACTTAATCTGCGGGGCATACACAATAATAAATCTATAATGCAGAGTATTGATCACCATATCCAACAGCAAAACCCTACCTGGCTCAATATCCACTAGCTGAACAAATAGGCCGTAGGATTGTTAACAGCTATCCCAACCCCAGAGCGCAGATCCCCACCAATCGACCAATATGTTTACCCCCAATTCCACCCCGCAGTCTCCTGAGCCTCCTAAAACTGGGTATGCAATCTAGTATCCTGCAAGAAAACAACATCCTGCTTGCCACCCTCAAAGAGGGAATAGATTAAAACCCTCTTCCTATGAGACTGGATGCTATTAACATTAAGTACGGTGACACATAGACTATACATCAGTAAACAGATAAGATTAGAAAGTCAACACCAGTCATTTTTTCCTGGTCCCTTTTCTTGTCCCCAAATGGGGCCTCTTTTTCCTAACAATATCTGTGTGTTCCATAGTCTGTTCAATATCAGACACCCTGTCAGGTAGGGAGGAGTGAACTGAAATGGAGTCAGACTCAGTACCCATATCCTCCTGTAAAACAGTAAAGGTATTCTGTAAAGGTATTTGTTCCCAGTCAGGCAGTGCTAGGCTAGAGTTCCTAGATCTGAGGCTACTACGCTGCTTGGAAACCAAAACATAAGGCTCCTCAGGTGGCAGTGGAGGTGGCATAGAATTAGAGACAATAGTGGAAGTTGCCACAGAAGGAATCTCGGGTTGTACCAGTGGTTCAGATATAGACTCTGATGCAGCACGTGTAGGTCCAGCCACATCTGAAACTGGAGGTTCCGGCTGTCTCTCCCAAACACTGGTTTGGGGCCTGGCAAAGGGAAGGGGTGGAAGGCACTGCCTCTGAGCTGCATGAACAGCAGTATTAATATAAAAATTCTGTATACAGAAATCACCGTTTGATTTATTCTGAGCAGCCCAAGGACAATCCACATAGGAGTGGACCTCATCACAAAGGGAACATTTAGCAGGGTGATGGCAGTCTGACATGACATGCCCCACCCAATTCACCACACTGCATGCATTTCACAACATCACAAGTTCTACTAAGATGACAGCCAGAGACACATTTATAACAGTGGCGAGGCTGACCAGGATAAAAAATAAAGCCTTTATCCCATCCGAGATAGAAACAGCTCAGCAGATGTTGTAGCCCTGCCTCAGTCTGCAGGAGGTTAACTTTATATCTCCAACCCCCATTCCAGAAACCTTTGGAATCAAGAATAGGCTCTAGGTTACCCTGCAGCGTACATTTCTTTTCCAACCAGTAGGTAATATCTTCCACATTAATTCCTTCATTGTGAAATAAGACAGTAATAACTTTAAAAGATTGTTTTGTCAATGGGATAGCCTGAAAATGGGACCAGGCCAGATTAGTTTTCAAAAGGGAATACTTCTTTCAGAATCATTTCAGAATATCAGGAGTCGAAAAACTGATGTCATAGGTATGACGGTACAGGCGAATGTATCAAGGCATATACTTTACTAGGAGTAAATCCCAACATTTGCTTAATTAAGATCTTGCCCATGTAGAATCTGTCTGGCATCACATCAAGAGGCCCCAGAAACTGCAGTCTCACAGTATTCTGTCTTTTGGCTAAAGAGACCGGTTTCTGGAACAGACTAGCTGTAGCATAAGTAGCCATAGGGGTGGAGAGACACAGTGAAACTGTTGAGTTATCTACAGGCCACTCAAGATCCAAAATGTCACTATTAGGGGGTTCCAGCACCACGCAGGTAGTGTTTACGGGCAGTCTGCCATATGTTGGCTAGGGAATAACAGGGGACCCTGCTCAACCCCAGGTTCCACATCAGCAAGGACAGGCGCCGAATCAGCAACACTCCCTGCACCTCCAGTACCCACACTAGGACCAGCAACAGGCAGCATACCAACACCCACCACCTGCTGTGATGTAGCAGAAATTGCAGGCTAAGATACAGCTGTTCCATTCATCCCAGGGATCGGAATCGCTGGGTCTGCAATCCACTGACCAGAGTCAAGCTGCAGCCAGCCCGCACATTCAGGTGCAATCTTTGGGGACCAAGAACCCATAGCCGGCACCATAAGGCCTACAGAAGACGGGGGCCGGGGTTGCAAAACCAAAGAATTGGTAGGAACACTACCTTTATGGACTTTAGAGCCAGTACCCATATCACTGGAGGGTGAATCCACCTCAGGCCATTTTTGTTTCCTCAGTTCCTCATCTGCTGCAATCTGTGCCATGCAGCCGCTTTTAAAATCCTGCATTTTTCCTCAAGACAAGACAGGGGAGTTAGCAACTCCGGGTCAATCCCAACAACACCCACAGGGTTAACAGGGGCTTCCATACCCAACATGCAATGCAGCAACAACAGTTGCATCTGGTTCCATAGGAGGAGCGTTACTCAAAGATGTCAGACTATGGGTGACTCCAGTACTGTCCGACTGAAACATCGTAGATGAGAGGTTAGGTACGATTTGCTGGCCACCACAGGGGTGCATCCCCGCCTCACCATTCCCATCAGTTTCTGCATGCTGCTGTGGGTGAACAGACGCCCAACCTCCTCCACTGTCTCCTTCCATCTGCAGACTGACTGTCACCGGTGGCTCCACAGCACCACCAACCAACAAGAGTAGAGGAATTTCCCCGCTGCCCTGGCCAAATTTCCCCACATGCACTAAAAATACCACCAGCAGCTTAATCTGGTTCAAGGTCAGTTGACATTCATCTGTATCCTCCTTCCCCGGGTCATGCCTGAAAATAGGCAGAATTTGTCTAGTGCACTTACCCGGTCAACAAATCCTAAATAAAAACATACACCTGCATGTGCTTTAACGTGTTCAGTTTTATCAAGCAGATTGGAGGGGAATGAGGTAATGGGTGTGGATATGCGGGCACTCTTTCACTCATTGGGCAGCTGTTCAGGAGTTGTCTTGAGCCAATGGACCAGTCCTGAGCTTCAGTGATATTTCTGTCGATGTTCACTGGCTGGGGCACAAGGGTATGCACTGGGATCAGCTGGTTAACAGATTTTGTGAAGAGTGCCGGAGGAAATCACACCGCGACATCCTGATCATCCACTTGGCTGGAAATTACTTGGGTGCAGTGAAGTCCCTTGCATTGTTGCACATGATGAAAGAAGACATAGCCATGATCCAGTGCAGCCTGCCGGGGGCCAAGATACTTTGCTCACATATTATGCAGTGGCAACATTGGTGAGGAGTGGCCAAGGGTAAGGCAATGGACAGAACAAGAAGGAAAATCAATGGGACATTTACTAGCCATTTGCCCAGAGGTGTGGTTAAGCATGATCGCATCACATTGGAATCTCCAGACTTATTTTGACCAGATGGCATACACTTGTCCAAAGCAGAAAGTGCCCTATTTTGCAAGGACATTGAAGGGGCTGTAGCTTCATTCCTAAAAGTGATGGAAAAAGAGAACCCAGTCAATTGGAAGTTATTTGACATTTGGGTATTGTGCATGGGGGATAGCCTAGACTACACTGTGACTTGCTGTGGGGGACCTGATCAGGGATCAGGTTTGTGATGAATAGGGAGTTGTCTCCAAGGTTTGCCATAGGGTGAGATTGGTCAGCTGGCTTGAATGTTGGGGAAAGAGGTGGGCACCAGTGCCCGGCATGGACCGGAGCCTTTCCTACGGCTGATCTCACAGGGAATTGCACCAAGCATGAATGAGCTGAAGTCATAGGAGGTGCACCCCAGGGATGTGCCATGCCTCCAGAGGGGTCTGCTGCATTGGGTTCCCCTCAGGATTCCCCAATGGAGGTCCACAATCTGTGGTGCCAGATGGGGGGGAATACATAGGACCACGTCCAGCACAGATGGCACTATTCTTCCTACCCTGCGGTTCTGGCACCATGAATAATCAAATAGCCTGCAGTCTTGCCAAAGGGGAAGGCTGGGGAGTCTGCTCCCTTGCAGAGGAAAGAGGAGGGCTGGAGGCTATGAACCATGGAGAAACTCCCTTCAGCACATGTCTAGCCTGTATTAGGAATTTGTTTAATAAACATATGGCTGTGGCCATTCAAATCCCAACACGGTGTATTTATTGTTTCAGAGGGAAGAAAGGTGTGTGGGGGGTCCTGGGCAACCAATGGGCCTTCCCTGTGGGCTTCTAGGGAGAAAGGGAATTGGTGCCTGGGCTATCATGTCCTGCTACCACCTACTCCATCCAGACAATGGATGGGGGCTGGGCCAACTGAGCCCAAGCTGTACTCTCCTCCACTTTGTCAATAGTGGCCCAGGTGGCCAAGGGATGGAAACTCTGATGACAGGAGGGAAGATGGATCAGTGGGGTGGCCCATGAGACCAAGAAAGGGACTGGACTAGCCACAGCAGGGGCAGAGAGGTGCAGGGAAGGTTAAAAGAGGTCACAACTGGAGCCAAGGTCTCCTTTTCCATGCATCTCCCAGTGGAAGAAACCCACCCATTCACCTGTAAACCATAGTGCGAGATCACTGCCCCATACAGGGGGAACTGCCTACAGCAGTTGCAGAGGAATTTTCCTGTTGTTTCCCCTAATAAAAAAGTTTTCTTTCCCCAGGTTTTTCACCTTTGCCAGTACAGATCTCGGTGATTCAACCATGTGGGTGCGGTGGTGGCATTAATGTCACAGCCTCTTTGTAAGCAGATAGGGATTGTCTCCAAGGTTTGCTTCAAAGCAAGCTGGGTCAGCCTGGCTAGGAAGTTGGGGAAAGAAGGGGGCCACCAGCACATAGCACAGACTGGGACCTCTCTTATGGGCAATCTCAGAGGGACCATGACTTATGTCCAGCATGGATGAGCCTTTTGTTAATTAATTGTGTATATTGATAGTTTTACTCTGTTTGCTAACTCTTGTACTGTTCTACTACTGTATTTGCATCTGTTCTTTGTGTCCAGGACCATCTTGCAAATGAACTTGCTCAATGATATAACTGCCTGGTTAAATAAAGTTTGATTGATTGATTGATTGATTGGATGAGCCCTAGGGATGCTCCATACTTGCAGTGGGGTCCACTATGTTGGGTCTCTCATGGGATTCCCTGTTGGAGGTCCACGATGTCCGGTGCCAGATTGGGGGAATGCATAGGGCCGTGCCCAGCATGGATGATGCTAGGCTTCCTCCCCCACATTCTGGCACCATGAATAATCAAGTTTTCCACAGCCTTGCCAAAGGGGCCAGGCTTGGATGGGGAGCCCTCTCCTCATGGAGGGGTGGGAGGGCTGGGGCTATGAACCTTAAAGAAACTCACTTTGTTGCATGTCTAGCCTGCATTAGGAATTTGCTTAGTAAACATACTGTATGGCTGTGGCCATTCAAATTCCAAAATGGTGTGTTTATTGTATTGGAGGGAAGGAAGGTGTGTGTGTGTGTGTGTGCGCGCGTGTGTGTGTGCATGCGTGTGTGTGTGTGTGTGTGTGTGTGTGTGTGTGTGTGTGTGTCCAGGGCAACCAGTGGCATGCCATATTGCACATGTGCATGTCTGAGCCTTCAGAACTGGGCAGGCTACCAAATGCTCAGTTCATGCCTATTCCCTTTTAGCTAAAAATAGTCAAATAAACATAGATGGGTCAAAAATCAACACGACCCTTTCAAATTTTACAATGGGGGGAGCAGGGTCAGTTTACCCCTAAATTCAGCTATCCATGGATTGATGGTAAAACACAACAATTGCACTTTCTCCAGTACATAGTAATGAAAGTCAGTTTGAATTCCAAACTATGGCACCATAATAACAATAATACTGTACATGGAATCTTATCCTGTGTTTTAGTGGAGGCACTTGCAGTAAATTGTTCTTTCCTATGCATTCTACTGGTTTTCTGTGCTGCTGTTCACTATGAGTAACCCACTTTAGTTTAAACCACTGCAGATGTTAGGCTTAACAGTGATATATTCTTGAGCTTGTTTACAAGAAAACTGGATAAACATTGCATAATTCTACTGTTCAAGATGAAACACTAGATTCATGTTACTTTTGATTAAGTTTGTTTTGACTAGTAAGTTTGGTCTTTTATCCTCTATGGATCCAGTTTATTGTCTCAATATGTTTTCTACTATGTATTCAATTTCCGTTATACCAACCCTTGCAGATGCAGGTTGTGTCTGAGACAGCTGTGAGCTTCCTGGGCCAGTAACAAAAGGCTGAGTGTGAAATGCTCAGAGCTTAAGTGGTGTGAAGTTAACAAGCTTCTGTTTTTTTTTTCCTCTTGGCTGACTTCAGACAATGACTGACATGTTAAAAGAACTGAATGCACCAAAGAATAGTCCCTCACGGAATTCCTGGGAAGTCACTTGTCCTGTGACCAAGGAACCAATCCCTTGTCGGTACCTTCACAGGTCAAGTGAACTGGAAGGTAGTGACCAATGGCCTTTGCCCCGAGCTGTTGAGGGCTAGAAATAGCCTGGAGCAGGGAGAAGCAAAGACCATGCTACTAATGGGCTGGTCAGTAGAGGATCTTCCTCTTTCTGACCAGACCACAAGAGTCAACATGTCCCCCTAGGACAGGATCCCTCCAGGTAGGCCTCATGGTTGGTTACTGCTGGCCAGCTAGGCCTGGGATTTGGGGAGGGAAGGCAATGTGAGTGTCCATTGCCGGGGGGAAATAATCCCCGGTCTAGCATGGGAAGCTAACAGCAATATCTGGCAGGTAACTCACAAAAAACAAACAAAAAAAAAGCTTTTTCTTGTTTTTGACCTGGTTTTGAGCCCCATTCTCCCGCCGGTGCTCAACACATCAGGTGGACTTACTGTTCAGTGCTGGCTGTGGTTCCCTGTGGTTTTCCTGGTGCAGTGGCTGTTCTGGATTGATGCAGTCATGGCTGGAAAGTTCCCTGTGTGCTGTACGGGTGGCGGCCATCCCTGGGAGAGCACCAAGGGTTGCACAGAGGGGATGCAGTCTCAGTGGGTAGCATACAGTGGCTGGAGCCCAGGTGGAAATATGGAGCACAGATTGGGTGGGCAGAGGTAAGTGGAGGACTCGATCAGGAATATTCAATTGCCCCACAGCTTCACCCACAGGCGACAGTCAGGCAACACCATCTTCACATCACTTTGTTTGCAGGGACAACGCCCATGGTGTGGAGTATTCTCACAGACTCGCAAGAGGGGAAGGGAGGGTAATGCATTATTCTAATGGAGGGCTCCTACTCTTGCCATCTCCTCTCGTGAGAGTTAGGCAGCCATGTTACCTGGGGGTGAACAACAGCTTCCCATTGAAAAGGATAAGGGCCTCCGAATCCTGCATGAGATCATGCCAGCCATCTTGGGTGGGCCTTGCAGTATGCAGTTAGTAGGCCCAATTTTGTGCAACAGCATTGGCTGGGGAGTTGGTAGCAGCAGGGAGTTTATCCCGCTACATTCCTTTCTCAATCATTTCGCTCTCAACCATCACTCGCAGGTCAGGGGCAGAACAAGAGTATTAGGGGAAGATCTATTAAAAAAAAAAAGGGGAAGCGAAAAGGGTGAACATCAATATATTAGCAAAAAAATATATATATATATACCTATAAGGGGGTGAGCTACTCTGCCATGTGCAGTACCAGAGGTAGGGATGGGGGGCTGGTAGATATATTAGGAGGTCAACTGCCATGTACTGGCAACAGCAAAACAACAACAACAACAAAAACAAAAAACAATAATCGTACAATAAAAATATAGAGCAACAAAGTCACAATATTAGGAGGCAGGCCCAGGCATACCATGGGAGAGGGGCAACGGGGGGGCAGCTATGGGAGTTTTAGCCAAATAATTGGGTACATCGACTGCACCAGACCAGTCTGCAGGAATAGGGTGGGGGAGGACCCCTCTTCACAAAAAAAAAGTAAGAATAGCAGAGGAAGGAAGGGATAACAGGCAAAAAAAAAAAAAACAAACAGAGAAGAACATTGCACCAGGTGTTATGGGGTGCTGCATGCTAAGGGAGGCAGGCATACCAGGCACTCACCCCAAAAAGAAAAAAAAAGAAGAAGGATGAGTATCTGTGGTAGGAGACTCCTTTCTTATTGCATAGTCCACATGGTGATATTAGCAGGGGTTTGCATTATGGAGGTCCATGGGGATTTGGCGGTGCAACCAAAACATTGGGAAGTCTTTACGGCTGGGGTACCCCCCAAATCCCACTGATGTTCACACCAACATTAACTTGGAAGTCTTTTCTGCTCTTTCCACAGGCTCTCAACATTCACCTAAATTGTAGCTGGTGTAGCAGCATGAACATCAGGGGAAGGCCAGCGGAGCAGGGCCCGGGAAGGTGCACGGTTCCACAAACTAAGGCTCGAATGACCTGCCCTTGCAGGAGTTTAAGGAGACCCACCAGTGACTTATTGAGCTGGGAGGCCCCAACTGGCTTAAGGTCATGATGCAGGAAGTTCTGGGGTCTCAGCAGGGGATTCAAGTACTGCAAGAGCTCCCAAGACATTGAGAAGGCCATCCACAAAGATGATGGAGGTCGTGGCAGCTAGAGTGGGTTAGCGGAAGGCGACGTCAGGGTGGCAACCAGCGGTACCGATGGTGGCGGCAGCAATTGAAGAAGATGGGGTGATAGTTGAGGAGTGAGACAGTGACCCAGAAGAAGAGGAAGGCCATATGGAAGAACCCAGCACAGCGCTGCCACCTATGAGAACAGAGGGTGAGTTGGAGGAAGGGCCATCTCACCTGGTGTTCTGCTACTGAAGTGTCAGTCAGGGTTTGCTAAGAAGCAAGAGGGCAAGCTAATGTAAAAAGAATTCAGGTCATGAAGCGTAGGATCTGCAGGGGTGGGGAAGTGCCTATATGCAAAAGCGCTCAACAGAATTCATGGTGCGGGACAGGGAAAGGTAACTTGTGCTACTGCAGCAGCAGGGGGGTCCAGGGGACACACGTGGAGCATCCGTCCATGTTCCAAGATCTCATGGCAGGCAACCAGCATGGTTGGTGGCCATTGTCTATCCCCTTGTTCCTCCCATGCAACCCTAGCCCTGCTACCTCAGAGCATGTCATTCGGCACCAGGAGCTGGCAGGGTTACAGCCTGTTCACCACCATCAGGTTTCCAGCCTTGGCCCTGGGCCCCTTGGGGAGGAAAGCAGTTTTTCATAGGTGGAAATATGAGGAACAATGTCACAGTGTCACAAGGGTCTTTCCCACCAGCAGTTCCAGCAATAGTGTAGGAGCCAGTGGCCCCTTCTGGTGCCCCCTTCAACAACCCAACAGGACCACTGAGCATACGTGGGAGTGGATGACCCCATGGACACCCATTTAACAGCTGCAGTCAAGGAAAATATTTGGTAGGGGGACTACATAGACATGTTCGAGCTGCTACATCGGGAGCTACCCAACACAGTGGACAAAGAGAAACTGAAGCAGGCAAAGCTGTGTAGGCCCAAGCTGTCTCACACATTTGAGAACTGGGCAGCTGCTTTTGATATCTTTTTCTCCATATATTGTGGGAAGTTCCTGCAGAAAATGGGCAATTGTTGAAGTACATGGATAATATTAAGACAGTGCACCTGGTGTATGAGACGAACACTTGGTTGCAGTATGACAAGCTCTTCCAGATGCGTCTCACTAGATCACTGGAAATGCATTTTTGACCTGCTGGGTTTTTCGTTTGATTGCAAATTCTACTATGACATGTCCATGCACATGGGTTGCTCTGTTTCATGTGCGGCCTGTGAGGCTTTCAGCCATTTCCTGGAATGGGCCGCCATACAATACAGTGGCATCTGCAGCATAATGCATTATTTGGACAATTTTCTGTTCATTAGGGCCGCCGGCACATCTGACTGCAGAAAGGCACTCACTTCTTTTGCACACTTGATAGGCTGGTTCGGTGTCCTGTTGGCACATGAAAAAACCAAGGGGCCAGTAAACAGGCTGACATACCTCGATATAGAGCTAGACACTATAGACATTGTGTCTCGGCTGCTGGCCGACAAAGTGAAGCGATTGGGACAGTTGGTGGCTGAGGTCAGGGCCACCAGAAAAGTTAGCCTGAAGACCCTGCAGTCATTAATTGGGCATTTGAATTTTTCTTGTAAATCAGTGTTGCCTGGCAGGTCATTCTTGAAATGGTTGGCATGGGCAATGAGGGGTTACCTATAACCCCATCATCACATTAGGGTAACTGCAGACATGACAGTGGATTTGGCAGTGTGGGACAGCTTCCTTCAGCATTTCAACAGAGTATCCATATGGCAAGCCAATGCAGTGTTCAGACAGGATTGCCAGATGGTTACACACTGCAGGGGGCATCGGTTATGGGGAATACTTCCAGGTTCCTGGTTCACAGGCCCTTGGGATGAGAGTTGGGAAATAGGGGGACACACAAAAAACCTGGCCCTGTTAGAATTCTTCCCCATTCTGCCAGCGACTTCTGTGTGGAGGAAGTGACTCATGAACAAAAAGGTTCTTTTTCAATCAGACAATATGGGGGTGGTGGCAATTTTGAACATGCAGTCATCTAACTCCAAGGAACTGATGAAGTTGTTGAGGGGTTTCTGAGCTGAGATGCTTAAAGCTCAATGTTACCTTCAAGGTGATGCACATCCCTGGGGCTTTGAATGTAATCACAGATGCCCTCTCAGTTGCAGTTCAAGCACTTTCAACAGTTGACACTGACAGCCGAGGAGCACCCTGCTCAGGTACAGTACCAGCATTCCTATGGCAAGCTGCAATTCAAGAACAGCTGAACTGGTACAGCACGCCCTGACCCCAGAGACATGACGTAAGCATAGGGCACATGTGACCTCATTTTGGGAATTCTGTGGAGACAACAGCATGAACTACAAGCTGCTGCAACAGCCATATCTTGTTCGGCAATTTGTGCACTACATGATTGGGCAGGGCAAGGCCCCTGCATACATATGCAGTCATATGTCCAGCATCGCCTTCATGGTGAAGATGCATGGGCTACAGGATGTAATGGGTTCTTTCCTCATAAGGAAGATGATAGAAGGGTGGCACAGAATGAGAGGGGCCAGAAGGAACTGTAGTCAACCAGTAGATATCATACTATTGAAGAAAATATTGGTCAACAGGTCCTGGGTCTGCACATCTGACGACAAGGCAGTTTTGTTTAAGGGTCTGTTCAGTTGTGCCTTCTTTGGGGCATTCAGGGTGTCAGAATTCGTTGAGGGCCTCTCAATGCCAGCAGGACATAACATACGGTGGGGGGGGTGTCTAGTTACATGGGGAGTCTATGGAGCTGACTCTGTGCCAGTCCAAGATGGTGCAGTTCCACCCAAAGTAATCAAGTTCCATCAGGACCAGGGGCAAGAGCTGTACACCTGGACTCCTACTAAGAGGTACATGGAGCAGAGAACACTAAGGCAAGGCACATTTTTGCACATGTTGATGGGAAGCTGGTTACAAGGTAACAGTTTGCTGCAGTCCTGCGAAAGGGGATTACCACAGTAGGTAGGGACCCTAGGTATTGTAACACACATTCATTCAGAATTGGGGTGGCCACTGAGGTGGAAAGGCTAGGTTGCCTAGAGAGGAGATTCAGGATATTGGTAGATGGCAGTCTAAGGCCTACCAAAGATATGTGAGGCCTGCTGGAGCAGGGTTAGATGGAAGTCGAGGCATATTGGGGAGTGTTAATTAATGATCTAGAGGTTTATCTTACAGGTACATAACCTTCAATCAAAACCTTTTATATGATTGTCCTTTCCTTTGTTATGAGCATGGCCACTGGAAAATTGTGGAAAAAGTTACCCCAAATTGCGGAGCTTTTTGCAAAAATTGTGGGGAAATTTGGGAGGTCTACTATAGACCCTGAGTGCATCACAATAAATCTTTTAATGTTTTCTGCAGCATGTACTGTATAAGTCAGTATGAACTGCTAAATGAATATACTGCCACTTGAATATGTTTAAAACATAAAGAAAAGTTTATGTTCCTAAAATGAATATTCAACTGATAAGCTATTGCAAGGGTTACCTATCTTCCAAAATTGAAAAGCATCTGCCCCATACGGTGCTAAACAGATTCTATAAAGTGAGCCACAGCAAATCAATATTAAATAAATCCAGAAGAAATACATTTTTATGCTTCTGGATAAAGAATAATGAAGCCTAATCAACAACCGTTTGCAGTGCTTTGCCAGCTATTCACCCACTTTGGTCCAAGAAAAAACAAGCAGATAGAGTGATGAATTACTGAGTTTTAGCAAAATGTTGTTAAAGTGTTTAATGTTCATAATTTGCACTGTAGGTACTGTAAACTATTTTTGAAATTACATATTTAAACATTAAATCTGGGGATTATTGGGGCTGGCAGTATAGACTAGAGGTTAAAATAACAAACTGTGAATGAGCTGTGGACATCTAGCAGACCTGGGTTTGATTCTCACAACCTCCACTTGTGTACTGTGTGACTCTGAGCAAGTCACTTAACCACCTCAGTGCTCCTGCACTGCACCTGAAAACAGGCACTTGTGCCTGGTGGGCCTTAACCAGTTACCAAAAATATAAAAAAAAAATACCAATATATTTTTACTGCATCATACAGTGGACAGGGTACCCTGTAATTTACTTTTGTTTTACTCTGGTTGCAATGGTTTTGTTCAGTTAAAGATGAATGTTCAGATACATTTTATGTGTTTTATAAGCTTGTTTTTAGACTTTAGTCAGATTTTTATTGTAGTCTTTGCATGTGAGCATCTAGGTGGTAGATTACTAAGAGCGAGATCACTGTTAGCAACTAGCTTATTCAAGTTTAAAACCAGTAAGACCATCCAAAAATCCTCAGTTGTTTGAATCAAAACAATGCTCACAAGGAAAACCTTGCCCTATCACTTAAAAGGCTTCATAGTTATCACCCATTTAAGCGAATGGGATAATTTGCACCTTTTCTCCCACCTTTTGTTTCAGTCTCTGTGGCAACAAAAAGTTTTCTGATAGACTGCTTCAACACAAAACAAATGTTAAGTGTTTATGTGTACTTATGCTTGGCCAGTGGATTTTGAAATCAAACAAGACAAGGATTCAAAAGAAAGCAATGTCACATAAAACCCTTGCCCTACTTTGCACTGCATTGTTTCAGCCAATCTCAAGTCTGCATGTAAAATTGGAAATATATTTGAGAGTATTTTTAAACAATGTTAGTATTTTTTACACAGTTTAATGTAAAAACTAAAAAATTGCAAAAAATTGTAGAACATGTCAGTTTTTGCAGAGAATGGTGAAAATTGTGGATTCCACAAAAAAATTGTGGGTGCAATTTTCCAGTGGCCCTGATTATGAGAGCACATGAGTGGGTGGCTCGTCAGGGTCAAGGAGATCAGTTGGGCATACCAATGGGAAAACGAAGAATACAGTGGTGTGGAATGGGTAGGATAAAGTCAAGTGGGTGGATTTGATACCTACCCTGAGGAACCTGGGTTTATTCAACTCGCCCCCTCACCGGCTGATATGTCATTTGGGGGTAACAATTTGGGGTGTTTGTCTTCAATAGATCTAATACAGGCTATGATGGTCAATCTCAGCTGGGTCAGCAGACATATGCCAGACACCAAGTTGGCATTGTCCAAGATCATGTCCAGAGGGAAGTGGAGAGCAGGGGAGGTGGCCATGCCACTGTGGAAGGTTCACAGGGAGGTAAACCGGGAAGTGTCCCGTTTTTGCTTTCCTCGGGGGAATCCGCATTATAAATCATAAGGATATTTCTCCAGGGTGTAGTTTCTTTTTTTATTTGGATGGATGTATCTGTAACATATTGGCCAGACAACGTTTAATTTCTGTCTACAGAATGTGTTGGAGGCATGGTTATAGGTATTCTCCTGGGGCATTGTTGGGGAGATTCATAAATGCTTTATGGATCTAGTGGTGGATGATTCGGCATTATGGGGCTTATATAACCCTTTATGGTCAAGTAAAGGGGTGGTCCAGTGAGGGCACACTCAAGAAAGTGAAGTGGCACACTATTGGATGAAGTCTGGGACTGCAGGGGGTGACAGTCGGGCAGTTGAGACTCGGTGAGGGTATAACTGCTCTGCTATGGCCTACTGGTTCCCAGGTCTGTCGAGCCTCCTTGTTATAGGAGCTGGCTGGCCTGGTGGGAGCTTTGTTGGGATTCCTTTGGCCTAGGGCTGGCTTGTGATTTAGAAATAGTTGGATTCATAGCCAAATGTGTCTGCTGCCCCAAGGGCATACTTTATTGACCATGTTTTGTATGTGATATTTGTGCGAAATGTTTTTACTCTGTATTAAATTGTTATGATGCATCGTTGCTTGTTGGCAATCATATCAAAGTAAAGTTCAGCCTTTTCTGCCAAAAAAACAAAATGTGGTCAAGTGTGTTTTTTGAAGGGATTGAGATGGTTCCAGTTGGGCAACAACTGTATGTTTACTGTATTGTTCAGCTGCTCTTTTGCAAAGATAAAGAAGTCAAGTCAAATTGAATTCTTCAGTTTGAAACTCAAATTTCCGATTTTGCACTTAACTGATATTTTCTTAGCATTCCAGACTCTGACATTCATTGTAATACAGGGTATAAGGTGACAGGTTGTTGCATTTGATGAAAAGTCTGTTATAACCTGTGTTTTATGCTTTCTGTTTATACTCATTGCATAAGGTTCTGTGATAGTAAGCTTTTATTTTTAAAGAGATTATCATCTTTGGGAAACTTACAAAACATACCATGTTATTTTGATCTTACTGTGGTTATGTAACATAGCTGCTGTATTTCTCTTCCCCTTGTCCAGCATTACCAAGAACAGTAGCAGAGCTCTTAGTGCTCATTCCTCAGAATAAGTCATAACCAGAGTCCTCCATTTATCTATTCATTTACATCACATTCTTTTGCTGTGGAACTGGTTCTGACACCACATGAAGAAGATTATGGGTAGATTTTCAAAGGTGCCCAAAAATGACAAAGCTGTGTTACAATGTGTAAAATTGCATCGCAAAGGTGTGGCTATGTACTTGCATCATGCATGACATGATGCAAGTAAAATTTAGAGCCATAACTGTGTAACATTTGCAGCAATGGAAATTACACAAATTTGTGATGCAGACACATATTGTCCAAAGTGCCCTGTGTGCCTGTCTATCCATATTAACTTATGATTCAAGTGGATTTCTTGCTCTGTGTCTTTCTTGTGTATCCTATCTCTGCAATCCCTTTGATTGGGGGGGGGCTACTTTGCTGCTTTCATATCTGGCACATGGCTTATAGGGTTACCACCTGTCCTGATTTTTGCAGGACAGTCCTGATTTGGGCAGCTGTGTCCTGCAAAAAAAACAAACAGAAAAATGCTACATGTCCTGACTTTATAGTAGAAACATATTTTCTGACTTTCCTCTAAATGTTGCAAATAAACTATAATACCTTAGCTAAAATGTCTTTTAATGATAAGAAACACTTGAAAAAACTACAACACTTAGGGCCAGATATTCGAAACTTTGCCTCGGGGCTACATTAGCACTGCCCGGCGGCCAGACTGAGCCTGGAGCAAAAAGCAAGTTATATTCAAAAGGAATAGCCCAGAGCAAAACCAGCTGAATATACAGTAGCAAGCAAAGGAAGCCAGGCAAACAGGGCCAGGAGTGCAGGGCAAAAATAGCCAGGGGAAAAGACAGCACTGACTATAGCAATGGAGAAGTGCACACTACTACTGCAGCTCATTAGACCCTGGAGAAAGCCAATGTTGCAGGTGGAGAACATTGTGTGTGACTGCACAGAGATGTCTCACATCAACTGCAAACAACAATGTAAGTCACACATTGCCGAACTGTGCTATGCTGAAGTGAGGTTTGCCCAGGGCTAACCTGATTGCACAGTGCTAACACATTAGCCTGGTGAAAAATGGTTAGCCTGGGGCAAACAGGAGATATATTTAAAGCTCCCATGCAAATGAGCCTACTTAGGTAAGTTGTGGCAAACAGGTACATTTGCATCTCATTAAGTGCTGCTTAGCATATATTACCATGCAGTATGCCTGGTGCTACTGCATGGGGCACAAAGCTCCCACTTTTGGTCGGGATGGAAGTACAGACTGGACACTGCAGGCCAAGGCATGCCCGCAGCATCCCCTGTTGGTCGGAATGGAAGCAGTGGCTGGAAGCAGCAGGAACTGTGTGCTGGCAGACACAGTCAGTGCATACATACCTCTCAACCCCTTGCCTCCCGTATCAGGGAGAAGGAGTAAAAAAATCAGGGACAAAGACCCAAAATCAGGGACACATCTTAGAAAGTGGTACTATTCACTCAGAATGCTGATAGAATAAGGGGATTGGTGAGAAGATGCATTGTCAGAAGAAGAGCAGGTCTGTAACTTTCATGTTCAACAATTGTTGTGTGAGTTTATTCCCCACTGTTCTATCACAAAACAACTTTTCTGAGGGACAGAGGGAAATATGGAGGCAACAGCAGGGATGCCTATCAATCAGGGACAGTCAAGAGGTATGGGTGCATACACCTCACCCATGCATATATGCACCTATTGCACGCCCATTTCCCTGGTAATCTAGTGGTCCCCCCACCCCCAGCATGAATCACGCACCCCAGTTCCAGGTTGAGGCCGATACTTCTCTGGTTCAGTGGTCCCCATTCCCGATATTTATCCGGACCGCAGAAAGGCAAAGCAACATTGGCAGTTCAGTGGTTCCCTCATCAGCATGGTTTCTGATTCTACAACTAAATAAAAGTATCTTTTCTCGGTAGTCTGGCAGTCCCTCACCTCATAGCAGAGAACCCGACCCCGCTCTAGGCTGAGAACATAATTTCCTGTAGTCTCAGGGCTTCACTCCAGCATGAATCTCTGACTCTATATAAATACAAGCAGAAGCCCCTGGTATTATAGTGGTCCTCCACCCATCAGTGACATTTTAGTCGATCCACCACAGCTTGCGCCAGCCCTCCTCTACCATCACTAACTGAGGAGGACGAGTGCTACTGTAATGAATGGCCTATTCATTACAGTAGCACCTATTCATACTTCAGTCAGCAGCCGTCCGTGATGGTGAGAGGAGGGCTGAGCTGGTCACTGGCCCATTCTTGGGATGCTATTTGATGAGTGGGGGCTCACCGCTGCGTGGGGGACCCTAGACTACCAGGAAAAATACTTTTATTTTGTACAGGGTTAGGATTCATGTGGGGTGGGGGGCCACTGACTACCGAAAAAGTTACTTTATTTATTTTGTATGGGGTCGGATTCGGGGTGGTGGTGGAAACCCTGACTACCAGGGAAATGTTACTTTATTTATTTTGTATGGGGGTCGGAATTCATGTTGGTGGTGGGGGGACCACTAAACTACCAGGGAAAAGTTACTTTATTTATTTTGTACTGGGGTCGGGATTCATGCTAGGGGGGGAAACACTAGACTACCAGGGAAAAGTTACTTTATTCATTTTGTATGGGGGTCGGGATTCATGCTGGGAGGTGAGGGGACCACTAGACTACCAGGGAAATTCCTATTTGTAACCTGGAATGGGGTCGGAAGGAATCATCCTGGGGGCATCGACACATCATCTGCTAGCTTTTGTTTAGTGTGTCACAGCTACAGGTTGTACTATAGCCTATAGCACGGCACTATACTTTGAATATGCCGATATGCCGGCATTCAGAGCCCATCCCTTCAGTCCCTACCTTGCATACATTATAATTTAGTGTCAGTGCTAACACCGAGCGCCGGCACTAAATGTCCTTTTGAATATTGCAATCGGGTGCCAATTTGGCACTAGTCCAGCGCAACGGATTTCCACCCTGTGCCAAACTCTGAATATCTGGCTCTTAGTCTTAACTCTGATTATTTAGATAAAACAAGCCTGTTGTATGGTTGAGGTTATATATTGTCCTGCGAAATAGCATGTTTCAGTAAGAAATGTCCCACTTTGGGTTCCTTAAAAGGTGATAACCCTAATTTAGACACCCTTTGTAGTGGCTGGCATTTGTGTCATAATAGTGACTCAAATTGTTAAAACAAGTATTAAAAAGTGATGGAAGTCATTTTCTAAAACAAATGTGGCGTAAGTTATTTTTCTGATGTAACTTAAGGCACAATAGTGACAGAAGTGCAGACAGCAGAGATTGGCGCAGTCATCTTTTAATGGTTGCACCACGCGCTAATGCAGATGCAGCTACTATTTATGTTAAAATATTGACACAAACTGTGGTTGCATCACGCACAACTCTTTGAAAATCCAGGCTCATGATAGAGAACAAGAACCAGGAACAATCTGGAAGAAGAATAATTCTATTTTCAAGTATATGCTCAGTGAGATACAGAAAAACGGAGGAGAAATGCAGAAAATATATGAAACAGAATACTGTAATATGCTTTTTAAATGTTTCCCAGAGTTCATTCCTTTCTTTTAGAGATCCAGTTTGGCTGAAACAAGAGCTTCTGCTTGACACCCACTGCCTAACCTACTCCACATTTAGCACTGCTCCCTACTAGCCTTCTACAGGTGTTTTAGGAGGCAAATATTCCAAGAATGTTGATGGTTAAAAGCCATGGAATGGAAAGGGTAAGAAATAGATCAGGCCATTGTATACTCAGAGCCTCATGTAACAGCTAATTTTGAGTCTAGGACCCTAAGATGGAATGTTTGTGTAATGCAGACGTAACCCCTCTTTTAGATTTGGGAGTTGCCCCATTGCATCTGACTCTCCTTGACTCCTGGGGCTTAGTTTTAAAAGGCACTATTAGGTCAGCGCATGGTGCGACAAACTGCTGGCTGCAGTAAACCTGGGTGCATCGGGGACCTTGAGCCTAATTTTACAAAAAGAGATGTCATGGTGCCAGAGTCCCCAAGTTTGCTGTAAGTCAACAGATGCACCATAGAAACAGAATGTCACTAGCCACAGAATGGGCTTGGGGTGACTAGTTTCCCTGGTGACTGGTGGATCATCCTGGACATTCTCTGGCGTGTGGAGAAGTGACAGGGGACTGGATAGGGGAGGGGTGGCAACTGCCTCCAATGGGGCAACTGCTTGACCATGACCTACAGTGCAGGTCCATGTGGGTACAGATGTACTAGCACCCTCACGGGGAGTGAGGAGTTGCCTGCTCGTACCTGCCACAGACCACCGTCCACTCCATCGGTGTTCTGGCAGGTATCAGTGGCTCTAAGAGTGCCTTTCCCAGGGGGTCAGAGGGTCGTCCCCCACCCACCGACAGCTCTGGGAGTTGTGCACTGTGGGTTAGCCACCTCCAGGCTGGTCTAACAACAGGGTCTGTGCACCTATGGGGGGCTTGCAAAATTTCACTTTAGGGAATATTGTAGTGCTGCCCTGGCTCAAGCCCATTCCACCATAGTGCACCAGTGTGGCCGTTGCAAGGATGACACAAGTCCAGTTGGTCCAGGTGGTGCCCCTAGTGGTGCAGATGCCTTCTAAAATCAGGACTGGCACCAGGTGAGGCACAAGGGTCCTTTGTCTCCTTGAAGCAAGTCCCTTGTGACAGTTCTGATTGTTTTAAAATCGGTCCCCTTGTGTGAAACAGGATTGATGGTAAAGGGCTTTTGGAAGAAAAATAGTTATGGGACACAGGCTGCTTGAACTGCAAGGGGGCTTCCATTTACTTCAAGGATGACCAATTCATAATGTTCTTAGGCCCAGGGACTATTACTAACATGGAATCAGGTAGAATGTTGTTTTGGAGCCAACTGCATCCTTATTAGTTGTCAGTGAGGTTGAATGACAAGTGATGTGACCAACTGGAGCCTTGGAAAAGAACTCCATATAAAAGGGACAAGGCTTAGGGGTAGGCAGATCATTGTAATGTCCTGGAGTGAGTAAACACTGTATGTGTGCTCAGTAACTGTCTGAGATTTCTCTCTTGTTGACTACTTTTTACAAAAGCTTGTCACTACCCTTCCCATTTACATCATGAATTCTATGGACATATTGTCCAAACTGGGGAGGGGAAGGATTAGTAAACAATATTTTTGGCTTACTATTGACAGTAACAGTTTTCATATGTCTATCAGATAGATTTTGGGCCTGAGTTCAAAATCAGTGGGTAGAGGGGACAAAATCTTTTACAGG
The DNA here is from genome assembly GCA_016271365.2 of Neoceratodus forsteri. Lineage (NCBI taxonomy): Eukaryota > Metazoa > Chordata > Ceratodontiformes > Ceratodontidae > Neoceratodus > Neoceratodus forsteri. The sequence continues at coordinate 1,219,987,138 of CM057456.1, read as the reverse complement.
TACATAAGTGAAAAAAGAAAGACAAAGGGAGGGATAGTGAGACTGAAGGGGGAGGATGGGGGCCACGTGGAGGATGACAACAGTAAAGCTGACATATTGAACAGGTATTTCTGCTCATTCTTTACTGAGGAAGAGGAGGGTAATGGGTCTGAAGGGGTACAAGGGGTGAGAATGGTGCAGAAATGGACACAAGTCCGTTTACGAGAAAGGGTCCTGAAGGAACTGGAAGTAATAAGAGTTGATAAAGCAATGGGGCCAGATGGGGTGCACCCAGGGTCCTTAAGAACTAAGAGAGGTGGTGGCTGAACCTCTGGCTATCCTGTTTAGCCGATCACTGGAAACAGGGAGGTACCCAAAGACTGGAGGACAGCAGATGTAGTCCCCTTATACAAAAGCGGGAACAAAGAGGAAGCAGGAACTACAGACCAATCAGCCTCACCGGTAGTGGGAAGATCATGGAAGCACTACTGAAGGAGAGATTGGTGGAACATCTGGTTGTCAATGGACTACAGGACCCAAGGCAGCATGGTTTCACCAGGGGAGGTCATGTCAGACCAACCTCGTTGAATTTTTGACTGGGTGACTAGGAGGTGGATCAGGAGGCAGTGGACATGGCCTGTCTGGACTTCAGCAAGGCCTTTGACACTGTGCCACGTAGAAGACTATTACACAAACTGGGGAATATGGGTGTGGGCAGGACAGTAGTGTGGTGGGTAGGTAACTGGCTGGGTGGCAGGACACAGAGGTGGTGGTAAATGGCTGTCACTCCACAGAGGGAAGAGTGACCAGGGGGTACCACAGGGATCAGTGCTGGGACCGTCCTATTCAACATCTTTATCAGTGACATTGCACAGGACCTAGAAGGCAGAATTTCACTGTTCACTGATGACACAAAGCTCAGTAACAGAGTAGACACACCAGAGGGTGTAGACAGAATGAGAAGGACCTGCAGAAACTTGAAGAATGATCAGGGTTTGGCAGTTGAAATTCAATGCAAAGAAGTGCAAGATAATGCATATGGGGCACAAAACCCTGGCACAATATATCAGTTGGGGGTGAGGATATAGCATGCACCAAGCAGGAAAGGGATCTTGGGGTTATCATCTCTGATGACCTCAAGGTAGGGAAACAGTGTGACAAGGCAGCAGGTAAAGCAAATAGGATGCTGGAATGTATAGGCAGGGGCATCACCAGCAGGAAAAGGGAGGTCATAATTCCGCTATACAAGACACTAGTGAGGCCCCACCTGGAGTACAGTGTACAGTGTACAGTTCTGGAGACCATACCTATGTAAGGACATAGACAGGTTAGAGAAGGTTCAGAGGAGGGCAACAAAGATGGTGCATGGATTGCATCACAAGTCCTATGAAGACAGGTTGAAGGAACTGAACTTGTACTCCCTGGAGGAGAGGAGGGAGAGAGGGGATATGATAGAGAGATACAAGTATCTCACAGGGAGGAACAGGGTGCAGGAATACACTATTTTAAGTGAAAAGATGTTCCAGGACTAGAGGGCATGGGATGAAGTTGAGGAGGACGATTCAGAGGAAACATGAGGAAGAATTTCTTCACAGAACGGGTGGTGGACAAGTGGAACACCCTGCCAGAGGAAGTGGTGGGGGCTGAAACAATCACGGGATTTAAGAATGCATGGGATAGACATAAAGGAATTCTGGAGGTCAGGGGTAAGGGGCAACAGACTTCTAGGACAACATAAACTGAACTTACAAGCTCAAATGGGCAGACTGGGTGGGCCATAGGCCCTTATCTGCTGACACTGTCTATGTATCTATGTATCTATGTATCTATGTATCTATGAGTTCAGTGGAACACCATTTGTTTATCAATCCCTTGGCAAATATTTTTCCATCACAGTTTATTGTGCAAGCCTTACAGTTGATTTTGGCCTCCAGTTGTTTCCTTTTAAGGGAGAATTTTTCTTGCAAACTTTTGGGACTGCCATGGATGCCATCATTGTCCACTCCTACACCAGCCTGTTTTTGGGTTGGTGTGAGGACTATTTGGTGTTTGCCCATGGCAGCAACCCTTATCAGCCCCAGATTAAATTCTGGGGCAGATATATTGACAACATCATTGTCACATTGAAGGGTTATTATTTGAATAATAACCAGCTAAATCTAACATTTACTGAGAATGCAGATTAATTAGAAATTATCTTTCTGGCCTGCAGTTACAAGCTCACAGTGAGTAAACAATAGCACAAACACATAGGAAACTATCTTCAGGTATCATTTTATTATAGGCAAAGAGTGCACACCCCAATCATACAATACATATTGTCCCTTAATGGCCAGTCTGTGTGCATCTGGTGCAATTGTTCTGACCTCACTTTATTTGACAACAAGTAAAGGAACTTACTCAATGCTTTCTATAAAGAGAGTATTGTCAATAGATGGTAGCCACTGCTAGAAATAGAGCCTCCCATTTGGAAAGCTCTCAATTTGTTGCAACCATGTAGCTGGCCCATGGGTCCCCCACAAGGGGTAACTTTCCTCAGGTAGTTTGACAGCCTCTTGACACACATAAGTGTCATCACTAAATAATATTGGCATGTCCTCAATGGAGATGGAGCACTATTTGATTCTGTGGGAGACAGTCAAGGGATCACATATAGAATGGGCAAAACAATACAAAAGAAAATTAATACAAAACCCCAAACTCCTATATTCATTGCTCCCCCCACAACTAATAATAACCATCCTAATAAACATATATTATAATACAGTTTCCAAGCCTAATCATACTAATTATTAGATAAATTTCCCAAGCTAGCCTCGGAGTCTAATACTCAGAACAAGAAGTAAGACAAATGAACCCCTTGACCTAAATCAATAAATTATGTAACTTACCCCATCTAAAAATTGAATTAATCTCATTATGGAATAAATAAAGGAGTCTTGTAATTTGTAAATTGTGCATGATATTCGCTGTCCATTCTTTCATACAGTATCATCTTTGTCCAGCCAATGTCTCACTATGAGTTGCTTTGTAGAAATGGTCAATAGGGATAAGGAACATTTTTGGCTACACCTGTAATTGAATTAAGATTGCCCAAAATACACACCTCAAAGCTCATCAAGTAATGTAAGGAACATTTCATTCCTATGTTATTTCTTACCAAACTCCAGATATGTTGCGCTTTCCAACAGGATCATAGAATGTGAGAAACTGAACATTCTGTCAAATCACACTTAAAGGAAAACACTGGAAAAGACACATATTTACCCAGGTGCTACAAAATGCCTGATTAGTGGTTTCAGATGGTAAAATTTTTTTTTAATTACCTCTAATTGCTTTTTTAGTATTTAAACAGTGGCCTTCAACTTTTACTTTCTTCTGCTGGCAGCCACCATCTCATGAGCAGCAGAGAGCTTCCTGAGCTCACTTTATGCAAATATGTCCTGCTAACCAATAGCAGAGGTCGAACAGACATATTAGCATACAGTGAGCTCAGGAATCTCACTGCTGCTCATGAGATGGTGGCTGCCAGCAACAGAAAGTGGAAGTTGTGGGTTGCTGTTTTAAATCATTAGAAAAAAGTTGCTACTGTCTGAAAGCACTAACTGAGAGTTCATGTATTGTCTGAGGACAGCTGTGTCTTTTCCAGTGTTTTCCTGTAATACATTTAATAAACTTTGTTAAACCAAAGCTATATAATTTTTATGGAGTCCAATATGCATTGTGAAGGATCTTTATTGGATCAATCTTAGATTGTCCAAGGGGATAAACTTGTAAACATTAGTCCAGAGATTAGCCCAATTTTGTGGATAATGTTTGGTTTCTTTTTACCAATATGAGGAAATTACAGGGTCTGGCAAAAACTTAAAAGCCAGTAGCAGTTGATATAAATTAGCTATAGGGTGGGGTTTCAAAACTCTTCGTCTCATGTCATTTAAAATATCTTGAGAGTTGGACGTCCAAAAATCAGCTCCAAAGTAAGCTTTTAAAGTTATTTTCACTAATAACAAGTTTGGTAAAATAATTTTTATTTAGATTTTCTCTTCTAGTAAATCCTTTGAAGAAAGCAGTTTACCGTTACTTATAAACAAATTAAATTTGAAATGAGTAGACTTTGGGAACCATGTGGAGGGAATCAGTTTCCTATTTAACTTGAAGTTAGAATTGTTTATAATAGGCTGGTTAATACTGTTTTGTATGTTTAAACCTAAATAAGACATAGTCTGCTGGTGGATTCTAAGATAGACTCCTATGATCTCCTAATAGCGATGGATTAGAGGACTCATTCAATCTTTTCCCCCCTTGATCTCTCTGTAGCATTCAACACCGTGGATCATGGGGTGTTGCTGGAATGCCTGTGGTTAATCTGTGAACTGTCGTGGATGGTCCTCAGATGGTTCCATTCTTTTCTCATGGGCAGGTCTCAGAGGGTGGTGTCTGGGATTTTTTCCTCGGCCCCCTTTGCCATGCCTTGTGGGGTTCCACAGGGTTCCGTACTGTCCCCCATGTTATTCACGGTGTATATGCTGCCTCTGAGAGACATCATAAGGTGGAATGGGCAGAGTTTTCAGTGCTATGCAGATGACACTCAGCTCTACCTGTCCTTTGAATGCGAACAGAGTAATGCTGTCTCGGTATTTAACAACTGCCTTGCCAAGATTCTGGACTGGATGAGTGCTAACTGGTTGAAACTAAATCCGGGTAAGACTGAGGTGTTGGTGGTGGACCCTGGTCACCGGGTAGAGAAGCTGACTCCTGGGCAACCATCCGGTCTGGTGCTGGGGGGGGACCAGTTGAGAAATTCTGAGGAGGTGAGGAATCTGGGGGTTGTGCTTGACAATGAACTGATGCTTAAAGCACAAGTGTCAGCTGTTGTCAAGTCCTCATTTTTCCATCTGAGAAACATCGCCTGGATAAAGCACCTTGTTCTGCTCAATGACCTTCCTGTATTGGTTCACGCCTCTGTGTCCTCTCGTCTTGACTACTGCAATGCTCTATTCCTAGGGTTACCGAGGGTGGATCTCCATCACCTGCAGTTGGTGCAGAATGCAGCGACTAGGTTGTTGACAGGGCAGTCAAGATCTTGTCATGTCATGCCTATGCTGTGTGAACTGCATTGGCTACTAGTGCGATGGAGGATCATCTTCAAGGTTGCATTGCGGACCTATAAGACCATACATGGACAGGGACAGGTTTACTTGCAAGACCTCCTGTGACCTTACAACCCACACCGCCCTCTCTGCTCTGCCAATGAGGGGTTGCTAGAGGTTCCCAAGGTCCGTTTTTCAGACATCAGGTGCTAGGGAATTTGCTTTTGTGGCCCTGACCCTGTGGAACTCTCTACCTCATCTGATTAGAGACTGCCTGTCCACTGACAAGTTTAAATCCTCCTTGAAAATTATTTATTTGATATAGCATTTGGGAAGGATATTTAGCCATATGTATGCTGTCTTTCAATTCCGTGTGTTTTAACTGCTGGTTGATTATTTAAAATTTTAAACGCACTTTGATTTAAGAAAAGTGCATTAGAAATAAAGTATGATTTGATTTGATAACTGAATGTTTCAATTTAGAGGGTAAGGAACTTGGTTAATAGTATAAAATAGCTTTAGGGGATAAGTTGAATTTTTGCATTAAGCTATATTCCAGGTCTAACCAAATGGGAGAGTGTTACCTCAGTCAGCAATCAGAAGTAACCATTGCAAATATTTATTGGCCTGAGTGGCCATGTAATATAAAGTACAGGTCAACAATCTCAATCCTCCTTGAGACCTAGGTAAAACAGCTTTTTTAATGCTATTCTGGGCACCCCAACAGAAAATTTGAGATTACTGAATGAAGCTTATTGAAACATAAGGGAATAAAAATGTTCAACTTGTTTATGGGGTAAAACATTCTAGGGAATATATTCATTTTAATTATACTAATTCTCCCCCAGAATAAGAGTGGGAGATGTGACCATCTTTTCAAATCCTGTTTAATAGTAATGAGTAAGTCATCCAGATTTAGTTTGATAAACTGAGAGTGGTCCTGAGTTTAATAAATACCTAGATACTTCAGTATAGCGGGCGACCAAGTGAAGCCTAATCTAATGATATCCTCTTTGATAATTGCATTATTCAGAGGTAGGACTTCCATTTTGTCTAGGTTTAACTTGTAATTAGAAAAGACACTAAACTCACTTATGGTTTTCAAAGTCTCTCTAGTAGAATTACTTGGATTTGAAAGGTGAAGTAAAATGTCATCCACAAATGCCAAGATTTTAAGTTGAATATTGCTTACCGTAATTCCTGTTATTAATGGGTCTGAATTTAGAAAAAAACAATAATGGCTAAAATAAAAATTGAAAAGAATTCGGAATAAAGGGAACCCTGATGGGTTCCATGGTGTAAAGAAATCATGTTGGAAATAATAACATTACAAAAAAATATTTGTTGTGTAGGATTTCATGAAATGTTTCTTATAGCCTCATTCTCTAGAGGCACATTATTATATTTCACTTCCACGTCTGCAGACATACATGAACTTGTTTATTATATACATACACCTCTCTGGGTGTTTATGCATGTATACAGGGGGACTGCATGGACAGAAAAGATGAATGGAGGAGTATCATAATAGTAAGAAGAAATAGTAGAGATAGGAAAGTGCTACGCTACCTGGCCAACCTCGGGTAGGGTAGGGTAAAAAAAAATTAGAAACAGGGATTAAACTTTATTGTTGCACAACAGAAGTTTTTTTTTTTATAAAGCTAGATAGAACAGAGATAGAAAAGTGGTCCACAAGTCAAATTCTGAGGGTGCAGCCTATCTCTACCACACACCTCCCTCCTTAAGAAATAAAAACTGTTTTTCAAATAACGCTGTTTTTTTTTTTACCAAAAAAACCCTCTCTCATAAATACTCAACTCTATAAGAAGAGTGGTGGTTGGTTGCAGCTTTCTCCCAACCACTATGAAAGCTCCACCCAAGGGTCTGTTAATCATCATAAACAAAAGATGAATTTCAATACTTCATCATATTAACATCTTTCATACATAATTACCCTGAGGCTTTATTCATACAGATCCTATCTAGTATCCCAAGACTGTACTTGACAGTAACAACTGTTCATAACATTCTGTTTCATGTACTGTATCTTCATTCATTGCACCATGATGGGACAAAAAAATCAGCATTTTTGTGTAAGGTTCCTGCTGTATGCCTGACTTCAAAACTATAGGGCTGTAATGCCAAATACCACCTCATTATCCTAGTGTTCTTGTCCTTCATTTGGTGAATCCAACACAAAGGGTTGTGGTCTGTTACTAAGGTAAATTTTGCTCCCTACAAATAGAATCTTGAGGCTTCTATGGCTCATTTAGCTGCCAGGGCCTCTTTCTCCACAGTGGAGTATTTTTGCTCCTGTCATGCAGTTTGTGGGAAATGTACAGGACTGGGTGTTCTTCCCCATCAGTCGTTTGGCTTAACACTGCCCCTATCCTAGTTTTGGAAACATCTGTATGTACCTCAAATGCCATCTCAAAATGAGGGCTCTTCAATACAGAGGATGAACATAAGGTTGCCTTGATGTTATGAATGGCTTCTTCACATTGTGGGTCCCATTGTACCATATTGCTACACCTCTTTTTTGTCAGGTCTGTTAGTGGGGTAGCAATAGCTGCAAAGTTTGGTATGAAGCATCTATAGTAGTCAACAAGCCCTAAAAAGGACCTCACATATTTTTTTTGTTTTGTTGTGGGGACTGGATATTTTGCTACTGCTTTTAGCTTATCTATCTCAGGATTGATCTGCCCATTGCCTAACAGTAAACCTAGGTAACGGTCCTCCATCATGGCAACCACACACTTCTGGGGGTCAATGGTAAGCCCTCTGGCTTTGATTGACTGTATCACCTCAACCAAGTGCACCAGATGGGTACTCCAGTTGGGACTGTATACCACTCCATCATCCAGGTATGCTGAACAGTTTACGGAATGTGGGGGCAGTATACAGTCCATATACCACTGAAATGTAGCTGGAGCTCCATTTAACTCAAAAGGCATTGTGACAAACTCATACAGTCCCTCCGGAGAACTAAAGGCCATTTTTTTCTCTAGCTTGTTCATCTAATGGTATCTGCCAATAGCCGTTGGTCAGATCCAAAGTTGTTATGTACATGGCATTCCCTATTCTGTTGATTATGTCATCTATGTGAGGTATGAGATATGCACCAAACTGAGATATTTGGTTTAATCTTCTAAAATCCAAACAGAGATGGATTCCACCCTCTTTCTTTGGTACTTCCACTATGAGTGATCCACAAGCACTAATAAAAGGCTTTATGATTCCCAGTTGTCTCAGTTTGTCAATTTCATGTTTAACCTCTACCCTAACCCTCTCAGGTAAACAGTATGGTTTCTGCCTAATAGGTGGGATTCAGTCCTGATTCAGTGTTCCATTCCAATGGCCCTTCCAGGTACACTAGTGAACGTGGTAGGAAAGGAGTTGATCACACTCTCAATTTCCTTTCTTTGGGGTTCTGTCAGTGAAGGGTTAATCATTATCTCTTAGAGTCCCTCATTGATTTCCAACCTTTTGTATGCCGTATCCAAATTCTGATTATCTCTCTGGCATGACTACCATACCTAGGTGGACCTCTGACTTCCCTTCAACTTTGTCATGCCATTTTGTAAGGACGTTGGTATAATAGATCCTTTTTCCAGGTCGTTTGGTAGGTATTTCTATCTCATATGTGACAGGGCTTGCTTGACATACTACTGTTTATGGTTCTTGCCACTTCATCAATAACTGATGCTCTGAGGGGAGCAATAACAACAACACACTCTCTCTCTCCCCTGGTGTAAATATTTTGCCTCCTACCTTCAAGACATAATGCATTTTCTGTTTTTTCTGAGCCTCTGCACAATTTTGATGGGCCTTGGTGGTGTAGGTTATCAACCTTTTTCTAAGTTGTCCCACATATTCCATAATGATCAAATGTCTGACATCAGTCACTTCCTGCCAAAACTCCTTTACCATGTCTAATGGGCCTCGGGGATTGTGACCATATAACATAGAAAAGGGGCAATACACTATCGATACCTTGGGCATTTCCATACAGGCAAATAATAGGAAGGGCAAAAGGGTATCCCAATCCCTACCTTCCTTGTGTACAAACTTATGGAGCATCTATTTCAGTGTCTGATTAAATTGTTTTGTTAGTCCATTGGACTGGGGATAATATGGGGAGGTCCTCACAACCACTATTCCTAACAGCTTATAAAGCTCTTTTAATAAAGCTGCATTAAAGTTAGTTCCCCTGACAGTGAGAATTTCTTTTGGAATGCCTAAGTGACTGAATACCTTAACCAATTATTCTGCTATATTGGGTGTTGTGACTCTGTGCATGGGAATGGCCTCCAGGTATTTTGTGGTGTAATCACATATCATTAGGATGAATTGGTTTCCCTGAGTGCTTTTTAATAGGGGTCCCACTACATCCATCCCAGTTCTCTCAAACGGGATGGTAACTAAGGGTAAGGGGATCAGGGGTACCATATACTTTTTGCCAATTTGTCCCACTTGTTGGCATTCTTTACATGCTTGGCAATACTTGGCCACTTGTTCATATATTCCCAGCCAATAAAATCTTTGCAAAATACATTTCAGGGTTTGATCTCACCCTGCATGGCCTGCCCATGGAAGATCATGCCCTAAGAACATTAATGGCTCCCTTTACTTTTCTGGTACCAATAACTGCTCTACATTTTCTTCAGGGTCAGGATTGGTACACACACAATATAAGATTGTGTTCTTTAACATACGTATATGGGCCCCTTTTGTTTGTTCTTGACCAACCTGTAAAAATAAAGGAACAAAAGAAACATCACATTTTTGCTCTGCAGCTATATCAATTTTGTTAAATAAAGACTGAGTGTTTACTTCTGGCAGTCCATTCAAAGTCTGTGTCCATTGTCTCTGCAACTTCTTTTTTGGATTCAAGGACTTTTTATCCTTACCAGGGACCTCAATAACGTCTTCTTCAAAAGGAAACATATCTCCCAAAGTCTGTTCTTTCCTGTATTGGGCCCTGGTGGTTACTGCTGTGACCATCCCTTTCTCAAACATTAATGCAGGAAAGTTTTGAAAATCATGCCCTATAACCAAAGGCACCAGTAGATTGGGCATCAGTCTACTGTGACCACCTGGTTATGTTCTTCAATATCCACCACAATGGAAGCAGTCAGATAGTGGTGGGTGTCTCCATGAACACAATTTTTATATTTGGACCTCTTGGTTGTAATTTAGTCAATAGTTCAGGGCAGATCAAAGTGTTTTACTCCCAGTATCAACCTAGCCCATAGCAGTTTGATTATCTATAGAAATGTCTGTAACAAAATAACTATCATTTAGTAAAGACAAATGTGTTGGATTGGCTCTAGGTCGAGTGCAAAACCTAGCAATATGTCCCTTACCTTTGCAGTTCTGGTAGATAATGTCAGGATTATATGGTCTGGCACCTTGGTTAGGTCTCTCATCTGTCCTGCGAGTGTATTCATAGGGAGGTCTGTTAAAAACAGGGACTTTACCTGATTGGGGCAGGCATAGTGGGGTCTGTTCTATACCGCCTTCTTAGGGGTTGCCGTGCAGACAAGAAGTCCTCAGCCAAAGTAATAACTAACTCGGCAGTCTTTGGGTGATGTTCTCTTACTCGTATTTGCATCTCAATGAGTAAGATTTGCAAATATTTTTCAACAACTAAGGTCTCTATAATTGCTATCACAGTCTTCTCCTTAGGCTGTAGCCATTTTAAACAGAGTTCTCTTAGTTGAGTAAATGTTTCCCTGTGGGCATCATCTGGGTTGTGTTTCAGGGAACAAAATCTCTGCTGATATGTCTCAGCATTTACAGTATATCATAACCATTTAAAATCTCTTCCTTGACTAAATCATAATTTTCAGCATGCCTGCTGTCCACATTATTATATGCCAGCCGTGCTTGCCCCATAAGGTAAGGTGCAAGGCGTACCACCCATTGTCTCTGATCCCACCCACAGGCCTGGCAACCCTCTTAAAAGTCATTAAATATGCCTCTATGTCATCAGTAGGCCCCATCAATTTAATATTTTCAGGGTTTTTACCTGCTGTTTCTGCACCCTGTGGTCCTTGTCCAATTAGTTGGAGAGTTTGTAAGGTGTCCACCCACCTCTGGAGTTGTCGCCTGCTCTCCTGCTCTCTTTCTTGGTTGTCACATTCCCTCTGTCACTCTATCTCAAGTTGTTTTAATGTGAACCATTTTAATAATCCACAGATATCTTCAGGTGGGTCCTCATATTGTGGTTCTTCATCTTCATCCTCTGCAACTCCTGTGCCCATTGTTATCTCCATTGTTATCTCCTTTGTTATCTCCAGCATTGTCTTCTTCTGAGTCCCTCCAAACTCCAGACCTGGTAGTAGCTCCTCACCTGTCTGCAATAGTTGACATCTGGTGCACTCCATCCTCTTCCTTCATGCCTTTGTTATCCGCTATTCTGGAGATATGCCATCCTGACTTATGCCTGTGTCTGGATACCAGGACTGGTATCTTTGTACTGGTTTCTCCCTTGTTTCTCCAGACAACCAGTACTATCCCACTTCTAACACTAAGTTTTGTCACAGCATGTGGAAATAAACATTCAGACTAGGCAATTTGAGGTGCAGTACACACTGTAGTGTGATATTTTGTTTTTCATTTTCAGAAATAATAAAATAAACAAAATTGTAAAGAAAAATACTACTTAACATCAGTAGCTTCTTTAACACAGTCCTGGATCCTAGCTACCCTAAGATCCTCTTTTTCTGTATTACTAGACCTCTGCTCACTCAGTAGACTCTCTCACCTTCACACTCAAGGCTGATCTGATCTCCTAGTGTCTTACAAGGAGTTTTATACCATTCGGTGGGTTACCTGACAAAGCCCTTAACTTATAACCGGAGAAAATTATCTTTAATTACTTAAATAAAACACATGCAACCCACCATACATATTGTTACTAGATTCCACATAGTTTGCAATGAATGAACCATCTTAATACTTTATAACATTCTGTTAAATCCAAAAACATGCTTAATTGCATAGTAATCAAACCTTAGGTTTCTCCTTAATTACAATGAGTGACAGGTATCAGGGTATAAAAAGGGGATTGCAGAGGGTGCTGCTTCCCTACAGAAAAAAAAAACCTCTGAAGTAAGAAAGCCAGGTAAGTCAACAAGACTTTTTTATTTCTCCTGCCATACTTTGTTAGTTTATTGTTAAAACTGGGAGAAAAGAACAAACTGAAGCACTGTTGTGGTCTTACAATCTAAGAGCTTAATGTAAGAAAATGCTTTCTAGGGCTTTAGTTCATATTCTAGCCCTTAAGTTCCTTTTTTATTTAAAATGATTATGTATCTATTTCTTGTATATTTATATAGGGATTTTAGCCCTATTGTATTACTTTGGACTGGTCGGCTAAGCCAGAATGTGCAGCATTTTATTATACGAGCAGTGGCTGAAATTGACAAATATTTCCTAAGCCATCCTCTCCATTTCAGTTTGCTACATTAGAGAAACAAGAGAGAGAACACTGGAGCTGGCATGCTCCCTTATTTCTCTAGTTCTCTCTCTCTCTCTCTGAAGATAAATAATTGTTTACTGATATTTTGTTCACTCCTTGAGGGAACAGTCATAGAAGGAGAGTATTTGGAGCAGCAGCTACTGTACAAGTAAAAAGCCGCTCAGCTCCGAGTAAAGGGATTACAAAAAGTTGCACCCATCAGGGGAGAGAGAGAGAGAGAGCAGGAGGAGCATACTCACTCCTCACTACTATTTAAGTATTTAAAAGGCTCTCTTTGTCTGGAGAAAAAATAAACTTTATTTCTTTAAGGGGCTTTATGATGGAGCAAAGGAGAACTGCAGCAATTTGCAGCAAAATACCTTAGGCAGCTTTCTGAAATAGCAGCTGCAATGAAAGCTAACCCATTTCTTTTCTTTCCCATTCTTAAACAGATTTCCGCTATTTGCATACAAACAAACATAACAAAAATAGGACACAACAATCTAAAATGCTGTGCATAGCAACACAGGAGTACATTTATTTTTCATTTAGCTTATTCAGTATGAAAATAGTATCTTAAGGTTTTAAAGAAGTTTTTATTTGCCATCATGAAATGTTTCTTGTAGCCTCATTCTCTAGAGGCACCTTATTATATCTCACTTCCAAGTCTGCAGACATAGATGAACTTGTTTATTATATACATACACATCTCTGGGTATTTATGCATGTATACAAGGGAACTGTATAGACAGAAAAGGTGAGTGGAAGAATACAGTAATAGTAGAAAGAAATAGTAGAGATAAGAAAGTTTGCTACGCTAGGTGGCCGACCAAGGGTAGGGTAGAAAAAATTAGAAACAGTGAATAAAGTTTACTGTTGCACAACATAAGTTTTTTTATGAAGCAAGACATAAAGGAGATAGGAAAATGGTGCATAGGTTAAATTCTGAGGGTGCAGCCTATCTCTGCCACACCCCCTCTCCTCAGACAAGGTGTTGTTTACCTGCAACATCTGTGTCCTCCTACTCAGCCACTTTCTTACCCATTGTACCACATTTTGTCCTACTCCCATATCTTCCAGCTTATTTATCAGCCACCTGTGTAGACAGAGTAGAATATTTTACTGAAGTCTAGGTAGACTACATCCACCACGCCCCCCTGGTCCACTGCCCTGGTGACTCAGCTGAAGAAGTTGATGAGGTTTGCTTGGCATGATCTGCCTGCCATGAAGCCATGCTACTTTGTATCCTACTGCTCATTTTGTTCCAGAAATTCCAGTATCCTTTCCTTGAGTAGTGATTCCATGAGTTTCCCACCACTAATGTGAGGCTGACTGGCTGGTAGTTTCCCACCTTTTCTTTGCTTCCCAACTTGTGGAGAAGGACAGCTGTTGACCTCTTCCAGTCCTCTTTGATGACCTCACTCATCAGGGACTTGGTGAATAGTTCAATTAGAGGGGCTGCCAGTTCACTTTCTAATTCCCTCAATATTCTTGGGTATATGTCGTCCGGACCCATTTCCTTATCTTCCTTTAGCTTGTTCAGTCCCTTTAGCATTTGCTGTACTCTGAAGGGGCTTGTATCAATCCCTGATCCTGTCATTTCTTTTTCATTTCACTTGGTCCATTCCCCTTGTTTTCCTTCATGAAAACTGAACAGAAATACTTATTTAAGACTTCTGCCTTTCCACTGTCTTTCTCTGCTAGTTCCCCCCTTTAATGAGTTTCATGATACCACCCCTACTTTTCCTTATTTCCCCCAACATATTTATAAAAGGTCCCCCTTTTTACTTCCTGCATTATGCTTAGTTCTGTTTGAGCTCTGTCGTCATAATTTATTTGCCTGCTTCCTTCAGTTTTTCTTTATACGTCTCCTGGTCCTCTTCTCTTGCAGACTTCTTTAATTTTCTGAAAGCCAGTCTTTTCTCCCTTACTTTGGTTGCCACTTCACTTATGAACCAAAGTGGTTTCCTACTCTTCTTTGCTTTGCTTACCCTCCTTGTGCATTCCTCTGTGACAATTTGTATTACTTTCTTTTGGTTTGCCCATGTCTCCTCCCTCCCCCCAGTTGCTACCTAGGTAACTTTCCAAGGGGACCTTCATTTTTTGAAACTCTGCCTTCCTAAAATCTAAAACCTTAGTTTTTGAGTGACTGTTTTCCTCAGATGTTTGACCTTGAACTATACTGAGTGGTGGTCACTTGAACCAAGATGATGTCCTTCTTGAATGTCATGTACCTTCTCACTATTTGTAAGTATCTTCTCGAGGACAGTGCCCCCCCCCGTTGGTGAATTTACTAGTTGCCTCAGGTCTGCCTCCGGTAGAGCTGACAGAAAATCCCTGCTCCTAGTTGATGCTTCTGTATATGAGCCCCAGTCTATTTCTGGCAAGTTGACGTCCCCCACCAGTATTGTTTTGCCTTTGTTTGCCATTTTATGTATGATTTCCATTATCCCTATATCTCCTTCCTCCCCCGCATTGGGGGTCTGTAGATAATGCCTATGCAGACTACAGTCCCTTTCTGACTTTTGATTGTTATCCACAGGGTTTCTGACTTGTATTGGGTCCCCTGCAACTCCATTGCATTTAGGCCCTCTTTGATGTAGAAAGCTATCCCTCCCCCCTTTTTTCCCTTCCTGTCCATCCTGACTAGGTTGAAATCTAGGATGGCTATATCCCAGATATGGTTTTCCATTATGCATGTTTTAGTCACAGCCATCCAGCCCAGCTTGTCCACCTCCACTGAGGCCAAGAAATCAGGGATCTTGTTTGCCATGTTCCTTTCATTTGTAGCCATTGCCCTCCATACCTGTTTCTCCCCTTTTATGGTGTATGTTTTTCCTTTATGGTGTTTTCCCTCTTTTGTGGATTGTAGACACATCTTCACTCTTCAAAGCTGGACTACAGACACATCTTCACTCTTCAAAGCTGTATTGCGAACTGAGGAAACAGGTATGCAGTTCAGTGTATTTCAATGGGGTTTTGAACTTGGTGGTATAACTTGGCCATTTTTGCCTCAAATTTTCAACATGCCCTTTTTGTGGTACCACCTCATGAACAATTGCAGTAACATTAGGCAATTCTGTCCTAAAAGGTGATTTCACACTACCTGCGTGGAATCACCTTTTTGGCAGGAGTTGAACAATTTCTCTGCCCTGGTTCATGAGGCAATGTCATAAGAAGGCTATGTTCACAACTTGGTGTAAAAATATCAAAAAACAGCAAAGTTATGAGCCTATGTTGAATTTTGTGAATCCAGGCTCATAACTTTGGTGATTTTTAATATTTTACCCCAAATTTACAACATAGCAATTTCTTTACAGCACCTCAAGAATGTGACAGCTGTCATTTTCCAAATCCTGCCCAAAATGTGTCTATGCATCCTGAAAGGTGATTTTGCAGCACCTGCCTAAAATCCCCTTCAGACAGGAGTTAAAAATTTTCTTTGCATTTGTTCATGAGGTGGGGTCATAAGAAGGCAGTGCTGACAATTTGGGGGAAAGATATTTAAACATAACAAAGATATGAGTCTACAGTCAAATTTAAAAATGCAGGCTCCTAACTTTGGTAATACATAACCCACACAGTGCACC
The DNA here is from genome assembly GCA_016271365.2 of Neoceratodus forsteri. Taxonomy (NCBI): domain Eukaryota; kingdom Metazoa; phylum Chordata; order Ceratodontiformes; family Ceratodontidae; genus Neoceratodus; species Neoceratodus forsteri. The sequence goes on along the minus strand of CM057456.1, from coordinate 1,219,971,014 downwards.
ACAATGAATCTAGTACTCCAGGGCTTTTATGTCAGTGGCGAACATCCAACACTGACAAATTCTTGTTGCCTTTCAAACAATCACCTAGCCTATTCACCCTGGGGCCAGATTCACAAAACTTTGCTTGGGTACAAACCCAGGTTGCTTGGGGCAAACTGGGCTTTGTGAATAGTTACTATAGACAAAGCCCAGTTTGCCCTCACAAACTGGGTTTGTGCCTAGGCAAAGTACTGAGGAGAACCACAATGCAAATGAAAGGGAGGGGACCTGCATATCCCCGCAAATCCATTCACTAAGGTTTTACTCCAGGCAAGGGCCTTTGTGAAGGCACTTGCATAGAGCAAATTACCGCCAACAAAAACCTGTGGTAATTCACACAGCCCTAGTGGTTGTCAGAGGTACCTCACCCCCTTCAAGGTCCCAATCACCCACCCTGTACAGAAAAATTAAATTCCATAGTGTAGTGTTCCCTTCCTCCACCCCGATGCCCAATCTCCCACTCAATAGTAATTTTTCTTAATGTAATGTCCCTCCCTGGTGCCTGATCTCCCACCCAATATTGATAAATTCCTTTTCCATAGTGTTGTGGTCCCCCATCACCAGTTGCCATCCCCTAATAGAAAATAACCCAGTCGCTGGTAGTCTAGTGGTCCCCTAATTCCCCCATCCTCTCAGGTAATCACCCACCACCCTGTTCCCCCCTCAGCACAACTGCCAGTCAGCAAGCAGCATAGCCCTCCTCACACCTTCATGGCTGCACACTGACTGAACTGCCAATGACAGCATACAGTATACACTACAAGCCCATAGGACCACATTTAGATTTGTACCTTCTTATACAATTTGAATGTCTAATCAAGACCATAACAGATCCAATGATACTGACACACAGTATTCTGACTTTTTCAAGCAACAGTCTGAACCAACACCCAGGAGAAATGTTGTACATTTAAATATAGAAGGGGTTTGCCAGACCACCCAGACTGGATTCATGTAGCAGGGTGATTAATTAAAGAATCTAGGCAGTTTTTTGACACTGAAATATATACGCTCATACACATCTCAGACAAGGACATCTTTGATGTGAGTTTCAGATCTGTTCAAGAACTGGACAGAGTTTGGGCCAAAAATCAAAAATTAAAGTTAAAGCCTCTCTGGATACCCTTTGTGGTTATCTCTTTTAAGCTTCTGATTAATACTGTTACAGTTATGTTTTGAAATGATGGGTCAAAGTAAGTGATATATATTTTTGGATTGAAAAAATGTGTGACATTCTGGCCTTTCAGAAGCTATTCTCAATTCATAGAATATTTGGACAGGGGATGGCATTTTAAAGTAAAATTGCATCAGACAAACACTGGTACTGTACATCTACCTAACAGTTTCTTTTTATGCCTAGACAAAGGAGTATGCCACTTCTCTGGACAATCTAAGGCATGCTAAAAGTGCAGATCTCAGACACACTTAAATAGTGCAATGCAAACACATTTGCTGTGTGATATGTGGAAATGGGAGGCATATGAGGTTCATATGTTGAACCAACTAAGATGCAACCTCTGTGAGGAACCTGGCCATACTTATTAGCAATGCCCATAGGCAGCAATGAACAGAGATGACAGTTTTGACTAGGAGCTCCTAGTCAGAAGAGCTCTACTGTCCAACAGATCTTTAGACCCTGAGAGGCCAAGTCGGGAACCCTGAAGTGATGGCATTAGGTAAAGACACCTTCTTCTGGTCCAGGTCCTTCTACCACACAGACTCTTAACAATGCTTATTCTCCCTCTTCAGAACACCCCTCCCCCACCCTGGAAAAGCAATCTTAGATGCAAATACAGAGTACTGTTCCAATTATGCAGCTTGAACAAAGTGATGAACCCCCGTTTGGTGACTGTCAGTTGGCTGGGCCAAACAGGTGGCAACAATGCCTCCTCTGCCTGAGTGTATGATGGTGGTACACAGAAGGGTAACTAGATCTACTATCAGTAAGAAACTTACTCTCCTTACCACTACAAAACAAATATGACATTCTTTAAAAGCAGAAGGACTATGGTGACTCGGACATCGAGTCAGATGACTTATGAGCACAGTCCCCAACCAACATCCAAGTTAGAAGGGGAAACCGGGAGAACAAAGTAGAGGCAGAAGAAGAAGAAGTCCATTTCATCCTTGTAGGAAGGGGTGACATGATTTGCTTTCACTCTGAGTTGTCTGTCTGAGCACCTGTAGTATAGAGTTAAAAAAAAGGAGAGGTGACATCTTTTTTGCAAAACTCCAACTTTGGTATTATTCTACTGGAGAAAGCCAGACTGGCATCACTCTTTGATGTAATTCAAAGTCAATGGAGGTGGATCTGGGTGCCTTGTATTTGGACTTTGTATATGAACATTGTCACTGACAAAGCAGACGGACTAGGGATCCTGTTTTGAAGTAATAGTTCTACAGTGTCCAGACAGGTGGACATTTGTCCAGGATGGGCACTACTGTTGGACATGATGTATAAGGACATTTCTTCAGAGTTGTTAATATACTGTACATATGGTAAACAAATGAAAGCAGCTAGAATTGCCCTCTTTGAAAAGATCTGCCCATATCTGCTTACAGGTCATGACATATGGATGGTGATTTTAACTGTGGCTTGGATATTATTGGAAAGGGACCAGCAAATAAAAAAATACATACTACAATGTTGTGTATTTAAAAATGACTCTCACTGCTGCAGGTCTTACGGATTCTTATCATTCCATCTATGGGGGGGGGGGGGGGGGTTAACACTTACTACAAAAACCGTTTGTCTACCAGAATATATTATGTCTTTGTGACTGACAGTGTAAAACCTACTACATTTAAAGTAATGCTAGTAGAATTCTCTGACCATTAGGTGTTAGATTATACCTTCTCTGCTGACTTACTGTAGATTTTAGACCAAACCAAGAGGCAGATGGAGGATGAATACCTTCTTATTACAGGTACATGTAATCTAAAATCAAACAATTATTACAGGTCAGAACCACAGTCTTCTGTTTTATGACAATCCTTTACTTTGGTAGGAAGATACAAAAGTGGATATTAAGTAGTTATTGTTCCTTTATGGGAAGGGAGTTCACATACATCGATACATACATTTCTTAACACTGAAAAATCTATTTATTTTTTTATTTTGTTTTTGTTGACTGGGAAAGGAGGATTAGACAACATAGATACAGTACATAGATGCTGTCAGCAGATAAGGACAATTCTGCTTATTTTCAGCCTCATCCCGGGGAAGGGGATACAGATGGATGCCAACTAAGATTGAACCAGATTAAGCTATTGGTGGTATTTTTAGTGAATGGGAGAAATTTGGCAAGGACATCAGGGAAATCCCCTGCTCTTTTTGAGAAGTGCCATGGGATCTTTAACGTCTACCTGAACAACCACCAGAACAGGCAGATGGGACCTCAGATTAACATCTGATTCAAAGGAAATCAGTTATATAATGGATAACCAAAGCAGTAGGTAGTCTGGGGGACTACCAAATGCAGATTAATAGTTTGAAACAATAAATGTTTAAATTTCAGTATGATCAGGCAAAGTCCTTGGCTGCTGCTCAACAGTTATGGATATAGAAAACTCCAGCTATTGATCCATCTGTAGCATGCAAAGAAAAAGTAGATCATTTAAGACTAGGTCCTTTAAGAGATGAACAGGGAAACTGGATTAAGACTGATTCAGAATTTAGTCAGGTGGAGAAGATTACATTACAGCTACATATGCAAGGAATTCTTCTATATGTACTGATTCACTCTTGTTGTCATCAGGCATAGTTCCTGAATAACAGAAAATGTAAAAAACACACTCCAGGCACACATATCTGTGAAGGAAATTTAAGAGATTATTAAAACTATAAAATTATTAAAACTTTGGTTAGTGGCTCCTCCCCTTGGCTGGATGGAAAACTCCATGAATTCTACAAAACCTTTATTACACCAATTTAGTGAATTTCTAGCACCTGTATTCAATTATATTCTCAACTTTGACACATAGACATTGCAGCTTGATTGATATTTCAGTATAAACAAACTCTAGTCAGCGCCACTATGGCTGCTACTGCATTAACTTGATAAGGGTATTTCATGAGCTTAAATGTAAAGATGAATTGCCGTAGTCAGATCTAAGTGTACATTTCATTTTTGATAAAGGCAGACCATTTATCTGGTTGATCCTGTGTTTCCTATGTGTTTAAACTATGATAGGTAAGTGCATGTTGTATTGTATGAGAAAGGAGAAGGAGCTCCGCACCAAGGCCTTCAAATAATGGTAGAATAAATGATGCAGAGAGGAGAGGTATGGCTACATTGGGACTGTGGGCTAACCTGGAAAAATAAAAACCTATACTGAGGTGATGGTCTGCTTTCATCCAGGAACCAATAAAGAACAAAACTCAGCACTCTCTAGTTGGCATATGAACCAGGCATATGTTTAATGAAATTATCACCAAACCAAGCCACACAAAAACAGGTAGCACAGCAAAGTAAGTTCCTAACTGGTTTCGTGCGCACAGCACATCATCAGGGGGTGGTTACTTGTAATACAAAACACACACACACACATATATATATATATATATATATATATATATATATATATATGGAAAACACTTAAAGGAACAGCTCCTTAAAAGTGCCTCACAAAAAAAGCCACACTAGAAAATTTACACTCATTTACATCCAGAAAAAAATATATATGCATAATATAATATATACAATTTAAACCTACATCTACTTTTATGCCTCCCTATAGTGAAGCGGTTCAAGTATTTGAAAGTATTTGTGAAAGACAATTTAGAACCCTTCTTGATCAAGACTTTCCCCCTACCTACATTAACATTTCAAAGGTGGAACCTGAGGCACTTAAGAGCTTGGAGAGAAATGTTGATTTGACAATTAAACCTGCAGACAAGGTTGGGTCAGTTGTAGTAACGAACACATCCAGTTACATTCGAGAAGCACAAAGACAACTGGAAGATGTGATTTTCAATCAGCCATTGAATACTGATCCCACTATGGCTTTTAAATTACAAATTGACAGTTTTCTTTTTTCAGCCAAATGTGAAGGGTTTATTGGACATAGTGAATTATTGTTTCTAGAAGAGGCAAACCCTGTGGTGGTATGTTTTTATATGTTACCTAAGGTTCATAAAAATCTGTGGGACCCACCTGGGTGCCCCATAGTGGCAGGTATAGGATCTCTTTTAGAGCCCCTATCTCAATATGTGGACTTTCATATTAAGAAATATGTTACTACATTACCATCCTTTATTAGGGATACAGGACAATTCTTGGACATTTTAAATGATATGCAGATAGAGCCTGGATAGTTCTTGGTGTCCATGGATATTACATCCATGTATACCAATATACCACATGGGGGGGGGGGGTCTTAATGTATTAGACTACTTTTGGTCACAAGATACACAAGTCTCCAATGGTAAAAATAATTTCCTTCTGGAATGTGCAGAACATGTCCTGACAAAAAATTTATTTCTTTTTCAGGATAATTTCTATTTGCAAATTAAAGGCACAGCCATGGGTGCAACATTTGCACCCAACTATGCCAATTTGTATTTGGGCTTGTGGGAGAAGAACACTGTTTATGATAGAGACACTAACCCATTCTATGACAATATTGACATTTGGCGCCGTTATATTGATGACATCTTTATGGTGTGGCATGGCACTTCGGAGGAGCTTCAGCAATTCGTAATATACTTAGTAAAAAGTAATGAGAACTTGAGATTTACTTTACAACAGGACCTTTTATGTGTATCTTTCCTGGATGTGAGTATCACCAAGGAAGGAGATGGTAGTCTCAGTACTAGATTATTTCACAAGGAGACTGACAGGAATTCACTTTTACAAGCATCCAGCTGCCATCCACATCATTTGGTGTCCAATATACCTAAGGCCCAAATGTTAAGGGTGAGACAAAATTGTAGTAAAGATATAGACTTTATTACTCAGGGGTCAGACTTATGTGATAGATTTGTTGAAAGAGGGTATATTATAATACAGTTCAGGATGCCTTTAAGGAAGCAGCACGTGTGGAGAGAATTGATCTTGTAAAACAAAAAACTAAAATACCAAAGGAACAGAGGGCTAATTTTGTTACCACCTATACTAGACATTCCAAAGCCATTGAGCAGATTATTCAGAACAATTGGAATGTACTGCTGGGAGATCCACGGCTGTTGGAAGTCACTACATGATAGACTAGTGCATAGCTACACTGGACCTTCTAGTATGAGTGGCAACAGGAGTAGCTCTCATTTACCGTGTGATATGTATAATTGTGGTAATTGTAAATTCTGTAAATCTGTATTTAGGTGTAATACTTTTACCAGTTGTAATTGTGTTAAAACCTATGAAATCAGAGAGTTCATTACATGTAGTACTATGAATGTAGTTTATCTAGCTACTTGTCAATGTGGTGAATTCTATGTGGGTAAAACTATACGACCATTAAAGGTATGGGTGGGTGAACATTTAAGATCTATTTCTAATAATGATGCTAGAAGTGCACTTGCCGTACATTGTGATCAAAGCAGAAAGACACATTTGGAACCTGTATTTAGATTTTGTGGTATTGAAGTTGTGAAGTTAGGCCCTCGTGGAGGAGACTTGGATGCTAAATTGAAGTATAGAGAGTCCTTTTGGATTTATTCATTAGGGGCTCTTGTTGCCCCAGGATTAAATGATAAGATAGAATTGTTGAGTTGTTTTAAGTCTAAATAAATGTGCATTTTGTCTTTTCTTCCCCCCCGTTTTTACTTTTTACTTTTTTCTTTTTTGCCCGTCTCCTTTTCCACCCTTTTTCTATACCCCATTTTCTTCCTTCTTCCCTTCCCCCTTCCCTCCCTTTTCCCTTTCCCCTTTTCCTTTTCCCCTTCTCACTTTCATCCTTTCCTTTCCCTTCCCCTTTTCTCCCTCCCTTCCCCCTCCCTTTCTTTCCCTTTCCCATTCCCCCTCACCTTTCTTTTCTTCTTTTTTCCTCCTTCCTTCTTTTCCCTTCCTCCCTCCTCTTCCTTCCCCTTTTTCCTTTCCCTCCTTTTCCTTCCCCTCTTTTTCTTCATCTACTTTACTTCCCCACCTTAACCCCCCTTTTTCCTTCTTTTTCAGTGTTACAGTATTTTGGAATTGTTTGAAATATAGATGTTAATACTTTCTTTGTTATTTCTTACAGATAAATGTTTACTGGTTACAAAATACCTGGACATGGAACATTCAGTGTATCCTGATGGCTGGGAGCTGATTTCCTGCCTAGTACTGTATAACACATTTTTTCAAGTATTTTTAGTACCATTATTGCAGTTATTTAACAGTTGCTGAGTCTTATATAGAATCACTTCCTTAGTTTAGTTTTGCTGCACTTTTTTAAATATAACATGCATGTAGGGAAGTTTACAGTATGACTTTTATCCATGAAATGTGTAATAATTATGTGTGTTTTCTTTCCCCTTTATTCATAAAAATCAGTGTATGTATGTATTGATACTGATGTGGGGATTATATCATAGTATATATTATATTATATATATATTTTTCTGGATGTAAATGAGTGTACATTTTCTAGTGTGGCTTTTTAGTGAGGCATTTTTAAGAAGCTGTTTCTTTAAGTGTTTTTCCATATATATATATATATATATATATATATGTGTGTGTGTGTTTTGTGTCACAAGTAACCACCCCCTGATGACGTGCTGTGTGTACGAAACTAGTTGGGAACTTACTTTGCTGTGCTACCTGTTTTTGTGTAGCTTGGTTTGGTGTTAATTTCATTAAAAATATGCCTGGTTCATATGCCAACTACAGAGTGCTGAGTTTTGTTCTTTATGGATTTTAGTGTTGACTCTAGCACCTGTTTTTATGGAGGAACTGTTTTTGTTGCTCTTCTCTTTCATCTAGGAAGCAACCATAGTGCTCATTGGACAATTTAAATACTACTTCAATGGACATTTAAAGTAGCTGGGGAGAGACAGAAAAAAATAGGGGAGACAGAAAGTGGGACACCACAAGCTGAGATAGAGTAGTGAGATCCCAAGAGGAGAGAGTCCCACCAGGATGCAAGATATTCAAGGAAGCAGGTGGTTAGCAATGGAAGAAGGGGAAAACAGGATAAGTCAAATGAGAAAGGTGTGGAAGGGGGAACAATTGAAAAAAGGAGAAAGAGGCAAGAACAGAGGTGAGGTCTATCAAAATGGTGCAAGGTCTGCATCAGAAGCCTTATGAGAAGAGACTGAAAGAGTTTAATATGTACACCCTGGAGGAGAGAAGGGAGAGTGGGAATATTATGGAGACCTTTAAATACCTCCTTGGGGGTTAATAAAGTACAGGAGGGAGATATGTTTTAAGAGAAAAATGTGCTGTAGAACAAGGGGTCATGATATGAAGCTGGAAGGAGGTAGATTCAGAAGAGATGTGAGGAAGTATTTCTTCATAGAAAGGGTGGTGGATTCCTGGAACAGCCTTTCATGGGAGGCAGTGGGGGTGAAACCAGAAGTGGGTTTCTAAAATTTCTGGGATAGGCACAAAGTAATCCTAGAAGGCAGGAAGGGGCTGGAAGAGACAGTGTTGTAGATCAAGTTGAGTCTGCAGAAAAAAAATTATCAGAATTAAAACTGGGTAGACTAGATAGGCCCAACAGTCATTATGTGCCCTCAATTTCTATGTTTATGTAACTACCCCTTTGGGAGATTACTAGTCTATTTGCCCCTCCCCGGGTTTTTGTGGCCTGATTCAACCCAGTAGGGAAAAGGGTTAATTATTTTTGTCACTTGGGTGGAGCCTCCTGTGGATTGGGAGGTCACCATGAGTGCATGGGGGGAATAAAGCCCTGCAGTGTAGGTGGAAGGAGGAGACCTGGTCAGAGGAGTCAGCGGCAAGGGAGTTGGGCACAGGTGGGGGCAATTGCCCATTCTGGCCCCCGGGTGGTGGCACTTGGGGAGACACAGAGGAAGAAATGAGAGCCAGTAGCCACAAACAGCAGAGTATTGTGGAGGGTGGTTAAAGTTGACAGGGGAGCCAGCAGCCTCAAGTCACAGAGTGCCCTATCAGAATGCACCCATTTGTATAGGATTCCAGTGGGCAAGAATGTGGCATGGAGTATAGTGTCAAGACAGCAAGTTGCCTTGGAGCTCTGTGGGACATATTCCCCTTTTCAATTTGGGAAAGTCACTACCAATTCTGGGAAAGGATACAGAGGTCATGAGGGGACCAACACATCCCCAAGCCACAAGGATTGCATGTTCCAAGGCTACCAACTGAGCCAGCGAGGAAATAGAGAGAGAGAGAGAGAGAGAGAGAGATTGGGATCATTGAGAGTTTGGGTGCCTGTGAAGAATAATGGGCTATTAGGCACTATGAATTGTTTTGGGACTGGTGCTGCATTCAAACTTTTGTGACCATTGCAGTGCTGAGTTAATGCTGCCCTAAAGACTCTACAGCCTTCTCGGGCTGGGTAATAGATGCTATTATGGCCATACAGTCCACATGAAAACTGCTATTATTGCCATATTGGCTGCATGAAAGCTGAATGTGTTCCCTTTGAATTAACTGATACTCCCCAGAGCTATTTGTGAATATGTTTAATGAATTCAGGATCCCTGTTGTTTCTTCAAGTTCCGTGTGGACATTCCATTATTTAAAAGAACTGTTTACTATGGATTAACCTGTTGTTTTCATCCAGCACCAGTGAGGAAAAGGGACCCTGTGTGTGACATCTGGACAGTGGTAACTTGGTCACTGGGAGTGATTCTGCTGCTGCCCTCCCCATGAGATATATTCCATCCATACCCTAAGACATGGGGATGGGGCAGCTACATTTCTATGTATGACAGATTGTGTGATTCAAATGAATAAGGCACACAGCTGTTATAGTTTTGCACTCATGCTGTTAGTTTACAGAGCAAATTTAGATACAAATGTGTGCAGTGGTTGTTTGGGAGAGGGATAAGGAGTTACAGGCTTGAGGATCAAATGATACTAAAAAAACAAATTACATACCTGTGTAATATAACACTATGCACTCCATCAAGCTCAGCAGTGATGAACATTACACACATATTCTGTAGGTTACTGTCAGTGACTTCAAAAATACATAATTCTTTTATCCAAGCCATTGGCCTCCATTCAGTGCACATAGTAAGCTTTACTGTAAAAGGCTGGGAAATAATTTAAAAGTTTAAGTTGACAAATAAGTCAAGTAAGTTATCACGTTTGGTCAGCTTCACTTTTCAGCATTTCCCTGTATATGTCTGGTTGAGAGAGAGAGAGGGAGAGGGAGAGAGACAGAGAGAGAGAGAGAGAGAGAGAGAGATGTGTAATTTGAATCTCTACTGGAGCAAAGCAGTCTCTTTACAAACTCAGTTTTGACCAGCTGGGTATTGTTTAGAATAAAAATGTGTAAAGAGAGGGTTTAGGTGTCCCTTAAGACTAAATGAAGAAGACAGCAGAAAGGAATTTTTCCAGTGACAGATGCCTAGTTTAACAAGCTGCCTATTCTGTTTACACTGAGTGTATCCACTAATTGCAATTTGAGCTGGCATGAGTATGTTGCACCACCCCCCTCAACGGTATCAGATAGTGGAGGGATCATTCTCCAACTCTAAAATTGTGCTTTGGTGGGGATCTAAAGTGCCCTTTTTTCCCCAAGTGATAGCAAGATGGCTTGCAGCGCTCCACTCTGCAGTAATAAAAATGGCAAAAGTGTACATTAAAGACTGGAGACCAATTAACCTTGCAAACTCGGATTGTAAAATCTTGTCAAAGTTGTTATGCAAGTGCCTGCAATCAGTTGCTGAAGTGTCTTGGCACCTTATCAGTCTATAAAACAAAGAAAGCTACAAGAGAACCTATTTATTTTAAGGGATATCTGTGAATTAGGCACTCAGGCAAGCTGTATGAATATACACTGTTGTTGGACCAGAAAAGACCTTCGCTAGACTTTCGCACGAGTAAGTGTTTAGAGTCCTCAGAATATATGGGATCCCAGAATCATTTGTGAAATGGGTAAAGAAATTCTGTTTAGAAGCAGTGGCAGTTCCCTTTATTAATGGGAATTTAGGTAAGCCTTGTTCAATACAGTAGAAAGAGGGTTGAGACAGGGTTGCCTGCTGAGAACCCCATTATATGTATTTTCTTTTGACCCTTTAGTAATGCAGATTATTGGGAATCAAGATATCAAGGGCTATCCCTACCTGGCTTTAATACTCAACTAAAAATAAAAGCTTATGTGGATGATAGCTGTCTTTTTGTTTTACATGCACCTACTGTGGTTGTCACTATTTGAATTATTGAAACCCTTACCACTACATCTGGAACCCAGATAAATATACTTGGACCCCTAGCTCATGGGTACGGAGCATAGCAGGGGTGGCTATTGAAGAGGGACCACAAAGCATTTTGTGTCTTTGGTTTGGGGCTGATGATACTACAGGTCTTTTTTTCCCATCATTTATTTATCTCCTGAGCTGATCCAGCCGCCCCTTCATACTGACACCCAAACCCTGTCACCCAGCTTCTCCAGGACTTGCCTTCCCATCTTCCTCTTCTGCCATTGGGCTGGCAAGGGGTCAGTCATCATCCTGCAGCTGAGATGTTTTTCCACCAGTTTTCTCACTGGGCCCACAGGATGTGCAATGGGGGCAATGAGCAAGCTCTGCCTCCACAGAGATGCCAGAGCTCACAGAACATGGGTTCTATTCCTGTCTGGTGGCATCACAGGCACTGCCAGACAGCTACCACTGGATGGCAGTCAGACAGCGAGCCACAGCTGCATCACTTTCTAAGGGAGGAGAGCAATCCTATGGTGACTCAATCCTCCCTCACCTGGCCAGGTCCTGAGCAACCCACATCCCTTTCCTAATACAGGTTGCCAGTGAGGCATGCATTGAGGCATACAGTGCCTCAGTCCTCCACACCACTGAGTTGGCTGACACTTTAACTCTTAACTGGGGAAACAGAATTGAAATTGGAGAAAGGACAGCAAACATCTGGAAATTTAAAAAAGGGTGGCCATTATGAAGAAATTTTTATTGCCATTATGTACTTATTTATGTTTTGTTTTTCATTCCCTTTGGAGTTTGAAGCTTGTATTGTCAGCCTTTTTTCACATTTGTGGGGCAATCGCATTACTTCACCACCACGTTTAATACCGCCTGTGATGCTTTTGCACCGACCAACAAAGTGACCACTAAGAAACATAGTGCCCCCTGGATCACCCCAGAACTCCTACAACAGTTCAAAATACATGACAGCCTCTGGCATCATGCCACTGCCTCTGGTTTGCTAAGTGATAGGCAGGCCTATAATGCTGCTGGTGATAAGTGTACCTGATAAATCCGCAAGGCCAAGGTGGAGCACTACAGAACCACCGTAGCCACCTCCTGGGGTAGCACAAGAAATTTCTGGGATAATATCAAGGAGCTCAATGGTAAATCTTGCTCCCCCCCCCACAACTTAGCTTTAATGGTACTACCACCACAGACACACTTCACATAGCTAACTGCCTCAACTCAACCTTCTGAGACCTCAGCTCAGTCCTCCCTAGCACCTTTTTTTGATCCAATTCTGCCTACCCCACCACCTGAGCTCCTCCACCCCCCTTTGAACTCAGAGTCATTACCCCTACAGAAGTGAAAGTCTACCTGTCCAAAGTCCTCCAGAGCTCCAATTACTGCAAAGACGCCTTCAATATGCGTATCCTATACCTTGCTCTAGACTCGGTTATCGCCTCACTCACTGACCTTCTAAATCTGTCCCTGCACCTGGGCCAGTTCCCAACATCATGGAAAATGGCAGTGATAACACCAGTATTGAAATATGGTGACAGCTCCCTCCCAAACAACTACCGGCCCATCACAATTCTCCCCCTACTCTCTAAAGCCCTTGAAAAGATCATGGCCAATCAGCTCACTGACAACCTCCTGTCACACAACCTCTTATGTAGGGAGCAGCATGGTTTCAGAGCTGGTCATAGCACTATGACCACCCTCATAGAATTTGCTAACTCCCTTCATGCCACACTTGACAAGGGGCACCTTGCAGGGGCCATGTTTATAGACCTCTCAAAGGCCTTCAACATGGTTTCTCACCCCCTTTTTCTTAACACATTACTACAAATTGGGGTCTCTCATTGTCCACCCTCATGGTTCTCCAGCTATCGTTCATCTAGAACCCAATGTGTTAAAATTAATAATACCATATCTACTATGCTGCCTGTGTGCTCAGAAGTTCCCCAGTGATCTATCCTGGGTCCCTTGCTATTCAGCATCTACCTCAACACCCTGCCTAAATCCTGCCTCAGCAACCTTCTCTTCTATGCAGACAACACTGTTCTTTACACTGCACATCCTGATCCTCTCTCTCTCCAGCATACCTTACAAAACCCCTTCTCTCAGATTGAACACTGGCTTGCTGAACACAGATTGGAGATCAACATAAAAAAAACTAAGACAATGCTCTATGCCCACCACCAAAACCGAGCAAAGGATTTCCCCCAAGAAATATTCTCTGCTTCTCTCATCCCACTGGAACAGATCCAAAAGTACAAGTATCTAGGTATTACATTTGACTCTTCCCTCTCATTCCACGAACATATAAAAATCCTCGCCTCAGCCACCAACACCTGCATTGGTCTCCTGTACAGATATAAAGAATGCCTGCCACCTGAAGCACTTCATTTAGCCATTACCTCCTCAGTCTTATTGCTGGTGGACTATAGCCTCACAATCTATGCTGCCGCTGACCCTAGGGTGCTTCATCAAATACAAGTAGTCATCAATAAGGCCTGCCGGCTCCTCTCTGGTGCCGACAGAAATACACATACCTGCACCCTATACGTCCTCACCAATATCCTCTCCCTTGAGGAAAGACTATTATAGCAAACCTGTCTCTTCACCAAAAAGATCCACCTGGGTTTAACCCCAATAGGTGTCATGGCTTCTCTTCAGGCAGCCACCATCTCAGCGTCCACATGGGCCACCCCAAAAACTATCTGGAAGGTGCCTAGGGTCAGGACCACCCTGGCCCAGTGATCCTTCCCACTTAAAGTTCCAGCTAGGTACAATGCCCTCCCACCAGCTATCACATCAATCACCAATCTAGGTCCTTTTAAAGCTGCCTTAAGGGCCCATATCCTCTCCTCACATCAATACCAGTGTAACCAGTAACCTGTGGATCCTGCACCATGCCACTAGGCTATGCTCCCACCCTTGGCCTGGCAGTGGACAGCCCTCACTCTTTCTAGTCTACAGGGTCCTCACCTCCCTCAGTTATCATATAGTTGCACTGGACTATGAATGCATTTTATTATGTATAAGACAAGCCCTCCCTGAGGTGGCTTACTACCAACTCATATCATGCATTGCTTTAGTTACCAATTGTATAGGTCTTAACCACTCATTAGGTAAATATGTCAATAGCTCTGCCATGACTTAGCTACCAAATGTATAGGCATTAACCAGTGATCATTGTACTTATACTCTGTATGATTGCTCACCCACATTTATTCTATGTATGTACTATATTAATGTCTGTTTTATTCTGACATGGAGCCTTTGGAAATGAAACTATGACTCAAAGGGTTGTAATTCTGATTTCCTAAATAAATAAAGTAGTCTCAACCCCATCTGGAGGGTATTATATTCTTGCCTGTGAGAAACTGATGTGTGAATCTGATCAACCTTTTTTCCATGCTTCATTCACAGCTTTCATAATTAAATCTGGCCTCAGATAATGTGTTTTACGATGGCATGAATGATTGCAAGATGCCCTGGGTAAATACTTGACTAAGTGGCAGCAGTCTCCACCTAAGCTGATAATGTCACTTAGTGTCCCACAGTATGCAAAGACAAGTTTATTGAAGATCACACAGTGGAAATTTATCAAAACAGTCACCATAGAAGATGCATGTACACAATGGTATCAAAGAATGTGAACCATAGTTTTACACTTGTATGTCCCTTTGATTTCACCTAACAAAACATATTTGTGTTGGCACAACTGACTGATGTCTGGGTGCCTCAGTGTATGAGGAATATCCTGTGTCTTTGCAGTCATTGGCATCTGGGGTTCAAGGCAATCTGATGCAGAAGAGTTTAATTGATAGAATGTGTCCTTGGCCTGAATGTGTCTAGGCTGTTGAAAACCAGGATCATTTTCTATTAGAGTGTGCTTCTGTGACTCTATTTTGGGCTGTTTTAGCTAGGAGATGTCGTTGGCTTTGGATACAGACATCATTCTACTACAATTTGGCTTGGGGGAACTATGCACTTCAATGGAAGTGCTATAGTAACGGCACGTTGAATGTTAATTTTTGCCTGCCTGAAATTTTACTTGTTGCTAGCAAGGTTTGTATGACATGCAACAGATACAAGCTATATATTTGTCAGTTGTAAATATGGCAGAAACCATGTTGAGTACAGATCAGGAACATTTGCTGGATTCTTAATTTTGGGCAGTATGGAAAGCAATCACATGGCTTTAATTTCTACTGTATGTACTTATATTTTGTGGATAAGGGTGCCTGTGAATGGGGATTTTTTTTTGCTTTCACTGGATTCTGATATAAAGTAGGCAGTTTGGCCAAGTCTGATTTGGAGAAAGCTGAATGTTATTTATTAAGAGCTTGGGGAGATATCTGTGGTTTGTGAGTGGTTTCTTTGAAATGTTTTCTTTGATTTATTCTTTTTGTTGATTTTTTTCTGGTTTAATGTCATATGCTTCGGTTTTGTTTTCTTTTAATAAAAAGTTCCCCTACTCTTCATAAGTAAATACTGTGTTGTATTTTATTTCCACCTGGGCAGGGACCAGAGATGGGCAGAAGGGATCTTGGTTTAATATCTTATCCATAGGGCAGCATCTCACCAGTGCAGCACTCCATTGGTACTGCACCACAGTATCAGTTATGGGCATTTCCCCAAATGCCTGTTGTGGGGCTAAAACCCATGGTCATCCAGTCTTGTGGCTCCAGAGGTGAGTGTTCTACCTACTGAATCACTGGTACTGATCTAACTCAGGGGTACTGTATAACTGATTGGTAAGTAACAATCAATGCAGCACTGATTTTTTTACTAGTTATTCAAACTAAGCAGTATGGACCGAACTCTATCTTTGATTTAACATAGTAATGCGTTCATCTTTTTCTGGGCTTCCAGCATGGACAGGGTGTTCTGCAATAAGCTATCGAGCCCTTATTAATATGGCTGTTCATTGTCCACTGCTAGAATCCCAGTCTCCACTTCCCCTTCCCTCTCCCATCTCCAACCCTGCCCTGCTCCCTCCAGCCCCCCATACAACACACCCTCCACACCCCTGCATTTAGCTCTCTCCTTTATTTTCACCACACTATATATTTTAACTAGTATGCCTACAAATCAGGCAACTAACTGCCCTTTCAAGCACCCCTTTAAATATAATACAGAGGCATTTAATTTGTGCTATGATAGGACATATGCAATGTGAATGTACAATAGTAATATTTTGTAATATACATTTTGCATGCACATTTTGGAGGCAATATAGTGCTGTGGTTTAGGGCACAGAGCTGTAAACCTGGAGACCTGGGTTTGAATCACACAGCCCACACTTGTATACTGTATGACCCTAAGCAAGTCACCTAACTTCCTTGTGCTCCCAGGTTGCACCTGGAAACAAACTGCAGCTTAGTGTGCATTTCCTGGTTAAACAATTTCCCCTTTCCCTTTTGTAATGCACGTTTATTTAATTTCTTTATAAACTGCATTTTTTAGAACATATATTGTTTGTTGATGTACACAAAATTAATATCAGCTATGAGTATTTCTGATTTGGTGATGAAAATTAAATTAACCAATCTGAAAATGACATGCACAATTCCTGAGGTATATAAGAAGTGTTAGTTTCAGTTAGCTCTACCCCTGATGAAGCCACTTATGAGCGGTGATACATGGGGTGTTTGCACAGCATCCCTATTTTGTCTGAACTGGGCTCTTAAATAAACCTGCTTGTACCAAGACTTGCTGGTGTGTGCATAGTTTTTCTTCTACTTAGCTTACAATGTTCTTACTTTGACACCTTTGAGAGCAGTGGTGTATGTTCCTCCACATACCTTCACTGAACTAATTACTACCTCCCCAAACTATGTCTGACAACCTGCACACCCTAATCATTGCCACTAGTTCCCTGTACACTCCTGACTGCATAGGATTTATCTTTGGTATCCAGTGGTCCCTCACACCCATCACACCCCTGACTGTGCATGTTTTATTATATAGAATCAGGGAAATCTCACATTTACAGACACCAAAAGCTCAATGTGCGTGACTAACTTTACAATTTCTTAGTTATATACTCACACACCATATAATATAAAACAGGCAGATCAGGTACCATCCCCATAGTCTATTGCAAATTGCCAGATAACATTTCACTCCTCTCTGCTGGAGCTTTATCAAGTGTGTTTAGCCTTATGCAACCTAAGCTGGTGGGCAACCTCTTTTTTGGAGGTTTCATAAGTTTTATTGTGTTATGTTTTATCCATGACATTCCAGACATTACCTCTAGGGTTCCCAACCCACCTGATAGGCTAGTGATGCACATGTGGCCTAGATCAAATTTCACAGCATACCTTGGTCCCAGGAATCCCCTTTCTCCAGTTCAACCTTTGCACCCGATGAGGCTACAGCACTACAGGAGCCCCTTGTGCAGTTAATTAGGATAAGGTAGGCCAAAACCCTCAGAAATCAGCAAAATAATTTATAGATTAATTGATCATGGTGATAGTTTCTGATACTTGAGGAATTAAGAGAGAAAGAGTTAATTAATTCTGATCTGAAGCTAATTATCTGGTTGTGGTTGCTGCATTACTTAGCAGTAGACCTTTTTATTTCAAGAATTGCTTCTCTCTCTCTCTCCCAGGTTCTTTATTCAAGTTGTAATCATAGTTTTTAATTATTGTTTTTTTCTTGCTTACAAGGCTTTGATTGGAGCTGGGAGCTCACCCTAATTTAGTGCAGTCTGTGTCTTGCTGTGAGCTTGTGTTTTACACACAATTAACATCCGGGATTACTGTTTTTAGTGCTGGCTAGAGCTATGGTGTGTTTGAGAGCTGCAGCGAATATGCGCTGCTTCTGTTTAAATGTTTGCATGTGTCTGATAGCCACAGCGACTATGCACTGCTTCTGTTTAAATGATTGCACATCCAGCGCATCCCTTTGCCACCAGTGCTCCCCACCTCCCAGGCAGGATCCACAAGATGAAGAGAGAGAGAACAAAGTCAGCAGAACGCTTGGAGCCGCTTTCAGTGGCAGCTTGCGAGTGCATTGTCTTGCTTGGTCCTGGCACCTGGCAGTGTGGTTCCCTCTCACAAGTGGGGCTACATAGTGCAGGACCTCTCCTCTCCTCTCCTCTCCTTTCCATCCCCTACTAGCGGGTGGCATAAGGAAACATAATAGCTCAGATGCGGTCCCTTTCTAGCGACCACTCCTCAGGGCTGCAGGAGGTCTCAAAGTGTCTGTTTCTTTGGCCACAGCCCCAGAAAATGCCCGACCTGACTCCATTTTGCCCTCTCCCATGTGGCAGTGGCCTGTGAGGGGATGGGCATTTGTCCCTGTGTACAGGTACTATTTGGGCAGCCCCTATTAAGCGGTCGACGACAGCATCACATTTCTTTTCAAGGCTAAGATGCAAAGCACATTAAGGGGCTAAAAAAAGAAATTAATGAAGATTTTTCAGGGGACTGGCTACAATTTCATCAGGGCCATTCAGCCTCACTACTGGGATCTACGAGGATTCATCCACCATTTTGTATGACTGTTTCCTCTGCAGGCTGATCCGCCATTTTGTAGAGGGATGCACATCACGATTCTTGCAAGCTATGACTACTGCTTCAGTTCTTTTATTAGTCCCCCATCTGCAGCCTGTTTCAATGTTGGGAATAGATTATAGGTGGCTTATAAAGTTTTTTGACAACTTTCAACTTAACGCTGGGTCGTGGAGCTTGCCCCCTTCCCCCCAAGTTCAGTCTTGCTGACTGCCTCAGGGGATCTAGGCCTCCACTAGAAGGGCTTGCCACCGGTGTACCATGGGGAAGTTGGCTGAACCTTACTAATTCCTGTTTTTTACAGGCAATCATACCCCACCAGGTACAAGGCTAATACTGTCCTCCTTTTTTTCTTCTACTAGATGGTAAAGACAAAGAAGTGCATATCCTGCAGCACAGCCTTGATGTCCCACAACCCAGGCCATCAATGCCTGGTGTGCCTTCATAAGGAAGAACAAGCAGGGGTAAATCAGCCCCTATCACAGACCTGGACAGCCAAGGGACTGATCCCTCCAGATGGATGAACCCTGGAGCTCTTCTCATCCATACATAGCAAGCAACAGTGGCCATGATGGAGAGCCAGCAGAATTCTATGCTTAAGGTGATGGAGAAACTGGAGTTGTTGACAAAATCAAGGTGGCCTGTGTCGCCACCCCCAACACTGGCTCCAGGGTCAAATCCTCCACAATTGGAACCCCAGGAGGAACCATTGCCTCCCCTTCCAGGGAACGAGGATAAAGGGGAAGCTCTAGATGATGCTGAGGATGTAGATTCAGGGATGAGGAAATGGCCAACACCCCCAAGTCCCCTTTTCTAACCTCAAAACTTTGCTCATTTGATCTCATTCCAGGCCTAATGAGGGCCATAAAGACCACAATGGGGTTCAATGTTGAAATTCCCAAGCCAGAATTCAAGCTGGATCCCATAATTCAGCAGAATCACAAGGTTAAGGACACCTTTCCTAGCTGTCCTGCCATTGATGGCATCTTTTCAAAAGAGTGGGAAGCGACTGAGCCAGGCCAGTTGTCAGAGAAAAGAAATTTGGATAGGATGTATCCAATACAAGAAGACAAGGTCAAATTGTGGTGCACTGCACCAAGCATAGCTCCTCAAATTGCAGCACTGAGTAAGGAAGACTGTGCTGCCATGTGGCGCAATTTCCTTCAATGACCCCACTGACAAAAAGGTAGAGGAAATGCTCAAGAAACTTTTTGAACTCTCAGGCATGACAGCAAGGGCCTCAGTAATGGCAGTCTATTCCTCCAGGGTGTAGATCTGCTGGTTCGAGGAGGTCGTGGAAAAATTTGACCCCAAGTCCAAGGAAGCTGAGCTCCTGGAATGTACTCTGGACACAGCGAAGTATTTAGGTGACATGGTCGTGGACTCTCTAAAGCTGGAAGCTAGGGCCTCTGCCCTGACAAACAGAGCCAGATGGGCCTTATGGCTGAAATGTTGGGAAGCGGATAATGAGACAAAGGCACTTTTACAGAGCCTGCCCTTGAAAGGGGACAATGTCTTCGGGGAAGGGCTCAAGGAATTCCTCAAGCAAAAAGAGGAAGGCAAAGACCTAGCCAAGGACAACCAAACAACCACCTACCTGCCATCCGCTCGCCATAGATTTTGGGGGAATGGCAGACTCCAACAGACTAGAAAACAGAGTTACTCAAATAACTCCTTTCAAGGGAGAGGTCAGAACAGCAACTCCCAGGGCCCATCACAGGGTGGCTACTCCACCTTTAGAGGGAGGAGTTCATGCTTCGCTGGCAGAGGAAGGGGGGAAAGACAGAAACAGTTCTGACTACCCCGCCCAGACTACCCCACCACTAAACTCTCTATTGCCCTACCCTCCTGCAGGACAACGGGTAATGCTTTTCCATCAATGTTGGCAACAAACAACCTCCGACAAGTGGGTTTTAGAGATCGTGTCCTGGGGTTATGCTATCGAGTTTTCAAAGAAACCCTGCAGGGACAGGTTGATTCTGTCCCCCCTCTCAAAGAGAAGGGCAACAGCTCACCAGGTACAGGAGATTCTCTGGGACCTGCTACACAACAATGCAGTACAACCAGTGCCAGTCACCGAGCATGGCACGGGGTTATACTCTGTTTTCTTCCTGGTTCCGAAGAAAAACGGAAACCTCCAGCCTATACTCAACCTAAAATTCTTAAACAGGTTTGTCTCCACTCTTCGGTTCAAGATGGAGACCCTTAGGTCAACACTGAGGAGCATATGGGTAGGAGACTACCTCACCTCAGTGAATCTGAAGGATGCTTACACTCACATCCCAATAAGGCCAAGCCACCAGCGTTTCCTCCAGTTCCACATACTGGGCCAGCATTTCCAGTATGAAATGCTGCCCTTCAGCCTCATGTCAGCACCAAGGGTGTTCACCAAGGTATTTGTCATCCTAGCAGCCCAGTTAAGGGAGCAGGAGGTGGACATTATCCTGTATCTGGACAGCTGGTTGATACGATCATGCAACAGTGCCCAGTCACAGACAGACACAGAAGTGGTTCTGTCTACAATCTCGCAACACAGCTGGGTGGTCAATATGGACAAGAGTACCCTGCACCCATCCCAGCGCATAGAGCATCTTGGGGTAGAAATCAATACAGCCGAAGGAACAGTGGGATCATCAAACAAATGTATAGAATCAGTGATCATGGTGGTTCGGTCACTGCAGTCCTCGCCCAAACTGACAATGGGCCTAGCAGCTCAGGTCCTCTGCTGCATGGCATCTTGCCTCAACTTGGTACCATGGGCAAGATGGAACATGTGCCCCTTTCAGAGCTGCATGCTACAATAGGGCTCCCCATCAGAGGACGACCTCAACAAGGTTCTTTTCCTGCCTGATACTGTCAGGAGCTCCTTGAATTTGTGAACGCACTGCCACACCTATCAAGGGACTGCCCTCTGGAACTATCCTATGAGGTGATGGTGGAGACTGACGCCAGCCTCACAGGTTGGGAAGCATGCATGGACAACTCCATGGCCCAGGGCTGGTGGACACCAGCAGAGGCATGATTGTTCATCAACATCCTGGAGATGAGGGCAGTCTTCCACACCCTGAGGGCATTCAGGAATGACATCACCAGCTGCACAGTACTGGTGAAGTCTGACAACAGAGTTACGGTGGCATACATAGCCAAACAAGGCAGAACGTGCAGCCAAACAATGCTCAGAGATGCAGCCAAGGTGCTGAACTGGGCACAGTCCCATTTCACTCACATTCATGCCATCCACCTGGCCAGCAAGCTCAACATCAGGGCGGACTGGCTCAGCAGACAACAGATACACCCAGAAGAGTGGCAACTGCACCTGGACCTATTCACCCTGACACAGCAGAGGTGGGACCGGATTCCCATAGATCTGATGGCTTCCAGGTCAAATACACAGGTCAGGGCATATTTCTCCAGGTACAGGGAGAAACAGGCCATGGGAGTAGATGCTCTGTCCCACATCTGGGATCAGGATCGCTCCTACGTATTACCTCTGATCCCCCTAATTCCCCAGGTGCTGGTGAAGATCAGGCTATCCCAGATACAGATCATACTCATGGCACCATATTGGCCACAGAGGCCCTGGTTCACCTCAGCGATAGCCATGTCAATGGACAGATGGACCATTTCATTCAGGAGGGACATGCTGCTCCAGGGACCAATGATCCACATGGCCCTTCACATCCTAAAGCTATTGGCCTGGCTCCTGAGAGGCAGAGACTGCTGACCACTGGTTACCATGATTCAGTCATAAAAACTATTCTGCAATCCAGGAAGCCGTCTACTACAACTACTTAGGGGAGACAGTGGAAAATTTTCACGAAATGGTGCAACTCAGCACAGCTCAACCCCCTGCAGGTAGACATGCCTGTCATTCTGTTGTACCTACAACAGGGCCTAGTTAAGGGACTGTCCACTTCTTTCCTCAGAGTGCAGTTGTTGGCAGTAGGAACAGCCAGGGGAAAAGCCAGGCATTCACAGCCTGGGGCCCATCTGGATGCCGTCAGATTCCTTAGGGCTACGGAGAACATTCACTCTCGGGTCTGAATGCCGGTAGCCCCCTGGGATCTAACCATGGTTCTAGACTCCCTAGGGGAGAGCCCATTTGAACCCATGCATCAAGTGACAATTTATGGGTTGGACCTCAAGACATGTTTTCTCATGGCTGTCTGCTCAGCTCACAGAATTAGTGAATTGGGGGACCTGACCTGTAAAGAACCCTATACCATTTTCACTGCCCAAGGGGTGTTTCATGAGAACGGTGCCGGCATTTCACCCCATGGTCAGGTCTGCATTCCACAGGGACCAGCCGGTGCAACTACCAACATTTTTTGCACAAACACAACAGGGGGAGCTGAAATCCCATCACCCCCTAGACGTGGGCAGTACGGTAAAAAAATACATCACACGAACACAGACAAACCACAGGTCAGAAAGACTATTTGTAATAACCCAAGGCCACAAACAAGGACTGGCAGCATCCAAGACCACCATCGTCTCTTGGCTAAAGAGGACAATACAGGAGGCGTACAAAGAAAAAGGCCTTACAACCCCAGCAGCGATAAAGGCCCACTCTACAAGGGCAGTGGCTACTTCTTGGGCAGAAACAGCTAACGTATCCATGGAGGATATCTGCAGATCAGCAACCTGGTCCACTGTCCAAATGTTTGTGAGACATTACAGACTGGACACATTGTATAAACAAAGAATGGACTTTGCCAGAAAAGTTTTGTCCACAGTGGGCCAAAACCAGCTGCTACCCTGATCGCCCTTTCCCACCCTGAAAGGATGGTGTAACTGCTTATTATAGTAACCCAAGAGGTAATATCTGGAGTGTCATGGATAAAACATAATACAATGGGTGTTTACTCACCTGGTAAAGATGATTGTGTTAGTTGTATCCATGACACTCCATGGCCCTCCCTTCAGAGAGATCATGGCAGGTATACTTCAAACTGGATAGTCTTGGTGTGGTTAAGGACTCAAAAACAAGAAATGTTGAAGTATTAAGGGCTCTGAAATAAGTAGCCGGTTCATATGTCGGTAACACTAGGTGACCGAAACTAGAATTGTATCAATAGGAAATAAACGGAGGATATGGTGAACTCCCTAGCCATGTTTTGTATCATTCTGTATGGTTAACAGTGGGGATTAGAGGGTAAGGTTTTTTTTGTCCAGAAACATTGTTCCCTTTCAGCTATGAAAGAATCGAACTGGAGAAAGGGGATTCCTGTGACCAATGTATGCTGTGAAATTTTATCTGGGTCACATATGCATCACTAGCCTATCAGGCGGGTTGGGAACTCTAGAGGTAATGCCTGGAGTGTCAAGGATACAACAAACACAATCACCTTTACCAGGTGAGTAAACACCCATTGTCCTGCCATCCAGTGGTCCATCCTGCCCCCAACACCCTGACTGTATAGATTTTATTATCCCTGACTTCCAGTAGTCCCTCCTGCCCCAGAACAACTCCAACTGCATAGATTTTATTACCCTGGAATCCAGTGGTTTCTTATGCCCTCCAAACAAACCAGACTGTATAGGTTTTATTATCCCTGGTATCTAGTGGTCCCTCCCAACCCTGAACACCCTCAACTGTACTGGTTTATTATCCTTGGCATCCTGTGGTCCCTTCCACCTCCCCCGGATCATCTCCACCTCACTAATACAAACTGTATCATTCCCTGGTGTCTACTGATCCCCCCTGCTCCCTGTAAGTTCAGATCCCCCAACTGCCCCATCACCACATGCCCCCCTGAGTCAGACCCTTCAGACCTGCCTGGTTGCCAGCACACACCCCAGTCCCAGCGACTGGCACAGATCCTCCACTCACCTCCACCACTGGCTACAACTAACAGTTTGTGATTGCATGCTGACTGTAATCAGCTGTGGGTACAATAAGTGTATGATCACAAGCTGTCAGCCAATGACTGGTCATGGAGATGAGCAGAGGATCTGTGCTGGTTGACAAGGGGGGAGGAGTGCACTAGGGATGGGGCGGGCAGGTCAAGGCATCTGATCTGAGGGGGCATGCGGGGACTGGGCGGGTGACAGAGATTTGAATGTATGGGGAGTGGGGTGGCACTTTACCTGCCAGAGAATTAGATCACATATCACAGAGAGAGACCAAAACTGAGTTTATAATTTATTGCACATTCTTATAGTTCATCTGTCACAACTTCTTTAATTTGCAGACTGAATTTTATGAAGTGCTATATGATAATGTCCATCATTCATATGACGGCAATGTTAAGCCTATGAAATGGATCTTATAGGAAAACATTTCATCCAGCACTCACTTTTGTTGAAGTTGCAAAATGATGACAAGAAGAAACTTTTCCATCAATGGTCATTACATAGTCATAGTCAGTACAAATGAACCATTACTGAAGCTGGAACTGGAACTATTGAGGGGAGTTTGTGCAGAGGAGGCAGGATGATCCACCCAGTGCTTAGTTATCTTACATCGCTTCATCAGGGTTGACCAAATAAGAAATGCGGGGGGTCCTTTACACCCAGACTAATTATCATAATTAATAAGTGTGTAACACCTTAAAGGAATCACCAGATTGTACAGAAAATAAAAATAAAAACCACTAGAAACCAGGGAATGATAAGATTTGCATCAGTAGGAGAGAGTCAAACCGAGGGGAGCATTAGGGACCACTGGATGCCAAGGACAGTGATATATTTACAGTCAGGGGTGTTCATAAGTAGGCGGGACCACTGGGCACCAGAAATATTAATATATTTTACAGATGAGGGTGTTTGGGGTGGGAAGGACCACTCTAGGCCAGGGATAATAAAAGCTGTACTGTCAGGGGTGTATGGGGGCAGGGAGATCACTGGTCACTAGGGAATGAGTGTTGGAGGGGTCAGGGGCACCAGGCCACCATTAAAGGTGGCCCTGATATGTGCTGTGGGGGAGTCACAATCTCTGTTTGCTCCTGGCATGTAATGAGTCCAGAATGAGAGGCAAATGACCCCACATTGCCCTGCTAGTGCTGTGTGGTTATTTGCATTTTAAGGCAGCAATATGGCAGATTGCTGCAGAGGAGCAACTGCAGCTATTGGACTCTAACAGCTGGATCATGATCATCCCCATATCACCCTATTGACAACATACCTCATGTCACCAGTAGGAGGCAGGGGTTTATGATCCCAATCTGGTTAGTGTATGGCTGCTATATTGGAAAATGCCTTTAGGGTTCATGAAGTGCCCTAGCATGTTCCAATATACCACTGTTTTGCTCCAAGCACTAATTAACTCGTGGTAAAAAATATTTACTGGGTACTGTAACAGGATTGTATAAGACCCTGTCCCATTTGTTATGCAGAGAGAGTTAAAAGCAAAGATCTATTCTGTTCTCACCTTTTCTGCCACTTGTCTGTCTCTGCTGTCTGCTTGTGCAGACAAATTGTCCTGTGGAAAAGGAGGAACTGGCCACTCTGACAGACCCACAATCCCCCCTCCCCCACCGTTAGCTCCCTGCATTCAATTGCTGTTCCTTGCTATTTCTGTTCTTTCTTTCTATCCCCTTAATTCTCTGGGGTTATAAAAGTGAGTCTTTGTGTGAAACTATTTGTGTGATACTGGGATCCCTTAATTTGCAAAGTATATAGTTATACTGTTGAAATGATTGCAAAAAGCTGTTTGAAAGTCAAGGGGTTAACCTTGAGATGCTGTTTGACCTCCACAAACACATTTGCAGAGTTGTCAACAGGAGATCAGTTCTGGGGAACAATGTTCTATTTTGCTGCACCTGCAAAAAAAGAAATTGACAAAGTTCTGATACATTTTGTGAGTAACAAGTAATGTGTCTTAATGAGCTCAGGATGCAAAAGTTAATTGCCAGGAAAATATATTACATATGAAGACAGCAATGTGTTGTTAGAGCGAGAGAGAGAGAGAGAGAGAGAGAGAGAGAGAGAAGAGAAAGAGAGAGAGAGAGAGAGAGAGAGAGAGAGAGAGAGAGAGACTGAGTTTTAGATTTAGAGATACTCTTAAAGGAAGGACTTTGTTTTTTTTACTTCCTATATAAGAGCTATCTTGCAATTTTTATTTGATTTGATTTTATTGTTATTAATAATAATAAAATGCTACTTGTGAATGTTATAACTTCTGGTTTGCCTGTGATTCCTGACCTATGCTTTGACAACAGGCCCTAATCTGCAACTATGAATATCCTGGTCCCTCTCTTCCTCTTACCTTGTACTCATGCACTCTAGATCTGTAATCTCAGATTCTTCTAAACAGGTGGCCCCATTCTCTTTTTGTAAGGCCTTCACAATTCCTGATACAGGAAGTTGGTAAATGGATAAGTACCAATTAAATTAAAACCTACAGTGGAAAGACCAATTTTGACAAACACTAAAACCAGGTTGATGGATGACTTATGTTTAAAATTACCTCAGTGTCTCAAAAATGTTGGATAAGTTGCATTTTATTATTGAACCAGTAGCTTGTGGAACTCTTTAGCTCAAACTACTAGGACCTTGGCAAACTTCAAATCTTTTGTAACAACTTCAAGAAATGTTACTAGAACTACTGACATTTGTAAATGTTACAAGAAATAATGTATTTATTGCCTGTATCTATTGTTATATGTTACTGTTTCTTTGTTAGTTTTATACCTTGACCATGATTGCCTATGAAAACAGACATTTTTTTTCCCTAGACTTTCATTTTAATTAAATGAAATGAGATGAAATGAGTATCTCAGCAATATCACTGCTAAATATTTTCTTTTCTAGAGAACTCAACCTGACTTGTTATAATGATTTCTCACACGCCATGTTTCTTACTTCCTGGATCATCCTTGCAGCTCTGTGTTGAACTTTTCCCAGGTTTATGTCCTTTTTAGAGGGATGTGGCATTACAGCCCATCTATTGTAAATAATACTGTATGTGAGATTTTCCTAAAAAGGAAAAGCACTCTGAGGAACTTTTTGATGCAGTCCTGTTTTTAACATGGAAATAGAATGTTGGCAGGACTGTTCTTGCACTTTTGTTTGTCACTGCACCTATCAGGAGTTTCCAGAATTATATAATCTGCTGGTGTGCAGTGATATCCTGTGGGTGCTCTACCTGGAGTGCTTAGGGATAGGAAAAGCCTGTTATTTGTATTTTGACTGTCATGAGGAACACAACATGGATCCACTGAGTGGCCTCTTAATATTTTTTCAGCACCCAGATAAGGTGACCAGACATAATACATAATGGCTGGAGTGTCATATGCCAGTTCTAAAACATTTATGTACAGTAAAAATAGATCCAGAAGCAAATGATTTGATACCTTTTAATGGACCAACATAGATGTAACAACAAGAACAAAGTGCTCTAGCTTTCGGACCAACCAGTCCTTCTTCAGAAGCTCATGGCAGTTGTTTAGAAAATACAATACTTATAACAGCTAGATAATGCAGAGAAAAACAGAAAAAATCCCCTTGCAAGGACCAATACGGCAACTACTAAATCTAGATTTGTACAGTAATAAGAAATTAGTCAGTTTCCTAACAGCAGTTTACAGTAATTTCATTGCCCATTTCAGAATTATGTCCAGAGCTGCAGATTTGTTTAACCACTGGCTGTCAGTGGTCCTTAATTGCAGTGTTAGTCAGGAAACTTTGATTTTTACTGCATGTTAGAACACTGTGCATAGAATTTAAAAGTACATTTGTACTGCTGGATTTATACAAAGTACTGTACATGTTTTTGTGGAATTGTATTTCCGGATGTTTTTAGTGGGTTTGGCTTACAGTATATCAATGAACATGTTCATGGATGGTTGCAGTCAGTGCAAACTATTTCTGTCTGGAGCTTGTGCTATTTAAGCAGCTGCATTGGTTTAGTTTAATATATACGATTATTGACATTGCTCTAGCATGCCATGTACAAGTATTCAGTAAATATTTTAATTGCTTACTTAGTTTTATATCACATAGCATCTGTAATTTGATATAAGTGAATTTTCACAAGCAGTGCCAGCAGTTTTTGTACTGGAGATGAAAAAAACATTTTTGTTTTACCTAAGACAAAAAGTAAATTAAACTGCAAACAGAATTGGTCAGAATATTTTCTGTGTTGTTATTGACTAGGTCATGGGGGTGCTGAGCTGGAGTGGGATGTCTGCTCTGAAAATTTTCTTTTAGTATTATGTTCATTTCACATAATATGTAGTCCCCCAGCTCTGTGACTTTGGGATCAAACTTTACCCATATGCATCCAATTTCCCTAGGAATAATTCAGATTATTTTTCTTTGTGTGTGTGTGTGATATAGATTAGGAAGCACCAGACTGTTTAAAGTTACCTTTTAGACATGAACTGATAGAATGTTTCTTTAAGGTGTTTAAAATTGTTTCCATCAACATGCTTGGATCTAAGAGTTTAGTTACTGCATATAGTTTAGCAAAGAGAGAAAGTAAAGTATTGCAGTTTCAAACAGCAAGAAGTGTTTTGTGCTCTAAGATTATCAAAGGAGTTTGGGTAGCATAACCTAAATGTTCATCTAAAACCTTACAGTTCTGCAGCTGGTTTGTTTACTAAATGGTCTGCTAATAAAGCCAGCTTGGATACATTTGTGCCACTGAACCTTTCCATTTGGGTTTCACCAACAAGAAGTCATTAAAAACCCCTTATAGTGTGGAAGTTGTTACTGTGGAACCTGATTTTCTGAGGTCAGATGGGCAATGTGGTTTGTTAGCTTGACCAACACGGTGTGGCACAATGCTGTAAGCTGTGAATAGGGTAAAGAATCTGGGGGCCATTGTAGATCACAGGATAATACTTGAACATCAGGGGCCCAATATTAAAAATCACGCAAAGAGGTGCACAAACATTTGTGCTGCTCCTTGTGATTGCCTGGGAGACTGAAGATGCTATATTCAGTGGAATAGTGCACATACGCTATTCTACTGAATGTTGTGCCATGGCAGTGCAGTGCTAAGCCATTTACCGCTGCTCTGAAAGGGCTCCCAAAGTACATCACCAGAATGGATAACACTGGAGTGCTATCTGCAATATTCAAAGGGATCCATGCAAATGAGTCTATTGGGCATGCAGGGCACTAAGGGACCATTTGCATGCCCATTATTGGCTCATTTGCATTGGCAGTGAGGCAGGTTAGTACGGCTCCACTCCCCAACTGCCCAGTCCTAGAGCTGTGTAAATATTCATAGAGGTAGTGGTCCCCCCTTCAATTGTCAGCTCACCCTATAATTACCATGCCCCCTGGTGCTAGTGGTTCCCTCCCCCCCAATCACCAGCCCATCCTGTCATTAACACAGTCCCTGGTGCTTGTGGTTCCCCCCTCTGATCTCTAGCCCTTTCTGTCATTAACATCCCTGGTGGTAGTGGTCCCATCCCCGATCACCAGCCCATCCTGTAATATAAAACAATCCCTGGCATATAGCGTCTCTCCCCACTGTGGCACTGAACACCCTCCAATCACCTTACCATTCTGCCCTGTCCTACAAATAAACAGTGCAGTTTCTGCCTGAACATATGACAGCCAACTGAGAAGATGTGAAGAAGGCTGTGCCATCGTCATATGCACCTGTGGTACCTAAGGGAATGTTAAGGTGATGGGAGGGGGTTCTTGGTTCCACAGTGGGGGGGCTGGCACAAGATGTCAGCAATTCTTTTATACTACAGGATAGGCTGGCAATCAGAGGGGGGATCACTATCACCAGGGATTGTGGTAATGACAGGATGGGCTGCGATCGGGGGGTGGCACTACCACCAGGGAGTTTATTTGTACAGTAGGGGCTGGCAATCAGAGGGGGAGTGCCAGAAACCACACAGAGTGGGTGTGCTCCTCCAGCAGCCAACTGGCTAGGTAGCTGCATTATCTCTGGCAGTTGCTAGGGTTGCCTGGAATAAGCTGTAGTTCTGTTTGGCAGTATTTGTGCTGCACAACAGGAATGTGCTAAACTCATTTGTGCAGCACAAAGCCCACGAATATGGGGTAGCACAGCTATTCATGGCCATGCCCTTCCCCTTGCCCACTTGATACATTATATTTTGAGGGCACTATCCCCCTTTTCCCATGCAACAGCCCCTTTGGAATATGGAGGTCCAGCACAAACCCCAGTTTGTGTGGGCAAAAACCCATTAGTACCTAAGGAAATGTCTGAATATCGAGCCCAATATGTCTACAGTGAGTTTTTCCAGTTGTGACATATGCCAAATCAAGCTGTAGTTAGTGTATGAGGACCTGGCAACCATTGTGCATGCCTTTGTCACTTCTAGACTTGATTACTGTAACAACCTTTATCTACGTTTATCTGGGAGGTTGGTGAGCCACATTCAGCTAGTGTAGGATGCAGCAGGGAAGTTAACTGGGGTGGGGGGCAATATTTCCCTTGTGCTCTGCAGCCTGCACTGTCTTCCAATAAAATGTCTTACCATCTTGAAGACTGCACAGTTCACATAACAGGGCTATGTAGACTGAGCCAGAGCTACTTAAAAGATGTCTTGGCTTTATATGCACCTGGTCTGTACACTGAGGCCAAACCTTTGACCATTATGAGATCATGTGTGAGACAATCTAGAAACAGGGTATTCTCAGTTGTAGCCTACTGCTGTGGAATTCATTGTCATCCTATTTATGGAATGTGCAATCAGTGGATACATTTAAAAAGGGTCTGAAACATTTCTGTATTAAATCTCAGCTAACTTACAGTTGACATTGCACCCAGAAATTTTCACCCACAGCTATTTTAAAGTTTTCAAGTAGTTCATTTAATTTTTTTATTCACAAAGTACTGTTATTTGAGTTTATTTTACATTGTACTGTCCTAAATACTGCTCTATTTTATTATGTTGTAAAACACCGAAAGCCCCATGAGGTCACCCATCAACAACACCACCTCAGTCGTATCTCTAATAAATGATTAGAGGTCACTGACAAAAATTTATATGTGCTCATCAACAAATATCAACAATGGCTCCATTAAGGAGCCAATTCCTGATATGATGGGATGAGCAGGTGGTGCCTGTACACTTTTATGTACTTATGTATTACATACATTGTCTGCCATACCGGGTGATCCCTAATCAAAAAACTATGAGTTTATTCACTAATCCACTGAAACTATAGTGCATTTAACAAATGTGCATCAATGTCAGCTTGAATCTATGGGTGGGATCAGAAGCTTGATAATGTTTATTAGTACTTAACTGCCTCCTTACGTCTCCTACATACTTGTCAGTATCCATCATCATTATAGCACCAACCTTGTCTGCTGCATTCATTGTGATAAGTGGACATCCAGATATATTGATATAATGAAGAAGATTTTGTTGCTATAGTTAGTAACAAATATGGAAACACAGCTTGTTATGTTGTTAAATTTTGTAAGCACACTTCTTGTCATGGGTTGCCCTCCATGTCTATGCCTTTAAGAAATTGATAGTATAAATTGTGGGTTAATGAGGGCATCCATGTCTTTTGACAAACAAATCACTGTGAAATGTTGAGACATTGATGGTGGGGCCAGATTGTTGTTTGACACCATATGCTCATATAGAATAAAAATAAAGAAGAAGATATCTTATTTTATTCCTGGTGTGAGTGTGGGTTATTTGTTGCTTTCTGACAGTTCTCAGTTATTCAATTTTTTCAGTTCGCTTTATTTGTAAAAAGGCATTATTCCAAATGATCATAGTGCCTGTACATTAAAATTGATAAATAAATGAACTAATGCACCAGGTACTTTTGAGCCACCTTTTCTTTTATAAGTGTCCATGTTTTGTTTGGCAGTGCTTGCTTAGATGCTGCTGTCCAGCTGTGTAGCCCATAGGGACTGCTACCAGGTACCAGGTGGTGTCAATACCAACAACAACAACCAGCCCCTCTTTTAGTATTACATACTGTGTTCTCTAAGATCCTGATTTGGAAGACACTATAGAATCTGCTCCATTGAATTCAGACTCCTGACCCTGACCATATGACATCAGCACCACTCACCATTCAGGAAGCATTCATGCCATATAAACTGGTAGCTCTGAAGATACACTGACTCATATGGCAGCAGGCTATTTTAGAAATATATATCATTTTTGGCAGAGTTCTGAGAGGACTAAGAATCTTGAAGTTCCCCAGTTATAGCCGGGACAAGAATACTATTTTTTTTGTCCCTAGAAAAGTGAAATACAAGACTCATCTCTTTGTCTAATTAAACTGATTTTAGTGGATTCAGCCAAACAACAACAACAGCTCCTATCAGAGGATTTAAAATTGAAGGGAGGCAGAGCTTAATCAATTCAGTAGCTCGGCAAAGTTTGAGGGACTAAAACAATGACTGAACCAGACAACTTCTAACTATGACAGACATACAAAAGCATACAAAGGAAGCTGATAAGAGACCACTGTGATTACAGAAATGGCTGTGTCTTTAATTGAAAGCAATTCAAGAGGCAACAAAGACAGCAACAGCAACAGATTCACACTCAAAGTCAATTTTTAAAAACACGGGTAACACTGCAACTGGCATAGAGGCACAAGATGCAACCAGAGGGAGTGATTCGGATGCAGTATCATCAGGTTTTTAAGAGGATTCATTGTCAGCAGACAGCAGTCCCCCAAATGTACCCTGCAGCAACTACCCAGATGCAATCCTCAGATCATTTTACAGCAGCAGGAAGATGTACAAGGAGGAGGAAAAGGAGGTTGAGGCAAAAACAAAGGCAAGAGACCATAAAAAACAGCAACAGGGGAGGGCAAGGGCAAATATTACAGTTAGGTAATGCTAACGTGATTAATTTGTCCTCAAATATATTAACTGACAGATAATCAGCTTTGCTGAATAAGGGACTCAAGTTCATGCCTATTGCCAAACTTGATCATTTTGAAACAGTAGTGCAATACAAATGATGGATAGAGTCAGGGAAAGGGGATACTCTGAATTTGTGATACAGAGAGCTTATGCTGGGGCAAAGGAACCCCTAGACAGAAGGCAATGAATCCAGGGGACAGAGTGGGAGGGTGACTCCTAAAAGAGTTAACTTTATTACCACCTATAGTACTCAGTCAAAAGACACTGAACATATTGTTAGGTGTAATTAGCACATACTGTCCACCAAACCCAGGTTTCAACAGTAGGTTAAGAACCTGTCAAGAATGGTGTTTACGAGCTCACAAAATGTAGCTGATAGCTTTGTTCAAAGTCTTCAGCTGGTCCCCAGAACTATCACCTGACTACCTATTCTACCTACTGGTTGTTTTAAGTGTGGCAGATGCAGAGTCTGTGAACAAATTACACAGTCCAAAACATTTGAACATCCAGTAACAAAATAGGTATTCCACATAAAAAAGTTTATCAATTGTGATATGACTTTTGTGATTTATTTAGCAATTTGTTCATGTTCAAGTTTTTATGTGGGATGTAAAAAATGAAAGTTAAAGGAGAGAATGGCGGACCATGTTCAAGTGATCTTGGTAGGGATCTAGAGAGGCACTGATGGCTGTTCCTGGGCTCTGAAAAAGCTAATCTGAGCCCCAGCAGTGGTAATCATTTCAAACTCCTCTTCCTACAAAGGGAGGATTTTTGGATTTTCAAACTAGGAGCCAACAGTGGGAGTGGTCTTAATGATAGGTTTGAATTGCCCTCTACTTGAAGCACTATTGCTAATAAATCAATGATTAGAGGGACATGACACAATTCCTTTGTATCACCTTAAAAATGGAAAAGTGCAAAGATTGTATTATTGGGAAAATGTTACAGCTTACAATTTTGGTGATTAATCAGGTATATTCATCATCATCATCATCATCAATTTATTTATAAAAGGTGCCCTTCCAAAGCTCAGGGTGCCTGAAAAATCCATATACAAATAAAAACATCACAATCATCATAAAACCAAATATAAAAAAAACACTTAAATATAATTAAACATTTCCTTATAAAATCAGTACTGTTAGTCCCAATCAGGCCCCATTAAAGGCCTGACAAAAGAGGTGAGTTTTAAGGGCAGACTTAAATCCTTCGATGGTCAGGCTATCTCGGATCTGATGAGGTAAAGAATTCCACAGGGTAGGAGCCATAAAGGCAAAAGATTGTGCTACAGATGTCCTCAAACATACCCAGGGAATCTCTAGCAATCCCTTGTTGGAAGATCAGAGTGGGTGGGAGGGGCAGTAAGGCTGCAGAAGGTCTTGCAGGTAGCAGGGTCCCTGGTCATGTAGGGCTTTATAGGTCAACAATGCGACCTTGAAGGTTATCTGCCACTGTACTGGCAGACAGTGCAGTTCATGCAGCACAGGTGTTATGTGACTGGATCTAGGGGCCCCTGTTAACAACCTGGCCATTGTGTTCTACACTAGCTGCAAGTAACAGATATCCACACCTGGTAGCCCTAGGTAGAGGGTGTTGCAGTAATCAAGACAGGTGATGACATAGGCATGGACCAAGGTAAGGAGATCTTCGAATGAAACTAGATGCTTCACCCTGGTGATATTTCTTAGATGATAAAAAGAAGATTTAACTACTGCCGACACTTGTGATTTCAAGGTCAGGACCTCATCAAAGATCACACCTAAGTTATGCACCTGGCTCGAGGTACGCAATGGGATACCCCCAAGCCTCAGCATGGTGGGGTTGTCCCGCCCCTACCCCAGCTGCCCTACGATCTGGGTCCACCACTAACACCATCATCTTCCCAGGGCTTAACCATAGCCAGCTAGCACTCATCCAGTCCTGTATCTCATTTAGGCAGTTGTTAAACACCAAGACAGTATCTATCACCTGCTCAGGCACAAAAGACATGTACAGCAGAGAATCATCTCCATAACAGTGAAAACTCAAGCTGTACCATCTTATAATGTCTCCTAATGGCAGCATTGATATAATGAAGCAGATTTTGTTGCTATAATTGGTATCCATTATTATAGATACATAGCCTGTTATGTGTTTTACTTTTGTAAGCACATATCTCTTGGTGGATTACCCTCCATGTATATGCCCTTAAGAAATTGATGATATAAATTGTGAGCTACAGAGGATGTCCACATCTCTTGACAAAGCAATTACTGTGAAATGTTAAAACATTGGTGGAGGGGCAGGATTGTTGTTTGACACCATATGCTGCTATTAAATAAAAATCAAGAAGAAGAAATCTTCTTTTATTACTGCAGGTTATGTGTTGTTTTCTAACAGTTCTGAGTTTGTAACTAATGCACTGGGTGCTCTTGAGTTGCCTTTTCTTTTGTAGTGTTTTGTGTGTCCATGTGTCTGCATGTGATACTGTGTGCATGCGTGCACATGTGTCTGTTTCTGTAGTGCTCATTTGTTCATCTATGTATGTAGTACTGTGTGTGCTTGGCTATGTAGTGCTGCATATCTGCATGTCTATGCATGTGTGTATGTAGTGTGTGTGTGTCTGCATGTGACTTTGTAAGTAGCACCATGTGTGTTCATCAATATTTCATTTTTCATTTTTATTTAAAACGAGACCCTATGGACAATAAAGGCCTGTTTTCATAGGCAATTGTAGTCGTGGTACAAATAATAGAGAGTATACAATACAAGATGATTACAGACAATAAAATACATAATATAAGAATCACATTTTTTTATACATAAAGTAGAGCACCATTAGTGCCCATTACAAATGTCCATAGCACCAATAACATTTGTTAAAGATGTAATGAAAGATTTGTAATTAGCTAATGTTTTTATGAATAAAGGTAAGGAATTCCAAAAAGTGCCAACCCTATAATAGAAAGCTGCTTGCCCAACCTTCTTTGAAAACTTAGGTAATTTTAAATATAAGCAACCTATAGATCAGGTTTTAACATTTGACAGTGCTGGTCTTTCTACCAGTAATCTTAATTTAGCTGGTACTTGTTCATTTACCATCTTCCAGGCCCAACATCCCAACTGTTGATTTATTCTTTGTTCCAAAGTATACCACTTTGATATGTTGTATAGACAACAAACATGACATTCTAAAGATAAATTAAATGCAAACCAACAGACTTTGTTGAGTAACAGTGCTATTCTCTGCAACAAAGATTTACTGTCAGATGAGTAAATGACTACACCATAGTCAATAATGGACAGAATATGCATTTGAACAGTAAGTTTTCTTGCTTCCTGGGTAAAGTTAAGTCTATTCCTATATGGCATGCCAAATCATTGATTTACAGACTTCACAACATTGTCAATGTGCTGATGATAACTAAGACAACTATCTAGAGTCAGACCTAAATATTTATATTGTGTGACTTGATCAAAAATAATATCATTAGATATTTTTAGTGAAAGAGACTGTTGGGAACCAGTATGATGCCTAGAAAGGAATAACATTACTTTTGACTTTTTTGAAATCAAGCATAGTTTATATTTATTTACTATAATATATTCAGAGCTATGCTTTTTTTTTATGTTTGTTTGCACTGCGGTGTGTGTCCCTATGTGTACTGCTGTGTGCCCATGTATCTACTTGTGTAGTGCTGTGTGTGCATGTATACAGTGCATATTTGTTTATTTAGTGTTCATTTGTGCATCTGTGTATGTAGTGGTATGTGTATTTTCATCTGTGTATGAACCAATGTGTGCAAGTGTGTCTATGCCATGCTCATGTGTGGATGCCTCTTTGCATGTAATGTTATGCATGCATTTGTCTCTGTAATGTGGTCTGTGTATCAATATATATATAGTGTTGTGTGTGAGCATCTATGTCTGTAAAATGCATATGTGCACAACTGTGTATGTGTATGACTCATAGTTCAGCATCCCCAGACATCCAGGTTTTATCTCCTTCCCAAAATCCACAAAAGAGGTAACCCGGGTCGTCCCATAGTATCTGCCTGCTCCTGCCCCACATTCCACATCTCCACATTTTTGGATGGCCTCATGAGACCCCTTGTTGAGTCCCTGCCCTCATATGTTAAAGACACTAACCATGCTCTCCAGTTATTTGACAGGTTCAGATTCAGTGACTCTCATCGGCTCATCTTCACCATGGACATCAAATCTCTTTACACAGTGATTCCCCATGATGATGGTCTGATAGCTTTGCAGCATTTCTTGAACAAGCGGGAAGTCCAGCAGCCACCCACACACACACTAACTCATCTGGCAGAACTGGTTCTTACACTCAATGCTTTTTCTTTTAATAACAGTTTTTTTCAGCAGGTCAGTGGAGTTGCCATGGGTACCAAGATGGGTCCCAGCTTTGCTAATCTGTTTGTGGGTTGGGTGAAGGAATGTTTTTTTTCTCTCATTCACAGGGACAGTGCCTGAACTCTACAAACGCTACATTGATGACTGTGTGGGGGCCACCTCCTGCTCCAGGGAGACCCTCCAAGTCTTCCTTGACAAGTTCACCACGGCCCATCCTTCCCTTCAGTACACTGTTGAAGTATCCTCCTCTACACTGCTTTTTCTGGATATCCAGCTCTCAGTCCAGCACACTAGTCTGAAGACATCAGTCTATTACAAACCCACTGACTCTCACAGTTTCCTCCTCCACAGCTCCTTCCATCCTAAGCATGTCAAGAATGGTCTGCCTTATTCACAGTTTCTTAGACTTCGCAGGTTATGCAGTGAAGAGGATGATTTTGCTGAGCAGACCCAAATAATGCATAGTTTTTTATCAACAGGGGATACCCTAAAAACACAGTGGAAGATAACTCTCCCGGTCAGTAACATGCCCCGTAACCTTGACCCCCACAGGAGGGATACTGTCACACAAGAACAACGATGAATTCCACTAGTTCTTCCTTTCCATCAGAGCACACCTTCTCTTCACAGGATCATCACTAGTAACTTTCCCATTTTGTAAACTGACCCTAACATTGATGCTTCCTTTACAGAACCACCTATTGCCTCCTACTGCCGGCCACCTAACCTGCGGAATCTCCTGGTTAAAAGCAGCCTACCCACTCCTAACAGTTCCTCCCCCCAGGTACCAAACCTTGCAACAGGACTTGCTGCTACATCTGCAAATTTATTTCCAGTGTGACTGAGATTCGGGGGCCTACAGGTGTTTTTCACATCACCAAAGAGTTCTCATGCACCTCCACTAATGTGGTGTATTGTATTCTTTGCAGGAAGTGTTCAGCTATTTACATCGGAGAAACTGGTAGGCGTCTTGCTGACCATTTCAGGGAACATTACAGAGCAGTCAGGAATGGTGAAACTGCTAAACCCATTGTATCCCACTTTATCTCCAGGGACCACAATGTCAACGACCTTTCTGTTTGTGTCCTTCAACAGGGCTTCCGGGATCCTGACCATAGAAAAAACATGGAAGCCAAGCTGATCATCTGCCTTGGCTCCCAGCAGCCCTCTGGTTTAAATGATAGACTTATTTTCCACTAACATCTTTCAGCCATCCCTTTTTTTTCCCTAAAGTCAATTTGTTTTCGTACTCATTTATTTTTCATTTTCACCATATGTCTCCATTTCTATCTCCTTCCCACACATTTGTCACCTTTCAGCCTTCTTACTAGGCCCTGTCAATTAGTCTCCACCTGGGAACTTCCCCAGCTCTTTCTCTCCCATTATGTTTTATCTTTCCCATCACCACCTTTTTGTTTCACAGATTCTCTCTTAATCTTACCATTTATCACTTCTTCTCCCTGAGCCACCCCCTTCTTCTTTCTCCACATATATATCTCTCTCATTTTACCTCTCCTCTACACTAACTTGTTTTTTTTCTCTTTTAGATATTTTCTGAAGAAGACCTAAGGTCAAAACTTAGATTTTTAACTCTATTTTCTATTTTCAGCGTGCATTTAATATAACCATTTTGTTTTGCTTTTAGACCACATGCTGACGCAGCACCTTGTTTTTGTTTTTTTACAAACTGTGTATGTAGTTTCATGAGTCTGTGCACATCGGTGTATGTAGTGCTGTATGTGTATGTAAGTATATGTAGCTCTGTGTATGTATGTCTGTCTATGTACAGTGTGTAGTGCTGTGTATATATTTATGTATGTAAATGTTGTGCTCTTTTTGAGTCTATATATGCAATTCGGTGTGTCTTTGCCTGCATTTCTATGTATGTAGTGTAGTGATGTGTGTGTGTGTGTGTGTGTATGTGTGCGCATGTGTGTGTATAGTCTTGTATGAAGTGTGTAGTGCTGTTTGTGCACATCTGTTTATGTAGCATTGTATACGTACACATCTGTGTATATAGACCAGTGGTTTAAGTCAGTATGTAGTGTTGTGTGCATGCATATCTGTAGATGTACCTGTTTATGTGGTGTTGTGAGTGTGAATGCACATGTGTCTGTTTCTATTGTGCTCATTTATGCATCTGTGTACATAGTGTTGTGTGTGCATACCTATGTAGTGCTGTCTATCTGAATGTCTTCATGTCTATGTACAGTATGTAATCTTGTATGCGAGTCTGTGTATGTAGTGTTGTATGTGTGTTTGTGTATGTAGTGCTGTGTGTATGTCCTTAAATTTATTTATGTAGTCCTGTATCTCTGTGTAAACCTGTTTATTTATACAGTGCTCATTTGTGTATCTGTATATATTTTATTGGTGTATCTGTGAGTGCATCAGTATATGAAGTGGTATGTGTGCATGTCATGGGTTTGTGTGTGTGTGTGTGTGTGCATGTACCTCAGTATGTTGTGCTATGTGTGCATCTGTTTGTGTAGTGCAATGTTTGCTCCTGAATATGTGCCTCAGTGTACAGTATGTAGTACTGTGCATGTGTGGATCTGTGTATGTCGTGCTATGCGTGGTTGTTGAACATGCATATAAAGGATTGTTTGTGTGCATCTGCATATGAAGGTTTTTTTGTGTGTTACTGTGTAGCTGGTGCTTATGTGTCCATCTAAGTATGTAGTGCTATGTGTGTGCATGTATTTGTATGTTATGCTGTGTGCATGTAAAGAAGTGTTCTGTGTGTGGGTCTGGGTATGCAGTGATATGTGTGTGTGTGTGCACATCTGTATATGTAGTGTTATGTACACAGTATGTATTACTATGCGTATGTGCTACTATAGGTATGTTTGTGTCTATGTTGTCATGTGTATATGTTTAGGTATGTAATGCTGTATAGGAGTGTGTGTGTCTGGGTACGTAGGGATGTACTGGTTGTGCACACATGCATGCGGCTGAATATCAGCCACTATTTAATCACTAAGGAATATTTTGGGGACCATCTTCTCATTTATTTTATCCCTTTAACCACTGGTATGTTATCATGAAATAATCATTTGCTCTGCTTTTATTGTATCACCATTGCCAAAACAGCCCATTGGCTATAAGCAACTCTTGTTGTAATGTGGTGTCCAGGACTGCACGCAATTCTCCAGATGCTATCTAAAACCAATGCCTTGTACAAGAACAGCAGAACCTTTTTCTATATGATTTATTCTATTTTTAATGCAATATACCAGTCTTTTGGTCCTGCTGATGGCTGTACAGCACTGTTTGAACCCCTTCAAGGTCATGTCTGTAAAGCCCCCAAGTCTCTCTCCTGCTCTGTGACAACCAGTACCTTACCATTTAGCCTTTAAGCATATTTCCTGGTTCTGGCTTGTAGGTGCATTAGCTTTAGCTTCCTTATGTTGAACTGCATCTGTCATCTGTCTGACCAACAACCCAACATTGCCAGATTCAGGTGTAATTTCTCATGGCCCACCATGCAGTTAATCATCCTGCTTGCTTTATATAATCTACAAACTTGAGAAAATGCAGCAGCTAGGCCCTGAGTCTAGATCATATTCACGTTAAACAGAATCAGTCTAGCACCAACCTCATGGTATCACAATAGTCACTGCCTTCTAGGTCAACATTTGTTTCCCTACCGTCACTTCAACTCCTGGTATCTACTGTAGGGAATTTCTTGCCCATAATAGCAGTAGTCACCACTGCCTGTTTGCTGATTTTGTGTAACAGTGTCCCATGTGGTACCTTGTCAAAGGCTTTATAAGTCACAGTATGTCCTTCTGACAAACCACATAATAATATAACTAAGATGAATGCGGTGTGGTCATCAGGACCTTTAGAAGCTTTCATTTATTGTAAGACATGAGCAATGAAAAGTGGATTAAAATCTCTGAAAGCTGTAGATGCACAAACATGACCTGTTGTTCATAGATACATAGATACATAGACAGTGTCAGCAGATAAGGGCCTATGGCCCATCTAGTCTGCCCATTTGAGTTTGTAACTTCAGTTTATGTTTTCCTAGTACTCTGTTGCCCCTTACCCCTGACTTCCAGAATTCCTTTGTGTCTATCCCATGAATTCTTAAATATTGTGATTGTTTCAGCCCCCACCACTTCCTCTGGCAGGGTGTTCCACTTGTCCACCACTCGTTCTGTGAAGAAATTCTTCCTCACATTTCATCTGAATCATCCTCCCTCCAACTTCATCCCATGCCCTCTAGTCCTGGAACATCTTTTTCACTTAAAAATAGTGTATTCTTGCACCCTGTTCCTCCCTGTAAGATACTTGTATGTCTCTATCATGTCCCCTTTCTCCCTCCTCTCCTCCAGGGAGTACATGTTCAGTTTCTTCAACCTGTCCTTATAGGACTTGTGATGCAATCCATGTTCCATCTTTGTTGCCCTCCTCTGAACCTTCTCTACCCTGTCTATGTCCTTACATAGGTAAGGTCTCCAGAACTGTACACTGTACTGCAGGTGGGGCCTCACTAATGTCTTGTGCAATGGAATTATGACCTCCCTTTTCCTGCTGGTGATGCCCCTGCCTATGCATCCCAGCATCATATTTGCTTTACCTGCTGCCTTTTAACACTGTTTCCCTACCTTGAGGTCATCAGGGATGATAACCCCAAGATTCCTTTCTTGCTTGGTGCATGCTATATCTTCACCCCCCAACTGATATATTGTGCAAGGGTTTTTGTGCCCCATATGCATTATCTTTCACTTCTTTGCATTGAATTTCAACTGCCAAACCCCTGACCTTCTTCAATTTTCTGCAGGTCCCTTCTCATTCTGTTTACACCCTCTGGTGTGTCTACTCTGTTACAGAGCTTTGTGTCATCAGTGAACAGTGAAATTCTGCATTCTAGGTCCTGCACAATGTCACTGATGAAGATGTTGAATAGGACCGGTCCCAGCACTGATCCCTGTGGTACCCCACTGGTCACTTTTCCCTCTGTGGAGTGACAGCCATTTACCACCACCCTCTGTGTCCTGCCATCCAGCCAGCTACCTACCCACCACACTACTGTCCTGCCCACACTCATATTCCCTAGTCTGTGTAATAGTCTATGTGGCACAGTGTCAAAGGCCTTGCTGAAGTCTAGATAGGCCATGTCCACTGCCCTCCTCTGATCCACCTCCCTAGTCACCCAGTCAAAAAATTCAATGAGGTTGGTCTGACATGACCTCCCCCTGGTGAAACCATGCTGCCTTGGGTCCTATAGTCCATTGACAACCAGATGTTCCACCAATCTCTCCTTCAGTAGTGCTTCCATGATCTTCCCCATTTCTGAGATGAGGCTGACTGTCTGTAGTTCCCCGCTTTCTCTTTGTTTCCACTTTTGTATAAGGGGACTACATCTGCTGTCCTCCAGTCTTTGGGTACCTCCCCTTTTTCCAGTGTTCAGCTAAACAGGATAGCCAGAGGTTCAGCCACCACCTCTTCTAGTCCTTTAAGGACCCTGGGGTGCACCTCATCTGGCCCA
The DNA here is from genome assembly GCA_016271365.2 of Neoceratodus forsteri. Lineage (NCBI taxonomy): Eukaryota > Metazoa > Chordata > Ceratodontiformes > Ceratodontidae > Neoceratodus > Neoceratodus forsteri. Next base: position 1,219,927,551 of record CM057456.1, on the reverse strand, counting down.
ATTGCTTTATTAACCCTTATTACTTCCAGTTCCTTCAGGACCCTTTCTTGTGTAAAGGGACTTGTGTCCATTTCTACACCATTCCCACCCCTTGTACTCCCTTCAGACCCATTACCCTCCTCTTCCTCAGTAAAGACTGAGCATAAATATCTGTTCAGTATGTCAGCTTTACTGTTGTCATCCTCCACATGGCCCCCATCCTCCCCCTTCAGTCTCACTATCCTTCCCTTTGCCTTTCTTTTTTCACTTATGTACCTATAAAAGGTTTTCTCTCCTCTACCTACTGATTTTGCAATATGCTCTTCTGTCTGAGCTTTGGCTTCCCTTACTGACCTCCCTGACTCCCTTTGTTTCTCCTGGTACTTCTCCCTATCCCCTTCTGCCTGTGTCTTTTTGTATTGCCTGAATGCAATCTTTTTGGCTCTCACTTTCTCCTCTACCTCCCTGGAAAACCATAATGGCCTCCTCTTCCTTTTCATCTTGCTAACCTGCTTAATGCATAATTCTGTTGCTCTTGTGATCCCCGTTTTAAATACTGCCCACTGTTCCTCAACCTCTGATTCCTGTACCATTCCCCTTAATGCCTCTTTCAAGTATCTCCCCATTTTCCCAAAGTCTGCCCCCCCCCTAAAATCCAGGATATGTGTTTTTATGTGGTTTGGTTGTACCCCTTCTGTGATTTCAAACCACAGTGACTGGTGGTCACTGTTCCCCAGGTTTTTCTGAAGGCAACTATATATTTTATTTCTAATTTCTAACTTTAAAATTCCTGTCCCCAAAGTGCAAATGTGCTGTCTGAATGGCAATTTGGTTTATCATGTTTGACTGCTGAGTGATGCTACATGCTATGTACATCACAGCCTGATACAGTGTCAATAAATTAAGTTTTGTTTCTGGCACCCTTCTGAGAAAGTTCACCTCACTAACTAAACATGGACAGGCATACAATTGATATGGCTCCAAATACAATCATAAAGCCCATGAAAAAAGGTTTTAAGATCAGAATCTGGATCTGGAATTTTTATATCAGCAGTTCATTTGATGTAACATGTCATGTGCTGCATTTTCTTAACATGTGATGCAGTCTCCATTGTATCATATTCTCATGTGATAATACACATAGTACAATACAACACAATATAAAATACATTGTTTGACAATTTTATAAAAGTAGCCTGTGCTGAAATATGACAGTTTTTTTTTAGTTAGGATGTTTACTAAATAGAAGAGCTTTTCTAAACAAAAATACTGTAAAAGAACCACTGCCTCTTATTGGAATGAAGGAGATTACTTTTCTGCCCCATTTTCCATTTAATGTGTTTAGAAATAAAATATATAGTTGCCTTCAGAAAAATACATTGCAGTAATTTGAGCAGAATTCCAATGCATATAATTTATTTTAAATTAGGTCTGAGTTATGTAAGCAATAACCCATGAAAAGGCATGGGGTTATGGCAAATTGATGCACTCCCTGAGTGCATTGAGGGGCACAAGTTTGAAGGCTAACTGCCATTCAATACGAAGAAAGTGCATTAATCCACCATAACACCTTGCCCTGGAGTGCTTTATTGTGGTTATAAAATGGGTTAAATGTTAGAACAACATACACACACACACAAAAAACAATTAGAAGAAAATATTTTTTATGTGGAAAACTTAAGAAATTTATTGGGTATTGATCCACCAGGTAAAGTACTTTATACACCAGGTAAAGTAGTTTGCTTAAACTGTAAAATCATGTTCTATGAACATGCAAACATTGTAAAAGTTTATACATTTACATCAAAGCATGTGCTGGATCATGAAGACACTGTAAAAGTTTATAAATTGTTACATCAAAGCATGTGCTGTGAACATGGAAACACTGTAAAAGTTTATAAACTGTGATATGGTTCAGAAATGTGTAGTGATATGATTTTTGTTATGTGATTTCTAAACAAAGAGGGTAAGGCATTTGGGTGCCAAACTCTGGATTAAATAAGAGATTTAATCTACGGTCAGGTGATGTTACTTGACTAGGTTTTGTGGTTTTTACTATCCATTTTATACTATCATGTAAGTGCTTGCAAATAAAACTTCTAATTCAACTGCAGATTAACCTGAAACAAGAAGCATCAACAACAGGAAAAACGAACACACTGGTAAAACTGAAATCTGGAAGTGTTACAGTTTTGTTCTTCTAAAACTGTTCAGTTACGTGGATACAGTGGAACCTGTCTATTAAGTATGCCATCAGGGACCATCTAATCCATGGTAAGCGTAACTGTGAACTTGAAATATTTTTTTTTTCTGTTTCAGAATTGGATTGGGTTAAAATATGGAAGGGATACATCTTATCAGTGCTTCTTCTTCCTGGCAGGAATTTCATTGGTGGACAGTGGTGAGGTATTCCCACACCCTTACAATCTCTAAGCATTTCAGAAATCCATCTGATTTATGTTGGAGGGGGTGTGGAGAGAGGGGGACTCAGACCGATGTTTTTTGAAACTATCCTCTCATCTGGGAATTTTGGGACAGGGTGGCTTACACATGGGGTCAGATTTTGTGGCTTCCTTTTTTTTTTTATTTTAGTCTTTGGTAACTGGGTAAGGCCCACTAGGCACAAGTGCCTGTTTCCAGGGGTGACCTGGGAGCACCGGGTGGTTATGTGACTTGTTCAGAGTCACACAGCATGCAAGTGGAGGTTGTAAGAATCAAACTCAGGTCTAATCTGCTGAATGTACCAAGCTTGTTCACACTTCATTCCTCTAACCTCTAGGCTATACTGCCAGCCCAACCTCTAGACTATACTACCTTCCCATTTTCAAACATGGATCTTGGGAATTCCCCCTTTGGGCATTTCGGATAACGGGAGTAAATATTTATTTTATATTTCAGTGGAAGCTGCAACTAAGGTAATCACTCAGTTGTGGCTTACCCTGACTCCTCCTTCTGAGGAACTATGGCTCAAAAATTGTTGTAGGATTCAGGATAGTGAGCAAGTGACAGCTCACCTGAGGGTACAACAAGAACATTTTAAGAGTCATTTACTTCATTTTTCTCACTTTTGGGTGGAGAAAACTGGATGGAACATTCTTAGAATCCTTGCTCAGTCACTTTAATTTGTTCGCCATGTCCATCTGTTACATTTTGGTTCATTGACTTGATAGACATATGTGTTGGCTTATTTAACGGTGTTTCTGCCCTTAGGTTTCAGCTGTACCCACAGACTTGGGCTGTATGGTTTCTTGCTTCCTCCCCCTCAATTGGATCACCTTTGTTTTTTTTTGAGATTGTATTTAGCTGTGGCCTTAGGCTTTACTGTGACTCAATACCCCCACCCCCTTAGTTGTCTTGATGTTTTTAGTTGTTGTAGAGTGTTTATACAGGTTCTGGCTCTGTCCACCTGTAGCTTGTACAACTCAATTTCTATTGTATGACCAGATTTATACTGTTTCTGTAATTGGTTGTTGTATCTTTGTTGTAGTTTGCATGGTTATTCTTCAAGTGTTAATAAAATGTAATTAAAAAAGTTTGCAGTCAGGGCTGAATATCATGCCCTTTATATCAATTTGTCCTTAATATACTGGTAGCAAACTACTTACAAAATTGCATTCAAGACTGCATGAAATGCCCTTAATAAATATCACAATGCCCTTAATAGGCATGTTTTACCATATAATGTATATATATATATATATATATATATATATATATATATATATATATATATGCTTGGTATGCATCTCTCTATGAGTGAAATAGCACCTGTGCTGATTGGTTGGATGCTTAGAAATAAGGATATGTGGTACTTAGAAGCAATTCTATGGGAGGGTTCTACTACAAAGGGCTATAACTATGAGTTGGTAGGTGGCAAATTTAGAATAGATGTGAGGAAGTAGTTCTTCATGGATAGGGTCATGGAGAAGTTTAACTATTTATTAATGGAGCTAGACAATGTTGAAACAATTTATAGTTTCAAGAGTGTGAGAATAGACACATGGTATTGTTGAGGATGGGGGGAGGGGAATTGGGATAGTGTGGTAAACCAAGAGGAACCACAAGGTTGGAGCTCCACAAAAGACCTGTTGGTGCTAGAGAGGCAGTGACATAGGAAGGAGACAAACAGAGTAGATGGACCATGAGAAATTTGCTGTCTGTAAACTTTTATGTTTTTATGTAGCTATGGAAACATTCTGAGACAACTTGAGTGTCTGTTTAACTACATTTCAATGTTTCCACAGGGCCTATGCAAATGTGCTTCTGTGTGACACTGCCATATTGACTGCACTTCTGTACAAAACACTAGACTATTCATGCATTCATTATAAGTTCATCCATGTCTTTCACTTTATATCAAGGGATTCATTATTTGCTCATCCAGTCATATATTCATCTCTACAGTGGATAATTTTCATTTATAATATATCATGTTGTGTTTTTGTTACTTAATCCACATAAGCCATAACTCTAAACACTGTAACATGCTAGTGTCTTAGACAGAATGTAATACAGTTCATGAAACAAGTTCAGTATGTCAGTGTCACACCATACCAATTGCTTAAATACGCAGGGCTACTTTTGTAATGCAAAACTGCCTCTCACAATCCAGATTGATTACTGCATATTGTAAGCTATGAAGAAAAGAAGACCTAAAACCCTTAAAAAGTATGATGCCAATCATAGTATATATAACTACTAAGTTTATTTCCATCAGAAGCTTTAAAAACCTTGTATACAAAGTCCACATTTACTTTTCAATAGAGATATTTCAAACAGTATAAATGCATATCAGCTATTCTTCTAATTCAAAGCACATTGTAAATGCTAGTTGCTTTCTTTCTAGTTTTTTGAGCACATACCATGGTCAACCATGGAGAGACTGTGGTTGGACAAAGTTTATCGATATTTGAACATAGCATTTCCATGGTTTTGGGAGGAGAACAATTGAATGGACCCAGTCAATGACTGAGAAACAAGACACATCTTTAGCTTCATACCTAGATGAAGTGTTATATTATGATGGCACAGAAGTGCAGCTCTAGTTAGGGTTGAGAGGGTACTTCTATGTTAAATTCTGATTTTGGTTGCTTAAATAATTCTGTCCATTTATGTACAGACAATAGATTTTGGAGGCACTCGTGCTGACACAAGATCTCCGAGTATGCATATTTTGGTGAAATTCAGTTAGCTGTTTTTTTTTTTGTGCTATAATGTGGCAAAAAATGTAACATATTTGAATATTAAAAAGTAACTTTAATTTGTTCATCAATAAGTAGACAACAGCTAGGGTTTGAAACATGAAATTTGCTGATTAAATATATTCTGTCACAAGGATAGTGCTTTTGGTATTTTGAAAATGAAAAAAAGTTTAGATAAAGAAATTATGAATAAAACAAAAAGTGCAGTTCAAGAAACAAATCTTTCCAAAAAATCATCTCAAAGTCAGATAAGGCCAAGCACATGTCACTCTTTATTTGTTGTCACAGGCTCACACAACAAAATCTGCATTTTGTAGTGACCTGTGACACCAGGAATTAATAACATATATGTACCTGTGAAACACATCATTACTTCCTGGTCTCTAATTCCAAGATGGCTGCTATGGTGGAGTCATGTTAGAGGGAGTTTTGAAAATGTCTACTCTATAGATGACTTAAGCAGTACGAAGAAGGCTCCTTGCAAATCTCCTAAGAAGCAGAAAAAAAAAACAATAAAAGGGAGAAAAGAATAGTCCTCTCCTACTTCACAGCTGAAAAGAATAACAGGAAAATTAGATTGAAAATTATCTTTGTGTTGCAGAAACTTGCCTGGGTGATGCTGAGGAGGCTGCAATGGCTGCAGCTGCTGGCTTCAGTGCAGAGCCCAGGAGCCTGGAACTATGGTGAGGAACAAACCCAATGGCTGCATCTGATGCTAAATCCACTCTGGCAGGGGTGTTGACCCTTGGGACACTATGAGACAAAAACCCATAGTAATCTTTCCTTATCAGCAAGCACTAGTGCTGTGTGGAATTTTTTGATTCTGGCAAAAGGAAATTCTGCTGAATTTTCAAAATTCCACCAAAATTCTGCTGAATTTTGCCAGAAACATAATTGTGAAATTCCGCAGAAGAAAATGGTTGCAAATGATTTTTTGTGGAAAAAACTGAAGTTCTGTAGAATATTATTCCACGGATCTCAATATTTTCAGTGGAAATTGTTGTGGATTAATTTTCCATGGAAGAATGCTGTTCCATGGTCTATTATTCCATGGATGAAAATAGGTGGAATTCTGCAGAAGAACCAGCAAAATTCTGGCAGAAATTCTGCCAGTAGAATGGTCAATCCACGTTAATTTTGCAGGTGCAATTCTGCATTCCGCACAACACTAGCAAGTACCTTTTGGATGAAAGTGTAAATGTTAGAGTTAACAGAAATACCAACACTACAAAAGCTGTTAAATAAAATCAGCAGAAACAAAGTTCCTTGTTACCTTCCATGTCATCTTTGACCTCTTTCTGATTGCAACTCCAAAGTTGATCCTGCTCTCATTGCCTAAAAAAGTGAATGAAAAAATAGATTTGAGAATACCTCTTAAACTGTAAACTAAAAAACTTTCAAGGAAGTGAGCACAGTTATTATGGGACTCTGCTGTACTGGAAAGGATTAATAAGAAGGTTAACAATTTGTATTGCTACATATAAATATTTGTAACATAGAATATAAGAAACTAAAAATTAAAAAATGAATGAGGTGGATGTAGTTAAAAAAATGTCAACTTAAAACTGAAAAAAGAAATCCAGTCAGTTAGAAAAAAAAATCCCTTAGCTCTCACTACAGAAGCCCTGATAACTGCTAACACCAGTACTATTCTTACATTAAACAAGAGCATCAATATGTTGGAAAATGCTGCTCAACACAAAAAAAATTGCATGAGGTGGGTTTTCCATTAAGTCTTGATTCAGATTCCTAATCCCTGAGAGATTTAATAAAAACAATTTTTATAGAAATACTTGGTCTCATTAAATCATATTTGCAGAAATAATGGTGGGAGGAGGAGCTGCTTACAAGGTTGCCCAACCACGGTACATCCGAAAAACAAATATGAAGCTTTGCCTTTGCTGGAATAGAATATGAGGTATTTTTCTTGGTGTCTTTGAGCATCAGGTTTGGTCTTTTCCACTGACATGGCTTGTATAACTTCTGCTGCACTGGATTACTCAGAATGGCATATTAAAACATAATTCAGTTCAAACCTTTTTTTTGATTTGCAGCTATGAATTTCTACAGGTGCACTGTCTGCTGCTTCACATTGAATATAACTTGCCTTTCCTGATGAGAGTATTTCATTTATCAGTGAATAACAGCCCAGAAAAAACTTAGATACTGTACCTCTTAAGCTTCTCACATTTCTTAAACTTGTACTGAAGCAAATCTCTTCCTATAAAATCAACTTTAAAAATTCCAGTGACCTTCAATACAGATTGGAAGGTTATAATCAGCAACTCGGAATAAAGGTGCTTTATTCTTTAAACCCTACTGTTTTTTTACATTTTGTTTAGTGTGTCGCCTATGACACAAGAAAGAAGCAGAAAGCTATTAAATTACAAAAGGAGCTGATAAACATAGGAACTACATGCTTATTTCCTTATCTTTTTAAATTAATAGCTTTATACAATTTTTTATAACACATTTTATCTTCCACAGCTGGTGGGGCTTGGTGGTGGTGGTAATGTCCATCCATGCTTAGTCCCCACTTCATCTTTCTCTTTTGCAGCTGTATCTGACTGGAACTCCCTTCCTCCCTCAGTCCTGTCTTGTTCCTCTCTCCCTCTGTTCCATTCTAATTTGTATGCCTCTCTCTCAGCCTTTATACCCTGCTCCTATTTCCACTGATGACACACCCCTCCTTGCCCTCTTTCCTTCCCCATCTCCTGCCTGTCCCTAAACTGTGCCCTGATCCCCAACCACTGTTCTTTCCTTCTTTACTACCTGTCACTGCCACATTCCCACTGCCCGTTCCCATAATTTATCTTTATGGTCCTAGTCCTATAGACTTAAGTTCTCAATTGTATACGCCTAGCAAGTATGATTTTATCAAAGTTTACACTCCATGCTGTCATATTTTTGTATATATTATTATGCTGTTTGTCAATTTTTGCCATGTTGTGTTGCTCTTCTGTATTTTTGCACTGTTTCTGTTCTGCTTATTGAGACTCTGGGTCCACCCTGAAAAAGGGACTGTAATTGTCTCAGTGTACTTACCTAGTCACCAAAACTCAAATAAATAAATAATCTGTCAGGGATCATGCTAAAAGCATGGCACTGGGAGCTTGATTTTTAATTTTTTTCCTGTTGCTTTTGGTCCCCAAAACCACATCCCTGAGGACGTTGGCATGAAGGACAAGAGTCCAGGTTGCAGGTGTGCTGCTCACATCTCAGCCAACTTCCTAATGCTGTCCTTTCCTCCCCACACTGTGTGTCCTGTGCCAGCGCCGTGCATACACAGGGGGTGGTGATGGAACAATGTGACAGTTCTCTCTCTCTCCCTCAGAGGACAGCATCCTATGGGACACTCAAACTGCCTCCCCCTGGCTAGTCCCCAGTGACTGAAGCTCATTCCCAACCCTAGTTACCAGCATTGTAGGCAGCAGTGCTACTGCCATGCTGATGGGCAAGCTAGCTTTACACAAATTAGTTTTTTTCCCTTGATCCAGAGCAAATTGCACCTTTCATGAAAAATAACAAAATATAGATCAAACAAGGTAAACAATGTGTATCTGTGTAACTTTGTGTGTAACAAAGTCTGGGCCAGCCGAAGGCACAGTGGGAGCACTACGTGCTACCACACTGATGACCTCAGTTTGGGAACAAACCCAGGACACTGGGTTGGATGGCTTGGGGGATGGGGTAGCACTTCAATATGCAGTACTCCCAGCCAGAGAAGGGTGGTGGCCTGGTTCTGGCAAATAATGACCCATATGGTTAACTAAAGGAGCTTGTCTCTCCCACAGGACATCACTACATGTGTGCAAAGGTTCACGTGTGGCCACATGGCCTGTGCTGGACACCAAGGTGTTGGGGAGGGAGAAAACATGGAAAACCCACATCTCTGTATTGCATTTGTTTGAGTTTTACTTAACCAGGGGAATGCAACATTAGGCCCTGGGAAATTTTCAAGGGTTTTGGCACTTTCTTGTAGAGTTCTTCAAGGCTCAGTCCTTGTTGTCATGTTGTTCTCAGTGTATATGCTGTTATTGAGTGAGATCGCTAGACAGTATGGCATTGAGTTTCATTGCTGTCTGGCACTTCTGGTGGGTCCAATGCAGTTTTGGTGCTGGTACGATGTTTGCCTGAAATTAATGACTGGCTGGACTAAAATTAGCTATGTCTTAACGTGGATAAGACAGAGGTCATGATTGTCAAGACAGGTGGGCAGGGTCCAGCAATAATGAGTGGATTAACCTTATGTCCTTTTACTGGGTGGTCTACCACTCAGAGCTGTAGCTGCAGTTAAGAATCTTATGGTCATCCCGGATTGCAAATTGACATTTAATGAACAGGTGTCAGGGGTAGTGCAGTCTGGCTTTTACCATCTTTGTATCATCATCAAGGATAAACGGCATCTAGCCCTGCTGACCTGGTGATGATAGCGCATGTCTTTGTCACCTCTAGCCTTGACTATTGCAATGCTTTATACCTAGAGTTTGCTGGACATTTTTTGTGATGGCTGCAGCTAGTCCAGAATACTTCAGCCTGGCTGATTGTAGGCTCCTCTCAAAGGTACCACATCACACCGGTACTGTGTATGCTGCACTGGCTGGCTATACGGTGGCACATAATCTTCAAGATATGCTTGACAACATTCAAGGCTCTACATGGTCTGACACCAGACTACTTAAAACACCTCCTGGCTGGCCTGGTGGTGCAGGGGTTGGATTTCTTCCTGCAATGTTGATGCCTTAGGTGCAAATCCGGACTCAGGATGTTGGCGGGCTGGCCGGGGAGGGGGAGGATTGAGCATCCTTTGGGCTGCATTCCTCTTCCAGGGGGAAGGGTGTGTGACCAGCACATGATTAACCCAAGGTGGAGACCTGGAGGATTACAGCTTCAGGTGTCAGATTCTGTGGGAGGAGGCCAAACATCACCACTTCTGCCTGGACATCATTGCATGTCCCACCTCTCGGAGGTCTTTCTCTGAAAAAAAAACCAAAAACATGAGGTTCCATTGCCAAGATGACAACTTCCCTGCCCCAGACCCTGACCAGTGACCCCTCAACCCCTGGTACCATATATTGGCCCATCATAGAACTGGCAGTCCTGCCCTGGGAGAAATGCCAAGGAGTTTGTGGGGTAGAGGTGTGTCCTGGGATTGTGGGTATCAGGATGGAGCTGTGAGGATCACAGGAGAGGACTAATGGTGGCCAGGGAAGCTCCAACACCAAAAGCATAGTCAATAACAAAAAAAAGACCTCCTTCTTCTCTCCTGCCCAACTCGCTCACTCCACTTGTCCGATGAGGGCTTGCTTTCTGTCTCTATATCAAGGCTGCAGCACCTATCTTGTGGAATGCCCTGCCAGAATATGTTAGATTTTCCCACACAGTAGGGGCCTATAAGTCCAGTCTAAAAACCTTTCTTCTTGCCGAAGCCTTTCCCTGAATTTTTAAATTAGTTATATTAATGACTCATACCCACTGCCTGTTTTATAAAAATTGTTTTGAATTTTTTCTGTATCTATTGTAAAGCACCCTGGGCCTTTGGGAAAGGGTACTTAAGAAATAAAGTTTCCCTGTCATCTCCACCACTGAGCATGACAGCCACCAGCCCCCTCGGGTCCTGCACCATGCAGATCCCCAATGGCTAGAAAGTGGGGGAAGCAGCAGATGGGACTGGCAGTAGACAGACAGCATGGGCCCAAAATAGGGCAGAGGTGCAAGTGGGGGAGCAAAAAGCTGGATCTTAAAAAAAAAGACAAACAAAGAAGAGAGGAGCAGGAAAATGTCATTTATTTATTTATTTGAAAGTTTGTGACTGGGAGAGGCACATTGAGCTGTGGCTCATTTCCAGTTGTGATATGGGGGAAAGGGAAGAGGAATATGTGTAGAGATGTAAACTGACTTACAGAATCAGATTAAGCTGTTTGTGGTATTTTTAGTGAATGGGGGGAATCTGGCCAGAACATTGAGGAAATTCCACTACTCTTATCGCACAGAAAAATATTTTTATTGCCGTATTGATCCTTGTAACAAAATATCAAGAAAAAAAAAGATGATTTGATACCTTTTATTAGACCAACATAGATGTTACAAAACAAAACTGGTGCTCTTATCGAGAAGTGCCACCGGATCTTTAACGTCCACCTGAACAACCACCAGAACAGGCAGACAGGACCTCAGTTTAATGTCTCATCCAAAAGACGGCACCTCAGGACTGCAGATCTTTGTTTGCATTAGTCAACCCAAGCATGGTATAACCCATTATATACAGTGTATATGCAGCTTCTTGAATGATCACTTAGCTATTTCCAGTGTTTATTTATATTTTCTATTAGCATAGCAAAGTCTGAATTAATGTATCAGGTCATTTCCTTGTATCATCACGGTTCACACTGTTTGTATCAGCAAATTGTATTATGAAGCTGATTAATGCATCTCTATCAATCAATCAATCAATCAATCAAATCTTTATTTATTCAGGCGATCTTCATTGAGCAAGGCTCATTTACAAGATGGACCTGATAAGGTCAAGGTTCGAGTTGGTGCACAGCAATTACATCACATACTTATGAGACAGTTATACACACAGAAACAAGAAAATGTTATTTATAACACAATAATATACAGAGAATTCACATGTTAAAGCTTGGCAAGAGAAAGTTAAACTAACATCTACAATATGTACAATACATATATATCACAATGAGGGCCATGACATCACTCACATAATGAGTACAAGGATGGTGAAGGGAATATTGGGTGCCATATACTGGCAGTGTCTGGCTGGAAGGAATATGCCATATGTGATTGGAATATGGTTTTGTGGGATGACTATTCTATCTCTAGCAGTAGCAACTGCATTTGTCTGTGAAGAAGGCTGTACAGTGCTGCTTGAAGGATGTAAATGGAATGATAATGGACAGTTTTAGGGATTTTTGTAGGGTGTTCCATGCTATGGCTAGAGAGTAGCTGATTGCTGCCCTCCCTATTTTGGTGTTGACTTTGGGCAATTTGAGCAGGATGATATTGTTGCTTCTTAGGGCATAGAAGCTGGGAGTAGTCAGGTTGAAGCAGTCCAGGATATAGCTTGGGAGTTTTTTTGATAAAGCTCTGTAGATCCATAGAGCTGCATTTCTGCTCCTCCTGACATGAAGGGAAACCCATCCAACTGAATCATAGAGAAAACAATGGTGAGTATTATATGGCAGGTCTGTAATGAACCTTATTGCTCTATGGTATAAGGTATCCAACTTTTGAAGGTAGGGAGTGGAGCAGTGACTATAGAGGAAGTCTACGTAGTCAATGACTGATAGAAAGATGGCCTGGACTAATCTCATCTTTGAATCTCTATTAAGGAAGGGTTTTAATCTGTAGAGGCCAAGCCTTAGGCGAAGCTTTTCAGCAGTTGTTCTAGATGCTGAGTAAAGTCAAGTCTGTTGTCAATCCACACCTAGGTATTTGAAATTTTCAACATACTTCAGATTTTCTCCAAGTATAGTGCATATCTGGGGAGACTGATTGAAGAGGATGTGTTGGTGGAGTTTTGGGTTGTGAACATCATTGCTTTGGTTTTCTTTGCATTTAGCAGAAGCTTTTCTCGAGAAGCTGATGTTGTAACAGGAAGAATTCTACTTGTAAGATTTCATGAGCAACTTTAGGTGAAGGGTTGCTGACATACAGTACAGTGTCATCAGCAAAGAGATGTACTGAGGACTTGGTAAGGGTTGAATCAATTTTATTTATATAAATAGCAAAAGGATAGGACCCAGAATAGAGCCTTGGGGACTCCTCTTGGCAGTGGTCTTAATGGGAGAGGTCCCTTCAACTTTACCTGCTGTAATCTACTGGAGAGGTAGCATCTGAACCACTTAAGGGAGGATGGATCTAGGCCAATGGAGTGTAGGGATGAGAGTAGCAGTTCATGGTCCACAGTGTCGAATGCTTTGCTCAGGTCCAGGAATGCACAGACATTGTTCTTTTATCCAGTTCGGTTTGCCAATCATTGGTGACCTTGGCTAATGCAGTGATAGTGCTATGTTTGGCCCTGAATCCAGATTGAGCTGGATTTAATAGATTAACATTGTCCAGATATTCCTTAACTGAATACTCACTAATTTCTCCAGCATCTTGGATAACACAGGTAGGATGGAAATGGGCCTGTAGTTATTAAGATCCATAAGGTCCCCTGATTTTAGAGGGGACCACTTGGCTGTCTTCACTGCGTGGGAATAGAGCCAGAGTTTAGGAAAGGTTAAAGAGGTGAGTTAGGGGACTGCAAGCACATGACATGCAATCTTTAGAAAGAATGGGTCCAGAAGATCTGCTACTGCACTTTTTTGGTATCTAGATGCCATAATAGATCCTCAACTTGTTTCAACAGTATAGGTTTGAAGCTAAAGGAGGAGTCAACTCTTTGTTCACCAGTATAGTGGGAGCTTAAATGATCCCTTAATAGGTTAGCTGGGGAGGTCAAAGGCAAGGCCAGCTGTTGTGAAGTGGTTGTTGAATGCATCCAGAATTTCCAATGTGCCAGTAATGGGGCCATAGTTACTGTGTAAATGGGTTAGAAGGGGTTGTTAACATCCTGGCCCATCATACCTTGATGGTGCCCAAAATCTAGCAGTATTATGGTAGGAGGAGTCGAGCTGGGCCAGGTAGTAGGCAGCCTTTGCATCCCTAACTTTCCTAGTGCATTTATTCCTGGCTTTCCTAAAGATCATCCAGTCCATGATATTCTTAGTTTTTCTTGCTACTTTCCAAAGTTTATCTCTCTCCAGCAGTGCAGCTTTGAGGTCAGCTGAAAACCAGCGACAGGATTTGTTTTTTATTCGGATACTAGAGATTGGGGCATGGGTGTTAAGGGCATTTAATATAATGCTATTTAGCACCTGCTGAGCTTTTTCTACAGAATGTGCAAGATAGAACTTTTGCCATTGTGGAGAGTAGGCTAGATCATGCAGATATCCTTCAATATTGATGTTTGTCTTGGATCTCCTCATGAGGAATTTTGCAGGATCTGTTTTAATGCTGTTGGATCTTACCCCTGCAATGGGGCAATGGGGCAGTGGTCACTTATGTCGCATAGGAGCACTCCAGCGTGTGTGAATAGATGTGGTTTACTCACTAGTATGATGTCAAGTAGAGTACTGTTACTACTATTCCTTGCATTTAGTCTTGTTGGTTCATTAATTAACTGTGTGAGCCCATAGGTGTCACAGAATGATACCAGAGGTGTAGCTGCCTGGGTGAGCCAGTTGAAATTCAGGTCCCCTATGATAATGACTTCTTCAGTACAGGACTTGACCAGGTTTCCCAGGTAGGATAAGAGCTTGTGTTCAGCAGAGGGGGGTCTGTAGCATCCAATTAAATGGAAAGCTGCTGTATTGGGGAGAGAGACTTTTAGAGATAGACACTCAAATTCCTTGGGCATAGATGTTGCAGCAGTACAGGATACAACTAAACCAGCTTTTACATATATGGCTACTCTGCCTCCCCTTGTTTGGCGATCAGCTCTGAATAGCTGATAGTTAGGTAGGTTAACTTCCCTGTCCATTGTGGTGGTCTTGAGCCATGTCTCAGTTATCACAAGAAAGTCTGGCAAGGTATGGGCAACTCAGGATTGTAGCAATGTAAATTTTTTCAACAGACTGCATACATTAATATGCAGGAAACTGAGGCCTTTAATTGAGGATAGGTCTGAGGGAGATGTGATGCTTTCAAGAGGTCCAGGGTTGATTTCTACATTACCAGAACAGAGCAATAGGAAGATCAGTAATTTCATAAGGGCTGCCAGTGATAGGGAGAGGGGGCTGTCTTTTGTCCTCCTTTTTTTATTGTTGCCACTCTTTGTTTTGGGTGCTCCCTGTGAATTTAAGGTAGTGTGTCGGGATACCAATTAGCAGTTTGATGACAAGGCTTAGTGGGGATCTATATACCCAGTAGTGGGGCCTTGTCTGAGACATATATGTGGTGATGTGTGTAACTTTATGGTGATTGTACCACTGTAGTCGATGCAGCAATGGCAAGACATATATGAGGGTATAGGTGTCAGCCACGGGGGATGTTCCAGAGAAACTAGTTGGGTTGACCACTTTAGATTGTATAATAGGGTCATCTTCATTGTAGAACCCTATGGCTATTAGTGACAGGAGTATCAGTAGCAAGCTCCACATTCTGAGGGGGATATTGATAGTTGGCAATAGGGAGTAGCGAAGTTGCTGATTGGTTGTGTCAGCAAGCTGGTGTGACTGTCTGTTGGTTTAGAGAAAAGTGCTGTGGGTGGGGAAGAGATTTCAGCGGAAATGCCTATAAATTAACACACAGGAAGGGGAAGGGCGGGTGGGCAAAATTGCACCTTTCCGACTGCTCCCTTGCTGTTCCTCCCAACCTTGTGGTTCCCAAGTTCGGCTAGGTGCCGCCGACCGCCCACTGGTGGAGCGAAGCCCCGGCACTCAGCTGGTTGCTGTGGGCTGAAGGAAGCAGGCTGGAGAGAGACAGAGGAGGGTGCAGCAATTAATAAAGGTAGTAGCAAGCCTTTTTCTGAACGTCACTGACCAAATCTGCACTACAAAGGACTGTGGGGGGGGGTCCTGTGGTGCCTCAGCATCTGGCCCACCTTACATATTCAGACAAGACTCTATTGGAAAACAATAAATAAAAAACTTGATTAATTTAAAAAATAATTATTTCAGATAGATGGACATACAGATGGACAGACAGACAGACAGACAGACAGATACAGTAGTTCCTTACTATACCAAAGAATCTCGGTCCTTAATCTCTGTTTTTTGTAGTAACCCATTCATTATTGTGAGGGACACTATTGAAGTTATTGACATAGATGCTGATTTAGGTATAAAAGTAGATTTTAATGACTCATTGAGTAGGAAAAGTTACACTAGTTAAAATACTCATAAATTGGTAAAAAAAAGAAGTGAATTTTCATTTCTTTAAGTTTTATGTGTCTAGATCATTGTTAGGGAGAGGGCACAATAAATCAGTTACTGGTCTTTGGACCTGTTTAGTTTTTGCCACAATCTCCTTTGCATATGTGAGAATATGCCATACTTGAATTACCTCTAGTGGGTCACAATTCTCGCATTTTTTCTCTCCCCCTTTATCTGGTGTGCCCCCTTTGGCCCTCACAGTGCCTCCAACCCTGTCACACACTATCTCTGGGATTTACTTGGGTGCCACTGTGTTCGCTAAAGATTTCCCCCTGTGGTAGGGCCATCAGGGGGACCACAACCCACCTCCGGTGTCACACTTATTTTGGTGGTCCCTTTGCCCAGTAAGTGGTGCACATCACAAAAGAAGCTGCACTCCAGTAAAGAAGACAAATTTAAATCACTGAAGCAGGTTACAAACACATGGCTATTTGGGTCCTGATGTGACCCTTCATCAGGGGGTATGGAGCCAGGTGTAGTGCTCACTTATAAAGCAGGTAATTAAAGACACAGTGCATAATAAAACACACATACCATCAGCCCTCAAAAGCACCACACGATATACAGTATAATATAAAAAAAAACAACGTGATAATGGAAGTGTAACATTACACAGTAATAGTAAAAAACTTTTTATCCCAACATTTCAAAAGATTCAGTAATATTGTTTAATAAATTTACTCAATGAGTAGTGAAATGATATGTTATGAGAATAACGGGGGTGATTATTGTAGGCAACAAGTGCGCACCCTGAACATACTGCCCAGACTGTACCGTATGGAGAGTTTATTCATCTGCACAGAAATTGTTATGTTTTAAAATCATTTGAAGCACAGGCAGATCAGATGTACGATAAATTTTTGGAGTGAGGCTATACTTCATCCATTTTGAACAAAGTTTGTGAGAGAGCACAGAAAATTGATAGGGCTATCCTATTATGTCCAGAAAACAAAAAAGAGGAGAACAATCCAGTAACCGTTGTTTCAAAGTTTAATAATCTGGCACCCAATGTTTCAAAAATCATTAATAAATACATTACACCTGGCCCCAGTACCGGGTCAATACTATGCAAGAAAAACAGCGTGGTATTGGCTGTGCTCTGTAGAAAGCGCATGGCTTTAAATTGACAGGGGTATAACAGTGGTAGGAAATTACTGCTACCCCTGTCGTGTATGCTTTTGTGGAAAGGGATCAAGTTTCCATGTGCTTGGTACCTGGTTGAGCCATTCCCATGGTGGAGTGGCTAAGGCACCAGCACATGGTGGAATAGGAGACCTGGGACCGTGGTTCGGTTACCCTCAGGTCACCATGTGCTGCAGTGTTTTGCGGCTTTTTTTTAAACAAACCTTTCCCAAGTTACTCCCCCTCCCCAAAGTCTACCCCCCCTGGAGTTTGTTATATTAGTTCGAGGGATGTAGGGGGTGTGCAGGCATAGCCCACCACATAAAAACAAGAAAGCCTTTTGTTTTAAAGTGCATGAGCTGTTTGTGTTGGGTTGGTGTCTTACCCAATGATATTGCAGTGCATGCCTTTTGCTTATGGCATTGCTTGCCGAGTGTTTTTTGTTTTAGGCAGAATGACCCCATGCCCCAGGCACCATACACCCTGATGAAGGGTCATGTGAGGACCCGAAGTGCCAGTGTTTAGTGCCACTAACATGTGGAGCTCTACCAAATTAAATAGCATACATTTGTAACCTGCTGCAGTGATTTGAATTGGTTTTCCTTACTAAAGTGTGGCTTGTTTTGTGATGTGCAGTATTGAGCGGCAAGAAATATAATTAGCTGGCACCCTCACAATCCGGTCTGTGAGCATGGTATTTGTATCTGTCTTCCCAGTAGGTGTTGCAGGGTCTTCCAGACTCTGTGGGATGACATCCTGCTGCTGGTGTTGTTTTCTGTTATTCTCCATGGTTTCTGACCTACAGACACTCCATGGAGGTGACAGCCGGACATGTGCATATCAGAAGACATGCTGACATCTTCCATCAGAGAGTGTTCTCCACCAGGAACAGCTGCTCCAACTTGCACTACCACCCATGATCACCTAGGTGGCAGTATTGTGGCAGAGCAGTCTGCCCACCCTCCCCACATGAGAAGAGCATCCACTGTGATGCTCGATCAACTTCAACCTGACTTACACCTGAGTGACCATAGTTCATCTCTGAACATGGGTCACTGGCATAGTGGCAGGTTATTTATGAACACCTCTGCCCTCTCCACCACTGGGCTGGAACAGTACTCACATTCCAACAATAAAAGTGCTGTCTCCAACCCTGAAACTGCATCACGCTGTGATGGCTTGTTATTGTAGTCCTGATCTTCCTCCTTGTCTTCCAATTCACTTTCCTCAAGTGAGTTGGTGGTTACAGGCACTATCTTCTCATAAGACAGCTGTTTGTGAATTGGCACAGTGTCACCTCTGTTCAGCCATGTCTCTATGATGGTTTCAGAACTGTTGTTCTCTGTGAGGTTCACGTCCACAGCTATGTGTGTTATTTCATGCATGTCATCAGGTTCTCTGATATCTCCTGTGGTTGGCAAATTGGGAAAGTCAAAGGTGGGACCAAAGGCTGTGATCCAGCAGTGATGGATTGTGTTCACTGTGACATTTTCCCAGGACTTACTGGCAAGATGAATAACATTGTTAATTGTTTTCACTGGTCTTGCTATTTTGAGCCATCACCAGTAGACACAAGGTCACTCAAAAGTCTTTTACAGTATTGCTTTTTAAAACTACCAATGATGCCACAGTTCATAGGGTGGATTCATGAAGTTGTATTTTTCATTAGAAACAAAGCTCTTATCCTACCATCTCTGGACCTAAGTTTGTGTTCAGGGAATGAGCTGATCTAATAGCAGTAGGACTTCAGGAGGCAGTTTTTGTCAGAGTAGATGTAACTACACTGACAGGATAAAACTATATATGAAGCATTGTTTAAAAATGTCAGCCATTGTCCCAGCATTATGGCTATTATTGTATGGCACTGGTAAGAAATTTAAGTTCACATGACAGAAACAGCATTGACTAAAGAATTTGCTTATGCAAAAAACTTTAATTTATGGGTTACTTTTTCACTGGCGGCAAATAGAAAAGTAAGCAAGTCCTTACATTGAATCCATTACTAGCATTGATCTCTGATCATGCAGCAAGTGTGGTGTCTGGGAAGCAACACCAAAAAAGAACAGTCTCATCCCCATTGTACACCTCTTCAGGTGTGTACCTAGATGATGCCCTTAATGTTTTCAGTTGTGCAGGAAACTCTGCATCATTAGTGTCATCACTCATGTGCTGCTGAGATTTTGTGGTGGTGTTGAAAATATCACAACCAGTCAGTAGAGAATTTTAATGCGTTATTGTTCCCTTGGATTTGCTTTACAAATTAATCAGCATTTTTGCATAGAAGAGATCCAGGTATCAGCAAGACATTAGACCTCTGCTGTGCAAACCATACCTGTGTGGCATGATCAATCTTGACTTTATCTGCTTTATGCATCTTTTTTCTAGCCTACCCCTGGAAACATTGCATTTAAGGGCAAGTTCTCTCAATGAGCTCTCCTGTTTTCTCCATGAGTAGATAGTCAATTGTGAGTAACCTGTTTCCAGAGATATCTTTAAGAGACTTGCTCAATTTTGGAGTCGGTCCAGGATGTTAAGCTGCTTTCGCCCATTGTACCCAGGTCACTTCATCCTGCTCTGTCTGTAACCCCTCTTCCACTAGGAAGTGAACACACATTGTCGGTATTTATAGTGCCACAAACCAGCAGCAGCTGGCAGTAATTAAGCAGTTATGGGTAAAAACTGGGGTCCATGATGTGCAATCATAATAGTTGATCAATTGTCATAGTGGTTTTTGCTATAGAAAAGGATTATGGTAGCTAGATAGACAGATGGCTAGCTAGATAGACAGACAGACAGACATATAGATAGATAGATGGATAGATAGGTAAACAAAGGGACAAAACAGTGGATTGATAGATAGACAAACAGAACAGTGGATTGCTGGCTCACTGATTCAGCTGAAGCCAACAGCAGAACTTCCAACTGCGGTTTCAGCATTCAAGAAAGTCCTGCTATTCTTATACAGAGCATGGAGGTGAATGGCTCCTCTCGCTAAACTTATCATCCTGGATTTTGGGGTGTCAAGTACAGGTATTTCTGGACAGCATTGTACAAAAAAACCCAAAACATTATAATCTAGCTAAACAGCTCCCATTTAGCTAGGTTCAGGTGTACTGTATGTTATTTAACATCACATTTTTATGAATTTTCGATGCTTAGAATACAAGATGGCAGCTCTCACAGCAGAAAAAAATGTTGGTGCTGTGAGTAGCAAGTCATAAGAAACCAAAAATGATCTTGGGACATAGAATTTCTGGTGCCATATCAGAATGTTATCCCCAAAACCCTACTGAGCATGCTCATGGCAGAAAAAAAACTTTAAATCCTTATAACTCTGGAACTGTTTAATATTTTTTCACAAAACCTTCCCAAAGCACTACCTTGGCACAGAACACTTCTACCCTGAAAGTTTCAGAAAAAAAATCCATTCTGTGTAGGCTGTACATGAGGTCAAACCCAAATCCCACATTAAGTATTGGAAAAAAAATTAGACGTCTACAGGAAAATGACATATTCAGTTCTCAAAAACCACACAAGCTGCCATCATGAAACTTTCCACAGGTTTAGATACTGCTTCCTAGACAACACATGCACAATTTTAACTGATGTTGTCTTTTTTTGCCAAAGCTGGGTGCTACCATGCTCCTATGATGTATTATGAGTAAGTGTGGTATACCGAAACTATATACATTGAGGGGGCAAATGAGAATAAAGGGTCATTATAGTAATTAAAACAAATAAAAACCTTGTCAAATGGACTGAACATAACACTAAGAAACAAAAAGAAAACAAAATAACTTCAGGAATTACTTAATACTTTTGTTAATGAACTTGTGTGCATTGTAGGAAGTTGATGCAATTAAAAAAAGTCATGAATATGATAAACAGCAATTCAATCACTTTCTTAGTGCTGATTCATTTGACAGCACAGCTAGAATCTTTACTGCTTTGCTCAAGGACAGCAGGAGGAACTAAAACACAAACAAGTATGTCGCTTAAAAAATATCACTCTTGCTACTCCGTTTAGAAAACCAGACATAAAAATGAATTGGCTATATTCTCAGCTATACTGTAAATATTAATAAATTCATAATTTTTAAAAACTGTACCACTCTTACAGTATCTTTACACACACAATCAAAATACAGAACTAATAATAATGACAGGATGCTTTTGTTAATGCAGGTATCTTTTTATTTCATGTCCTCTTTAAAGTGACTGGATACCCACTCCTGGTGCTGCTTCTTTCTCACCCCCCCATGTTTATTTTCTAATAATACAAACAGACTGGGGTGCCCAACCCCAGTACAGCTTCTCTTGCCCCCCATGTCTGCCCCCTCCCTTTGTTTAATATATGTGGCAGCACCAGGGTGTCAACCACCAGTGCCAAAGAGCACCATCATGACACTGGGGTACCCAATCCCCAGTGTCAGCTTCTGTCCCCTTACATACAGAAAACTATCCCTTGATGATCTTTTTTTAGATCTGAAAAGAAGAAAATGGTCCATCACCAATCTGCCCTCCAGTACCCCCACTTACCCCATCCCCTACACTCAGCACCCACCAACCCACCCCCACACACCCTCACACCTTCAGTCACTTGATCGTGCCCTACAGTGACTTCATTATGAGAACAATGGGACTTTCTTGAAATGTGGAGTTGTGCTACAGACTTCAGTTAAAGCACTCAGCCTCTGATCCCTGATCTTTCTCTGTCTCTCTCACTCTGTCTAGCTACCTATCTACTTATGAATCTTATTTTTTTTTTAGTGGACTGAGGTGCTTCTTTCTTCCCCCTGTCTCCAGGTCACCGACTCCCAATGTTTTTTGGTTTTCTTGAAACTGGTACGTGGACCTGGGTACGCACCCTTGGTACCACTTGTCTTTCCTCCCTCCCTCCCCCAGTCCACCTTCTTATTTCAATATACAATAGCAGACTGAGGTAACCGCCCCAGGTACTGCTTTTTTCCAGCCCTTCCCTCCAGGTCATTCCTCTAAAAGAAATAGGTGGTAGTCCCAGGGTGCCCACCCCAGATGCTGCCAAACACCATCCCAACATTGGTGTGCCCAATCACTAGTGTTAGCTTCTGTCCCCCTGCAGTAAAAAAAAAAATATCTTTCAGTGATCTTTTTACACCTGAAAAAAAAAGAAAATGGTAAATTAGCGATCTCACCCACAAGTACCCCCACCCACCCCACCGACCCCACTCAGCATCCACCACCCCACACACCCTCACACACTTGAACATGTCCAACAACATAGGGCCACTTTTCAGTCAAAGACATGCCTTACTGCTGGAACAGACAACTGCAATATGAGAATGTAAGGTAAGTGTGCTTTGACTTATTTCAATGAGGTTTGAGCATTTGTTCATAACATTGTCATTTTTGCACATTTGTACACACAGTTTTCAACATAGCCTTTATGGGGCCCCGCCCCATGAATTAGTGAACTGAAAATATAGAAATCCATCCCGAAAAGTGATTTCACCGTCACTTCACAAAATCATCTTTTGGGTGGGATTTGAACATTTTATTCATATTTGTTCATGAGGTGGTGTCATAAGAAAGCTGTGTTGAAAATTTTGGGTAAAAATAATAAAACTAAGAAAGTTATGAGTGTACTCTGAAATTTTGCAGTGCACACTCATAACATTGGTAATTTTCTCTATTTTGATGCCTAATGTTTCAACATAACAATTTTTTCACACCACATCATGAATGTCACAGCTGTCACCTGTCAAATCCTGCCCAAAACATGTTTCACACCTGGGAATAAAATTATATTTTGGCAAAAATTTGAAAATTGCCAACTATTGGGGTCATGAGATGGCTTCCTAAGAAGTCTATGTTGAAAATTTGGGGAGTAAGCAATAATACTTTCCAGGGTGGGTGGTATTGGGGTATACCGTACCACCTGTGGCATAATGAGGCCCAGTGCTGCTTCTGGAGTGCCTTATTGCTTCTGGAAGGTCCAGTCTAGCCCAATACCGCCCACCCTGGAGGGTATTGTTGTGCTTAGAAAATGGGCTTCATGTGACATTTTTGTGCAGGATTCATTAATTTAAAAAATAAAAAGTAAAAAATAATAATAAAATCAATGCAAAGTTGTTTTTTTGGAAAAGTAGTCCCTCTACTGGTATACTGTGCTGTGTCAGAGTTGTCCTGAGAAGTGAGCTTTGTGCTGTTTTTTTTTTTCTTTTTGTTCATTTTTTCAATTTCCTAAAGTACTGTCTTTGTTTGACATCTGTTAGTTGCTGGAGTGAGAGTTCTACTTTATTTTCATTCATGCTGACCTACAGTATACCGTTGCTATGGAGCAGTGATGACAGTCGGGAAGCAATGAGGGGAAGCCTTGTCCATCATTGAACAGGAGAGCAGTGGTGGACCCGAGACTGCAGGTTACATTTTTTTTAACTGTTTTGATTTGTTTCTTTCACAGCACTGGAAGAGTGGGATCTTGTAGCCTGTGTGGTGGCAGTAGTGAAGAGCAAGCGTGTTGCTGTAGCGGTATGTTTAAGAGGAAAGCAGCAATACTTTCATCCTGCTTTACATGACTCTCAGGATCACTATATCAGAGTATGTTTCTCTACTGTTATTTCTGGTTTATGGTCTCACAGGAAGAGACAAACATCACATTCACTGAGGTCATAAAGTAGGAATCATTCTGATTCTTGGTTTCCAAGCAGAGGTGAGCCGGGGAGACCATTGTTCCTCCCAAACTACCTAAAAAGGTGAACTTGCTCCTCCTCCACCTGCACGAGTGTTATGTGTGGCATCCTGCTTTCTCCATCTCCACCTGCTGGGTCTGGGTCACTCCCCTTCCCCCCATATAAAACTGGAAAGCTTGTTTGTGTTGGTCATTTTTTTTCTTCTTTTGTAAAATAGAAACTGCCAGAGAAACTATCATAAAATTGGGGTGGGGTGGGGTGGCAGCCATCAATTCATGCCTGGTCAAGCAGTGGAGCTAGGGCAAGCTAAAGAAGCTGTCCCAAGTAATGCAAATGTGCTGGTACTATTAAGTTAAAAAGAAAACATTTTTATTTCTAGTTACTGTGGAGAGGGGAGTTGGGAAGCATATAGTTTTTTTTGTGAGGGATACAATTGTCATGGTGAGGTCTGGGAATCACCGTGTCACTCGCTAACTGACGGAAATAAAATTGTGGCTGATTTAAATCAGACAGACTGATAGAAGAGGGGGGCTTGATGAGCGGGTGAGCAGACAGGACAGCAGGATTCATGGTGCTGTGACAGCCCTATGTTGAGCAAAAGTGCAGCGTAAGAGTTTTCTTTCATTTCAAACTAAAAGGTGGTCAGTGTGCAGATGATGAGAGGGCAGAGTTAGTCAGTAACTGAATCTTGCTTTGAAAGAGTAAAAAAATGGCAGCAACCAAAATTCTTAACATTCTGAGACGTCACGTGATGGTTGCCTGATAGAACGTGCTTCAAGCTAGCTCCTGTCCTTTTGCCAAATTTACATCATTTACTCACCTGACACTACTCCTCCTATAGCTATGTGATTGCCTAAGCCTTCTTTGTTGTGTCCACTTCATCTGGAGCAAAACTCTTCTCTTCATCGATGTGGAGGTGAAGCCACTGCTCCTGCGGCACACTCCATCACCAACACCGGAATGGGAGAAAGTCTCCAAGCAGGCCAAACAGCAGTCTTTCGGTGTGCACAGCAACTCTACTTCCCAGGCCACTCTGACTGAGGCTCATTTCCTTGAGGAACTTCCCCAATCAAAGAGACCCTACAGCTCCCCACTACCGAGCTACAGAACATGCGTACCTCTTTCGACTCTTTAGCTTGCTGCACTGGGGATAATGAGGTATGCATTTCCTCACTGGATGATTGGTGTCCCTGATTGGACTCCAAAGTTGTCTCTCTGCAACAGCACCTTAAAAAAGCTAAAGATAAGCTGGAGGATCTTGAGGGCAGCTTGAGATGGAATAATTTAGTTGTATTGGGACTGCCGTAAGGAGAGGAGGGTCCTGTGCCCACAGTTTTTGTCCAAAAGTTCTGTTAGCAGCTTGCTGGTCTGTCACCGAATGACCCATGCTATATTGTTGAGAGGGTGCATCGTTTCCTTAGACCAGCACCCCAGAAAGACTCCCCACCATGCCCGTTTATATTTAAGTTATTAAACTTCCTGGACAAGCAACACATTCTGGATAAAATCAAAGAAATTAAAGAACTGCAATGGGAAGGGAAAAGGATCCGATTCGTACTGGATCTGCTCTACACTGTCTGCCAGCAGAGAGCAGCCCTACATTCTCTCATGTCCAAGTTGATTGCTGCAGGGATCTGCTACTACATTCAATATCCTTCTACTCTCCAGGTACAGCATGGGGGGCAGTGGCACAGCTTCGATACTCTGGAAAGAGCAAACTCTGATCTTGAATGGCTTTTTCCTGATTTGTTTAAATGAAGAAGTTATCAAGACTTGGCCAGTGGCCTTCTGTAATAAAATACTGCTGCTGTTAAGGGATTAGCTCTTTTTGTCAGTGGATCTTTTGGCTGGCTGCATCTACATTTTGGTGCCTGGGTTTTGGATGGATATGCATTCTCTCCTACCCCACAGGCTTCAATCTCCATTTCATAACAGACTGTGGACACTCTTCCTTCTGCTCTAACCAATTTCCTCCTTCGCAGTCCTCCTGCTCAAGCTGTATTCTGTGGGAAGCCTGTTTAGATGAGACCTTGGGGAGTCTGGGCATGCTTTTCAGGATGGGAAGTGGGCATTGCCACCGGGTGCTTACTTCCCTGCCTCTTTTTGCATTTGGTGTCAGTGGTACCAGTCCTTGCTAATTGCTCCAGCTTGTTTGTTTCTCAGACTAGCTCTTAGAGGTGGGTGAAGTGCTCCCACTTCGCTACATGGAGCACTTTGCTTATTATCCCCCAATCTGTGTAGTGCTCTGTAACGTGAAGCAAATTACTTCGTCTATAAATTTGGACGTGAAGTGTATTGTTTCCAATGGACTTTGTGCTACTTCGCCTTGTATTACAGCCTTCCTCTTAACTTTGTGCTACTTTGCCTTGTATTACAGCCTTTCCCTTAATTTTAATGTGAAGTGCCATTGATTTTTTATGGACTTTGCTTTGCTTCACCTGTTTATTGCTATTTGAGGCAAATTTTGCATTGATTCATGGGATGGCAGGTCACATGGGCTCTATTTTGTCTTGTATAGCCTCAGTTCTCCATAGTGTGTGTAATGGAAGGCTGGAGGCAGTTTGCTCTCAGAGCTCTGAGAATCAAACCATCGAAAAAGGTTTAAAAAATCACTTTTGATCCAATTATTTTGTTCCAAATTTAGTACATCGACTGTAGAAAACCCTCCTGTGCTTAGATCATCGAGTGTTGATTGTTTTTGAATGCATTTTGAATGTTAATTTAGAACATTCAGCCTGTGTACTGACAGACACTACTGAAGTGTGCTTCAGGGGAGAGGCATATCTGCAGTGGAGTGAGAGTCACATGAGAACTGCAGTCTAACTGTTTTGCACTAGTAGCGTGCTTTAGTATGTGTGTGTTTTTGTACACACAGTAATACTTGAAGTAATTTTTGATAATTATTTTCTGTTTGTTGTGGTGCAGTGCTTATTTTTATTCTGTTTAAAAGATTTGTTTATATAGCATACTGCACTGTTACATTTTCTGCACATTACCTGTAGTGTGTGTGTGTGTGTGTGTGTGTGTGTGTGTGTGCCATCAAGTCAGAGACATTTATTGTGCCAAACAGTAATCGCCACACTCTGAATTGATTATCCATCTGTGGTTTTACTGCTTTCTTCTATCTGCAGTGCCCCCCAACCCACAAAAGGTATAATTTATTTTCCAGTTTTGGTGTGTGACCACTGGTTAAGGTGTTTTTTGTGCCTGTGTGGCTGCATCTCTTTATAGTGTGCAATCTGCATCTGTGCATTTGCATCTGTTTAGTGCCCAATCTGTATATGTAAGCCACAGTTGTTGATTTTTGGCTTCCCATCCACCCCAAATTTCAGAAATCTCAATTTGTTGTGAATTTTCTGTGTAATCCCAAAAAATGCCTGCAAAAAAATGTGCCTGCAAAGATTTTTCTGGCCATGGCACTGCTGCCAGTGGCAAGAGTGGCATGGTAGTATGCAGCAGAAGTGCATAGTTGATGTCAGTAAAGGGATTTCTCTATGTTTTTCACAGCACAATTAGTAGCTTCAATCATGGTTGGAGATGATGTTGTTCCCGCTGGTGGTAGTGAAGTTGCTGATGGAATGAGTATTGCCCCAAGTACAACCCATGACAACAAATTAACTGGTTTCCCAAATATTGTGGAGTCTAAAGCTTAATATGTATAACCGCAAGGAAAGGTGGGGAGGCATGATGGAAACTATCAAGTACCGAAAGGGAATCAACAACATACAAGAGGGTAGCATCTTTCAGAACACGAACAAGGGGCCAGATTTGAAGATGGGGGGCGGATCTCGGATAATGTCAGGAATTATTTTTTCATGGAGCGGGTGGTGGGTGCAAGGAGAAACAAAAACTAGTGATCAGTGTTACATGTGAGAGCAGCAGCTGAAGCATGCCCATTATTTGTAGTTGGTGCGCCTCCATGTGCTCCAACTGCTGCTCCACATTGTCAATCCAGTGGTTCACATGGACCAACTCACTCCACATCAGGCCCAAATCAGCATGTGTGGCAGGTATTAGTGCAGGGTTGCCATCATCACCTGCAGGTTGTGGAGCAGCTACTTGCTCCATGGCCCACCCCCACTTGACACCACGTGCAGGTGAAGGCCGTGCTGCTACCTGTTGCCCAGCAGGGCCAGCAGGTGCATTCCTGCCCTGTTCAGCAAGCTTGGCCTGCCAATCTGCATAGTGGTGGTTATATAGGTGGGTGCGCTGACCACCTGTGCCCAGATGACTTCCCTTGGGGCCACGGTTCACCACCTCACCACACAGATTGCACTTCACTGCACTGGCATACACAGGCAGTGTAGTGAAGAACTCCCACACTAATGAGCTGCAGGGAGGACCAGGAACAGGTGGGGGGGGCCCAGATGATGTTGCCGGCTGCTGCTGTTGCTCAATTGGGGATGAGGTGGGGACACTGCTGCTGCTGCTGCTGTGGCTGCAACTGCTGCAGTTCCTCCCTCACTTCCTGCTGAGCCGCTGGCACAGGGGCCATGGCAGGTGGTGGGACTGGTGGGAGGGGGCACTAGTAGGTGCCATAGGAGGTGGTGCTTCCATGGCACCACTATCTCCTGCTTCAGGGAGAGGACCACTAGCCCAGAAGGTGCTCCAGTTCAGACAAGGGGTTTATATTTTTTGCTATCTCTGTGTCCTCTCAAACATAGCTCTTTCTCCCTACACTAGGTAAAGTGAAAGTCTTTCAGTCTCTTGCATGATTAACTTCCTGCCTGAAGCATGTGACCTGCAGACTGTGAGCCATGTGATCTGTGGGCTGTTACAATGCTCACTCATTCTGCCTTTAAAAGAAAATAAAGTGAAGTAACATGGAGTCATCAGAATGCAAAGTCATTATGACATGAAGTGGCGCAGTACTGCATTTCAATGGGCACTTCACATAGCTATATGTCAAGGCGGAGTGGGACACTTTGCCTCCACTATGCTATCGAGGTTAAACTTCACTGCATCTCTACTAGCTCTTTCCCTGGCACTGGCATTGGGGCATTCCACTGTCAGCCAAGAGGTACACCTGTGTAGGAAGTGCTGCTCCTGGTACTGACCTGGTTTCTGGGCACTCAAGCTCTGTGTACCTTAAGGACAGATTTTTACTCCCTTGATTCAGCTACCTGCTCCAGTGGTGGTCTCAAGACTGCTGAGCTGTCTTCACGTTGTGAAGCCCCATCCCCTCTCTAGGGATTGGCAGGAGGCCTTGGAGTATTCATCTTCTGGTGGACTTGGACTAGTTGGACTCCTTGACCAATGGCCTTCTTGAGGCACCAGCTTGGACATTTGGACATTTGTTTTAGTATTTTGTTTGGATGTTCTGACATTATTTTTACCTTATACCTATTCTAATTTTTGTGTTTGTCTTGGCGTTTTCCCTTACCCTCTCATGACTACTACTAATTTACTGCCCCTGCATGTTTGACCACTGGAGGGGGATGGTCATTGAATTTGGGGTCACAGTAGTGTTACAGTTTGCTCTCTTTCTCCTAGAATGTTACATATGGCAGGTGGATAGATATTTGGGATCCTTTTTCTACTATTGATATTTTGGCATGGGGGGAAGGGGTATGAACTGTGGGTGGTGATAGTCGCATCATGGCCTGGGCAGGCTTTAGAGGTCAGTCACTAGGACTGGGGGTGTTGTTAGTGATTATTTTTGTTGTTGAGGGTTCTGTGGGGTGGGAGATGGGGAGTAATCCCCCAGTAATATTCTGTGTGTCTCTATTTATTGCTGCGTTCACATCAGTTACTATATTATGTATGTTGTTTGGCTGGGTTTATGGGGGGTGGGAGCATAGGGAGGACCTCCTTTTCATGTATCTTATTGTTCTCTTTTTCTACTGTTCACATTAAAGAGGCACCTATTATAGGGCCTTATATACTGTTAAGCTTATATTACCTTTTCTATACTTAATTTTGCTGTATTACTCTTAGGATGATCTTTCCATATGTGGGGCTTATAGATGGTACATTGTTTGAAGTATGGGAAATGGAGCAACCCCAAATTTCTGCCCCTGCTTTTTCTCTATTTGCTCTTCTCCCTAACTCAATATGTCCCTGTTTTATTCATAGCCTCTGGAGGGTTTCTCTTCCCTTTCTTCCACCTGGGGTTTGCTCCCATGGGGGTATATTGGGGGAGTTGGAAAGCGGACATTTTAATTACTTTGTATTTCTGTTGTTCCTAATGGGGGGACCTCTGGTAACTTTTAATACTGTTTTTGTCTATTGTGCTATGAAGTATGCTACATGAAATATTAGAGGTGCTCATTCCAAACTCAAGAGATACCAGATTCTGAAGCCTTTGGAAACCCTGCAGTGTCAGATAGTTTTTTTGCAGGAGAGCCACCTTTTTGCCTCTGAAGGGCTCTGGTTTTGCAGGCAGGAGGTGGGTCAGGTATTTTCTGCTGCGTGTAGTAGTCCTCATTGTGGGATGGCTATCCTGATATCTAGAGCAATCTGGTTTCAAGAGTTGCAGAGTATAGCTGGCCCACAGGGATGTTATATCCTAGTGAAGGGTATACTGGATTATTCAGAAGTACAGTTTGGTAGCATTTATGATCCCAATGTGGAGTCCCTCGATTTTTTCACCAGCCTGTCTACCCTTTTAGCCCCTTTTCTTTCAATTCTGATTATACTGGTTGTGGACTGGAATCTTGCTGTTACCCACGGTCTGGACCATACAAGCAGCACTTAAGCAGGGTTGTATCCTGTGCAGCTTTCACTACAGGAAACAATGGGAGACACTGGGACTGTGTGATCCCTGGAGGATTGTGAATACATCCACTAAAGAGTTTACTTTTTTCTCCTCTGTAGACGACTCCTACTCCTGCCTGGATTACTTCTTGATTAGCTGGCAGTTTATGCCTGGTGTCCTGTGCAGTGGGATAGCCCCTCGGGTGCTGTCCGACCATTCACTCACTTGGTTAGAAGGGAATATCTCCCCAAACATTCAGCATGATACTATGTGGTGGATGAATACTCAGCTCCTTAAGGAGGAGGCAGTGATCAACAGAATCCACTACCTGATTTACCTTTTATGTCTCAGAATGCAGGCTCTGTTGATAGACTGGATCTTGAATGGGCGGCACATAAATATTTTTTTGGGGGGGGATTTTCTGTGGCTGGCTGCTACCAGGAAGTGTAGGTAGGAGGCTGAAGCCTTATGCTTACTGTCAAGTATTAATTCACTTGAGCAAAATCTTCCCTCGGCCAGTGTGTATGAGGGTGATTGGGAGTTAATTATCCTCTGGGAGACGTATGCTGACCTATTATGTGTATCCCCTAGGGATGAAGTTCAAGAATTTGAAAGATATTATTGGTCCCTGTATAGCTCAACTCCTTCACCACATGCTGTATCCGAGATTCATGACTATGTGGCCGCCACCCCTCTCCCTCATTTGACTTCTGCCCAACAGATGCTTTTTGTTCAGCCGTTTTCCCAGCAGGAGATACTGGAGGCTATCCAGTTTTTACCTCTGGATAAAGCCCTTGGCCTGGATGGCTTCCTGCCATGTTTTTATAAAGTGTTTGCCAAAGAACTGGTTCCATTGTCACAACAATTGTACAACTATCTTTGTGATGCTCCAGTCATAGAGCCAATACTACTAGAGGCTATAATTGTGGTGTTGCCAAAGCTTTGTGGTCTCCAGACTGGGTTATTAACTATCGCCCTAGCTTGCTCATGAATTATGATATCAAAATTCTCACTGAGGTGTTGGCTTCCAGGATTATGCTGGTCTGGGAGACTCTGATAAGCCCGGAGCAAGTACGGTTCATGTGTTATTACTCCTCTGCTGACCATCTCTATAAAATGGTCCACACTCAGGGATTCTACAGTGCCTGCTGCCTGGTGCCTCTCGACATGGAGAATGTGTTTGACAGAGTCAATTGGGATTTTCTTTTTTCAACCTTGTACTAATTTGGCTTCCCTACTGTTTTTATTAAGTTGGTTAAGTCCCTGTACTCTTGCCCCACAGTGAAAATGTATCGCAACGGGGTTCTTTCTTCATTTTTCCCACTATACTCTGGCACCCATCAGGGTTGTCCCCTCTCTTCCCTCCTGTTTAACCTATATTTAGAACCATTAATTGTCCACCTCAAGTTTTCCCCGTTGATATGTAGAATCTGGTTGGTTAATTGGACCTTAGTATATCAGTGTACCCTGATGACATCTTGCTGCATGCCCTTAATCCCAGTGCCTCAATTCCCTCTGCTCTGAAATTTATTCAGGGATTTGTGAATCTTTCAAACTACGGGCTCAACCTTGAAAAGACTATGGTTATGTTTCTCATGCCTACTGTTTTTAAAGCTGATGTGGAAGCCCTGGAGTTGTCCTGAGCTTCTTGTATCAAATATCTGAGGATTTGGCTGATCAGGGATATATCTCAAATGAGGAGGTGGAACCTCGAAGACTTTGTTGACTGTCCTCCAGCAGGATTTGTTAAAATGGGATTATCTACTCCTATCACTGGTTGGCAGAATAAGCGCTATTAAAATGCATATTTTACCCCGTTTGTTTTATCCCCTTCACTCCCTTAATATTTTTTTGCCACTGTCTTGGTTCTGAAGAATCCATGGTATGATTTCTTCCTTTGTCTGGAAAGAAAAATCACAGAGAGATGCTTAGTCCCATCTCTCAGCTCCCAAAAAGCTTTGAGGGGCTTACGCTGACCAATTTCCTGTTATATTATTGGGCAAGTCACCTTTCCAAATACTCCAGATGGTATGAATCCCCTGTTACAACTGCTACCACTGCATAAATGCCAATTTGGCTTCACATGGAATGTGAGATGATTAGGGCAGCCGGGCTTTCTTCTTCTAGCCTCCTGTATGCATCCCCCACTCAACTTCCTCTCTCACTTTGGGGCATGGTGATTCACAGCTCATTGTGTGTGCATGCCCAAATGTGTCATTTTTTGCAGTATGATCATACCATGGACTTGTCACAGCCACTGTGTGCTAATCCTAACCTCAGGATAGGTGGCAATGTGCTATTGGATAATTGGTTGCCCAATATCTCGGATACAGGGGTTGGGGATTTTTTCATAGGTGGCTGTCTCAAATCCTCCCCAATCATCTTGCAACAATTGTCATAGAAACATAGAAACATAGAATTTGATGGCAGATAAGGACCGCTTGGCCCACCTAGTCTGCCCATTTTCCTACCTAACAGATAAGCTGCAGATCCTAGTTAACCAACAGCTTACTTCCTCCTACCCCCCACTAGGACTGCCTTATGTCTGTCCCATGCAATCTTGAATTCCCCCACTGTTCTTGACTCCATGACCTCCTCAGGGAGGCTGTTCCATGCATCCACAACCCTCTCTGTGAAAAAATACTTCCTCACATTACCTCTGAGCCGTCCCCCCTCTATCTTCAAATTGTGCCCCCTTGTTCTTGCACATCTCTTTTTCTGAAAGATGCTACCCTCTTGGACTTTGTTGATTCCCTTGAGGTACTTGAAAGTTTCTATCATGTCCCTCTCTCCCCCTTCTTTCCTCCAGGGTATACATATTAAGCTCCTTTAGTCTTTCTTCGTATGTCTTCTGGTGCAGTCCCTGCACCATTTTGGTTGCCCTCCTCTGGACAGCCTCCTTTCTGTCTATGTCTTTGCGGAGATGGGGTCTCCAGAACTGCACACAGTACTCCAGATGGGGTCTCACCAACTGTCTGTACAGAGGATAACAACTTTCTGTTTTCTACTATTGATTCCTCTTTCTATGCATCCCAGTATCCCCCCAGCCTTCCTTACTGCCTTCTCACATTGCTTGCCCACCTTTAGGTCAGCTGATATAATTACCCCCATTTTTACTGTTGTCAGTATATCACCCCCCATTGTGTACGCTTCCCCTGGGTTTTTGTTTCCCATGTGCATTACCTTGCACTTCTTTGCATTGAATCTGAGCTGCCATACATTTGACCATTCCTCCAACCTTACCAAGTCCCTTCTCATCCTTTCCACTCCATCTTGTGTATCAACATTGTTGCAGATCTTTGTGTCGTCTGCAAAGAGACATACTTTTCCTTCCAGTTCCTCTGCAATGTCACTGATGAAGACATTAAAAAGGACCGGTCCCAGTACTGAACCCTGCGGTACCCCACTAGTAACCCTCCTTTCTTCACTGTGTACTCCATTTACTACTACCATTTGAGTCCTGTTGTCTAGCCAATTTTTTTATCCAGGCTACCACCTTGAGACCCACTGCAAGGCTGGCTAACTTGTGTATTAATCTTTTGTGTGGGACTGTATCAAATGCCTTGCTAAAATCTAGGTAGGCCATGTCCACAGCCCCTCCCTGGTCTACTACTTTGGTCACCCAGTCAAAGAAATCTATTAGATCTCGTCTGACATGCACCTTCCCATCGTGAATCCATGCTGCCTTGGGTCCTGTGCCCACTGGCCTCTAGGTACTCAACATTCTTTCCTTCAGAAGTGATTCCATCATTTTCCCTACCACTGAGGTCAAACTAACTGGTCTGTAGTTTCCTGCCTCTGTCCTGCTCCCACTTTTGTGAAGAGGAATCACATCTGCCCTCCTCCAGTCCTCGGGTACCACCCCATCCTCCCATGATTTGTTAAAGAGAGTAGTCAGCGGTGTCACTAGTTCTACCCTTAGTTCTTTTAGAATTCTTGGGTGAATCCCATCAGGCCCATTGCTTTGTCCACCTTCAATTTTATTAGTTCTTACAGAACCCTTTCTTCTGTAAATGGACTGATATCACCCCCCATCTTCAGAGTGTTTCTCTTGTTTGGTTTAGGTACCTCCCCCTCCTCTTCCTTTGTGAATACTGAGCAGAAATATTCATTCAGTATCCCTGCTTTTTCACTGTCACCCTCTACCCACATTCCCTCCCCTTTATTAAGCCTTAATATCCCTCCTTTGGTCTTTCTTCACTCCCTAATGTACCTATAAAAGGTCTTATCCCCCTTCTTAACAGAATTGGCTATCCTTTCCTCGGTTTGGGACTTTGCTATTCTGACTGCCTTCCCAGCCTCTTTCTGCTTTAACTGATAAAGTTCTCTGTCCTGCTCCTTCTGTGTTTCCTTATATTTCCTGAATGCTATCCTTTTCTCCTTAACCTTCCCTGCCACCTCTTTTGAGAACCATAGTGTTTTTTCCTTCATTGTGTTTTATTGATTTGCTTTACACAAAGGCTTGTTGCCTCTGTGATGGCTGTTTTGTTTACTCCCCATTGTTCCTCCACCCCTCCTTCTTGCCTGTTAGCTAGTGCTTTTCTGAGGCACTCTCTCATTTTCCTAAAGTCAGCCCTCCTAAAGTCCAATTCTCTTGCTTTTGTATGGCTTAATTGTATGGCTGTGTTTATCGTGAACCACACTGTTTGGTGGTCGCTTGTTCCCAGATGGCTACCCACTTCTAAATCTGAGATTCTTTCTCCATCCCTATTTGAGAGTCCCATGTCTAAGATTGCTCCCTCCCGAGTGGGTTCCAATACTAGCTGTCTGAGGCATGCCTCCTGTAGGGCATCAAGAATGACCCTGCTCTTGGATGTGCCCACAGCAAAGGTGCTCCAGTTAACATCTGACATAT
This sequence comes from Neoceratodus forsteri, assembly GCA_016271365.2. Taxonomy (NCBI): domain Eukaryota; kingdom Metazoa; phylum Chordata; order Ceratodontiformes; family Ceratodontidae; genus Neoceratodus; species Neoceratodus forsteri. The sequence goes on along the minus strand of CM057456.1, from coordinate 1,219,892,083 downwards.
TCAGGTCCCCCATCAACAATATCTCCCCTTTTACTGCCATTCTAAGGAAGCCTTCTATCATTTCCTTGTCCGTTCCCTCCCCCGAGATGAGGGTCTGTATACAACCCCCATTTGTATTGTGGTGCCATTTCCTGTCTCCAGGGTGATCCAGAGTGCCTCATCTGCTTCCTATTTACTCTTTAGTTCTGTTGCTTTGATCCCTTCCTTTATATAGAGAGCTACTCCTCCTCCTCTTTTACCCTCCCTGTCCCTCCTGTAGATTGTGTACCCTGGTATGTTGACATCCTAGTCATGGTTCTCTGTGTACCATATTTCTGTTACTGCCACAATATCCAGGCAACCCTCTTCCATCAAGGCCACTAGTTCAGGGAGCTTGTTACACAGACTATGGGCATTGGTACTCATCACACTCCACTTTTTGATAGCCTTACCCCTTTTAGCCCCATTTCTGTCCTTACTGCCATTGGCTTTTTTTACATTTACCTCTGTTCTGCTCCCTAATAACTTCTCTACCTTGGTGTTTACCTCACTAATTACCATGTTTTGTCGGGGGAGGCTGGGATTTACCTGCTCCTTTTCAGTGCCTCCCCCCTTGGATAGTTTAAATGCTTGCCAATGAAGCATTTAAACCTCTCAGCTAGGATCCTGGTTCCCCCCAGACAGATGCAGACCATCGCACCAGTATAGGTCTGTATCCCTCCAGGTGGCTCCCCAGTCCCCAATGAAGCCAAACCCCCGATCTCCACACCAGTTTTTCAACCACTCATTGAATTCCCTGGTGAGGAGTGCCCTAGCATCACCCTTGCCATAGACAGGCAGCACCTCCGAGAAGGTTACCGTATGTGCTACTTGTCTAAGGCCCCCTTCCCAACTCTACAAACTCCTCTTGCACTGCTCTGATCCCATTCCTAGCCAGGTCATTTGTCCCTAGGTGGACAAGGACATCCAGCTCCCTCCCTTGTGCAGCTTCTCCCACGATCCTGAGGATTCACTTCCTGTCCCTCCAAGCCGTGGCGCCAGGAAGGCACCTTACCTCCCTCTCCCCTTCCTCCCCCATTTCTACCTCCCTAATGATTGAGTCCCCCACCAGGAGTTGTTTCCTTCCCCTGTGGGGTCCCATGCCACCCTCCTGTGGGTCTCCTTTGTGAAGGTTCCCAGCATCCTCCTTAGTCTCCACTGCAGGTGCCTCCATAGAGGAACCACTATCCACCAGAAGAGTGAATGAATTGTGAGAGGTACAGCTGGAGGGATGCAACTTGTTCCACCACCCTCTCCTCCCTGGGCCCACCCTGTCCAGCCTCTCCTCTTTCTTGGCAACCTCTGAGGTAGTGGCATTGGCCCTGGTGGTCCCTGGGTGGGGGAGGAGGTTTCACGAATCCTAGGCAGGTCATCCTGGAGATGGGCAACCTCCTCTCTCAGACCAGAGAGGTGCCTGCAAATAGGGTAGCATCATAGCCTCTAGAATGTCTCCCTGAACACTGCCGCCCCACAGCCATTGCACTGCACCACTCCTATCATGTCTTATTTTGTGTCCCCTCTACTGTTTCTCTGTATGCTTACTCTTTCCTCTCCTTACAACTCTCACCCTTCCTGTTCTGGGACAGCAACTTCCTATCTTCTTCAGTTGCCTCCTTCTTCCTTGCTCAATGTCAGACCACCAGCAGCTGGGGGGGGAGAGTGAGCTTCTTTTTTCCTTTAGGGTTGACAAAACCAATGTTTCTCTATGATCCTTCCCTTCCTACTGCCAAACAGGAAGTTCCTGTTGACAGTCAAATCCAGTGGCTGTAAAAGTAGAACTGGCTTAGGTTGGGTGGGTGGAGTGGTAGGATGGAGGGCAATTAGTAAGAAAAAAGGCTAGCAACAGGAAGTTGTAATTTGAGTCACCTGCTTTTATAGTGTCTAAGCCACACCCCCAATTAGGCTTTTTTTCCTCCTACTGGTTTAGCAAAGTCAGCTGATACAGTACCCTTCCCAGCACAGAATACACACTGACTTTCTTTCTTTTCTTTTTAAGGTTATCGATACAGCATATTTTCAAGGTGTTTCAACTCCATCACCTTCTACTCTAGAAGTTTGGGCAGGGAGACAGCCTTGTTAATAATGAGAGGCTCCTGCAGTCCTTCAGGAAGTTGGCTGCACAGCCTCACCCTGTATCTCATTTATATACGTTACTTTTTCCTATCCTCTTTCCCGATATTTCTGGGCACTCCTAATACTGGTCTTCCCACAGGCCAGATTTCAAAGGGACCTGATTTGGAAGGGGCTGTATCAGTATACCGCTTGTGTTATGCTATGACTAACACAATTTAATATTCTCCATAATATATATTTCACACCTGTCAAATTAGCCAAATTGGGGAAACTGGCCTCTTCCGCATGTACTAGGTTCGAACAAGCAGAAGGCTCATTATTTCATATATTAGGGGAGTGCCCTAAAATTGCCCCATTATGGGATTCCATTAAGTCTCATTTAGACCCTCTGCTTGGCTTGGAGGACTATTTCACCCCCAAGGTTTGTCTTGTAGGTGACATCTCCACTATCCAAGTCAAGGAGAGGAAATATCATATGGCTATGATTTCCCTATTGGTAAAGAGGGTAGTGCTGCAGCATTGCAAAGGCCAATCTTGCATTTCCTATCATGAATGGCTGCAGGAGATACTCCATAATCTATGCATAGAGAAAATTATTGCTAATATACACCACAGAATGTCTAATTTTAATAACATGTGGAGTAGGTTGTACACAGTGTACACCCTGTAGAGTAGCCGGGTGACACCTTTTACTAGTCAAGTGGTTGTAGGTCTTTGAAGGGCCTCGTGTCTTTTGATCTCCTTGTGGGATTTGGTTTGGGCAGCACCTTTTACTATATATTATTTTATACTTTGTACTACATGGTTCATGCTTGTTTGCCACTTTTGTTTTGTGGTACACTTGTAACATAAGGTCCCTCATATGTCTGTGTCATGGTTTGGGTTTCTTATTACTGTTTATCATCTCCACCACCAAGGTGGGGGTGGGGAGTTGGGGAATTGTATTTGGTTGTTATGTTGTTTTGTAGATAGCCCCTCAGGTGTGGATCATTGTAGTGGTTGTTATTGTTGTTTTTTGAAACTCTCAATAAAGTTCATTAAATTTAAAAAAAAAATTCTTAACATTCTGTTGCACAGTATTACTGGTAAGCAGGCAGACAGAGACTGGGACTTATTATTTCCTGGTCTCTGTTGCCCGATGCCATACCAGGTGGTTGGATGTCTGAGCCAAGCAGGGAGTAGGATTCAGGAGTCCCATTTTCTAAACTAATGTTAAAAAACAACAAAATTATAAAGGCACATTGCCATTTTACAATGCTCGCTCATAACTTTGGTAATTCTCAATGTATTGACTCCAAATTTGCAACATAGCTTTTTCTTCACACCACCTCATGAATGTGACAGGTGTGGTTTTTCAAATCCTGACCAAGATGTGTTTTTGTACTTGTGGTGTAAAATAACATTCCAGACAGTATTTTATAAATTACTCCTGTCATGCTCAGAAGAAGGGGTCATAAAAAGACTATGTTGAAAATTTGGAGTCAAAATGTCAAACAAAAACAATGAAGTTATGAAGAAACAGTTAATTTTTCAATGTGTACTCATAACATTGCAATATGCACACATTTTGGCCGCCAATTTTGAACATAGTCCTCTTGTTACTCCATCTCATGAACATGACAGGTGTAATTTTTCAAATCTCTTCTGAAAAGGGGTTGCCATTTAAAGGCAACCTGAATTGTCAAGTGGCAGCCCAAGGAAATGATGAACAGAGGATGGGGACTTCTGTTGCAGCTCTGGGACAAATGGCATCATAAAATCGGAGCTCCGCTCAGACCTCTCCCCAAAACAACAAAAAAGCCAAAATTCAGCTTAAAAACTCGGTAGAAGGAGAAATTCCTACAGATGGCATCGACTACACAAAAGGGAACCATGGACAGATACGAAGTATTACCAATAGAAGAAGAGAAATTGGGAGCTGAAAAATCAGACTCAGAGACATCAGAATTATTGCAGGCCCAGACGGTATCATCGGGAAAGAAACCCAAACACAGGAAAACAAAAACCAAAGATCTGGTCTTAAATGACAAGTTAGAATAATAACAGACTTACAAGAAATTAAAAAGGATTTTCAGGTCTTTCACTCAGAACACGCTTTCTGCACACTGATATATCAAATCTACAGAACCAAGAAAAGACAATGGAACAAAACAGCAGAGACCAGGCCTCAGAGATCACGCACATTCAAACAACTATCACCCAGCTTCTCAATATAGCCAAAGCCCTAGGAGAGAGATAAGAAGATGCAGAGAACAGACAGAGACACCAGAATATTCAAATCTATGGAATACCAGAGAATAGTGAGGGCAGAGACATGAGGGGCTATATAGAGAATTCGTTAAGAGAAGCATTCGTTCTGAAGCAGGACTTTCTCATAGAAATAAAAAGGGCTTACAGGGCACTCAGCCCCAAACCTTTGGATCCGGAGATACGCCCGCATTCTATAATAGTGCGATTTCTGAGCTACCATATTAAAGGAAAAATACTCCAGAAAGCATGTGCAAAGTGGAAAATATTCAAGGGAAAACAGATTCTGTTTTTTGATAATGACTATGTGAGAGTAGCACTGCAAAGAAGATGGGAATATGTACCTTTGTTTCCGATTTTGAGACAGTTGCAGCTGAAAATCCAAACAGTCTATCCATCTTGACTTCTAATCCAATATCCTGATGGACAGGCCACATATGGTAGAGTAGCGAATGAGATGGAGGACCTGAGGCAGAGAGGATTTGAGCTGCCCACCAAACTACCAGGGAAACCTTGCACTGTGAGTTCAGGACTGAACAAAGAAAAGAGACTGGGAGGGGAAACACAGCAATAAGTACTAGACAAGATAAAGAGACTATTGGGACAATTTGCAAATAAAATACAATGATTATCCTCATAAATTGAGTTGGCCGATGAGTAAGAGTGCAGCACCCAGGTGAGATGGGAAAACAGCCCATGGGGAGGTAGGCCCTCTGATTAGACTGGGTAGGTTAACTGGGGGAGCAGATCTAGGCTGGGTCAGGGGTGATTAAACCTTCAGTGGAAGTACATCAATGTCCCCATCAGGGGAGAGGAGATCCCAGCAGGCTGCATGGGGGTTCTCTGGAGATAGTTCCCGCTAAGGAGTGCCAAAATGGTTCGGTGAGAGAGATCGGTTATAGGATGGCGCTATTGAGCCCCGATGTGAATACCAGACAATGCTTAAAAGTTTAAGAGATGTCACTGGGGAGCTGGCCACTGTTTCTTGCTTAAAGATAAGTATTTTAAAATCTCTTAAGAAAGAGATAAATCAAGGGGGTGGGTGCACCTGAAGCGGAGGATACAGAAACACGGTAGTATTTTGGATGCTCTTGGTGGGGAGAAGGGCGGAGAATAAGACAGGACCAGTTAAACTGAGAATTTTCCTAGTGGAATCCCAGGTGGAGGCTCCCTGACTGGGCCTTGAGAATTCTGCAGAGACCGAACAGTTGTGATGGAAGGCTTGCTGTTCTCGAATATTGGGCTGGATGCGAAGGCCAAGGGTCTCCTAGTGGGAGCTCAAGGCATATAGCAAAATAAAATCCACCAGAAGGCATGCTCTGCTTAAAGCTAAGAATCAAGGGGATTTTCTAACAGAATGGATGAAAGGGAAGAAAACAGAGTGGCCCAGATATTCAAACTGCGTCCAAAAAGTGCGCAACAGCAGGAGCAAGTGCAAGTCCACTGCGCCCAAGTGCAAGAAGTGCGATATTCAAAAACTGCACAGGCCAAGATGCGCCTACGGCAGATGACTGAATATCACACCACCTGTGCCATAGCACAACCAGGGATGTGAAGCTGAACATATCTGATGCATCTTAGCACAACCAGGGACGCCCCCTGCAGCAGGGCAGCAATGCAACAGCACAACCAGGGATGCAGGGGCCCACCACTCATGCCACAGATGGGCAGAGGAGCACACAGCAGAACAGACATCGTCACCCACACCCCATGCACTGCACAACCGGGGGAGAGGTAGAAAAACCACCGGCCCATGGATACCAGCAACCAACCCACAGCCGGGCCATGGTGCCCAGCAAACCCCCTGGCAAGCTGTGACTGGCACACAAGGAGGGCCGACCAACCCGTGCCACACCATCCCACCAATGCAGAGCACACCCTGCACCACAATCACCATACACCCTTCCCAGGAGTAGCACCCAACAGTGCAGGACACCCTATGCATGCCATCACCCCCACTGTGACAATGCAACCCTGTATACCAAGGAGCCATGCAAGTCATCCCCACCATGTGCACCCTGCTGCAGGTGGCAGCAGACAGCAATGCAACAACAGCATACACAGTGCCACCCTGCACATCCCCCCTGAGGTACAGCTGAGATACTGACCATGCGTTGCCACACGAGGTACCCCACATGCAACAGGGCATGCCCTAGACCCCACCACCAGCAGTACAGCACCCTGCACACCCTCCCAAGGACACATCCCATCCCAGCACTGGCTACAACAGCCAACACAGACACACACAGTAGCATGGAAGCATGCACCACACAGGATGCAACACAGTGCATGGACAAACACCCACCCATACCAAAGGGCACACCAACACAGGGACACAGTAGCGGGTCAACCAAGCCACTGGCGTGTGGCCACGGCTGACGTGTACACATGGCCAGCACCCCTACATTGCACAGGTGTGCCAGTCACCCTGTGCAGGCACCATGAAGATGTATGCCATCAGCATGCCGTCGGAGCACAGGTGACAGACACTGGAGCACATCCCCTGCAACAGACACAAGTGACAGCATGGAGGGGGGACAACAACGGTGGAGGCCACAGTGCCACCGGAGGCAGATGTGCACCATACTGGTGATGGAAGGCAACCTGGCATTGTGCCAGGTACAGTTGTTATCCAGCATGGACAGCCACCACTGACATGCCAGCAGACCATGCATATCACAGACATGCAATGGTGTCAGCTGCACAGGCCATGGATGATCTGGCAGGGGTGCCATGCACACAGTGCAGGCCCCATGGACCACTGCACACAGGCATCCAGTGCACAGAATACAACACACAAACCACAGACAGTGACTGATCCTCCTGCCCACACCATAGGCAGTTCACCTCTGCACACACACACACACACACGCCCATGAGTGCACCACCCCTGACACCATGCACACCACTGCAGCTGAGCACCTGTAGCCCACTGCAAATCAGAGACCAGCAAGTTGTCATAACAAAATGCATATATTTAAAAGAAGCAACAAAAAACTATTTACAAGTATTTACAAGGGGGGGAAGGGCCACATAACAGGTGGGGGCGGGTAAGGGGCAGGGGTGAACATATAGGAGAGGGAAGAAGGGGTGTGAGGGTGGGTCAAGGGGGGGAAGGTGTTAGTAGGGGCATGGAGTCTTCAACGTGTGCCCTGGTCCTCCTCCACATGGCGCCTACGTCTTCTCCTCCTCCTCCTCACCCCATGGTGGTCGATTCTCTGCAAGACCTCCAGGGTCACCCTTGCCACCTGGAGCAGCTCCTGCACACCTCTCTCTAGCACCTGGAGTTGCCATCCACCTAGGGTGAGGCAGCAGAGTCAATAAGTGTGACTGTCCAGCCCCCTGCAGCCCACCCATTGTGCATGGCATACAGCCATGTGCCTCACCCCTGTGATGGTGTGTGACCACCCACAGTGGCCATGTCCACTAGACCTGCCTACCCAGGCAGCCACAGCCATGTGAACCACTGCACACACCCACCGCCCATGTTCTGCACAGCACCACCATGGCCGTACAGTGACTTGGCTATGCGGTGTGAAGGCAGTGCCACAGCCATGTGCCTGGTGCATGCATGGACCAACATTGATGCACTACCAGACATGCAGTGCAACTGGACAGTGCTGACTGTAACAAGTTGCATGCATGGCAGTGGTGTCAATGGATGGTGGCCATGCCCCGCTGCCCACCCAGTTACACAGCATGCAATAGTAATCATGGACGTAAGGCACTCACCATCATCAGGCTGGTCCATGCGCCACTGAACACCTTCAGCCCTCCTGCCCTGCTGCTCCTCCAGGTGGGACCTCTGCTCCCTCGCCTGTCTGTGTTCTTCGGGCCCTAAGGGGCAAACATGGAGAGAGGAACATCAGTACAATCTGGTAGCAAAGTCCCCTGCCCCCATATGTGCAATCCCACACAGCCATACCCATCCACCCCACACCCCGATACCACCACCATGGCCAACACTGGATGGCACCCCATGTGCCGGACACATGCAACAGTGATACCCTGTATGGGACGAATGTGGAGTGTATGGATGTGGCACCTACCTGGCTTGGTAACAGTGCCTCCCTGGCATGTGCCCTAGTGGGTGCCAGCAGGTCCAGGTCCCTGCGCCTGAGGTCCCCGTAATGGTGGCGACACTGATCCACCGTGTGCCTCATACCAGTGGCCTCCTCGAGGGCATCAGCCACCTCCTACCACACTGCACTCCTGGCCCTGTCCAGGGGTGCATCTCCATACAAAACCCCAGCATGGGGCTCTGCAGTTGCCATCAGGTTGGCAAGCTCCACCTAGCTCCACATGACTGCTCTTCTCCACGCCATCTCATCAATGTGGTGGATTCAAAATGGCACTCAGCAGCACGGTCCTGCCACGTGCAGATGCTGCGTGGTACAGCACTGCCATTCCCTATTGCACTGCCACTGAAGAGCACGATACTGGTGCACCCATGCCTGACACATGGCGCCTAGGGGGCAAAGGTCGGGCACAGGGTCAAGGGTCTCTGGCGCATGGACAGCTACAGTACGATTGGAACCCAATGTGTGTAGCTCGATTGGGTGCCTGTGTGCTATCTCCTGTAGCGGCCTACAGCGCTGTTGCCCCAGTGCACCTACAGTGCCCCAGTGCCACAGCGCCATATATGTGAACAGCGCAGTAGCACCACTGGCGCAATGGTGGCCATGCCCTGCATTGCCTCCCACGCACAGCACATCAGCAGCGCAGCAGGCGCCTGCATCATCAACCTGGGCATGTGCAGTTAGGTGTGTACTGTGCATGTCACAGAACTGCACCCTTGGCTCAGCACTTTCAACACAATTGTGCAAAGTGCAACAGCGTGATATTCAACCGGCCTATGCAAACCAACTAATCAGCCATTCAATGGCACAGTCACTGCTTCTGCATCCACTTAAAAATGCACCTCACCTCATTTGCATGTGTTGTGCTATAAAAATGCAACATTGGGCTGCACTAGCCATAGTCGGTTACTGCAGTCTATTGCGGTGAGTTGCATGCTGTTGGGAGTGTGGACTGTGGTGTTTGGGACATGCATGGGTCTGCACAGTCACAGGTAACACCTATCATTCTCACAGGAGGAATCATGACCGATCATGAGGTGGAGGAAGAGGAACAGAGACATGGGAGGAAGAGGAGGCCGAACTTCACCAAGGCAGAAACAGATGCCCTGTTTGAGGCCTACCGTGACCAGGAGTCACTGCTCAGCGGACGCCATGGAACACCACAGGCCCATGCTGCTGCATGGGAAGAGGTGGCGCGTGCTGTCAACCTGCATGGCAGCCACCAGTGCTCCATGCAGGAGTGCAAAAGGAAGATGGGCATGGACAGGTGGAGAATTAAGGAGAAGGTGGCTGCCATCAGGGCAGCATGGTCAGTGACTGGTGGGGGACAGCCGGAGGTGCAACACCTGATCCCACAAGAAGAGCGAGTTGCTGCCAGCATGCAGTCTTGCGCCATCGAGGGTGTTCCAGGTGGTGGATTCCAGATGGGTGGTAGCCCGTGGCTGCATGGTAGGTCCTGTTCTGTCAATGGGGGTGGCAGGGTAGGTCACATACATTAATGCTACTGTTTTCCCTTACAGCTCCTGAGCATCTACATGTGTCAGTGGTGGTGGGCTTCTCCAATGAGGACGGTAGCATGGAGATGGAGGAGGGCCCATCCACCTCCACAGGCATACGGGGGTCAAGGTAACAGTGGGCCCACCTGGACGTCTGGACTGATGTTGGTGGAGCAGGTGTGGAGGAGGCCCTGCCCATGTCCCAGCATGCCAGCGTCCTTGGGTGCCAGCATGCTGAGACTCGGGCTGGTGCCGGATCCATCACTGATGATGATGGAGCTAATGTCATGGGCAGTGAGATGTGTGGGCCATGGGATAGCCACACAGCAGGTGACATCACCGACATGGCTGTGGGTGGTGCCACCGTGGAAGCCTGTGTGATATCACAGTCCCAGCCTGTGCCTGTCTGCACCAGTGGGGCAGCACTGGTGTGTGTCCAGGACAGTGGGGCTGTTGCAGCCACTGTGGTGGCTCCATTGAGCCCTGGAGAGCAGCAGCCGGAGGGGCAGTATCAGCAGTCGGCCAATGGCTATGGGGGTACAGTGTCAGGGGCCGGCATCAGTGCACCACCTGTGGACATGCCCAGGCCTGGTCCTGGTGTGCAGTGCCCACCTTCAAGGAGTGATGACCATCAGGGCCATGAACACCATGAGGGACAGCATGCCGATCAGGCAGATGACCTCTTAGATGAGCACACCCGCATACTCCAAGCATCAGTCAATCAGCAGATGCGACTTGTGATGGCAGTGGATGCATCAGTGCGGTTCTGTGCCAGGCAGAGGAGCGGCACAGCAGAGACACCGCTCTGTTCCTGGTAGGGATGGACCAGTTGCGGGAGGATGTGACTGCTGCCATTGACAGGCAGACACAGGCAATCACAGCTGTCATGGCCACAATGGGCACACAGTTATTTGCCCATGTGTCGCAGACACCGCGCAGTGCAATATCCACCCCCCATTCCTGGCTTCGTGCGACACCCTCCTTGTTGACACCGGGTTCAGCTGTGGGTATCCCGAGCACACCTGGCGCAAGCATATTCATGTGCAGCAGACCCCTGCGCGAGCACGGTCGCATTCATGCAATGGAACCCCTGGGGGAAAGTCGGTGCCACTCCATGAGGTCATTGGTCAGTCTGTCACTGCTGGTGGGTCTCAGCGAGGCTGCCCACTCATCCGTGGTGGCCGTGGCACTGTGGTGCATGACTGACCTGTCTCCCAGCATGGCTACTGTCTGATGCTGCCCTGTGTGCATTGTGTTGTTCAGCATGCAATGCACAGATGGGGTACCCGGCCTTGCACGCACACCCATGTTCCATCTGCACACCCTCCCAGCTGCTGTCCGCTGTGGCGTGTGCATGATGATGCCTGCGTTGTGCTGTATGCCACTGTACAATGGTGCCCAGCATCTGACACATGCACAATGACAGGCACTGGGCATGGTGGTCTATGGACGTGTGTGTGACTAGGGGCGGCGGTCTGGGTCAGCGTGCCTCCTACCCTTTGTGCATGTCTTGTGAGGTGTGTGTGTGTGTGTGTGTGTGTGTGTGTGTGTGTGTGTATGACCGCGTGCCATGTTAGACCTTGCCCATCCCTTGTGGTGTGTACGGTTCCATGCTCAGCCACTTCCCATGACAGCATGCACCCCTGGTGTTTGTCCATGCATGTTTTTGGGTTGTGCCTTTGCCACTGGTGGTTGCACATGGCCCCATGACTTACCTGGGTTGGCTGAAGTGCTCCTCTGTGATGGTGTCCTGGTGCAGCTGTGCCAGCTGGATCAGTTGGCAGTCCCATCACCCAAGGGGGAGCTGCCCATCACCATCTTCAACAGCATTCTCATCGTCCCCATTGTTGTCCCCCTCTTTGACCTGTATGGCTATCCCACAGTCATTGGCCATGTTGTGCAGGATACAACAGGCCAGGAATAGCCCGCAGGCCTTTGAGGGGCTGTACTGTAAGGCACTGCTAGACATGTCCAGACAATGGAAATGTGCCTTCAGCATCCTGAACACCTGCTCGATGACATTGCGAGAGGTGGCATGCGCCTCATTGCAGCGTTGCTGCGATGGGGTAGCAGGTGGCCGGTATGGTGCGAGCAGCCAGGGATGGATCAGGTATCCACTGCCACCTGTGTGTAGAGGGTAGAGGTTAGTTTGGTGATCAGCATCGCCCTGCCGTGGGCCATCTAGGCCACTACCCATGTCACCTCTGACTATGCCCCTCCCAAGCTCTATGTTTTTCCACGTGGTTTGCATACTCACCCACTAAGTGGCCAGTGGGGATGTCCCCACTTCAAATCTGTGGCACAGTGCTTTGACTGGTGCCAGATGGCTGCATCACGGTTTCCCAGGGTGCATGGCAGAGACATTGATTATGCGCCTCTGGCATCGCACACCACCTGGCAGTTGATGCTTGTATAGCCTTCTGATTGATATATGGCACCTTCGGGCCAGGTAGTGTGCAGATGGCCACATGGGTGCAGTCTATTGCCCTAGCATGCCAGGCATACTGCATACCTTGTGGAACTCCTGTATGTTTGCTGTGCTCCGACGGTGTGCTGAGGAAGTGGATGTACTCCACAGCATGTGGCAGTAGTGCGCTGAGGAATTGGGTGAGGTGGCTTGACGTAGCCAACTGGGTTATGCCTGTGGTGTCCCCTGTTGGTCTCTGGAATGTACCCGTGGTGAGCAGGCACATGCAAGCTGTCACTTTTGTCTCCACTGACAGAGCATGGCTTCGTCGTGTGGGTGCCTGCATCACATCACTGCACAGCTCACAGAGCCACCGCAGAATTGCCCGGTTCAGGTGGTACCGGCCCACGATCTTGGTATCAGTGTACAGCTCGAAGCTGGTGTGGGCTTGGTACTGCCTGTTGGGGGCACACCGCCGACGGGCCCTTCCACAGCTTCGCCCCCTGCTGCCTGCCTTCTCACCTCCCTCATAATTGCCTCCATCTGGATGGTGGCACTGGCCATGTCCCTGGCTTGTGTTCCCCCCCAGCTGTTTCTGTGTTCCCCACTGTCCTGGCTGCTACTTCCCCTGCACCGGGAACACCTTCCTCTGGTGGCCTCAGTGCTGTGTGGCACTTCCCCCTTCTGCACTATACTGTGGCTGTGGCTCCCCACACCTTCCCTGTGCCTGTGGGTTCCAGGTGCCCTTTCTCTGTCCTGCCCTGTGTGTTTGTTGCCTGTGTGGCTGGCTATGGTTCAGCAACATGTATCTTCCCTGTAGTGTTCTTGTGCCTCTCTCTCTTGTTCCTCTTTATTTTGGCTCATTTCCGCTATCACTCAACTTCTGCTTGCTCCCCTATTGTGCATGGCGCATGTTGTTGAATATCGCACTGCGCCATTTATACACAGTTCCTCCCCCTTCAGTTGCACATGCATTCATTATCATTGTGCTCTTGCACAGTGCGATTTGGGGGGCACATCTGCCTCCCACTGAATATCACAGAATGGTGCATTTTCAGACTTGCGCTGGTGCAACCCTATTGTGCATGGCACAACCCTTTTGAATATCTGGGCCAGTATATAAAAACAAATCAAAATAACATTAGATAAAACCGAGAAGAAGAATACAGAGGAAAAGAAAACTGATAATCAGGACAATTAAAAACAAAAGGACATGGACTGATTGAATAAAGAAGATGGACTACCCGAGAGTTATGTTTAGGGTGGGGAGAGAAAGAGCGATGAAGAGACCAGAGCTTGGCACCTGTATTAACTTTTTTATTTTTTTCATATTTTATGTTGGAAATTATACTTATTATTTAGAAATTTCTTTAAAGGGACCAGTTAGCAAGATGAAAAACTCGGCTAGGACCCCATTTTATTTAGGTTCTTATTATGGGGGATATGTACAACCCCTAGGGCAGGCCTACAGAGTAAGGCAAATAGCCCACATTAGACAGATTTTTCTTTCCTGGTCAGGGATGAATCTGAGATTGGAAGTCACACTGTATATAGGTTATACTCAGGGGAAGAGAGACAGTTATTTAAGAGTGGGGAAGGAAAAAAGAGAGGATACAGAAACATCGGCGAATCTAAAGGGATAAGATATGAAACAAAAAAAAGAAAACAAGACATGAGCAAACTCAGGGATGCAAGCAATATAGAAGAGAGGCACTATAATAGATATAAGAGAATGAGTACAGGGGAACAATATCAAAAGTATTTAGATTGTTCAGATTAAGAAAATCCTGAAAGTGGTGTCCCAGAATGTCAGTGGATTAAGTAACCCTATAAAGAGATCTAAAATAATTTCCCATCTCAGAAAAATGCATCCTCAAATAATTTTATTACAAGAGACACATCTATCAAAAGATGAACACCAGAAATTACTAAAATATGGAATGTCGAGTGTTGTGGCTAGTACATACACAAGAGGGTGCAGAAGAGGTTCAGCCACACTTATACCACGATTTTCAACATTCCAAATGCTAGAATCATATCAGGATGGTGAAGGTAGATTAAGTTTGGTGAAGGGAAACTGGGAAGGCCAGATTTATACAGTGGGAAGCATATATACCCCCAGGATCAGAACCCACAGTATATCAAGCAGTCTTTGATAAAATTATAGCTTTTAAACAAGGGAAATTAATACAAGGAGGAGACTTGAACCTATTAATGAGTCCTGTAAAGGATAGCTCAAATCTTAATACCCCCAAAGCTACAAGGGGACAGAAACATGGCAAGAAACTTATAAAAGACCTTACTTTAATAGATACTTGGAGACATTGTTATCCAACATCCCGAGGATATACACATTTTTCTGGGGTTCATAACACATATTCATGTATAGACTATTTTTTTGTAGAAGGGGAATCCTTAGATTTAATACCTAAGGCCAAAATTTCTCCAATTTACCTATCAGACCATACAATTATTACTATAGAACTTGAAGCAGAACAAGAAGTAATAATGACATAATGGAGGTTCAATAATATGTTAATTAAGGATAAACAGTTGAAAGAAAAGGTACAGCAATGGATCACCAGAATAATACAAGAGAACACAATAGAAGAGGTGCAGGAGGGAACATTATGGGACACATTAAAATCAGTTCTAAGGGGGAGAAATTATAGCATATGCAACCCACCAAAAGAAAATGAGAGCTAGGAAACAAAAAGAATTGGAACTGGAACTAGAAAGATTGCAACAAGTACATGCAGAGGGAAAGAGAGATATGATTGCACAGATTAACCAGGTAGAAACAAAACTATAAGATATATTAAATCAAAAAACTGAACAAGCCTTGATGTATGTGAAACAAAGATATTATGAAGGAGGAAGCAGGGTGGCTAATATACTAGTTTATAGATTAAAAAAACAACAGGCTATATCAACAATAACTAAAATAAAACATCCAACACAAGCCAAAATACTTAATAAAACAAAGGATATATTGCAGGGTTTCAAAACATTCTATTCAAAATTATATCACCAGCAACAAGAACCAGAAGAAGAAAAATATAAAACGTTTTTTACAAATATGAAATTATCCCAAATCACAGAGGAACAAAGTAAGATATTAACCCATCCAATAACTTTTCAAGAGATAAGTAATGTCTTCAGTAACTCCAAATCAAATAAAAGCCCAGGCCCAGATGGATACACTGCAGAATTTTATAAAACATTCAAGAAAACTCTAATCCCAACACTACCTAAGCTATTTAATGACTATACAAGATGACAACTCTTCTATTCCAACAGCTGGCAATATGCTAACATATCCACAATACTTAAACCAGATAAAGACCCAATGAACTGTGAATCATAGTGTCCTATTTCAGATTTAAATCAGGATTATAAATATTTCACAGCTATTATGGCTAAAAGATTGGAAAGTATATTACCACATACTATAAATAAAGACCAAGCAGGGTTTATCATAAAACGTCATACAGCAGATAATGTTAAATGAACAGTATATTTACTAGAAGAAATACAAAAGGGGAAAAAATCCTCCATACTTTTAAGTATGGATGCCCAGAAAGCATTTGACAGAGTCTCTTGGAGATTTCTAAGATATACGGTGGACAAATTCAATTTCCCAATAGCCTTTTTAAATATTATGCAATGAAGATACACATCTCCACAAGCTATGATAAAAGTGAAGGGATCATTCTCAACCTGTTTCCCTTTAAATAGAGGTACCTGTCAAGGCTGCCCCCTTATCGCCTTCCCTATTTGCTATATATGCAGAATAGTTATCCCAGGCTATTAGAGAAAATGAACAAATCACAGGGATCAAATTGCTTAATACTACCCGTAAAACAACTTTTTTTTTGCAGATGACTTATTAAAATATATTTAACAGAACCAGAAACATCCATACCAGAATTATTCTCTCTTCTTGAGGAGATGGAATGTATATCTGGATATAAACTAAATACAAGTAAGACAGAAGTACTATGTCTAAACTACCAACCAAGTGAGACAATCCAGACCAGATATCCATTGAAATGGAAAAGTAATAAATTTCGATATCTGGGGATAAATTTTACAAAGGAAACACACAATTTGTACAAAGCCAATTATAACCCATTTACACAGGCTATCAGGGAGGATTTCCTGAGATTGGATCCTCTGCCTCTCTCATTGAATCAGAGAATAGAAGTTATATGAATGAATATATTCCCAAGATTCTTATACCTCTTCCAGACCCTGCTAATATACCCACTACAATCAGACTTTAAAAAATGGAATAGTATGATATCTAGATTTATATGGCAAGGGGGAAAAACAAGAATAAAATATAAAACCTTACAACTACCTAAAAGTAAAGGGGGTCTTGCCTTACCTAACTTAGAACAATATGCACAGGCAGCAGTAACTTCACATATATTACAGTGGTTAGATGAAGGATTAAATCCACACTGGAAAGAGATAGAGAGAGGAATCCAATTGGAGGGAATAGAGAAATATTTATTTGGCCAAACAATACCAAAAGTAACCATGAAAAAATAGATCAGATTTAAACAAACCAGATAATTACTGACCATTCGGAGAGCAATAATTGAAAAAACTAAAGACCCCAAAATATACTTAATACAAAAAATTACAGCAGATCCCAGATTCGAACCAACCAAACAGGATTATAATTTTACAAGATGGCACCAACAGGGCCTTACCAGATTCTACCAGCTATATGAACAAGGGGACTTTTTCCAATTCCAGGCACTAAAAGAAAAGTACCATTTAGGGAAACAATATTTTTTTTGATTTCTCCAGATAAGACATTATTGTAAGAACCAATTAGTGAAAGACTGGGACCCAAGAGAGATACACCCACTTATGAGAATAATAATTAATACAATAGATAGAAATAGCAATACCAGAACATATAATATCTAAAATGTACCAAGCTTTAATTAACAACCAGAAAGAGACCAAGATGCACTCCCAACAATGGTGGCAAGAAGAACTAGACATAAATCTGGAGGAAGAGAATTGGGAAGGGATATGCACAACAGTACACAGAATTACAAGATCTCCAACTTGAAGAGAATTTGGCTGGAAATGTCTGATAAGATTTTTTAGAACCCTACAAATAGTGGGGAAATATGACCCTCAAATGGGAATGACATGCTGGAGAGGGTGTGGGGAACCAGTAGCTAACCATAAACATATATTTTGGAGCTGCCCAACTTTGGAAGCATTTTGGAGAGAAGTGGAGGGGGCATTAGGAGAATTATTCCATGAATTGGGGACTTTGACACCAGAAATAGCACTTATTTTAAATTTCAATAGTGAAGTAGGAAGAGGTAACACAAGACTCTTGCAAGCCATATTGCTCATGGCTGTTAATAAAGCGGTAATGAGGAAATGGCTACAGAAAGACCCACCTACCTCTAGAGAATGGGAAGATATAACCTATCAAATATTCAGAATGGAACTTATGACAGCCCAGATTAACTTAAAAATTCAGAGATGTACAGCCTTTTAGGCTAAATAGTGGCTCTGGATCTCTGGGCATAGACCTGACCTGATACCATAAGGGAAGATATCCAAGGACAGACCTGGGATCACCATAAGGGAAACTATGAAATAAATTCTAAATGTATTACTGAGAACAGTTATTGTAAGAAAAATTCCTGAGTATAATAAGAAAGACATATCTGTATAGATTCTATGGAAAATATGTATGAATATATGATGAGTACTGTAACTCTCCAGAAAATCATGAAACAATAAAAAAAATGTTTAAAAAAAAGAACAGTTGATAGGGGGTAGGGCTAACCAGGAAGTAAGGGGGTAGGGGAAGGAACAGGCAAGGAAGGGGAGGAGCATCCCAGGTGATGTCATGGGCCACATCACCTGGGGGGAGATTACAGGTGCCCCAGGTGGATCAGGATTGGTTAAGGGGAGGAGCTAAGTGTAGTCCTTTTTGGGGTCCTTAGGTGGTACTTAAGGCACTGCAGCCCTGAGTACTCCCTCTTTCTGCTAGGATTTTCAATTGAGTTGGTCCTAGCATATCATCTGGCAAGTTAAGATTACATTGAGGTAAGGTGGGCTAGGCCTGGGGGGATTGTGAAAAGCAAGGTACAGTATAGATGAGGCCTACAGCCATGCTTTCCTTTTTCCCTTTGTTTTCTGCCTTTTTGTTTAACTTGGTTCAATTCAGCTGGCTAAACTGATGTGGTATATATGATGTGAAGGATTTGATTGGTTTGGCACTGATTGATTAATGGATTTACTTAGTTTCCACTAATGGATGATATCCACTGAGTTTCATCACAGTTAGTGGCATTAGACATACATGCCTAGTTATAGCACTCCACAAGGTGCAGAAGGGTGGCTTTGCATGAAGAGAGGTTTGTGATGTTTTTTTTTTGTTTGTAGAATGTGGTTTGACAGAGCCGGTGCTAGAGCACAGGCTGGCATTGGCTTGCATTGATGCTCCGTGTTGCTCAGTCTGCCATTGAGTGGTTGGTGTTCCCTTTTTGGCATCGGATGGTTTGTCTGTGAGTGTAGAGATTCAGTGGTTTCTCCGCTTGGGAGTTTTCTCTGAGTGATCCAAGACTGGCCAAGGTTTAAGAGGCCGGCAGTACGAGGCCGACCACATGGTGTACCGAGTGCTGAGGTGAAGGTAGAGTGAACCAAGGGACAGGGCTGTGGTCACAGTCAGAGGCAGTGGCAAGGCACCTGATGGTGGATCAAAAGGAACAAAACAAAAGGAAGAAAAATGAGTAAGAGAGAGCGCAGTGGGGCAGTGGGTAGGGCCAGCCAGTCTGAGCCACCACTGCAATCACAGCAGGCAGAATTGATTGTGGAGGTTGGCATATACTGCATGGTAGCCCCCATTGTTTGTGGGCTTGTTTTGCTGTACAGGGCAGGATCGGGCAGCAGTTGAGCCAGGGCATGAACAGGAGGGTGGGTCTGCTTGCATTGGTGGACCACTGTTTGAGGACTGTGGAAGGGTTTGTCATTCCCAGTGAGGATGGAGCCATGTGGAGGGCCCCTGGATGTGGCCTATAGGTCTGGAAACACAGAACAAAGTGGAGGGGGTTCTAGAGCACTGAAGGAAGCATAGCAAGTGTCGGTGACAAAAGACAGAAATACAGCAATGACAGTGGGTGAGACCAAATGTGGGCGGTGGGCTGTTTCTTCACTGCGGGGACAGGGCCACCTAGTAAGGGTGGGATTGTTGGCCTGTGTGATGGAGAACCAGGGAGGGGGTGCTAGGATTGGTGTGGTTTCATGGAGTGGAGGTGCTAGCGAGTGGAATAGCTGTGTGTAAGTGTGGGGGCAGCTTGCAAATCAAGAGGTGGCCAAGCAGCATGGCAATTTGGCATCCACATGGTGTGGGGGTGGGAGGAGTGTAACAGGAGGACCCGTTTCACCTCGTAGGAGCACCTGAAGGCCTCCCTTGATTGAAAGACAATTCTAGGCAGTTACACAGCTGGCACTACAGTATGGCTCAATTAGATTTAATTTTCTGTGAATTTTTGGTTTGGTAAATCACTGCTCGGTATGGGAGAGGTGGATTTTAATGTGAGTGGGGACTTTGTGCTTACTCTCAGCAGGAGCAGATGTCACAGTGGAGACACAGTGGGTCATCTTCAAATGGGTCCCCTCTTGGGCACATTAAAACTGGGGAGATAGATTGATACAGTAGATGTATGAGCAGAGCACAATAAGAGAAATGAAGGGGAAAACTTTAGCTCTAGGTCTTTTTCCATCAGGGGAGTTTGTTACTATGAAGTTGACCACACATGAATGTACAAAAACACTAGAGGACCAAGTAGGGCATTTCTCTTTGTTAGGTAGCACCAGCTCTCAAGGACAAGGCAAAAACATTTCTGAAGGATCACTGGTGTCAGGTGGCTAGATCTGGGAGTCTCTTAATCTTGAATACTCAGGTGGGCATTCTGCTGTGCGTTATGAATCCAGGAATCCCTGTAGCTGACAGTTAAGAGTATAAAAAAAAAAAAAGAGGGAAATTATCATGGAGCACATTTTGGTTTTCAGTGTATCCTGCTGTAGCTATAACTTCCTTCTTCTTTTTTAGAGTTTGATGGGCAGAGCTACAAACTGCTTATTGGAGGGCTATCTGGGGGGGGGGGAGCCCACAGAGGGATGCATCCAGTTGCCTTTAATAATGGTGGTTTTTCCTCACTGTCCCAGTTTAGCAACAAGAAGAAGAGAAGATGGCTCTTTGAAGACCCCAGGCACCAGCTACCAGTGCACAGCTGAGAGAGGAGGTGGTGGCACTGATGCATTGATGCAGAAGATGACCCAGCTGATAGACCAGACCCAGAAAAGGGAAGAGGTGGAGGAGGAGGCCAAGAAAAAGAAGGAACCAACAGGACCAAGGGGCAAGGGTAGGGGTGGTAAATGCCCACAGGGGCCACCCCAGAGCCAGCACCTAAACCATTGCCAGAACTCACTCCTCAGCTCCAGGAACCAGGAGTGGGTAAGGCGATGAGAACCCATTGGGCAAGGGAACCTGAAGTATTATTTAGAGGGTCTCTTAGGAGATATGGGAGACAAGGGCCTAGAGAAGATGGAGAAGGTATTGGAGGAGTTAAAGAAAGGGAAAGATGTGAAAACCAGGGAAGGGGGAGAGACGAAGGTGGGCAAGAAGCTTTTGGAGGGGCCACTGGGTTATTCATTGGGAGACCACATTCTATCGTCCATTACAGAAAAAATATGGAAGGGGAAATACGAGGATATCTTTGACCGGGTAGATTAAAAAATGGCCAAGAAATATGAACAGAAGGAGTCCGTGAGTAAGTCAGAAATGGCAGTAGCCATTGTGGTAGTAGGGCACAAAGAGGAGGAAGTCACATATAAAGGGAAAAATTTGGACACGTGGCAGGCTGAGTTCTTGATTTTCAGCACAATTTTACTAGAAAAGCAGCCGGAGCTGGCATACTATTTTTGACCTATACAGCCATTATCAGGAATGCCTATAAAGCACAGAAGGGGTATGGGTGGTTAAAATATGATGAAGCATTAAGACGCAGGATGGCAGTGAAGGGGGACCTCAGATGAAACTGTACCCACTCCGAGTTGTGGATCAGGACCATGTCGGGTCAATTCAGCGGGGGGGGGCAGAAGGGGGAAACATGTTGGGGTTTTAACAAAACCTCATGCACTTGGGCCAATTGCAAATTCAGACATGTGTGCTCTAATGTGAGGCAACACCCAGTGCCAAAATGCAGGTTCAACAGGAGAAAGGGCAGATCACCAGTATAGTGAACAGTTCTTTGGGGGCAGGGGGCAGTTAGGGCCTGGGGCTGTGGGGGAGAGGCAGGGATCCGAAATGGGGGGGTACAACTCCAACTCCAGTTGGAACTAACAGGGTGAGGGAGAGATATGGCAGGTGGGGTTTTTCCACTGATGGGGAACCCCATAAAAGCAGCAGTAGTGGTGGAATGGACTTTGGACTACCTGGATCAAAAGAGGGGGTTGTTGCTTTGGGAGGTGTTTACACTGGGTTTCTCTTTGGCTTTCCAGGGGGACAGGAAGGGGATGAGGGCAAAAAACCTGGGGTCTGTCAGAGGGAAGGAAGAGAGAGTGCAGAAGAAGATCCAGAAAGAGTTGGATGCGGGAAAGGTGGAAGGACCATTTAAGGATCCACCATGTGTGGATTTTCGAATACCTCCTTTGGGAATAGTGCCTAAAAATCAGGTGGGTGAGTACCACCTGATACACCATTTGTCCTACCCTGAGGGTGATTCTGAAAATGATGACATACCAAAGGAGCTGAGCATAGTACCCTACACATCATTGGACCAGGTGGTTAGCTTTATCAGGGTGTTGTGGGGGCATGACTTGCAAAGATGGACATAGAGTCCATGTTTTGGCTGTTGCTAGTGAAGTCAGATGATTAGAACTTATTGGGTTTCCTATTTGGGGGGATTTACTTTGACAATGCCATGCCCATGGGCTGTTCAGTTGCATGCTCCCCATTTGATGTTTTTAGCTCGTGGGTACAGTGGGTTTTCAGGCACACATATGGTCACTGGTGAGTCATGCATTACTTGGATGACTTCCTACTGATCAGCCATGGCAGAAAGGAGGTCAAGGGGATGTTAACCGATTTCCAGGACATGTTCCAGGAGGTAGGTATCCCACAGATGGCAGACAAAACAGAGGGCCTGGCCAAGACTCTGGAACTCCAGGGATTGAAGTGGACATGGAATTGGAGTGTTTTTGGTTGTCAGCCAGCAAGGTGGACAAGCTGAAAAGTTTGTTGGGGCTGGTTAGGGGGAGATGGAGGGTGCAACTAGAAATAGTCCAGCAGCTGCTGGGGCACTTCAATTTCACCTGCAGGGCAATAGGTCCAGGGAGGGCATTCACTAGGAGGTTGGCCAGAGCTATGTGAACAGCTAGATTGCCTCATCACTGGGTGGATATCAGCAGGGGCATAAAGCAGTACTTAGATATTTGGGATATCTTGGGAGATTTTAATGCTTTGTCATTGTGGCAAGAGGAATGGGTGGACAATGAGGATTTGGAACTTTACACCGATGCATTAGGGGCCTTTGGTATGGGGGCTTATTTTAAGGGACAATGGATGTCAGCAGTCTTGCCAGAAAAGTAGAGGTATGCAGGCCTCTTGAAGGATATCACCTTCTTGGAGATCTTTCCCATCTGGGTAGCTATGATGGTGTGGGGGGGAAAGGATAACAGAAAAGAAAGTGTTGTTCTGGTGTGATAACAGAGTTGTGGTGGAGGTCATAAATAGGAAATGGGGTCAACAGACACAGTTACTCGAGTAATGCGGCAACTAGTGTTGGTGGGGCTGTAGTTCAACCTAACTTTTAAAGTCAAGGATGTAGAGCAGGTAAACAATGACATCGCTGACATTTTTTTCCATTTTCAGATGAGAAGTTTCCGAGAATTGGCCTGCAGAGCAGCGGAAGTGAAAACATAGGTACTGGAGCAGTTATGGGAGATTGGGTGGCAAGACCACAAATGCTGTATCACAACTCCTGGTCAGCTAGCACACTGAAGGCTTTCCAGGAAGTGTGGGAAGTCTTCCAGGTGTTTTGGAGGCAGCAGGGCATGGAGGCAAGTTTGCCCCCCTCAGAAGAAGAGGTAATGAGGTTTATGCTGGATAGATGGGACAAATTGTATTGCTTTTTCCACCACGGGGGTGCAACTTGCTGGCATGGGTTGGGTTTGCAGGTCACAGGGGTGGCCAGAATCCAACAAGGCCAAGAGGGTTAGGCGAATGTTATTGGGGTGGCACAAGGAACAGGGGCCCAAGTGGATGGCAGAAAACCCATCATGGAGGACATCTTAATCAGGTTAGTGTTAGCTCCAAGGGCGGTTTGTGATTAAGCCAATGAGGTCTGTCTTTTTCATACAGTTTTCACAGTCATGGCAAAGGGGGCATTCAAAGTCAGTGAGGTCATTCTTAAGAACAAGGCAGATTCGGAAGGTGGGTCGCTGGTGTTCAAGGTCTCTTTTCAGGGAGAGAGTTTGGCAGTTTGGCTCAGGAGGTCCAAGATGGACCAAATGGGCTGGGGAACAAGGGTGATGATACAGCGCGAGAGAGGAGGCATTGGTTGTGCAGTAAAGGCAATGGAAGAATATAGGAACATCCAGGCAACGGGGATGGGGCAATGGTTTAAGCACGGGAATGGGGTGCCAGTTATGGCATACCGAGTAGGGGAAGTGTTGAGGAAAAGCTTGATTTTCATAGGTCTGGATCCCAGGGACTTCGCCCCTCACTCCTTCAGTATTGGGGCAGCTTTGGGAACAGCAGCAAAGGGGGGAGTCAGAGGAAGAAATCAAGCCAGTAGGAAGATGGAAGTCACCTTACTATAAAAGATATGTCAGGAATTAAACTGATCAAAATTTCTTCTCTATTATGTGGCAGAAGGGTGCAGGAGGAACATCTGGATATTAGGATACTATTTCATTTACTGGGCTGAAAGATATGAGGCAACCACTCCAGGAGGGAGGCAACTTTGGAAGGGCCTGGAGACAACTCAAGTGTGCTGGAAGGGGATTCAGGGCATGAAATGGCCCAGCTTTTACCACTAATCGAGGAGTTAAAAATTACATGGGGCAAGCCTGATCTCCTAGTGATTCATCTGGGTGGGGACGATTTGGTGGAAACTTCCTGGGGAATTATTGTTCCAGGCCATAAAATCTGATTTTGAGTCTATTAAAGGGTGGTGGCTGTGGGTTCAGATTGTTTAGTCGGAGATAACCTCCAGAAGGATCTGGCAGTATGCGAAGGATATAGAAGCAGTTGAGAGGGCCAGAAAGTGACTGAATAGGAGGGTCGCTGGTCTGCTTGCAGAGATGGGGGTCATATGTAGCATATAAAGAAATAACTTTTGACAGGCTTGGGGCATACTGCTCAGATGGAGTCCATCGCTCTGAAGTAGGCATGGCATTTTTCCTACTACCACTTGTGGAGCTGGTAGGGAAATGGGAAAAGAAAGGGTGAAGCTATCCCACAAGGGGGGGAACTCACCTTTCAATACATTCTGGAGGTGGGCTAGTGGAAATGGGGAAAGAAAAGAAAGAGGGAGGGTAATAGTGGGGAAAAAGGGGGGACAGCATGGGTGAGGGGGAAGGCAACATGGGCCGGGATCAGTGGCATCTAGATGTGAGTAAAGGAGGGGTGGGGAGGGTGGAATTAGGAGTACTAGGGGTCGAGGTATTGTCTCCGGACTTTAGAACTTGAGAAGGCCCAAGGAATCTGGTGATGGTATGGGGGGTTAGATTCGGCATCTGGGCCCCTGAAAAGAAGAAGAAAAGAAGGAAGAGCTTGGGATTAAAGAATGGAATTCAAGGAGAGATTAAATATGGACATTTGGTGTGATGAGCTATAAATAATATGAATGATTTTGAGAATGTATTATTATGTTTTAAGCTAATGTAAAAAAATCTTGACATACGAGTATGCAAAAGAAAGTGTGGACATTGATTCATTTCTGAGGGTTGGTCATTTGACAAATGGGGTTGCCATTTAAAGACAACCTGAAGTGGCAGCCCAAGGAAATGGTGTACAGAGGATAGGGGTGGGGCTAACCAGGAAAGGGGGTTAGGGAAAGGAGCAGGCAAGGAAGGGGAGTACCCTAGTTTTGTCATGGTCGAGATCATCTGGGGAGAGGTTACAGGTGCCCCAGGTGGATCACGATTGATTAAGGGGAGAAACTAAGTGGGGTCCTTTTTGGGGTCCTTAGGTGGCACTTAAGGCACTGCAGCCCTGAGTTCTCCCTTTTTCTGCTTGAATTTTTGATGGCCCTTCCACCATCCCTAATTCAGATAAGGGGCAGAGAACAAGGTACATGACCTGGGCACAGGAAGAAGGAGGTGGATCTTCCAGGCATAATTATGTATTGATGCCCAGGGCAGGTTGACAGTACCTGCATATTAGATGGTTGGGCTGCTGAAAGAGCAGCAGGTGGTGAAGTGAAAATGGGGAAAGAGAAGAAAGGGGGGAGGGTATAGAGGGGAAATGGGGGCAGCATAAGGTAGGGGTGGAGGACAACACAGGCCAGGATCAGTGGCATCAGAACATGAATAAAGGAATGGTGGGGCAGGGTGGGAAATAGGAATACTAGGGGTTGGGATATTGCCTTCAGACCTAGGAACTTGTGAAGGCCCAAGGAATTTGGTGATGGTATGAGGGGATCGGATTCGGCATCCAGACCCCTGAAAAGAATACGAAAAGGAAGAAGAGCTTGGGATTAAAGAATGGAATTTAAGGAAAGATTAAATATGAACAATTGGATGTGATCAGCTGTAAATAATTTAAATGATTTTGAGAATGTATTATTATGTTTGAAGTCAGTGTAATAAAATCTTGCCATACAAGCATCCTTAAGAAAGTGTGGACATTGATTAATTTCAAAGGGTTGGTCAGTTGACAACATGTTTTCTCATTTACTCTGCAAAGTAAACTTTAAACAGGATTTTAAAAATTTCTCCTGCCGTGATTATAAGGTGGGGTAATATAAAGACAGTGTTGAAAATTTGGGGTGAAAATGTCAAAAAACGACAAAGTTATGAGGCAACATTGAATTTTTTCAATGTTTATTCATAGCTTTGAATTTTTTGTCGATTTTGGCCCCAGATGTGCTCATAGTCTTGTTGTTACCTCACCTAATCAATGTGGCAGGTGTCATTTATCAAATCCCCTTTGAAACATGTTTTCATTGTCACTGTGAAATCACCTTATCTTGATCATAACAATGGGTTATAACATGACTATGTTGAAAATTTGGGGTCAAAATGTGGAAAAATAACTAAGTTATGAAGAAACAGTACATTGTCCTAATGTTTACTCACAACTTCATTTTTGCAGTTTGCCCTCTAATGTTCAGCATATCCCTTGCGTTACCCCACCTCAAGAACCTGACATGTTTCACTTTTCAAATTCCTTGTGAAACATGTTTTCACAGCTGCACTGTAAAATCACCTTTCAGATGGGATTTTTAAAAACTCCACTTGTCTTGATCATAATGCCAGGTCATAAAAAGACGATGTTGGAAATTTTGGGTCAGAATGTGGGAGCTCACTGAAAATTAGTTTTTTTACTCTCAGCTGATCTATCCTTGGTCAATACAACCTAAAAATGTATGAAAGGAAGACACTACTGAAAATAAGATATTACATCTCATCTACTCTATCATGGGTAAATATATAATAAAAATGTGTAAAAGCAGTACCAGAGTACAGCAGAGCCCCATGGAACTGTGCATCAGTGCCACTCTATCCTGGGAAAAATACATTGTAAAACCTGGACCCTACAAAAACTGTAACTTGCATTTCAGCTGGGCTGTTTTGGAAAAATATGTTATAAAAATGGGTAAAAGCAAGGCCCCACATCAAATGAGATATTGCATGCCAGCTGTGCTATCCTGGGTAAATACAGCGTAAAAAATTGAAATGTAATATTCCACTGAAAACAAGTTGCATCTGAGCAGTGCTATCCTGGGTAAATACACTACAAAAATAAATCAAAACAGGACCCCAATGTAAACGAAATATTACATCTCAGCTGGGTTATCCCAGAGACACAGATTGCAAAACTTTGTGAAAAGAGGACCCTAAAACAGAACCTCACTGAAAAAGAGATGTTGCATCTAAGATGATCTGTCGTAGAAAATACATTATAAAAGTAGGACCATAGTGAAAACAAGATATCACATCTCACCTCTACTATCCTGAGTAAATGCAGTAGAACACTGTCTACAATTTAGACCCCATTGCAAATGAAATACTAGATCTCATCTGGTCTATCTTAAGTAAATGTATAGCAAAAATGTGTACAAGCAGGGCCCAGTAGAAGAGCGGTGTAGGTGGTGAACATTTGGAATTGACAACTGCTCATTGACTTTACAACTGCTGAAAAACAAACAGTTTTAATCAAGGGCACACTAGCCCTTTCAAAATGTGTGGGAGCCTTTTTTATTTCAAAGATTCCTCTAAGATGTCCAGTGCACAATGAGAAGGAGGGGGCAGTGAGATATGTACCAGGAACGGCAGGACTGCTGTAAACTGCAGAATTATTTTTAATTACAGCCAGAAGTATGAAGCATTAGTAACTCCTGCTCTCCTTAAGCAAATTTCCTTGCAGGGTTAATTTCAATTTGGCAGTCTAATGCCAACATTATACTATGTTTGCTCCTGTCATATTTATTGTGGCATAAAGAATGACATCTCATGAAAATGTAGTTCAACACATGAAGTACTAAATAGCAAAAAAAAAAATCATTTCTATTCTAAAAATAGTTTGAAATGAATATGAGTCCGTTAACAATATAGTTACTGGCTATTATGATATCTTGGGATTGTACTTTGCATTTTTATAAAAAGCTATTTGAATCTTATAATTATTCTTGTCTGGCTTTTCACATAAGCCTATCCATGTTTATTAGCACTTGCATTTTGAGTGAAATTAACATCTTGGAGGCCTTGTAATTTTATTAAGTTGGTCTGTTCGGGAGTGCAGCACAGTATAAATTGCTGAACTGTTAGAACTGGTTGAAAGAATAATTACTGAATCAGGGAACAGGGCTCCTTTGTATTCTACTAAACAAACGTAATCCCTGCATTCAGCAGCTCCTCATTTACAGACTGAATCAATAGCAGAACATAATTTCAACCATGGGTTATGGATACTTTTGAGCTAATTAAAGGTAGTCCACCCCAAACCATGTAACAGTAACAATCTACTCATATGTTGCAGTTTGATTGCCACTGTAGCTGCCGGGGGAAGGGGGTAGTATCAACATTGCATGTTATATTTGCTTTAATTGTCATTTTTGGAACTGTTCTTCAGCCCAGTTTCATTCTTTCAGTTATTTTCTACAGCATCTTAAAGGGACAACTTTTAGATGTTGTAATGATAGTTTGATTTGGGCCACATTTGTAATCTCATTCTTCTCCCTTCTTTGTTTTCTTCATATGTTCATTTTGAAATAATTTTTGTAGGGTCCCTTGTAGATGCTGCCCTTTTTCTGCCTGATACCTGGTTTGTAATTACTGAACAGTTCCAGAACTTGGTAACACTAATGGTAGCATTATATAAAAATATAAATCAAAGTTTATGTTCCCTTTAAATATTTGCACTAAGATGTATGCAACGACAGTAGTGGTGCACTGATCTCTTATAGCAAAGCAAAGGCAGTATGGGCTAGCTTGGAGAGCAATGAATACACCATAATACAGGGGACCATAGGTTTAAATCTAGGGGTGAGAGAAGATAGTCAGTAGCAAATTCAGTTCAGCTTAGGTTTAGAACTTTTTTCTTTGGGTTCACCAGGGTTTTTAATCAAAATTTTCATTTTAATTATTTATTTTTTAACAGGTACAGTAGGTACACTAGACAAATAAATGCCTGTTTTAAGTATTACCTGGAAGAATACAGAAGAACAACATGACAATACATACAGAAGATTCAGTCAAGGTAAAGCAAATATAAATTACTAGTATAGTACTATGCTATACAAATTACAGGTATAGTACTACACTAAACAGATACATGTTAACATAGTGTAACCCTTAGCCCAAAGTGGGTCACTTGGTATGGTCCTCCACTCCCTCTGACGTGTGCCAGGTGAGTCTGTTTTTCACATATCTAGCTTCCAAGTGGGTAAATTATAAGTAAGTAAAAGTATACCTCAAATTTCCCCTAAAAATAAAGTGCCAGACTTTGAACCCCTTTCATTTTTAAATGTTTCATCCAAGTGTTATATCTGGCATGTCCTTAAAGTGCATATTGATAAGTAATCTCATGCTAAACATTGGGGGTCAAAGCCTACATCCAGGTGCAGCTTCCTAATGTGCAACACTGGACATATGTAAAATTTCCCCTAGTCCATTTTCAAAGCCAGGAAATAGCCAAACCCAATATTTAAAACCCTGCATAGTTTATGTCAAGTTTGCAAAGCACAAGTATAAAAGTGTCTGGCCACAATTTTCAGTAATATGGTTTAAAATTTAGTTCTTTTTCAAACATTTTTAATCTAAAAACTGGATGTAAATTAACATAAAATAGGTAATAATTTGGGAAATAAGTCCAGCTTTTGCAAATTGACCCATTTTATGTCTTTTGAAAATCCTATCTTGCCTAACTAGGAATCTTGCCCATTTTATGACTTTTGAAAATCACACTCCTCTAGCTCAATTAATGACCAGTTTAAAGCATAATAAAGAATTGTGAAAACTGTGCAAAACTCTGATGAACTTCCATGGAAGTTTAAGGAATATTTATGGTATTCCTTTGGAATTCTGTAAATTGAGAATTTTCTAATTCCACACAGCTCCTATTTCCCACTTAGTGGGTTTGCAACATCACATTTAACTGCTGAATATATCCGTAACCTCATGTTCATGTCTCATTCAGGCATTAGCCTGACTTACCTACCGGCTGCTTTTCTTTGTGTCTTTAGTAGAACTAATATACCTAACAGTTCTAGTACCATGGAAAGCAATATTGTAAAAGTCTCATAGTAAGCATGTGTTGCTCATAAAAAGAATGAGCGTTTTCATTAGTTATGTTTTATTATGGAGCTGTAATTTCAAAAGTAGTTTACAAATAAAATACAGCAGGATAAAAGTTATTTTAACTAGTTTTCAGAAGTTGTAGATGCTGCTGCATATGGGCATGAGAAATCACAAATCTGCTTATACATAGTCTTTATGTTATGCCCATATACAAAAGGATTTTTGAAATGTCGTATGTCTACTACTATTTTCTTTTATTTTGCATGCACCTCCTGATTCCTGTTTCAACATACTCAGTATAAAATGCAGCCCTTTTTAAACTCTTCAATCTGGTTTGATTTCCAGACCATTTGATGTCACAGAATTTGATTCTGTTTCACTTTACGTCATATATTTCAAACTGGAAATAATGGTAACTGTTACATCATCATCATCATCATCATCATCATCATCATCATCATCATCATCATCATCCTTTATTGTTTGACTGTTTAGTCATTACAAGTATAAATCTTATAAATACATTTTAAAATACAGCTTCTTTTGTTTGCTAATACTCTTATCCCTTTTAATTAGGCTCGATGGTTCTGTGGGTGCACTCTGCCAGGGAACTTTAAAATTAAATTACTGCTCACTTTTAGTGAGCTTGTGTAGCTGCACTCTATATCAGCCCTTGGTTTACAAACTCCACACTTATTTGTGGTGCTCACTAATCTTTTTTATTTAAATATTCTCTTTTCTTTATTTAAATATACTTTTTTCTCTCTTAGTTTTTATAAATTATGCCTTCTTACATGATAAAAGCTCATTCAAAATAGAGTAAAAATGTTTCTTTGTGTCCCATTCCAACTCTTCTATTTACAGTCCAGTTTTGGTTCTTATTTCATCTCATACTTTTGGCTTGGTCATGCTTTCAGTTCATTCAAAGAATTAAAGAACGAACACGATGGTGGCAGAACTCAAGAACGGAGACTCCTACGGTGTCCCCTGGTCGCTAAGGTGGCTCGCTATTGAACTCACCAAAATAGAAAATAAGAAGGCAGTGTGTCACACAAATGGATTAGGCAATTGAGTCAGAAGAAAATATGGTGGAACAAAGGATGCTGAACCAGTGAGGAAAGTGGTAAAGCAGTTTGACCTTTTAGTTTACACGAGAGTCTTTTGAATGAACTAAAAGCATGACCAAGCCGAAAGTACGAGATAAAGTAAGAACCAAAACATGGTATTGTTCAATTTGACCACTATAACTAAATCATACCATTCCAAGGCAAAAATATGTAACTTCAGAGGAGCTGACTTTGATAAGATGGCCAACAAAGTTAAGCTAGCCCTAACAAAAAGAAATACAGGTGAGGGGGTACAGGCAAAGTGGGCAAGCATTAAGGATGCAATACTTGAAGCAAAATCCCATTGTGTTAGAGAGAAAAGGAAGTGCAAATGAAGAAGGAAACCACTTTGGTTCTCAAAAACAGTAGCAGAAAAGGACAGAGCCAAAAGGCTGGCTTTCAGGAAATATAAGGGAACACAGCGGGATGAAGATAGAGAGGCATACCAAACTTCCGTAAGGGAAGCAGGGAAGGCAGTAAGGCAGGCAAAGGCCCAAACCAAGGAAACACTAGCACAAACAGAAAAAGAAGGTGACAAGACTTTCTATAGACACATTAGTGAAAGGAGAAAGTCCAGAGGGGGTATTGCTAAGATCAAATGAGATAAGTGGGCATGTGAGGAGGAGGACCGTGTAAAAGCATCTATCCTAAATAGATACTTCTGCTCAGTACCTACTGAAGAGAAGATAGGCAGGGCCCGCAGCTGAGCACCATGGACACAGTGGGGAGGGAGATGAGCACTAGTCCCTTCACAAAAGAAAGAGTCCTACAAGAGCTCAATAAGCTCAGGGTGAACAAGGCAATGGGACCTGATGGCATACATCCCAGGGTACTAAAGGAGCTAAGGGTGGAACTAGCAGAGCCATTATCAGAACTGTTTAGTGAGTCTGTGAGCACAGGAGAGGTCCCAGAAGATCGCAGAAGGGATCCTGTGATCCTGCTCCCCAAGAGTGGTAGCATGGAGGAGGCAGGGAACTGCAGACCAGTCAGCCTTACCTCAGTAGTTGGCAAAATTATTGAGGCACTCTTTAAGGAAAGGATAGTGCAACACCTAGAATCCATAGGAGCACAGGATCCAAGACAGCATGGGTTGACAAAAGAAAGGTCCCGTCAAACTAGTCTCATAGATTTCTTTGACTGAGTAACCAGAGTGGTGGACCAGGGGGAAGCAGTTGATGTCGCCTACCTTGATTTCAGCAAAGCTTTCGATACTGTTCCACATAGAAGATTGATTAATAAGCTGGGTAGGCTTGGGGTGGGTCAGAAGTTGGTCAACTGGGTGGCAAAATGGTTGACGGGAAGAAAACAGAGACTGGTGGCAAATGGTATACAGTCAGAAGAGATGCAAGTCACAAGTGGGATACCTCAGGGATCAGTCCTGGGGCCAGTCCTCTTCAATATCTTCATCAGTGACATTGCAGATGGACTGGAGGGTAAGGTTTGTCTGTTGGTCAACTGGGTGGCAAAATGGTTGACGGGAAGAAAACAGAGAGTGGTGGCAAATGGTATACAGTCAGAAGAGATGCAAGTCACAAGTGGGATACCTCAGGGATCAGTCCTGGGGTCAGTCCTCTTCAATATCTTCATCGGTGACATTGCAGATGGACTGGAGGGTAAGGTTTGTCTGTTTGCAGATGACACCAAGATCTGCAACAGAGTAGATGATCCAGATGGGGCGGACAGAATGAGAAGAGGTCTGGATAAACTAGCAAAATGATCAGAAGAGTGGCAACTGGGGTTTAATGCAAAGAAGTGCAAGATCATGCACATAGGGAAGAGAAACCCTAAAGCCACCTATAGGCTCGGAGGGGAGTTGCTGGCAGTCACAAGGGAAGAATGAGACTTGGGCATCATCATCACTGATGACCTGAAATCATCCAAGCAGACCACTAAAGCAGTAGGTAAGGCTAGGAGGATGTTGGGGTGTATTAGTAGGGGTATCACAAGTCAGAAGAGGGAGGTAACAGTCCCTCTTTACGAGACAGTGGTTAGGCCCCATCTGGAGTACTGCATGCAGTACTGGAGGACACACCTTCACAAGGACATTAACCAAATTGAGGCAGTCCAGAGAAGGGCAACCAAAATTGTGCAGGGACTGCATCAGAATACATATGAGGACAGATTAACAGAGCTCAATATGTATACCCTAACGCAAAGGCGGGAGAGAGGTAATATGATCAGAACATTCAAACAGCTTAAGGGCATTAACATGGTGAAAGAGTTTAACATGTTTCAATTTAAGAAAAACATCAGGACAAGAGGACACAGCATGAGATTAGAGGGAGGCCGATTAAGGGGTAATGTGAGGAAGTTCTTTTTCACAGAAAGGGTGGTGGCTGCATGGAGCGGCCTACCTCAGAAAGTAGTGGATATGAATACAGTGCAGGGCTTCAAACAGGCATGGGATAGGCATAAGGGAGCAATACAGATGAGTGTGAATAGATAGGCCATTGACAGAGCAAAGGCCAATGGAACATTTATAAGGTAGAAAAAGAAATTGGCAGACTGGATGGGCCTTGCGGTCCTTATCTGCTGTCAACTTCTATGTTTCTATGGTGTAAGAAGGCATAATTTATACTAAAAAAGAGAGAAAAAAGTATATTTAAATAAAAAAAAAGAATATTTAAATAAAAAAGATTTATTAGTCAGCACCATGAGTAAGTGTGGAGTTTGTAAACCAAGGGCTGATATAGAGTGCAGCTGCGCAAGCTCACTAAAAGTGAGCAGTAATTTCATTTTAAAATATATTTCAACGCATGAATACATCCAACATTCCCTATATGTAAACAATCTTAGTAAACATTTAATTTTACATCATTACTTTATACGCATCTGCTTATTGCACAAGGAACACTCCTTTATATGATTCAAAATCATATTATTTACTGCTTTAGACATCATGACCTGCCCTTGACCTCAACATTATGTTCACATAATTTTATTGACAGCCAGATCGAATACTTAGCTTGTTAGTTTGGGACATTATTTTGTTTATTAATGCATTTTACCTATTTTTTGCAATAGTCACACAATAATTTTCCAACTGTTTATTCATATGTGGGTCTCGAGAGTTAATCATAATTGATGTAATTGTAGATATATCTACACTTGTTAAATCAATAATGGAATGATTGCCAAATATTGAGTTCAGCATATGTTTATGGTTTTTCTCATACCACGCACAGTACCAAAGCACATGTGTTAAATCTTCCCTGCCCCCTTGATCACATTTATAGTTTACAGTATTTTTTTAAATCTAATGTTAAGAAGATGGCCTTCAAACAAGTTGAACTTATATCTAGTAAATGTATTCCTTAGTAACTAGTCTGGAAGAACTTCAAGGTAGTATCGGAACTTGTACATACAGTCACTACTTGCATACCAGTTTAAGTATTTAGAACTGTCAATTTTTTGCAAAGCAGAATTTATCTAATAATTGTTAACCTTGTTCCTTATGTATTTTACATACTGATAACTTACGGTAATCCCCTTTTCAATATATTTTAGGAGAAACTGCAATTCATATTTTTCTAGGAGTTCAAGGATGTTAGTATACCATCTTGACTTCAGACAACCCTTAGACCATTTGATTTTTTCTTCCAAGCACCTTCTCGGAAGTCTGTCTCTTCCTAATCTTGTTGCCCATAGCCAATAGTTTAGATTTTTACTATCTGTTGATGAATTAATGTGGTCTAATCCAAGCTCTACCCTTATATAAGGCACGGGATAAGAGGGAGTGAGTGCTAAAGTTTTTCCTTAGTAGTTTATAAATTGGACTCACTAATTTGGCCTCATTTTTATAATGCCAAATTTCTGCACCATATGTTGACTGGGGCATATACTTTGCTCTTATGGCTTTTACCAATGGTTTTATTGTTAGGCCCCCATATTGGTAATTAAATTTACAAAGTACTATTGCTGTTTTCTGGAATGTAATCAAAGTTTTATTAATGTGATCGGTCTATGTTCCTGAATATAAATATCCTAACCTCACCCAGATATGTATAGAAGTCCACTCTGTTTTATTTTGTATCTCCTATTTCCCATTTCCCCCCAGTATTCCCTTTACCAAATGCTACTGTTTCTGATTTGGTCTCATTAATATTCAAGTTTGACTTCTTGGAGGGTTGGTTTAATAGATATAACTTCTTCTGGAGACCTTCCCTAGTTAGGGAAATGAGTGTAATATCATCAGCAAATGCTAATAAGGCACAAGTCCTACTTAGTATTTTTGAGGAATCTGATTCCAGACTATTCATGTCTTACAGCAACTTGTTAATGTACAGACAAAACAATGTGGGTGCAAGCACGCACCCCTGCCTTACCCCTCTGTTGATCTTAATAATTTTTGTTAGTTGACCATTTGTTCCAGTATGTACTCTAGCCCAGATAGCATCATACATATTTCTTACATGCCCCCACAATGCAAAGCATCATGAGCTGCATATGCAAATCACCACAGAATGTTATGCTGGTTTTTTATTTTAATGGGTTCACCACAATATATCCCAGGCACACTGCCTTAGGGGTTGCTGGTCCATTCCACTGGGGTGTCAAACAGACGAGGCATACTGATGAGTCCTGGTAGGACGAAACACGTGTCAGGCTCCTCTGTTAGCACCTTTGCAAACTGTGAGAGGCCTTCCGCACCATGCAATTTCTGCTTAAAGTTGGACCAGCATAACATTCTGTGGTGATTTGCATATGCAGCTCATGATGCTTTGCATTGTGGGGGCATGTGTGATTTTGTATTTTCTTGAAACTTGGCTTCCCAGCCAAATGCCCTTTGGGGTAACCTTTGCCTCAGTGTTTACACACAGAGGTTCTTTGTCTTTTAAATGTTTTTTTATTTTAATGGGTTCACCACAATATATCCCAGGCACACTGCCTTAGGGGTTGCTGGTCCATTCCACTGGGGTGTCAAACAGACGAGGCATACTGATGAGTCCTGGTAGGACGAAACACGTGTCTGTGTCTTCTGTTAGCACCCTTTGCAAACTGTGTGAGAGGCCTTTCGGCACCATGCAATTCTGCTTAAAGTTGGACCAGCATAACATTCTGTGGTGATTTGCATATGCAGCTCATGATGCTTTGCATTGTGGGGGCATGTGTGATTTTGTATTTTCTTGAAATTTGGCTTCCCAGCCAAATGCCCTTTGGGGTAACCTTTGCCTCAGTGTTTACACACAGAGGTTCTTTGTCATATTTCTTATATTCATCAGGTTGATATCAATCCCTCTTTGTTTCATTATATTCCATAAAGTATTCCTACAGTAGATATGGTGTCCAAAGCGGCACTGAACTCTATAATTGCTACATATATTTTTTTGTTTTCTAAGTCTGACATATTTCTCCAATAAATGGCTCAATACAAATCAATTGTATATTGTGTTATAATCTTTTCTGAAACTGGTCTGGAATTTGCTTAGTACTGCATTCTTAATTTCGAGTCTAAGTTTTTCCAAACTAATTTTGGAAAATATTTTAAGATAACATCCAGGAGGTTAATTGGCTTATACAGCCAGGGATCCATCACTTTTCATTTATTGTGTAAATGCACCATTATAGCACCCCTGCAGGAAGGAGGAATATAGTTGTCCAAAATACATTTGTTAAATGCTACCACAAGGATGTCAGCTCAGTGCAATGCACTTGCTTTATATATTTCAAGAGGCATAGAATCTGGACCTGAAGCAGTATTAAGTGGAAGTGTTTTTATTGCTTTGTAGACTTCTTCTCTGGTTATGGAGATAGTCTGTATACTAGTAATAGAGTCATAACTAGTTGAATTCATTTGTTTGAGGGCCTCATAGAATAATTGTGTATGTAACTGTCACAGATACTAAAAGAAAAGGAACCAAAAAAATTTGGTGGGATGGGATCAATCTCAATTCATTAGTTGGGTTATGTGGAAACCAAGCTATGCAAATGCATAGACAAGTCACCTTTCAAGTTCAAAATACTAAAATTTATGAAGCAGTCATTAATCTTTTTGACCTATTAAAATATAAAATATTTAGAAATTGCCTTGCAGCAAGGACTTATAGAACCTAGCTCAATGCAACAAAAGAAACAAACAATGATTTAACATTTTAAATAGGCACACTTGTGATGCTCACTCTCATATGAGCCTA
Source organism: Neoceratodus forsteri (assembly GCA_016271365.2). Classification (NCBI taxonomy): domain Eukaryota; kingdom Metazoa; phylum Chordata; order Ceratodontiformes; family Ceratodontidae; genus Neoceratodus; species Neoceratodus forsteri. The sequence continues at coordinate 1,219,854,505 of CM057456.1, read as the reverse complement.
ACAAACAAAAAAACTTTTCATGGAATGGAAAAAAAAAAACTATGAGACATGACTAAGCTCAGAAACACCAGAAAACATTGCAATTAGAATTTAGGAGTACAGTCCTATCAAAAGACAATAAGACATTTGGGAATTTAGTTACCATGGGAACAAAGAGTTGGGAGACCAATATATGTAGCACAGAAAAAGGGGGCCAAGTAGATACTAGGATCTTGTCTTCAAAAATGTATTTGTGAATACTTAGCAAAGATGCAAAATATGCATTATGTTATAGACACTCCATGCAACTAGACATGGTGACCAACCAACCTCCCATGAATTGGGTCATGCTGTTCCTTCATCAGGGAGTGTTCAATTGTTGTGACCAATTCACCTTTATCCCTTCTAGTAATAGCTCTGAAATGCTAACAGTCATCAAGCCAATTGAATAGTGTAGACCTGCTGCCAACAGAGCAACTACCCAATTTTTATAAAAACAATAAACACTAAGAGCCATATTGGGTACACAAGGGGCAATACCACTAACACAACCCTTGAATGGAGGCCATATCTCATGAAATGAGTGAATACATTTAAGAAAATGCATTACAGTGATGGAGAAATAGAGTGTAATTTGAGCTAGTTGCCTTTAATAGCAATCATAATTCCAGCATTTGGAATTCGCTATTTACAGTATGAGGAGTTCAGGGGTGTAGGGGGTGATCACCCCCCACAGAAAATATAGTGTAGAATCATCTTAGTTTGTGAGGTAGTGAGCAGGTATTTCATTCTTTCCATATTGAATATATGACGTTTCTGGGTGGGTTGCAATCTTGGTCCCATCCTGGCAGAGTGGGTAGAGTAGGGTGTTAGGTAGGGTGTTTCTGTAGGTCGGTGGGTTGTGCTGTCAAGGGATTAAATCTTGTAGTATCTAGTAGTGTGAAGTACTTTTCTGGCTTTGTACATGCTGCCCGTTGTTGAGAAAATGGGGTCTTTATGAGCATGTGTTGTTGGCTTCTTTATAAATTGTGTTTTTTTTTTTTAGTACAGAATTTGCTATTTTGACATTTGAGGTTCTGTACAATACTTGCTCACGCTTATTTGCATTCACTGTTATGGTAGGCGCTGTTGTTTTTTCATCATTTTGACATGGAACCTATGGAGGCAGCAATTTATAAGTGCTAACACTTCTTATTGTGAAAATACAAACAATACAATATGACTTTATTCAGTTAATACTCAATTCAAGTGACCAATTATAATCCATATGGAGCACCAGTAAAGTGTAAGCAGACAGATTTTTGTTTGAAAGTATTTTACATGACTTACAGTATTTCTTTTACCATTTCATATTGAACACTGAACAATCACCATGAGTATAGTTGACATACTCCCATATTTTATACATTTAAAAATCTTGAACATTTGCATTTCAACATATATGGGGGAAGGGATTCTTGGTATTTGGAAAAGGAGGAGGAGGTATAAAAAATATAGAAATCTGTAATTATGATATGAGAAAATGTATTTATCATTCAAGGGCAAATAGAGACCTCAAAAACAGAGAAGAAATATAGATAGATAGATAGATAGATAGATAGATAGATAGATAGATAGATAGATAGATAGATAGATACAAATACATATGAACATACAAAATGCCAGCAGAAACAGGCCTCATGGTCTAGCAAGTCTGCCCGATTCTGCAACTAGCCCAACTTGCAGCTGCCCCTCCCCTTCCCTCCTCATAACAAGCTCCCTCTCTCTGTCCCACCCCCTCTTAAATCCTCCATTTGTTCCACATGATACCACTTTCTCTGGCAGAGTATTCCACATGTCTACCACTCTTTCCATTAAAAAGTGTCTCCTGATTTCCATCCTGAATCTCCCCCTTTCCAATTTCAGCCAATACCTTCTCGTGTCCCTACCCCTTCTGATCTGAAAAATCCCTTCTGTATTAGTCTTGTTTATTCCCTGAATTGCACTACCTCCACTTCCCCTTGTCCACCCACCTTGGATGCCTACCCCACTCCCAACGCCTCCCCCTTATGTGCCCTCACCCATCTACCCATCTTCACAACACCCCCTCACACCATTTTCCCTGTTCTGCACATCCAGATTACCTCCCCTTACACAAGTTCTGTTGCTCTGATGTTTCCCCCTCACCACAAGCTCACTTTTTGACCTCTTCCTATCGACTGTACTGACTCTCCTGGTTGATGTTACATTTGTACCTTTTAGGATACTGACAAGGCTGTAAAGCTACTACCTATAGATCTTCTAAGCTTGTACAAATATTAACTAGTGAACTCTACTTATCTGGGCCGCTATGGGTGCTGCATGTCCATGTACTCTATATCTGTTCAATGTAATATGTTTTGTTTTGCCTTAGCATATACCATTTTGGTTTATCCTGTGTTCTTCACTGATGACTTTCGACAATGCCTACTTGCTGCTACTGTTTCTCCCACCATTGTATGTTAATTACTCTAGTCCTCCTTGTTGATTCTTTACAATGCCTATTGGTTTTCTCTGTCTCTCCAACTCATGTATTTGTTTACCCTCCCTTATCTAATGAGGATCCTTTGAAAAAAAGCTTTTAGGTCAAAGGTTGTAATTCTGATTACTGAATAAATAAAAATAAAAAAAAATAAATTTAATGGTTTTGATCATATCCTCCCTATTCCTCCTCTCCTCCAGGGAATACATGTTCAGCTCTCCCAGCCTCTCCTCATAGGATTTTCTCCCCAGTTCCTGGATCATCTTCATTGCCCTATGCTGCACCCCCTCAGGCTATCCGATGTCTTTCTTCAGAAATGGATGTCAGTACTGCATGCAGTATTCCAGGTGCAACCTGACTAGTAACCTGTACAGGGGAAGGATCACCTCTCTCTGCCTGGAGGAAATTCCCTTCATTATGTAACCCAGCATTTTGTTTGCCTTTACAGCTGCCTTCCTGCACTGAGCTGAATGGTTCATACTCTTTGTTATTAGTTCCCCTAGATCCTTTTCCTTCATGGTACATTCCAATAGTACCCCTCCCAACTGACATTTCCTCCCCTGGTTCCTTGCTCTGAAGTGCAGGACCTTGCACTTCCTGGTGTTGAACCCCAACTGACATGTCTCTGTCCCCTCCTGTAGTTTGGTCAGGTCCTCCTGCAGTCCCCTCCACCCCTCTATGTCATCTACCACAGCTCTGATCTTAGTATTGCCTGCAAACAGACTGATCCTACTCTGGATCCCATTTGAGATATCAGCTATAAATATCCCAAACAGCACCGGTGCCAGTACTGATGACTGGGGCTCCCTGCTTGTAACATCCCTTGGTGATGTGAGTTCCCCACCACCACCACCCTTTGCTGCCTACCCCTCAGCCAGTTGGTGATCCAACTGACCATTTTTGTTCCTATCCATATGTATTCTAGCTTTCCCCCCAGCCTTCCATACGGCACTGAGTCAAAGGCCTTGCTGAAGTCCAAATACAGGATGTCCACTGCATAACCCCTGTCCAATTCCCTGGTAACCCAGTCATAGTACCCAACTTATTTTGTCTGGCAGGATCTGCCCGAGACAAATCCATGCTGATGACCATTTTGGAGACCAATGTCTTCCAAAAAGGTCACCAGCTTCTTAGGATTAACTCCATGAGCTTCCCCATGATTGAAATGACACTCGCTGGTCTGTAGTTGCCTGGATCATCCTTTGGACCACTTTAATGAATGGGCACCACATGGGCCATCCTCCAGTCCTGTGGCATGCATCCTGTGTCCAGTGATGTACTGAACAGGTCTGCCAGTGGTCTCACCAGGATCTACATTAGCTCCCAAAGTACCCTTGGGTGAATACCGTCTGGTCCCGGTGCCTTGTCCACCCTCAGCAGCCTTAGTCCTTCCAGCACCCTGTCCTCTGTAATCCTGATATCAGTCTCCCCACCACCCTGCCCACTCCACCTCTCCCAGGGGGTACCTGCCCCCCTTTCCCTTCATGAACACTGAGCAGAAGTACTCATTCAGTGCCTCTGCCTGGTCCTTGCCCTGCTTCACCCCACCTCCCATCCTTCTTAATCCTCATAATCTGTTTTTTGTTTCTTCTTCTTTCGCCAATGTATCTGAAGAGCCCTTTTCCCCCTCCTTGATTCCCTGTGCCAGTCTCAGCTGTCTGGAAGCCTTGGCCACTCTGACTAGCCTGGTAACCTCCCTGGACTTCTTTGTGTACTCATCTTTGTCCCCTTGCCCTCCCGATTTCCTAAGCCTCTTGGATGCCTTTCTCTTAGCCCTCCCCCCTTCCATGACCTCTTGAGTCAGCCAACTTGGCTTCTTTGCCCTACCCTTCTTGCGTACTGTCCTGGTACAAGTCTCAGTTGTCTCTTCTTACCCTTTTTTAATGATATCCCATTTTTGGTTAGCACCCATGCATGTCTGAATTCCCATCAGGTGCTCAACCAAAATGTCCCCCATCTTTTTAAAGTCCCTCCCCTTAAAATCAATCACCCAGGTACCCATACCTCCTGTTTCCCTGCCCATATTGAATGTGAACCACACCGTGTGGTGGTCACTCCCAGCCAGGAGGTCCTCCACTCCCAGATCCCTTACAGCCTCCCTATTTCTTAATACCAGGTTCAGAGTCCTTCCTACGCTAGTCGGCTTATGGACCAATTGCACCAGGAAGCTGTCCTGAAATGCATCTAGTAATATGTGCTCCTTTGCACACGTGGTGGTTTGGGTGTTCTAGTCCACCCCAAGGAGGTTGAAGTCCCCTACCACTACTGTATCCTCATTCCTACAGACCCTTTTAATCTGCTCAGCCAACTCCCTATCCAGGCCATCCGTCTGAGCTGGTGGCCTGTACACTTCCCCCACCCTCAGTGTCTTTCTTTTGGAGTCTTGAAACTGCATCCATAGGGCCTCTTTCCGGCCCTCCACCCCTCCTCCCTAATACACCTTATCCTCTCCCTCACATAGATTGCCACACCTCCTTCCCCCTAGCCCTGTCCTTCCAGAATATCCTATACCCTGGGATCATCATATCCCTGTCCTGGTTCTGGGTGGAAAATGTTTTCGTGATGGCCGCAATATCTACCCCCAACATCCAAGAGAACCTGTAGCTTGGCTTATTTGTTACCTAAGCTTCACATATTCAGCAAGACCACCCTCCAACTTATGTCTCCCCCCCAGTTCCCCCCTCCTAACCCCTCCTTGTGTCCCCACCCCAAATACCTCTCCGATAGCTTGGGGGGTAAGCATGCTTGGTTCCCCTCTCTGGGATCCCTGCCTACCAGCTGTCCTCATGCCACCCCCCACCTAGTTTAACTCTATCCTTAATGCTATGTACCCCTCAAACCTCTGCTTTAAAAAAACCTTCCCCTACCCTCTCCGGTGCAGCATATCCCCTGCATATAGATCCCTATTGTCCTAGGTTCTGCCCCAGTCCCCCACTACCCTGTACCCCTTCAACCGACACCATTCCCTCAGTCAAGTGTTGAACTCCCCAATCCTCCCTTTTCTTCCTAAACTAGCACAGGGTACTGGCATCACCTCTGGGAAGGCCATTGATTCCTCCACTTCCTCACATAGCCCTCCTAGTTCCTCAAACCTCCTCCTCACTACTTCCACAGTCTCCCCAGCCACGTCATTAGTGCCCACATGCACCACTATATGTGATTTCTTCTTGGCCCTCCTTGTGCACTTTAGAACTGCCTGCTCCACCCTATCCACCATTAGACCCAGGTATGGTCTCCACCAATATTCTACTGTGCCTTCCCCCATCACTCCATTTGATTCCTTTAAGTATGGAATCACCCAGCACTAGCTCACTCCCTTTCTCATTTCTTATCCCCAACCCCACCCTTTTCCCAAGGTAACCATTACTAGAGCCTACCACCTCACTAACTCTACTCTTCCCCTTCTACTACCCCTTCTCCCTTGTCCTATCTTCTGCTCCTTCACTGCTTCCTCTCTATCCTCCACCCTTGTTCCCCGCTCTGCCCCTGTCATTCTCCCCACCAGCAGTGCTTCTGTCCCCTTCACCCCATCACCCTCCTCTGACTGACTCCTGTCCCTTGTGGATTTCTCTCCCCTTCCCCCTCCTGCCCCACCCTGGAGATTGCTCACCCCCTCCTCCTCTACCTGTGTTGCCAGCACAGCAAACCTATTTCATGCCCTTCCTGCCTGGCTGTGCTTTGGCTCCTTCCCCCTGACTCTAGCCTTCCCACTTATGCTAGTCCCCTTGTTTGTTCCTTTCCTGCACTCCCTCTCCATCCCTTCCCTTGAGCTGCTGTTCCTCCCATGTGGTGTCCTCATGTTTTTCCCTGGATGAGACCCTCCTGTGTCAAGGCCTACTCCCCTCATCCTCTCCATCTATCTACCAAGCCATAGCACTTCCTCCTCCAGCCTCTTCAACCTGTTACAGATTGGACATCCTCCTAGCCTCCACAATATGTTCATCCAAACTGCCACCCCACATCCATTGCATCCCACAATTCTACCCATGTTAGCTCCTCTTGCATCCTGCTTCCCCCTCTACCAGCCCCTCTGCACTGACCCCAACTGCCCCCACTAGAACCCCCCACCCTCTGGTGTATTCATCTCTAACCCACTCCATCCACCTACCCCAATGCTGTTTGAACCCTTGAGATACCCACAATGGTTTCACAATCTTTGCACTGCTTCCTTTACAGCAGTCTATGCACTATTAGCAGTATCTACACAATATTTTACAATCCTGGCACTGTTTCTTTCTAAGACAGTTATGTACGAACAGTCCCTCCAGCTCCAGTGCCTTTATGAGCAGTGTCCCCAAATACTGCCCCCATAATAAAACAGAGCCCACCACAACTTAAATCACCCACTATGACTCAAGTGTCCCAGAACAACCACAGTGGTCTGGCTTGATGGCAAAGACCAGAACTGGAACAGTCAAGGCACCTTGACTCTGAATTCAGATGGAAATTAAGAAAAGGAAGTCACAATACCCTATCTGAAAAGTGGATCCCTTCAGTTGGCTGAGTTTCTACTCCATACTGTAGCTTGCCTTGGGTCCCTCTGTCCATCGAGTTCCTCCAGCTGCCCTTACCTGATAGTTACTCCTCCTCTTGTCATCCTCCAATGACCAATCCTCTTGGGCAGTGATCAGTCCTTTTCTGATATACTTGTTCTGCTTCACTTCACCTCTTCCCACTAGAGGTCAGTGATCCTTCTTAGGCCTGCAGGTTCACCCTGGAACTGGCTCCACCTCCACCTGCTTTGGATATTTAATAGACATCGGGGCCATATTGGATGGGTGGGACAAAAAACGGCTCTTGTCAACTCCTGTCGCAGCTTCTCCCCTCCTTCCTCTGTGCCACAATGGCTGCCAGGTACCCTTGCTCTACGGACCTTACAATGAAGTGAGTGGGGGACCAGAAGGATTTTTAAAGCTGGCCACTCCACTTGAATCTCACTCCTCCTTCATCAATTGGCACCTCCAGGAGTTCATATCTTGATGTCCCATCTGTGGGATAGGCTGTCCTCACTGCCCCTGGATTGGCTCCCTGCTGGATCCGAAATTCCCCAGCTCCAGTGCAGTGGTTCAGTAGGCCCACACCACAGCTTCCTCTACAGCTCCCTCTTCTGATCCAGCTCCTGCTGACTTCCTCCATAGCTTCTCCCCTCTTTCTTTTGTGCTGCAATGGCCACCTGGTCCCCTCACTCCCTGGATCACAGATAGATAGATAGATAGATAGATAGATAGATAGATAGATAGATAGAAAGAAAGATAGACAAATAGAAGAGAAAGATAGATATAGATAGCTACATATAAGTATACACATACATACACAAACACACACACACATATATAGATTCACACCCTTTCTGCTCTGCTGAAGTCTACTGCTGCTCACTGTCTCCTGATCCTGTGCACTTTTACCAAACATTACATCTTTTATTGATTTATTTTGATATTTTATCTGCCATTTCCTTTTTTCAGCTTTTTTTTTTATTCAGCCTGTGGTATTTTGGCCATGTAGCATTTGACTTCACCAGTAAGTAACCTCCTGGGTATTGCTTTGCTTTGGGTCTTTATATAACCATTTAGCAGACAAGCCAACAAGTCACTTTCTTTTTTTTTTTCACCAGTTTCAGCACAGAGATTATTTGCCAGTTGGATTACTTTCCTTCTACCTATTCGTATTGCAGTGCTTGAATTGTCTGGCAAGCTATTAGCCTCTGTGGTGCTACATTAAAGGCTTTTTAAGTAGCTCCTGGCAAGTCTGGCAAATGTGGCTGTTAGATTTACTGAGTGGTACTTAAATGCTGTCTTTGTGTAAAATCCCTTCCAGGATTAACTTGGGGTTTCTGTCTGTGAATAAAAGATCAGACATCTGGAAATCTAAATGCTACAAGTCCCACCACATTCCTCAGGTGCCACTTGTGGTTGCGAATGGTGCTTTACCGACCACTGAGACATCCTTGAACATTTTTACTTGTTATTTAATACTAAAGGCCTCTAACTTTAGCCTTTACTATTTAACGTGATTGGTGCAAAAAAACTTCAAACTCTGTGACTTATTGATATATTCATTGTTGAGGTATCCCTGTGATATTTATAAAGTCACTTTGAATTGTTTCCCTGTTTGCGTAAATTTTTTAAAATAGAAACTTTGTGCTTTTTTTGAACTGGTTTTTGAATTTGTTTATATAACCTTCCATTTGTGTGCAAATTTCTGATTTTACTGCTCTTTTAATAATGTGTAAACAAAAAAGTGTGTTGGCGAAAGGACTGAAAACATGGGAAAAAGGGTAGCAAAAGTGCATTTAAGGTGACAGGCCAAGTGGATAAAGAGGTTAAAGTGTTAAAAAAGGAGGATTCTATTAAGATAACTCAGTTTCTGAGCCCCTCAATTAACCCCCTCAATTAATAAAATAGAACTTCAATGTAATAAAAAAGTATTAAAAAATGTCAATCCAAGCTGAACATCCTCCCTGTATAGAGCTATACGGCTGGCTCTCAACTAGTCATAATTATCACAAGAATCTATGCACCCTGTCTTAAAAAGGATCAAAAGTTGGGAGGAATCAGCTGGTCCTAAATTAGTAAATGAAAGTAAGTAAGTAAAGTAAAGTAAAACTTTATTTTTATGGCGCCTTTCCAAAACCAAGGCACTGAACATATTAAATTACACAGTCACACAAAAAATTTGCAAAAAAAACCCCAATAAATGCAGAAATAATTAAGAATAATCCAGGAAGACTAAAATAATCAAATATGTTTTCAACACAGATTAAAGCTGTTGACACTCAGGCACTCTCCTAACCAACGAGATAGAGAATGCCACAGGGTTGGTGCTATAAAGGAAAAAACACAAGTGCCAGAAGCTTTTAAATGAACCCTGAGAATCTCTAGCAATCCCTCATTGGCAGATCAGAGAAGACGAAGGGGGGAGTAGGGAGTCAGAAGATCTTTCAGATAGTCAGGTCCCTCTTCACATAGGGCTTTGAAGGCTAGCAAGCCAACCTTATAGGTGATCTGCCACTGAACAGGAAGACAGAGCAGTCTGCGCAGCACAGGTGTAATATGACTGGTCCTTGATGTACCAGTCAATAACCTGGCTGCAGCATTCTGCACTAGCTGCAAGTGGTGGATATCAACCCCAGGATGTCAAAGGTAGAAGGCATTGCAGTAGTCAAGACAGGTGATAATGAATTCATGGACCAATGTTGGAAGGTCATCCCGAGGAACCAGGTGTTTCACCTGGGTGATATTCCTCAGATGGCAAAATGAGGATTTAACCACAGCTGACACCTGAGATTTCAGGGTTAGGCCATCATCAAAAATAATGAAGAGAAGGATAAAGCAAAAAACAAGGTAAACTCTACTAATATAACAAGTCCAGAGTTACACCTGTCTGATTTAGATGAAATAAGGAATAAAGGCCCCAAATTTATTGATCAGGGGCAAATGTTTCCTAATAAGCAAGAAAATCAATGTACTTGCAATTGCAATTGTATTGATAACAGTCAAATGAATAGTAAAATGAGTCATTCAGTAGCAGAAGTTAAAATTGTAATACCACCTCCAACTGCTGTGATTACTCCAGAAGATATTAATTTAGCTGCTCCTTTAGCTGCACTGAACTTTAATCAGGGCTCATTTCCAAATAATCATGAGTCATTTTTAATTCCATATGTAAACCAGGACAATCTGGACCCTCCTTCTAGATTAGAACAATTAGAGAATGGTAAACCTTTCTTATCAGAATCAAATCTTAAAATAAATAATGATGAATTAACCTTAGATAAGAACAAACCAAAAATTACAAATTAATAATGAAATATTTGTATTTGCACACTAAATTCATGAAGTAAAAAAGGACATCCATTTTGGAAATATGCAGCTTTTTGAGTTGGTAGCCCTTTTTAGGGATTTCATTGATTTTTATGTGAATGATGAAAAAATTGCAGGAATACATCTGGAGCAGGTGAAGGAACAAAGTGAAATGGATTAAAACATAAAGAGAATTGCTCTGCAAGTAAAGTCAAATAATCAATCTACAGGTGAACAGAATGGGTTCAAGTTAAAATATACTGAGGGAGAAGGGGAAGAGAAGAATCTTGATGAGAACAAAAAGAAAAAATCTTTAAAATCAATCACAGAAGAGGTGGCTAATAAAGAAATTAAGGAAATTGAGCAGTTGGTCTCCGAACTAAATCAGAGGAAGAAACAAATTAAGGAATCTTGCTTGGCTAATAAAAACACTGATAAACCTGTTAACTATAAAAACAGAAGTAACAAACTTTTACAAAGTGAATTAGATGTGTTAGAAAAGGAAAGGGTAAAACTATGCAGCAAGGAAACAAGATCTAAGTGTACTGAAAAGGTTAAAGATGTCTTACATAAGCAAGATAAAAATGATAAATTATGTAAAGGAAAAGATGCAGGGAAAAAGGAGAAAAAAGCCACAGTAAGACAGGAAGGGTGAAAAAGTACATTTAATCTCAACTGGAAATATATTGCCTACTATATTCCCGAAAGGCTTGCCAAAATCTAGAAATGAAAATAATTATATATTGAAATTGTCAACTTACAATTTATTAAAAGGAATGTAAAGAAGTAAAATAATTTGGCAAGATATTAAAACAATCTATCGATATAGAAACCAACCCCATAAGGGTTGAGTGTGCATTGTTGTGAAAAACCAAGAAAGAGGGCAAAGATCTTACTTAGTAAAAATTATCTTTCAGATATTGGTATAACTTTAGATGCTACAATAAGAGAAAGTAAGATCAATACTAATGAAGCTATTAAACTACTCAAGATTCCCATTAAAGTGCCTAAGCAGCAACAGAAAGATGGTGTATCTGTATTAAAGCAACAACTAATTATGTAGTACCTGAATGCAATAGAGACTGAACACAGTCTGCTAGGTGATGACACAATCTGTGTTACTAAGAGGGGAAGGAAGCAGATGGGGTGAGAATAAATAATTGTGTTATTTTAGAAACTGAAGATTCTATGATAGAAATTACAGCAAGTTCTGAGGATTCATCTGCATTTAGTTGTGATAGTACAAATATTACAAAATCTCTGTCAGATAATTCTAATTGACAAACATCTAAAAAGGGAATAGCTATTTACAGAGACTGAAGTTGCTAAGCTGGAATATAGCTGGGCTTAAGTTGAAACTTTTAGATAGGGATTTTGTTCAGTGGTTAAAAAGCGTTTCTATTATTTTAATCCAAAAAACATGGATGGGCATAGCAGAGGATCAATTAACTGAGGGATACTATGCATGGATTTCTCCTGCAGAAATTATCAATAAATTTGGATGTTTTAAGAAAGGCCTAGCTCTTTTTTATTAATGCTTCTATTGAATTTAAGTGAATAGAGCTCAGTTGCCACAATAATTTATATATTTACATAATAATTAGAAGCTCTAATTAACTATGGGTACTATTTAATATTTGTATCCCCCCCCCCGCTCTATCCCAAATGGAATATGAAAGAGTGATAAAACAAATTGAATATGAGCTAGAGTCTGTAAAATCTAGACATTTTGGTGCTAAGTTTATTCTTGTAGGGGATTTTAATGCTCATATAGGTAATTTATTGTAGGAATACTCCACTGATTGATGTATAGATGATATAGTTAATATTCCTGTTAGACAATCAAAGGACAAATTAGTAACTAAAAAGGGCAACACTTTATTAAAGTTATTTGAAAAGTTGAGTTTGAGAGTTTTAAATGGTAGATCTATAGGTGACTGGGATGGTGATGTTACATTTCTGACCAGAAATGGAGGAGGGGGTGATGGATCTATGTGTAGTTGATGCTTTCAGCTATGCTATGATAAAATATTTTAAAATAAATAAAATGTGGGAGAGTGATCACTATCCAATTGAGTGCTGTTTTAGGAATAATTGTAAAAAACTGTAAAAAATAAAAGTACAGAAGGGGAAGCTGATCAACACATGTGTGTTAAGTATGGGAAAAAGGTAACCTGGAATACGTATTCAAAAGAAGTGGTTGGTGGAATTATTAATGATCTACATTATAAACATCCATCTTTAAATAATAATTTGACACATACTGAAGCTCTATATTTAGTGGGAAACTTTAATAAATGTATAAGTTCATTTGAAGTTCAATTATATGCAAATAAAAGAATAAATATGGCTAGGTGTATTGGTGTTATTAATTCTTGGTATGATAGTGAGTGTCTCACACTAAAAAAAGAAGTCAATAAAGTAGGTAGGATTTGAACCAAAAATCCAATTTGTACTGTTTTAGGAGCATTAAAAAAATCTTTGAGAAGAGTATATGAAGCTGCTTATTCAAAAAAAGGAAAACTACATGGTTTTGATCCTCTCTCGTAGGCAGGTCTCAGAGGGTGGTCACCGGAATTTATTCCTCTGACTCCCTCCCCCTGTCCTGTGAGGTGCCGCAGGGTTCCATATTGGTGCCCATGTTGTTCACAGTGTGTATGCTGCCATTCAGAGATATCATCAGGTGATATGGCTTGAGCTTTCACTGCTATGCAGATGATACTCAACTGTGTATGTCCTTTGTGCCCCAACAGGTTAATGCGATCTCTGTGCTAAATAGTTGCCTCTCCGAGATCAAAGACTGGATGAGCTTGAGTTGGTTGAGATTAAATCTGGATAAGACTGAGTTGCTGGTTATGGATCGGGGTCCCCCGGGGGCGAGTCTTGGAACTGGGCTCATGTTGGCCCTGTGGCTTGATGGTGACCAGCTTACTACCTCAGATCGGGTGCGTAACCTGTTCATTATTTTTATGATGTCCTGACCCTGAAGTCTCAGGTGTCAGCTGTGGTCAAATCCTCATTTTACCATCTGAGGAATATCACCTGGGTGAAACACTTGATTCCTCCGTGCGACCTCCCAACATTGGTCCATGCCTTCATTACCACCTGTCTTGATTACTGCAATGCCCTTTACCTAGGGCTGTCTGGGGTTGATATCTGCCACCTGCAGCTAGTGTAGAATGCTGCGACCAGGCTGCTGACTGGTACATCTAGGACCAGTCATATTATGGCTGTGCTGTGAGAAATGCATTGGCTGCCAGTTCAGTGGCAGATCACCTACAAGGTAGGCTTGCTTACCTTTAAAGCCCTACATGAACAGGCACCCAACTAACTGAAAGATCTCCTGACTCCCTACTCCCCCAATCCCCCTCACTCCGATTCACCAACAAGGGATTGCTAGAGATTCCCAGAATTCATCTTAAAATATCTGGCTCTCGTGCTTTTTCATTTGCAGTGCTAAGCCTGTGGAATTCTCTACCTCATCGGTTAAGAGAATGCCTGACCGTCAGCACTTTTAAATCTATGCTGAAAACATATTTATTTTCCATGGCCTTCCCTAATTAGTTGACTAATTAATTGATTGTTTTAAGCATGTTATTATCTTACTGTTTTATATAGTATTTTATATTGTGTACCGTGCCTTGATTATGAAAGGCGCTACATAAATAAAGTTTGCTTGCTTGCTTGCTTGATAAAAATAAGTTATGGGAGAATCTCTGGGATGCAATAACAAAGAAAGATTCAAAAATGTTTGGGGCCCTTGTAGGTTATGGGTGTGATACAAATAATAGGCCCTATTCACATATGGGTGGGTAATATGCGCAGGAGGCACATTACCTGCCCATGGAGTTATACACCTGCAGACAGGTGCACTGGCAGGTAGTCACTACTGGCTGCTGCCTTTCCACAGCCCTGCCCCTCTGCGTGCAAATGAACAGGGGATATTTCTGCAGACTGGGCACTCATCGAATGGGATGCCTGAACCAAGTCCATGAACGGATCACTTGCACCTGTAGGGCACAGGAGACATTGGAGGGTGTGATGTGCACCACAAGCTTGGAGCAGGAAGTTGCCCAGTCAACCACCCCCAGCCCTCCATGATGATCCATGGGCTGGGGAAGCATGTAGGGGGGGCTCTGCAGTGCCCCCATGTCTGCGCTGCTGCTGACAGCAGCATCCTAGGGGGCACTTATCCCTTATGGCTGGGTGTTACCCAGCATAAGGTGTGCCCACCGCACCCAGCACTCCACACCTATGTGAATGGAGTGGAGTGTGGGCATGCCCCTGACATGCCCACCACCCAGCCATGGGACATCGCTTTCCGTCCAGCCGGGGGATTGGGTGCCAAGGGGCTGCACACCCTGATTGTTGAATGCGGTGCAGGGGGCACAATGGGTGCAAAGTGGCTACACACCCCAGATATGCGTGCATAGTCACTCTGCCCCATTCATGCATATGGCCCAATATCTGTTATAATACAGACAGTTCTGCAGATATGTGGATAGACCACTTTTCTAGAATCTGTCTGATTGGCAATAATGTTGTGGAGTCAGATGTTAATACAGATATAGCTCTAGATTCTGGGAATTATAGCTTGTTTCAGTTTTTTATAAAAGAGGTAAAATCTGCTATTGAAAGTCAAAAAAGAAATAAAGCTGCAGGAACTGATGGTCTTCCAGCAGAAATGTGTTTACACAACTCTAATTTTTGGGCTAACTATTTAATGCCAGTCTTTATAACCATAAATGTGTTTCTTATACTTCCTGAAAACTAGAATAAAGAAATTATGATGCCTTTGTTTAAAAAAGGGAATAAACTGGATCTCAAATGTTATAGGCCAATTACCCTACTACCAGTATTACAAAAAAATATATTCATGGTTAATCAGGGATAGACTCTTACATTGATCAGAATGTAATAACTTAATCTCTAAATTCCAGTTTAGCTACAAGAAAAAACATAGCCCTTTAGATTTACTATTTTTCTTCAACTATCTAGTTGACAATTATGTAAAAGAAAGAAATTCTACACTTTATGTCAGGTTTATCAACATAATGGCTGCCTTTGATTCTTTTGATAGGCAGATTCTTCCCACTCTGCCCCTCCTACCGGCTGCATACCTCCTGCTATCTAACCCTAGACATTTTTACATTTCACCCTCCGAGGGTCTTTTGCTACTTAGACCCCGCCCAGCCACTAGTCAGGGTGACAGGGCTGTACTTACTCATCAGTTGCAGGTTAAAACTTCCTAGACTAAGAATGAACAAGCTTGCCCCATGCACTTTACCTCTCCTTCTAATCCTCCTTAGCCTACATGTTCTCTATAAAAGTCCTTGCATCCCAAGTGATGAAAATCTCAATTATGAGCTTGGCTCCTACCTACACTACTACAAAGGCTGCACCACTGGAAACTTCTTTGGCATCTGTAAGGGTCCTTGGTCCCCTTTTATGACCCATCCACAGAAATTTGACTGGACAATGATTCATGTGCTTCCTCGTATCACTCCACCCTCTGATCCCCTACTACTTCACACTGTGACTGACAAAAGGGTTAGAAAAAGGAGCCACATCACTAAAAGGACTGCCAAACATTCATCTAAACTACTCAGAGAATACCTCCTCAGACTCACCTTACTGTTGCTTCTACTTGTGGGTAACATTCACCCTAACCCTGGGTCTCATGGCCAGACCTCAAGAGGCACTCCCCCTTAAACAGGGTACACTAACAGTAGCTTCAATCAACATTTGTTGTCTTGTGAGCAAAACTGACACACTTAAATCTGGGTCACACTTCATGATCCTGACATCCTTTCCATTGTTGAAACCTGGCTGTCCCCCCAAATACCTGACTCTGCAGTAACACTTCCTGGCTATACTTTGTTCAGGCTGGATAGGTCCTCCAAGCATGGCAAGGGCTGTGCCATCTATCTGAAAAACTCCCTTAAGGGGTTGGCATTGCCTGTTGTAGACCTTGGGTGCTCCTCACAGATCCTAGCAATTAAAGTACTCCTGGGGGTACATTGTAAAACCCTTATGGTCTGATCAGTTTACATACCCCCTAAAGACCCCACCTCAGGCTTAAATAGTGTCCTGGACTATCTCTTTGCTCAAAATCGTATCACTGACACAATTCTCTTGGGAGACTTCAGTACAAACTGACTGTCTCCAAACATTGGCCCTATAAAGGATGCCATATCTGCCTGTCACCTCTCTCAGCTTGTCAGCTCCCCAACCAGAATAAACTACAAGACTGGAACAAGCACCACACTGGAGTGGATAATCTCCAGTCATACAGATTGCATAAATAATATAGTCATCCATCTTGACTCCCTCAGTAACCATTCCCCTATCTCCTGCAGCTGGACCAACTAATTTCATACTCTGCCACCCAGGATTATCTACAATAGAGTGCTTAAAAATGGCTACCTTGATCTCTTAAAAAAAAGCTTTGTGACCAGGACTGGTCTCTACTGGACTCCACTGATGACATAAATGTATCCCTTAAACACTTTATTAAGGTCTTCAGTGCTGTCTGTGACTCACATGCACCTTTTAAAAAGATGAAAATCCATGGCATAGCCCATCCCTGGATTACTCCTGACATCACTGCTGGTATAAAACAGAGGGACCACTTATGGCACTGAGCCAAAGCCTCTGGTAACCTACAGGATCTGCAAGCATATAAAGCTGCAAGGAATGCCTGCACAAGGGCTATTTGGCAGGCCAAAATTAAACACCATAGAGTGCTGTTTCCCAGCTCTTGGGGGGACAGCAGAACATTCTAGTCAAACATCAATGATATCATTGGCAAAAACCCAAAAGTGTCACCTTCAGTGCTAAACCTGGATGGTACGCCAACCTTGGCACCGCTTAAAATTGTGAATGCCTTTAATGATGCCTTCTCTAACTTGAGCAGTGTCTTCCCACATGACTTCTTTGATGATACTGCAATGAACACAGCATGTCAAAATGCAGACAAGGCTGCTGGACATCCCCCTTTCTACTTTCAGAGAGTCTCTACTACCCAGGTTCTAAAACTCCTGACTAAAGTTCTGGGAAAGTCTAGGTATAATGGTGGCTCTCTGGACCTCAAGCTTATTGACCTTACCTTAGAGGAAGTACTACCACTCATAAAGATCCTGAACCTCTCCCTAACCCTGTCACAATTCCTGCAGGTATGGAAAATGGCCCTCATGACCCCAATACATAAATCTGCTGATTGGGCCATGCTAAATAACTATAGGTCTATATCAATCCTCCTTCCCATATCAAAAGTGTTGGAACATACTGTTGCTAATCAACTGGTGGAATATCTAAAAAAATACTCCATCCAATACCCACGACAGCATGGCTTTCTAAAAGGGCACAGCACCTCTACTGCACTCCTTGAATTCACCAGCTACATTCACCAATCTTTTGACCAAGGTAAGCTTGTAGGAGCAGCCTTCATAGACTTAACAAAGGCATTTGACACAGTTAACCACCCGCTCCTTCTTGGTCAGTTAACTAAGACTGGTCTCTCTTGCAAAACACTGAATTGGTTCAGAAGCTATTTTGGTGATAGGACCCAAAGGGTGAAAATAGCTAATGTCACTTCCAACCAATGGGTTGTCAGGTCTGGAGTACCACAAGGCTCAATACTAGGTCCACTCCTTTTCAGTATCTTTCTGAAGAACTTGCCATCAGCATGTCACCAATAGTCTCTCCTTTATGCTGATGACGCAGTCATCTATACACCCCACACTGACCCCAGCCTACTTGAAAGTGAGCTCCAGCTGGGCTTCAAAGCAGTGGTTTAATACACACAAACTAGTACTAAACCATAAGAAAACTAAAGTGTTGCTGTTCTTGTCCTCCCTCAACAAGCACATATCTCATCCTCTTATTATCAGAAATAGCCTAGTAGCCCCTCTTGAACAGATCCAGCATTTCAAGTACCTAGATGTTACCCTTGACAGTCATCTCATCTATGTACCCCACATTGAGAATGTTGTCAGGATGGTCAATGTTAGGATAGAGCTTCTCTATAGACACAGATGGTGTCTGACTCTGGAAGCCCTCAAGCTTGCAATCCATGGCTCAGTCCTATCAGTCACTGATTATGGCTTGGTCCTTTATGGATCTGCTTCCATCACATCACTCAGAAGGTTAACTGTCACCCTGAACAAGGTATGCAGACTTTACACTGGTGCCCCTTGACTTACCAACACATGTGAGCTTTACTCACAATCCGGGTTGCTCCAACTCACTTGTAGGATTAAATACAAACATGCTTGCTTACTAAAAAAGCTCTCCTTGGGCTCCTCCCAACAAGAGTAGATACCCTTCGGGAACAAATTTCCCAAGCTCCAACACACCTGCTCATCAACAGCTGAATACCTTCTAGTTCGTAGATACCGGACTTCCCAAAGTCAACAGACCTTTCTGTACCAGGCACCATTCTGGTACAATGGACTACACACTGAATTAACTAACCTTCCAAACCTGGGGCACTACAAGCATCTACGTTAGCAGCATCTTGCAACTGAAAGTCACTCCGACTGTAACCCCTAATATCAAGGGTACTGCCCGCTTTTCCTTCCCCCTACCAACTGAGCCACACTTCTCCTCAAATCTCATTTAAATCATCTGTTCTAAAGCCTGTTCTGACAAAGCCATTGGCAGCTACCTTCCTACCAAGGGCCTTAAACCATGCTTCCACTCCTAATCCCTAGGGCACTAAAGTAACTTAACTTAGGGTAAAGTAATTTACTCTATCTCCCTCTCCCCCCCACTCTCCCTTTCTCTTTCTCTGTCTCTCTCACAACTATTTTTAAACTGACCTGATGTTTAAAGTGGACCTTATGTTTACAATATATTCAACTGTTAGCTCCTTTCATTATACCACATTTTCTGTGTTACATGCTGTATTGCCAGTGTTTGTTAGAAGCTCAATATTTCACTCTTTCTAATTTTGCTGTTTACTATGTTCTGATATTGCCAATGTTTACTTGTATATCACTTACTCAGCTTTCCTTCATCTGTTTTGTTACCCTGTCCCCCTGATGTGGAACCTTTGTAAATGAGCTATGTTTTGCTCAAAGGTACTTGTAATCCGAGATGAAATAAATAAATAAATAATCTTTGGGAGACTTTAGCAAATGAGGGAATTGACCCTCATCTTTTGGCAATATTACATCATAACACTATGGCAGGGATTAGATACTCTCATGATGGAGCTTTAACAAATGTTCTAAAAATTAATAGATGAGTCAAACAAGGGTGCATTCTTGCACCGCTGCTATTTAACCTATATATTGAACTCCTGATAAAAATATCTTTGCTATTGATACCTTTGCTCCCTTGATTAATAATGAAATAATACAGCTTCTTTTATATGCAGATGATGCGATCGTAATCTCGCAAACACCTCTAGGATTATGAAGGGGTATGACTAGTATTATAAACTCTCTAGCTCTATTTAAGCTTGAACTGAATGTAGAGAAATTCAAAATTCTTATTTTAGTAAAACAGTGAGAAAAAAATATCTAAATTCTGGACTACAGAAAATAATGATTTTGAAGATGTTACAGAATACAAGTATTTAGGTGTTACTGTTGATTCAAAAATGTCTTGGAAAGTTCATTTGGCTGAAGTGAAAAATAGCTTTTATAAATCTGTAGGTGGTATAAAATTATTTGCCTACAAATTTGCAAGAAACTCATTTGTCATGATTAAAACTGCCTTTGAAGCAAAAATAATAAGCCAATCTTTATATGAAAGCACAATTTGGGGGCTGTATACTGATAGTTTAAATATTTATGTAATAAAAATCTCCTTTATTAGGTCCATACTTAATGTACCAAGAGACTTCCCATCTAGTTTCTTAAGACTGGAAACTGCTATGTTACCAGTCAGATCCAGGATTCTCATTAGAGCTGGTAACCTTTGGGGCAGAATAATGAAAATGGGAAATGACCGATTACCCAAAATCTGTTGGCTAGACTATTATAAAGCACTTTTGGCAAATACTGATGGTACAAACTGGTTTTCTAAACTAAACATAGCTTTGAAAAGGTTAGGTCTTTTGGATTTATGGTCTGATGGGTCATTATTACATATAGATGGTGTGGTCAATGAAGCCAGTCATAGAATAGAAGACAATACAAAGCAGGATGATATGTCCAGAATACTCAAGTTTGATGTGAATGGATTATATACTGTTATAAAGAAATAATGGGGGCTTGAAATCTATCTGAGCTATTGTGAAAATTATAAGCACAGGAATGTTCTGTGAAATTTTAGATTGGCCAGTCTAGGCCTTCCCTTTTATAATTTGAAAAGATACTGCATATTAACCCCAGAAAATTGGAAACATGTAACTGTTCTATTAAAACAATGTCAAATGTTTTGCATGTTATTTTTGAATATAAAAGATGGGATGCTTTAAGGAAAAGATGGTTTCATGCAATACTCCCTTTAAACTGTCTAGACTAGGGTAAGGATTGTAAAACTTTTATACTACAGTTGAAGAAAGTGAATGTAATGTTTGCCACAGCAACATTTCTTAACAATTTCATTGCATAATATGCTTTTATTGTATTTGAACTGTTTATGTATTTATGTAATGCTGGATTGTAAAACACTTTTTTATGATGATATTGAAATGTCACAAATCTTGTTGATTTTATACATTTTCTTTAATAAAAATTAACTGAACTGAACTGATATACCTGTAGATGGAAGGTAGCTGGGAGAAGAGGGGAGGCATGACATATAGAGGAGAGAAGTATTCAAAATATGAAAATACTGTGGCAACTAACACTAGATTGTAATTAATACAGAAAAGGGCCAAAGTCTAAAACATCATTTAGTCCAATTATCTACAGTAAGTAGTAAATCCAAGCCTCCCACTGTAAAAACTTAGGGAGTTGGCTTCCACCTCTTTCTGGCTGAAGAATCCTTTTTAAGCCTACACATTTAAAGGAGATATCATCTCATTTGTGAACCTTTTTAAAGTAAGATCCTAGTGTATTTTGCTCAGTGCCATTTCTTATGGCCCTTAGATGCTCTTGTATCTTTATTTTAAACTGCCTGGTGATCCTGCCCACATACACTCTTGGGAAGGAGCAGTAGACAGTGTAAACGACATGATCACTCAGAGAATTGAAGAACTGACATATGTCAACCAGTTTGTTACTAGTAGGTAAGTAATAATGTTGCCATTTTGAATGTACAAACATACATTACATGGTGGCATCTATAGCATCCATTTGGTCTGATTGGTAGCCAAGTGGGTATTTATCCCTTTTAAAGCAGAAGTGTAACAAAATCATGCAATAAAATTGGCCATATCTTTTTTCACTGTAAAAGAATGCAAGCATTTCCAGTTTAATTTGGTGGTATTTTTTTTTCTAGTTCCACCAAAATTTGAGAATTTTGTAAATGTTTTAATGTAGTTTTTTCTTAAGAAAAAAGATGGGCAACACATTTCATGTAGAATTAACATTGTAGACCAAACAATGGTTAGAACTGAGAAAATAAAAAAAAATCATGTTGCTCTGCATGGGAGGCACCTAGAAAAATAAATGTGACAGGTATGCCAATATTATTAATAATTATAGCTGAAACTAGCCTTTTGGAATAAAACAAATATTTCACTGCAGCTTTAATATTTTTTCTCACACTTCTATCACTAATATTCCTTGCTCTCAAGAAAGTTATTCTTTGCTTGATGGCCACTGTATTTGCTAAAAAAGAGTCTTCTGACAGTATCTCCCACTGCTTGGTTATAATGTTTCCTACTTTTTCTCTTTATGATTGTACTTTGCCACAAATGCTTCTTGTGGGTCCTTGTTTTGCTTTGTGTTGAGTATTTCATTCTCTGGTCTATTTTTTGGGGTCATCAAATTTTTCCTTGGCATTCCTTTTGCTTTATCATGTGCCTTTCAGTATCCACATATACTAGCTCTTTGTTTTAAAATATTCAGTTAATTCTGCTGCATGTGTATCAAATCTCTCTTCATCTGAGCAATTTCTATAGAGCTTAATATATAGGTCCATTCAGATACTTTGAATCAACTGGATTGGGTAGGTACTGTCTGATAGCAAATGGTGTTGCTAGCTGTTGGTTTTCAGAACACCTCTGCATGTATCTTCAAATTCATGTCCCCTGAAATTGAATGTCCAAAAAAGTGGCCCTAACTGACATTAACTTCTTCTGTGATTGATACATTTACATTATTAGTATTCAACCAAGTAATGAACTTATTTCCTTCATAAAAGAGCCATACTATACACACATGGGCCCAAATATTCAAACTGTGCCAGGCTGTGGCACAAGTTTGGGCGCAGTTCAACTTGGCTGCTCAAGGGCGTGGACTAAGCGATATTCAAAGGAGCTGCACCATGGCTCAGCAGCTTTGAATATCGCACCCTGACCACCCCCACTGTGCATGGTGCAGTGGCACTGCACCAGCTCAAGTGGCCAGAGTGGAGCATGGAGATCCGCTAGTGCAAGTACCATTGCGCCATTCACAGCACCTGCGATATTCAAAAGGTGACATGCAAATGGGGCCATAATTTATGCAAGGTGCACATGGGGCCATTTGCATGTCATTATGGCCCCATTTGCGTTCCATTTGCATGCAGGTGCACCGATCCCCTATGACTTGCACCTGGTGCCCTGCCAGGCAGCAGCCGTCGGGGACCAACGAACCCTGCAGCCCAATCACGGGGCATATGATTAAAATAAATTCCATGTCCTATATCCCTGGTGGTCCAGTGGACTGCTTTCTGCCTGATTGTGGGCATCTGTTGTATTAAAATAAACCACCTTGTCCAATATCCCACTTTCTGCCCAATCACGGGCATCTATTGCAATAAAAGACAGCCCCATCCAATATCCCACTTTCTGCCTGATTGCCAGCATCTGTTGTAATAAAAGAATCCCCCCATCCAATCTCCCACTTTCTGCCCGATCATGGGCATCTGTTGTAATAAAAGACACCCCCGTCCAATATCCCGCTTCGCCCAATTGCGGCATCTGTTGTAATAAAATACACCCCCGTCCAATATCCCTGGTGGTTCAGTGGACGCACTCTGCCCGATCGCGGGCATCTGTTGTAAGAAAAGAAACCCCCCATCCAATATCCCACTTTCTGCCCAATTGCAGGCATCGGTTGTAATAAAAGACACCCCCCATCCAATATCCTGCTTTCTGCCCGATCGTGGGCATCTGTTGTAATAAAAGAACCTCCCCCATCCAATATCCTGGTTTCTGACCGATTGCAGGTATCTGTTGTAATAAAAGACACCCCCCCGTCTACTATCCCTGGTGGTCTAGTGGACCGCACTCTGCCTGATCACGGGCATCTGTTGTAAGAAAAGAACCCTCCTGTCCAATATCCCTGGTGGTCTAGTGGTACCCCCTCCCCATCCACCCACTGAGCCCGACCACCCCACTCCCTCCATCAGCTGGTGGGTGGTAGCCCCCCACCCACCTGCCGCCCCACCGCCCACTGACAGACAGCTCAGTAGGGCTGCACACCCATTGGTTCACAGTGTGAGCCAATGGGCATGCAGCCCAAACCGTACTACACATTCCAGATATGTGATGAATCACATATCTGAATGTGTAGTTCGGTATGGAATTGCTCGCCCATTGGCCTCACACTATGAACCAATGGGCATACAGCCTCACTGAAAGCTGTCAGTCAGCGGCAGCAGGGCAGCAGGGTGGAGTGCTGCTGCCTGCCGACTGAACCGGGGAGCAGGGTGGTGGGGCTCAGTGGGCAGGTGGGAGGGTTACCACCAGACCACCAGGAATATTGACGGGGGTTCTTTTCTTCAACAGATGCCCGTACTGGGCAGAGTGCGGATATTGGATGGGGCTTTTATTACAACTGATGCCCCATTGGGCAGAGGGATATTGGATGGGGGCTTTTATTACAACTGATGCCCGCGATTAGAGCAAGAAAGTGGGATATTGATGGGGGTGTTTTTTATTACAACAGATGCCCATGATTGGGCAGAAAGTGGGATATTGGACAGAGAGTTTCTTTTATTACAACACTTGCCCGCGATCGGGCAGAAAGCGGGATATTGGATGAGGGGGTTCCTTTATTACAACAGATGCTCACAATTGGGCAGAATGCGGTCCACTGGACCACCAGGGATGTTGGATGATGTCTTCCTTTACAAATGCCCATGATCAGGCATGGGGGGGCATCGCCAGGTGCAGCTGGAACTCGGGTGGCCACCCACAGGTGGCAGCTGCTGTGTTGCACCCTGCAATGCAGCAGCTCACCTGTGAGTAGCCATCAGTTGTTCCTTTTTTTTTTTGGCTTAACTTTGTGCTGGCACAGGTAAGGGTTGCTCATGCATGGCTCTGCACATCCTGGGATGAATATCAGGCTGTGCAGGTTATGCATGGGCATGCCCCCCCACCTGTGCTTGCATACATTACTGATGCACTCCGGCACATCGGGATTAGTGCCGCGCACTTTCCCTTTTGAATATCGCACCAGGGCGCATCAGTGGGTTTTGCATGGTGCAACACTGTTGCACCATGCACAACCCTTTTGAATATTGGGGCCATGATATGATCTCTACATTAGTGCCATCTGGCCATCTGCTAAAGATTGGATTCTGGGTTACATTAAACACTAGGTTGTGATCCCACCAGTTCATTAACCATTTGGCATAAAAGAGGACCATTGATACCCCCATAGCCATTCCCCTCAGCTGGTCAAAGCACACACCATCAAGCACAAAAAATGTGTTGCAAAACAAATTCCAACAAATAGAGGAGGAAGCCCCATGGTACTAATAAACTGTCTTTATGGATTTGGAAGAAAAATATCACTGCTTCAATACCCAAATTGCGTGGTATTGAAGTGCATAATGATGTTACATCTATTGTCATGAATTGTTAGGTTTCATTCCACTCCAAGGTTTGCATTTTGTTAAAGACGTCCATTGAATCTTGGAGACAGGTCAGTGTCTCCATTACTATTGTTTTTAAAAGGAAAATCCAAACATTTGGATAATTTTTCAGGCACTAAACCTATCCCAAAGACTATGGGACTTCCAGAAGGCTGTTCCAAAGATTTATGTATTTTAGAATTAATATAGAAAGTCAAAGTCACAGGGCATTGTGTCTTTAATAACTGACCTCCCCACAAGTCCTGTCCAAAATGTTTCATTTATCATAACATTTGCTTTGGCTTTAAACTCTTTTGTATGATTGTATAGGAGGTGCTTATAATAGGCTGACTCAATTGCTTTAGTTGCTTACATTTCCTTAGAGAGTACCACAATGTTAGCCCTTTTGTCTGCCAGTTTTATGACTATCCCTTTCATTTGCGAGATTTTCAAAAGAGCAGAGCAGTCAAGGGAGGCAACCTTGTGGTAGACTTCCTCCATATACTGATTATCAAACAAAGCATTGGTGTCTTTATATACCTTGTAGAGAAATGTTTGAAGAGATGAAGAAATGGGAATACTGGGGTAGAAAGTGTTTTTTCTTTGAGACTGGCATGTCTAGTTGTTATTTCAGACACTTTAGGGTTAGCTCCCATGCTGCCCTGATCATACGTATCTTCACTTTCGACTCCCTTAATTTGCGCTAACTGCAATATTACTTCCATATTGGCATCAGTGTCTCCCCGTTGATACTCTTCCAACTCACACGTGGTTGATTCAAAATAACTATTCAAACTGTTCAAACTATTATTCAGTCCACCTTCTGCTTCACTTGTGCATTCCTTTACTGTGCTGCTTCTTTGATTTTTTTTCACAAAATAGATCTTCAAATTAAATTTATGAAATAACTAATATAAATCCACAGTATATCAAATTTGTCCATTTCTGGGGTTGGTCTGAAATTACATCCTGTCAGTAATATTGATTCTTATGCTGGCATTAACTAAACCTGAGATTAATTAATTACGGATGCTGGAGATTTTTCTCCTGTCCACTCTGACTTGTTTGTTGTATTTCTGGACCTTTGGGTCATCCTTATTTTACCTCTTTTTTTTGTTGTTCATTGCCTTCTGTTTGAAAGAGAGTTTGATCCTCTGATCTATGAAAAGACACTAATCTTTGGCTGTTTGAATCACTGGGAGCTTTGATCTTTCTGATGCTGAATCATTTTCCACTCTATTTGCATTCTTTCACTTGTGCTTTAATAATAATAATAAACTTTATTTTTAATGTGCCTTTCAGATATCAAGGTGCAGTACACAGTTAGAATAGTTTAAAACCAATACTACATCATTATAAAAACATGCAATACAATTAGAGTCTGTCATCCTCAACACCATCACCATAAGCCTTGTTCCATAAATATATTTTTAGTGTTTGTTTAAAGCCCCCACAGTCATGCACTCCCTAATCCAACGGGGTAGAGAATTCCAGAGGGTTGGTGCCACAAACATATATGCCCAGGCTCCAGAAGATTTTAAAATCACTCTCGGGATCTCTAGCAACCCCTCGTTGGCCGAGCGGAGCAGTTGCTCAGAGCGGAGCAGTTGCTCAGGGAGGTAAGGAACCAGAAGCTCTTTCAGGTAGTCAGGGCCCAGTCCATGTAGGGCTTTATATGTCAGTAATCCAACTTTGAAGGTGATCCACCACTGAACTGGCAGCCAGCACAGCTCCTGCAGCACTGGTGTGATGTGGGAAGATCGAGGAGTCCCCATCAACAACCGAGCTGCGTAATTCTGCACCAGCTGCAAGGGACGGATATCAACCCCCGGAAGCCCAAGGTAAAGAGAGTTGCAGTAATCTAAATGCGGAGTCACAAAAGCATGGATCAGTGTAGAAAGGTCCCCAGATGGAACAAGGTGCTTGATCCTAGCAATGTTCCTCAGATGATAAAAGGATAACTTAATGACAGCTGCCACCTGCAAAAGAAGTGTCAGCCCATCATCAAGAATCACCCCTAGGTCTCGCACCTGTTCAGAGATAAGAAGCTCAGAGTTCCCAAGGAATAAACCTATGGATTGACCTGCTCCCCACCCCCCATCTGGTGACCTGGATCCACAACCATCACCTCTGTCTTCCCAGAGTTCAACTTCAACCAGCTGGACTTCATCCAACCCTGGATTTTGGCAAGGCAGTTATTAAATACCGAGAGTGCTCCATCCTGGTCGGGTGCAAAAGACAGGTAGAACTGGGTATCATCAGCATAGCAATGAAACTTCAGCCCATACCATCTTACAATGTCTCCGAGGGGAAGCATATACACCACAAACAACATGGGAGACAGCACTGAGCCCTGAGGCACCCCACAAGACAGAGAGTTAGGTTCAGAGGAAAAAAACCCTGACACCACCCTCTGAATTCTACTGGTGAGAAATGAAGTAAACCATCTGTGGACCAAACCAAAGAGCCCACAGATGAATCTCAGGTGCTCAAGCAGAACCCCATGGTCAACAGTGTCAAAAGCTGATGACAGATCAAGAAGTTCCAAAATGGACCATTTTTTCTTGTCTCTTGCCATCAGGAGATCATTGATCACCTGAACCAGCGCAGTCTTGGTACTATGCCTCTTTCAGAAACTGGATTAGAGAGATTTGTAGATGCTATGGATGGTCAAATGGTTCTCCAGCTGAGCAGTGACTACTTTCTCAATCACCTTCCCCACAAAGGGAAGGTTAGAGATCAGCCTGTAGTTAGCGAGAGAGTCTGGGTCCAAAGAAGCCTTCTTCAACAAAGGTGTCACCAATGCCTCCTTCAGGGAACAGGGGTACTCACCAGAGTCAAGGGAGCACCAGACTATCTGCACCAGAACCGGGCTGATAACACCACCACAGCCCATTATCATGGATGTAGGACCCAGATCTAAACTACAGCATGTAGTGCACATACCCTGGACAATCCTCATAACATCCACGATTTCCAGCCGTTCAAAGGAACTCCAGGAAAAAGGAGGGATAGTGACCAAGCGCTGATCTTCAGCAACTCCCATAGAGTGTGATCTGATGTCAGCCATCTTATCAGCAAAGAACTGAGCAAGCTCATCACACTGCAATTGTGAAAAAGCTGTACAAACCTACAGACAGGCTGGGTTGTTCAAAAGAGCTGAACCGGTCAGTTTTAAGCAGCAGCAATTTCCCTGGATAGGAATTCTGCCTTCTTACGGGAAATTTCTGACTGATAGAGTCGATAATGCTCTAGCAGTCTAAGATGGTCAGCATCTAAGCCAGATTTCTGCCAGCACTGCTCTAACCTGCATCATAGTCACTGCATCTCCCTCAGGTCCCCATCAAACCATGGAGACCGAGGGTGAAGGGAGAGAGGATGCACACGGACTGGAGCAATGGAATCCAGTGCTGAGGTAATGGCTTTATCATATGCCAGAACCAAAACCTCCAGATCCATGCTAGCCACAGGAAATTCTGATAGATCAAGTACTGCAGTTAGGCCATCAGGAATCACATCTCATGAAGGGCGGTACTTGACCATCTCCACAGGGGCTGGCCTACGAAGATGTTGATCTGGACCTTGTTCTGCCTTGAATTACAGATCCTTGGGGTTTTCCCATTTAAAAACTGTACCTTGCTGGTACTCTCTTTCATTGCTTTGGTATTTAATCTGTTTTCCATTTGGAATTTCTTTCTTGTGATCAGCTGCAGATTGCATTGCTCTCTTATCTAGTTCAAAAAAACAGTAGATGACATTTACATTTTAAAATTTCACTCTGTAATTCTTCTATGTCCCTTTTAACATCCTCCAAATCAAGCATATATTTCTCTATTTGTGTTTTTATTATGTGTTTGAGCAAGTAATTAGTGTATCCTCCCATAAGTCCCTCAGTATGAAGTGATTAATATCTTTGGTTGGTACTTTTTCCATTCTTAAGCCCCTGGAAATTCTCTTTGTCGTTACATACTTGCTAAATGTTATAATATTATACTACAGGCTTGCTTAAGTGCCAAGTTGCCTCTCTAATTTTACATACAGTATAGACTTTTAAGATCTTAGTCCATATTTTTGCTCGCAGTTTACAATGTTGTGAACAGCTGCAAAGCCCAAAGTATTTTTGGGGCATTGGTCACTGAGTCCAACTGAGTCTTAGCTGTCTGGCTAATTGTCAGTGTTGCCTCCAAGGGTGAGGATGGATTCTCCTCTCCACTCATTCCTGGGATATACTGCACTGCCATTAGAGATGAGCGATCAATAGCTCCACCTGCAAAGTTTGCACAAAGTGGTGAAAATTCACACTTCATGAAGCTTTACAACATTTCCACAGACCTGAAACACTTTGGCTTTGTCTGAATTATGATTTTTTTGCTGTGAAGTGCAGAATTTTGCCACGAAGTGTGGAATTTCATCTGTGGAATTCCATACTTCAAAGAGAAAGTTCGCACTTCGTGGTTGATCCGCGCTCCATGAATTGTGCAAATTTTGCAAATTACAATAAATTCATGAATTAATTCATGGAGTGAAGCTTGTTCAGTTGGCTCAGTGTGGCTCAGTTGATAGCACATCAGACTTTGGACCAGAAAGTCATGGATTCTTGTCCCACACAAGGATTGGACTCATACCTAAAAACTCTGGCACCCAAGTGCAGTATAAGAGGGGTGCTGCACTGTTAATGTGTACCGTCATTCAGATGGGACATTAAAATGAGGTCCCTTCTACACATCCTGGTGTTATCTTGGTGGGTGTCCAGGTGGAAGTAAAAGAACCCAAGGTATTCTATGCAAAGAGTAGGGGACATTCCAAGTGTCTTGGACAATATTCCCCTTCCCATAAAATTGGTTCATGCAATTTTCCAGGCTGTGTCTGGGTGCTGATGTACGATATGGTTGCCACTACATATTCAGTCTCTTCACTACCATTCTAGCATTGCTTTTAAAGTGCTTTGGGATACATTATGTATGAAAATTGCCATATACTGTAAATGCTGATTCTTCTTCTTCTTGCTGATCTCACCTATCTCTATCTGCAATGTACTCAGCTCCTGAGGCATCACATTTGTGGGCAAAATTTCACAGAATGTCACTTTCAGGAGATGTAGCTGACCAGCCCAAGATGAGGTACAGTAACTGGCTGGAAACCTGTTTTGTGATGTTTGGACCTGGTTGCTTTCAGTGCTACAACTGTGCAGTTTCATGGAAGTCTTAATTTCCAGATAAAACTGTGTTTACATATAAATCCAGTGGAGCTATGTTCTAGCATCAGAGGACACTTAAAACTTGAACACAAGCAAAACAAAGAACACACTGCTCCTAGTCAGTGTGGCGCTCCTAGTTTCTTGCACTTAGCTAGATATACAGAAAATGATGTTCAAGCACACACTAGGGTCTTGTATTCAAACATTTATTTGTGAACACTTAACAAAGATTCAAAATATGCATCATGTTACCTACATGCCTTACAACCAGACATGGTGATCAACATAACTGCTACATATCTGGTCATGATGACCCTTCCTCAGGGAGTGTTCATTGGTTGTGATAAACTCATTTTTATAACCCCTACAAATGGCTTTGAAATTCAAAAAATGGTAAATGAATTATCATGGCAATTATGCAGTGCTGGGCTGTTAGGAGACCAATACAGAGGTTTTATTTTGTTTAGATTGGTTTACTTTAGTTGATCGACCACAGGTTATTACAATAATCAACACACATGAGGTTATACAAGTAAAATTCATCTATAAAACATAATAACATGCGAAAACTTCCTTTAGGATAAAATAGGATACACAATATTTAAATAGAGAGAGACAGAGTAGAGATGCAAAAGCAAAATACTTTGAAAATCTTGTCAAGGCAAGATGTAAACTGGGGATGTGAGGGTTCTAATCTAATCACCTACACCCCGTGTCATGTAATATATCCAGTAGTAACAAAATAAAAAGATTGCCCATTCTAGAGTATTACAAATATATTTCAGCTTTACCCTCTCTTGAATACAGGAAACAATATTTATAAAACCATGGGGTGATAGGAGATCAACGCAAGAGTAAAAAAAATCTGAAAAATAAATTTTCAATGTAATGAAACTTGACAGACAGGACAGCAAGATTATCACCTCAATTTATATTTGCCCCACTGACCTTTCTGTTTCTGATCTTAATTATGAGTAATAAAAATTCAACCAGCTTAATTAGTAGTTGTGGATTTTCTGAGTTAAATAAAATACATAATGAGTTTCTAGGAGGAATAGAGACAATATCAATACATTGCCCAATCCACTTTTCTCTTACTTTATTATACCATGGGCAAAGTAAACCAACATGTAAGGGATCTTCAGATTTTTTAGAACCACAGTGGCATGAGGTGGAAACAGAGCCTTCACAATTACCATAGTGCAAGGCCAAGATATTACTATCAGAGTCTTTAAACTTGAATTTGGTTATTATTTCCAACAATATTGGATTATCCATAATATTAAGATACAGTTTTAATCAATGCACTGTGGTGTTATTAACCAACTATTTTGATACCGTAATGGTTTTACACATGGCCATGTCCTTTTCTCTAGAAAGATCATGTAACTTCTTAGTAATATAATTTCCATAGGATGAATGCATTTTAATTCCTGTGATTATGTATTGTTGTAAAGAAGAGAAATCATATTCCCTAAGAAGTAATAGTATCTGATTTAGACAGTTTTTTCTTAGGGGTAAACTCTATCATTGAATATTTCTTTTTAAGGCACATGGTCAAAAGAGAATCCTGGCTATGTGTAAAAATGTTTAACCAGAATTTTAGTATGTTTAAATATATAGGGCGGATATTCAAACTGTGTATTTTGTCGCAAGAGCCCTTGCGCTGCACAAAATAGTTGTCCAGGGTGTGGTTGATGATATTCAAAGGAGTTGCGCATTGAGCAACCTCTTGAATATCACCCCCTGGCCACAGCCACTGTGCATGGCGCAGTGGAACTTGTGCCACCACAAGTGGTCAGAGTAGAGCATTCAACTTGTGGTGGCGCAAGCACCATTGCGCCATACGCAAATTTCCTATATTCAAAAGGTGACATGCAAATGGGGCCATAATTCATGCAAGATGCAGGGGGGCCATTTGCATCTGTTTATGGCCCCATTTGCATGCCATTAGCATGCAGGTGCGGCGATCCCCGAGGACTTGTGCCTGGCACCCTGCCAGGCAGCAGCTGTCAGGGACCGACGCCCCCGCAGCCTGATTCGGGCAAGAGTAAAAATTTCCCCACCCCCACTGGCCCAATCACTGGAAAATGCATTAAACCCTCCTCGACTGGCCCGATCAATGGCAAAGCTGAACAACCCCCCACACCAGCCTGATCGCTGGCAGCAAAGTGTCCCCCCCGAACATATCCCTGGTGGTCCAGTGGACCGATAAGCCTGATTGCAGGCAGCAAATGTGCAAACACCCCTGAACTTATCCCTGGTGGTCCAATGGACCGATAAGCCTGATCGCCGGGCAGCAAATGTGTAAACACCCCAGAACTTATCCCTGGTGATCCAGTGGACCCGATAAAGCCCAACCGTGGGCTGCATTAATTCTGCGACACCCCCAAGACCACATCCCTGGTGACTTAGTGTCCCCACCCACCCACTTCATTTAAGCCTCACCACCCCGCCTCCCCGCAGCTGGCAGGTGGCAGCATCCACCCAACTGCTGTTCGTCGCCACTGACTGATTGACCGAGCGTATTGCGCAGAGCAAGAGCTAATGGTGTAGTTGATCAGATAGCAGTCGTTAGATTTGTGAATGAATTCATTCATAAAATCTGACTGCCTTTGTACGGTATCGGCTGCACACCCATTGACTCTGCTCTGCACCACTGGCATGCAGTCTCACCGGCAGTCAGTCGGTGGAGGTGAGGCAGCAGGCGGGTGGATGCTGCCACCCGCCAGCTGCAGGGGAGCGAGTGGTGGGCTTGTGGGTGGGTGGGTGGGGGACACTAGATCACCAGGGATGTGGTCTTGTGGGTGTCACAAATTAATGCAGCCCGATCAGGTTTATTGGTCCACTGGACCACCAGGGATAAGTTTGGGGGTGTTTATACATTTTCTGCCCGCTGATCAGGCTTTATTGGTCCACTGGACCACCAGGGATAAGTTCGGGTTGCGTACAACTCGCAGCCCACGATCAAGTTAGCAGTCCACTGGACCACCAGGGACATGTTGGGGGAACACTCTGCTGCCCGCGATCGGGCCAGTGGGGGGGTTGGGGGATTTCTTACACCCTTGCCTGCAATTGGGCTGTGGGGGGGCACAGGGAGTGGGTTGAGGGCCAGCCACAATTGGCAGCTGCTGTGTTGCACCCTGCAATGCAGCAGCTCACCTGTGGGTGGTCCTCAACTTGATCCTTTTTTTTTGGCTCAAAGTTATGCAGGCGCAGGTTGGGGGTTGCGCCTGAACAACTCTGCCCAGCCCGGCTGAATATCTGGCTGTGCAGTTTATGCATGGTTCCTCCCCCCCTGCAGTTCAGCATGCATTCATTTGCATTGTGCTGTTGCTCAGCATGTTTTCAGTGGTGCAACTGCATCCTGCTGAATATCACAGAATGGCGAAAGTTCGGACTTGCTCAGGCTCAACCCTATTGCGCATGGTGCAACCCTTTTGAATATCTGGGCCATAGCGTACTTTATTATTAGTCCCAACTCTGCTCTAATTAGTGAGTCTGGGGTACCTTTGGGGGAGTTTTAAAGTTTCCTTTTAGAGATTTGTAATAACACATTCTAGAATTTTGGCTTCTGCAAATCTCTAAATTTCACATTCATAAATATGCTAATTCATCAGTTTTGTACGTACTGCAGTTATTAAAGGGATTATCATACAATCACCACAAAGCTTATTGAAGCATTTTAGTGCAATAGCTGAGGTGCATATTTTAGAACATTTGTTGAGAATATGTTTGTTCCACTTAGTATTTGAGATAACTGTAAGTCCTAAATAAGGAAACTGTCACAACCTCAAGAGGGGCATTGTTTAAATGGAAATTCATCTTTTTGAAGCTGGTTCCATTTTCAAAAACCATGACTTTTATTATACAGTACTTGTATTAGGGAGAAGCTTACAGTGTTTTGATAGAGAAGGAAGCACATTCAACATTTCACGGAGGCCCCTTTTTTGACTGTGATATAAGGGCCAAATCATCCACATAGGCAAGGACAGGAATTTTTTTATCAAACATTTTGGGAGCATAGACATCTAGTTTTACGAATTTTTCAAGAAGAGAGTAAGGGCCAATACATAGCCTTGAATGACTCCACAATTAGTCTCAAATTCTGTATAATCCCCATAATCTGTGTATCTGATATTAACCCAGGTGCTAGAGTATAGCTGTCTTATTAAAACCAATACTTTTTAATCTCTTTGCAAGAGTTTGAGTTTTTTGCCAAAGAAGGGATATTAATATAGAGTCAAAAGCAGCAGTAAAATCTACATATGCAACATACAATTTGTGTCTCTTTATTTTAACATCTTTATCAATCAAGTTATTCAATATGAAGTATTTGGTTATAGTACCCATGTTTATTTCTAAGACTCGCTTGCAAAGGTGATATACTGCAATATTATTTGAATTAACACAATTAGCAAGTCTTTTTAATAAGACTACTGCATACATTTTAGCCAAGTTATCAATTAAACTGATTGGACAATAATTTTTTGGGAGGGGGTCTGAGTTAGACCATTTTTTGTAAATTGGAGCTATAAAATTGCCTTGCGATGTGTGAGGAGTAAAGGCATACATGTTTGCTTTATTGTAGAAATTTGCTAAAATCCAAGACGGACAGGAAATATCCAATGTATAAACATTTGAGGGGATATCATAAGGTCCAGGGGTTTTGTTATTTTTGGTAGATATTATAATTTCTTCAACTTCAGCAGGGGTTATCCAAGAAAAAAGTCAAGTTATTTCGTCAATGAATGAAGCTTTAACTTCTGTTAAGCTCTAAAATACATTTTATAATTTGTTGTCCAGACAGAAGATGAAATATTTACATTAGGTTGTACCTCATAATTTTTTGTACCAAAAGCAACACGCTTCCAAAAAAGTTTATCACTGCTTCCCATTATGGTGTCTAACATACTGTGCCACAAATATTCATTGTGTAACTCCTTTTGGTATTGCTCAAAAATACTGCATACTTTTCTTTTATTATTTAGTTCATTTAGCTTCTGTCTCAAAGGAACGTTTTTAACTTCTCTTACAGACTTTGCCAGTTCTCTCTTTTTTTTTGTGTTTACAATTTCTACTGAACCAGCCCTAATATTTCAGTTTCCTTGGGTTATTATTTTTTAATGTGTATCCTTAATAGGTTGATAGGCCTTTAATCAATGTGAAATAGCTACAACAAATTAGCCAAACTCCAAATAGTTCTTTTCCACTCTTCACTACTTTATTTTCATGTGTTCTCCTCAAATATGAGCATGTATGGACATGCCGGATGTTTTACCCTTAAATGGGCTCCATCAGGGAATTACATGGTCTTCTTTTCCTCATTGTCTGTGTTTTTGAATATGATTACAGCTCAATAACAAGCTACAGTACTTTGTTTCAATGATTCAGCATTCTATTCTGTACCAGCACAGCACTTCCTGCCTGCAGCTTCTGGCTGTTAGGTATTCAAGCCAATGATTACACTGGAAATGAGGGACTGCATACCACAAAACAAGGTTTATTTAACTTATGCAATAGACTGCATTAGCCCTAGCAGTCCAGCTTACAAGGTACCAGTAATGGTCAGTTACCTTCCCTTGGGAGATGAGCCAGACAGGTGTGAAAGCTTCAGCACTTCATTTTGGGGTTCATAGTTTCTCACCCTCCTCTTCCCACAAAGCATTTTATATACCATTTCTACTTGTTATCTTACAAAACTCAGCACATGTCCATATAAGGTAATCTTTGGCTCGGTACATTACTGTATTTTTCCAGTGTGAGACTGCACATTTTTACATAGCCAAAAAGCACAAGACAGTGACTTTCCTCATTTGCTTATCTTAGTAAAAAGCTGAACACAGCTGAACTAATTCTACATTTTTCAGCAACAAGGACATTAGCAGCTGTCTCCAATTATAGCTTCCTGCTGTTAGTTTTTGACAGAGGAGAATCTTGCTTTCAGAGCAAGTAACAGCTGATTAGAACTACAGCTTTTCTTACTAATTGCCCTTCTTCCCTCCCCTCCATCCTGCCACCCTAAGCCAGTTCTATTTTTGTAGCCACTGGATTTGACTGACAACAGGAACTTCCTGTTTGGCAGTAGGAAGGGAAGGATCACTGAGACACATTAGTTTCATCAGCCTTGAAGGAAACTAAAAAATAGCTCCCCCCCCCCGGCTGCTGGAGGTCTAAATCCAAGCAAGGAAGGAGGAGGCTACTGAAGACTATAGGAAGTTCCTGTCACAGAACAGGAAAGGTGAGAGTTGTAAGGGCACACAGGCAGT
Source organism: Neoceratodus forsteri (assembly GCA_016271365.2). Taxonomy (NCBI): domain Eukaryota; kingdom Metazoa; phylum Chordata; order Ceratodontiformes; family Ceratodontidae; genus Neoceratodus; species Neoceratodus forsteri. The sequence goes on along the minus strand of CM057456.1, from coordinate 1,219,817,854 downwards.
AAGAAAGTAGGTGTAAAAATACATAGAGAGAGGAGACAGTAAGCATACAAAGCAACAGGAGAAGGGACACACAATAAGTCAAGATGGGAGTGATGCAGTGCAATGGCTGTGGGCCGGCAGTGTTCCAGGAGACATTCTGGAGAACGCAATGCTGCCCTATTTGCAGGCACCTCTCTGGTCTGAGGGAGGAGGTTGCCTGTCTCCAGGCTGACCTGGCTATGATTTGTGAAACCACTTCCCCCACCCAGGGACCACCAGGGCCACTGCCACTACCTCAGAGGTTGCCAAGAAAGAGGAGCGGTTGGATGAAGGTGGGCTCAAGGAGAGAGAGGGTGGCAGAACAGAGGTACATCCTTCCAGTTGTACTTCTCCACAATTCATATGCGGTTCTGGTGAAGAGTGGTTCCTCTATGGAGGCACCTGCAGTGGAGATCAAGGAGGATCCTGGGAACCTCCACAAAGGAGACCCACAGGAGGGTGGAAGGAGACTCCACAGGGGAAGGAAACTACTCCTGGTCAGGGACTCAATCATTAGGGGGGTAGAAGTGGGAGATGAAGGGGAAAGGGATGTAAGGTGCCTGCCTGGCTCCATAGCTCAGAGGGACAGGAAGCAAATCCTCAGGATTGCAGGAGCAGCTGCACAAGGGAGGGAGATGTACTGTATGTCATTGTCCACATAGGGACAAATGACCTGGCTGAGAATGGGATCAGAGCTGTGAAAGAAGAGTTTGTTGAGTTGGGGAAGGGCCTTAGACAAATAGCATGAACAATAACCTTTTCGGAGGTGCTGCCTGTCTATGGCAAGGATGATGCTAGGGTACTCTGCAGCATGGGATTCAATGATTGGTTGAAAAACTGCTGTGGAGCTCAGGGTTTTGGCTTCATTGGTAATGGGGAGCCACCTGGAGGGATATAGGCCTATACTGGTGTGATAGTCTGCATCTATCCAGGGGGGAACCAGGATCCTAGGTGATAGATTTAAATGCTTCATTGGCAAGTATTTAAACTAGCCAAGGGGGGGAGGCACTGAAAAGGAGCAGGGAAATCCCAGCATCCCCCTACAGAACACAGTAGTTAGAGAGATAAACACCAAGGTAGAGAAATCAGTAGGGAGCAGGACAGGGGTAAATGCAGAAAAAGGCAGTAAGGGAAGGGATGGGACTAAAAGAGGTAAGGCCATCAAAAAATGGAGGGTGATGAGTACCAATGCCCACAGTCTGTGTAACAAGCTCCCTGAACTAGTGGCATTGATGGAAGAGGGATGTCTGGATATTGTGGCAGCCACTGAAATATGGTACACAGAGAACCATGACTGGGATGTCAACATACCAGGATACACAATCTACAGGAGGGACAGGGTGGGTTAAAGAGGAGGAGGAGTAGCTCTCTATATAAGAGAAGGGATTAGAGCAACAGAACTAAAGAGTAAACAGGACATTGATGAGTCACTATGGGTCACTCTGGAGACAGGAAATGGGAACACAATCTGCATGGGGGTTGTGTGCAGACCCCCATCTCATGAGGAGAGAATGGACAAGGACATGATAGAAGGCATCCTTAAAATGACAGAAAAGGGGGAGATATTGTTGATGGGGGACCTGAATATGCCAGATGTTAACTAGAGCACCTTTGCTGCAGGCACATCCAAGAGCAATGTCATTCTTGATGCCCTTCAGGGGGCATTCCTCAGGCAGCTAGTGTTGTAACCCATTCAGGAGGGAGCAATATTAGACCTGGTACTCTCAAATGGGGACAGAGAAAGGATCTCAGATTTAGAAGTGGGTAGCCATCTGGGTACAAGTGACCACCAAACAGTGTGGTTCACAATAAACACAGCCATAGAGTCAAGCCATAAAAAAAGTGTATTGGACTTTAGGAGGGCTGACTTTGGGAAAATGAGAGAGTGTCTCAGAAAAGCACTAGGAAACAGGCAAGAAGGAGGAGAGGAGGAACAATGGGGAATAATTAAAACAGCCATCACAGAGGCAACAAGCCTTTGTATGAAGCAAATCATCAAAACAAAATGAAGGAAAAAACACTATGGCTCTCAAAAGAGGTGGACAGGAAGGTTAAGGAGAAAAGGATAGCATACAGGAAATATAAGGAAACACAGAAGGAGCAGGACAGAGAACTTTATCAGTTAAACCAGAAGGAGGCAGGAAAGGCAGTCAGAATAGCAAAGGTACAAACTGAGCAAAAGATAGCCAACTCTATTAAGAAGGGGGCTAAAACCTGTTATAGGTACATTAGGGAGCAAAGAAAGACCAAGAGAGAGATACAGAGACTTAATAAAAGGAAGAAAATGTGGGCAGAGGGTGACAGTGAAAAAGCAGGGCTACTGAATAAATATTTCTGCTCAGTATTCACAATGGAAGAGGAGGGGGAGGTACCGAAACCAAACAAGAGAAACACTCTGGATGGGGGGGTTGATACCAGTCCATTCAGAGAAGAAGGGGTTTTGAAAGAACTCTTGAAACTGAGGGTGGACAAAGCAATGCAGCCTGATGGGATTCACCCCAGAATTTTAAAAGTACTAAGGGTAGAACTAGTAACACCACTGACTACTCTCTTTAACAAATCATGGGAGGATGGGGTGGTACCTGAGGACTGGAGGAGGGTGGATGTGATTCCACTTCACAAAAGTGGGAGCAGGGCAGAGGCAGGAAACTACAGAGCAGTTAGTTTGACCTCAGTGGTAGGGAAAATGATGGAATCACTTCTGAAGGAAAGACTTGTTGAGTACCTAGAGGCCAGTGGGGCACAGGAACCAAGGCAGCATGGTTTCACAGCAGGAAGGTCATGTCAAATGGACCTAATAGATTTCTTTGACTGGGTGACCAAAGTAGTGGACCAGGGAAGGACTGTAGATATGCCCTACCTAGATTTAAGCAAGGCATTTAACACAGTCTCATGCAAAAGATTAATATACAAGTTAGCCAGCCTTGGAGCAGGTCCCAAGGTGGTAGCCTGGATAGAAAACTGGCTGGACAACAGGATGCAAAGAGTAATAGTAAACAGAGTCCACAGTGAAGAAAGGAGGGCAACTAGTGGGGTACTGCATGGTTCGGTACTGGGACCAGTCCTCTTTAATGTCTTTATAAGTGACATTGGAGAGCACCTCTAAGGAAAAGTATGTCTCTTTGCAGATGACAAAAAGATCTGCAACAGGGTTGATACACAAGGTGGGGTGGAAAGGATGAAGATGAACTTGGCAAGGTTGGAGGAATGGCCACTTACTGTATATGGCAGCTCAGATTCAATGCAAAGAAGTGCAAGGTAATGCACCTGGGAAACAAAAACCCAGGGGACGAGTACACAATGGGGGGTGAGATAATAACAACAACAAAAATTGAAAAATACTTAGGAGTAAATATATCAGGCTATCCAAAGGTGGGCAAGCAATGTGAGAAGGCAGTAACGAAGGCTGGGGGATACTGGGATGCATAGGGAGAGGCATCAACAGTAGAAAACAGGAAGTTATTATCCCTCTCTACAGACAGATTGTGAGACCCCATCTGGAGTACTACGTGCAATTCTGGAGACCCCATCTCCGCAAAGACATAGACAGAGTGGAGGCTGTTCAGAGGAGGGCAACCAAAATGGTGCAGGGTCTGCACCAGAAGACATACGAGGAGAGACTAAAGCAGCTTAATATGTATACCTTTGAGGAAAGGCGGGAGAGGGGGGACATGATAGAAACTTTCGAGATACTCAAGGGAATTAACAAAGTACGAAAGGGTAGCATCTTTCCGAAAAAGAGATGTGCAAGAACAAGGGGGCACAATTTGAAGATTGAGGGGGACGGCTCAGAGGTAATGCTAGAAAGCATTTTTTCACAGAGAGGGTTGTGGATGTATAGAACAGCCTTCCTGAGGAGGCTGTGGAGTCGGGAACAGTGGGAGAATTCAAGAATGCATTGGTCAGACAAAACACAATTTTAGTGGGGGTAGGAGGAAGTAAGCTGTTGATTGATTAGAATCTGCAGCTTATCCATCAGGTAGGAAAATGGGCAGACTAGGTGGGCCAAGTGGTCCTCATCTGCCATCAAATTCTATGCATGTTTCTATGTAGCAAGGAAAGAAAAATACCTCTAGTACAGAAATATTCTCATTACCATTTTGCCTTCTCCTGCCAGCACTTTGCAATGCTTTGTTTATACTAAATTGTTATATTCCTCCAATCTACTGCTTGACATGTTCAGAGCACATGCATCACCATCCAAATGTTTTAATCCAGTATGTGCTTCAAATGGTCCAATGGCCTGAGACAGTCCTGCAAATCAGTCCATAAGCAGCACAGTAAATATAATTTTTCATGTTAAATATTATATGTCCCTAACTTACAATGGCAATTTGATCTGTTGCACAGTATGTAAAAAGGGTAAATGCTGGCACTATTGAGCTAACATTCACCACAAGCAGCAAAGAACTATAATCATAATAAAAAAGTAATACAGTTTGAAATATTACAAATTCCTTAAAAGTAACTTCTAGCCATATGTTGGAGAGAACCAATTCCAAGTTGTCATCATGCACTGTAGTAACTCATCTAGTACTTTTTTTGCTTCATGCATACTATAACTGATCAAAAAGGATTTTAAGTTTAAAGACAGTTTAGCTATGGGGACCTTAAAGATAAGTACATATTTTTCAAGACTGGTAAAGGATGGGACACTCCAAAAAGTGTTTTCCTTGTACAGGGGCACAAGAGTTATGACAGTGATACCTGCAAAGATTTTTGTAAGTAGGACTAAAACAAAAGTTAAGCATATGGATTGGATACTGTTGAGAGTCATAAGAAAAAGTTGTGCTTAATTACCATGCAATACTGTCTTCCCGTATTATATATGCCTTTTGCTTATGGTGCCCTCCATTTGATGAGGTGCACTTAGTAAGTGAAGCTGTCAAATGTCCTTGGACCCTCGGTTGTTGGTACGAGCTGACCAGTAGTATTAGAGTATCCACATACGGGTGCGATAATATCAAACACATAAAGATATCGATAATCTCTGATGTCACAGTAGGCTGTATAAGATGCTCCCTATTGGTCTAACTATGGGTGGTACATCACCATGCTAGGATGCTTGAACCTTTCCTTATAAATGCCTTCATCTAAGTGACCAATCTAATGAATAGAGGCTAACCTGTCAAACATAGCTATAGCCTTATCAAATAGTGGGAGAGAGACAGTGAAGGTTGCAAACACGGCCTCAGGCAATGTACAACTTCCTGCTTGTAAACAAGCAGTTGATAAGGGGATCCCACAAATGAGTACACTGACAATTACAACAGACAGGGACAGGGAGGCACTTGCACACCTCAAAATGGAAAAAGCACCAGGGCCTAATGGGTTACACCTGAGAGTGTGGAGGGAGCTTGCTGAGGAACTTGCTGTCCTCTTGGCATATTTGTTTAGCAGATCAATTCACACGAGTGTCAAGCTGGAAGACTGGAGAAGGGCTGATGTGGTATCAGTCCACAAGGGAGGGAATAAGGAAGAGGCAGAGAATTACAGACCAGTTAGCCTCACATCTATTGTGGGGAAATTAAAGGAGACCTTAGTCAAAAAGGACCTGGTGGAATACCTGGAAGAGAACAGTCTTCAAGTTAGCAAACAACATGGGTTCATGGCAGGAAGATCATGCCAGATGAACCTCATTACATTTTTCAGTTGAGTAACAAAGGAAATTGATAAGGGCCATCCAGGAGACCTCTTCCACTTCTATTTCAGCATGGCATTCAACTTGGTACTTCATAATCTCCTGTTAAAAAAGTTGGAGGACCTAGGTACTGCTAAGAGCATTGTCAGATGTGTGGGAAATTGGCTCAAGGATAAGAGACAGAGTGTAGCAGTCAATGGGATGAAATCAAGTGAAAGAGAGGTCATGAATGGAGCACCTTAGGGATCGGTCTGAGGCCCGATCCTCTTTAACATGTTCATTAGTGACATTAGCAAAGGAATCCAGTGCAAACTTGCCCTATTTACAGATGACACTAAACTTGACGGGAGGAAGGGCAGTGTGAAAGTGGTTAGGGACCTACAAAGAGACCTCCTCTAGCTAGAAAGATGATCCAATGTCTGGCAGTTGAGGTTTAATATGAAAAAGTGCAAAGTGATGCACCTTAGAAAGGGAAATCCAAGGACAGAATGTTAGTTAAATGGGGTTAAGCTCAGTATCTCCAAAGAGGAGAGGGACCTGGGGGTCGTCATATGTGGCAACCTAAACAATCGAGCCAATGCAACAATGCATACAGCAAAGCAACTAAAATGTTGGGGTGCATAGGAAGAGGAATCAGCTACAGGAATAGGGATGTTATCCTCCCCCTGCGTAGGTCCCTAGCAAGGCCTCACCTAGAGTATTGTGCCCACTTTGGAGCCCTCACCTAAAGAAGGATAAGGATAGATTGGAGGCCGTACAAAGAAGGGCAACAAAGATGATTCAGTGCCTCCATGGACTCACTTATGAGGAGAACCTAAAGTCACTGAAAATGTACTTGTTTGAGACAAAGAGAGAGAGAGAGAGAGGGGATATGATTGAGACTTTCAGGTTCCTGAGAGGTATAAATAACGTGCCATACCAAGAACTATTCAATAGAGTCACCAGCTCAGCCACTAGAGGGCATGAATGGAAGTTGAAGGGATGGAGCTTTAGGAGGGAACTAAGGAAACACTACTTTACTAAAAGAGTTGTGTAACCATGGAATGGCCTGGCTGCTGAGGTGGTGGTAGCAAAGACTGTAGGAATGTTCACACATGGGTGGGACAGAGCAAGTGTTCAAATAAAAAGATTTAGAACAGAGAAGAGCAAAAACAGTAAGGGGTTAGGACTAAGGATCAGCAATAGGTCCTAGGTAACTCATGGGAAGACTTAATGGACCCTTGCTCTCCTTCTGCCATCACATTCTACATTTCTATGTTTCTATGTCTATGTTCCATTGATTACTGTAGAATGGGGTGTTACTGATCCCAAATTCCCAACAGCACTCGGGGTAAACAGACACACATTTTCAAACACTCCCAGCTTGCTGACAATTTGCACAATACCTCCTTAGCAGGTGATTGTCTTGTAAAAGACCAGGTACCCTTCCTTTATCAATATTTCACAATAGTTTGGAAATAGTAGTAAGGACATATGCTCCATAAGCAGAAAAAATAATTTCATGGCCTGACTTTTTGGACTAAACTTTCTTGTCATTGACTTCCATCAGTTCATTGATTTTAGCTTGAGTTCCTTGAAAAAGTTTAGTGATATCATACACATTGTAAATAGTAGACCTTTCTTCTTTTTGTACTAGGCTGTCAATCCCATACATCATAGGTATGGTAACCTTATCTGCATTTTGATGTTCAAAATAATTTACATGCTTCTTTATGGTCTCCATGTTACCATATTCCATATGGACTAGCCAGATGAAAACAGACCTGAGATGGTACTAGTAAATCCTTCCAGGTCTTGAGTCTGTATGGTACTCAAGACTCCATCTTGGAGACTCCTTTCTTGTGTAGCTATGAGATCTTGGACTCTAGCAAGACATGCAGTTAACATATCCAAAAAAACAAAGCACCACAAAATAAAGAAACATTAGTAGAAGCACAAGAATGACTTCAGACATGTTCCAAATGAGAAAAATTTAAAATCACTTGAATATGCATACACTTTCCCAATGAAGACCATCAGCAGCTTTTGCCTGATGAGTGGCATTCACATCTAAAAGCAAAGAAATATAAAATAATGATACATATGTTCATACATGGGGCCATGTTGCATCACATCCCAAAGCAAAAGCAAATTCACAGATTAAAAACATGTTTATGCATAATCCGTACATTATTCAATAAAGTCCCTAGGGAAGAAGTAGCAGTCAAACCATTGAGTGGGCCCAGATCCACTTCAGGGCACAGTTCATTCTCTACAAAGTCACTAATGCAATAAGTGCATAATGTTGGGAGCCAGTAGTGGCAGTCTAAGGACCCTCAAATGGATACTGCTTACCACATCATGTCCTGAATTTTTGATTGTTCCTGGCTCTATAAAAATCACTTACAGTAAAACCCCATTTATCTGAACCACGATAAACCAAACCTCTCAGTTATCCAAAACTGAGAGATGTCTCCTGTTTTCACACTGGGAAACAAGAGTAGTCTGTGATGTGGGTGACTGTATGTGGGCGACTGGTCAGAAGGGCAACAGCACAACGGCGTAGACAATTTGGGCAACCCAGTATTTTCCCTCCTTCCCCGAGTCGTACCCCCCCAAAGTAGGAATCCTAAATAAGAGGGGTGTGGGGGAGGTGCAGAGGGCAAAGCCCCCTGCATTAAATCACATTATGTTTCTTAGTCACCCTGGGGGATTGTCGCCCTTCCGCAGGTCGCCATCCTGCAGTCGCCCTTATCACAGAGCACCGAAACAAGCCCTGAAGCTTTTAACTTATGATTCAGTGAAGTGATAAGCTGCTAACAGCAACAGTTTGCCTGAATGAAAAAAACTGGTGTGAGGTGGATACAGATTAGTGGGCTATTCGTGGGCAGTTTAGGTGATTACTGTAGGTGATTTAGGTGAGAGCCCTTAAGCGCAAAGCAATAAAACAAGCCGCAAGCCTGTAAGTCTCTCCTCTCTGGCTCTTCATTATCCCAGACAGCATTCCTTCACCCCCTCACCGAAACCACAACTCCCATACTATACCTTTATTTGTGGTAGCCCAGAAAGAATGATGAAGTCCCCTCTTTGCTCATCACTACCCCCCCGTTAAATCCACCACAGCAACAAATTCTCTCTGCTCTTCTCTCTGCTCATCTCTGCTCCTCCCTTAAATCTACTGCAGCAACAGAGTTTTCTCTCTGCGCATCTCTGCTCCCTCTGTTAGATCCACTGCATCAAAAAAGTATTTTCTCTGCTCATCTCTACTCCTCCTGTTAAATACACTGCAATACGTAAGTAAGTCTCTCTGTCTGGCTCACCCCATAATACCGTGTGTGCAACAGCATTCGGGATCTCTCTTTCTTGCTCTTCCCTGTCCCTCCTTGACCCAGAGCATTAAAATCAGTGTACAGTGCCCATTATCTGTGTTCAGTACAGTACAGTACTGTGTCAAAACTTTGTAACACATAGCCACAGCATCACTCGGAATGCCCAAGTCTAGTTAAAGTACAGGGAACCTCAATTAACCGAAACCCCATTTATCCACGTTTTTTTATGTCCCCATGACATTTGGATAGAAGGAGCTTCACTGTATATAAATGCCTGCATTGAGTTTGTGCACTGGCTTGATCAGCAAAGATATGGTGCATAGTTTTCATACAGATGTACGTGCTCTTGGTGGTGCTGTCCAATATAGCAGGTGTCTCCTGAGTATGAGCCAGCAAGGCACTCTTTAATAGGCTGACAGAAGATTTAGAATGCATAGGTTTTTAGGACAAGATATCTTGTCAGCAGCAGACTAAGGGTTAAACTTTATGATTGTCTGACATCTGTTGCCACCATATCCCATGTGCCATGGTGGATGGAGTGTAGATGACAGGTAGCAGACCAGAATCTTCTCATATGCTTTCCCACTCACTGGCTCACTGTCACCTGAAATCCTGTGGGTGCCAGACACATACTGCTTTTCTGAAGGACAAAATAAACAAAGATGAGGGCTTCAGACTTTTCCTTCATTGGTAAATTAGTTCTGATCATGAAATAGTTTCAACCGGTTTACATGAAATCACTCATCAGTGGCTGCTCGGAATACATAAAATGTAATTCTCATGGCATCTGTTTATATCTCTTTATATCTGGCCACCACCCATCTGTCTGCATTTTCAAAATGGTTTTGTCTTCCCCTTGATGGCCTCCCATGGGCACATCAGGTACTGCAGACATTAGTTCCTGGACCTGCATACTGCAGAATTTCAGTCTCTGGATGACAACTGCAATTTCTTTTATGCTTTTTAAACAGTAAGCCTATCAGAATCAGTTACTGCCATAAAGTAGGTATTTTGTTTAGCTTCTATTAGTTGCTCAGGTAAATGGGCTTGGCTTGTTTTTCTGTGAAGCCCGCACAGGTTGTGGGGGCATACGGAAAGGTTCATGCCTCCCCCATTAGGTATTTGTTTTGGAAGGAGTATGGTTTGGGCATTACCATTGCTAAAGGGAGTGGTTATTGGAGTTGGATTTAACAATGTAATGGCATTTACATAAAATCAACAGACTTCCGAATTGGCCAGGAAAAAAAAAACATGCACTGTAATATATAGCATAGATGAGGGATGTGCCCTCTAAGGCAGTGGAATTATTATATTGCCAGACATGTAGAAATTCTGGTGCAGAGTAGCAAATCAAAGATTGGGGTGTCTGATTCCCCTCCTGCCAGACACAGTATCATTTCCATACTATGGACCACATGTGCATAATAACACAGGGGAATCTCATTCATGATAACATGTTAAAACCTTAAAGGGTACATAAACAAGCAGTTTTTTAAAACTGCAAACTCCAAAATCTGGCTTCATATGGAGGTAAAGTAAAGGTGGCTGTTTACATGTATGCTAAAACTGCATTTATGTAAATAACATAAATGCAGTTTCATAGCTTTTGAAAAATGTAAACATCAGCCTTTCACACTCAAAAAAACAGCCTTGGCTTCTCCCTAAGATGTCTGCCAAGTGTGTTAAGTGATGAGTCATGATGACATCATTTGAGCCAGAAACAGAGATCAACATGTATTTCTATAGTGCTAACTAGTTCTTCTTTCCCTCTTTATTTTGAATTGTTGTACCAGAATGATCAACACCATGTATTACCTCATGGAATATTTTGATCAGTACACATGTTAGGCTATGATTTTATTCATTTTGTTTACTTTAACTTGCAGAAAATGTTTTGCAATCCAGCTCATTTTTTCCTTTGGCAGACTGCATTACAATATAACACTTCAAATACCTGATGATCTAGTGGTTATATGATGCACCAAAATTGTTTTTGTTAACCAGGAGAGACACACTAAGCTGACAGTTTGTTTACAGGTGTGGCCTAGGAGCACAAGGAAGTTTAGTGACTTGCTCAGGGTCACACAGCAAAGTACCGGTCTTGTTCAGTTCCAAAGCTCATGCTGTCTTATTAATCTACATATAAGGCTTTTTTTTTCCATGTGAACACCCTGCACCTATCCTGCCTTCTGTTGATCACCCCACCATCCATACCCTGTCCTTAGTACTGCCTGGGGCTGCATATGAGCTTGTGGTCTCATGAAGAGAAGTATCACACCTCAGATTGTAATCTTGTACCTCAGAGGGTTGTGTACACCTATACTGATACACATCATAAGCTGGCACTGTTAAAAATGCCTCCCAAATCACTGTCCAGTTCACATTCTCAATGTCTGACTTCTGCTCCCACAGTAAATATTAAGTGGATCACCACCCTTCTGCACAGTGATGGTAGTATGTACAGTTCCCTGTTGTGTTTTCTTCTCACCTTCCCAGCAATTATTCTCCAGTACTTTTCTGTGCTCTACTCCACAATGTGAGTTGGCTGGCTACCACCCTTCCAAATCTTGAATGAGCTATACACAACTCCCTCAATACTTTCCTAACAAATGTCCAAATGTCAACACCCCCCCCCAATCTCCCTATACTAAATTCAAGTAACAGTTTAGGTGTAGCCCTGCCACTCTGAGTATTTGTCATTGTTGGCTAATCTCATCCACAGTCAGGTAGTGAGCACAATGCTGGAAGCCCCACATTTCAGATCTCACAGTGATCTGCTCAGCGTCCTCCTTCATGTCTTCAACTAATCTGAATATAGCTGTACCCTGCTGGAATGGCCTCTTCAGTTCCTCTCTGGCATTCATTCATTCTTCTCACCAGCTCCCCAAACCAAAAACTGGTGAGTTCACTACCCTTCTGCATCATGAATGTGGTTAGTACAGTCTCCCGTGTTATAGTTACATATTAATATAAAACATGATCTTCTGGTAAGCCAGGCTGATAGCAGCATGGCACAAGTAGAAAAATAAGCTCTCTTACTCATATAAGATCTATTAAATGACATGCATAATGATGTGCACACCTGTTATTTAATAGTGCCTAATCAAAGGTAGCCTAGATCTTTTAAGGATAGGAAAGCCCATCATTCTCCTTGTTCCCTGCTGATATGAGCCTGACTTACTGGAAATATATTTTTATATTTGATATGTCAAAATAAAACGGGAACTGTATTACTTGCATTCATTATGCAGAATGGTGATGAGCTCACCAGTTTTCGGTGTGAGGAGGAACAGTGAAGACTGAATACCAGAGGGGGACTGAGAAGGCCACTCTTGCAAGGTACTGCTATATTCAGGGAAGGGGAAGGCAGAAGGAGAGAAATATGAGCAGATTACTGTGAAAAATAAGATGTGGGGCTGCCAGCACTTTGATCACTATCTGACACCATTGTCCTGGCCAGCATTCCCCTTCCTATAAAACCAGTGCATGCAATTGTCCAAGGCTGTGTGTGGATATTAATGCATGGAACAGCTGCCACTGCATGTTCAGTCACTTCACTATCAGTCTAGTATTGCTTGTAAAGCACTTTTCGATACAGTGTCTATGAAAACAACTATATAAATGTTGATTCTTCTTATTATTATTTCCCATTGGAAAAGAGGACACGACAAGCATATATTTGAGTTTCAAGAAAGTATGAACACTAACATTGGACCGCACAAGAACTTTGCTACAAAAAAGTGGAGGCTGTAGGGGGTGGTGATGGGTGTGGCTGCAACCCCGCCTCCCCACATAGTAACATACTTGCTTGCAGCTGCTGCTGAATTTCACTTTGTCGAAGAAGTCTGATTTATTAATTGTACAAATGTTTACATTCAAACTATGGATTATATTTGTAGGTTCTGTCAAAAACATACTAGAAAACAATAATAGCAGAAAATATAAAGGTTTAATAAAAATGTTAAAAAGTGCATATTAAGCATGCACACCACCCCAGCACCCCCATTGTAGCATCCTGGATCCACTATAACCACTAGACCACCAAGTTATTCAAGATTTGTACTGCACTGTGGTTTGCCACAGAGAAAGTCAGTTGGATTAAAACACATTTTCAGCATGTTAAAGTAAACAAAATGAACGGAACCATGGCCTAACATGTGCATTATACAAAATAATGCACATGGTTTTTGACTCATTTGGGTGGAAATACTTCTATACAAAGGAAAAAGAACTAGTTAGTACTACAGAGAGCCATATATCTCTCTGACTTTGGCTCAGATGATGTCATCACATCACATTTGACGGCCATTTTAGGAAGCAGGTAAGACAGTTTTATTCTAAATTGGAAGGCTGATTTTACAATTTTCAAATGCTCTGGAACCACATTTAGGTAAATTATGTAAACGTAGTTTTAGCATTAATGAATACAGCAGCCTTTCCTTTAGTCACCTACGGAGTCAGATTTTTGAATAGTCTGTTGTCAAAATGTTGTTTAGGTATCCTTTAACATGCTGAAATGAAAAGGTTAGTTTCAGAATATAAACTTCATTCTGTTTAATGAGCATGTAACACAATAAATATCCTTGTTGTCTGTGGACTGGACTGCAGCCAGCCATTTACCTTCTTGAGTTACAGCTGAGAACTCAAGGTTTTCAGATTAACCCTTAATGAGTCAGTTTAGTTCAAATGTGCCCCTTTTGGAAATGCACCCCCTCCTTTTGGGGAAGAGGAGTAAAAAACAAAAGTTAAAAAACATCTAAGCCTCTTATGCTTAACAGGCAGTATAGTGCAAGAAAAACCCATTGCTTACGCAATTGGAGTATGCCATATGGTGGGACTCCCTTGCAACTGAGATGGCACAAATGTGCCAATGCAATGGAAAACCTCTAAATAACTTCAAATGAGAAGTCATTAGCAGCTGAAGGAGAACCTTCCTGTTTTTGTTCATAGAGAGTTTTGTCTCCACCCCCACTAGGTTAATTACTTTATTTTTATTTTATTCTTTGGTAACCTGGTAAGGCCCACTAGGCAGAAGTGCCTGCTCTCAGGGTGATCCAGGAGCACTGGGGAGGTTAAGTGACTTGCTCAGAGTAACACAGTATGCAAGTGGATAATGCAGAAATCTAACCCATGTCTGCTGGATATACCAAGCTCATTAACAACTTGTTACTCTAACCTCTAGGCTATACTGCCAACCCCAATCAAACCAGGGAAAGCTGTGGTACTTGCCTGGACTCTATGCCTCTTAAGGAATAATTTCATTAGATACATAGGGTAGAGATTTAATTACATTAGTTCATACCACACTGTACCTTTGCATTAAAGCACCTCTTTGTACTTTCATAAGATGCATGCATACAGCTAAGCTTGTGTAAAGAGATCCCTTCATGTCAGCCTCCATTATCATGCAAAAGTTCCAATGTCTTCACCATTAAATAGATGCCAAATAATCCTTACTCACTGTCCTTCATGTACACAAGCCATCATTTGTTTCCAGTCTAACATAATATATTTGCTTCCTGGTTGTCTGAAAATGTATGTGTGTGTCTGTGTGTGTAGTTGTGTGTGCACGTGGTGGGGGTGGGGAAACAATACCTTCAATATCCAGAAACTACATTGTTTCCAATAAATAGGTGATTGCAAGCTGGTTAAGTGGTGCTTGGGGTTGAGGCATCAGCCTTACCTCATGCCACCCCATGCTGGTGACCTGGGTTTGGGAGCGAGCTCGGGAATCCAGGAATCAGAATGGGAGGAGAGGATTGAGCATCTGTTTGGCTGCTCTTCTCTCCTGGGAGGGAGGAGGGACCTGGTTCCATGGCTCTAGTGGCACCCAGTGGAGACTGGGTGCACTGCAGTCAGGAATACGAGATGGGGAAGATTTCAGTGAATGTCCTGCAGATGTGGGTGTGCACCCATCTTGTGCTGAATGGCATTGCTCATCCATATCTCAGGGGAGCCAGAAACAAGGAAAATGGCCCTAGCACCCAGTAAGGTGAAGGTGGGTCCAGTGGACAGCTTCCATACTCAATGCTGGGTCTACCCCAGCCAGCCTCCAAATCTTGTCCCCCCACTCCAGTTACCCTACTAGATTATAGATAGAGCACCAGAGGACTAGGTGATCCCACCTCAGGGGGCTCAGAGCCGGGGGGTTGGGGGTTGGTAGTGGGGCAAGGAGAGATCCTGGGATGGAGATCAAGTCTGGGGAGATCTCAGGCCGAGTGGGAGTAGACCGGTCTGTGTGACCACACCAGAGAGAGTCCAAAGGGGCCAGTGAGAGGAGCATAAAGAAAGTTAAAAAAAGTGATTGCAACATATTTATAAAATAAACTTTTATTCCTTTGAGGTTGCAAAAGCTGAATAGTGGAAATGATTTAATCCTTTCCCCGCTTGTTGCTTCTGAACTCTGGACAATAGCCTGACAGTGAATGACAGACTCATGCATATGTCTGTGTGTGGGGGGATTAGCCTAATTCAAGGAACTAGATGATCCCAGGTACAAAGCAGAATATGGCAAAAATATTCAAACCAAAATATCACCTAGCACTGTTATCAAAATCATCAATGTCATCACAAAGTTATTGTTACTATAAAACAAACATATAAAGAATGACTACAAACATTTCTCTCTCTCTCTCTCACTTGCTCTTGCTCTCTCTCTCTCTTCTCTTTCATAGAAACATAGAAACATAGAAGTTGATGGCAGATAAGGACCACAAGGCCCATCCAGTCTGTCCATTTCTTTTTCTACCTTAGGAATATGCCACTGGCTTTTGCTCTGTCAATGTCCAATTTATTCGCACACATCTGTATTGCTCCCTTATTCCTATCCCATGCCTGTTTGATGCCCTGCACTGTATTCATATCCACCACTTCCTGAGGCAGGCCATTCCATGCATCCACCACCATTTCTGTGAAAAACAACTTCTTCAGATTCCCCCTTAATCGGCCTCCCTATAATCTCATGCTATGTCCTCTTGTTCAGCTATTTTTCTTATATTGAAACACATTAGACTCATTTACCTTGTTAATTCCCTTAAGGTGTTTGAATGTTTCAATCATATCACCTCTCTCCCTCCTTCGCTCTCGGTTCCTCATGCTGACTTGGCTGTTTTTTTTCTCTGTAACTGACTAAGATAATGTTTTTAAAACATGCAGCACTTTAACCTTGAACATTTATAAAGCATCACTGTTTATTCTAAAACATCACTGTTATGCACAGAGAGAGAAAAATAACAATTCAGATTAACCCACATACTGTGGTATAATGTCTGAGCATCTGTAAACAGTAGAATGACAGAACATAAAATTCATAGTATTTAACCTCTATCACAGTACTAAAACCAAAGCTGTGCTGGCACTTCTGAAGTAGTATATACTAGTGTGTGTGTGTGTGTGCGTGTGCGCACGTGCGTGTATGTGTGTGTAGAGAAAGAAGTCAGCAAGAACATTTGAAGATTTCTATCCTGGATGATCAAACCAAGATAGATGAAAGATAAGAAAAGATAGGTGATAAGGCAGGAAGGATAGTATCAGAGAAATGTAGACTACAGCCCAAAATAGAGGAAGTTAAGGTTAAGGTTATTTGATATGCTGATGTTTTTCTTCACAGATGCCTAACCTGTGTCATTTAAAGCTTGCCATTGCAAGCTCCGATACTTTTGGTGACATATGGAGAGATCAGTTTCAGTTCTCTTAGCTAGTGCTTGCAATTGTTCATGTTGCACATGCATGGCTCCTTTAAGGTCTGTGCACTACTGCTCAAGATTATAATTATCACAGGTGACACATTTCAAGTGCACTTGCAGTCTCTCCATCTCCTTTTTTTTCCTGATGTTCCTTTCACAGTTTATAATTAATATGAGTCAACTCTGCCACATGGTTCCTAATATATTTGACTTTGTCTTGCAAAGTCAAAACAGTGACAGCATTCCTATCTGCACCTTCTGGTGATCCACCAGGAAGTGTTGCTGCTGTAACAGAATAGAACGCTGAGTCATTGAAACAAAGAACTGTAGCTTCTTATAAAGCTGAAATCATATTCAAAAACACAGACAACAAGGAATTACCAAAATCATACTGTGTACTTCCTTGATAAAGCCCCTTTAAGGGTGAAACATCAGGTGTTTCAGTACATGGTCCATTTTGAGGTGAACACAAGAAAACAAAGTACTGAAGAGTGAAAAAAAACTATTTAGAGTTTGTCTGATTTCTTGTAGCTATTTCACTTGGATAAAGAATGTCATAATCAGCCCCCAAAGTAAACTAAGGAGGACTAGTGAACCCATCTGAGGGTGCTATTAAAGGAACTTGCTATTACAGCATATGCTTTTAATAGCTGATGATAAATATATGATGGTTCTTTGTCCATGTCCATGACATCTGCTAATTTTGTTTTACAAAATAGGCTTTTTATTTCTTGGCATTTGATTGACTGGTATCCTTGCCAGAGGGGTACATTAACTTTCAATAGACGCCCATGAAATGAAAAGTGCCAGCATATAGTGCCCCTTAACCCACTGTAGTACACTGTCCTAGTGCCCACCTCGCCTCCTAATTGGGTAAAACACCTCCTTTCCAATTCAAATCACTGTCATTATTTTTACCTTTACTTAGCGAGAGCCCCCAACCCTTCATTCCTCAACACAGACAGTCTAACTGACTCTCTACTCAGTAATCAAAAAAAGAAACACCAGTATTAACAGAAATAAAAATGTCTTCCTGCTCTTCCACTCGCTGACGGAGTGATAGAGTGAGCATGCCAGTTCCCTACTACAGTCCTTCCCAACTATACTATGCTCACAATCTCCCAGCCCATTAAAAGGAAAAAAACCTTCTTAGCAACTGATTATTACAGCCCTTTTCAGAGACATCCAGAACAACAGTACCTGTTGTGTCCACTAACAGGGCTGTTGTCAGCACCTCCAGTTTCGGCAAAACTTATGGTGCTTACAGGGTTGTTGTTGTTTGCTCCTCGGTTCCAGCACAATCGCTTCACTGAACAGGCTTCTTTTCATACTCCCAGTCCTCAGGGCAGGCAGAGATGACCAGGAAGCAGTAGTAAAACAATAAATTAAACAGTAAGAACTGACACCTGGTCCTCAGGGTAGGCAGTGAGGACCAGGAAACTGCTTAAAAAACATATTAAGTAAAAGTCCCTAGGACAAGCAGCAGAGATTGAAATGCACTTCCTGCTTTGTGCAGGGTCAAACAAGGTCGCGCTCCTAACAGCTTCAAATTTCAAGGCTGAAAAAAGAAATAAAATATTTAAAAAATGGCTCAAAATGTTTGAATTATTACTTTTATTTGTACAGCATTGATGACAACAGATGCCCTGGGTGGGAAAACTTGTTCAAGAGGAGTTGCCAATGGGAAGAGCAAAACTACAACAGAATGGCTCTATGGAAGGGGAGAACAGGATATGAAATGTCACAGAAAGGAGGGACTACTTTACAACCAAAAAATGACTTAACTTCACTCTTTTTAATTTGTCATTGTTTTAGTTTTTTTTAAATCCCACCTAAAACTGCCACAGATAGCCCATTTTCTAGTATGTGCCCTTTAGGGTGGGTGGTAATGGAAATGGACCTTCCAGGGCTATAAGGCCCTCTGCCTGCAGCATCAGGCCTCATTACACCCCTGGGCAGTCCAGTATTTCCCAATATTGCCCACCCTGTTGGGTATTATTGCTTACTTACATTCAAGAATGAGATATTCCTTCTCAGAGTGGGGAAATTTGTCCCATTACATTTTCTTACTATTCGTGATTTTATAAAATTCCTCACTCCATAGTAAAGTCATAACTTTGATTTTTTTTTTCCAGCTAGCTAAAGGGAGGTGATCACTTTCTGGCTTATCTATTATTTTCTGATCTTGATATGTATCAAAAGTATATGGTGAGGAAATAAATAATCAATTAAACATACTCCATTGTATTTAAAACAAAAAAAAATTACCCTCCTTATCTGAGGAAATCTCCGGTAATAAATAATAAGATCAAATTTCTCCACTAAAGGCTGACAAATTCCTAGAATTCTTTTGATCCCTGAATTATCTAGTTGGGATACTCAAAGCTTCCAATCTTTGCTTGGATTCTGGGTCTAGCAATTATTCTAACAATCCTATTCATAAATTGCCCCCCCCCCCATTATAATAATCTCTGCATTATAGTATTTGTCTTTAAATGGGGCCAATTTGATATCTGTCACTTCCCAGTTGTCACTGTTGTATATAACAGAATTGCTCGGAGGAATGTATACATTTAGAATGATTACCAGGTTTCCCTGCATTTTCATTAGTAAAATATGAAAGGATTTGTTCTTATTATTGAAAGATTTTGTTTCAAGATCACTAGAAATCTTTACCAAAGACTGAAAACCAACACTAGGTCTTCCCATATTCACAGGTTTTCAAACTGGTATTTGAAATATTTGATCATCATTTAGGCTAAAAAAACCTTGCTGTCCTGATGTGCGCCATGTCTCCTGTAGGCAAACTATGTCAAAACTTTTCAGAAAAGTTGCATAATCCTTATCAGGCAATTTGCTGAAATTTCCCACAACATTCCAAGTACACAACTTAATATGTATAACCATTATTCTCACTTGAGGGTGCCAATATGTATTTTAAAGATGTATTTATTCAAAGGTGTATTTCTATCTCTAGACACGTTACTCAGATTATCTTCCTTACAGAGTCAATCAGGGTGAGAATCAGGGAGCTCAAATCTGTTATTTGTGTCCATATTGTACACTAGTCTTTTGGTTTTATTATTAGGTTGATCCTTAACATTCACTTCCCTATCAATAGGCTTCATTCTTTCTCCCTCTAAAACTCTCGAGTCCATGAAAGAAATTACTGAAGGCCTCAGTTTTCACACATTTAATACAATTTCTTCTACTGTTTTATAATTATTTAAAATTAATTTGATTAATTTAATTCCCTTCTCTCTGCACTCTCTGGACATTAATGATCTGTTTCCTTGAAAA
This sequence comes from Neoceratodus forsteri, assembly GCA_016271365.2. NCBI lineage: Eukaryota > Metazoa > Chordata > Ceratodontiformes > Ceratodontidae > Neoceratodus > Neoceratodus forsteri. The sequence continues at coordinate 1,219,797,902 of CM057456.1, read as the reverse complement.
ATTTATCCTGAATAAGGTTCTGAAAATATTATATACCAAGTCCATTAAAGCAGGCTTTGGTTCAAAACCCATTTTTCTGATGCCCAAAAGAGACAAATCAGTATAAGAATATAACTGTTTTTCTCTATGAATAAATTGAAATTGTCCCCTGATTCCCTGGCCAATGATGACACAGACATGCTGTTTTGACGGGTGCTCAGATTGGCAAATAATTGTACTGAATTCCAGTGTAATGACTGACATGTTACCTCATTAACATGGTCCAACATCCCCATACACAACTGCTCGTTTTCATATTCCATGTCTTCCAATTTTACATTCTCCAAACTTTTATATACAGAATTATATATTTACATTTTAACCATTTTTAACCATTCGCTTTCTTTCTTCTTCCTTAGGTGTACACCTGGGGGCAGTTCTTTTCTTTCCATTTCTTCTTCTCCCAGTACTAGTGTACACCGGTACCGATCTTGGATTCTCTGGAGTTCTGCGGCCTTCTGAGTCTGCCTATCTCCCCCTTCCCCTGCTCTCCCCCCCTTGCTTACTTCTTGCCTTCCTTCCTTTGACTTTTCCATAACTCAGCCTTCCACCCCGGCTGTCCCCAAACCTCCTTTTGTCCATGTATCTTGTATATGTATGTGTATCTCCTTTTTGTTTAATATAGATCCCTGAGGGATTCTTGGCCCTGGCTGCCATCCACCTTCAGCAGTGCCACCTGCTTCTTATTCTGATGATGAACCCATGACTCCCCTGTAGGGTGGGTGGGAAGCAAAAGCTCCAAGTAGCAGAGTGAAAAGAGGGCACCTTAGGGCCAGGCAACCCCTTTTAAATCCCTCATCTCCACTCTTTCACTCATTCTGTTGACCAATGAGCTGCCTAGCTCCCTCCTTGCTAACCCCTCCCCTTTGTGAGGTCATGTCTATCTCACCCTTCCTTGTGGCCCTCCCACCACTGAGTCATCCTAACCCTGCCCCCTCCCCCACTCCTTTCTTACCCTTGTTCTTATTCCCCTGTATTCATTTTGAGCTACCTCCCATTGGCCAGGTCTCAGGGACAACAGTGCTTGCCCTTTATTCGGTCAAACCTCATTGTCCCCAGATTCCCTGGCCAATAACAACACAGACATGCTGTTTTGGTGGGTGCTCAGATCAGCAAATAATTTTACTGAATTCCAGTGTAATGATTGGCATGTTACATCGCTAACATGGTCCAACATCCCCATACACAACTCCTCCTTTTCACATTCCATCTCTTCCAATTTTATACTCCACAGACTTTCATATACAGATTTATATATTTACATTTTAACCATTTTTAACCATTCTCCTTCTTTCTTCTCCCTCCAGGTGTACACCTGGGGTCTGTTCTTTTCTTTCCATTTCTTCTTCTCCTGGTATCTGTGTACACTGGCACTGATCTTGAATTCTCTGGAGTTCTGTGGCCTTCTGAGTCTGTTTGTCTCCTCCTCCCCCACCCTCTTCCCCTTGCTTACTTTTCTCCTTCCACTAGCCTGCCTCCAGCTTGTGATGGAAGGCAGGCATTCCCCCGGTTCTTATCAACCTATCTACTTTCACCAGGTTTCCACACAATCTGTTATTTCAGAATTAAACATGTTGGTGTCCATATCTGACAAATGGACCCCATCCCTTCTGTAAAATTTGTCATCCTATTCCTCAATGCCCCTCCTTATGACTCCCTCCCATGGACCTAAATAACATCCCAACCCTTTGACTTATCCACCTCCTAGCCCTATCGATTGCCTTGTGATCATGAACATGACACCAAACCTGTCTTGGTACCATATCTGACCAGAACAGAGTTACAGCTGGCTACCATTTTTGGATTTTTTTAAACATCATCCTTTATTTGAAAATAAATGTCTAATCAGGGCCTGGTCCCAATATCATTGCCTCCCAAATGAATAATTACCAAGTCTGGTGCCGGCTGTGTCGCCTCATCTTCTGAAGGGTGGGTAATAGCTGCAGCCACCTCATCCATCTGATTCCTCTCCATGTAATTCTACATTGCCTCGGGTCCTGGTATAGTTGCTTTCCCCAGGCTTCTTCAAAGCTCTCTTCTCAACCCAATAAATAAATGAGTCTCCGCAAATCCAGACTTCTAAACATTTACTGGACCCTATTGGTAAAATAAAGAAAAACATGAGCTGCAATCTGGCTTTCCCTTGCCCCCCCCCCTTTTCAGCAGTGGGTCCCTATGCCCAGTTCTATGTCCTCTCCCCCCAAACACGCTTACCTGGTAAAGAAATAGGAGAGATTGTTAGCAATTCAAGCATCCAAAGGTCTCACATAGCATTTGTAACTGTTTGCTGTCCAGCATCCCAATTCCTGTAAAGCTCTGCTAGACCCCCCATTCACCAAAGCTTTGGAGGCTGCCCCGTTCCTGAATGAATGTGATGAGAACATCTTCAGGTCCTCCCCCAAAAATTCCATCCCTTTTTGTGGGACAGCCACTATCTGGTAGCCTGTCACTGGTTTACCATCTCCATGCCTAAACAGCCATCCTGTTCTGCTCCTTTGCACGATGGCACATGCCCACAATGCTCAGAGCAGGCACACTTCTTTATTTTGTTGCTGGATGAGCTTTACCCTGGCCCCATGCCCATCTGGTTCATCTTTGATCATCTGATCATCAGGGTTATTGACCTTGAGTCCCATGCTATATCTTCCCATCTCAAACTTTATGCCTCTTCCCCTTTCCTGTGTCCTGCAACTTCACTGATTCTAAATGCCCCATGAAACATCACAGAGCATATTGCAATAAACAGTATAGCTTCCTCTGTTGACTGACAAATTCTGGCCAGTGGTCCTAATAGACCCTGTAACAGCAACCCTGACACGGGCCACCTCCCGTCTTCAAGTCTACCTTTAATGCGCCCCCACCCTTGCATCATTCTCCTAACTAACATGGTTTTTGTTGGGTCCTCCCACCCCTACAGGCTATACACTACACTGATTGATGCCAAGAGTATGCCCATGGTTGTGTGCACCACCCCTCTTCCTCAATTGTAGACTATGTATTTACCAACTTATTCATCAGTGACTGGCCCATTTACCTCCATGTGCTATTCCTCTTTGAATGCCTGGAACATCTGCCAGGCCCCTTTGTATGCTTTTAAAGTCCTAGGTGACCAGGAGTTATGAAACAGCAACTCAGCTCCTTCCAGTCAATCTCCCAAATGCCTGGTGGTAACGGTGTTTTTTGGACCTCTGCCCTCAGCGCAATGGCCAGGAAACTGTCCAGCTGCAGACATGAGATGATGTCAGCTATGGTAATTTGTATCACATCAATGTGCCTAGCCCTAAAAGACATATTCAGTTTTAGGCCCTGCAAAACTAGGTGCCGTAACACCCACATGACTGATTCTGACATTGCCTCCCATTTGTTAAGCACATTGAATATTGCTCTGTTATCACACCAGAAAGTGACTTTCTGGTTGGGTAGCCCTTCTCCCCAAATTACTGCAGAGTGCACACCCAAATGGGCATGGTCTCCAATATGATGATATCCCCAGTCAGTCATCTCTCTCTCCATTCTGGAGGCCATGCCTCTGAACAGCATCATCCCCTAAAATAGGCTTCCATGCCCAGGCCCCCTGACACATCCGTGTATAAATCTAAGTTCGTATTGAAAAAGCAGTCTTCCTCCCAAAAGGATTGCCCATAGTAATCCTGTAGGAATGTTTCCCAGACCTGTAAGTCCTCCCTGGTGCCCTTCAAAATGTTGATCCAGTAGTAGCCCCTTTTGTGCCTCTTGCCAACTATCTTGTGAATGCTCGCCCAGGGCTAATCGCTCTACAGATGAAATTCAAATGACCAATCAGCTGCTGTACCTGCCCTTACTGTACCCATCTCCACCTTCTATGTTCCCCTAGCAGTTCCTTAAGCCTCCTAACTTTTTTGTCTGGTAAGCGGAAGGCCTCTGTTTCCATGTCTATCACTATACCTAGAAATTCTATTACCTGGCTGGGTCCTGCGGTCTTATCCAGTGTGAATGGTACCCCCAGTTCCTGAAAAATTTGTTGGAAAAAGGCCAGCATGTGTTCTGTTTCCTCTTTCCATTTTTCTTTTAACAAGGTAATGCATCACTGCCCTGTAACCTGTGTTCTTCTGAAGTATCCATTGAAGACAGCTGCTAAATAGCTCAAATGTGGCTCAAGCTTTGGAGCACCCCATGGACATGGCCTTGTCAAAATAGTACTGGTTCCCCACCTTGAAGCGCAGCAGGTCCCAGTCCTCCAGCCAGACTGGCAACAATTAAAAAGCTTCCTCGATGTCAGTTTTGGCTAGCCATGCCCTTGGGGTGGCCTTGATGAGCTGAAATTCTCCCTCCAAGGTGGCATATGTCATGCTGCTGTCCTACTCATCAATATAGTCATTTACAAAATCACCATCCGAAAAGGAATGATGATGTGTTACCCTAAATTCCCCAGGCTGTTATTTGGTCACTAGCCCTAAGGGAGAAACCCACAGACTGGAAAACAGAGGCCTGTCAAATGGCCCATCTACCCTCCTTGCTTTTCTTTCTTTGTCAATTTTTTGGAACAACAGGCCCTCCTTCCCCTGTATGGACCCCAAATTTTTTGCCTCTTTTGCAGTCCATGGACCTTTGTATATCAAGTTAAAACCCTTTGTAAAACCCTCTACTAATTTTTGGGCTGATGCCTTGTCAGGTTAATCAGCAACCCATCATTCCAATATGTGCACCTTGATTAAGGTAACTGCCTGGCTGAAGGTGCCACTAAGGCTCCTAGGGTTGTCCTTTGTATCTTTACTGACTCTGTCCTCATCCTCCAATATAACCCCTTCCTCTGAAACCCCTACCTCACTGTTGCCCCCTGAAACCAGAGTGTCCCCCAAGAAAAGGCAGATTTGTCTGGCTATGGGTGTCCCCCAACTGTCCTCCACTGACCCAAGTTGTTCTTCACTTGGAGGCTGGATAGCCCCCTCCTCACTTGGAGCATGCATGTTTAAATCTGCATTGTGGCCACACGCAAAAAGCCCTGTTGTAGTCCCAACATTTTTGAGAAAATGTAGGCTTCTTCCCCAGGTCACCTTCATTATTGGTTATGTCTGTCATGCAGTCCAACCTCAAGTCTGATTGTTTAGTATCCCATCTCACATTTCTGAAAGTAGCCATTCTCTGATGAAATAACTCATGATACTGAAGCCAACTATCCACCCCCCCATCTTGTGTTTCCAAATTATTAGTGAATAGGTCAGGAGGGGTATTGCCAGCTACAGCTTCTTCTCTAGAACTATGGCCAAATAGGTGGTGAAGCCAATGAACCAAGCATCCCAGGTTTTCCCTTTTAAGGGCTTGTCCTCGTCCTCCTTACCCACTAGGACAATGGCAGCTGCTATGTATTTTTTGCTGATACTTTCTTTCTCATTGTATTTTGTCACCAACTCCTTGTTCACTAACACACAAATATCCACGTACTCCCCTTTACAGATCTTCTCCTTCATTGCTAGGGGAAATGTGTTCACCTATCAGCATCCCTGGTGACCCTATCTCCCTTATTCCCATCCCCTCCCCCGAGCCCACAGCCTTCTCAGTCCCAGTTCCCTCCTCTTTTCCTTTTTTATATCTGCCAGTGCCCTTTCAAATTTACCTAAACCATCATCACCTAGTGAACAATCATCTGTTCTATGTATTCCTTTATGCTACTGCCCAAGGTCAAACTGTCATTACTTGGTTTGGACACCGGCTCCAGTGTAGGGGATGGCCTCAGACTTGGGATCCTGCCATCATCTGGTGCTGATGGGTTCACAAGTGGAGGTGGAGGAGGCAGTGGTGGTGCTGCAGGACCCGGCATGGATGGAGTACAAGAGCATGGCAGGGGTGTTGGATAGGGCTCTGGAGCCGGGAAGGGGAGTGGAGCTGACTGTGATGGGAGATAAGGGCAAAACTGGTTCTGGTGGAGACAGGCTGGCTGGCCATGGTGGCAGCCTTTTGCCCTGCTTTCCTCCTCTTCCCCAGCCTGCCTTATGCATCTCTCCCCTATCAGGCTCCCTGCCCTCTGCTATCTCCCAGATTTTATTGGCCTTGTCCACCAACTCCACAATGGCCCTATATGCATCTTCTTTTGAGAACCAGTTCTTTCTTGGAGCCATGTGTACTGTCTTCATGCAGCAAGCAGAATCAGATTATTAGTTGGTGAGTTATCCCTATTCCCTCCACTTTTTTTTTTTACTTATTCTCCCATGTCTGTCTGCCGACACCCCCGACCTGTTTTCCCTTTCACATATGAATACCATGCCTGCTGCTGTATATACTGTTCTACTTTTTGTGTTCTGCAAACCTTATCCAGATGCCACAGTCCTATTCATGTGACTACCTCTCAGCCCTCGTTATTGCATGGCCATTCATGCTTTGCTCCAAGGTTTTGTTATTTATATCTAGTATATATATATATATATATATATATATATATATATATATATATATCCATTGCAAAAACTCCATTAATGAGTCAGTTAGGGTTAATAGTACAACAACAAAAGTTTGGAAATGTGCTGTTAGGGTTCAAAACCTTAACTCTGCATTCTCCCCACCCACCCACCCCCACATACACATGCAAGTAGGGAAGGCCAAGGCAACACAACCAATCAGAGCCAACCAGCATCAGGTAACAGAAGTGACGTACAACTCTCTAAATGTACTGCAAGACACATCCATTATCATGGGTCACCAACTGTGTGAGTTCTGCTGCCATCATAGTGCCTTGGGTGTAGACCCACATGCTGGGCAACCATGGGTGATGCCCCACTGTAAACATTTTTGTGTTGCAAGCAGCAATAACAAGATTTAAGCAGATGCCTATATTTCTATAGTGAAGAAGTGTCGGAACACACAATATGTTATCCACAGATAGTTTGTTGGAAATGAGAGTTACTATATGCCTACAGCATCAACAGTTATTGTATGTTTGCATTTATTTTTTCTGATAGAGTGAGTCAGTCCTATTAACAATCAGTAGTAATAATAAAAGTAATTATTTGTAGTACAGTTTACAAGTAACATATGAAAGCAACTGTTGTAACATCCAAAGCTAACAATAACATGCTGCTAATGAGTATTTACAGTTAACACAGCCATATAACAACATGTGATGGTGCTAGTTTCATACTTGAGCAATATCTTAAGAGTAGTATGTATCATCTCTATCTGTCCTGCTGCCACATGCCCATGTGGTAGCCTGCAGCAACCCAATTGTTGAATAGTAACACATAAAAGTCAGTATTTTGAAAATGTGTTCAGACTAAGTCTCATTGTATGAAGAAGATATGCCAGCAATAATGTGTCATACTGTGCTGGCAATATATAGTCGATTATACTATACATTTTTTTTCATTATATAGTGTTATGCGAAATAAGTACAGTGCTGTGATTATTGTTGTTACAGATGTGACAGAGTGGTATAGTGTCTTACAATCTTGCATGTGTCTTGCATGTGTGTGGGGGTGGGGGTGGGGGAATGCAGAGTAAGGGTTTTGAACCCTAACAGCACATTTTCAAACTTTTGTTGCTGTACTATTAACCCTAACTGATGCATTGACAGAGTTTTTTGCAATGAATTTCCCTTCTTTATGAGAAAGTGTAATGTAAGTGGTGTGTATTAGTGGGAGTGTGGGCCTACGGAGCCATACAGCAGCCCTATAAGGCAAGGAACTATTGTAAGACTAATCTGCTAATATTTCTGCAACCATAGCAGCTATGAAAAAAATTCCAGTGTTGGTGTAATCATGATAGCAAGTACTTCAATTTGAATGCTCCATATCTCGTATTGTTGTTGAGATACTAGGCATCGAAATGCACCAAAAAGACACCCTTGGAACCCTTGGAATATGTTTTTGCCAATATCTCTGTAATCATAGAAAACAGGAAAAAAAATCCTCTACAGGTGTCATCTATGATTTCCAGACTTGTTTCTACAGATTAGTTCACCTAATGGTGAACTAAACTGCCAGTAGCGAAAACTCTGTATCAATCTTTGTTTTCGAGATATGGGCACCAAAAGGCATCACGGGTGCTGCAATGTTAGCCTAAGGGAAATTTGTCAAATTCGGAATGCTGTAACTTTTTGCCCTTAAATGTTTTGCAACCAAACCACCAAAGGGCACATCTGTGTGACCAGGGCTTGCCACCCTGCTAATTTCAGCCCAAAAGACCCAACCGTTTTGTTGCAGGAGGATGGCAAAGATTGGCAGTTTTTTTTTAAATACTTTCACAAATCACAAAAGTTTTGCAAAAAGTAGCATGAAACTTTTACATTTGCGAAAGCATTTTGGCAGTTTCTTTCATAATTTGCAAAAGTATTTTTTTCCAATGTTTAAGAAGGCATTTCTTGGAGGTTTTACCCCCCAAAAAAGATAGGGCTGGCATCCTCAGGACCCAGCTAGGTAAACCCAACAGTCAGTGTTAACCTAGAGGGTCCCGAATTTAAACATCAGGAATTTTTCTCTCTCACTAACTGAAAACAAGATGCCTGAATCATGAAAGTAAAAGGGACACTTGTGAAAGTAAAAGTGCATTTGCAAAACTTTTGTGATGCACATATATTTTTCCCCCATTGACTATAATGGAAAATTTAGTTTTGAATAACTTTTGAACGGTTTAATATTTTTACACCAAATCTTCTAAAGACACATCAGCGACCCAGACTGCATCTTCCCTGAAGATTTCTGTCCAAATGGACAAATTGTGTGGGCTGTGCAATATAAGTAGTAAACAGCATGTGTTGGTGGAACGCAGGGCCCTTTGGATCCCGTGCTTCCACCCAGCTGCCCATTTGTGCATAACGATATGTGTCTGTGGGATCATGGGCCCTCAAGGCCTGCACTCCCACTTATACATAGAAACAGAGCCGTACAGTAGTCCTATAGGGCAAGGAACCCTTGTAACACTAATTTGCCAATATTTAGGGAACCATAGCAGCTAGGAAAATGTTTTTAGTTTTATTGTAATCATGATAGTAAGACGTATACGTGACATAAATTGACCAAATCCATATCTTACATCATTTATGAGATACAGGCACCAAAAAGTGCAGTGGGTGCTAGCTTTGAGAGTGTAATTCTGGCCCATGAACCTGAAAATGAGCAATTGGAATACTATTTTCCAAATATCTCAGTAACCATACAAGGTAAAAAAATAATTCAAAACTGATAGTATTATTGGCTTTCCAACCTACTTCTGTACTTTATCCCCTTATAGGGGGACTAAGAATTTTTGTGATTAAAAAATTTATATCTCGAACCATTTTTGAAATACGGGCACCAAAATGCATGACAGCAGCCGCAATGTTATCCTATGGGAAAATCTCAACTTTGTGATAGTATATCTATAGAACCGCTTCACTTTCCAACACCTAAATAGCATAATTTACATCTCTAGGGCATTCCTTTAATACCTTGAAAACTGCAAGTCAAAAGACCAAATCGTTAAGTTACAATGCAGTAGGAACGCTTTTTAAAGTTTAAAAAGTCCTAGTCCATGAGGTAGCAAAATTCTCATCCATCAGATCAATCCCCATTCGCGAGCTGTCAAAATCACCATCTGTGAGATATCCTTGACTGCCAAATTTTGGTCATCTGGTCCCTAAGTGAAGGTCAAGGATTTTGATACCTCACAAAAGAGGATCAGTGGCAGACTAGGATTTTGACCCCTCATGAACTAAGATTTCGTCACCTCACGAAAGAGAATTCAAGAACCCAATCCTCATTTGCGAGCTGACAAAATCCTAGTCTGTGAGCTGATCCTCTTTCACGAGGTAGCAAAATCCTTGACTGTCAGCTTAATTCTCATCCAAGAAAAGGGCTAGCTGGTCACAAAGTGACGGGCAAGGATTTTGCAGCCTCGCAAGAGAGGATTGGCTTGCGCACTAGGATTTTGACAGCTCACAGATTAGGATCGTTAGATGGTCATGGTCAAAGAATTTTAAAATTTTAAAAGGCCATTTTTTGGACAAAATGAAGCAAACCAAAGGTATGGATTTATAGAGTGTGTCACCCTGAACAAAACCCATGCCTCACTATACCAAAAGTCACCCCTTAGAGAAAGGTACAACATTTTGTTTTTGGGGAAAAAGGAAAAAGATGGCGGCTCATGGACAAGAAATTTTTCTGATGGACTAGGATGTTTTTTAAATCCTTGTCTGCGAGGTGACAAAATCCTTGACTGTGAGCCCAATCCTAGCCAGAAAAATAAACATATAAATCTTGGAGTGATTCCCAGTTTTGGGCAAATCTGTGGAACGGTTGCAAAGTTATTAACGCACAAACATTGAGGTTTAACACTGAAGTGCCTACTCAACCCTAACTATAGGGGCGCGACCATGCCCCTATAATATATATATATATATACATCTATATATATATATATATATATATTTATTTATTTATGCAATGGGGTGGCCATATATTTCATTAGATAAACACATTTAGTTTAGTCACTGTATGTATAAATATATTTATACATACAGTGACCATTTATACATACAGTGCCAGACTACTTCCTAAGGCCCCAACCTAAAAGAAAAAAACAACCAGCTTAACTGACAGTCACTACTCTGACCTGTGATACCACCTTGAGTGCAGCATCACAACGAGCCAGCCCCCCCAGCCTTTAGTAAAGCACAAATACTGACCCAAACTACTGAAAAAGATGTTTTATATTTCTTTTTTAAACTCCCCTCACATAGCAACACTATCTTTGTATCTGCACATTAAAAACATTACCTTCCATCGGGAAGCTGCAGCTGTCAAAAATCAGGTCCCACTTCCTCCTTTTAAATAGCTTTTCTCCAGTGTTGCACTCAGCTCCACCACAGTCCATCATCTGCTCTCCCCTTCAACAAATGACACAAAAAGCACCACTACATCAGCATTTTGAACTATCCAGTACCTCAGTACTTTGTGCTGACAAACTGTGCCTGAAAATCATTAAACTGATGACTAAACCATGACGAGGAACCACACAACCGCTTCTACCTCCATCTCGATTTAAAAACAAAACAAAATAAATCTTTCAACCTCGGACTCAATGATGAAAAAAAAAATAAAACAAATTAAATCAAAGTCTCTACAGTCAGACCTCGGTTCTCACTCATATAAATACCGTCTCTTCGTTAAGCGAAAAACAGCCGCCATTTAAAAAAAAAATGATCAGCCCACCCACATACAAAATCAGAGCCAATAAAACGTCATGCTCCAAATGTACTCACACTGAAACACTCCTTACTGCACAATGACAAAAGGCACAGCACAAAAAAATCCCCAATATTTTTCACAAAAACTCACTAAATAAATATGAAACAAAATAAATGCTGCTAACACATAACCATAGCCCTATTGCATAAATGGAATATGCAATGGGAAACTCAATTAAATAAATGATTTATGTGCACTTGAGTAGTTTGACCTCAGACACCACACTCATGGCTTACACCACTCGTGAGGTTAGCCAAGGTCAAACTGCTCTTGTGCACAGAAATCATTTATTTAACTCATACCCATTGTATATCCTATATATATATATATATATATATATATATATATATTAGAGGCAAAACTCAGTTTAATGCATTAGTTAGGGTTGTTCCACAGCGACACAAGTGAGGAAATTCAGTGTTAGGGTTGAAAGCCCCCCTTTGACCCCCCCGTCCACACCCCCGACCGGCACCGGGGTGTGCATTGGGGTTGTCGGTCCTAACTCTCACCCCATCAGATGTGTGAAGAACCAGAGTTATAGGAGAATGGGGTACTGTACTGTACTGTACAGTACTGTAGACACAGATGGTTAAAATAACACAAACGCAAGCGCAAATGAAAACATAAAGGGTAACGCACATGGTACCGTAGAGGGGAACGGTAAGTGAAACAGGTATGGAACTGCAAGCAGAAGCAGTAAAGGTAACAGTAATGTAAGCGCACAGGCTGGTTTTCACCAAAAGCTGCATAGAGAAAGACAGTGAGTACAAAGAATGTATGCATAATAATGGGTCTAGGAGCAGAAAATGAGGAGTTGGAATTGCTTATATCTCAGGAACCGTAAGACGTAGAAAAAAAATGTAAACGTCATATGATGTATGACTTTCCTGGCTAGTTTTGTGCTTAGCCCCCATGAGGAGGCTAAGCATTTTTCTGATGAAAAATCCGTATCTCACACCATTTCCGAGATACGGGCACTGAAAGGCGCGGCCAACGTCGTAATGTTATCCTATGGGGAAAAAGAGAAGTTCAGAGTGCCATAACTTTGGCTTCCTGTAGTATTTTTTCACCATACCACTGAAAAGCACATCTGTGGGATATCGGCTTTCTTCCCTCCAAATTTCAGCCCAAAACACAAAACTGTTATTTTGCAGCAGGGCGGCAAAGGATTCCTGTAATGTGGCAGACACCGTAATGTTATCCTATGGGAAAAAGCATCAACTTTGGAGTGCCGTAACTTTGCTGCCCTGTAATATTGTTTCACCAAAATACTGAAAGGCACATCTGTGAGAAGTTGACTGCATTCTCTCCAAATGTCAGCCCAAACAACCAAACCGTTTTTTTGCAGCAGGGTGGCAAAGAATTGCTGTCATTTTGCCATAGCCTGGAAAAGTAGTGTTGCAATTTGCGAAAGCTTTTGCAAAAATTTGTGACACTTTCGTGAGTGTGATACTACTTTGTGAAAGTACTTTTTTCAGAAACTTGAAAAACATATTTCTAGGGTGTTTAACCTCAAAATAAAAACATGCCTAGCATCCTCAGGGTCCGACTAGGTAAACACAAAACGAATTGTGTTGCTAGAGGGTCCCAAATTTAAATGCCAAGCATTTTTCTGATCACTAACTGAAGACAAAATGGTGGATTTGTGAAAGTAAAAGGGCCATTTGCGAAAGTAAAAACTGCATTTACGAAAGTGTTGAACTTTTTGTTAACTTTTCCCATTGACTTATAATGGGAAACTGTTTTTTGAATAACTTTTGAACCGTTTAATATTTTTCCACGAAATCTTCAAAAGGCACATTGGGGACCCTGGCCGCATGTTCCCTGAATATTTTGTACAGGTCGCACAAACCATGCAACCTGTAGAAATGACCAAAGAATTGCAAAAAAGCGTAAATGTGTGTGCAGATCACACTTAATAACGCCGCAGCCTTATATCCGAACAGTACAAAACTTTGCAGATCCCAAGATATATGGTTCTTGATCAAGTATTCCAAATTTCAGGCAAGTCCATTGAACAGTTACAAAGTTATTAAGGTGCAAAATTTTAGGTTTTACATGTAAATGGCTCCTCAACCCTAACTATGGTAGCACTACCATGCTACCATAATATATATATATATATATATATATATATATATATATATATGTATATTCTATGCAAAACAACTTTGTTAACGCATTAGTTAGGGTTTTCTACAGCGAAAAAGTGAGAAATTCAATTTTAGGGCTCCCACCCCTTGCACCCCACCCCAGCCCGCCCCACCAACAGGCATCAGGGTGTGCATTGGGGTCATTGGCCTAACTCTCACCCCATCCCATGTGTAAACAAGCTGAGGTGGTGCAGTGTAGGAGAATGGGGTGAGAATTAGGGCTAATGACCCCAACACACACCCCAATGCATGTTGGTGGGGCGGGCTGGGGTGGGTGCAAGGTGGGAACCCTAAATCAAATTCCTCACTTTTTTGCTGTAGAAAACCCCTAACTGATACATTAACAAAGTTTTTGCATAGAATTTCCTTACTTTTTAAGAAAGAATAAAAAGTAGAAAGTTGTGCAAGTTGGTGGGAGCGCGGGGTCCTTCAGGCCCCACACTCCCACCAACTTGTAAGTGTTGGGCAACATTACACAGCTGATGACTAAAAAGTACTGTGACAACAGCACAATCAGTCACTAAATAAATATGAATGTAGTAGAACAATAGAAAACGGTGTCCGCAAAACATTAAGTGCACCACGCAATCTCTCCACAAAAAACAAATTATCTGAGATGTAAACACTGCAATTCACAACTACAGGACATCTCATCAACACACTCCAAATTTCAAGTGAAAAGACCAAACCATCTCCGTGATATAAAATGTTACATTTTGAAATTTTAATTCATCAGACTGGCACAGTTCAACACCTGTTGACATTTAAAACACACAACAACTGGCAACTACATCCATGACACTAAGGCTAGGTATCCTATCAATTTCAAGGCACCACCATAAGTGAAAAGCTGTCTGCAGAATGTAAACTGTGCCATGCCATATCTCCGGCAAAAAATGTTTTCCTGACATGTAATCAGTTTAATTTACATGCACAGGACATGCCGTAAACACCCTCCAAATTTCAAGTAAAAAGACTAAACCATTTCTGAGATATTCAATCTTAAAGTTTGGTAAAATTTCCCAGTCTATTCCATTATAAAAAATTTAGCCATCTTGTCCTGGCCTCACGATCAAAGATGGCAATCAAAGAATCTCACGATCAAAGAATTTGCAGAATCACAATCAAAGAATTTGCAGGCTCACGAGCAAAGAATAAAAAGATTTGTAATTTACAAAATTGAAAGAATTGTGGTAAATCACAACCATGGGTCAACAGAATGGAGCCCCCTGAGCAAAACTCACCCTCATTTGACTTCCTAGGGCACCCCTAGGCTGAGAAAATTGATTTTTTAATCCTGCCATCTCCTCCTACCCACACGTTGCATGATTGTGATCAAAGAATCTTGTGATCAAAGAATTTGCATGGTCACGACTAAAGAATGAAAACTTGTGTAATTTACAAAATGAACACAATTGTAGTAAACCACCACCATGGTTTGTCAGAACGAAACCCTCTGAGTAAAACCAACCCTCTTTTATCTTCCTAGGACACCCCTGAGTTGAGAAAATATACTTTTTCATCTGGCCATCTCATCCCTCGCTCCCCATGCATGATCGTGATCAAAGAGTCTGGTGGTCAAAGAATTTGCAGGCTCGCAGTCAAAGAAATTGCTTGCTCTCTAGCAAAGAGCAAGGGACGAGATTTCAAAAAAAATTTTGTAGCCCAGGTGTGCCCTTCAAAGTTATAGAAGGATGGATTTTGCTCAGAGTGCTTCGTTCTGCCCTATCTGAATAAAAAAACATTAGTTTTCATTATCCCTGGTAGTCTAGCAGCCCCCTCTCCATCATAATAATGTATATAGTGATCCCTCTGTCCCTGGTAGTCTAATGCCCCCCCCAATGAGTATTTTATTAATATGTCTCTTTTTTATCCGTGGTAGTGTAGTGCCCCCCCCATGTGTGTTTATTTATATTTCTTTCTCATATCCCTGGTAGTCTAGTGCCCCCCATCTGTATTTCATTATTATTCATATCCCTGGAAGTCTAAAACATACATATAAATTTTCCCATTGACTTATATTGGGAACTTAAAAGTGGCATAACTTTTGAATGCCTTAATATTTTTTCACCAAATGAAAAGCAGCATGTTCGGCCACCAAAGCTCTTTCAAACAAGCCATCTCACAGAGTGGCACACCACACAATGGCCATGCAGGACCACATCCAGAATCCCAAAAGGTGCCTCCAAAAACAGATCATTTTGTATTTTTCAGTGCTTTCGGATGGAAAGACCGTACGTCTGACCAAAACACAATTTGGCAGATCAAGAGACCTATGAAGCCCCACTATGAGTACCAAATTTCAGGCACATCCGTTGAACTGGTCCAAAGTTATTAACATCCACACTTTTGACTTTAATATGTAACTGACCGCTGAACCCTAACTATAGTGGCATGACCACGCCACTATATATATATATATATATATATATATATACTGTATATATATATATATATATAAAATCACACAAGCCCACACAATGCAAAGCATCATGGGCTGCAAATGCAAATCACCACAGAATGTTATGCTGGTTCAACTTTAAGCAGAATTGCATGGTGCCAAAAGTCCTCTCACACAGTTTGCAAAGGGTGCTAACAGATGACATAAACATGTGCTTCATCCTACCAGGACTCATCAGTATGCCTCATCTGTTTGACACCCCAGTGAAATGAACCAGCTACCCTAAGACGGTCTGTCTGGGTCATGTTGTGGTGAACCCCATTAAAACAAAAAACTATTTAAAAGACAAAGAACCTCTGTGCGCAAACACTGAGGCAATGGTTACCCCAAAGGGCATTTTGGAATTAAGTGGAGGAGTTTCCATAATGTGGGTTTTTAGGTGGTTATCCACAATTTTATGTAATCCTGCCTCTGATTCAACTAGATTGTCTTCTTCATCTAATAAACTTTGGAGTAGTAAGGCCTCCGACTTTGCCTTACAGGCCGCAAAGGAGTCTCCAATGGGTGACTTTTGTATACCAAACTGCAATTCTGTTTTGAGGGTATTTGCCCTATCATACTGAAATGATTTCATTTCCTGTTTTAATTGCTCAGTTTGGGGAGAATAACCACAACATTTTTGAAACCACAATTTCATGTATGATTTAGTATCAAGCCACCACTCTGCTAAATCATCATATAAGTCACATGCTGATACCTCTGCACATAACCATCTAGAAATTTCATTCTGTACATAGGGGTCAGTTAGTGTGGATATATTCAGTACCCACCTACTACTTTTAGATTTGGGAGCGGGGGTTTCTGAGAAAGTATTTTTTAAAAGTAGATGGTCAGAAAATTCAATTGAAATGGTAGCAAAGGAGGGTGAAGGCAGGTTTTTAGAAATAAAAAAATGGTCAATTTATAAAGAGAACCTGCCTCTTCTGTGAGTATAAAGGGGACAATCAGTTTGGAATTTAGTACATGATATAAGACCAGCCAGATCTATATATTTTTTCAGTGCATTTGAATCGCAGTAGGTCTTTTTACCTTTCTGTGAGTTCCCTGGTTTTGGGAGTTCAACATTAAAATCTTCACCTGTCACTACATAAAGAGATGTCAAAGTATAAGGCTACAAGGCTGTATTTAATGCTACCCTTTCAGCCTTTGTTTGAAGACATTAAATTAAGTTTTTTGCAATGAATTTCCTTATTGAAAAAGTGCAATATAAGTAGTAAATAGCATGTGTTGCTGGAGTGCGGGGCCCTTTGGATCCCATGCTTCCACCAAACTGCCCATTTGTGCATAACGATATATGTCTGTGGGATCACGGGCCTAAACAGTCATAAAATGGAAGACCGACTGGTTCCATTCCCCATCTATTAAGAGAAGTCTACCTGGGATCAGGACTACCAATTTCTTAAATGTAAAGATGTATGAATTGAACACAATCTCTTCTGCATCAGCCCTACCTGGGCCAAAGGACCAGTAGGAGGGGTCCCACACCCATTCAGCCTAAAATTGTCTAGCTTGGTCTGATGATAACATCCATGTTTCCTGTAAGAAACAGATATCCATTCTGGACTCATGGATGTATTGAAACATGGCCTGCCTTTTGGTATTACGTAATAAAGTATAGCAATTTACTGAGCCAAGATTCAAGTAGATCATAGACTAGTATATGATGTTTTAAAAGCTCTTTTTTTCCTTTTTTTTCTTTTTACCCTTATAGCTGGTAGCCTCAAAATTGGTGGTCGCGTTCCCTTGGTTTTGGAGTCAAAATCCCCTGTCTCCATGCCAGATTCCTCACAGGAAGTGGCAAGTGCAGCACAGGAGATTTCTGATTCCATGGGGGGGGTCCAGGGGATGGGATGGAGAGGAAATGGATTTAGTATTCCTAATAATATGCCTTTTTGGAAGTGGGGCAGGTTTAACTGTAGGAGGAGGGGAGAAATTCCCTTCCTCTTTCCCAAGGGTTTCTGGGGGTCTTAATAGCATACATGAAGAAAGTTATCTTGATTTGAGAGGTCAGGGATTCCTGGCTCTAGGTCAGGGATAACCCTCTCAGGAATTTGGGAGGCATTTTAGGGTTATCAACCTCCTGATTCCCTTGGCCTGGTTGGGGGTGGGGGGTTAGTGCTGTCTGACCTTGGCTGAGGAGGGACAGATGCAGCATCTTGGGCCTTCTGGATAATGAGCTCAGGACTGATGACAGATGCCTTGTTTTTTACTGCCCATGGGCCTTCAAAGAACACATGACAGCAGAATTCCTGTCCAGGGAAATTGTTTCTGTGCAGAATTGACCAGCTCAGCTTTTCTAGACCATGGACAGACTGTTCAATCCACTCTGTCTTCAGCCTGGAAATGCTTTTTCTCAAGAACGGTGTAAGGAGATTGCTCGATTCTTCACGGATAAGGTTGCCAGGATCAGGTCCGATATCCATCTGACCCTCTCTCAAGGGAGTAGCAGTGGTCGGCAGGAGATGTCGGACACCCAGTTTGTGTGGTGCTACTTTAGCCACCCCACAATCAGTGATATTGTGATGGTTATCCAGTCATTACATCCTACCAACTGTAGTTTGGATCCAGGTCCCACACTCCTGCTAGTTGGCTGCATGGATGTTATCGGTCCGGCCCTTGCTGAGATAGTTTGGCTGTCTTTGGAGAGGGGGATCTTTCCAGATCCCCTTAATGAGGACGTGGTTCGGCCCCTTCTTGAGAAGTCCTCCTTGGATCCCAACTGTCTAGCAAACTACAGGCCTGTCTCTAACCTCCCTTTTTGGGTAAGTTTATTGAGATGATGGTGGCATTACAGCTGGAGGACCATTTGACCAGCCACAATGTCTATGATTCTCTCCAGTCCAGTTTTAGGAAGAGAAATAGTACCAAGACAGCAACTAGTAGGACTCAAAGAGTGGTGTCTGGGTTTTTTTCCTCAGCTCCATTCTCTCTATCCTGTGGGGTACCGCAGGGATCCATTTTGGCACCCATGTTGTTTGCAGTGTATATGCTGCCATTGGGAGAAATTATTAGATGGTATGACTTGAGTTTTCACTGCAATGCAGATGATACTCAGCTATACATGTATTTTGTGCCTGGTCAGGATGATACTGTATCGGTGCTAAACAGCTGTCTAACTGAAATCCAGGCCTGGATGAATGTGAGTTGGCTATGGTTGAATCCTAAAAAAACTGAGGTGTTGATGGTGGACCCAGGTCATCTTGAGGTGGGTATGCTGGCTGGTTCTCCTTTGGGTCTATGGCTCGGAGGTGTCCAGCTAACTACCTCAGACCGGGTGCAGAACCTGGGCAATATGTTTGATGACTGTCTGACCCTAAAGTAGCAAGTATTAGAGGTTATTAAAACTTATTTTTACCATCTGAGAAATATCACCCAAGTTAAACACCTGGTTCCTCCCGATGATCTTCCAACGTTGGATCATGCTTTCGTTACCTCCCGCCTTGACTACTGCAATGCCCTTTACCTAGGGTTACCGAGGGTTGACATCCATTGCCTGCAGCTGGTGCAGAACACAGCAGCCAGGCTATTGACTGGTACCTCTATAACCAGTCATATAATGCCTGTGCTCTGCGCTCTGCACTGGCTGCTGATACAGTGGCAGATCACCTTCAAGGTTGCGTTATTAACCTATAAGGCCCTACGTGACCTGGGACTGGTTTACCTGAAAGATCTCCTTTGTCCCTACTGTTCCCTCCATCCTCTCCGATCCACTGATGAGGGATTGCTAGAGATTACCAGGGTTTGGTTACAAACATCATGGGCAAAGGCATTTAGTTTTGAGGCCCCCGACCCTGTGAAATTCTCTACCTCAACAGGTACAAGATTGCATGACCATCCAGAGTTTTAAGATTGCTTTAAAGACGTATCTTTTTAGTTTGGCATTTGTTGATTACTGAAGCTGCTACTGTATTTTATGTGTTTTATTCCTTTTGGGATAAAAATTTTATGTTTTATTGTACAGGCTCCTTGGTTTGGAAAGGCGCCTTTTATAAACAAAGATGATTTGATTTGATTTGATGATGATAGTCTTCGCATAAATCACATCTCATCTGATTTGAACACTGTAGACTAATGTGTCCAATCTCACTACAGTTGTCACAGTGAGGTCCATCACAAATGCAGGACAAGTGGGTGCAGGCTTCACATTTATCACATGCCCATGGTTGGCCAGAATAAAAACATACCCCTCTGTCCCTCCCCAACAGAAAGGAATTCAAAATGTGTTCAATTTCATTTTCATTTTTTTTCAGTTTAACATTATATCCTGCCCCCCATCCAAAACAATTCAGAATCTAGAATGGCCTCCAGAGGACTTAACACATCACACTTTTGTGATAACCAATATGTGATGTCTTCTACATGGACCCCCTCATTCCTGAACATTACTGTCACAAATTTTATCAGAGGTTTAGTTAGTGGAATGACAAAGAAGGGGGTCCATAGAGGAGATAATTTCACTTGATTGTATCTTTGCCAGAACAATTCGAGAGCGTAAGATGACCTAAAACTTACATCAAAATTGTTTTCACCTGAGATATTAATAAAGGTAAATACTTACCTAGGTGAAAACTTTAAAGAGTCTTTCAATAATGTTTTACCAACATATAACCTATCAGGCTTAGTCACTAAACTCCTTTTGTATCTGATCCTAACTGTGTTTCTTCTGAGGGCATCTTCCTTTTTTGTTTTTGAAAAAAGTTCAGATAGTAGTGCTCTTTGAGGGGAAGGGGTCGCTTTGTTGATCTGGTTCTTCTAGGTTGTTGGGGTGCACCCTTTCTTGGTCTTTAGGTGGTGGAGGTAGGATATTCTCACCAGCTTCCAGATTAGGCTTTGTTTGGGACTCATTCTCATCATTTTCATTTGTGTCCTTTTTATCTTCCCCATTACCCAAAGTTAATATGCTTGAAAGATCTTTTGCAGGTATAGCCTTGCCTGTAGATGGACCATTCACGTGAGGATCGTGAAAAGGCATCTTTTACTTCCCATTTTGGATCTGGTAACCATTTGCCATCAGGTCTTTTTGTCCCCAATGCTTCCAATAATGCCTTCTCAGGAGACCATTGAGAAAAGGGTTCTGGGTTTAAAAGCTGAACGGAAATGAAATTTTTCATAGCAGAAGCTGGAGACTGCTCTTTTTGCTTTGTGCTATCTTGTACCTCCTCATCTGCTGAATCCTCACTTGAAATAGGCAGGTCAGTGGGAATATTACTTTTTGTAATTCTAAGTGCAGTTCTCTTGGGTTTTTTTTCTCATCATTGGTTGCCATTTTAACAGATTGTCCCTTTGCAGTAAATGAAAAAACTGTAGCTCCCGCTCGGCTCCACGGGGCAGTTTGATACACGGTTGTACTTGCTTGGGGGAAGGGTAGATTCCTTTTGCTTTACCACTGAAGCAGCTGCAGGTACGAGACTACAGCTTGTGCCATCATTATTATTTTTGTTCACATTCATGTTTAGTACTGGGGAAAGATCACATTCTGGGGCATGCCTTTGCTGATCGGTATTGGTTTTATTTATTTTCTTGTTAGCCTGGTGTTGTAGGCTCACTTGAAGCCAAGATGCACTAGCATTCTCAGGTTTATTAGAATTATGCACTGCAGGCAGCTCTCGAAACATGCCACTCTCAGCGTCAACGCTGCCAGCCATTTTTGAGGAAAAGGTAAAAGAAAAGGTTTTTACCAGAAGTGCTTCTTTGTCAGTTTCACAGACAACAGCAGCCTCCTTTGATGCTGGCACATCCTCAACTACAGTAGTAGCACCAAATTAGTCAAAGGATTTTTAAGGATTTTTAAAAATCTCTATTGAGAATTGTGAAACCTTTAGTTAGGGATTTTATTTTGTTTGTTAGTGTGTTCACTGCTACCCAGAGAGGGTTGTCTCATCTGATAGTGTAGTTGAAAATCTACCAAATGGCACTTAAGTACTGTAATAGGAACTGGCCTCTTTCTGTAGGTATAACAAAAAGAATTTTAGAGGATTTTTTTCCCTAAATTTTGTGAAGGATAAATAGGGAATCTCACAAAATTGCTTGACAAATTCGGTGCTACTACTGTATCTTGACAACCAGGCCATTCCTGCTGACATCAGTATGTTTCATTTGGAGGTTTCTTAACTCGGCTACCATTTGTTTTTTGGTTTGTTGATGCTGCAGTTCTTTGTCTGCAGTCTTCTGGAGCATAATCTTTTGAGCTAAATCAGGATGTATGGTAACTTTTTTTGTCGCAGTGCCATCAGTGGATATTTCCATCATTTCCTCTACATTTATCTCTGAAATACTTAAGTCCTCAGTGGACACGAATACCTCAATTGCACCATCCTTCCCATTCTGCACAACCGAGCAGGGCAAAGTCTCAGCAGCCTCTTGAGGGAAAGGAGCACAGGAGGAGGAGGAGGCTTGTTCCTCTGCCTTCTGCCTCAGACACATCCATTCTCTCCAATGTCCTGCACAGAGTGGCCACCAACTCCCCTACTGGTGAGTAGGGGAATTTCCCTGATGTCCTGGCCAAACCCCCTACCCCATATTCACTAAAATACCACCAACAGCTTAACCTGGTTCAGTAAGTCACTTTACATCCATACACAGATTCCCCTTCCCTTGCCACTGGGTTGCACTTGGAAATGAACCATGGCTCAGTGTGCCTCTCCCGGTCACAAACTTTTAATTAAAATAAAAACCAAAAACCTCTCTCATGGATGTGATCTCATTTTTCAGTATCACCAATTGTTCCATTTGGCAGTGTGATTATCTTTAAGTACCTCAAGGAAGTCATTATCTAGGAATGGTGAACAGGTCACAGGTCTTCTAGGTTCCCAATCACCCTTCCCACCAAATCTATCTTTTCTGAAATCTCTTTTATTCCTACTGTAGTCTCCTGTGAATCTTGAATAACTGCTGGATACTATCTTGCCTACTGGAGTAATTTTGACCACAGGTAGTTCCATATGTATTTTATTCTCTCTCTCTACCTCTGTTGTAAATAGGGGTTAGAAGATTATTAAAACTGTTCCCCAAATCCTTAAGATCTGCTGTGTATATCCTTTGTTTCTCTTGAGTAACCATTTTATATTGGTTAGTACTGTATCTATATTATTTCCCTTAAAAACAATGGACATATTCTCAACCTCTATATACTAAAGGATTCAAAATTAATTACATGAGATCTCTTAGTATGTCTGACTGATTGAAGAGTAGATGGTTCACGAGATCATTTTCATAATTACCTTTTGGTTTATTGTTGGAGCCATCATTTATTTATTAAATTATTGGATTCAGTATCTCTGAGCTGGGAGCTCATTTACAAAAGTTCCGTGTCAGAAATACAGGTAGAATATACATAAAGAGACCAATATTAGACAGTACAATTCTGAAAATAAGTAAGAAGGACACTGTATAAAAATGCAGCCTTTCACATTTCGGCCAGCACAATCTTTAACAATTTTCAATTACAATTGAGAAAAAATAGGTAAGTATAATATAGTGGACAATATATGAGCAGTAAGTGTTGACCTTGTCAGGGTAGAGGGGTGGTTGGAGGGGGAGGAGAGGGGAGGATGGAGCAACAGGGGTTAGAGGGAAGTGGAGGATGAGGCAGGGGTAGGGAAGCAAGAGGTTGACAGTGAAGGGGATAGTGGTAGGGGTCAAGTGGTTGAAATTAAGGCAGGGAGTGGAAAATAAGACAGGATGTGATATCTGGTAAATTAAGTGCAGGGGCAGACAGAGCTTCCACAAGTGACAGAAGAAGGTCCTGCTTAGGGCAAGCAGTCACAACTACTAAATGCAGAGAGGTTTTGGCGTAGTTTACTCTTAAAAGGTCTCAGTTTGGGTTTATACATGATGTCCCTGGGGAGGGCATTTAAATGGTATGAGGTGCAATAAGCAAAGGACCATTGTCCTTGAGTTGTGTGACAGAAAGGGACTTGGTAGGACTGTCTGGTTGTGACATGATTCCAGTGAGGGCTGGTAATAAATTAGAGGAGATCCTAGGTGGTTGGAGGGGTATGGCCTAGGCAAACTTTCTTAACTAGGAGACAGTTCTGACATTTTATTCTGCCCTTCAGGTTCAGCCAATTTCTCATGGTGTATAGGTCACATGTATGGATGAGCCAGTTGGCTCTAGTAATCAGTCTACTGGCTTTGTTAAGCACTATGCTTATCCTTTTTAGGGTAGTGTCAGTTGCAGCACTATACCCAGTTAGCCCATAGTCTATTATGGAGAGAATGGAACTACTGATTGCCATTTGGAGTACTTCGGTGGTCATGCATTGTCTATGTCTGACCACCAAAGCTATCTTGGGGTCTGGCTTGACCAGAACCTTCAATTCCCTGGACACATTGATGCCATCCACAAAAGATTGGACCCCAAACTGGGTGCCCTGTATAGATGATGCCTTAGTGGTGAAACCGGTTGGAGCATTGTCTGTGGGGTCTGTTTGACGTCCTTGTTTTAAAAAGGTCTGTGTATCTTTTTACTGACTTTATATGACTATTTATGCACTTTAAATTAAACTGTAGCAGCATTTGGAACTCAATGTGGTACTCTTTCTTACTTGGCACTCTGAGGGGTGGACATTGCAGTTTTTTCTGTGTGTTTGTGTACTATATAGAAACCATGGCTGCATCCCACTGCCAGCTCACCATGCTCTGATCCAGAAAATGATACTCCTCATTTTTGACTATGGTGATGTAGTCTGCTATGCAGCTCCCAAATCTTCCTTAGCTAGGCTGGAAACTCTGTTTCACTCCTTCTGCCATTTTACTATTGACAGTCCTCCACTCACCCATCATTGCAACCTCTACCAATCTCTCTCCTTCCCCTTCCTAGCTGATAGATGATGTATCCACTTTGCCTCCTTCCTTGCTAAATTCTGGTTTCACTCTCTCATCTCCTATCTCTCATCCTCTATCTCTCCCAAACATCCTTCCTATCAGTCCCTTAGAATCCAAGACTCACAAACCCTAAATCTTCCTCACAGATCTTCATCTGTAGGCCAATCAGCTTTCTCCTGCCACTTCCCTAAAATATGGACCCCCCCAGCCTGTCTGGCACTCTGCCTCACCTAAAATCTTCTCCCTCTTAAGGAACCTTCCACCCGCCCTTCTGTACTTGCACCTAATCTAAACATACTAAATAAATACTCCCTCACCTTATTTTATACCCTCTGGGTTGCACATAAACTGTTAGCACTTATAAATGTTAAAAGTTAAATCACTCTATCCCTTGTAATCTGTTGGAGTGATTATGTTTGTTTGGTTGCTGTGTTCTCTAAGTTTTGCACTGTTTATAACTTTGCCGGTAGCTGACTCAGAATCTCCTCGTCTTCTGATGTACACTGTGTATCAAACTTTATACCCTCTGTAAAGTTGTAATTACTACATGTGTAAGTTTATACCGCATATGATGTTTATATCTGTTTGTATGCCTTCCCTTTATCCCTTCCCCCTCCCACAGGATGCATCTTGAAATAAGCTTTTGCTTAGTATGCCTTTACTGGTAAAACATTTTAAATAATTAAAATGCCTGTAGAGGAGGCTGAGTTCTGTATTTATTGCTTTTGTGAGTAGGTCCACATGGTTAGCATAGGATAAGTTGCAGTCAAAGGTCACCCCAAGGTACTTAAAGGTAGGCACCAATTCAAGTGGGGTGCCAAGGCTATTGAGGATTCTTAATTGATGTAATTTGTTTGTTGCATGGAATTGTGAACATTATTTTCATCTTTTTGTAGTTTATGAGTAATTTGTGTTTCGAGAACCTTACCTCGACCTTTCAGACGTTGAGCTGGAGTTGAATCTTGAGACGGTGGGGGTCATGGATGCTGGTGAAAATAATGTCATTATCCACAGAGAGAAGTATTCTTTCCAAACAGATATTGGAGAGGTGGTTTAGAAAGAGACTGAAAAGTAGGGGGCCGAGAATCGAGCCTTGGGGGCACACCATAGCGCACTTGCTGGCTTTCCAACAGGACTCCATTTATCTTGACTTGCTGGGCCCTGCTACCTAGATACCTTTTGAACCACCCCACGGTGTTGACCAAGATGCTGATTGTGGAGAGTTCATTTAGCAACAAGGTGTGGTTGACCATGTAAAAGGCCTTGCTGAGGTCGATATAGGTCACCCCCACCAGGTGTCCATGGTCACAAGCGCTATGGATTTTGCCAGTGAATTCAAGCAATGCTGTTGTGGTGCTATGTGCTTTGCAAAAGCCATGTTGCTGCAGACATTGTATTTGGTATTTAGCAAGTAATCAAATAGCTGATCTGAAACTATGCACTTGAATGCTTTGGAGGGTTAGGATTGATATGAGGTGATAGTTTGCATGAAGGGCCCAAGCTCTGCTTTTGTGAAGTGATGTTATTATTTCGGCTTTCCATTTCTGGGGGAATTGGGCATGGCATAGGGAGAGGTTAAGTATTTTGGTCAGGGAAGTTATTACCTCATCCAGGGTGTGGGTGATAAGTTTGAGGTCCAGGGAATCACTGCTGTACCATGATATACCTAGCACTCGTAGCAGGTACTTCCTGGCTTCAGCCTTGGGGACTATCTTGAAGTAGATGAAGGGGGCCTGGGATAGGGACGTCACTGCCTGCCTTGACTTTGTTACTGTTAATGTCAAAGAAGTCCAGGGGGAGTATGCTGCTAAAGTCAGAGAAAGCCTTATTGAATGTGTCAGCTATGACCTTCTGATTCTATGTGATTTCCCTGGTTCTATCTAACATGGAGGGTGATGTTCTGGAAGTTTTTCCTATTAGTTCTTTTATATTATCCACAAACTTTCTGCTGTCCCCCCATGAGTTGGCTAGTTTGCCTTTGAAATGATGGATTTTGGCAAGATGTATTGCCGTGGTACAGGCATTCCTGGTGGCCAACTGGACAAGAAGGACTGAGGTAACCCAAGAGTTATTTGTGCTCTTGAACTTCTGTTTTCTTTTGAGGGTGTGGATGTCACAAGCAGAGTTGAACATACTGATGAAATATTCGAGGGCTTGGTCCACATTCTGTACTGAGTCAAGAGGTGACCAGCCAATCTGTTTAAGAAGACATTTCAATGAGTCAAGCTGCCCCATTCTCAGGACATGCCCAATAACGATCTTAGTAGGGGGTTTGGGGGCTTTTTTAGATCAGTGGAAGAGTACGCGATAGTGGTCACCTATGGTGTCTGGGAGGACACTTGTGCTGGAGATTCCTTCTGGGTAGTTTGTAAGAATCCAGTACAATAGTGTACTGGTACCAGTTTGATAGTTAACTCTGGTAAGGGAGTCAACCATTTCTGTTAGATTTTATTTTTTAATTTTTTTATTTTAGTCTTTGGTAAATAACATGTCAGGTTTGTGCTGTGTGACCCATGCTTGGAGGGCATCAAATTTAGCCAGTAGGCTGCAAATGTTGATTGACACCAGCTTAATGGTGGCTTGGCTATGTCCCATGCTCAGTGTATGCTGCATAGGACCAGGGTTGGTGTGGATGTTGCCTGAGAGCAGAAGGAGAAGCAAGGTGATTCGTGCTAGTAATTATTTCATTAATTTGAGGTCAGCAGAGTGCTTCAGCCTGTGATCCTTCTTAACGTTAGTTACTTGCTGCAGTAAGGTTAATCTGGGGAGGAGACAGAAGTGCGTGATGCTAGGGAGTTTGAGCAAGCAAACACTGGGGTTGGGTGTTATGTGGTGAGCTTTACTTGAGTGACTAATTGTGTCATGCCTATTGTGATAATTGGTGACTAGGGTGTTGGTTATGCTGATTCTAATTAGCACTTATTAGTGGTGAGGTGGGGTAGACCAAGTCAGTGTCAGTGCAGGTGGATGTTAAGGAGATACCACAGAGCCTTATGCTATAATGGTGCAAAAGTGGGCTGATTGTTTCTGGAGAGACCAAATTAATGGCGGATCACCTTGGGTGGAGGTGGCTGGGGAGGAGGGGGCTGATGCACACAGTGCAGCACTGTACTAGGGCACCCTGCACACAGAGAGGAATCCAACCTGTGCTTTGGTCCTGTGAGGTAAGCTAGTTGTGTGGATGGGAGGAGAGCCACAGGGATGCTGGATGCTCCCAGACACCAGTAAGGACTGAATGGCACTGTCCTGTGACCTGGAGCTGGTGTAGGGAGGCTGGGGAGAGAGGAAGGGAGAGGGTTTGTTAAGTAATAGGCCAGAAGGGTGGGCAGTGGTAACCTGAGCCCGTGGGAGCAGAGCAGTCACCTTCTGAGTCCTTGCAGTACAGCAGTACCTCCCCATGTCTCCCCTAGTAGGAACAGGAAGGCCACACAGACCCTAAACAATAGCAGCAATAATCAGTAGAGAATAGCAGTAATCAGCAGTGAATATCAGAATTTAAACATTCTGTGCTACAGAGGTTTAGGCTTCTAATCACTACGCAGAGACAGGCTCCTTCAATACAGAGAGAGATGGGGGTCTAAAATGCTACACAGAAATCTGAACGCAATAACAGACCCTCTTTGCAAAGCTTACTGCTACCATTTAGCATTACAGTGTAATAAGGAAAGGCATTCTAAGGTGCTCTAGGAATGGCCATAGTAAATCGACCGCTACACTCATGCACATTGACTCAGTCAGTAAGGATGCCTAGCACAGAGTAGAACAATATGTATGTGTTAAAACTCCACTAGCTAGCACTCAGTTAAAGTCCATAAAGTCACCAGATAGCAAAATCAATCAGTTGAGTTTGCAGATGAAAAACACTGGGTCACGTGGTACAGCGTAGCAGAAATTGCACATCCAAGATGGCACCCTGCACACAGAGAGGAGCTGTACTGTGCCTATGCCTTGGTCTTGTGAGATAGGCTGGTTGTGAGGAAGGTAGGAGAGCTCCAGGGATGCTGCCTGCCCCCAGATGCTGGTAAGGGTTGAATGGCACTGTCCTGCAACCTGGAGCTGGTGGAAGGAGGCTGAGCTTTGGTCCTGGGAGGTAAGCTGGTTGTGAGGAAGGAAGGAAGGAGAGCTCCAGGGATGCTGGCTGTCTCCAGACACCAGTAAGGGCCAAAAGTGCTGCCCTGTGACCTGTGGCTGGTAGAGGGAGACTGTGCTTTGGTTCTGCAAGGTACTGTAGACTGTTTTTTAGGAGGAGAGGAGAGGAGAGCTCCAGGAATGCTGGCCACCCCCAGATGCCAGTAAGGGCCAAACAGTGCTGTTCTGCAACCTGTGGCTGGTGGAGGGAGGCTGTGCTTAGGTCTTGCAAGGTAGGCTGGTTGTGGGGAAGGGAGGAGAGCTCCAGGGACACTTGTTGTCTTCAGACACCAGTAAGGTCCAAATGGTGCTATCCAGTGGCCTAGGGCTGATGGAGGGAGGCTGTGCTTTGGTCCTGCAAGGTAGGCTGGTTTTGGGGAAGGGAGGTGAGCTCCAGGGATGTTGGCTGCCCCAGACACCAGTATGGGCTGACCTGCATTGTCCTGTGACCTGCAGCAGGTGGAGGGAGGCTGTGCTTTGGTCCTGTGAGGTAGGCTGGTTGTGGGGAGGGGAGGAGAGCTCCAGGGATGCTTGCTGTCTCCAGATGCAGGTAAGGGCCAAACAGATTTGTCCTGCCACCTGGGGCTAGTGGAGGGAGGCTGTACTTTAGACCTGTGATGTAGACTGGTTGTGGGGAGGGGATGAGAGCTTCAGGGATGCTGGCTGCCCCCCAGATGCCAGTAAGGGCCAAATGGTGCTGTCCTGTGACTTAGGGCTGGTGGAGGGAGGCTGTGTTTTGATTCTGCGAGGTAGGCTGGTTTGGGGAGGAGAGCTCCAGGGATGCTGGCTGAGCCCAGGTACCAGAAAGGGTTGAACAGTGCTGTCCTGAAACCTGGGGCTGGTGGAGGGAGGCTGTGCTTTGGTCCTGCAAACAAGGCCTTTGTGGGGAGGGGAGGAGAGCTCCAGGGATGTTGGCTGCCCCCAGATGCCAGTAAGGACCAAACTGCTCTGTCCTGAAATCTGGGGCTGGTGGACGTAGGCTGTACTTTGGTCCTGTGAGGTAGGCAGGTTGTGGGGGTTCTACATCAGAATATCAACAACAACAATGTTATCAACATCCTGAACAGTGATGGGAACAATGCCAACTGTTGGCATTGTTCCAATCTGGATGAATTGTGTTTTTGCAGTGGCTTCACCCCCCGCACCCCCCATGTGGGGGCCTGTGCCCCCCCATCCCATCTCTAAATAATCAATTACAAGTCAGAGTTGGTTCAGGGTGGGGGGCAAAACTCCATAAGTCAGAGTGTCAGCAAACATCGGACCATCACAATGACCTGGTGACATTTGTAGCTGTGATAGACTTCACTGTTAGGATGACATTGTGGTGGTGTGCTGCTGGTTGAGAGGAAGGGATGAGAGCTGCAGGGACACTGGCTGCCACCAGACACCAGTAAGGGCCAAATGGCACTGTTCTGAGACCTGGAGCTGGTTGAGGTACAACACCAAAAAACAAAAATGGTTAAATGAAAAGATCAAAAGGTTAATTAAAAGAAAAAAATAAACTATATAAGCAACAAAAGTTACTAGATACAGAAATATCAAAAGAAGCATTTAAATTAGTACAAAGACAGTGTAAAAAGGAAATAAAGACTGCCTGAAAAACAATGGAAAATAATCTAGTAAAAAAGACAACTTTAAAGAGTTTTACTCCTGTATTAATTCCTTAAAAAAACACAGTCCCAGGTAGGACCTATCTTAAATAAAGGGGTTTCAATTAAGGACAATGCGCTGCTGTCAGAATTGTTTAACATCTATTTTTGTGAGATTTATGATAAGGACCAACAATCACATAGTCAAAAATAAACTCACATAAAGATGAAATGCATTTTACTGAAAAAGAAATTAATATTAAAATAAAACATCTCAAAACAAACTCATCTGCAGGTCCTGACAAAACATCTTCTAGATTATTGCAAATTATGAAAGATCATTTAAGACTACTGCTAAAACTACTTTTTGAGCAGTCATTAAGAAAAGGAAATACACCATCAGACTGGAAATTAGCCCATAATGTGCCTATTTTTAAAAAGGGAGACAATTCAATTCAATTTATTTATAAAGCGCTTTTCAAATTCAAAGCGCTGTACAGACATTAAATCAGTAAAATCCAGATCTTAAAAACATTTAAAAGTTAACCAAAAACTAAGTTCCCAACTACAAGTCCCAACTACAAAACTACAGACCCATAAATTTGACTTGTGTAATCTGCAAAATACTTGAATCAATTATTAGAGATAGGGTGACCTCAGTGATAGATAACTGTGACCCTGAACAGCATGGGTTTACAAGATGTAGAAGCTGCACTACTAATGTTCTCTGTTTTTACGAAAAAGTGAGACTCTGGATCAAAAAATACCCATTGACATTATATATCTAGACTTTGCCACAGCCTTTGATCTCACTCCTCACTGGGCAATTATCCAAAAATTACAAAATACAGAGATTAATGAGGTTAACATCACCTGGACAACTGAACGGATCAGGAACAGGATCCAGAGAGTGAATGTGAATGGGCACCTCTCTGGGGTGTGAAGCGTGACAAGCAGCATCCCATAGAGATCTGTACTGGGACCCATACTACTCCAAATTTTTACATTAGATTTAACATCACAATTAAATAGTTGGGTGTCAAAATATGCAGACGACACCAAAATAGGAGGTCCATCGAAAAATGACACAGATATGGCTCTGATCCAGGAAGACCTACACAAAATAGTTTCATGGACAGACAAATGGGGAATTAAATTAATTCTGGGTAAATGTAAAGTAATGCATCTGGGGAAGGGCAACCAACAAAAAAAATATTATTTAAATGGGCAACTATTAATAACATCTTGCAAAGAAAAGGATTTAGGTATTTATATTACGGATGATTTCAGTACCTCCAAGCAAACATTAGAGGTTATAAGAAAAGCTAACAAAATCATTTGGGCGCCAAAAAAAATCACTTCCAGAGATACAGGAGTAATGATGCCACTATTTTGAGCATACGTCTGTCGGCACCTTGAGTCTGTATCCCAGTTATGGAACCCATACAAGAAAAATGAAATTAACAGCATAGAAAGAGTCCAGAGAACATTTACAAAATCTGTCAAAGGACTAGAGGGCAAAACTTATGAGGAACGGTTAAAACTATTAGAGCTGATGTCACTTACAACTAGGTGTATACGTGGAGACATGCTGTTCATGAATGACATCATGCAGGACCCAATATTGTTAAATGAACTCAACATAAAATTCATGGAAGGAATAATGGTAACAAGAGAGCATCCATTACAAATCAGCAGATTAAAATTTAGAATTAACATCAGAAATTATTCTTTTACATCTAGGGTGGTGAACACTTGGAATGCTCTCTTGTGCCATGGCTGGGTAGCCTGCCAGCTGCGACTCCTGCCTGCTTACCTGTTCAGCTACCCAGGTCCTGCCCATGATCAGGCATTCTGCCACATCCTACGCCATGGCTGGGAAGCCAGCCATCCACAGCTCCTGCCCTCCTGCCCGCTCACCCTTTCAGCTACCCAGGTACGCACCAATATTCAGACTGGATTACAAGCAGAAAGTTTGGTTGGAGGAAACCTCCCAATTTTGACTCAGCTTTGGCAGCTTGGTCCATGGTTCTGCATTTTCTTGGCTACAGAAGCTCTCGGCTCAGAACTCAGTTACTTCTTGCCCCCTGTTCCAATTCTGATTTGAATTTTCTCCCACCCATCCTCCCCTGCCCTGACACTCTTTAAATGCTCTTGTCTTCCCACCCCCTGTGCTGCCTACCCCCCCATTGGATACACTTCTCTAAGACTTAAAGGGGCTTTCCAACCCTTGCTCCTTTCCAAGATACTAAGGGGAGCTCTGTGAAACTAATACCCAGAGTGCTCTCAAAACTTATGAGGACTGGTTAAATATATTAGATCTGATGTCACTTACAACTAGATGTATATGTGGAGACATTCTGTTCATGAATGACATCATGCAGGACCCAATATTGCTAAATGAACTCAACATAAAATCTAAGGAAGGAATAATGGAAACAAGAGTCCACCTGTTACAAATCCATAGATTAAAATTTACAAGTAACATCAGAAGTTACATCTAGTGTGGTGAACACTTGGAATGTTCTCCTGTGCCATGGCTGGGAAGCCTGCTGGCTGTGGCTCCTGCCCTCCTGCCCAATCACTTGTTCTGCTACCCAGGTCCTGCCCCTGATTGGGCATTCTACCGCATCCTGTGCTGTGACTGGGAAGCCTGCTGTCCATAGCTCCTTCCCTACTGCCCGCTCAACCATTCAGCTACTGAGGTCCTTCCCCTGATTAGGCATTCTGCCACATCCTGCACCGTGGCTGGGAAGCCTGCTGTGCACAGCTCCTTCCCTCCTGCCCTCTCACTCATTCAGCTTCTCAGGTCCTGCCCCTGATCGGGCATTCTGCTGCATCCTGTGTCATGGCTGGGAAGCCTGCCAGCCATGGCTCCTGCCCACTCACCAGTTCAACTATCCAGGTACACATCAATACCCAGACTGAATTGCAAGCAGAACATCTGTTTGGAGGAAGCCTCACATTTTTGGCTCAGCATTGGTGGCTTGGTCCATGGTTCTGCCTTGAATTGGCTACAGAAGTGCTTGGCTCTCTTCAGCTATGGGCTCTCAGCTCAGAACTCGGCTCTCTCTTGCCCTTTGTTCCAATTCTGGTTTGAATTTTCTCCCTCCTCCCTCCCTCCCGCCTCCCTGCCCCGACACTCTTTAAATGCTCTTGTCTTCCCACCTCCTGTGCTGCCTACCCCCTAACCCCATTGGATACACTTCTCTAACCTTAGACTTAAAGGGGCCTTCCAACCCTTGCTCCTTTTCAATACACTCAGAGGAGCTCTGTGAAACTAACACCCGGAGTACTCTCAAAATGCATTCATGTTGCTCAGTACTGTTTGCTTCCTGGGTCTTTTCTTCAGCACTCTTAAGCCAGGTGCTGTGCCATTACACTTGACTTCACCCACTAACCTTAGGTTGCAAGTACCTTGTACCACACCACTAATACTAGTACTACTGCCTGATGCAGCTATAGTTGTGCAATCCCATTACTTCAGTAGCTCATCGTTTCTATACCTCAGGCATCCTGCTCCCCATTATATGTCCTCTTCCTCTCCAAAGTTCTATTCTACCTACTCGGCCAGGGTGCTTTTACACCCATCCATAGTGCACCGCCCAGTCTATCCTTCATTACCCCCCCTTTCTACAATAAGAGGGGTTGGACCTGGCTCTTTAGATTGATGCTTAGTGCCCTCAAGAAAATCTTGCTGCTTGTCTTCCTTTGCTCAGGCAATATTGAGATGAATCCATGGCCTATCCACCCCACTCCGTCGTAGCACCCTCAGACCTGGCTCAATTAAAGAGAATAAGCTTTCTTCACTTAAATGCCTGCAGCCTTCTAAGGAAATTTGATGCTATACAATCTTGGACTTCCCATACTAATTCTGACATCATGGTGGTTACAGAAACCTGGTTTAGACCCTCTACTTCAGACTTTGAAATTAACATTTCCTCCTACAGTCTCTTCAGATCAGACTGACCCTCTAGAGGGGGAGGGGTCGCAATCTATGTTTGTGATACCTTCTCTGCCTCCTTAGTCGAGGCTACCACCTTGCCTAAAGAATATGAGAGCCTGGCTCTAAAATTCCTAGTTCCCTCCTCTTCATTCCTTACAATCATTGGGTGTTACAGACATCCCTCAGTGGGGCTTAAGATACTAGACCACTTATGCAACACCTTGGACAAACTCTCTTCTGAAGTCATTATTTGGGGTGATTTCAATCTTAACTGATTTTTGCCATGTTCCAAACTATTAACAGAGCTCTGCAACACCTTTGGCCTCACGCAACTCATTACAGAGACTACCTGTCCAAATCCCAAAAAGCCAGACCAAAGTACCTTACTCAATTTAGTTATTGGAAACAAACCTCACTTCTTCTCCCACTCTGACACCTTCTTCAATGATCTACATGACCACTGTGCCATAGCCTGTGTGAGGACCATCCACAGAACTACCTCCAATTCCAGATTCACTTATAAAAGAAGTCACCACAACTTCGACCCACATGCCTTTCTCATGGACCACCAGTACTCCTGCTTGCAGGACTTCTATCTGGCCCCAAATGTAAGTGAGGCTTACAAGTGGTTTCAAGATATCATACTTGGAACCATAAATTGGCATGCACTCCCAGTCAAAACCTGTACTAGGAAAAAAGTCATGCCCCTGGTTTACGGCCAATCTGTAAGCTGTACTTTTCAATACGGACTTCTTGTGGAAAAAAGCACTGAAAACTAAAACTCCATCTGACTGGGCAGCATGTAGAGCAGTAAGGAATCTATGCACCAAGCTACTTAGGGCTGAGAAAGCTAAATACTTTAGAACTGAACTGACCTCTGCCTCCAACTGTTCTGCAATGTTTTGGAAGACCTTAAAAGACATTGAAGGGCATAACCTGGCAAGCTCCCTCCCTGTAAAAATTTCCACGGGTAACTCCTACACCTCCAATAAGTACACTATCCTAGAGCTCCTCAATAAGCAGCCCTTCCCTGAATCTCAAGCTAAGCCCACTCCAAGAGGTGGTCACGATGGCCCCTGCTGAAGCAGCCCTTCCCCAAATCCCAAGCTAAGCCCACTTCAAAAGGTGGTTGTGAGGGCCCCTTCTGAAGCAGCCCTCCCTCGAATCCCAAGCTAAGGTACAGTGGCATACAGGGACAGCATTCTTTTTTTTTTGTGCCACCTGCCGTCATTTCTCAGCCTTGGTCATGGCCCACTCCAGTCCCACTCCCACATTAGCTGCAACTCCCCAATACCCCCTGGCTTGCCCCCCCAGGGCGGGGAGCAGCACTGGCTCAAGTGCCACAAAGTTGGAATAGGTCAGGGACCTGGTCTGGGAGCTCATCAGAGGGGAGGGGAAGGGCAGACTTCATCCAGGTGGCAGGCAGCTGAATTTTCTTCCCTGTATGTGAGGGGCAGGGATATGCAATGACGGCCAGCATCCACCCCACCCCTCAAACTACTTTCTGGTGCCTGCTGCTGTGGTGCCCCTGGTCTCTGCCAGGGGTCCATCAAGCACTAGTCACACTCCCCTCCCTCCCCTTTGGAGAAGGAGAGCAGTCCTTGGGATGCTCAATCCTTCTCCCCAGGCTGCCCTCCGACGTCCCAGATCTGTTCCTGAATCGGGGTCGCCGGCGTCACAAGTGAAAATCCAACTGCTGTACTGATGGGACAGCCCTAGAGAGAGCATTCTGAGTGTCTTTCTCTGTGTGATTTTGCTGTTGGTGCCATTTTTCAATTTGAATTCAGGGCTGCTCATTCTATGTCACAACAAGACTGCCTCTTATTTATTATTGGCACAGGTCCACAGATAGTTTTTTCTTCAGTTATTCTATTAAATCCTAGTGTTTGGGCTTATGTGTAGATTACCTTAAAGGGATTTTAAAGTGCTTTTTACCACGGAAATGACTGTCTGGCTTACTACCTAGGTTACATCCTATTGCCTGCATACCACTGTCTGGGTAGGCTGCCTTAAGGAGTACTAATTAATTTAACTGAGTGCCAGGTTGCTATAAGGAATTTTTAATTTAAATTTAACTGTGTGCCAGGTTGCACAACAAATTTTTAATTCATTTTACTGAGTGCCAGTTCCACTAGTTCATCACTGTGGCGAACAGGAATAAGTTCCAGGCATAAAGGAGAGATGGTTTAAAACTGTTTATTCTCTAAGGTGCTTACTAGTTCTGGACCCACAGTTATTGTTCTTGTGCAGAGTACAACTTATGGGAGCCCAGCTAAGTCTCTTGTTTAACCTGCCATTACTTCAACAATATAATCAGTTTTTGTTTTAAATTTAACAGCTGCCTTTAACAAGTGGGAGCCGCCTGCCAACCCAATTCATATTTAAATTATGTTGTAGCCAAGCTGTGCTCCCTTCCCTGTCTGCAGCACTAGCAATTAATCACTTTCCCCTGTATGTAGGTCACCCCCCGGCTTTATCTTGACTTACCTCCTCTTTTTCTTCTCTCCACAGCCCACTCCAAGAGGTAGTCATGAGGTCCCCTGTCGAAGCAGCCCTCCCCCGATTCCCAAGCTAAGGTACAAGGCAACAGGGACAGCATTCTGAGCATCTTTCTCCATGTGATTTTGCCCTGCTGATGCTTCATGTCAGCTGCCCCACCACCCTCACCACCACCCTTGGTGATCTATTGTTTATGTAGGGCCTCTCATGTGCTGAACAGAACCAATCAGCATACTTTCCTATTAGCAGCCTAACTTACTACACCACTAGTGGCCGCTACTGCAAAACTCTCAACTGGCAGACCATCTCTCTAAGAAATCACCATGCTACCTCTCTTCCTCACTCTACTTGCTCCCTTATTTCCACTAGTGGCACTCCCTCTCACCAACTACCCTGCAGTGCAGGAATGTAATGTAACAACTTCCACACTGTTCACTCTACCGACAGCCTCTAGCACCCCTTCTGCTAAATCTTATCCTGCGCTGAAGCTGCTATTAGGGTCAGTCGGTCCATCAATCCTACCACCCTTCTTTCATGTTGGACTCATAGCTCTAAATACTGCTGCTCAGAAACTCCCCATGGCCAATCCAGGGCCAACCACCACCCCCCTCAGGCTACCATGTGGCCTAAAACTAATGCACTTAAATAGCTGCAGCCTACTGAAGAAAATCACCTTGCTGCAGCTAACTGTCACCTCCCAAAGGCCTGACATCCTGATTATTTCCAAAACCTGGCTTAAGCCCCACAATAAGGACTCTGAAGTCACTATCCCAGGCTACTCCATTATCAGACATGACTGCACAGGCAACAAAAGGGGTGGCGGAATAGCTATGTATATCTCATCCTCCTTTCAGTTCACCCAAAGTCAATTTATCTACGCTTCCACACCCCATTGATGCCTTATTGATCAAACTCTCCCTCCCCCATACTACTCAAGTATTTTTAACTGGGTCTTACTGCTCCCCCCGAATCCCTGACACCGGCTATCCTGGAACACCTAGAGACCTTGAAATCCTATGCCAAAGAAGGTGAGCTCCATATCCAGGGTGATTTCAATTTAAATTGGCTTTCCAGCACTACTGCCAAAATCTGCAACCAGGTAGCAGCGCTAAACCTGTTGCAACTGATCTCTGAAAACACTGGTAAGAACATGAAATTGAAAAAACACTTTCTCCTGGACTGGTCCCTTACCTCCCACCAGCATCAAAAAATTGCCTCA
Organism: Neoceratodus forsteri; assembly: GCA_016271365.2. Lineage (NCBI taxonomy): Eukaryota > Metazoa > Chordata > Ceratodontiformes > Ceratodontidae > Neoceratodus > Neoceratodus forsteri. Next base: position 1,219,759,850 of record CM057456.1, on the reverse strand, counting down.
GGCATCTTACCTGACTCGTTGAGTGATCACTGTATGAGTTACTTGATCTGCAAAATTTTCAGGCCCAAAGCCCCACCCCCAACCATTCTCACAAGGTCTTTCAAATCCCTGGACCTTGCCTTGCTCTTAAACAACCTGGCAGCCACTGATTGGCCCTTCATCTACCAGGACTCCTCCATCGATGCTGCTCTGGGATATTTCAAGCTCAATTTCTTAGCAGTTTGGGACCACCACACTCCACTCAGATGGACTCATATAAGGGACACCCACTTGCCTTGGATCATGGCTGACATTATGTCCCTCATCAGAGCCAGACACCAGACATGGAAGTCATTCAGACACTCCAGCTCCCCTGCTGACCAAGCAAATTACCACTTCTTACACAATGCCTGCACTAGGCAAATCAGGCAGGTTAAGGCAAATTATTTCAAAACTTCTTTCCAGGCAGAGACTCTCTCAGTTCACCTCCACCCCCTCCTTCCACACCCTGGATGAGACCACTCTGGAGGCCTGCCCCTCCTTTAGATATCTTGGGGTCTGGCTGGACCAGCATCTCAAATTTTCTGTGCATGTTGATGCTATCCACAAAAAGCTCCACCCAAAACTGGGTGCCCTTTACTGCAATCATGGATGCATCCCGCTGCCAGCCCGCTGTGCACTTGTACAGAAAATGATTTTCCCTATCTTCAACTATGGGGATGTAGTCTACAGTGCCACTCCCAAGTCCACACTAGCCAGACTGGACCCCCTTTTTCACTCTTTCTGCCATTTCACCCTTGATAGCCAGCCATCCTCCCACCACATCATGCTCTATCAGACTCTAAATCTTCCCTCGCTCATGACCGCCAACAGTCTCACTGCACCAAACTCATGGCAAAGTAGTGGTCCCGGTCCTTACCTTCATTCCTCAATGCTGTATTAGCTGCCCACTCCCCTTCTGGCTACTCCCTTAGGAATTCTGACACCTGCCTTCTGGTGGTACCACACATGTCCTCTTCGATTGGCCAAATAGCTTTCAGATATCGCATGCCAAATTATGGAATTCACTCGCTATAAACATACGACAAACACCCCCTTCACAGCTCCTCAGCTACCTCATCAATGAGCACTTCTCCAGGATCTGTTCGTCTGGCTAGATGTGCCTGCAAATGAACTAATGGTTCAGCCTCTTATTGGCTATCTTGTATTTGACCCTGATCTTGATACTTGTTGTTGCCTAACTACCATACCTCATGTGTTGTTATGTAATTACGTATTTGTATGCTGTTAACTCATACCTTTATATATCTCTGTATTGCTCATGTAATAATTATTGTACACTCTGGCCCAGATATTCAAACTGTGCCAGGCTGTGGCGCAAGCCTGGGTGCAGCTCAACTTGGCTGTGCAGGGGTGTGGACTGGGCGATGTCCAACGGAGCTGTGCCATGGCTCAGCAGCATTGAATATTGCACCCTGGCCACCCGCAGTGCACATGGCGCAGTAGCACTGCACCAGCGCCAGTGGCCAGAATGAAGCATGTGGATGCGCTAGCGCAAGTTCCATTGTGCAAGGTGCAGCAACAGCGATATTCAAAAGCTGACATGCAAATGGGGCCATAATGTATGCAAGGCGCACATGGGACCATGTGCACGTCATTATGGCCCCATTTGCATGCAGGTGCGCCGATCCCTGACGACATGCACCTGCCGCCCTGCCAGGCAGCAGCCATCGGAGACCAACACCCCCTGCAGTGCGGCAATGTGCCCCACAGCCTGATCGCGGGCTGCAGTACAAAATAGAACAATCCAAAGTCCCTGGTGGTCCAGTGGACCACTGCCTGCTGGATCACGGGCTAAGTAAATAAAATATAAAGTCAATATCCCTGGTGGTCCAGTGGACCTGTCTGCCCACCCAATCGTGGGCTGAAGTAGACTCTGACAAAACCTATCCATCACTGGTGGTCTAGTGGACTCCTCCTCTCACTCACTTCACTGGTCTACAGCCCTACTCCCTGGGTCAGCGGCGGGTGGCAATGTAGCACACCCACCTGCTGCCCGCTGTTAGCTGACTGACACTGTCGGGTGGCGGTTTGCACATTGTAGTGAGCCAATGGGTAGCAACCCATATTGTGTTTTACACCCAGATGTGAATGGATCCATTCACATATCTGGAATGTGTAGTACGGTATGGGCTGCACACCCATTGGCTCACACTGTGGACCAATGGGCATACAGCCCTACCGATGGTGTCAGTCAGAGGGTGGCGGGGCCGCAGGCAGGTGGGGTGCTGCCACCCGCCGCTGACCAGGGGGAGGTGGTGGTGGGGATCAGTGGGTGGTTGGGGAGGGGGGTCCACTGGACCACCAGAGATGATAGATTTCATTAGATTCTACTTCAGCCCACGATCAGGCGGGCAGACAGGTCCACTGGACCACCAGGGATATTGGATCTCTCACTTCTTTACTTAGCCCGCGATTGAGCAGGCAGACAGGTCCACTGGACCACCAGAGATATTAGATCTCTCATTTCATTACTTAGCCCATGATCGGGTGGGCAGACAGGTCCACTGGACCACCAGGGAATAATAGGATTTATATATGATTTACTTAGCCCGTGATCGGGAGGACAGCGGTCCACTGGACCACCAGAGAATTTTGATTAATCTTTTTCTACTGATGCCCGCAATCAGGGTAGGCACCACCACGGAGGTGCAGCCGGAGCTCGGGTGCCCACCCACAGGTGGCAGCTGCCGTGTTGCACCCTGAAATGCGGCAGCTCACCTGTGGGTGGCCATCCATTGTTCCTTTTTTTTTGGGATCAACTTTGTGCTGGCGCAGGTAAGGGTTGCGCATGCATGGCTCCGCACATCCCGTTTTGAATATTGGGCTGTGAAGAGTATGCATGGGCACACCTCCCACCTGTGCCTGCAGCATATACTGATGGCCTGCGCATCGGGATTTGTGCGCGCACTTTCCCTTTTGAAAGCAAGTAGGGTGCATCAGTGAGTTGTGCATGGTAACACTGTTGCGCCATGCGCAACCCTTTTGAATATCTGGGCATCTATGCATTGGATGGATTGTTTTTCTCTATGTTCCCCTTCCCTAGGATGCACCTGGAATTTAGCAGTACTCTGCTTAGTGTGCCCTCCTGGTAAAACTTTTAAATAAATAAATAACCACTTTGTCCCTGCCAGTCTGGAATTTGATTCCTCCCCTGCCTACAATCTGCAAGCACAATTCAGTGCTCTAGACACTTCTAGCACTGTCCAGGCCTCCTCCACTCATGATGTTTTCTTCTCCTGCCAGCTGATCTCCTTTAAGGAATCAGAAGACTTTCTCCTACAGCTAGACACCAAGAAAAGTGTGGGTGCCAACCACATTGACCCATATTTCCTAAAGCTGGGGTATCACATTTTGTCTGCCCCTATCACACACCTCTTCAATCTTTCTCTTCTGCAGGGTGTTCTTTCATGTGTCTGAAAAACTGCGCATGTCATCCCACTGCTCAAATCTGGTGATCCTAGTGACTTAAACAATTATATGCCCATATTTCTTCTTCGAAGTCTATCCAAAAATGCTCAGAAAAATAGTCAATTCCACACTTAAATCACATTTGGAGACATTTAATCTGCTTAATCCCAAACAATCAGGCTTCTGACCATGCCACAGTACTGTATCTGCCCTTGCTATCATTTCTAATGATTGCCTAAAGACCTTGGATGCTCAACATTATGTATGTGCCTTATTCCTCAACCTTAGCAAAGACTTCAATACAGTGAACCATGCATTGCTACTGTGCACCCTCTCAAAAATTGGCCTAGACTCCACCTCATTGAGTTGGTTTACCAGTTATCTAAGGGGGCGTCACCAGCAGGTCACAGCAGAAGGGGAATTCTCCCCACTGAAATTTGTCCTGAGAGGAGTCCTTCAGGGGTCCATCCTAGGCCCACAGTTATTTGCATTATACATCAACAACATCAATTCTGGCATTAATTCAGTGAATATTCACCTTCTCCCTGATGACACAGTCCTTTATATAGATCAGCCCACCCTAGAACTGGATTGCATGGACTTGCAGCTAGAGTCCAACCTTCTTCAGCAAAATCTCTTACATCTTAAACTCCTATTAAATGCCAAAAAACCAAGGCCATGCTTTTCTCCCCTTTGGTCCATGCCCCCAATCTCTTCCCTGTACCTCAAATCACTACCCTATTGGGGAAGCCCTTGGAATATGTGGCCAAATTCAAATACCTGGGTTCTGGGTCAACTATAAATTGTCTTTCCTTGACCACACCGATGAACTAGCAAAAAAATTAATAAAAAAGACTCAGCCTTTTTTTCATATCAAGCATCTCCTTACCCAAGAAGCCAAAATTAGATTGGCCCAGACCACCTTTCTACCTCTACTAGACTACGTTGATTTCCTTTACAGTCAAGGTCCCATTAATTCAGTATCTAAACTAGACACTCTCTACCACCAAGACCTAAAGTTTATCACCGGAGCCCCTTACTCCACTCATCACCGTTCCCTGTACTCTAAACTAGGCTGGCTATCACTCAAACTCAGAAACCAAAAAAATGCTGTTAAATAGATGTACAGATTTATAATCAACAAGCTGCCCAATACATTTCTCATTGTCTCCCTGTCTGTACTGATGGTATCTACCCTCTCAGGAAACTATCCTACATCTCCCTATCTCCCTTGTCATCTCTAGAGTCAGAACATGCTTTGGCAGGGCCTCCACAGGTCATGCCCTTCCTGTATTGTGGACTGACCTTCAAAAAACCTTAAAAATATCAATACCTGTCAATCTGGCCACCTTTAAAACTTTGCATGCACTTTCAATGAGTCCTGCAAATGCTTCCCATGACTGCCCATTGTCCCATTGTCTTGCATCTTTACCTCTAATCACTTGCCTAGCTCTTCAGCCTCTCACCTGCTGCATCTTGTGTACTCATATGTACAGATATGTCAAGCCAGGATGAAGTGCAGAAATGCTGCAGAATATCACAGAATATTGCAATTTACTGCAGGGGCTATTGTAAGTCAATGGCAATTAAGCCCTTTTGTCATGCAGGATTTTGTGACGTAATTTCTGCAAGTTACTGTGCTTCATTGTGGCTGACACATCTGTATATTCTGTAAATAGTTCATGTTGTGAATCTTTGTGTTGCTATTCTACCATACCTTATCTGGAACCCTTGCTTTGTCATCTTATTTGATGCTATGTAAATAATAACTGTATGTAATGCTCTGTCTTACTGATCTATGTAAAACACCCAGGTCCATCTTGTAAATAAGACTACTTCTCAATGATGTTTCGCCTGGTAAAATAAAGAATGATTGAACTGAAATTGTTATTAGTAAGACAAAAACAGAGTTTAAAAGGAAGCTAGACACATACAAATTAAGTGGAAGGAAACTTTGATACTTTGAATAGGTCCTATAGGAGCAAAAATGGGCTTACACCTTCTAGCTCCTGACAATCCTTAGTATGAACCTTAGTAGTATGGAAATATTTGTTGGGTCTATGTGTTTTACTTAATGTTTTCAGTAGGGATTTTAAGTCATTTTTGGTGTTTTCCCACCACATAATTGGATTATCATATAGTATAAAAACAGATTTCCTTGCTGTTATGAAATAGTGTAATTATTGGACAACTGCTGGGTGGTTTAATACAGAGGAATTAAATTTCCAAAGGCCTGATCCATAAGCAGTTAATGATGAAACACCAATGCCAATGTGTAGAAGACTGTGGTCTGAAAATTCTTCTGCTTATAAAACTGCACAGGTAATCAGTAGATTGCCTGACAGAAACACAAAATCAATTCCAGTAGGCAACGGGCCTTTATGAAAAGTAAAATCATTCTTCCCTGTTGCTTTGTAGTATGCATCAACAAGACTGTCAGTTGGTATTAGGTTTGCTAAAAAGTGCGTATCATAAAATAATTTCTTGGTTTTTGCATGTTTTCCTCTGTCTTGGAGGGTGAGATCACAATTAAAGTCACCTCTGTGGATTATAGAGTGTGAGGAGTTTAAGTATGGTTGTACTGCATTAAATAAATGTATACTTTCTGCTTTAGATTAAGGGTGTATACATTAATAAGTCGAATCAGTGAATTTTGTACTTTTGTATCCAATATTATTAATCTTTCAGGATTTAAATCTCTAACCTTAATTATAATTACCTTCATATTTAAAAATAAGGTTCCCAATCCTGAGCATGTTTCTGGTCCAATGACCAATATGATGGTCCACCATACAGTATTATGCTTTCTTAGCATTATTAATTTTAGAAATGGTGTATAGTCTTGTATCTTGAATAAAGTAAATAGTCTTGTCTGTAGATTGTAAACAAGAAAAAAATGCCTCCCTTTTTTTGCTATTTTAATACTGTTTACATTAACAGTCTTACTATGAAGAGAGGCTCTCATGCTGTATGGGAAGTCATAGGGGAGACATTAGTGGTCTGGTGGTAATACAGCTTTTTCCCTACCTTCACTGTTTTCTTTTTCATTTTTAATTTTGCTTTCATTTTCCATTTCTGTTTGCCCACCCTGCTCCTGTAGTGCCTTCTGCATCCAATATTTGAGAAGGCCACAAAGAAGAGTTATCTGAACCCTGTGTAGAGTCTTCCCCATCACCGTGCAAAACCTCACATCTATTGGTTGTTGGCACTGTCTCTACTTTCTGTACCTTGGATATGGATTGCCTCCAGCTGTTTCCTTCTGGTTGTCATTCTTTTACTTTTAGCCCCAGTCGATGGGGGAAGGGACATTTTGTCTGGTGACTCTATTGACTCTGGTTAATTTGCTTGTGGAGAAACTTCCATTTCTTGCTCATTGTCTACTGCTTCTACAAGCAGAGAAGCTGCTTGCCCTTGTGTGCTCTCCAGTACTTGCCTGGGACTGTCCACCTGCCCCATTTCTAAAACTTTCATGTTGGGGGAAGGGAGATGGGGGGCTCTAGTAGTGGAGTTGGAAGAAGATTTAATTACCATAGATCTTTGTGCTAATGTGACACACAAGCATTGTTCAGCTTCATCAACTTGTCCTGACTGGTTGTGGGCAGCCAGTGGGAAATTTTGGTATGCATGTCCTACTTCTGTACACAGGTTACAGTGTCTATAATTGACACAATGCGTGCTAGTGTGTCCCAACTCACTACATGAATTACATATGATCTTGTCACAAATACTACTCAGGTGTTCAGCACAGCCACACTTGTAGCATGCCTTAGGATGCCCTCAGTAAAAAAGCACCCCTCTATTATAGCCTAGAAAAAAGCTGTTGGGAAAATTTTGTAGGCCCGTCTCAGCTCTCTTTAACAGAATTCTCACTTTCCATCCTCCATTCCAAATATTTTCCAAGTCTATAATAGCCTCAGGATCTCCTATCACTATACATATTTGCTTTAGCCAGAAAATCAAGTCTGTTACACTGACTCCCTCATTTCTAAACAACACAGACTCATTTTTACAGCTGGTTTTGTTAAGATGACAGCTTCAAATAGGGCCCATAAAGGTGCATTTCTTAGGCTGTGAAATTTCACCCAAAATCTCTCTAAACAAGGTAGTGTTTTAAAACTGATATCAAACATTGATTCACCCAACACATGAATCAGTGCATATATTTCATACACAAAAAACTTTATAGCATTATTTAACAATGTTCGGGCCACAAATACTCTAGCTGGGTGATCGTCCATACCGCCCTTGTAATGCAGGCATACCACATAATGGCACTTTGCCAGTAATACTGGAGTATGGAATAGGGAGGCCTAGGGTGTTTGGGTTTGTCTGCTGAGATTCCTTGCCGGTGCTTCAGAAAAGCTTTGGCCAGCAGTGCTTGTAGATGGAACAGGCTTGGGCCCAGTATGACTCTAAGCTTCCTGGGAGGGATTTTCATTCCCTATAATGTTCCTGGTTATAATGCCTGTATTCAGTAGTAACTCAGGATTTTGAGCTAATTGTAACTCCTTTGGCAGTTCCAAAAAGTTTAATGTAAGATCATTTTGTGGCAGTGAATCCCCTTGTTCTGCTATAGGGGCCATTTGCAGTACAACATCATTTGTTTTAGGTAATCTGATTGGAAACGTCCCCAAGACCCACTTTCCTGATTCTTTGGAGCACTCCCATCCAGCTGCAAGCAAAGCAGTATCTATGGACCATGGTTGATTTACTATAGGGGTATGTACAGTCTTGGAGGTTCATTGTAGGCCAAGACATTTGGTGCTTGTGTGTGCCATTCCTAACAAACCTCCTGCATCAGAGTCAGCTACAGTTACTTTTGGTTTCTGCATCTCAATGGAGTTAGATGTAACAGTAGAACTATTCATAGCACACTTACTAATGTTGTGTGAATCTTTGGCTAGTGGCTACTTTGATGCTACTATGTCATCCTGCTGCAGCTGAACCTGCGTGTTCACAGTTTAATGGCTTTCACAGTTCCCTTTCAGTGCATTGATGGCTACTGGGCATGAAGTTTTATCTGTGTTGCATCCAGTAACGTCCAGGATTTTAAAGGGTATGTGACTTTTGGGTTTTGCTTGTGGACCCGGTGATTTGTTTTCTGTGTGGTCAGCTGATATTGTTATCATGTCAGTATTTCTCAATATTTCCTTATTCACAAATGTTGTATACATTTGTACATCCTCATAATTATGTGTGGTAAATAGTTGGACTTTCATAAGATCAGTCTCTAGCAGAGTCGAGGCATGGGAGCAGATCTGCTCCCCTACCTCCTTTGCTTCCAGCTTCTTGCTCTTTTCCATAGGAGTGGCCATCTTGGGATCCAAAACCACCAAGGGATCCCTACTGCAAAAAGTAGGGGCATTTTACCAATGTTCTGGCCAAATTTCCCACGTTCACTAAAATACTACCAACAGCTTAATCTGGTTCTGTAAGTCAGTTTACATCTGCACATATGTTCCCCTTCCCTTGCCCACAGGCTGCACCTGGAATTGAGCTGTGGCTCAGTGTGCCTCTTGCAGTCCCAAAGGGCAGGATTCACGATGAGGGATTTTTAAAGTTCCCCTCCGTAACTGCTGTTGTGGACTGGAATCGCCCACAGCTGCGGTGGTAGCGATTCATAGCCGCAGCAGTTGCGGAGGGAGCTACAGTGGGTTCCAATGCCCATAGAAGCCTTCCACAGCTGTGGTGCTGTCCATGGCAATAGCATCCACAAGCTGCCATAGTCCATGGAGCCAGTTGTACTCCTGCTCCATCTTCATGAATACTCTCAGCTGAGGGCAACCTGCAGCTTCACAGGTGGATTCCCACTAGTGCCAAGGTTTTCCCAGAGCTGCAGGTCCTTCTACCCCTTTAGTGAATCCTGCCCAAACTGTCAAACATTTGCTTTTATTAAATAATATACCATTTTTATTTGCCCATATTTATATGAGCTTTAAATGCTTCTTGATGGTTTCCATTCCTTCTGATGCATCTGCCCTTCTTCCTATTTTGGTATCATCTGCAAATGTTATAATCCACCCTCTTATATTGGTACTGAGATCAAAAATTAAAAATGAAAATTATGCTGGTCCTAAGACAGATCCTGTGGCACCCTACTAATGATTCCAACTTCCTCAGACAAGACATGCTTGATTCTTACTTGTTGTGTTCTTTAACTAAACCAAATCTGTATCCAATTTTTTTGGTCTTACCCCTTGCATCTTCCAGTTTCCTAATCAAGATATCATGAGAGGCAGTATCACAGGATTTCCAAAATCAGATATATGGTATCCACATTACATTGTGGGTACATTGTTTGTTATATGGCTACTGACTTTTTCATAGAATGTAAGAATGGGGTTACACAGGACCTGTTACCTAAGTTAAACAGGTTACTTTCGAGTTTTGTTTTTATAATGGTCTCTATTATTTTTTTTTCTGGTATCAATGTCAAGCTTATAGGTCTGTAGTTGATGATACTATACTTGTCTTACTTTTTAAAGATAGGAATCACTGTTGCTCTCCTCCAATCTCTGAGTACCAATCCTGAATTGTTTGATTTGTTAAATACATATTTTAATGGTTTAGTTAGGCTATCTTGTGTTGATGTCCACTTCAACATTAGGATAGGACTGAGAAGAAAATGAGCACATTTTGAATCTATTTATAAAACTATAAAACTAGGTATTAACACTGAAAAATCTAAACTAATGATAACAGTAGAGAAGTACAAGCTTCTACATTAATTTTAAGTAACAGACCAATAGGACTATTTGGATTTACATCTTTCATATAACTTTAAGTGGAACAAACACCAAGCTAACATATAAAATATGTCAAAATGGAAAGGGTATAAATGTTTTAAATCTGCACATGGTGGTCATTGTATTAAAGCTGCTGTAGAAGTAGTAAATCTTAAAATAAAAACTTTCATATTAAATGTATGTGAACTTTGGCGGTTATCAAACATAGGCTTTCTGGAAACTATACTGTTGACAGTACATAAATCTCTCCTGCAAGTTCCTAAAATGACCTCAAATGCAATAGTTAGAGTAGAATTGGGTCAACTCCCACTAACAAATACAGGTATCTTAAGACTGATTAAATAAACATGCCAAGTAAATATCTGGAAGCTTGCTTAGAAGAACAAAAGGAAACATTTGCGTATGGGACTGGGTCTCAAATCTTTTTGGCCAGAGTTACTTTATAATAATTTGAATATATTGGTGATTGGTTTCATTTACTGTATCTTTTTCCTTCTTTAGAGCCCCTACAGTTAACTCTTGCCAAAATAAAACAGAGAATGCTTGATCAAGTTAAACAAATTGAGCTGGCCCTTATATAGCCCCAAAAGGCCTGCAGATGGATAGCACAAAAATGAAAAAGCTTTATGAGATGGAATTTTGCCTCAAGTTACCCCGTCCCCCCAGGATAGAAGCAGTTGACTCTATGAAAGTAATTACCTGAATGTAATTTTTTTAAGTTAGATGACAGCTCAACAGTATTTTTGTGCTATGCTGGAGAGACAGATACAGTATCTATATCAAGTTCTGATAATTTTCCATTTTTATAATGAAGGGAGAGATTTATATCTCACATTTCTCTCAAATAATGTACTTTTGAGACAAGACTGAAATATGTAGACAGATTAATGAATATAACAAATCACAATATTGTAGTAAAGATTAATATGCTTCTTCAGAGCTTTGGAAAATAAGAGAAAACATTTTTTAATGAAATTAAATTAGAACTGGCCTATACATGCAATATGCACTGTTTTTATTCTAAATGCATAGCTGTGTTTTTGCCATCCTGTGTTTTTCAAAGGCAATTTATTTGTCAACAAAATAAACTTAGTGTTGAGATGTTGCAAACTTTTCCTTTGCAGTCAAAAATGTGAGAAAGTCAAGGACATTACCCTTCATAAAGACTACATGATGTGACCACAGTGCCAAATTTGGGGTATAGTGCACTTAGGAGTATAACCACGTGACTGTGTAAAGTCCTATTTAGGGAAAAGAGTAGAATGTGTTTTCATTGACATGACATGTAAAAACAGCATATGACAGGAACAGCAGCCCATAGAGTAGACTGTCCATCTGGGTTTAAAAAAAGATGCCTCTCTAATTATATTTAAAAGTGCTAAATAGCATACGTAATGTTTTCTTTATGAAGTATACTGTTCTGTTTTGCTGCATTGTTCCATGCCTTTAGCCTTAAGCCTATGGATTGCACCTACCTCCCTCCTCCCACCACCTTCCACAATACATAGCTTAACGTGAAGTAAAGAATATGTATTGCCTCATACACATGTACTGCTACAATATTACACAACATAAATGTAATAAAGTTCTAAAGCAGCAGTGTATATTGTGTCCCCACTTTCTGATTCCTCTGTAGGTTGCCTTTTCCCTTTATGTTGTAAGATGTCCTTTTCCGTTTTAATTGTTTTAGGATTTGGAGGTAGGTTTCTGAGATATTTTTCAAAATATAACAGTTCCCAATTTCAGCAAAACACTTATTATGGTTTTAAACATCTATTATCTGGCGTCACTGTTTTTGTGGTTATACTACACCAGCAGGACACAACCCCCGCTCCTTGGTCTTATGAGACACTTGGGATATAGTAGTGTCTCCATCCAACAAAAATCAAATTGTAATTTGTCAGTTTTGGAGCAAAAATACAATGGAATGTGACTAAAAGGAAAGGATTAACACTGGGGGATTGTATAGGAACTCACTAATAAGAAAACTGTCTAACATTTAGTACATTGCTCCCTTAATTCTGGCATCTGCTTTTTTGGCTTATTAGTTTGGTTTTCTCTAACTGGAAATCAAAGTAACTACCTAATAGGACTATATCAAATTATATGATTTTTGAGATCATTACTATAGAAAAAAATGACTGTACTGTCCTATAACAAAACTGACTGATTTGACCACATGGGCAGGCATGCCAAGTACAACAGGCTGCTGCATCAAGTCATCTGACAAAATACACATTAACCTTGATGTTTTATTGAATTCAGATCTCACATTTATAACTGTAATAGTTAATGAGTATGTGTGCTTTGTTCTTCTTGCTTGTTTTTATTTGCAGTTTACAAAAATTATATAACCAGAGACTTTCCAGTCCTATTATACTACAATGTGCAGTGTACAGTGTTTGTTTTGTGTACTTTTCGATGTGGTATGTATTTGTGGGCTCCAGTTGACTACCAAATTTATAAAGTACTCATCTAAACATATTTCCACTATTATCAATTATTTTTGATGTAGCTGATATACATGAAACATGTAAACATTGCCACTGAGTTTCCTTTGAAACTGTATGGGTAGACATGGATTGAAGGGCTTAACTGTGCTCCACATTATATATGCTTTTGATGTTTCTTAACCACCGTAAAGGGATTTTCCAGTATCCAGTAATTTCTAGTTAATATACATTCTGACACAAGTCAGTATTTATTCCTTTAAAGAAATATCATGGTTTTCAGTAATGTCACAGTAACAATCAGCAGAACTCAGTTACACCAGCTTCCACAAAATGTGAATTTCAGAACTTTACTGTTTGTGTTTATTATTGAAGACAGTTTCATTAAGCAGGATTTTTTTTCCTCTGACATCTATTCGTGTTGCTTATTTCTGCCTTGAAATTAATGTCCTCTACATATAGCATCACAGCTTGTTGCCACAGAAATCCTTCTTATGTCACAAGCAGAAGATTATGATTTCATGGCAGAAAAAGCTGCAGATGCAAATAAAGTCTACAGGAAAAATAACATTTTTTGTAAATGCTTTTAGTAATAAAGAATGGAATGTCTACACGTTGTGTCTTATCACACCCAATCATATTTACCACCCTGCGAGCATGAGACAAATGTATGATGCTCGCTGCTGTTCCCAAAGTCTCTAGGGTGCCTCCCAGATCCCCGACCTACCTATGGCATAATCCTAATATCCTAACTGGGGGCAAGTCAGTCAGGTAGACTGAGTGGGAAGAGAAGGGTATCAAAATGAGTGCAGATATTTCCATCCCTAACTCACATTCTACTCTCCTTCCAACCCATGCAGGGCAAGAAGGGACTCCACCATTCAGATTTTTGGTGACACTGTGCCACATAGAAGACTGTTACACAAACTGGGGAATATGGGTGTGGGCAGGACAGTAGTGTGGTGGGTAGGTAACTGGCTGGGTGGCAGGACACAGAGGGTGGTGGTAAATGGCTGTCACTCCACAGAGGAAACAGTGACCAGTGGGGTACCACAGGGATCAGTGCTGGGACCAGTTCTATTCAACATCTTCATCAGTGGCATTGCGCAGGACCTAGAAGGCAGACTTTTCCTGTTTGCTGATGACACAAAGCTCTGTAACAGAGTAGACACACCAGAGGGTATAGACAGAATGAGAAGGGACCTGCAGAAACTTGAAGAATGGTCAGGGGTTTGGCAGTTGAAATTCAATGTAAAGAAGTGCAAGATAATGCATATGGGGTACAAAAACCCTGGCACAATATATCAGTTGTGGGGTGAGGATATAGCATGCATCAAGCAGGAAAGGGATCTTGGAGTTATCATCTCTGATTACCTCAAGGTAGGGAAACAGTGTGACAAGGCAGCAGGTAAAGCAAATATGATGCTGGGATGCATATGCAGGGGCATCACCAGCATGAAAAGGGAAGTCATAATTCCACTATACAAGCCACTAGTGAGGCTCCACCTGGAGTACAGTGTACAGTTCTGGAGACATTACCTATGTAAGGACATAGATAGGGTAGAGAAGATTCAGAGGATGGCAACAAAGATGGTACATGGATTGCATCACAAGTCCTATGAGGACAGGTTGAAGGAATTGAAAATGCGCTCCTTGGAGGAGAGAAGGGAGAGAGGGGACATGATAGAGACATACAAGTATCTTACAGGGAGGAACAGGGTGCAGGAATACACTATTTTTAAGCACAAAAGATGTTCCAGGACTAGAAGGCATGGGATGAAGTTGGAAAGAGGACGATTCAGAGGAAACATGAGGAAGAATTTCTTCACGTAATGGGTGATGGACAAGTGGAAAACCCTGCCAGAAGAAGTGGTGGGGGCTGAAACAATCACGGAATTTAAGAATGCATGGGATAGACATAAAGGAATTCTGGAGGTCAGGGGTAAGGGCAACAGACTTCTAGGAAAACATAAAGTGAACTTACAAGCTCAAATGGGCAGACTGGGTGGGCCGTAGGCCCTTATCTGCTGACACTGTCTATCTATCTATGTATAACACTTGCAGATCAGAGCAGCATACAAGCCTTAGAGAAAACATCAACTCCTCAATCACCATGGCTGTGGTTACAGAGATTAGACACTACCTCCTGGTCAATGGGCTGGGTGGGAAGAACATATTCCCCTATCAGGGATGTGCAACAGCCCATCCTCAATACCAATAAGGCCAGATGGGATGCAGAAATGGGCCACCCCATCCCTCACACAGTGGGATACAGGGGTCTTAGTGGTGCACCAAGCATACAGGGACACCAAAAGCCTACTGAACCAACTAAAGATATTGCATAGATGGCATAGAATGTCCCCAGGCACTGCACTCTGTGGCCATACTACTGCATTTGTCTTGCTGTAGGTGCTCACAGTCTGATGCAGGACTTCTCCACATCTTATGGAGCTGCCCTAAGCTTACCAAACTGTGGCAAGGAATACTGAATGACTGTTCTAGAGTCCTTCATAATCCAGTTCTGAACTCCCCTGAATTGGTCATCCTGGGGATCCCCAACCAAGTAGGCCCCTTATCTAGGAGTCCACATTGCTGGCTACTGGAGGCTGTTATGGAAGCTAGCATCTCCTCTTGATGTCTTAGAGATGTGAGACCATCCCCTTATTGATCACTGGCACTCTATCTTATCTAAATTGGCTCTCTTTGAAAGCCTTTCCTTTGTGGCTGCAGGCAGACTAGAAATCTACCACAAAAAATGGGACCCTATCCTGCATTCCCATCTTTGCTCAGTAACTATCCCTCAGCCATGGAATGGAGGATTCAGTCAAACAGATGGCCACTCCTTCCCCTTCCTTCAACCTTGATGACATAACTGGATCACTTCCTCTCCCCCTATCATTTTCTTCTTGTACAGGTGAGGCAGAACATCAGCCTGATGAATATTAGAAACCTTCTCAATATGTTGGTATTTTTCAAGGGTTTAATACTCTTGAGTGTATACCTTGATTAATACTCATCCTTATACAGGGTTTTAAATAATTGATCAGCAGTTTTTTTTTCTTGGGATGATACTAACTGTACAGAAAGTATTTATATAGATTTTCTAGAAGCACTGTGTTTGATAAACACATTGAGGCAAGAGCTATGCATTTTCATAAAGATTTTGCACTTTTATGAGCAAAACGCTAATCAATTTTTAGAGTTAAATAAAACCCTGCTTATAGCACCCATTTATCATGTGCAGTTCTTCTATTGCCTGCTAAGTCATTAACCATGTCTTACATGGTTGCACAATTATTCATTATATGTCACATATTAGCTGTTATGTGTTATTGGCATATTGCACTGTATGTCCAGTCTATTACCTGTAACCTCTTTCAATAAAAAGGTTTATGTGGAAAAAAATGGAATGGCTTGAAATTCAGTTGTTGGGGAATATTTAGAGGCTTTAGTCCTGCTGGTACCAACAGTAGTTTACTGACAAAAAAAGAAAAACTGACAAATTGCTGTAATTTTCTGTATTAAAGTCCCCATATTCTTTATTATAAAAAGATATTTCTATGAAAACATTATCTATATGCCTCAGACATCATCTCACTTTCCCCACCCCTACCTCATATCTTTTAGTACCCCATTGTGGCATCCCTTAATCTCCACTAAAGTAGTACTAACTCCCCCAGTTTGTCTACTAAGATTTAAGAATAAATCCTAGATTAATTTATTCTCACTCCTGGGGAACCAGTCTAGGGGAATCTTTTTATATTTCTGTGTCCACTGGTCATGGTGTGTTCAAATTTATTAATTTATTCCTAACTGATTAATGTTTGCATTATAACTCAGATGTGTTCAATTATTTAAATGCTTTGGTAAGTTAGGCAAGGCAATTGAATTCATATGGTACACTTTCCAAAGCTTCAGGGCATCTTACCTTAACAAAAACTTAAAACAATTCCCAAAAAAATGTATATAATATACAATAATGGATGGGGAAGTGTGCTTAATGAGAAATTAATGGTTGCCTGAGGTGTGGGATGCTATATAAACCCTGCAGGCAAAGCCCAAGGGGTCTATTAAAGCATCCCACACTGAGGGCAACCAATAATTTCAAATTTAAGCACACTGTCCCATCTTTATTATTTGTAATTACTGGGCAGCAATTTTTTCCACTTTGATTTTCCTCCTGCTGTCTCACTGATGCAGGCAGACACACACACACACACAGTCTTTGTAAGAGACAGTCTTTTTACACATTTTTTTTTTATTTCTTGTTTCGTTAGCTTTTTATTTATTTTTTTATTTCTGAAACACTGTATTCAGGTTGCTGCGGTAATGAAGATTGCAAATTGCACCTACCTTTGTGTGTTCCGCTCTGTAGCTTCAGAATGGTAGGGTCAACCAGATATGTATTAAGCTACCAAAAATGTGATTTCTTTTTAACAGTTAAAAACAAAAACAAATAGATAACTCGCTCTGGCGACTCCTCACTCAGTGGGATGAGGAGCCGCCATGTTTGTTCAGTGGTTTAGCCCACCCAGAAGGAGTGCAGAGCCAATGAGGATGAAGCTCTCAGTTGACTGAGGTGGTGCATGTTTGCTGTTATAACCTGAGGGTTATAAAAGCAAATTATAGCTGGCTCAGCCCAATGAAAAAATTGCTGACCAGTTATTATTATAAAATAATAATCAGTGGCAATCTTATAAAAAAATTGTTCAACAAAGGCCTGAGCAGATAAGTAAGTCTTCAGTTTGTGCTTGAAGGCCTCTACCATATAGGCAGATTCAATAACATCTTGCAAACTGTTCCAAATCAGTGCAGAAGCAATCCAAAATGATCTGTCCACTGACTGCTTCAAGAAAGAATGGGGGACATAGCACAAGTCTGCACCAGTGGGCCAGAGAGAGTAGAAGGGTGCACATGGCCACAAGAGGTTTTTCAGTTAGCATGGGCCCTGACAGTGTAGAGCCTTTAATGTTAACAAGCCTATCTTTAAGATGATACTCCACCACACAGGCAGCCAGCGTGGACCATGCAGCACTGGTGTGAAGTGGTTGCTTAGAGAAATTCCCATCACAAAGAAGGTCACAGCATTCTGGAAAAAAAACTCTAGGCATTGCATTAAACCTCCAGACAACCCTAAGTAAAAAGCTTTATAGTAATCAAGTCTGGAGGTGACTGAGGAGTGGGCTATCATCTCCAGATCTGCTGGCACAAGATATGGTTTGATATGAGCAATATTATGAAGATGGTAAAAAACATTCCTGACTACTGCTGACATTAATAATATTTTACTGTGTTATCTTAAATACAGTGTGACATGCTTGCTGCACCTCTCCTGAGCTTTCTGTTTTTAACATACAGTTACCTATACACCCATATGCACTTTTTCACTTTTGTGTAATTGTATGTTCCCATTTAATAGGGGGTATATTTTTTTGGGAGCTTGCAATTGCTGTCTTTCAAGCCACCTGATGAAGACCTTTTGTGACTGAAGTGCCACGGGTCTCCTTTTGCTTACATAGCAATTGGGATGTCACTCTGAGTACAGCCACTTTGTGTTTATACTGTCACTTTCCCCTGCTGCAGTTATAAAATCCTCTCTGTGAGATCATGATCACTACTTGTGACACCAAAGCATTTTTTTATTATTTATCTTTTTTCTATCAAATATTTTAGCTGATGCTAGAGGTGTATGTGGAACTGGTACTGGATTTTCTTTTCTTTTCTTTTTTCTGCCCTGGTGGTGCTTTCAAAGAATCCTTTGAAGTCACCAAAGAATAGGGTTATATTCATCCTGAAAGTGGCTATTTGTTTATATAATAACAAAATGGCCAAGGCATGCCAGATGACCTCTGTAGGGCAGTGGGCTACAAACAAAAGAGAAGGACCCGAATCTGCATAATCAGCTCAGAACAGTCCTGGAGGTGGGATCACCAAATCAAAGGAATGTCCAGGTTGCAATGTAAAAGATGCAGGATAGATGAAGTATGCAAAGGAGCTGGCCTGGCATAGTTATTTCAGGGACTGCATTTACCTTATGAAACTCAGTAATACCTCTGGAATAGATGCTACAGTATTGTTGTCAGTTGGCTATGACTGAAAAAATGCCAGTTGGGGGTAAGCTTCAACTATCTACTTAGAATCTGTAGCAACTCCATCACTTCCTGCCTCGGCCCAGAACCTACCAATAAAAATCATCCTAGGTCCTAAACATAAAGCCTTGACTATTGTCTCCATCTACATCCTGCCCAGGGATCCTAAACATGGCTTCAGCGACATCCTAAACTTTATCAACTCCCATCCTTCAGAAACTGAACTTATTCTACTAGGTGATTTCAATATAAACTGGTTAGCATAGAGCGCCAGTGCCCATAAAGACTCCATCTCAGCTGCTAGCCTCACGCAAATGGTCAACTCCCCTACCAGTATCAACTACAAGACTGGCACCAGTACCCTCCTGGATTGGGTCCTCACCACTCACCCCACAAGGATCTCTCATACAACCATTCTCTTGGACTCTCTCAGTGACCACTCCCCAGTCATATGTGCATGGTCAAACAAATTCCTCAAGCCCCCTCCCAAAATTATTGCTAGTAGAGTGCTTGCTTCCTCATGGGAAAGCTTCCACATCTCAAACAACATCTGCTTCTACAAGACTGGCTACCCATCTATGAAGTAACAGATGTTAACTCGGCTCTTGATCACTTCATCTCAGTTTTCAACAGAGCCTGTGACCTCTTTCTCCCTGCTAAAAGGCACAAAACTAAATCTCTCTGTAACCCATGGCTCACCGGAGCTCTTCTCTCTCAGCTAAAACTATGGGACCACCTTTGGGAAGTTGCCAGGTCTTCTGGCAAACAACTGGACATCCAAAATTACAAACAAGCACAAAATGCCTGCACAAAAGCCATCTGGCTTACGAAATCCACTTATTACAAAGATGCTCAATACCTGGGGATATGAGCATTCTGGGACAATATCAAGGATGTCACAGGGAAGCAGCCAGAAACCTCCCTGGCCATGTAAATGGTTGATGGATCCCCAACCCTCGACCCTAAGGTGATCTCTAACACCTTTAACTTGGCTTTTTCAGACTTTAGCGCTGTCATACCCCATGACTTTTTTGAAAACAGGGCCTCTTCCCCTAATTCTTCAGCCCCACATCCCAACCATCCACTCTTCTATTTCAGGGAGGTAAGGCTAAATGAAGCTTACCATTATATTGCTGCAGCCATCTCTAAATCTAGATCTAGTAGTGATACCCTGGACCTTAAGCTTCTGTTGCTCACCCTCAATGAGGTAATTCGTCCATTAACTAAAATCATAAATCTCTTTCTAAGCTGTGGAAAATTCCCAGACCTATGGAAAACAGCCATCATGACACCTGTCCATAAAAGTGGGGATTAGATGAATCACTCAAATTATCGTCCTATCTCCATACTCCCCCCACTTTCCAAGGCACTCAAGTGCATCATGGCTGATCAACTTACCGACCACCTGGATAAATACAATATACCTTGTCCAAAACAACACGGATTACAGAAAGGTCTCAGCACCACTACAGCCCTCCTTGAGTTCACTGGAGTGTTGCACAAATCCCTGGACAATGGCCTACTCATGGGGCTGTTTTCATCAACCTCTCCAAGGAATTTGATACAGTACACCATGGACTACTAATCAACCAACTACTGAATACCTGGCTATCACCTGACTCTGCCCTCTGGTTTAAAAGCTACTTGGATAACGAGTCACAGAGAGTAAAAATTGCTGATGCTCTTTCAGATACCTTGCCTGTTTGCTCTGGTGTCCCACAGGGGTCCATACTGGGCACCCTCCTTTTTAGCCTTTTCTTAAACTCCATCCCATACCACTGCGCTGAACAGATCATTCTCTGTGACGATGATGCTGTTGTATTCTCCACCCACAAAGATCCTGCAACACTACAACACAACCTTCAACTTGGTTTCAGTTATGTACAGACATGGTTTCTCAACCATAAGCTGGTCCTCAATAACAAGCAAACCAAATCTATGCTCTGCTGAAGCTCCCATAACCCACATAAGCTACACTACTTGGCTATCTCTACCACCCAGGGGAACACCCTAGAACAGGTGGGGTCCTTCCAATACTTAGGGATACAGCTTGACCCTAATCTCTCTTATGGACCTCACGTAGACAATGTTGCTAGAGATGCGAATACATGGCTTGGTCTTCTCTACAAACACAGACAACACCTCATGCCAGAAGCTCTAAAGATTGCTGTCCTGAGCTCTGTGATCTCTGTAATAGACTATGGTCTCATCATTTATGGCTCGGTCACAACCACAACCCTTAGACGTATCTCAGCTGCCTTAAATAAGGTATGTTGGCTCATTACAGGGGCCCACCATCTCACCCACAAATGTGACCTGTACACCCAAACCGGCTTGCTCCAACTATCCAACCACATTGAATTTCTCACCTGCTGCATGGAGAAAAAAATCTTCCTTGGCCTTGTACCTCCTGGGGTCTCATTTCTGTTACAACACCAAACCAATGGTGCCTTGGAGATCCACGCTGCAGCTATTGAAAGTCCCCCACTGTCACACTTCCCAGAGACAATGCTCTTTTGCTTATCGAGTGCCACTCTGGTTCAATGACCTTAGCCCCACCATCTCCTCTGCCCCAACAATTGGTATGTTTAAAACTAGGCTCCGGGACTATCTCACTACCAACAGCTCCTGTGACTGCCCAACTTAACCTAGTTTCTCCACTTTCCTGCCTGCTCTAGTGGTCCTCTGCCTCCCCTGCCCCCCCGGACACACCACTCACATCTTGATACACCCAGTGCTGCACTTTTCTACCCTCTCCCCACCATACCTTCCTTTCTTCTTCCCCCACTGCCTCATCCTTTAGCCCCCACCTCCCCTCTTCCCTCTGTCTGTGACTCCTGCACTTGTTATCTCCTGTCTGTTTTCTCTGACAAATGACACTGGCTGCTTTGCTTACATTGTTGCCCTGGAATTATATTAATCTGTAAATTGTATGCAGTGTCCCCATTTGTTGTAAGGTCTGTCTTGATGTCCACCATAATTTGTATTTTCTCTGATGTGGAACCTTTGCAAAAGAGCCTTGGATCAAAGGTATTTGTAATCCTAGACTTGATAAATAAATAAAAAAAATAAATCTGGTTACACCTTTGTTAGGTAATTCAGTGTGCATTTGTCTTGTTCAAAAGTGTTCTTTTACCTTTCTGTAGTGTAATGTAGTTCCATACATTTTAGTTTGTATAATCTTTTACCAAATGTAAATATTGTGGAGTATTAAATATTATTTTATATACTTCATGCTCTCAGTGACTGTATTGCTAAGGATAAAGAAACCTAGTGTAATTGCAAAATTGGTGATCCATTTCCAATGAGACAGGTTGCTAAACCATTGAAAGTACACCTGTGCCTAGTTTAGGGTAGGTTAAAGTAATGTCTCAGCTATGACAACAGGAGTTGGTCATTTGCCTTTGGGGAAAGAACAATGTACTGTGTCAGTAGTGGCTGCTGGTGGGATTGTGTCCTAAAGATACCCTGTGGTTGCAGCATATTGAGGTGACCATTCAGGCATCTGAAGGGTCATAAAAACTGGTAGCACAGTGTGGACTGAGTTCTAGAAGGACCAGTCTGTGACAAACTGTTTGACAGTAGTGCAGTCTCAGTAATAAGGTTATTTATTTAGTCACATAACAAGATATACAAATGGGTATACCGTATGTACTACCAATTTATTTTGTTGCAAGGAAGATTATAAAGTTAGAAAGCACTATGACTAGGCCATGTGACAGAAGTGCATTGCCATATGTTGAGAAGCTGTGCAAAAAGAAAGGGTTGGTCTTCAAGGAATTCCAGACATGAATAGATGTCATTCATATCCTCAAGAAATGTGATCTGGGAAGCAGTGTAGAATTGTCACTGCTGGCCAATGTAATTAGACAGGCTGAGTGCAAGTAAGCCAGAGCCTATATTTGGGTCAACTGCTCATCTCATACAGATCCGGTAGAACTGATAGAGCTGGAGCTTGACCTGCTGAAGGCATAGACAGATGATCAGTGGCCAAAGGCAGAAGCTGAGCTGCAGAAGGTGAAAGTGGAGGCAGAACTGCAGAAGGCAAGGATGGAGGCAGAGGAGAGAGACACAGCACTCGCATGGGATTCAGATAAGACAGGAATGAAAGGGACAGAGTCAACATGAGAAGGTGAAAAATATTCTGTGGCAAAGGGCAGTGACACAGACTATGAGTACTGGCATCAGGGGTTTGACCCAAGAAGCAAAAATATGTTTAAAAAGGTTTTCTAAGTTTCTGGAGGGGAATGATCTTGATTTTTTTAATACAATCTTTTGAAATAATCTGTGGGCAACTTGAAATGGATAGGGCTTCTTGAGCAATTCACCTTTTATCACTCCTTATGAGCCGGGTGTTAGAAGTCCTTACCAGGATGGACAATGAGGACTATATGGACTATACCAAAGCAATAAAAAATATTACTAAAGTGCTATGAATTAACTCCTGAGGCCTATAAAAAACTATTTAGAGGGTTAATGAAGGCAACGGTTGACAGCTATTCAGAAATGTGTGTTCAGTTAGGCAACTTGTTAGAGTGTGCATAGGTTACTTTCAAATGGGGGCAAAGACAGGATTTCTGATCTTGAAGTGGGTAGCCATCTGGGAACAAGTGACTACCAAACAGGGTGGTTCATGATAAACGTAACTGTAGAGTCAAGCCACACAACAGTGAAGGTACTGGACTTCAGGATGGCTGATTTTGTCAAAATGGGAGAGTGCCTCAGAAAAGCACTAGCAAACATTCAAGAAGGTGGGGTGGAGCAACAGTGGGGAAACATTAAAACCACCATCACAGAGGCAACAAGCCTTTGTGTGAAGCAAATAAACAAATCAAAACAAAAGAAGAGACCTCTATGGTTCTCAAAAGAAGTAGCGGGGAAGGTAAGGGAGAAAGAGATAGCATTCAAGGAGTATAAGGAAACACAGAAGGAGCAGGACAGAGAACTGTACCAGTTAAAGCAGAAGGAAGCGGGGAAGGCAGTCAGAATAGCAAAGGCCCAAACCAAGGAAAAGATAGCCAACTCGGTTAAGAAGGGGGATAAAACCCTTTATAGGTACATTAGGGAGCAAAGAAAGACTAAGGCAGGGATACTGAGGCTAAATAAAGAGGAAGGTGGTTGGGCAGAAAACAACAGTGAAAAAGCAGGGATACTGAACTAATACTTCTGTTCAGTATTCACAATGGAAAAGCAGGGGGAGATACCTAATCCAACAATAAAAGCACTCTGGATAAGGGGGTTGATATTAGTTCTTTCACAGAAGAAAGGGTTCTGAAAGAACTCTTAAAACTGAAGGTGGTTAAAACAATGGGGCCTGATGGGATTCACCCCAGAATTCTATAAGAACTAAAGGAAGAACTAGTAACACCAGTGACTACCCTTTTTAATAAATCATGGGAGGATGGTGTGACACCTGAGGAATGGGGGAGGGTGGATGTGATTCCCCTTCACAAAAGTGGAAGCAAGACAGAGGCAGGAAACTACAGACCTGTCAGTTTGACCTCAGTGGTAGGGAAAATGATGCAATCACTGCTGAAGTAAAGAATTGTACCTAGAGCACCTAGAGGCCAGTGGGGCACAGGACTCAAGGCAGCATGGATTCACAGCAGGAATATCATGTCAGACAAATCTAATTGATTTCTTTGATTGGGTAACCAAATTAGTAGACCAGGGAGGGGCTGTGGACTTGGCCTACTTAGACTTTAGCAAGGCATTCAACACAGTCCTGCACAAAAGATTTAAAAACAAATTAGCCAGCCTGGGAGTGGGTCCCAGGGTGGTAGCCTGGGTAAAACACTGGCTGGACAACAGGACACAGTGGGTAATAGTAAATGGAGTCCACAGTGAAGAAAGGAGGGTTACTGTAGTGGGTACCTCAGATGGTCTAGTACTGGGGCTGGTCCTTTTAATGTCTTTATAATGACATTACAGAGGGACTAGAAGGAAAGTATGTCTCTTTGCAGATGACACAAAGATCTGCAACAGGGTTGATATGCAAGGTGGGTGGAAAGGATGTAAAGGACTTGGCAAGTTTGAAGGAATGGTCAAATGTATGGCAGCTTAGATTCAACGCAAAGAAGTGCAAAGTAATGCACCTGGGAAACAAAAACCCAGGGGAAGAGTACACAATGGGGGGTGAGATACTGACAACAACAAAAATGAAAAGGGACCTGGGACTAGTCATATCAGATGACCTAAAGCTGGGCCAGCAATGTGAGAAGGTTGTAAGGAGGGCTGGGGGGATACTGGGATGAATAGGGAGAGGCATCACCAGTAGAAAACAGGAAGTTGTTGGCCTTCTGTACAGACAATTGGTAAGACCACATCTGGAGTACTGTGTACAGTTCTGGAGACCCCATCTCTGCAAAGACATAGACAGGGTGTAGGCTGCCCAAGGAAGGCAACCAAAATGGTGCATGGTCTGCACCAGAAGACATATGAAGAAAGACTAAAGGAGCTTAAGATGTGTAGTCTTGAGGACAGGAGGGAGAGGGAGGACATGATAGAAACTTTCAAATACCTCAGAGGAATCAACAAAGTCCAAGAGGGTAGCATCTTTCAGAAAAAGAGATGTGCAAGAACAAGGGGGCACAATTTGAAGATAGATGGGGACGGCTCAGAGGTAATGTGAGGAAGTATTTCTTCACAGAGAGGGTTGTAGATGCATGGAACAGCCTTCCTGAGGAGGTTATAGAGTCAAAAACAGTGGGGGAATTAAAGAATGTATGGGACAATCATAAGGCAGTTCTAGTGGGGGGTAGGAGGAAGTAGGCTGTTGGTTAACTAGGATCTGCAGCTTATCCATTAGGTAGGGAAATGGGAAGACTAGGTGGGGCATGCGGTCCTTATCTGCTATCAAATTCTATGTTTCTATGTTTGTATGGAACAGATCAAGCATTTGTTTCTCATGGAACAGTTTTTCAAGACTATACTAAAGGAGTTGGGAATATGGTTACTGGTTCATACTCCAAGCTCTACAAAAGAGGCAGCCAAGAGGGCTGATCAGTTTGTGTCCAGTCATCCATATGTTCAGGAAATACAATGGGGGAGGGACATCAGCTGGTTTCTAGGAAATCCCAGAGAGGTAGCCTATGGGAAGCCAGCCTGTGCCCGAAGTAAAATGGAATCCAAATTGTTCCAAAATTAAGGAGACTGGAGAATGCAGGTGCTCTATTTGCCAAAACTGGGACACCTATTGTATCACAGTCTTAAATAAATATAGCACAATGGGTGAGTGCAGGAGGAAGGGGTGGCTCCAGAAGCATCTATTATCATGTAATCTATTCCTAGAATGCAATCCCCACAAACTGCACTGTACACATGCACTCTGTGTTTATTATTGGAATGGTAACCAAGGAACATAGGTGCCTTCATTTCAATGGTAAAGCAGGATTTAATTCACCAGAAAAAGACCCTACATGGCCAGTTTTACAGAATTAGAGGAATAATTGGTTCTGCAGTCTCAGTACCAATAGTTCAGATCATCTAAACTGGGAAGTTGGCCAGAGCATAGGGAAGGTGGGTGTTATACTGGACCTTGGGTAATGACTCTGACAGAAAGGCAAACATTGTGTGCATCACTATCCCAGTCAGGCTATGGAAGAAGCTCCTGAGGACATAAAGTGGGCATTGCTGCTGGGAGCAACCCCTCCCTCAACAGCAGGGAAAGTAGCAAGACTGGCTGAAGGATGGGATGGGAGCAGCAGTTCTGAGCCACAGCTACAGATTGGGGACAGCCCTGCTGTGGTATGCTGTCCTACAGGAGAGTGTATTTTAGGGAAGGTCAGTTGTGTGGTGCTGGGGAAAGCTCAGCAAGTTGACCTATCCATGCAGAAACTAAGGCAGTTGACTGCATGGGTGGATAGTGGCTCTCAGAGTTCAAAGAAAAAGGAGGTGTACTGGGAAAGTGGATTCCTAAGGGAGGACCAGAGGAAGGGCTAAGCAACTAGAGTTTAGTCCCTGTAGAATACAGGAAGCAGCTTCTGGCCCTAGCCCATGATATACCTTTTTCTGGGCACTTGAGTCAAGGTGGTTGACTAACAATTTTTACTGGTCCAGTATCTTTAAAGATATGACAAACTTCAGCTGGAATTCTCCACCATGCCAGAGAGTGGGAAAGGTTGGGGGACAAGGTGAAGGTGGCTATGAAGAGCAATTTTGGTAAGTGCCTATGGACATTGTGGGGCCACTTAGTGCCCCAAGTCACTCAGACAAGAGGTATATTCAGGTGGTTGTGGACTAAGCAATCAGGTATCTGGGAAGCTATGGCTATCTCCACTGTTGAGGCAGAACAAGTTACTTATGCACTTGTGGGGATATTTAGCATGATAAGGTTTCCTTAGGAGTTTCTGTCAGACCAGGGCACCGATTTTATATCTGCCGTAATGACTAGTCTCTAGGAGCAGTGTGACAGCACAAGGCCTCCCAATACCATCCTGAGGCTAATGGTCTGATCAAGTGTTTAAAGAGCAGGTGACATCTACAGGAGAACTTTAACAAAACACAACATTTAGACACAGTTTGGCTTGTATTTCACATTAGTTCGGTATTCCTCCTCCCCATTATTTATTACTTATGTAATCTGCATAAAAACAGGATCTTTGTTCCTTAAAAGTGAATCTGTTCTTGTTGCTTTCTCCCTACCTGAAGTCATAATGCACTGCTTGTGACATCACAGTTACTCCCATGGCAACAGATTGTGATGTCACAACAGAGGATTATAACTCGAAATAGGGAGTAAGCTATAGAGGCAGATGAACTCGGAGGTATAAATATTATGTATTCATGCAAATTTCCTTTGTAATAAATAATGTTGAGGAGAATTCTATAGAATGCATATGGAATGCAGTCAAAATGGTACCTAAATATTATTTTTTTCAAAGTTTCCTTTGAGGTGTCAGCAGCTCTTTAATGCATTGCTTAAGATCATGTTAAGGACATTCACTGACCAGGATGCAAGAGTGTGGGTCAAGTACTCACCCCATCTCTTATTCACATATAGAGAAGTCCCCTAGGTGACCACAGAGTTATTTCCCTTTGAGTTCCTGTTTGGCAATAAAAGGAGTTCCCTATATCTGGTAAAGGATGAATGGGAGGGAGAGTTTGCTAACCCAGGAAATGTGTTGTGGAGTACACCATTAATTTCAGGCCATCGTGGCTCTAGCAGCTCATGGAGCTTGCCCAGGAGCACTTAGCCACTGCACAACAGAAACAGAAGACATTGTATCACCATGGGGCCACAGCCTGGGAGTACAAAGTCAAGCAATGGGTGATGGAACTCATCTGAATCCAACACAGTAAGAAGGCAGATTGGGAGGATCCTTACTTGTAGATCAGTAGGATAAATGATCCATGGTGCAGCTACCTGATAGTAGGCACATGGCATGAATCAACCATATAAATAAGATAAAACTCTACTATGACCAGGAAGAGATGGTGCTGGCTGTGTGCAGCTATCCAGAGAAAGAGGCAGAAGCAGACCCACTAGTGGATCCCCTTGGAGAGGTTAAAAAGGAATCCTCAGTGCAAACTATCACCATCTCAGAGCAGTTGACACTGGCCAAACCTGCCAAAATGTGTGGGCTGCTGCAAACATTTGACAAAATGTTCCCAGGGATACTGGAGTATACCCAATGCCACAATTTCTCTGTGACAATTTGGGACTAAGTTCTGTGGCAAGTCTCACATTTCCAGAGAACTGTGGCATTGGTTTCCTATTTCTGCTGAAGTTCTACAGTAGCAATTGAAGACTTTGGCAGCAGGCAGGACCCCCCCAGCAGCCAGATAGTAGAAAAGTGTTTGTTTGTTTTGTGGCTTGGATTCATGAACCACTTAAGTCCTTAAACATAAATTATTAGAAAGTGAAACCCCACTAAATCTACCTCCACCCCTTCACCATTGAGATCCCATAGGGTCACCATGTTTCAAATAATAATACTTTCATCGACTCCAACACTGCTCAGTGATCCTCATCCTTCTAGCTTCACCACCAGGCCAGAATGCTAGTTTCTTGCTCCAGTGTATGCTTTTTGAGGATGCATGCAAATCACTTCTAGGGCAAGAAACTGGAGTTTGGGCCCAATAATGAAATTAGAAAGATGAAGACTTACACAGCATGGGACATGATAAAAATATTACTACTTCAAATAAGGAGAATATGGGAGGGTCTCAGGATAGGGTAGGGAGAGTGAGATTGAGCTGGGCAGGAGTGGGAGTTACTGGTTTTGTTTTTGTTTTTTTTTAAGGTCAAGAATTAGCAGGTAAACTAATGGGCAGGGGCTATTCCAAAATGCTTTTCAGAATTTTGTTTTTAATCCTGCAGAATTCTGACAAGCATTCTGTGGACTTTAATATAAACCACAGAATAGTTTTCCATGGTTTATATGATCCATGGAATCATCTTTCTTGGTTTACATTTAAGTATCAAGGTTGAATGCAGATTTGTTCATTTTCAGTTTACATTGACTCCTCAACATAAACTGCAGAAAACTATTCCCCAGTTTACATAAGCCACAAAGTAAGAATCCACATATTCTGCCAAATGCGGATAACTGTTCCTCACTTTATGTAAACCAAGAGATATGAATCAGCAGTTTTTGTAAACTGCAGATAACTATTCCATGGAACATACCGTAGATGCAGAACAGCTGTCCGCAGCTTATGAAAACTGCTTTAAATTATTCCACAGTTTATGTAAACCATAGAATAATATTCCATGGTTTTGATAAACTGTGGAATAGCATTCAATGGTTTATGTAAGCCATAGAATAATATTTCATAGTTTAGGTAAGTTGTGGAATAGCATTCAATGGTTTAGGTAAATCACAGAATAATATTCCATGGTTTAGATAAACTGTGGAATTGTTTTCCATGGTTTATGTAAACCATGAATAACATTCCATGGTTAAAAACTTTGGTATACTATTCCACAGTTTATGTAAACCATGGAGTAATATTCGATGGTTTATGTAAACTGTGGAATAATATTACATAGTTCATATTAAGTTATTCATTAATATCACTGCAGAATAGCAGCAAAATTGGTGTCTTGGATATACCACACTGGCAGAGCATTATTTACATATGGAGTTCCAGGCCCTGGTAAAGCAGTCACACTACAGAGTCCTTAAAGGAGTGAAACATGCCATTGAAGGGGAGATCAAGAAAATCCTGGCTTTTAGGGTAGTCCTAGAGTCTAGAAGTTCCTGGGTTGCCCCTGTGGTACTGATCCCATAAAGGGATGGTAACCCAAGGTTCTTCTGTGTCACCTACTGCACTTAGCACTTTGAGCAGGTTTTGCTAGTTGGCACTATTATTGGCATCATAATAAAGTAACTTTGTTCTTGCTTTTCACTAGGAAGGATATGCCAGAAATCTCTGAGTAGATGGATTACTGTGAGACAGCTTTCACCAGCTGCAGAAGGCATTGTGTCAGGCATCTGTGCTTGCAAGCTCTCACTATTCTCCTCAGTTCAATATACACCTCGATGCTTCTGATCATGGGTTAGGGGCAGTTCTGAGTCAGGTTAAGCACAGGGGGAGGAACACTCAGTGGCAGTTGTACAACAGTTGACCAGATACTGAGGTAATGCTGAGGTATGCTGAGGCAGAATCACATTACAGCCAATGTAAATTATAACCTGAGTGCTCAATACACCTCAGCATTATTTCAGTACTGATCAACTTTTCTATGACTACCATTGTTCCTGAGCAGGAAGCTACTGCCATGAGAGGAAGTATATGCAACAACTGAAAAACAGTGTCTGAGTATAGTCTGGGTTCTGCAGAATCAGCAAGCACATTTGTAGGGAAGGGCATTTATGATGGCAACTGACCAAAACCCCCTCACATGGCTGCACAGGACCAGTGTGTGCAAAATCCCAAATCATTAAGATGGAGCCTGGTGCTGTAGTCCTATCTCATAATAATAATAATAATTTTTATTTATATGGCGCCTTTCAATTATCAAGGTGCCTTACATAAACAGCAGTTAAAACAATTAAAAAAGTCATTAAAAATATTCGACAGAACCAAGTCATTAAGACAATCATTATTCCAAAAATGCTTTTTCCCAAAAAAGGTTTTCAAATCCCTCTTAAATCCCTCCACAGAAGTGCACTCCCATAACCGATGGGATAGAAAGTTTCAGAGGGTGGGGGCAGCATAAGAAAAAGCTCGAGCACCAGATGATTTCAAATTCATCCTTGGAACCCCTAGCAACCCCTTGTTGGCTGAGTGGAGTGATCAATCAGGGCAGTAGGGAACCAGAAGTTCTTTCAGATAGACCGGGCCCAAATCATGTAGGGCATTAAAAGTCAGCATGCCGACTTTATAGGTGATCCGCCACTGAATCAGCAGCCAGTACAGTTTGCGCAGCACCGGAGTAATATGACAGGATCTGCAAGAACCCATCAAAAGCATTCTGCACTAGCTGCAGGTGATGGTTTTCAACCCCTGAAAGCCCTAGATAGAGGGAGTTGCAGTAATCCAGGTGTGAGGACACAAAAGCGTGGACAAAATTTGGAAGGTCGGCAGATGGAACAAGATGCCTAACCCTGGTGATGATCCTAAGATGATAAAAGGAATTCTTGATGACAGCCAACACCTGCGACTGCAGTGTCATTCTATCATCAAGAACCACCCCCAGGCTACACACCCATTCAGAGGTCGGGAAAAAAACGCCTCCAAGAAAAATTCTGGAGGACGCAACACCACCGGACTCCCCCCCCCATCTGTCGACCAGGGTCCACAACCAGTACCTCTGTTTTTTCTAAGTTCAACCTCAACCAACTAGAATCCATCCACTCATGGATTTCTTTTAGACAGCTGTTAAAGACCGAGAGAGCTCCCTCCTGGTCTCGGGCAAAAGAAAGGTAGAGCTGGATATCACCTGCATAACAGTGAAACCTCAGCCCATACCTTCTTACAGTGTCTCTGATTGGTAGCATATACACCACAAATAACATGGGTGACAGTACTGAACCCTGAGGCACCCAACACAACAAAGCCGTTGAATCAAAGGAAAAGACCCCGGACACAGTTCTTTGTGATCTCCCAGTGAGGAATGATGTGAACCATCTTAAGACAGTTCCCGATATTCTGCATAAGAGCCTCAGGCGATCTATCAACACCATGTGATCTACACTGTCAAACGCTGAGGATAGGTCTAGGAGAACCAAGATGGAATGGCTCTTCTGATCTCTAGCCATCAGGAGATCATTGAGCACCCGAATCAGCGCTGTCTCAGTACTATGTATTTTATGAAAACTGGACTGGAGGGGTTCATAGATGTCATGGATGGTCAAATGGTCCTCCAGTTGTGCTGCCACTACTTTCTCAATCACCTTCCCAACAAAGGGAAGGCTAGAGATAGGTCTTTAGTTTGTGAGACAGTCAGGATCCAAGGTAGCTTTCTTCAAGAGTGGTATCACCACCGCCTCTTTCAGGGAGCTAGGGAACTCACCAGATTCCAAGGAGCACCTGACTATCCACACAAGGACTGGACTGATGATATCAATACAGCCCAAAATTAGGGAAGTCGGTCCAGGATCCAGACTACAGCACATGGGGTGCATATCCTCATGACATCCATGAACTCTGGTTGACCAAAGGAACTCCAGGAGAATTGGGGCACAGTGGTCTCACACCGGTCCACAGCAACCCCCCTAGAATGTGATGGCAGCAGTTCCACCCTAATGTCAGCTACCTTATCTGCGAAGAATTGAGCAAGCTTCTTGCACTCTAATTGCGAAAAAGCTTTCCGAACTTGCAGGCAGGCTCGGTTGCACAGTCTGTCCACAGTTTGAAATAGCTGAGCAGGTCAGTTCTGAGCAACCGCAATCTCCCTGGACAGGAATTCTGCCTTCTTATGGGTGATTGCAGATTGATAGACTGAATAATGGTCCATCAATCTAAGGTTGTTGGCATCAAGCGTGGACCTTCACCAGCAATGCTCTAAACTTCGCCCCTGTCTTCACATCTCCCTCAAAGTCCCATCAAACTAAGGGGACTTGGGGTGAAGGGAGAGGGGGCAAACATGAACTGGAGCAATGAAATCCAGAGCTCCCGCAATGGCTGTGTTATAAGCTGACACAAGAGTCTCTGGGTCACTGCTTGCCAACGCAGGAGACGACAGGTCAAACACCACCACAAGGCCTTGGGAATCTATATCCCGTGAAGGGCGGTACCTAACCAACTCCACAGGGGAAGGCCTTCTAGAGGGGGTGCAAAAACTAAACCCCACAGTGTAATGATCAGACCACCCAATGGGTTCCACCCTCACATCAGATGCTTCAGCCTCTAGAAGGAAGATTAGGTCCAGAGAGTGTCCAAATTTATATGTAGCAGTGTAAACCACCTGTGTAAGGCCCAGCATTGTCATTAACTGGAGGAAATGTTGACCAAATTGTGAGAGTTCATCGTTGACTCAGGCGTTTGAAATCACTCAGAACCATCAATCTGGGCAAATCAAATGCCATGTCGACGACGAAGTCCGCCACTTCCTGAAGGAATAGCTTCTCATCACCGGGTGGACGGTCAATGAGGGCAATTCAAAAGCCTACACCTGCTACTACTATGCAATCAAAGGATTCAACCCCCCTCACTAGTACCTCTGTGAGGCCAAGTTTGGTCTTGAAACAGACCGCAACCCCCCCCCGCGATCCAATCTCGGGCAGTGTATCACCGAGTACCCGTCCAGAGTCATAGCCTCCAAAATGGGGCTAGAACTATCATCCAACCAGGTCTCGGTGATGCAAGCCAGATCCACTGTACCAACAAGATCAGCAATAATTGCAGTCTTATTTTTAATGGACCTGGCATTGCACAACACCGCCCGAGTTGGACGAACCTCATGGGCTGCCCTGGCCATCTGTCCACCATGTTCAGTGGTGCCCTTGGGTATGGGCACCAGACATAGAAGACACTCATGGACTTTCAGCAACCACAGTGGCTCACAGTGTAGAAATGCTAAAGGTTTGTCCAGGTAATAACCAGTGTCTCCATAAAGAAAAGGGAGTACCTTGAAAATTAAATAAATAGCTATTCAATTGAAAGAACTGAGGTGTATCAGGTACAGCCCACCTGCTACCATGAGAAACATCTTTTGTGGTCACCAAAAGATGTTCTTTCATCTTTCTGAGGGGGTAAAGATGTTAAACCAATGTTTATCTGTTTGTTTCTATAAAATGTTTTAGCTGATATGGGAGGTGTGTGAGGAACTGGCATTGTATATTATTTTATTTTTGCTGTCCTAGATCTGATGGTAACCAGTCTTTTGAACTCACCTAAAAATGGGGTCCTATTCATCCTGGAAGTGGGTATTTGTTTATATAGCAACAAATGGCCAGGGCAGGATAGATGCTCTCTGCAAGCAGTGGGCCATGTGAACAAAAGAGAAGGGTCCAAATCTGCATAACCAGCTCAGACACATTCTTTCTTTGACTGTGCTCAAAGAATTAAAGGAGTATCCAGGTTGTGATGTTAGAAAGGCAGGGCAGATTATGCATGCAAAGAGATGGCCTTGGCATGAGTATTTGGAGACTGAATTTTCCTTATAAAAGCCAGTCATACCTTTGGAGTTGATGCGACAACATCACTATCAGTTGGATATGACTCAAGAGATATCAGTTGGAGATAAGCTTAAACTATCTTAGAATCAAGTTAGACTTTAGATTATTGTGTGTGCATTCTTCTTTTTCAGAAGTGTTCCTTTTCTTTTCTGTAGTGTACAGTATTCCAACAGACATTGGTATGTATAATCCTGTACCAGATGTAAATATTGTGGAGAATTAAATATTATTTTTATATAACTCACAATCTCTGTAACTGTATTTTACAGGTAGAGATAACATAGTGAAATTGCCAAGTCTGTGATCTGTTTCTAAAGAGACATGCTACTAAACTGTCCAAAGCACACCTGTGCCTAGCACAAGGTACATGACAGCAAAATGTACCAGCTGTGACAATAGGTGTGAGTCATTTTCCCTTTGGGAAAGACCAGTGTGCTATGTAAGCAGTGACTGGTGGTGGGATTTGGATGTAAATGTATCCTGACTGAGAATCAAACTGGGTGGTAGCAGCATATCACGGTTATCATTGAGGCATCTGAAGGGACATGAAAACTTGAAGGGCAGTGGGACTGATTTCTAGGAAAAACAGTCCATGATACTTCCACAGCAACATAATATGATGTCATAAGCATCTTGATGTGATTAAACAGAAGTGGAACTGTGTCTAAATATTATAACTAGGGATGGGAGAACTGGCTCTGTTGCACATTTGGACCCTCCCAGACAAGCCCGACTTGACTTGAATCAAATAGTAAAAGTAGTAGTAGTAAAATGTTTATTTTTATACAGGAAGTTGGCATACACCATCATTAGTTCCAAGGGATCTGTTCTCAAGATGATCCTGTGTACAGTTATTAAAATGCATCACAAAGCAATTGCATCATAATACACATAATTTAAATACATCATATATACAATATATATATATATATATATATATATATATATATATATATATATATACATATACACACACACACACACACAATCTAAACACATGCATTTACAAATGCTATAAAGTGTTGGCTAGGCCAAATTTTGAGCATTTACCGCTCCCCAGTCTTGAAGAAACATTTACAGCCAACCCACTGTTTTTTATTCGTTTGCTGCATAAAAATCTAAGTGGCTTAGTTAGTTATTTCTCCTCACAGTCAATATGATTCCAGGCTTTATAAAGCTGATTTAAAAAGGTCAGTTCCCTATATTTATTTATTTTGGGACATGCAACATGTTTTATCCCCCCAGTTCTGAGCCAATGCATATGGACCTTTTCTTGTGATTTTTCAATTAAATATTCAGGAGTACCTGAATAAAATGCTTTATATAATGCTTCATATACTAGACAGATCCATTTCCTGTCTCTTTTAGTCTCAAAATCTTTCCACCCCAACCTGTCATACATCTCACTGTGGTGGGTAAAAAAGTCACATTTTAATACAAAATGTGCCATTTTATTTTGTAATCTAAATTTTTTTTATTAAATTTGACTTGTTTGTTAGTCCATAAACATGGGCTCCATAATCAACTATTTGCATCAACAGTTGATTAACCACTGATTCTCTCATTTTATAGTTTAAACAATATTATGAGTGCCTAAAAGCACCCATTCATGATTCACTTCTATCAACTATTTTCCTAATGTGAAAACCAAAATCTAAACTCTGGTCCATCCAAATACTCAGGTATTTGTATACAGATACCTGCTCAAGGATTACACCCTGAGCAGTTCTGATACAAATCTTCTTGCCCTTTTTGTGGGCTCATTTGGTCCCATAAATCATAGTTTTGGACTTTTTCTCATTTAACACCCAACTAGAGCTGTAAAACCAGTGGCAAAGGTAGAAAAATCTTCCCGCAAACTTCTTTCCATCTCAAATTTATCTATTCCTGATGCAATAAGAACTGTATCATCCTCATAAAGATGAATATGAGTATTCCCCAGACAATTGATAACTGTGTTTACATAAATTAGGAATAAATTCATCCACAGTACTGACCCCTGGGGCACACTCCTCCCATTTACAACCTTATTAGACATAACATTATCTAATTGCACCTGTTGGGTTCTGTTTTGTAAATATGACAGAAACCATTGACAGGTTTCAGTAGCAACCCCAATGCCCAGTAGTCTCCTGCCCATGATCTCATGGTCCACAGTACTGTATGCCTTTGGTAGATCCACGAACGCTATATTCACCTCCCTGCCCTGATTCAGTGACACTGAGATTAAATCTACCAGGTCAGTGAATGCCGTGTCCGTGGAAAATCCCCATCTGAAACCAAACTGATACTTGGACAAACTAGCATTCTGATCCTAATAATCTACCAACTGTTCCAGAATCAACCCCTCAAACACCTTTGAGATCATGGGCAGGAAAGCAATAGGGCAATAATATTCAGGGTCTGACCTTTCCCCTCCTTTATGCACTGAAATTATTTTAGCATGTTTCCAAATATCAGGAAACTTATTTTCATATAAACTCCAATCAAATAGTCTTGCTAAAATTGGAGAAATTATATCCCTTGCTTCTTTTAAAAATCTGCATTCTACCCCATCATAGCCACATGTTTTATTGACTTTCAACTTTTATATATATTTCTTAGCCTGGCTGCAGGTAATTATTTTAAACTTACATTTACATCCTTGGGGTTCCTGTTTCCTCCAAGGACCCTGAACTACAGGAGTTTTGGAGGGAATTTCCACATCTGGCAAGTGAACAAAATATTTAATTGGTCAGCCAAAGCCCATGGGGACTGCAGAACACCATCCTTAACCATCCGAATCACAGGCTTATTATTTGAGGGTGCTTCAAATTATATTATTAATGCCCAGGACTGACTGGGATCAGATATCTACTTTATTTTATTGGCATAACAGTTTAGGTTTTTTGTCCCTTAAGTTTGATCTTAATTTATTCCTTGCTTTTTTAAATCTA
The DNA here is from genome assembly GCA_016271365.2 of Neoceratodus forsteri. NCBI lineage: Eukaryota > Metazoa > Chordata > Ceratodontiformes > Ceratodontidae > Neoceratodus > Neoceratodus forsteri. Next base: position 1,219,722,610 of record CM057456.1, on the reverse strand, counting down.
TTCCAGTCTTCAGGATCTAGGGTCTTATTTGCTAACTTCCATAGCCTCTCTTTTACTCAGATATCTTTTTTCAGTTTTTCAGTCACCCAGCTGCTTGTTGTCTCATTTGAATCTTTTTAGTATATGGGGCTAACATATTACAAATTTGCCTAAAATTATCTGTAAACTCCTGTATAGCTAGATCTAAACAGGGAATTTAAAAAAATCATGTTCCAGTTTACTTTCAATAATTAAAACACCCGTCTCTCCTTTATATCATTTTTGAAGGATCTCTTCATTTGTACATTTACTTTATGGCCCTTCCTCCTCACATCTCTCCCTTCTAACTGAAAACATGCAATAATAGAGTTATGGTCCCCCAGTACCAATTGTCTGACCCTGATCTCAGTGGGCCTAACTTTAGGGGAAACAAAGATCAAATCTAATATATTTCTTTCACTAGCAAGATTACTTTTGCACATTGGGTTTACTATTACCTGTTCCACTCCCAGGGGCTGAACACTTTTATGTAAAGCCCTACCTCTGGGTTGCCCCCAGGCAGCATTGAAATCTCCCATGAGGAGCAAATTTCTCCCCATAGTTTTATTTAATAGATGTTCAGATAGGGATTCATAGAATTTTGTGCTGGTCTTGGGTGGAGAATATATAACACCCAACAACAAATCTAGACCCTGGACTTCTATCAATAGAAATTCTATTTTATCTGGAATATCCAACTATATTATCGAGGTTTGACTCAATTCCCATTTTGTAAAAATCAGTATCTCCCCCTCTTGGTCCCCCCATATCTCTTCTACTGTATGTTCATAATAGCCTTCATTTGCTATCTCCTGATCATTAACATTTTTATCTAGCCAGGTCTCAGTTAAAACTGTCACCTCTTGTTTTTCAACAGTTACCTTTGTTTTTAGAAGATCAATTTTATTTTTGAGGCTCCTTGCATTATCATAGAGCACTTTAAAACCTATATTTAACTTTGATATTGGCCCTGGGTTTATGTCTACATCTCCAGCTATTACCAACAACATCAGTAAATATACCTCTCTAGAACTTTGGTTCACAAGTAGGGGCCTTCTCCATTTAATTAAATTTAAAGCCTGAATTCTCACCTTCCCAAAATTTATTTCTCCTTGAGCCAAAAACTGTTTCTGTTCCATTCCATTTGTTACAGACCTTAGTCATAACTCCTGCCTGTATGGCCAGGGCATTTAGGCTATCAAGGGATCTTTTTTCATTTATACATAAACTTAAAGCTAAAAATCCAACAATCATGATTAGCAGTTTCATTTTGAGAGACACAAACATATACTAACAAACACCTTTAATTTAAAATCTCCCTCAGTAAATGCAGGGTTTTTGACAATTTTAAAAAGGAATTGTCACAGAAAAAAGAGAAGAAAACTTCCCTTATATAATTAATATATCTCAACACCATCTACCTTCCCCATGTATTATACTTTTTACAAGGAACTCATCAGCCAAAATGTTCCTTAGCTTGTTCGCTCCACTTAACTGATACTGAACTCTACACTGAGTGGCACTCATGCCCAGTACTCATGCTGAAGTGCAGCACAGGGATTTTAAAGTGACTCAGCCCCTCCCTTGAAGCAAACCCATTTCACTATTGGCCCACCACCAAGCCCTCTCAGATGTGGGTAATACAATATGCCTCTGCCCCCACGAGTCAGAAAAAGCTGTCAGGAAACTATTTTATAGTCTCTGGTGTAGAACAACACAGCTCTCACCTGGTTTTTCAGAAGATGCACTTTGGGAAGTTTAGCAGGGCACAGCAAGCTGATATTCTCCAGGAAGCTGTCTATTATTGCACACTGACACACAATCTCTCACTTAGGAGTCAGTTGCAGGCATCTTCTGGGCAGCTTTTCTTAGATGTTCCCTGATGAATTACTTTACTGGAGTGCAGCACAGGGATTTTAAAGTGACTCAGACCCTTCCCTTGAGGCAAACCCACTTCAATATTGGCCTGCCACTGAGACCCCACAGATGCAGGTAATGCAATATACCTCTGCCCCAAAAAATCAGAAAAAGCTGTCAGGAAACTGTTTTAAAGTCTCTGGTGTAGAACAATACAGCTCTCACTTAGTTTTTTGGGAGATGTTCTTTGGGAAGTTTAGCAGGACACAGTAGGCTGATATTCTCCAGGAAGCAGTCTATTATTGCACACTGACACACAGTCTCTCACTCAGGAGTCAGTTGCAGGCTTCTTCTATGCAGCATTTCTTAGATGTTCCCCAATGAATATACAAAAACTTTCATGGCTTGACCCGAGTTGTCAAATTGGTATGGTTCAAAACTGCTGGTCCGTGTAGAAGCTGCAGCTGCTTGTTGCACTGGTGTGCCGTGAGCCGTAATCCAACGTTTTATGCAGTTTTTTTGATTATAGTGCAAGTACCTATTAAGTAAGGTGCAATGTGCTGTGCTTAACGCTTGACTATACTGAACATCCTCTGTGACATGTGGCTGTTTCATTTTCAGCATACATAGCATATGGAACCGACATCCCAACTTCCTGCAGCAGCAATGGGTGTTTACTCACCTGGTAAAGGTGATTGTGTTAGTTGTATCCATGACACTCCAGACATCACCTCATGGGTTCCCAACCCACCTGATAGGCTAGTGATGCACATGTGACCCAGATCAAATTTTGCTGCATTCCTAGGTCCCAGGAGTCCCTATTCTCCAGTTCAGTTCTTCCTTAGCTGAAATGCAAATGCTTTAGGCCAAACCCCCCTTTCTGTGACTCCCACCTTTATCTCTGTATATCTATATATAAACAAAATGACGGTGCATGGTTTAACCATCACCTTTAGTTTATTTCCTATAGGTACTATTCTAAATTTGGTTACCTAGTGATACTGACTGTAATTAATAGTGCATTCAGGACAGAACACTAAGAAATCCTCATTTACATAAAGTCTGTTAGATGTAATCCCTCCAGCGTGAAGATCTCTGCCGTCATTGCCCTGAAGGGTGGGTTTTGGAGTGTCATGGATACAACTAACACAATCACCTTTACTAAGTGAGTAAACACCAATTGTGTTATGTTGTATCCATGACTCACCAGACATTACTTCATGGGTTACTATAATAAGCAGTTCCACATCCATCAGGGCTAGACAGGGTGATCTGGCAGACAGCTTGTGCGGCATGCTGAGGATAAAACATTTGCTGCAAATTCAATTCTTTGTCTGTATAAAGTCTCAAGTCTATAATGTCTTGTGAAAGTATGGATGGAGGTCCAGATTGCCACTCCACATATGTCTTCCATGGACACTTTAGCTCTTTCTGCCCAGGAGGTGGCCACTGCCCTTGTTGAATGGGCCTTTATTCCAACTGGAGAAGTAAGACCATTTGTTTTGTATGCCTCCTGTATCTTCCTCTTTAGCCAGCTAACGATGGTGGTTTTTGAGGCAGCCATTCCTTGTTTGTGACCTTGAGTTATTATAAAGAGTCTTTTGGACCTACAGATTGTCTGTGTCTGTGTAATGTATTGTGATACGGTACTACCTACATCCAGGGAGTGGTGGGTTCCTGACTCCCCCTGTTGTGGCTGTGTGTGGAATGTTGGTAACTCTAGGGTTTGCTCCTTATGGAACACGGACATGACTTTGGGGCAAAATGCTGGTACTGTTTTCATAAACACCCCTTGTACAGTTAAGATGGTGTAGGGTTCTTTGCATGATAATTTGCTAATTCTGTGAGTGGAGCAGATTGCCACCAGGAAACAGGTCTTCAAGCCTAACCAGTAAAGTGGTGACTGATGCCTGGGTTTGAACAGGCTCTGCCCTAGGGAATCAAGCACCATGGCCAGACCCCAGTTGGCAACTGGTGTCCGTATGTGAGGACGAATGTTCTGTGACGCTCTAAGGAACCTGACAGCATATGGATGAGCACCAGGCTGTGATAGCTGAACTTTCTCCATGGCCGCTCCTATGGCAGACAACTGCACACTTAGGGAAGAAGTGGACAGTCCTTTGTCTAGACCCTGCTGCAGATGCAGTAGGATCATGGACATATCCACCTGCATTGGATCGAGTTGCGTGGACTTGCACCAATTGGTGAAGATGTTTCACTGCCTGTTATAAGTGGCTGTGGTGGATGTCTTCCTGGACTGTAGGATGGTCAATATGACTGACTCATGATACCCGACAGTTAACAGTCTCTGCCTCTCAGGAGCCAAGCCGACAGTTTTAGGGTGTGGGGGCTGGGTGAATCATTGGTCCCTGGAACAGCATGTCCTTCTGATATGGGAGGGTCCATCTGTCCAGTGTCATGGATACTGTGGATACAAACCACACCCTTTGTGGCCAGCAAGGTTCGATCAGAATGATCTGAAGTTTGGACAGTCTGACCTTCGCCAACACCTGGGGAATCAAGAGAATCAGAGGAAAGATATATGACCACTCCTGGTTCCATGTCTGAGACAGGGCATCTATTCCCAGGGCATGTTTCTCCCTGTATCTGGAAAAGTATGCCTTGACCTGTGCATTCACCTTGGACACCATCAGGTCCATGTAAACCCATCCCCACTTCCTTTGTATCATGGCGAATAGATCCGGGTGAAGTTGCCACTCCCCCAGATGCACCTGCTGTCTACCTAGCCAGTCTGCTCTGACATTCAGTTTTCCCACCAGATGGACAGCATGGATGTGGGTGAGGTTGGAGTGGGCCTAGTTTAACACCTTGGCAGCCTCTCTGAGCATGACTGTGCTGCACATTCTAGCCTGTTTTGCTATGTATGCTACAGTGACCTGGTTGTCAGATTCGACCAAGACTGCCCAGCCTATGATGCTGTCCCAGAATGCATTCAGACCGTGGAACACCGCCCTTATCTCCAGGATGTTGATGGACAATCGTTCCTCTGACATCGTCTACTTGTCTTGTGCTGTGGAGTCATGCATGCCTGCTCCCTAACCAAATAGGCTGGCATCGGTCTCCACTGTCACCTTATAGGACAGCTCCAGTGGATAACTCCTCTTGAGGTTTTGGTGGTGCATCCACCACCTCAGTGAGTCCTTGACCGTCTTTGGCAAGTGAACAATCTTGTTGAGGTCGTCCTCTGATGGGGAGTCTTGCTGCAATATACAGTTTTGTAGGAGACGCATATTCCACCTCACCCAAGGAACCAAGTCTATGCAAGATGCCATGCAGCTGAGGACCTGTGCCACTTGGTCCATTATCGGCTCGGCTGTGGACCGCAATGTCTGAACTATTGATATCACTGAGTCGACCCATTTTCGCAAAGGTCTCGCCATCTCTTCAGCTGTGTCTATCTCTGCCCCGAGGTGCTCTATGCCCTGTGATGGTCATAAGGAGATCTTCTCCTGATTGACCACCCAACTGTGCTGGGACAGAGCTGACAGAACTGAGTCTGTGTCCCTTTGTGATTGGACACTGCTGTGCACTCGTATCAGCCAGTTGTCTAAGCACAAAATGATATCCACCCCCTGTTCTTGCAGTCAGGCTGCCAAGACAATGGACACTTTTATAAACATCCTGGATGCCGAAGTGAGGCAGAACGGTAAGGCCTGATACTGGAAGTGTTGACCCAGTATGTGGACCTGGAGGAAGCATTGGTGGCTGGTTCTGATTGGGATGTGAGTGTACGCATCCTTCAGATCCACAGATGTGAGGTAGTCCCCAACCCATATGTTCCTCAGAGTTGACTGGAGGGTCTCCATCTTGAACCAAGGGGTGGATATGAATTTGTTCAGGAATTTTAGGTCTAGAATTGATCTGAGATATCCGTTCTTCTTTGGAACCAGAAAGAAGATGGAGTAGACCCCTGTGCTGGCCTCAGAGTCTGGCACTGGTTGAATTGCATTGTTTTGTAACAGGTCTTGGATAATCTCCCGTACCTGGTGGACAGTAGCCCCTCTTCTTTGAGATGGGGATCAGTACCACTCTGTCCCTGCAAGGTTTGCTTGAAAACTCAATAGCATAACCTTGGGATATGATCTCCAGAACCCACCTGTCTGAGGTTGTTTGTTTACATTGCCGATGGAATGACATCAGTCTCTGCCCCACAGGAGAATAGCCCAAGTGTGGGCTTGGTAGTGGGGAGGTTGGGGTGGAATTGTCAGTACTGCTTTGGCTTTCCACCTCTGCCTCTGCCTCTAAAACATGGGTTCCTTCCTCTGGGTGCTGAGTAATTGCCCTGTGAGGAGCCTCTGAAGTTGTTGCTGTTGTGGCCTCTCCCTTGAAAGGAATTATTTGTGTAATTCTGCCTTCTGTTCTGCTGAAACCTGTTGTTTCCCCCCCAAAACCTGTGCTGAGCAGATGGCAAGTAAGTGGTTCTCTGCTTGTCTTTGGTGAGATCCTTGCCCTCTTCTTTCTGTCTCAGGAACTCTTTAGGGCCTTTGCTGAACATGTTGTCCCCTTTCAGGGGCAAGTTCTGTAAGAAGGCCTTTGATTCATTCTCTGTTTCCCAAAGTTTTAGCCATAAGGCTCATCTGGCTCTGTTTGTCAGGGCAGCAGATCTGGCTTCTAATTGTAGGGTATCCACTGCCACGTCCCCCACATACTTAGCTGTATCAAGAGTACATTCCAGTAGCTCTGCTTCCCTGCAGTTGGGATCAGCTTTTTCTAGTAGTTCTTCCAACCAGAGACTCTGTGCCCTGGTGGAATAAACCACCATCACTGCGGCTCTAGCTGTCAAGCCTGAGATTTTAAATAGTTTCTTTAGCATTTCCTCTACCTTTTTGTCAGTACGGTCCTTAAGAGAAATGGTGCCACAAGGCAGCACTGTCTTTTTGTTTAGTACTGTGATTTGAGGGTCTGTACTTAGTGCCGTACACCACAACTTGACCTTGTCCTCTTGTACTGGGTTTATTCTGTCCAGGTTTCTTTTCTTGGACATGCGACCCAGCTCTGTTGCTTCCAATTCTTTTGAGAAAATATAATTGTTAGCGGGACAGCTAGGGAAGGTGTCCTTAATCTTCTGGTTCTGTTGGATCATGGCTTCAGTATTTCTATGTTGAACCCCATTGTCGATTTTATGGCCTGCATCAGGCCTGGGACCAGATCAAAGGAACAAGTTTCGATGTTAGGGAAGGTGCCTTGGGTACGATGTCCATATCCTCGTAACCTGATTCAACATCCTCACCATCATCTGGTGCCCCACTGGTGTCCTCATCCCCTGGTAGGGGTGTAGAAGGTTCCTCATTATCCAGCTGAGGAGGGATGCTTGGACCTGGAGCAGGAACCAGCATGGGTGTGGGTGTTGGCCTTGTCTTTGTCAGTGACTCAAGTTTTTCCATGACCTTAAGCATGAAATTTTGTTGGCTTTCCATCATAGTCACCGTTGTCTGTTGGGCCGAATAAGGAGTGCCCCTGGATTCCTACAGCTGGAGACTCCAGGCCCTTGATTATCCAGCTCAGTATTAGGGAGTTGGCCCCCTGCCGACTGTTCGTCCTCATGTAGACAAGCTGGGCATTGAGGACATGGGTGGTTGGGTATCAAAGTGGTACTGCAGGAGATGCACTTCTTGGCCTTCACCATCTAGAAGATGAAAGAAGGATAAGGTTAGATATATTACCTGGTGGGGTGAGGTGCCTGTGAACCAGGTAAAAGTAAGTCAAACAGCACAATTATCCTATCATATATAAATATATATGGAATATCCCAGAGCAAAATGTGCAATTGCTGCCTTAGCAGTGCAATGCAGTGGGGAGGGGGCATCTATTATAACCCCCGGTATGCCTGAGGTTGTTGGAGAGCAGCAAATGCAGGAAAAGAAAGACCCATGCATAGTAAAAAATGTATGTGTCTTAAGTATGAGTAGAGGGGCCGAAACTCTAAGTGCTCCACCTGGGATGATGTGTTATTAAGCCCAGTACAGTGCCTCACGTGTGAGCAGAGAGGAATAAAACTCAGTGCCTAAAATAGTGGATGAGCACCAATAGTAGGGGCCTCAATCCAAATGGTGATTGAGCTGCCTTAAAATGGTGGCCGTGCCACGAGGGGACAGGCTGTACCTAAAATGGCATCTGAAGGCTTTTGGGCATGGTCCTAATGAAATGGCGGCTGAAGCCATGCTGGGAATCAACGCAATCCATGGTCCCGGACATTGGTTGTACTGCTACATGGTGCATGGCATGGATGGGTCTGAGAATTATAGCTTTAACAACAAATTGTACCCCTAGTGCTTCCTGCAGCGGTCACTGGGGTAGAGACCACATGCACAAGCTAATTGCAAATTCTGTGCACCAAAAACATGTATCCTGAGTGCTCCTATAATTTCTAAAAACTCTGCGCTCCAATTTATTGGTTTCAGAGCTCCTTGCAGTGGTCGCTTAATTAGGGACCACAAGTGGGAGCCAACTCCATGTCCTGTGCTACCTGCTGACTAGGTGGTAGCACAGAACCGTGTGGAAACCTACCATGTGGGTTTTGCTTGGAAGGAGATTGCCAAGGATCCAGCGTCAGACCATGCAGTGAGTAGCTACGATAAGGCACAGGACAAAAAGATGCTGCGGATATGCTTGTAGTGCTTGCGTAGTGGGCCCTGCTTGGGAGGGAGGACCACCAGCAGCTCAATGGGTGCCAGAGTGTGAAATTCAATCAGTATACTAGGGTGTGCACCTTGCAAACAGCTCATGAGGATCCAGCAAACACTTTTCTTTCTTTAACACATTTCTTTTCTCAAAATGTAACAAAATTGTCTTAAACTAAGCTCTAACTTTTTGTCAAAATTAAACAGAGCTACACAGGAGCGAGAGAGGACTATAGCATTGCTAGGAGCTACAGTTTATAGGCTTTTTAAGATAGTACAAATTAGAAACAGCTCAGATGCCAACAAATTCAACAAAACATCTGTCTCTCTCATTCTCTGTCTCTCTCTCTCCCAGCCCCTAATGAGGCACACTTAAAACCAACAGCAACAGCTGAGGCTCATATATTATTCCAGCCAGGAAACCTAACAAGAGTTAGCTATTATTCCAGTTAAAGCCACTTAAATCAACACCACTCTTACTAAGGCTTCCAATTAAAAGCATTAAATGATTAAAATCAATTACTGTGGGAACCACACATTTACTGCAAAGGCTTTGGCCTATCTTTAGGTCATTGATTACACAGGGACTCCTGGAGTGCTTGTAGCCTCTTCAGATGCAAAGGCTGAACTGGAGAATGGGAACTCCTGGGACCTAGGTATGCTGCGAAATTTGATCTGAGTCACAAGTACCTTACTAGCCTATCAGGTGGGTTGGGAACACAAGGATTTTAAAGTGACTCAGCCCCTCCCCTTGAGGCAAACCCACTTCAATATTGGCCTGCCACTAAGCCCCCACAGATGCAGGTAATGCAATATGCATCTGCCCCAATGAATCAGAAAAAGCTGTCAGGAAACTGTTTTAAAGTCTCTGGTGTAGAACAATACAGCTCTCACTCGTTTTTTTTGGAGATGTTCTTTGGGAAGTTTAGCAGGACACAGCAGGCTGATATTCTCCAGGAAGCAGTCTATTATTGCAGAGGCACACAGTCTCTCACTCAGGAGTCAATTGCAGTCTTCTTCTGGGCAGCGTTTCTTAGATGTTCCCCAATGAATATACAAAGCCTTTGATGGCTTGACCCAAATTGTCAAGTTGGCCTGGTCAGTACTGCTGGTCCGGGTAGAAGCTGCAGCTGCTGATTGCATTGGTGTGCTGTGAGCCATAATCCAATGTTTTATGCAGTTTTTGAGACTATAGTGCAAGTGCCTATTAAGTAAGGTGCAATATGCTATGCTTAACTCTTGGCTATAGTGAACATCCTCTGTGACTCGTGGCTGTTTCATGTTTCACCATTCATAGCATATGGAACCGACATCCCAACTTCCTGCAGCAGCAATCAGACCCTGTTTCCCACATCACCAAAGATCACTCAGGGTAATAAACAAGCAATTCTTAGCAATCTATTTGATCTGTAGATGCCTGTGTCACTAATGTCACTAATGTATGGAGGAGCATAAAGGCTGAAGACTATAAGTAGCCACTTAGACTCCACTATAGAATTTCATGTTCCCTTCCTCAGCAATATATCGAAGTTTCTTTTAAAAAAATATCTTTATAGCTGCTTATTACTATTTGTTCAGGCAGTTTATTCCATAAATTTGCTGTCCTTTGCATATAAAAATACTTTCATTTATTGGTTCTAAATTGGTTTGTGATTACCTGCAGTGGGTGCCCCCTTGTAACTGAGTTAACATCCTTGAATTCTATGTTCATTTCATTCATCAAATATGGGTCGTTTATAATGTCATAATAGAACAAAACATCACCCCGCTTCCTTCTCATTTCCAGACTATGCAAGTTCACTTGTTTTACTTTCAATTCATATGGTACTAATTTTGGACTATTTACAGATTTGATAAGCTTACATTGCACTCTGTCCAACCTGTCCACATCCCTCCTCAGGTAGTGACACCAGAGCTGGCTACAATAGTCCAGTTGAGGTATTACATGTCTGATGATTAGGGATGTAAGTTTGTCATGGATGAGGTTTTAATGACTCATTGTTTGTTCATGAAATCATTAGTAAAAAGTAGTAAATGTTGTGGCACTGTCATCATTGCTACATTCTGATGACACTAGTAAAAGTCATGGAAGTCCTGAATAAAGATCAAACGTCATGGAATCAATGACGTGTATGACTGCCATGACAAACTTACATCCCTACTAATGATCAAATGTTCCCTTTTATAGCCCCAACCATACGATTTGCTTTAGAGACAATGTTCACAGATTGCTCTTTAAAACTAAGATTTGAGTCAATTGTTACACCCAGATCTTTATCACTCGAGTTTGAATGTAGCTTACTATTATTAAGAACATATATATATATATATATATATGTGTATGTCCTGTATACACAATCTCTGCCTCTCTCTTTGCAATCTCAGCCTCTCTCTTTAGCACCTACCCATGACCCCTCCTCTCTCTCTCTCTCACCGTTCCACTGTCAGCAGCAGTATACATAGTTCAGTAAGAGTTTAAACAACTTTCAGTCAAGAATGCTTATTTGCTCCATATACAGAGCCCATGCTGTCATACTGCTTTAGTCAGGATGCCAACTGGACAGTTTGCTGTTTTTGTGCGTGGATGTCAGGGTGGAGGCATGACAGCATGTAAGGCAGATAAGATAAAAAAAATAGTTTTTTTCTGAATTAGAAACGTGAGTTTTGTCATACAAACATTAATTTAGTATTTTTACACAGTTTACAGCTACTGAAAAAAAACAGTTACATAGAAACATAGACTTTGATGGCAGATAAGGACCTCTTGGCCCACCTAGTATACCTACAGGATAAGCTGCAGATCCTAGATAACCAACAGCCTATTTCTTCTTACTCCCCAGAAGAATTACCTTATGTCTGTCCCAGGTATTCTTGAATTCTCCAACAGTTTTAGACCCCACAACCTCCTCAGGAAGGCTGTTCCATGTGTCCACCACACTCTCTGTGAAAAAATACCACCTCACATTGCCCCTGAACCACCCCCTCTCTATCTTTAAATTGTGTCCCCTTGTTCTTGCACATCTCTTTTTCTGAAATATGCTACCCTCTTGGACTTTGTTGATTCCACTGATGTACTTAAAAGTTTCTATCATGTCCCCCCTCTCCCTCCTTTCCTCAAGGGTACACATATTAAGCTCCTTTAGTCTCTCCTCATATGGCTTCTCATGCAGACACTGCTCCATTTTAGTTGCCCTCCTCTGGACTGCCTCTATCCTGTCTATGTCCTTGCGGAGTTGGGGTCTCCAGAACTCTCCTGTTGTCCAGCTAATGTTTTACCCAGGCTACCACCCTGGGACCCACTCCCAGGCTGGTTAATTTGACTATTAATCTTTTGTGTGGGACTGTGTCAAATGCCTTGCTAAAGCCTAGGTAGACCATGTCCATAGCTCTTCCTGGTCTACTACTTTGGTCACCCAGTCCAAGAAATTAAATAGATTCATCTGACATGACCTTCCCACTCTGAACCCATGCTGCCTTGGGTCCTGTTCCCCACTGGCCTCTAGCTACTCAACAATTCTTTCCTTCAGAAGTGATTCCATCACTTTCCATACCACAGAGATCAAACTGACAGGTCTGTAGTTTCCTGTCTCTGTCTTGGTCCCTGTCACAGGGTGCTCCCTGTGATGAGTAGAGGTCCAGTTATTCTAATAAATACCCCCCCCCAAGAAGTAAAGTGCCTAGGTATAAAGAGATGCTATTGACTGTAACTTGACTGTTAACAGTGCTGAAACATCCCTTCCTGTACTACCCTGCACAAAATAGCAATCTTTCATGGTAGGAGGACACCCTTGCATCCTGCCACAAACACTTGTAAGGACAAGAGTAGCAACCCCTTTATTATCTGTGCCCTTTCCGTTCTGTTCCTTGTCCAATAGCCAGTATGCAAAAAGGAAAGCCTCTAAAAAGTCTTTAGCAGCTCCTATTGTGCTGCTAGCATTAAAGTATGCCCTGATTCTGTATGAAGGCACATGTTGCGCTGCATGTGGAAATCTCCTGAAAGGGAGTATGTAAAGAATGCAGGACATGCTTCTTTATAATATGCCAGTGCCCTACAACATGGAAAAGGCATTAGGAGAACAGCTAATATTTTTCCTAGTCAAACTCTCTCTTGTTGGGAGCTGCAATACTGAACATAGGATTTGCAGGAAAGCGAGTTGTGCTCACAACAGAGGGAGGGGAACCTTTCAATTGTCCTTGGTTTGTAGCAGATATACTGCAGGTGGAGGCTGCTTCTAACTGAAAGGTGAAATAAGGAATTTACAATTATCAGGAAAAGACAGTCTTGTTACAATTCTTAACATTTTCAGTGCAGGAAGATTTTAAACTCTGGGTGAAACATTTGTCACAAATCCTTAAATAAGTGCAGGTACAGGTTGTGTATTTGACCCAGACAGTAAACTGTTTTCTGTGTTTATCTTTGTTTGCCTTAAAAGGCAATTCCAAACTTTCTCAGGAAGTGATTACATCACAGAGACTTAATCAGCCAATAGCTTTGGTAACAGACCTGAGCACAATAGTATTATAAGCAAGTGTTTATAGCAAACTCATCAGAACAGCTAATATTTTTCCTAGTCAAACTCTCTCTCTTGTTGGGAGCTGCAATACTGAACATAGGATTTGCAAGAAAGCGAGTTGTGCTCACAACAGAGGAAGGGAACCTTTCAATTGTCCTTGGTTTGTAGCAGATATACTGCAGGTGGAGGCTGCTTCTAAGTGAAAGGTGAAATAAGGAATTTACAATTATCAGGAAAAGACAGTCTTGTTACAGTTCTTAACATTTTCAGTGCAGGAAGAGTTCAAAGCACAGCTGACTTATTTTCGGGCTGACTGCTTTCAGAGCACAAACCACCAGGCTGTTTTGGGGCTGGGGAGGTTTACCTGTGTCTGACTTGGATGTCTGGATTTTTCTCTGTTTGATTAGCAGGGGATTTGCTCTGTCAAATTGTTGTGTATAGTATCTTGCAGACAGGAAGGCACCCATCGCAGCGGTGGGTCAGAGCTCTTAGCTGATTGTTTTGTGAGGGCACAGTTTAGGATGCACCCACAGAGGAGATAAAGGAGGCTGAGGACACCTGTCACAAGGGAGGCCCACAGGAAGGAGGCAGAGGATGCCACAAGGAAAGGAAGCAGCTCCTGGTGGGGGACTCAATTATTAGAGGGATAGAACTGGGGGGAGCAGGGAAAACTGAAGTAAAGTGCCTGCCTGGTGCCATGGCTTGTAGGGACAGGAAGCGCATCCTCAGGATCACAAGAACAGCTGCACAGGAGTCTGAGCTGGATGTCATTGTCCACCTAGGGACAAATGACTTGGCTCAACATGAGATTAGAGCAGTGCAGAAGGACTTTGTAGAACTGGGAGGGGCCTAAGACAAGAGCACACAGTATCCTTCTCAGAGGTGCTGCCTGTAAATGGCATGAGTGAGGCAAGAGTACTTTGCACCATGCAGTTTAATGAGTGGTTGAAAATTGGTGTGGAGCACAGGGGTTTGGCTTCATTGGGGACTGGGGTTCCACCTGAGAGACACCAGCCTATACTGGCAGGATGGTCTGCATCTGTCCAGGAAGGAACAAGTCTTTTGAGCAATCGGTTTAAATGCTTCATTGGCAAGCTTTTAAACTAGTCAAGGGGGGAGGCACTGATAAGCAGAAGGAAAATCCCAGCCTCTCCCTACAAAACAGGGTACTAAATGGGAAAAAGACCGAGGTAGAAAGGTCAGTGGGGGATGCTGCAACAGAAAGTAAAGCCATCAAAAAATGGAAAGCAATGAGTACCAATGCACGTAGTCTGAGTAACAAGCTTCCTGAATTAGTGGCCTTGATGGAAAAGGAACATTTGGATATCGTGGCAGTCACAGAAACATGGTTTGCACAAAACCATGACTGGGACATAAACATACCAGGATACACTATCTATAGGAGAGACAGAGAGGGTAAAAGAGGAGGTGGAGTAGCTCTTTACATAAGGGAAGAAATCAAAGTAACAGAACAAAAGAGAAAACAGGGAGGAGAAGAAGCACTGTGGGTAAATTTGGAGACTGGCAATGGCACCACAATCCGCACAGGGGTTGTATACAGACCCCCTTCTCAGGGGGAGGAAATGGACAAGGAAATGATAGAAAGTATACTTAGTATGGCAAAAAGGGAGATATTGCTGATGGGTGATCTGAATATGCCAGATGTTAACTGGAGTGCAGTTGCCGCAGCCACTCAAGAGTGGAGTTATTCTAGATGCCCACAGGGGCATGCCTTAGACAACTAGTATTGGAGCCCACTCGAGAGGGAGCAATCTTAGACCTGGTTCTCTCAAATGGAGATGAAGAGAGGATCACAGATGTAGAAGTGGGTAGCCATCTGGGAACTAGCGACCATCGTGACAGTATGGTTCACAATAAACACAGCAATAGAGTCAAGCCATACAAAGGCAAAGGTATTGGACTTTAGGAGGACTGACTTTGCCAAATGGGTAAGTGCCTAAGGAATGCACTAGCAAATGGTCAGGAAGGAGGGTGGAAGAACAATGGGGAATAATAAAACTGCCATCACAGAGGCAACAAGCCTTTGTTTGAAGCAAATAAACAAACTAAACGATGTAAGAAACCACTATGGTTCTCAAAGGAAGTGGCAGTGAAGGTTCAAGAGAAAAGAAAGCTTTCAGGAAGTACAAGGAATCACAGAAGGAGCAGGACAGAGAACTGTATCAGTTAAAGCAAAGGAAGCTGGGAAGGCAGTCAGAACAGCAAAGGCCCAAACTGAGGAAAAGATAGCCAACTCAGTTAAGAAGGGGGATAAAACCTTTTATAGGTACATCAGGGAGTGAAGGAAGACCAAGGGAGGGATAGTGAGGCTTAATAAAGGGGGAGGGTGGGCAGAGGGAGACTGTGAAAAGGCAGAGATACTAAACAAATATTTTTGCTCAGTATTTACAAAGGAAGGGGGGTACCTAGAACAAACAGTAGAAACACACTGGATACAGTAGTTGATACCAGCCCATTTACAGAAGAAAGGGTTCTGAAAGAACTCTTAAAACTGAAGGTGGACACAGCAATGGGGCCTGATGGGATTCATCCCAGAATTCTAAAAGAACTAAGGGTAGAATTAGTGACACCACTGACTACCCTGTTTAACAAATCATGGGAGGATGGGGTGGTACCTAAGGACTGGAGGAGGGCAGATGTGATTCCCCTTCACAAAAGTGGGAGCAAGGCAGAAGCAGGAAACTACAGACCTGTTAGTTTAACCTCAGTGGTAGGGAAAATGATGGAATCACTTCTGAAGGAGGAATTGTCGAGTATCTAGAGGCCAGAGGGGCACAGGACCCAAGGCAGCATGGATTCACAGCGGGAAGGGCATGCCAGACAAATCTGATAGATTTCTTTGACTGGGTGACCAAAGTAGTAGATCAGGGAGGGGCTGTGGACATGGCCTACCTAGACTTTAGCAAGGCATTTGACACAGTCCCACACAAAAGATTAATATACAAGTTAGCTAGCCTGGGAGTGGGTCCCAAGATGACAGCCTGGGTAAAAAATTGGCTGGAAAATAGGACACAGAGAGTAATGGTAAATGGAGTCCACTCTGATGAAAGGGGGGTTACTAGTGGGGTACCGCAGGGTTCAGTATTAGGACCAGTCCTCTTCAATGTCTTTATAAGCGACATTGCAGAGGGACTGGAAGGAAAAGTATGTCTCTTTACAGGTGACACAAAGATCTGCAACAGAGTTGATGCACAAGGTGGGGTGGAAAGGATGAAAAGGGACTTGGCAAGGTTAGAGGAATGGTCAAATGTATGGCAGCTTAGATGCAATGCTAAGAAGTGCAAGGTAATGCACCTGGGAAACAAAAACCCAGGGGAAGAGTACACAATGGGGGGTGAGATACTAACGACAACAAAAATGGAAAGGGACCTGGGGGTAGTCATATCAGATGACCTAAAGGTGGGCAAGCAATGTGAGAGGGCAGCAATGAGGGCTGGGGGGATATTGGGATGCATAGGGAGAGGCATCACCAGTAGAAAACAGGAAGTTATTATTCTCTGTACAGACAGCTGGTCAGACCCCATCTGGAGTACTGCGTGCAGTTCTGGAGACCCAGTCTTCGCAAAGACATAGACAGGATGGAAGCTGTCCAGAGGAGGGCAACTAAAATGGTGCAGGGTCTGAATGGAAGACATATGAAGAGAGACTAAAGGAGCTTAATATGTATAGCCTCGAGGAAAGGAGGGAAAGGGGGGACATGATAGAAATGTTCAAGTACCTCAAGGGAATCAACAAAGTCCAAGAGGGTAGCATCTTTCAAAAAGAGGTGTGCAAGAACAAGGGGCACAATTTGAAGATGGGGGCGGTCAGAGGTAATTTAAGGAAGTATTTTTCACAGAGGGTTGTGGATGCATGGAACGGCCTTCTGAGGAGGTCGTGAGTCAAAAACAGTGGTGGAATTCAAGCATGCATAGGACAGTCATAAGGCAATTCTAGGGGTTGGGGGTAGGAAGAAGTAGGCTGCTGATTAACTAGGATCTGCAGCTTATCCAGTAGGCAGGGAAATGGGCAGACTGGGTGGGCCAAGCGGTCCTTATCTGCCGTCAAATTCTATGTTTCTATGTTTCTATGTTTCTAGGAGCCAAAACAGTTGTGTGGCAGGGTCAATGTAAAACCCCTAAACTCCTAGCTCTAACGTGCAATGTGCCTGTGATAGTGAGCAGCTGGCAGCTTGCCAGAATGCAGCTCATTAAACAAAGTCAAAATGGGGCGAATTGAAATGTTTACCATTGGGCTGATATTTCAGCCACCGGCTTGTGAAACATGTAAAGTTGCAAGTTACTAGGGAGTTGGTGAAGTGTCCTGAGCTTACCAAAAAAACCCTTGTGAATTAGAAAATTAGAATAAGCAAAGTGAGGGCTAAAGAAATAAAGCCCCCATAGAAAGAAAAGTACAAGAGATCATTGTTCCTTTTGAAGCAGTATGGCACAGTGGTTAAGGCTCTGAGCTGCAAACTTGGAGACCTAGGTTTGAATATCACAGCCCCCACTAGCATACTGTGTAACTCTGAGCAAGTCACTTAACTTCCTTGTGCAAACAGGTTGCACCTGGAAACAAGCTTCATTTTAGTGTGCTTCTCCTGGTTAAACAATTTTCCCTTCCTTTTGTTTTGGTTTATTTTCAGTTACTGCCTGGTATTCTGAAGTTGACAAAGGGAAAGAAAATAAGGAGCACACCCTTATTCTTCTAGTCACTTGTCCAACTCAGGAATACCTATGGTCTATATATAAAGAATAGTAGTAGTCATTACCTGGTTCTGCAGTCAGGACTGTCTATAGGGCTGGCAGCCCCAGAAATGGCTGCTTTTATAGAAGTAAGGAAGTGAGGTTACTCTAGAATGGGAGGGACTTAATCCTTTAATGAACCTAATGATGATACAGTTAGGTATATTTGGGCTATTCTAGCTCAGTGTTGCATACAAAGAGAGGGGAGTTGCTATAAAACTATGTGGGGTAGTATGTTAGACAGGTATAGTGGGTTACCAGGTGATCTAGACTAACCCAGATAGTTTTATTTCTGTAAATTAGATAATAGGTCAGGTGACCCCACCTACATGTATAAAAGTCTGCCACTAGGGTGTTAAAAAAGAGATAGAGACAAGACCAGGGAGTCAGTCTGGAACTGTGAGTCTGAGGGATAAGACCTCAGAGTACTGCTGGGCAGAATAGTTGATCCTTTGAAGCTGAACTAATCACAATTTTTCTCTTCTGTAAGAACTTGAATCATTTCATGAAGTAGAAAAATAAAATGGTAAATTCCATCCTGGCATTTTTATGCACTGATTTTTGTTGTGTGGCTGCAATTTGTCTCCTGAACCAATGACCCTGCTACAGTTGGTACCAGGAGTGGGGTTTGAACCCACATGGATATTCATCCATTGAATAATATCAGATTCTGAATGTTCCATCTGGGTTGTCTCCATGTCCATAATCCAAGGCTCATCTCTCCTGGATACATCCCTGGCCTTCTCCAATTGGATCTCCAGCTCTTGGCATCTCTGCTCTGCCTCCCTCCAGCATCGCTCTGCCTCCATCCAGCATTAGTTCATCCAACGCAGCATCCTCCTCTCATGCGCCATCTGGTTTCATGGTGCCTTGCCCAGGTCACCATTTCCACATATCCTCATCTCCACTGGTGCCATGCACTTTTCTGCCTCTCTCCTGAGGTACTATTTCCAGTACCCCTGACTGAGCTCTCCCGTGTATCCTTCAGACACTTAGCCAGGACATCCCACTTCGGACACCAACTGTAGAAGGGTTGTTGTTCAGGAAAACAGATTTCAGAAGAGTGGTTATTTATCTCTTGGTGTCTGACAGAGACCCCAGGAAGCCATAGATATTAGGTGTATGATGGGTTACACTAATACAAGTGAGGAACTACTGGGTACATGTATGGAAGGGACTGTCTCAGTAATAAACAGAACTATAAACTGGTTGAAGGGTTGTAAAGTGAACAACTAGATGGGGGACAAAAGGAAGCTAGATAGCAGTTTAAAAATGCTGTGGGGACACTTCTTCTAGATTATGTTCTGGGGGAAGTACAGACTAGTCTCAGGGAATAAGTTGCTTTTGAGTGTTACAATACAGTAAATGTGTTACACTATTATGGTTCCCTGAGACAGAGCTTTGGTGAGGGTGGGCCTAGCTCCATTCCCTTCCAGGTAAAGGAAGGTGGCTATATCCTGCCACAATGATAAAGAGAGTACCCCAGAGAGTTTTATGATAGACGTGTACTAGGGTAACCTCGTTTTTTATCAAAACTGAGTGTGCAAGTTACAGTTAATTAGATGGTACCCCAGGGTAAAAGTTAGATTAAGGAATTGTTTGTCAATGTCATTTTCATTATATTATTCATTTCTTTTCTGTGCTGCAGCAATCTTCTTTTCTATCTTTCCAAATATTTTCCATCGACTGGAGGGTTGGCCACCTTCAGGCGACTGTTTCTCTTTTTCTCTACTTCTCTGATCTACTTTTCAATCTGTTGATTTATGTATTTCTCTCCACTAAAACATAGTATGACCTCTGAGACTTTTCTATCAGATGGTATACTCTAGTTGGGTGCCTGATAGTATTAAAGTGAAATGTATAATCTGGTACACAGCAGATTCTAGGTGTGACTGTATAATTGCCCCAGGATATATGTTATTGTGTTGTATAGCTGTTTTAGTACTATGTAATCTGATTGAAGGGACCCTGGGGTGGAGCTTCTTGGTGAGGGTGAGCCGGAGCTCCACCATACCCCTATGATGGGATGGGTATGGGTCCTTGGACAACCAGTAGGTGGTTGCCCACCTAGGTGGGGAGGAATGTCACAAGGTGCTCCCTGTGATGAGTAGAGGCCCAGTTATTCTAATAAATACCCCCCCAAGAAATAAAGTGCCTAGCAGTGCACCGAAATCCTGATGGGATCGGTATATGGCCCTAATTTGGACACTCAAGATTTCCTGGTGGGCCTTTTAAAGGCTCTCTTACCATATAGCCACCTCCCCATAATCCTGGGGGGGGGATTTTAACTTAACGTTAGACCCCTCGATGGATAGATCCGGCAGAGCACGTATATACCATACTCCCGCTTCTCGAACTATGGGAGATCTGCTAGACCAGTTGGGACTAGCTGACGTCTGGAGGGTTTTACACCCGAAAACTAAGGAATATACTTTCAGCTCCCCTGTTCATGGAAATTCTTCCTGTCTAGATTATATTTTTCTCTCTCGTTTCCTCCTCAGTGGAGTTCTCAATTCTAATATTATAGCAGGTCCCATTTGTGACCATGCAGCTATATCCACAACTATCTCTTTCCCATCCCTCATTAAAAGAGGGAGTAGGTGGAAAATAAATAATCAGATTTTAAGAGTGCCTAAACTGGTTAAATATATATCGGAGCAGATGGACGAATTCACCTTAAATAATTTAAATGGTAATGTCCGTCCGGACTTTTTCTGGGGGGCACTCAAGGCTTATTTAAGAGGGTTATTAATTGGTGTAGCTGTTAGAAGGAAAAGAGAAAAGGAAAGTAGAATCAATGAGTTATTAACTCGTATTAGACTATTAGAATCTAATATTTCCACCCACCCGAGAGAGGAAGACAAGGAAGAATTAGTGAGAGTAAAGGACGCCTATCTTAAGATTTTGGGAGAACAGGCGGAACTAGCTTTAATTAAGACAAAATCTAACTATATTGACCAAGGGGAGAAATCCGGGAAACTCTTGCAGTCATGACAGTACAATTTGAGTCCTCTCAACTGATTGAGGGAATCCTATCAAAAGAGGACGGCTGTGTCAAGACCTCCCGGATGAAATTGCTAGGGTCTTTCATCAATATTTTGAAGGTTTATATGGAGAGATGGAGTCCCCACCCACTGAACCTCAGATTTCCTCCTTTCTGGAAGGCTTGGATCTTCCCACATTGGATGAATCTGAGCGGTCAGGTCTTGCAGCAGATATAACTCAGGAAGAAATAGAATTGGCTATCCGGAATCTCCCCACGGATAAGACACCTGGCCCTGATGGGTTCTCGTCCAACTTCTATTAAAGGTTTTCTTCAAATTACGCTTTCTTCTTAACCTATTTCGTTATATCCTCTCAGGACAGGAGGTGGATAAATTATTTTCAGAAGCGCTCATAGTTTTAATTCCCAAGCCCAATAGACCCCTTACAGACCCGGCTAGCTATAGGCCTATTTCACTATTGAATTATGATTTAAAAATATTGACCAAGTTGTTAGCGGATTGGATCAATAGACTTTTGCCTAAATTAATAGGTAATGAACAGGTGGGATTTATGAAGGGTAGGTCCTCGGCCGATCATATTAGGACACTTGCTCATGTCTTCTCTGTGTCCGAGGAGGCCAGCCATCCGATAGCGCTGGTCTCCTTGGACTCAGAGAAGGCTTTCCATAGGGTTTATTGGGGGTTTTTATTTGCAACTATGAGAAAGCTTGGTTTCCCGGAGGTGTTCTTAGATTGGCTCAGGGCCATGTACTGAGCTCATTCTGCCAGGGTTGTTTGCAATGGAGCTCATCTCTAACCCTTTTCAGCTTTTGTTGGTACTAGGCAGGGGTGACCCTTATCCCTCTTTTGTTTAACTTACATTTAGAACCCCTCATAAGGAGTATAGTTCACACCAGAGAGACAGAGGTATTAAAATATGGGTTTGCAGGTTAAGGTCATCAAGACACAGATGATCTTTTAGTGTAATGCTTCAAACCTTCTAAGTCCATCCCAAACTTGCTAAAATTAATAGGTAATTTTAGTCAGGTAGCTTAATTATAAATTAAATCAGGATAAAACAGTGGTTTATCCTCTCAACAATAAGTTATTCAAACAGGAAATAACAGAATTGGGTTTGGGGTGGAGTTCTGAATCCCTTAAATACCTGGGCCTCTATATAACTAGAAATCTAGCTCGCATGCATCAATTGAATTTAGATTCCCTGGTTCACGCCATCGAGTTGGACCTTAAGAGATGGGCTCAACTCCCACTATCGCTTTGGGGGAGGATAAATATAGTTAAAATGAATATATTTCCGAGGATTTTTTATCCTCTGAGTAGGTTGGATATTTTCCTTCCCATGTCATGGTTTAAAAAACTCCATGCCAAGATAGCTGACTTTTTCTGGGGACATAAAAAGTCCAGGATGGCCTACCAAAATTAGCTGCACCCAAACCAGTTGGTGGGTTAAGATTACCTCACTTTGGTCTTTACTTTTGGTCAGCGCAGGCTAGCAAGTACTGACAAGTGAGCCTTATATAAAGACCCTGCTTTAGGGTTGGGTTATGTTCCTCTATGGGTGAACTTGGAAATGAACCTAATCAATAAATGTGCTATAAACCCTGTAGCTCTTTTTTATTCAAATTTCAAAGTACTCCCCCCCTTGCTGAAAAAGTCTCCAATAGGGGTTGCAGTGAAAGTTCATGCTCAGCTTTGTGGGCTCATTAAATATGATCATGTTAAGGACTGGGACCAACCAATATGGGGCAATCCACGGTTTTTGATAGGTAACAATACTATTAGAGCAGACTGGTTGAGCCTGTCGGATAATTGTTCTCTCAAAGACCTTCTCACTGAGGAAGGGGATATAATGCCGGCCCTGAGAATAATCAATAGATTCAATTTATCTACCAAGGATATATTCAAAGTGTATCAACTTCGACATGTTTTAGCGCAGAAACATGTAGCGGGGAGTGTTCACTCCCACGGCTCGTTCTGACGAAATCGTCCGTTAATTGAGGGTCCCTCAGGCAATTTCAAAGATTTATTTAACTCTGTTCCAATGGGCTTACCCGTAAACCTTGCCCCTTGTTCTTACTGGTAGCAGTCTTTCCCAACACTAACTTGACTGACGGGATCTGGCAAGCATGCCACAGGTTTATTAGGTATGACCAACTGAGGCTTATACAATTTAAAGTATTACATAACATTTACTATTCCCCCAGAAATTGGCAGATTTGAATTTGTTAAAAGACCCTAAATGTTACAGATGTGATGCAGATGCAGGGATCTTCTACATATTTTTGGGAGTGCCTAAAATTGCTCCCTGTGGCTCAAATTAAGAATAAGTTAGATCCCCTACTGGGGATAGAGGACATGTTCAGACCTGAGGTCTGTTTGCTTGGGGAAATGACTGCTTTCCTGGTCAAAGCTAGGAAGTATTACATGACCTTGATCTCAGTAATAGTTAAGAAATTGGTTCTTCGTCATTGGAAAGACAAACTACGAATTTCTTATTGGGAATGGCTGGCAGAGCTCCTCGCGTTTCTAAGGGTGGAGAGAATGATTGCTATAATACATAATCAGTTACCCCTTTTTGACAAGACTTGGGCCCTGTTCTATATTTGTTTCTCCTCTGATTCTTGAACTCATCCTGTTTGGTGATAAATGGATTCGTGTGCCTTGTAGGGGAAGGTATAGTGGGTAGTATGGGGGGTAGGGATGGGGGTTTAGGGGGTTTATAGTTTGGTAAGTGTTAGGGGGGGAAGCAGATGAAAGTTTTACTTTGTTTGTAATGGTGTAACCACAATTTGTTTTATACTTGGCAATGTTTTGTCTGTGCTGTTGTACCTCTGCTTGAAATAAAGAAAATGTTAATGGAAAAAAAAAAGAAATAAAGTGCTTAGGTATAAAGGGATGATATTGACTGTAACTTGACTGTTAACAGTGCTGAAACATCCCTTCCTGTACTACCCTGCACAAAATAGCAATCTTTCATGGTAGGAGGACACCCTTGCATCCTGCCACAAACACTAGTAAGGACAAGAGTAGCAACTGCTTTATTATCTGTGCCCTTTCCATTCTGTTCCTTGTCCAATAGCCAGTATCCAAAAAGGAAAGCCTCTAAAAGGTCTTTAGCAGCTCCTATTGCGCTGCTAGCATTAAAGTATGCCCTGATTCTGTATGAAGGCATATGTTGCGCTGCATGTAGAAATCTCCTGAGAGTGAGTACGTAAAGAATGCAGGACATGCTTCTTTATAATATGCCAGTGCCCTACAACATGGAAAAGGCATTAAGAGCCAAAACAGTTGCTTGGCAGGGTTCATGTAAAAACCCTAAACTCCTAACTCTAATGTGCAATGCGCCTGTGATAGTGAGCAGCTGGCAGCTTGCCAGAATGCAGCTCATTAAACAAAGTCAAAATGGGGTGAATTGAAATGTTTACCATTGGGCTGATATTTCAGCCACTGGCTTGTGAAACATATAAAGTTGCAAGTTACTAGGGAGTTGGTGAAGTATCCTGAGCTTACCAAAAAAACCCTTGTGAATTAGAAAATTAGAATAAGCAAAGTGAGGGCTAAAGAAATAAAGCCCCCACAGAAAGAAAAGTACAAGAGATCATTGTTCCTTTTGAAGCAGTATGGCACAGTGGTTAAGGCTCTGAGCTGCAAACTAGGAGAACTTGGTTTGAATATCACAGCTCCCCCCCCCACTTGCATACTGTGCGACTCTGAGCAAGTCACTTAACTTCCTTGTGCAAACAGGTTGCACCTGGAAACAAGCTTCATCTTAGTGTGCTTCTCCTGGTTAAACAATTTTCCCTTCCTTTTGTATTGGTTTATTTTCAGTTACTGCCTGGTATTCTGAAGTTGACAAAGGGATAGAAAATAAGGAGCGCATCCTCATTCTTCGATTCACTTGTCCAACTCAGGAATACCTATGGTCTATATATAAAGAATAGTAGTAGTCATTACCTGGTTCTGCAGTCAGGACTGCCTATAGGGCTGGCAGCCCCAGAAATGGCTGCTTTTATAGAGGTAAGGAAGTGAGGTCACTCCAGAATGGGAGGGACTTAATCCCTTAATGAACCTAATGATGATACAATTAGGTATATTTGGGCTATTCTAGCTCAGTGTTGCATACAAAGAGAGGGGTGTTGTTATAAAACTATGTGGGGTAGTATGTTAGACAGGTATGGTGGGTTACCAGACGATCTAGACTAACCCAGATAGTTTTATTTCTGTAAATTAGATAATAGCTAGGCCAAGTGACCCCACTTACATGTATAAAAGTCTGCCATTAGGGTGTTAAAAAAGAGATAGAGACCAGACCAGGGAGTCAGTCTGGAACTGTGAGTCTGAGGGATAAGACCTCAGAGTACTGCTGGGCAGAATAGTTGATCTTTTGAAGCCGAACTAATGACAATTTTTCTCTTCTGTAAGAACTTGAATCATTTCATGAAGTATGAAAATAAAATGATAAATGCCATTCCAGCATTTTTTATGCACTGATTTTTGTTGTCTGCCTGCAATTTGCCTCCTGAACCAACGACCCCACTACAGTCCCACTTTTGTGAAGGGGAATCACATCCACCTTCCTCCAGTAATCAGGTACCATACCATCCTCCCATGATTTGTTAAAAAGGGTAGTCAGTGGTTTCACTAGGTCTCCCCTTAATTCATTTAGAATTCTGGGGTGAATTCCATCAGGCCCCATTGCTTTGTCCACCTTCAGTTTTAGGAGTTCCTTCAGAACCCTTTCCTCTGTGAAAGGACTGGGATCAACCCCTCTATCAAGAGTGCTTCTGTTAATTGGATAAGGCATCTCCCCCTCCTTTTCTTTTATAAATACTGAGCAGAAATATTCATTCAGTATCCCTGCTTTTTCACTGTCCCTCTCTGCCCACCCACCGTCCATTCTATTTAGCCTCACTATCCCTCCCTTTGTCTTTCTACACTCCCTGATGTACCTATAAAAGATTTTATCCCCCTTCTTAACTGAGTTGGCTGTCTTTTCCTCAGTTTGGGCCTTTGCTATTCTGACTTCCCTTCCTGCTTCCTTCTGCCTTAACTGGTACAGCTCTCTGTCCTGCTCCTTCTGTGTTTCCTTTTATTTCCTGAATGCTATCTTTTTCTCTCTGACTTTCCCTGCCACCTCTTGAGAGAACCATAGTGGCTTTTTCTTTCATTTTGATTTGTTTATTTGCTTCACACAAAGGCTTGTTGCCTCTATGATGGCAGTTTTGATGTTTCCCCATTGTTGCTCCACACCTCCTTCTAGCCTGTTTGCTAGTGGTTTTCTTAGGCACTCTCCCATCTTGCCAAAGTCAGCCCTCCTGAAGTCCAGTACCCTCACTTTTGTATGGCTTGACTCTGTAGTTGAATTTTTCGTGAACCACATTGTTTGATGGTCACTTGTTCCCAGATGGCAACCCACTTCTAGATCTGAGATCCTCTCATTGTCCCTATTTGAGAGTATGAGGTCCAAGATTGCTCCCTCACAAGTGGGTTCCAAAACTAGCTGTCTGAGGCATGCCACCTGTAGGGCATCAAGAATGGCTCTGCTCTTGGATGTGGCTGCAGCAAGTGTGCTCCAGTTAACATCTGGCATATTCAGGTCTCCCATCAACAGTATCTCCCCTTTCTCTGCCATCCTAAGAATGCCTTCTATCATATCCTTGTCCATTCCCTCCCCCTGACATGGGAGTCTGTATATAACCCCTGTGTGGATTATGGTGCCATTTCAGTCTCTAAGGTGACCCACAGTGCCTCCTCTCCTCCCTGTTTACTTTTTTGTTTGGTTGCTTTTATCCCTTCCTTTACATAGAGAGCTACTCTGCCCCCTTCTCCTCTTCCTGTCTCTCCTGTTGGTTATGTACCCTGGTATGTTAACATCTCAGCCATGATTCTCTGTGTGCCATGTTTTTGTGACTGCTACAATATCCAGGCATCCCTATTCCATCAAGGCCACCAGTTCAGGGAGCTTGTTGCCCAGACTATGGGCATTGGTACTCATTACCCTCCATTTTCTGGTGGCCTTACTCCTTTTTGCCCCATCTCTGTCCTTATTGCCTTTCTCACTTTCTCCATTTACCCCTGCTTTTCTCCCTATCAACATCTCTATCTTGGTGTTTACCTCACTTACTACCCTGACTTTTTTGGGGGGGCTAGAATTTTCCTGCTCCTTTCTAGTGCCTCCCCCCTTGGCAACTTTAAATGCTTACCAATGAAGCATTTAAACCTATCACCTAGGATCCTGGTTCCCCTCTGGACAGATGCAGCCCATCATGACAGTATAGGCCTTCATCACTCCACATGGATCCCCAGTCCCAAATGAAGCCAAATCCCTGAGCTCTGCACCAGTTTTTTAACCACTGATTGAATCCCATGGTGTGGAGCACCCTAGCCTCACCTATGCCATAGACAGGCAGCACCTCTGAGAAGGTTACCGTGTGTGCTAATTGTCTAAGGCCCCTTCCCAACTCCACAAACTCTTCCTACACTGCTCTGATCCCTTTCTTAGCCAGGCCATTTGTCTCTAGGTGGACAGTGACATCCAGCTCCCTTCCCTGAGCAGCTGCTCCAGTGATCCTGAGGATTTGCACCCTGTCTCTCCAAGCCATGGCACCAGGCAAGCATCTTACTTCCCTCTGTCCTTCCTCCATCAATTCTACCTTTCCAACAATGGAGTCCCCCTTCAGAAGTTGTTTCCTTCCCCGTGGGATCCCATGCCACCCTCCTGTGGGTCTCCCTTGTGGAGGTTCCCAGCATCCTCCTTGGTCCCCACTGTGGGTGCCTCCATAGAGGAACCACACTTTGCCAGAATGGCATAGGAATTGTGGAGCAGTACAACTGGAAGGATGCACCTCTGTTCCACCACCTTCACCCTTCCTGAGCCTACTGTGGTCCAACCACTCCTCTTTCTTGGTAACCTCTGAGGCAATGGCAGTGGCTCTGTTGGTCCCTGAATGGAAGAGGAGGTCCCACAAATCCTGGCCAACTCAGCCTGGAGATGAACAACCTTCACACTCAGCCCAGAGAGTTGCCTGCATATGGAACAACACCGCATCCTCCAGAACGTCTCCTGGAAGACTGCTGCTCCACAGCCACTGCACTGCACCACTCCCATCATGTCTTATTTCTGGCCCCTTCACTGTTGTTTGGAATTCTTACTCTTTCTTCTGTTTTTTTTTCTTCTCTTCCTACTTACTTACTGCCTCTGTGCCCTTTAAGCTCCTGATCATCCTGTTCTGAGACAAGAAAATCCTATATTTCTCAGTAGACCCCTTACTTGCTCAGAGGCAGACCTCCGGCAGCTGGGGGGCCGGAGAACTACCCTCGCCCTTCTAGAATGGTGAGTCTTTGGTGGCTCTGTGATCACTCACTTCCTGCTCCCAAACAGGAAGTTCCTGTTGTCAGTCAAATCCTGTGCCTATAACAGTAGAACTAGCTTTGGGTGGGAGGGTGTAGGGGAAGGAAGGAGGGCAATATAGTCCCAGAAGAGAAGTCCAGTCACACAGCACTCCTTCCTCCTGGTGTTCTCTGCCAAACCTCTGGCAGAATCTATCTAGAGCAGTGTTTAAATCTAGCTTCCTTCTAGCTAAGCCACTCCCCCTACTTAATAGATCCTTCTACATGTAATTAAATTGCACAGATAACAATCCCCTTCAGCCACCTGAGATTTACACCTAGATAACTGCTCAGATGGCCATTCACTTCAGCTAACTCAGACAAACACACTTTTTTTTGTTTGTGTTTTTTTACCCTAAATTGAAGGTCCCAGTAGAAGAGTTCTACTTCTTTAGCCCCAGTAGAGAAGTCCAGTCACACAGCACTCCTTCCTCCTGGTGTTCTCTGCCAAGCCTCTAAAGTTCTAAAATTAATCAGAGTAAACCAGAGTAAGTCAGAGCCTTTTTAAAATAAATCAGAGTCAGAATCAGAACCGGGTCACAGCTGACTCACCCATCCCTAATTATAGCTAAAAAAAATTTCATGGTTAGTATAAAATTGATTTAAAGTGAGGAAAGCAAATATTTAATAAAAAAAGCAATGTCCACCTGTCTATACTGTAATTACCTCAGATCTTCTGTTTTTTGTGGGTCCAGAACTATCACTGGCATCTTACTCCTCCACCTTTTATATAGGGGATATGGCATGGATTAGCGTGTCATACACTTTTTATCTTCATGAGAGGCCTGTGACCTCTTGACCCTTCATGAGTGGTGTACCCATGAGTGCGGGATTAAGAGGGCACAGACCTTGCAAGAAGATTAAAAAATGTATGACACGCTAATCTGCTTTTTATACAATAAGTGTGTTTGGATTCAAAATGACCAGCAGGTTTTTTTTTTATTATAATTATTTTAACATTGTGGTTGAAGCTGCAGGTCCACTGTAGCACAAGTCGGCATCAGCAGGGCATCATTGCGACAAACCAGAGTGTGGAAATAGTGGGTCTGGTGAACCTGATTCAAAAGATAAAATTGATATCTTATGAATCAGGTTCATCATCGGGTGGGATAACACTTTTATCTGCAGCATTATCCCGACATGCTTATTGTATAAATCTATCCTATCCACTCAGATCTATCTGCTTTGCTCTCACTGAATTCTTCCCAGCAGCCCTGTGTGTGTGTGTGTGTGTGTGTATATATATCTATATCTATATCTATATCTATATCTATATCTATATCTATATCTATATATTATATTATGGTATCATGGTAGTGCCAAATAGTTAGGGTTCCGTAGCACTCTTAAGGTTAAAGGGTGAAATGCTGCACCTTAATAATTGTGTCACTGTTCAAAGGATTTGCCTGAAATCTGGTGTACATGGTTGGGCATGGTAGATCTTGGGATGTGCCAACTTTTGTACCGGTTAGATATACGGCTGTGGAGTTAAGCGACATCCATGTGCGTAATTATGCTATTTTGCACATTCTTTGCTCACACCTACAGGTCACATGGTTTGCACGACCAGTCTAAAAACTTCAGCGAACATGCAGCTGGGGACCCCAATGTGCCTTTTTAAAATTTCATGAAAAAATATTAAACGGTTCAAAAGTTATTCAAAAAACAAGTTCCCATTATAAGTCAATGGGAAAAGTTAACAAAAAGTTCAACACTTTCGCAAATGCACATTTTAGTGTCACAAATGGCCCTAGTAGTGTCGTAAATCTGCCATTTTGTTTTCAGTTACTGATCAGAAAAATTCTTGACATTTAAAATTGGGACCCTCTAGGAACACAGTTATATTTGTGTTCACCTAGTCGGACCCTCAGGATGCTAGCCGTGTCTTTATTTTGGGGTTAAACACCCCATAAGTATGTTTTTCAAATTTCTGGAATAAGTAGTGTCGCACCTGTGACACTTTTGCAAATTTTTGTGAAAGCTTTCACAAATTGTGACACTACTTTTCCAGACTATGGCCAAAATGACAGGAATTCTTTGCCACCCTGCTGCAAAAGAACGGTTTGGTCTTTTGGGCTGGAATTTGGAGGAAAGGCAGCCAACATCTCAAAGACGTGCCTTTTTGTAGTTTGGTGAAAATATATTGCATGGATGCCAAATTACGGTGCTCCATAGTTGACATTTTTTGCTATAGACTAACATGGTACACTCGCCCACGCCTTCGGAGCTCATATCTCAAAAATGGTCACGAGATCACGAATTTTCGTCATGACAATGCATAGCCATATGGGCTACACAGTCAGTGAAAACCTAGCCCGGAAACTCATGAATCATGTGAAATTTAAAATTTTTTTCTACGTCATATGGTTCTTGAGATATCAGCAATTTAGTATTCCAACAGCTCATTTTCTGCTCTGAGGCCAATTATTATGCATACATTCTTTCTACACTGTGTTTCTATATGCAGCTGTTGGGCAAACACAGGGTGTGTGCTTCCGTTACTGTTACACTTACCATTCCCACTTGTGTTTCCATACCCATTTGTGTTACCTTTCCCACATACTCCACTGTGTGTGTTACCCTTTGCGTTCTCATTTGCGTACGCACTTGGGTTCGCGTTTCCACTTCTGTTTACTTTGCCATTATTTCTGCTGTTAACACTACCATTTGTGTTTCCAATTGCCGTACTGTCACCGTGCTCGTCACGGTTTGTGTTTCCTTAGGCGCTTGCGATTGCATTTGTGTTTCTGTTTTCTTTGAAGTTATTGTTACTGTTACCATTACCATTAGCATTTACAATTGTGTTACCATCACCATGCGTGTTATGGTTTGCTTTTCTGTACGTGATTGTGTTTGCAATTCTGTTTCTTTTTCCTTTAGCATTATTTTAGCTGTTACCATTACAATTTGCATTTCCAATTGCGGTACCATGACCATGCACTTTACAGTTTGTGTTCCTGTATGCACTTGCATTTGCCTTTGTGTTTCTGTTTCGTTTGGCATTGTTTTTGCTCTTACCATTGCCATTTGCATTTGCAATTGCTGTACCATGACCATGCACATTATGCTTTGAGTTTCCATATGTGCTTGCATTTGCCTTTCTCTTTCTGTTCCCTTTGGCATTATTGTTGCTGTAACAGTTAACATTTGCATTTACAATAGTGGTACC
This sequence comes from Neoceratodus forsteri, assembly GCA_016271365.2. Taxonomy (NCBI): domain Eukaryota; kingdom Metazoa; phylum Chordata; order Ceratodontiformes; family Ceratodontidae; genus Neoceratodus; species Neoceratodus forsteri. The sequence continues at coordinate 1,219,691,272 of CM057456.1, read as the reverse complement.
GTGACCATGCATGTTATCAGTTGTGTTTCCGTACGCTCTTGCGTCTCCGTTTGCGTCACTGTTCGCTTTGGTGTCACTTTGTGCTTGCATTTCTATTAACGTTTATGTTACCATTTACATTTGCATCACCATGTGCATAACTGTTAGCACTTGTATTTGCATTGCAGTTACTGTTACTATGTCATAAGACATCACATGGTGGGATCGCAGGGCCCAGAGGGCCTGCGCTCCCACCATCACATTCTATTCACTATTTATAGTCCTCATTCTCAAAAAGAAGGGAAATTCATGGCAAATAACTCCATTTAATGCATTAATTAGGGTTGTTCCACAGTGACAAAAGCCAGGAAATTCAGTGTTAGGGTTGAAAGACCCCCTTGCACTCCCCCAGCCGGCCCCCTAACCTGCATCGGGGTGTGCATTGAGGTCATCGGTCCTAACTCTCACCCATTTCTCCTATACCTCAGCTTCTTTACATATGTGATGGGGTGAGAGTTAGGGCCGACGACCCCAACACACACCCCAATGCCGGTTGGGAGGGCGAGCTGGGGGAGTGCAAGGGGGGCTTTCAACCCTAACAATGAATTTCCTGGCTTTTGCTGCTGTGGAACAACCCTAACTGATGCATTAAATGGAGTTTTTTGCCATAAATATATATATATATATATATATATATATATATATAGATAGATAGATAAATATAGATATACTGTACATGTAAACAATAAGACACAACAAAGTGTGGTTTATGGCTTGGTAAGCGCACTCCCTGTTTCACAATGAGGCAGAAGGTGCTTGAACTAAGTGCCTTTAGCACTAGGGAAGTGCTGTTATCAAGCCATAAACCACATCTCAGAGTGTCCCATTATGCTTATAAAATTGGTCCCACAAGTGAAAAATTAGGTTATTTTATTAAAATGAATAAAATTAGTTCTAAATTTAATTTTGTTTTTTCGTAAAGTAGTTCTAGTGTTATGTATAGTATACTAGTATTGTATAGCACAGGTTGCCTCTCGAGGGCACTGTTTTCCTGTGCTGTTCCTCCAAGGTCAGAGCTCCTTTTACCCTTAAACTGCCAACACAATTAGAACGTACAGGACATTTGGAAGGATCTGTCAGTCTGTGGCACAGCAAGGGTTTATTATTATTCCTCTCTCCCCTATTCTGCTATGAGCTGTTGTTGCTGATCAGTTAGCAGCAAATGTGAAAGTTGCTAATACAGGAGTACTGCTACTAAGTACAACAATATGAAAGCCACTGATGCTATCAGCCTTCAGAGAATGAGCCCATCATGAAGAGGTGCTGGAGCATGATGCCAAAAGCCATTTGGTAATCAAGATTTTTTTTTTAAACTGAACTAAGTTATAGTATGTATTACTCCAGCTGCTTCAGGAAGCATGTCAGCGCAATTACAGACTTTTGTGGGTGAGTAGAGCATGAACAAACAAACAGGGAGTGCATCGGGAGGGGTGGGGGCATACTGTGGACAAGCAGTGACCTAAACTGAGTGACGATTAGCATGGGAGCCAATGATTAGAGGACTACCAGACACTTTTTAAAAATTAAATTGAACTAAAGGTCATGCTATGTCTTTAAATGTTTCTTTTGTTTCTTTTGTTGTTACTTGTGATGCAGGGGTAGAGAATTTTTCAGAAGTGTTCCAAATGTTTGTTTGTTTTTTGTATGCTAGGGCAAGTACTTAATTTTACAGTGCTAACAAATGTTTCTTTTATTTATTTGTGTTGTTACTTGTGATGCAGGGGTAAAGAGTTTTTCAGAAGTATTCCAAATGGTCTTTTTGTATGCTAGAGCAAGTACTTTAGTTTACAGTACCAGCATGACTGCTAGAAATTTCTGTTTCAGATGTTTCTGGAAGGCACAGATTTGTGGGTGCACTATTTATTTTATTTTATTTATTTAGCTTTTGTTGACCAGGTAGGAACACTAGACAGACAGTATGCCTATTTTCAGGTACAAACCAGGAGAGTACAGTAAAAAAACAGGTTCAAACAAGGTACATAACAACAATGTACAAAGTTACAAAAGAGCAAGATGAACATAGATAGTCTACAGTAAGCAGTAATAGGTAAAATATACATATACATACAGAATACATAGACTAAGACATTCAATGGCAATTACATTGTATGAGTGACCCTTTTACCAGGGCCACATAATTCATAAGCAGATAGCAATCAAGCTCATGCTTTCCAGAGTTAAAGGACAAAAGGCAATGGGTCAGATAGGATCAATTTGGAAACCTGGTTAAGATTGCTTGGGACACCCACACACCGAGGACAGTTTCAAGTGCTCCCACAGGGAATTCCGGAGACACAGGTGGGAGGGGGAGGAACATACATGGTCAAGAAGGGAGTTCCATAGCCTTGGAGCACATGTAGCAAAGTTCCTATCCCCATTAGGGTTCGAGTATAAGGAACTTTGAGCACCCCAGGACCCTGAGACCTGAGGGAGTAGGAGGAGGAGAATTCAGCAGGCTTGAGAAGCTGCACCAGCCCCGGAGGGGTGCAGGTTCTGAGCACCTTTCCTACAAAGCAGCCCAACCCATATTTCAAGTGATTGACCTAGGAAAGCCAGCTCAGTTTGTCGTATAATTTACAATGGTGGGTGAGACGTGGAGCCGCCAGGGCAAAGTGACAGATGTTGTTGTAGGTCATGTTCCACCTGGCAAGGTGGACCTTAGGGGTGCTAGCGAACAGGAGAAGGCCATAGCTAAGTGAAGGGAACAGCACACCTCTGGCCAACACCAAGCGAGCTGCAGATGTCAAATTTTTCTTTGCCCTGTAGGCAAGACCCAGTTTACAGTTTACGGTTCTGCAAACATTTAGGATGTGACACCCCAGGTCAAGTTGGGGGTCAAGTGTCACCTCAAGGTATTTTATTGGAGCCATGGTTTGGAGGGGAGAGCCATCCACACCACTGACATATAGAGGGACAGGGAGGCCTTGATCTTGGCTGCTGACCCAAAGAGCATGGCCTGAGTTTTTTTTTTTCAGATTAAAGACCAGCTTGTGAGATGTTACCCAGGACTGAATATTCTTAAAGGCCTCACTCAGCTGAAGGTTGAGAACCCCAATGTCCCGGGAATGTGCAAGGATGACAAGATCATCTGTTTAAAGGGTAGCACTACAGTTGGAAGCAGCAACAGGGAGGTTGTTAACAAATGCAGAGAAGAGAAGGGGCAGCACAACTGATCCCTGTGGGACACCAGGGGTCGCTGGAGTGGGGTCAGAGAAGGCCTTGTTGAATTTAGTCTGCTGTATTCTGCCCTGGAGGTAGTTTCTAAGCCAACTGAAGGCAGGAGGGGACAAGCCTAGGGACTGCATCTGTGAGCAAAGTAATGCATGGTCCACAAGGTCAAAGGCCTTGGATAAGTCTATGAATATGGCCCCAGAGAGTTCACCCTGGTCCATGGCCGCCCTGATGCTAGTAGAGACAGAGACAAGGGCCTTGGACATGCCTTACCCTTTACGACAGCCATGCTGTGCAGAAGACAGCAACTTATGAGCCTGAATGTACTCTGTGTGCTGTTCAGCCACAGCTTTCTCTAAGAGTTTACTGATGGCTGATAGGATGGCAATTGGACGATAGTTGTCCAGGATTCTGGGGTTACCTTCCTTCAGAATGGGGACAATCCTCGCTACTTTCCAAATGTCAGGGATAACACCAGTGGCAAGGGATAGGTTGAAGATATGTGCCACTGGGATGGCAATGTGGGGAGCACCAAGGTTCAGAAGCTTGGGCTCCATGTTATCATAGCCAGCGTTGGAGTGATGGGAGAGACCAGAAAGAAGTCTCTGCATCTCCATGGCAGACACAGCCCTGAGATAAAATAATGGGTGAGAGAAGTGAACCTCCTGAGGGACAGAGGCCGAGGGGCTACTGATATTCCCTACAGCAGGGAAAAAGGAGGTAAGCGCAGACAAGTCTGAAAAGTGGGAATTTAAAGCATTAGCAATCGTAAGTGGATTATTACAACTTGACCAACCAATGATCATATCAGATACCCCAGAGTTGGAGGAGCTGCTGACTAAGTTTTATCTGTTCCTCCAGACCCTCCATGGGTCCTTAGCGGAGCTAAGCTGGGCAGATTTACAGTATTCACTTTTTGCCACCCTGATTGTTTTTTTGCACTCATTTCTGAACTTCCTATACTGTTGGAAGATGGACTGATCCAACATGCTTTTGAAGTGAGTCCAACACTTTACCTTGCATGCATGAGGACTAGGAGGTGCCTGTGCAGCCATTTTGTGGCAGACCTTCTTAATCTCCACCTAATAAGGGGGCTTGTTTGTCCTGCAGGGCACCAAAAACAGTGAGAAACTGGGAGACAGCTGTAGAGGGGTCATGGGCACTAAGCACTCCTGACCAGTCAGTGATTCTCAAATCTTCATGAAATGACCCCAGATTAAACCTAGAGAAATCCCTAACATGAATGATTTTGTGGGGAATTTTTGGTGAGGGGACCTTCCAGATACAAAACACTGGGGTGTGATCTAAGATGGAGTTAGGTAGGGTTCCAGAGGAGCTGATCCTATCTGGATGGTTTGATAGGACCCAGTCCAGTAGGGAACTAATTCCATGTTTAGCAGACCATCTAGTGGGATCCTGGATAAGCTGAGTCAGGGCAAGACTCTCCAACAGAGATTCAAACTGCTTGGAGTTACCTCCTGTCCAGTTTAAGTTCACACCTCCCAAGATCAAAGGTTCATTATCCCCAGCATGAGGACCAATGGTCTCCAGGAGGTGGGTAAGTCCAGGTGGACCACCTTTGGGGGTATAGTATGTGCATACCACATGTAGCTTCTTTGTATATCCAGGCAACAACACAGTGTGCAGCAGCTCACAGGAAGACAGGGAGGACTGCTGATGGATTACCACACATACTCTCAGATGACTGTTATAGTAAATTAGGATACCACCCCTTTACTTTTTACCTGGCCGATCTTGTCTAATAAACTCATAGCCAAGAAGTACACAGGCCTAGTCAGGTATTGAGGGTTTCAGCCAGGGCTCTGTAATGCCTATTATGTCAGGCTTACAGTGGATGACCCATGCAGATAGTTCATCAAGGTTGGGTAGTAGACTGCGAATGTGAAGGTGAGCAATATTTAACCCCTTTCGTATTTTCCAACTATGTCCCACTTGACTGAAGAAGTACCAGTTGGCAGACTATGAAGTGATAAGGTTATGGCCAAAGGTACATCTCAGACAGTTAGGATACAGAAAATTCCTACCTATTTTATAGAGATAGATGATAGATTGATAGATAGCTAGCTAGCTAGATAGATAGATAGATAGATAGATAGATAGATAGATAGATAGATAGGTAACATTGAAATGACAACAACATAATAGATAAGGTAACAATGGATAAAGACCACAGCAAGTTTAAACTGTATATACTTAGGATACAATTGAGCACAAACATGGGCCTGAAAGAAACCAGGCTAAGCAGTGAAGTTCACCACTCATCAGAGGTAGAAGGTACCAGAATTAAATACTATTACAGTTACACTTAGATTTTAAGTAATTCCTTAAGTACTGTCTAAAAAATGCAGTTAAGGGTGCAGTACAAATATGCACTGTAATAGAGTTCCATAGCCTAGAAGCGCAGACAGCAAAGGCAAGGTCCCCTGTAGCCATGCTGGCTTTTTGGAAAAAAGAACATAGATGAATCATTGGACCTGAGGGGTAAGATGAATTAACAGTCCTTAATTGCTTAGCCAAGACTGGAGAGGTGGCAGTTCTGGCAGCTTTATCAATAAAACAGCTCAAAGCAGAGGTGTGAAAGTTCCCTAGATTTAACCGATCTAATTTACGATAGAGCTCACAGTGATGGGTGAGACAAGCAGCAGAGAGGGCAAACTGACATACATTGTTTTAGACAACATCCCATTGAGAAAGAGTGGACTTAGCAGCATGAGTAAAAGCTAGGAGCCCATAACTAAGGGTAGGAAGGAGCATTCCCCTCACCAGGGCAAGACGAACAGCTGGCATAAGACAGCATTTGGCTCTATATGACAAGCCCAACTTGTAATTTACTGCATTACATACATTGTGAATATGCAGGGAAAGGGCTATCTGAGGATTAAAAGTGACTGCCAGATATTTAAGAAGTCAGCAACCATCATAGAGGTTCCATCAACACTAGTTATATCAAGGAGCGGAGTACAGGTTCTGATTTTGGCCTGAGATACAAAAAAAACATAGACTGCATTTTCCTAACATTAGGGATTAATTTGTTTGACAAAAGCCAAGATAGTATTTAGCAGAAATCAGATAGATGGATAGATAGATAGATAGATAGATAGATAGATAGATAGATAGATAGATAGACAGATAGATAGATAGATAGATAGACAGACATACAGACAGACAGACAGACAGACAGATAGATAGATAGATAGATAGACAGACAGACAGACAGACAGACAGACAGACAGCTCGCTCCACTGGCGAAGATGGTGTGAATCCATGGAAATTCACAAATGCCATGGCAGATGCACCAACTTAGTTGGCAGATTGCTATAAACTTTAACAAAATCTCCCCCACCCACTGTAAAAATGATCCCATCACCATAACAAAACCACTAAAACCATGACACCCTTTCTCACCCACCCACCCCTGCTGCCACCCTCCTCCTTCATTCCCCCACCCCTGTGAAATGCTGATCCATGTAATCACACTTGCAGAAGTAATACCTTCCTCCCATCCATGTACCAAACACACCCATCCACCTTCCCTCACCTGAGTTCCACAGTCACTTAATCTGCATAGAGTCAGACCTAGTGCTCTGACCCCCACCCAATCCCTTCTGCTTCCCACCACCCTCCTCCCCCACCAGCACCCACAAAATCAACCTGGAATAAAGAAAACAGTTTTCTGTCACAGAGTGTCTGCTGTATTCAGAGTCTATCTCAAAATGGCGGGAATGAATGAGTAGTGACATCTTTGCTCCTGGTAAAACCTGATTGCCTTAAAATTCAACCAATCACATGTTACTAGGAGCAACTACCTTACCATTCTTTCTTTCACAGAAACTGAACAGAGCAGATATTTTGTACAGGGGACCATTTTCATTATTCCAGGTTTATTTGTGGGTGCTAGGGTGAGGGGAGAAGGGTGGTGGTGATTAGAGGGGTGTTGCATGGGGGTCAGGGGACTAGGTCTGACTCTATGCAGACTAACAGCCAGTAAAACTCAGGTGGGGGGAGACAGGTGGAGTGTGTTTGTCATGCAGGTGGGGGAAGGGATTACTTTTTTAAGAATGCCTCCACGGAGTAGCATTTTGGCAGGGCACGGGGGGGAGGAGGAGGTGGAGGGTGCCAATAAGTGGTGGGGTAGCAGAGGATTTCATGGTTTTTATCATTTTTGTTGGGGGAGCGGGTGTTTTTTAAAGTACAGCAGGATGGGAGAGGGTTTATATACAGAAGAGTAGACATAGGTGTAAGTGAGTGTTTCTATAGCAGTACTCATTGGGCTTGCATCTACACTTCAGAAGCTGTTGAGGGGATTTCTCTCCTCACTGTACAATTGGTGGCTTTTTTTTGTTATGCAAAAGTAACTAAACTCATCTTAAACCATACATTTTATATGCTTTTGAACAAAAACTCTTTGTATACCTTTGTATGCAAATACTCTTTGTATACCTTTGGCAGCATTTTCTTACCACAGTGAACACCGTTCAGTCACACTACACTGAAAGATGAAAGTCTAAGTCAGTACACTTCAAATAGTGTAAAAATGTCAGGATCAACAATGTAAGTTTTTTTAATCACTGTTTACCTATTGAAGTCATAACAAGATCAAACAGATTACCTAAATAAAACTGTAATTTCTTCCAGACAAGGACTAAAAAACCTTTCTAGCCATTTTATAAGATAGGTAATCCACTACGGGGCATGCGGTCATGCTCTAATAGACTCATGCCGGGGTGGTTGTATGTATATATGTATATTCATGGCAAAAAAACTCCATTTAATGGATCAGTTAGGGTTGTTCCACAGCAACAAAAGTGAGGAAATTCGATGTTAGGGTTCCCACCCCTTGCACCCCACCCCCATCAACAGGCATCGGGATGTGCGTTTGGGTCATCGGTCCTAACTCTCACCCCATCCCATGTGTAAACAAACTGAGGTGGTGCAGTATAGAAGAATGGGGTGAGCGTTATGAACGACACCCCCAGCCCACACCCCAGTGCCTGTTGGTGGAGGCAGGGTGGGGTGCAAGGGGTGGGAACCCTAACATCAAATTTCCTCACTTTTTCACTGTGGAACAACCCTAACTTATGCATTAAATGGATTTTTTTGCCATGAATTTTGCTTCTTTTTGAGAAAGTGCACTATAAATAGTGAAGTAACGGTAACACAAATGCAATCACAAAGGGTAACGCACATGGTGACGCAAACTTTAACAGTAACGCAAATGGTAATAGAAATGTAAGAACAAATGTTAATGAAAACAGAATCGTAACATGCGCGGTCATGGTAACACAATTGGAAACACAAACGCTGATGGTAACACCAATGATGATGCCAAAGGAAATACAAACGGAAATGGAAATGCAAACGGAAGCGTGTACGTAAACACAAACCGTAATGCACACAGCGATGCAAAGATAAATGATAACGCAAATGGTAATAGAAACACAAGTGCAAGCATTAATGAAAATAAAAATACAAATGCAAGTGCGTATGGAAAAGCAAACTGTAATGTGCAAAGTCACGGTAACATAACTGGAAACAAAGACACTTACAGTAACAGCAACGATGATGTCAAAGGAAACATAAACCGAAATAGAAATACAAACGGAAGCAAGTACGCAAATGGAAATGCACACAGTGATGCAAAAGGAAACACAAACAAAAACAGTAATGGAAATGCAAATGTTAACAGTAATGGAAATGCAAGTGCAAATGAAAACACAAAGGGTAATGCACACGGTGGCGTTGACGGGAATGCTAACACAAACGATAACAGAAATGCAAGTGGAAATGCTAACTCTAACAGTACTGAAAATGAACAGCCATTTTTTCCCCAAAAGCTGCATAGAGAAACACAGTGAATACAAAGAATGTATACATAATAATGGCCCTCAGAGAAGAAAATGGAAACTTAGAACCCTAAATTGCTTATTTCTCAGGAACCGTACGACTTTGAAAAAAAATTGTAATTTCATATGATTTATGACTTTCCTGGCTAGTTTTGCACTTAACCCCCTAGTGGGGGACTTAGCATTTTTCAGACAAAAAGTCCGTATCTTGAAGTGTTTTTGAGATATGAGCCCCGAAAGGCGCAGCGAATGCCGTAATATTAGTATATGGGAAAAATAGACAACTTTAGAGTGCTGTAACTTTGCAGCCCTGTAATATTTTTTCACCAAACCATGAAAAGGCACATCTGTGGGATATTGGCTTTCTTCCCTCCAAATTTCAGCCCAAAAGACTAAACCGTTCTTTTGCAGCAGGGTGTCAAAGATTCCCTACTGTTTTGGGCATTGGGTTGCAAAGTAGTGTCACAAATCATGACACTTTCTCAAATAAAAGCATGAAAGTGTCACAAGTGTGTCACTACTTTTTACAAAAATTTAAAAAACATATTTCTGGGGTGTTTAACCCCTCAAAAAAGACATGGATAGCATCCCAATGGCTTGACTAAGTGAACACAAAAATAATTGTGTCCCTAGAGGGTCCAAAATTTAAATGGCTAGCATTTCTGTGACCAGTAATTGAAAAAAAAATGGCTGACTCATGACACTACAGGGGTCATTTGCAACACTAAAAACTGCATTTGCAACACTGTCGAACTTTTTATTAACTTTTCCCATTGACTATAATGGGAAACTTGTTTTTTGAATAACTTTTGAACTGTTTAATATTTTTTCACGAAATCTTTGAAAGGCACATCAGGGACACCAGTTGCATGTTCCCTGAAGGTTTTGGACCAGTCGTGCAAACTGTGTGACCTGTAGGTGCTAGCAAAGAATGCACAAAAAAGCATAATGACTTTTTATTGTGCTTTATAACTCTGCAACCGTATATCTGACCATTATGAAACTTGGCAGGTCCAGAGATATATGGTTCCGTTCTGTGCATGCCAAATTTCAGGCACATATGTTATACAGTGGAAATGTTATGAAGCTGCAAAATTTCACACTTTAACCTTAATGGGGTACTCAACCTTAACTATAGTGGCACGGTATAATATAATATTTTGCAAAAAACTTAATGCACCAGTTAGGGTTAAAGTGACAAAAGTATGGAAATGTGGCATTAGGATTTACAAACCTAACATCCCACCCTACCCTACAGGCAGCAACATGCATGGGGTGCGCCTTTGGGTTGTCAACCCTAAGACTCACCCCATTCCATGAGTAAATAAGCTGAGATGGGTACAGCATAAGAGAACTGATGAGAATTAGGGTTGACAACCCCAAGGCACACCCCAGGTCTGTTAATGCTTGTAGGGTAGGGGTGGGGTGTTAGGGTTGGATACCCTATTGCAACATTTCCCTACATTTGTCACTTTAACCCTAACTGGTGCATTAATAAAGTTTTTTGCAATGAGTTTCCTTACTTTCTGAGATAGTATACTTCAATCCCCATTTGGCTGTGTGAGTGCAGTGTCCTCCAGGCTCTATGCACCCATCTATTAATACTTTTTGAGATATTGCAATTGTATCCTTATTTGCCTGTGGGAGCCCTGCACTCCCATTCTTCCATAGAAGTGTATATGTATGTAGCTGTGCTTCTAATTTTAGTAAAACCACAACCAAATTGTCACCATAGATTTTTTATTACCTCACCTGATGAATCTGGTACTGAAAAATTCTAAATCCCCATCAAAATGTGATTCTGCACCACCACAACATTATTCCATGCCTCAGGTGCGACAAGACAGTTTCACCAGGATTTGAAAAGTGACAGCTGTTATTTTCATGAGCAGATGTACAAATATGTATATATTGAAAATTTGGTGTCAAAATATTGAAAATTACCAGAGTTATGAACAAGCATAGCAAAATTTCAATGCATGCTCATAACTTTGCCATTTTTACATATTTTGAGCCCAAATTTTCAACATATCCTTCTTATGGCCCCACATCATGAACAAGGGCAGTGAATTTGTTCAAGTCCTGCTGAAAGGTGATGTCACCAAGTGACTGCAAAATCACCTTTTGAGACTGGATTTGCAGAATTCCTCTGACATTGTTCATGAGGCGGGGTCCCAAAAAAGCCATGTTAAACATTTGGTGTCAAAATATGCAAAAATTCCCAAGTCATGAATCAAAGTTGAAAACACCTTTGAAATACATTGAACTGCATTTACCTTAGTTTCTCATACTGCAGTGGGTAGTTACAGCAGCAAGACATGTCTTCGACTGGAGAGTGAATCTTCAACCAGCAAGCTGCTCCGATGAGTGAGGGTGTGTGGGAGGGGTGCAAGGTGGTGGTTGCTCAGTGTGAAGTCAGGGTTGGGGGGGTTGGCTTGAACATGGACCATTTTATTTTTTACAGGTTCAAAAAAAAGACATTGAGGGACTGTTTCTTTATACAGGTCTAGTATAACAAGAGAGGGAATTGGAGGGTGGAAGGTTACCACTGGACACCAATGAGAAAAACAAATAATATGGGGATGGTGATCAGAGCATGGGGGTGCCACCTGGCACTAGGGACCATAAAGTAACATATTATGGGGGTGAGGAAGGCAGGGTGGGGGCTGACACTAGACATCAAGGGAATAAATAAATAATTATGAGGGTGGCAATTGGAGGGTGGAGGGTGCCAAAAGTTAACAGTGAAATAACCACTAAATACAGGGATGGCAACTGGACGAAGGAGGAGCCATAAGACACAGGGAATAATAAAGAAAAAAAATATGGGGAGGGTAATAGGATTGGGGGGGATGCCTCTAGACACCAGTGAAATATAGTGGCATTTCAGGGGCACTGATGGAGGGTTGGGGTTACCACTAGACACTAAGGAACAGATACCAGGAAAAGAAAAACAATGTTTCCCTCATGAAAAAAGATATTTTTTTGTGATTCAAGATACAAAATAGAAATCCTTTTTAGTACCATGAGTCACAAAATAAATAATTTATAATCTTAAAAAAACACATGTCAAGGGCATTTCTCCTGCAGTTAAGCGAATAATCCAGCAGAGGGGCTCCAGATAAGCAAGCTACAGTATACAGTATTTGTTGGTCATGCTGCAGAATATAATTTTTGTGGTTTTCCAAATTAGAAATTTTAGGAGAAAACAGAAAACAAGATGGGGACCATACAAACAAAACAAATGGAAAACCATATGAAAAAGGGTTCCCATATGAAAACTTATACAGCTATTTTGAAGTGCTGAATAAGCATGATCAGAACCCCAATTTTTAAAATGTTATACCTTTAAAACGGTTTGATATTTTTTTCACCAGACCAGTGAAAGGTACATCTGTGGGCTAAGCCCTTTCTACCCTGAAAATTTTAGACCAAAATTCCAAACCATTTGGGCACAAGGTGACAACAAAAAAAACAGCAAAGAACAGCAATTGTTTTACATTTGTTTACTATTCGCATATCGGAGTTTGCACATCCTAACAGAATGAAACTTGGCATGTCAAGAGATCTACCCCACAAGACTGCACATGCAAACTTTCTTGCAAATCCATTGAATGGTTGTAACGCTATTAAAGTGCAAAATTTGAGGTTTAATATAGAAACCACTGTTCAACCCTAACTATAATTGTGCTACTGTGCCACTATAATTAATAGCTTTGCCTCCATTCAAGGAAATTGCACAACATTTTTCATGTACAGTCTGGGGCGCAAGGTGTCTTGATTTACGTAGTTTCATTCCAGTGTGATGTGAGGATTCCAAGATCCAATGCATATTTTGTAAAAGTTGGTGGGGGGGTTGCTCTTTTTTTTGTCTTCAACTATAGCCCAGATGGTTTGGAATTTTGGTTTGAAATTTTCAGGACAGAATGAATATGCCACAGAATTGTGCCTTTCATTGAACTGGTGAAAAAATATGAATCCATTCTCACCATTATAAGCATTTAAAATTTTGCTTCTGAACATGCCCAGTAGGGTATCAAATGTGTATCCAAAAGACCCTACTGAGCATGCTCAGAACAGAAATATCAAATCCTTATAACTTGGCAATGGATTAATATTTCTTCACCAAACCAGTGAAAGGCACATCTGTGGGCCAAGCCCTTTCTTCCCTGAAAATTTCAGACCAAATTCCAAATCGTCTAGGCACTAGATGAAAAAAACAGCAAGAAATAATGATTTGCTATCTTTTTCAATATATGGATCTCTGAATCCACACATGCAGCCTGAAAGAAACTTGACAAGTCAAGAGATCTAACCTCTGAAACCATGCATGCAAAATTTTGTGCAAATCCATTGAATGGTTGTGAAGATTTTGAAGCACAAAGATGGCATCTCACGAAAAAGGATTTTGTCTCACAAAAAAGGATTGGCCCCTCACAACCAAGAATCCTTTTTTGTGAGACCAAATTATTTTGGCATTCCAGGAAGCTGTCCAAAAGACTGAACAGAGCATGCTCAGAACTCAATACTTTTACATTAAATAACTTTGGAACAGATTAATATTTTTTCACCAACCCAGGGAAAGGCACTTCTGTGTGGCAAGCCCTTTCTACCCTGAAAATGTCAGACCAAAATACCAAATTGTCTGGGTGCAGCGAGATGATGAACAAAGTGGAAAAAACAGTGACTTATAATTTTTTAGCACTATGCTCAGCTCGGAATCTGCAAATCTGAGCAAAATGAAACTTGGCACATCAAGAGATCTACCACACAAGACTGTGCATGCAAAATTTAGTGCAAATCTGTAGAATGGTTGCAAAGTTATTAAAGTGCAAAGTTTGAGGTTTAACTTTGAACCTCCTGCTCAACCCTTACTATAGTGGCGCTACCGTGCCACTATAATAGATATTGCTCATGCTAAGCCACTGATTGTTAATCAGTTCCTTCTGCTGTACCTGTCCACCAAGATCCACTTAGAAACTATCCTCTACATAAATCAGACTACAATTTTTTTTTTACTTTGTTCAGCCCAAATTACTGTACAGTAGTTCATGGACTGTTACTTTGAGGGTACCTTAAGCAGAAGCACAGCAAAGTTCTGGTAGCCAGAAAACTGGATCATCATGCAAAAATGTAGCAAAAAGTATGAGGCTTTTTGCAAATACAGTGAAAGACCACAGTATGTTAGATTCTGCTATAATATTGAATAGCAGACAGTTAAATCTGTGCCATAACCTGGCTGGCAGCCATTGCAGCAGTGACACATCAAGACTGTTTTGTGTTCTATGTTCATGTATTTTTTCCCCACATGGTTCACCTGTTCTCCCTGCAGATGGCTTTTATGCAGTTTTTACAGTGCATGTTTTGCTCACCATTTGTAAATGCATGTATTTTTAGTGTTTGAGTATAGTTTGCCAGTTGAGGTGCTCACATGTTGTGTTTTGTGTCTGCATAATACAAATGTATTGACCACTAAACTACTATGCTGTATTTCTGAATCAGCTGCCCCCCCCCTGCTATTATAGTTTGTTTGCATCCTTCCTCAGTATGCATATTATATTTATTTTTATTTAAATTTATTTGCTTAAAAGCAATGAAGTGCAGTACTTTTTGCTATGCATCTTGTAAAGGATCAGATGTATTATATACTCTATATGTGCAACCCACCACCAAATAAATACACCAAATAATCTTTGCCCAAATTGATTATTGCAGGTATGCAGTGTTTGGTGGAAACATTGTTTTAACAGTATATAACAAGTTTGGCCAGAGCCAATACAGCAGCAGCTGAGCTCATTGAAGTTACTGCAGAATACGGCACTGTCCACTGTGTCCAAGATGGCCACTGGACCTCAGTGTGCATGTGCAAATCATCACACATGCACACACAGTCTGGTGCAGTGTGCATGCTCGATGATTCACGCATGTGCACTGGGCTACAGTAGCCAATTTGTGGAGTTAAAAACAAGGTTTCCCACAGAAATCTGTCAATCAAATTTTTCAACACAGTACAGTTGTATGCAACTGCAGTTTAAAAAATGCAACTGAAACACATTTTGACCTCAGTTTGTCTTCAAGTAATATTACTCCAATTCTCTTACAATGGCTCAATATACACCTGAAACTTTATTAGAAACCAGAATCTACACTACAAAATGAGGCAACCCTCGGATTATACAAAATAAATTACCTTTAGCCATTTAGAACAATCTGATATTGTGGGTTCTGTGACATCAGTCACTTTCAAGCTTTGTTCCAAAAGGCCCATCTTCTTGGAGGTGGAAGTTGCTTTGAAACAACTAGGAGCTGGGAATAATACACAATATTGAACTGGGTATCTACAGGAAAGCACAATGTTGCTCAAATCTGAGGGAGGTGTATTTTACACTTGTTATTGATTTTTGTTTTGTTTTGACTCAAAAAGGGGTTTGCTATACTGCTTATGTACTTGTAGATTGTGAGTTTAACATCAGAGGAATTGAAATACTTCATATTTTGTTTTTCCCTTGTGGACAGCTGACATGTTGTTTACTAGTATTTTTGGTGACTTTTTGCATCAAACTATTTTTGGTACAGTGAAGTATTCACTGGTGGCCGCATATTTTTCATTGTAAGTCCTGCAGTTTAGTGGAATTCTGTATTTGACTACTTATGTATTTGTAGATTGGGAGTTTTTCAATCCAGAGGGAATGAAATTTTGTATGTATTTTTTTCACCCTTGTGGACAGCAGGCTTGTTGTTTACCAGTATTTTGATGACATTTTGCATTAAACTTTTTTGGTACAGTGAAGTATTCACTGGTGGCTGAAGATTTTTCATTGTAAGTCCTGCAGTTTAGTGCAGGTTAGTAGAGTTGTTGTGTATTTGATCCAGGCAGTGCCTCATGTGGTTGAAACTGGTTTGCTCTGATTGCCTTCAGAGCACAGACCACCAGGTTGTATAAGCCTGGGTCATGAGATTCTTGCATCATAGGTATTGGTCTCAACTGCTTTATTTTTCTCTGATTGAAATTGTTTTTTGCAGGGTATATTTTCTGTTAAATTACTGTGCAGGTTGTCTTGCTAAAAGAAAGGAAAGCACTCACTGGGGTGCTGGGTCAGAGCTGTATCTGATTGTTTCTGGAGGGCATAGGCCTGGTCCCACCCACCCCAAGGTGTAGTTTCCTTTATACCAGGGGTTTCTGACATTACTTCCCCAAAAGGGCAAAGAACATACACCTGTCATATCCATAAAAAGCCCAGCACACTGCATAGGGGATAAACGTATGCATATACTCGTACACATTAACAAAAAAGAGGGGAAAAACTTCTTAAAAGGGATGGGAGATAGACATGTGTAGATAGTGCAATGCACTGGCTGTGGGGCGGCAGTCTTCTGGGAGCCATTCTGAAAGCTGCGATGCTGCCCTATTTGTAGGCACCTTTATGCTCTGAAGGAGGAGATGGCCTGTCTCCAGGCTGACCTGACAATGAGTAGGAAAACCTCCTCCCCCACCCAGGGACCCCCAGGGCTGCCACCGCTGCTTCAGAGGTTGCCAAGAAAGAAGAGTGGTTCAATCATAGTGGGCTCAGGGAGGGTGAGGGTGGTGGAACAGAGGCACATCCCTGCAGTAGTACCTTTCCACAACTCATATGCCATTCTGGTGGAGCGTGGTTCCTCTATAGAGACACCAACAGTGGAGACCAAGGAGAATGCTGGGAATCTCTTCAAAGGAGACCCACAAGAGGGTGGCATGGAACCCCACAGGGGAAGGAAACAGCTCCTGTTGGGGGACTCAGTTGTTGGTGGAGTAGAACTTAGGAAGGGAGAGGAGAAGGAGGTAAGATGCCTGCCTGCACCATGGCTTGGAGGGACAGGAAGCAAATCTTCAGGATCATGGGAGCAGCTGCATGGGAGAGGGACCTGGACATCATTGTACACCTAGGGACAAATGACCTAACTGGGAATGGGATCAGAGCAGTGCAGGAGGGGTTTGTGAAGTTGGAGAGGGGCCTTAGACAAGTACACACATGTAACCTTCTCAGAGGTGCTGCTTGTCTACGGCATGGATGAGGCTAGGGTTCTGCTCACTATGGGATTCAATGAATGGTTGAAAAACTGGTGTGGAGCACAGGGTTTTGGCATCATCGGGGACTGTTGGTCCACCTGGAGGGATAAAGGCCTATACTGGCATGATGGTCTGCATCTGTCCAGGAGAGGAACCAGAATCCTAGGTGATATGTTTAAATGCTTCATTGGCAAGCTTTTAAACTAGCCAAGGGGAGAGGCACTGAAAAGGAGCAGGAATTTGCAGCCTCCCCCCACAAAACAGGGTAGTTAGTGAGGTAAACACCAAGGTAGAGAGGTTGATAGGGAGCAGGACAGGGGTAAACAGAGAAAAAGGCAAAGGCAGAAAGGACAGGGATGGGGCTAAAAGGGTAACTCCATCAAAAAACAGAGGGTGATGAGTACCAATGCTCATAGTCTGGGTAACAAGCTTCCTGAACTAGTGGCCTTGATGGAAGAGGGATGTCTGGATATCATGGCAGTCACAGAAACATGGTACACAGAGACCCATGACTAGGATGTCAACATACCAGGGAAAACAGTCTACAGGAGGGACAGGGAGGGTAAAAGAAGAGGAGTAGCTCTTTATGTAAAGGAAGAGATCAAAGAAATGGAACTAAAAGGTAAACAAGGAGCAGTGGAGTCACTGTGGGTCACCTTGGAGGCAAGAAATGGCACCACAGTCCACACGGGGGTTGTATACAGACCCCTGTTTCAGGGGGAGGAAATGGACAAGGAAATGATAGAAGGCATCCTTAGAAAGGCAGAAGAAGATAGAGATATTGTTGATGGGGGACCTGAATATGCCAGATGTTAACTGGAGGACATTTGCTGCAGCCACATCCAAGAGCAGGGTCATTCTCTATGCCCTGAAGGGGGCATGCCTCAGACAGCTAGTGTAGGAACCCACTTGAGAGGGAGAAATCTTAGACCTGGTACTCTCAAACAGGGACAGAGAGAGGATCTTGGATTTAGAAGTGGGTAGCCATCTGAGAACAGGCAACCACCAAACAGTGTGGTTCATGATAAACACAGCCGTAGAGTTAAGCCATACAAAAGCAAGGGTACTGGACTTTAGGAGGGCTAACTTTGGCAAAATGGGAACATGCCAATGGAATGCACTAGCAAATGGGGAGGAAGGAGGGGTGGAGGAACAATGGGGAAAAATCAAAACTGCCACCACAGAGGCAAGAAGCCTTTGTGTGAAGCAAATAAACAAAACAAAGAGAAAAAAAGCACTATGGTTCTCAAGAGAGGTGGCCGGGAAAGTTAGGGAGAAAAAGATAGAATTCAGAAGTAAAAGGAATCACAGAAGGAGCAGAACAGAGAACGGTATCAGTTAAAGCAGAAGGAAGTGGTGAAGGCAGTTAGAATAGCAAAGGCCCAAACCAAGGAAAAGATAGCCAACTCAGTTAAGAAGGGAGATAAAACCTTTTATAGGTACATTAGGGAGCGAAGAAAGATGAAAGGGTAGGACGGGTGGGCAGAAGGTGACAGTGAAAAGGCAGAGATATTAAATGAATACATTTGCTCAGTATTCACAAAAGAAGAGAATGGGGAGGTTCCTAAACCAAACAATAGAAGCACTCTGGATAGGGGGATCTATACCAGTCCATTCTCAGAAGAAAGGGTCCTGAAAGAACTCTTAAAACTCAAGGTGGATGAGGCAATGGGGCCTGACAGGATTCACCCCAAAATTCTAAAAGAACTATGGGGAAAACTAGTGACACAACTGGCTACCCTTTTTAACAGATCATGGGAGGATGGTGTGGTACCTGAGGACTGGAGGAGGGTAGATGTGATTCCCCTTCACAAAAGTGGGAGCAAGGCACAGGCAAGAAACTACAGTCCTGTTAGTTTGATCTCAGTGGTAGGGAAAATGATGGACTCACTTCTGAAAGGAAGAACTGTTGAGTACCTGGGGGTCAAGTGGTGCACAGAACCCAAGGCAGCATGGATTCACAGTGAGAAGGTCATGTCAGACGACTCTAATAGATTTCTTTGACTTGGTGACTAAAATAATAGACCAGGGAGGGCCTGTGGATATGGTCTACCTAGACCTTAGCAAGGCATTTGACACAGTCCCATGCAAAAGATTAATGAACAAGTTAGCCAGCTTGGGAGTGGGTCTCAGGGCAGTAGCCTGGGTAAAAAACTGGCTGGACAACAGGACACTGCGGGTGATAGAAGAAAAGGAGGTTACTAGTGGGGTACAGCAGGATTCAGTACTGGGACTGATCCTCTTTAATGTCTTTATAGCTGACTCTGTGGAGAGGGTCTGGAAAGTAAAGTATGCCTCTTTGAAGAGGACACAAAGATCTGCAACAGGGTTGATACAAAAGGGGGGGTGGAAAGGATGAAAAGGGACTTGACAAGGTTGGAGGAATGGTCAAATGTATGGCAGCTGAAAGTCAATGCAAAGATGTACAAAGTAATGCACCTGGGAAATAAAAACCCAGGGGAAGAGTACACAATGGGAGGGGAGGTACTAACAACAACAAAAATGGAACGGGATCTGGGGTAGTCCTAGCAGATGACCTAAAGATAGGCAAACAATGTGAGAAGGCAGTAAGGAGGGCTGGGTGGATACTGGGATACATAGAGAGAGGTATCACTAGTAGAAAACAGGAAGTTGTTATCCCTCTATACAGACAATTGGTGAGACCCCATCTGGAGTACTACATCCAGTTCTGGAAACCCCATCTCTGCAAATACATAGTCATGGTGGAGGCTGTCCAGAGGAAGGCAACCAAAATGGTGCATGGTCTGCACCAGAAGACATACGAAGAGAGACTAAAGGAGCTTAATATGTATACCCTCAAGGAAAGGAGGGAGAGGGGGGACATGATAGAAACTTTCAAGTACCTCAAGGGAATCAACAAAGTCCAAGAGGGTAGCATCTTTCAGAAAAAGAGATGTGTGAGAACAAAGGGGCATAGTTTGAAGATAGAGGAGGGACAGCTCAGGGGCAACGTGAGGAAGTATTTTTTCACAGAGAGGAGATGGACACATGGAATTGCCTTCCTGAGGAGGTAGTGGGGTCAAAAACAGTCATGGAATTCAAGAATGCATGGGACAGACAGAAGGCAGTTCTAGTGAGGGGTAGGAGGAAGTAGGCTGTTGGATAACTAGGATCTGCAGCTTAACCAATAGGTAGGGAATTGAGCAGACTGAGTGAGCCAAGCGGTCCTTATCTACCATCAAAATCTATGTTTCTATATTTCACATATCACAGAACTGGCTTTATGTTAGGAATCACCCTGTTCTTAACACTTGGCATTAATGCTATATATAGAGAAAATACTGGATGGGCAACTATGCACGACCAGTGTGTTCTGCCACAGAGGGGTTCTGATTCCCTCTGATCTCAAGAGCACAGCTTGAGAGGTCCATGG
This sequence comes from Neoceratodus forsteri, assembly GCA_016271365.2. NCBI lineage: Eukaryota > Metazoa > Chordata > Ceratodontiformes > Ceratodontidae > Neoceratodus > Neoceratodus forsteri. The sequence goes on along the minus strand of CM057456.1, from coordinate 1,219,670,757 downwards.
GAATCAGAACCCCAAGGTGGCAGAACACACTGGTTGTGCATAGAGTTGCTCATCCTGTATTTTTATGTTGGCTCGCGTTTGCGCGCCAGCCAACATATTGCAGTAGTAGCAGATTTGGAGGTGCAGTCACTGTGGGAGAATGCAGGGCATGCATCAGTAGGTGCGCCCCCCTCATTGCTCAATAAGGCAGCTGCAAGTGCAGACACCAGCAACAAATAAACTGGCCATCAGATCTAAGAAAAGGTCCACTGCAATGAGTGCCAAGCTCGTCATGCAGCGGCATGCCTTTCCTGGTGAAGCAATTCAATAAACATGATGGCAATGACTGCTGCTGCGCAGACCACCGACTTCAGGGGTGCCCAGTCCCGCTGCCGGCATGCCCCGACCGACTTCATTTGCTGATGGGGGAGCCCACTCCCAATCGGCATAATGCCCTCTCCCCACCATTTTTAAGTGTGTGCCGATGGAGTGCCCAATCCCCCTCGGTATCATGTGCCCCCAACAGTCTTTCTTTGCCAATGGGGGCCCAATCCCTGTCGGCTTTAGTCCCCCCTTCCCAGTTTAATTTGCAGATGGGGAAGCCCTCTCCTCATTAACATAATATCCCCCCCATTTGTTGTGTGCTGAGGGGGTTCCCAAGCCCCCTCGGCTCTTGTCCCTCTCCTTCACCTTGGTATGTGCTGACGGGGGTGCCCAATCCTCCACTGGCTACGGCACCCCCCCAAAACACTCAGGTGTCATGCTGGGAGCCCATCCCAGCGTACCGGATGCCCCTGTAAAAAAAAAAGTCCCACAATGTTTTTTTTTTAAACCTGTAAATCAGAAAATGGTTCCTGGTGGTCTGTCCTCTCTCTTCCTCAACCCACACCCATCCTCTGCATAACCCACCTCCACCCACCCCCACCCCATACTTACCTCCAGAGCTCGGAGCGATGATCTAGGGTGGACCAGGAATACGTCTACAGTCTTCAAAGCAGACCGTGAACTGAAGAAATGCTGGTAAGCTGTATAAAGGCATAAATAGTTTTTTTTGTTTTTCAACTTTGGTGCATATCTCGGCCATTTTTGGGAATTGTGGCACCACATTTTCAACATGGGGCTATTGGGACCCCTCCTCATGAATTCAGTCACTGTCATGGTGTTATTCAGTCCCGAAAGGTGATTTTGCAGTCACTGTGTGGAGTCACTTTTTGGGGCCGATTAAAGAAATGACAGTGCCACTGTTCATGAGGGGGCTCTCAAAAAGCCTATGTTGCCAATTTGGTGACACAAATCCAAAAAATGGCTGTTTTACGAGCGTGTGTTGTGCATTCCACGCATGCTCGTAACTTCATGAATCTGTAATATTTTCAGTCCAGATTTTCAACATTGCCATTTTCCCACACCTCCTTATGAACAGCACAGCTGCCATTTTACATACCTTGGCCGAAATGTGTTTTTGCACATCCAGTGCAGAATAGCACGGTCACTGTGCAAAATCAGTTTTAGGGACAGTTTGGCAAAATGACAGTGACACTGTTCATGAGCAGAGATCCTAAAATACCTATGTTGAAGATTTGGTGATGAAAATCCATAAAATGACTGTGCTACAAGCATGTGTTATGCAGTTTCCATGTATCCTTGTAACTTCGCAAATTTGCAATATTTTCATTCCAGATTTTCAACACTGGCATTTTTTCATGCCTCCTTATGAACAGTACAGCTGTCATTTTTCACATCCTGCCTGAAATGTGTTTTCGCACCTGTGGCATACAATGGCATGGTCTCTGTGGGAGATCAACTTTTGGGACAGATAAAGAAAATCACAGTGCCACTGTTCATGAGGGGAGGTCCCAAAATGCTTATGTTGAAAATGAGGTTTAAAAAAACCCAAAAATAATTGGGTTATGGACGTGCTTTGCTCAGTTTCTATGCATGCTCATGACTTCACCAATTTTTCATATTTATGCTCCAGATTTTCAATGTTGCCATTTTTTATACCTCCTCATGAACAATACAGTTGTCATTTTTCCCATCCTGCCCAAAATGGGTTTATGTACCTGTGACGACAAATGGCACAGTCACTCTGCAAAATCACCTTTTGGCTAACAAACTAATACTGCCGCTCTTCATGAGATGGGGTCACAAAAAGCCCATGTTCATAATTTGGAGTGAAAATACCAACACATGCCTACAGCGTTAGCGTTTCCAACTGTTACACCCCACTGTTTAGAGACTGACAGGCATCAGGGGTGTGACTTGGGATCATCAGCTGTAATACTCCTACCATTCCACCCCCACCTCCACCCTGCAGCCACTGACAAGCATCAAAGTGTGCCTTGGAGTTTTCAGCCACAAAGTTCACCCCATTCTCCTATACTGCACCCACCTCAGCATATTTCCTTATGGAATGGGGTAAGTATAACACCCAAGAACCCCAAAGCACACCAATACACTTGTCAGTGTCTACAGGGTAGGGTGAAGTAAAATGGCATGAGCATTATAGCTGATGACCCAAAGGCACATCCCAATGCCTGTCAGTCTCTGCAGGGTGGGTGTGGGGTTGGTGTCAGTTCAATACTTCACTGCCACTCCTATTATGTGTCTCTAACTCCTGCACTACCAATGCCAATGCCAGCGAGAAAACATTCAGCATAGGCAAATGCTTGTTTATAGTGTATTATACTGTGTGAAATATGTGTGTATGAGTTCTTTTGCTTTGAAAATGAATTCATGAAGTTTCTAGAGGTTCTATGATGCTGTTCTACCACAGTGTGGTAGAAATACATTCCATGACCTTTGGAACTGTGGTAAAATAGCACTTTGAAAGGTATGGAATTCTATACAGAATAACACTCTACTGTACACTATATATTATTAGTGTCTCATTTGCTTGTGCCCTTTGTAACACCTTAGACTTGGGATCCTAGGACCTCTGCTACTTCAAGTAAGCAAAACGATAAGATAGATTTGTTGGCTGTAGCACCACGAACACATGCCCAGAGGTGTAGTAAGGCCCAAGACCATGGGTCTTCAATCACTGAATGTGAGATCAGGGCATCACTGCCAACAACCCTTGGAGTGTCTTACTGTACTTATAAAATGGGTTTAGAATAATAAAAAATTAATAATACAAAAGCAACTGCCACAGTTCTGAAATCAATCCCTATTTCAGTTATCTCTTATGCTGGGTCCAACAAATTAATTCAAGGTAGTATCTCTGACCGACTTAAAGGTAACTAGTAGAAAAGTCTGACATTTTTATTTCATTTTTGTTTAGCAGATAATTTAGAATGTGAAATTTCTAGATGTCATAAATAGACTTTCTTTAGGTCCTTATATGCTATGGGGAGTTACTGCAGTTTTTAAACAAAACAAAAATCTATTTGTCTGTCTATGCCAGTGTCACTTGTATCACCTCAGACTTGGGATCCAAGGCCCTCTTCTACTTCAACAGCACTTCATTTTTTTTCCATTAAGATTTTATTGAGAGTATTAAATACAGAGAATGCATCCAAGAGAAACATACACATACCACTTGGGTATACATACATATCACAAATAACAGCTGGATCCATCCTCTGCCATACCCCAAAAAACCCTATCCCACTACCTCCCCCCTCCCCCACCCTCCACAGCACAAGACACCTGATCATACCACCTTATCCAAAAGGGGGAAAATCCTATTCTATAGGGACTAAATGGTATGAAGGGGGCCCCAAATCTTATTAAACCTAGGTAGTTTATTCTGAAGGATAGCTATCATCCTTACGACTCTGAGGTTGGCAAGTAGCTCCTCTAACCATTCAGTGTAACTAATTACCACAGAGTCCTTCCAGTGTTTGAGGACCACTTTTTTAAGGGATGCCGAGATTACGGATATATGAAACTTCCTGTTCCTGACTGGAATATGAGCTACATCTCCCAACAGGCATATTTAGGATGTGAAAAGATCCCCTAGACCCAATAACGGGTCCACCCTACTTTTAATTGCTGTCCAGAGCGGTACTATCTTTGGTCAATTCCAAAAAATATGCAACAGGTCCCATTCCCCTTGATGACATCTTGTACAGGATGAGACTGAGACAATTCTTAAACTCGCCAACTTCTGGGGGGAGTAATAAATGTTATGAAGTATTTTAAATTGCATCAGTCTCAGCCGGGTCTTGGAGAATGAATTTGTGACAGCTATGCCACAATGCTGTCCAGCTGAGCTCCTCTTCGGGAAAAACAGAGGCCCAATAAGAGCTCGGTGCCACATTCTGGGAATAGGCCCAGTTGAACAGGATACTGTATAAATTGGAGACAGCATGCGATAGGCCCACCAAAGGCCTCAAAGTCCCCGAAAATTCTACTTTCGGAGTCTAAATTGGCATGTTACCCATCTTATTAACTAAAAGGTAACAGAGTTGGTAAACCTTAAAAATCACCAAAGTTGGCAATTTAAATTTATTCAAAATCTCTAATGAGGAAAACACATATCCGTCTACTGAAATTAAATCTTTTAATTGGCATTCTCCCAGTTGCGCAAGCCAAGCGACACTGAGGGGCTTACCTTCAATTAGAAAACGCAGGTTACCCCTTATGGGTTGTGACGGGTCGCTGAAGTGATTGTATTTTAGAAAACCACAAAGCTGTGAGTGGGCCCTAACCGAAACCCCAATCGGAGATTTCCTGAGGGCAACCGGTAGGAGTTTAGGACTAAGATACAACAAGGCCTCAGGTGCAAAACCATGTTTCCTAATGAGGGATAGTTCAATTTGTAACCATAAAGGAATATACGAAGCTTGGGTTGAAAGGCCCGCGACCTGCACCCATCTAAGATATTTATTGACATGACCCGCCCAAAAGTACAGGCCAAAATGTGGGAGTCTTAGCCCTCCCATTGGCTTTGGTGCAGCTAATTTGTGGTAGGCCATCCTAGCTTTTTTGTAACCCCACACAAAGTTGGCAATGAGCCCGTGGATTTTTTTAAACCATGAGAGTGGGAGCCAGATGTTTAACATATTGAGGGGATAGAACAACCGGGGAAACACATTCATTTTAACTAAATTTATCCTCCCCCATAAGGAAATTGGAAGCTGTGCCCATCTTTTCAGATCTAGATCAATTGTATGCACCAAGGAGTCCAGATTCAGCTGACGTATTCGTGTCGTGCTCCTAGCCAAAGTGAGACCCAAATATTTAATGGAATCTGATCTCCAGGCTAATCCTAAATCAGTAATTTCCTGCTTGAATACTTTATTATTTAGGGGGTACACCACAGTCTTTTCTAAGTTTAATTTGTAGTTAGCTAATTGACTATATTCCTGTATAGTTTTCAATAAGGCCGGGATAGATTCATTAGGATGCAATATACACACCAAGAGATCATCAGCATATACAGTTATTTTAACAACATTCTCCTAAATTTTAATGCTGTATACCTCCTGATTGTGCAGTATACTTCTTATGAGGGGCTCGAGATATAAATTAAAGAGAAGAGGGGACAACGGACATCCTTGCCTGGTGCCCACATGTAATTCGAATGGATCTGATATAACCCCGTTACATGAGATCTTGGCTGAGGGCATTAGATACAGGGAGCCAATCCATTTCAGGAACACGTCCGGAAAACCAAAATTTTTCATTGTGGTTAGCAAGTACTGCCAGTGGACCCTATCAAAAGGCTTCTCGGTGTCCAACGAGACCAGCACCATTGGGGAGCTACTCTCATTGGACGCCGAGAAGACATGGGCCAATGTCCTCAAGTGGTCATCAACTGATCTACCTTTCATAAAGCCGACCTGTTCCACCCCAATTAAATCAGGTAAAACCTTATTTATACAGTCAGCCAATAACTTTGCCAGGATGTTTATATCATAATTAAGCAGTGAGATGGGCCAATAACTAGAAAGCTGTTCCGGGGGCTTAATTGGTTTTGGGATTAAGACAATGAATGCTTCAAATAGGGAGTGATCCGTTGCCTGGCAATTGAGAATATACTGGAATAGAGAAACCAGAAGTGGGGAAAGCTGTTTGGAGAACACTTTATAAAAATTAGATGAGAATCTGTCTGGGCCTGGTGTTTTGTCCAGAGGGAAAACCTTAATAACCTGCTCAATTTCATCCTGAGAAATAGTGGTAGTAAGATATGCCCACTGAGACTCTGTGAGAGAGGGAAGGTTCAGGCCTTCGAGAAAGGACAGTATTTTTCTTTCCGTAGGAGGGTTTACCATTGCGCTATAAAGGGATTCAAAATATTCCCTGAACTCCTCTGCTATCTCCTTAGGGGAAGTCTTAATCAGACCATCCTCCATGGACTGGACTGCCGGGATTATTCTAGAGGCTTCTATTTGCTTACTACATCTCGCCAGCAGCCGACCCGCCTTCTCCCCCTGGTCCAAATAGCTGGCCTTAGTTTTGATTAGTGCTAATTCAGCTTGCTCCCCCAATAAGGTTAAATAAAGGTCTTTCAGTTTGATTAGCTCCTGTTTATCTTCCTCTGTAGGCTGAGGGGGTAAATTGACCTCCCTGAGTCTTATCCGAGCCAATAACTCCGACATTAATCGTTCCTTTTCTCTTTTCTTTTTAACCACCTGGCCTATCAAAATACCCCATACAAAGGCTTTAAATGCACCCAAACCATGTCTGGTCAAATATTACCCCTCAAGTTGTTTGAAACAAACTCCTCTATTTGTGACGAGATGTATTTGACCGCATTGTGGTTCCTCAAAATTTGGTTATTTAGTTTCCATCTATTACTGCTCCTAGGTAGGGATGAAAAGGAGACTGATGCAGATAAAGTGGCATGATTGGAGGGAGGCCCTGCAAGGATTTCAGTTCCTAACACTCCTGGAAGGAGAGTGCGAGAGAGTAGTATATAATCGATTCGGGAAGCTGAACAGCACTTCATTTTATGAAAGTGTACTTTCACATTTTATACAAAACAGTTTCATTTCATTAGTAAGGGTTGTGGTTGATGCAGGTCCTTTTTAAAACTGAAACATCCATGTAAATTTTTAGGTGGTGTTTGACACAAGTGCTTCCAGTTCCCATGCAACAGCTCAAATTGCACAAGTGGCCAAAACATTTCTCACAAGGATCCCTCATCAAACAGGATACAAACACACACATGCACGCAATTAAACAACAGCCAAGATCATAGATGCACACACTAAATAAAAGCACCAAATGAAGCTTAGCTCAGGGAGCACAAAATTGGGAATGATCCTAATAGATTATTACATGGAAAAGGGCATTGTTGCTAAATTGGTTTTGGAATGCAAAGGGGCAGAAATGAGAAAATCCTTATGCACAGCAATTGTAACTTCATGTGAGGATGGAAAGCAAAAAAGAAGGAAGAGAGAAAGCAAGATGCCAAAGCTCACACCCTTCTACAACAATCGACCATCCACCCCTTCCCTCCCCCCAAATATATAATACCCATTCATTAACAAAGAAGGCCCTGGTACTTGCCATCTGCAGTTGTACAACTGAACTCGAAGGAAGGAAGTGAGGCTGAGGGGCTGAGGTCCAATGGGTTCCACATGCTAACAACGTGATTCCTCCTGGTGTCTTATGGTTTCCTTGCAGAAAAGCTGCACTGCCATCCAGTGAGCAGAAAGAAGAAACAAACTCTGAGGTAGAAGAATAAAAAAAAATAAATTCTCCGGGGCATAGGGAGGGGAGAACAAGCAATGGGAATATGCACACAGTACAGTGCAGTGTACGTGCACAATGGCTTGTGCATGTGCACTGGGCTCCAGAGGCCATCAAAGGCATGGTGGACTGTGCTGTGTTCCAACGGTCTAAGAAATAGTGCACCAGAGGTGGACTGTTTTGGAGTTGTGGAATGATTATTCTTTAACTCCAAAATGGAAGTATTCCAGGGTGTCATTCCAGTAGCTCATTTTTAGAGCTAATACAAAATGGCTGCAGGCTCCGCCCACTGCAGCTATAAAAATAGTCATGTGGAATAATGTAAGAATGTAAGGGTTGTGTTGGATTAAACTTGATTGAGAATTCAAAATGCAGTTGTATATTATTAATGGCTATAATAAAGTTTGCTTCTTGTTGATTGTTTTATTTTGCATTTGTATTAATTTATTATTATATGTGAAGCAGCAATTCTCCTCTGAAAACAAATGACTGCTTAGGTTATGGCATAACAATGTTTCCTAGTAAACTTTTTTCTATGGATCTTAACAGTACATCATTTAGTAGTTTCTCAAAGTACTGATGGTCATATGTGAAAATAGCAAAACTGAAATTGCAACAACCACAAACGGTGATGAAATTACAGTGATGACATTTATGGCAATATATTCATTTGAGGAGGGCTTTGTGCCTCGCACCCCCCCGTGCGGCAAAACTAAATATACTAACTCTAAGGGGGGTGCAACTTGGGGAGGGGGGTACCCGCAGTCGCCATATGCATCAGCGCTGTATTTTGTCGCCATTTGTGGTCATCACTGTTTCAGTTTTACTGTGTTCATGGGCTACCAAAACATAATCTCATCTCAGGAATAGTACCAGGATTAGGCATCTGGTTCTGTCTGGTGACCTTCCTACTCTGATCCATGCCTTTGTGCCCTTGTGCTTAGATTACTGCAACTCCTTTTGCCTAGGGCTTCCTGGGGCCAAAATATGCCGCCTGCAGCTAATGCAGAATGCAGCGGCCCAGCTTTTGATAAGATCTGCTCGATCATGTCATATTTTGCTGGTGCTGCGTGAACTGCAATGGCTGCCAGTACAGTGGCAGATCACCTTTAAAGTCAGCTTGCTGACTTTCAAAGTCCTACACAGACTGGGCCCAGATTACCTGAAAGAGCTCCTGGTCCCTTATTTGTTTATTTATTTGTTTATTTATTTATTTAAATGTTTTACCAGGAGGGCATGCTGAGCAGACTACCGCTTAATTCCAGATGCGTCCTGGGGGGTGCAGGGGATAGGAGGATACATACTAATTCAAAGTACAGCCATTTCAAAAACAAGTACAAAAAATTAGCTATATTATATGAAATGATATGTACAGTATAAATACAGAATGTAATACAGCAAGTAACCAGAAAATCTGGGTATACATAGCAGCTAAATTGATATGCGGTGCGAATGACTTGCCCTTGACGATCACTCCGCTCGGCCAATGAGGGGTTGCTAGAGATTCCAAGGCTATGTTTAAAAACATCTGGGATGAGAGCTTTAATGTATGCAGCCCCCACCCTTTGGAATTCTGTACCCCATTGGCTACAGGAGTGCACAACTGTGGAGGGATTCAAACAATCTCTTAAAACTTATTTGTGGCACCAGGCATTCAGCAATTGATTTTTTCTTTTTTTTCTTTGGTGCATTGCTATTTTAATATTAATTTTATTGATGTTTGCTCTGTTTTTAAATTGTGAGGTGCCTTGGTTATAGATAAGGCACCCTATAAATAAATGTTATTATTATATTATTATTATTACCATATTGATTAATGGACCAGTTAATAAAAACATGCATTACTTAAAAATTGAAAAATGTGATATGCTTACCCATCTCCATGTGTTATAGCAAAAATTACCATTTTGGTGGCACAGGTTTTGAAAGTACCCAAGCAAGGATGCTTGTAAAATGTACTTGTAAATGTCACATGTCACTGTAACAAGATATAAAAAAAAAAAGACCAATTTTAATTTTTTTTATTTATACTGTGTCTGTGGCTAAAAACTGTAAGTCTCATCTGAAGGTCACATTAAGGCAAGCAGTTAATGTTAGAGTAATTAATGTTTTTTAAATACCCATTTGGATGGATTCAGTTGTCCTACTAATAGCCAACTCACAGGGGAGACCCCTTATTGTGTTTGCTCCCAGTATTTCACTGGCTGGTAAGTAAAGTAATTGGCCTGTATGTTGAGAGTGATTTTTTTTTTTCGCTTAAATCTTTATTAGACTTTCAAGTGTACAATACAACATAAACCAGGTATACTTGGAAGAGACATGTACATTTGGGAAGTAAAGCAAAACAAACAAAAAAAAGGCCTCTGTCCCCCCACTAACCCGTTACCTCCCCCCACCCCCCTATTCCCCTGCTCGTCCCAGGCCTGGCTACTCAGTGTCATACCTTGGTGCGACTATCAAAGCTCTGATTTTATTAAGGTTGTGGCAATTGCTAAGAGTAAAGCGCAAGGAATGGGGCCCATATATCATTGAATTTACTTAATTTGTTTCGTAAGCTGAAAATCGTCTTCTCGATTCTGACACAATGTAATAACTCTGTGAACCATTGAGAGTGAATTCTTAATAATCAGGGACTCAGTCACAAGTTAATCTTGTCTGAACTTGTTTCTAGGCATGTAGAAAATATTCAAAATTTTCCAGAAGTAGGCTGTACCCTCTAAGTGAAGTGAGGAGGGGGTCAGCCATGCATGGTATATAACAAGTGAGTCTTTGCTATAGAAGGAAGATCCGCTTGAGCCAGCAGTAAGATCAGATGCCAACTGTACCAAAGAGGACTGCATGGACTCTTTGCTATCAAGACCTGTGTGGAAGAAAATTAAGTCTGTAGTGTGGGAGAGTGACCTCCGTTATTTCTCTGGATGGGCTGGTGTAGATGTGTCCAAGGAGGCATACTCAGTCCGAGGTCAAGTACACCAGTTCAATTTATTTAAGGCAGCATTGTTTTCAACTAACCGGGGGTCACAACCCCTTCAACAAGCATAAAAAAATCCTACTTCTGTCTGGAGTTTTAACTAAACAGTGATTCCTTCACTATCTCTGATTACCAGCTACTCTGGTTCCCAGCCACCAGGCAGTATAACAAAGCCCACTCATAAACTTTGCAGTCCTTTCCAAAGGTCTCTGCAGCTTGAACCTGACCTATGTAGCACAGCTTCCAGTATTCCCCAGGTCTCTCTCTCTCTACCTCTCTCTCTCTCTCTCTCTCTCTCCTCCCTCCTGTGTTGTCTAGTTGGGTTTTATACAGTGCCCCATAGTTAACTTTTACTGCAGCTGTGTTTGTTTAGCTTCCTACATGGATGTTTCCAGAGTTTTCCCTATCTGGATGCTTCCAGAGTGTTCTATGTTTGATTAGTTCTGTGTTTTATTAGCTCCCTACCTGGATGCTTCCAGAACTTTGTGTAACCCTTTCAGCATTTCAAAAAAGGCAATATAGCTTTATCCATTCTTCTGCTAACATAAACTCCCTCTACCACTTTGTCCTACATCCCCTCCAGCTTGTCACCCCAAGGACGAGTGGTCAGTGGACTCTCAACAGGGTATCTACATTGCCACGCAACAAACCTGCTGTGTGTCTCACTTTAAAATGCAATTGTTGTATGGGTAGAAACCAACTGGTGGTAACTCTAGCATTTTTCTCCTTCTTTCTGTGCATCTATTTTAGGGGAGCATGTTCTCTAATCAGCATAAACTATCTACCTAGTAAATAGTATTTCACTATCTAACACACCCATTTGACTGCTAGACATTCTTTTTCTACTGTTGCATATTTCTGTTCTCTGAGTAGAAGTTTACATATGAGATACAGGACTGGGTGTTCCTCATATACTACCATCAGGGAGATAAAAGCCCCAAGGCCAACTTCTGATGCATGAGTCTGTAGGAAAGAATTCTTCTCAAAATTAGGCATTACAAGTACTGGTTCATTACATAAAGAAGTACACAGGTCCAAAAAGGCTTGCTCTGCCTCCCTATTATACTTTATGGTGTCTGGGGCTTAACCTTAATTAGTTCTATGAATAGAGTAGCCTCTGTAGCAAAATGGGGAATAAAGCACCTGTAGTAGCCGACAATCCCCAGTAATGCCCTAACTTGTTTCTTCCTAACGGGCCATGGCCAATTCTGTATCGACTCAATTTTGTTCACTTCGGGTTTAACCAGCCCCCTTCCTACACTATATCCTAGGTATTTGGCCTCTGCCAAACCTATTATACATTTCTCTGGATTGGACATAAGTCCTGCCTTTCTTTTTTTTTTGTAGACTTTATTTCATTCACTATCTAAGCCAGGCATCCTTCTGGGGTGTTCACTTGGCTAGAACTTTCTGCTCCCTGCCTGAACCTTAGACTCGGTGACATCCTCCGGTGACCAGGCAGACTCTAGCACCACAGATCACCCCCCCGGGAGGGGCCCACTCTCTCTTAGCGGCTTGTCTGTGATTAGAGAGTGCCTACCTTGGTCCTCAGAGGGGGTGATAAGATCACCAATGAGGTGGGCCAGCATTGGGATGAGTGTCCTGCTCCTGGAGCCCCCATCATCTCCATGATCCTAGATAGGGATTTTTCCTTGGTGGTTACCCTCGGGAGCACGACGTGCCATGACGTCAGTGCATGGCTATCTTGATGATGTCTGCCACGCTCCCACCCCCACTTACATGTGGCTGGCTTGTCTGTAGCACCTCCGGTCTCCACCAGGGGCTGCTAGGCAGCTGAGCCAACCCTGAACCCCTCCCTGAGAGAGGAGAGCAGTCCTCCAGATGCTTGATCCTCTCTTTCCCATGCCAACCCCAGATGACCTGGGCTCATTCATGAATTTGGGTTGCCGGTGTGGTGCGAGGTGTGGTGTCCAGCACCTCAACCCTCAGCACCACAGGGCTGGCTAGTCCTGCCTTTCTAAGTGTGTTCAGAACAGTCTCCACTTTCTCTAAATGGGAGTCCCAGTCCTGGCTATAAATAATTACATTGTGCAGATATGATGAAGCATACAGTGAGTGGGGTATTAACAGCTTATTCATGAACCTCTGGAATGTAGCTGGGACCCCATAAAGAACAAAGGAGAGTAGTGTATATTGGTGTTGCAAAGGTTGTGTTCTCCTTGACAGACTCTGTTAAAGGAATCTGCCAGTACCCTTTTGACAAATCTAGGGAGGTTAGGAACCTGCCTGTACCCAGTTTTTCGATCAACTCATCAACTAGCTAAGATGGGTATAGATTTTAGGAGCTCCTTTAGGGAAACTAGAGGATATCCATTATAGATCATAGGTAAGGTTTTTAAAATGGATAAACATAACCATTTTGACACACTACAAATTGACAACTTATGGAACAAATTTCCAAACCAGATTGTGATTTACAGTACAAAAATGAGTTCAAAAATAAATTGGATAAATATATTTTGTCAGGAGGAAAACTTTGTGGAGTGGCTGCAGTTTACAAGTCCCATCAAAATGGTGGATGAGAAGTTCCACAGATCAGGGGGCTGTTCCCCCCGTACCTCTCCCCCACATACATTCAATAGTTTAGGTGTGGGGGCAAAGCCCCCCAAGCCCCCCTCCCCCATGAGTAATGTATTATCACTACCACAACTACATCTCATAGTTTGTAAGGACATTACTGTTGGAAATCTCACTATCTGAAATCTCATCCACCATTTTGTGGGACTCATATACTACATATGAGCCAACTTTGTTACTATACTGAGTAAGGCAATCACAGTAGCATTCATGGGCAATCTGCCTTCTGGCTCCATATGAATCCTTAGTAGTATGACCCTTAGTATGATCGGATAGGCATCAAATGTCAACACCTTATTATCTTTTCTAAAGCCAAAAACAGATGGACCGATCCCTTTTGGGAACTAACACAATCTGGCTAGACCACTCACTATTGGACTCCTCAATAACCCCTAGCTCTAACATTTTCTTTTTCTCAGTCCTTACCTCTTCCCTTCTGGCTTCTGGGATAGGATAAGACTTTAGCTTGACTTTCACACCCAACTCACTGACTATGTCATGGAATGCTTCCTGTGTTCTACCTGGCTTATCAAAGAACACATCCCTATTCCACTTAACCATCTATCTAGGCTCCTCATAGTAGTCAGATGTTAATTCTTCTGATATCCTCACCACTGGCTCAGGTGAGTGGTCACTTTTGGGTAATACTTCTGATATCACCATATAGGCCTTTCTATCCCTCCAGGGTTTGAGCAGGTTAATGCGTTAGACTTTCTCAAGCTTCCTATGGTTAGGCTGTCTGATCTTATAGTTCACTTGATCTGCTGGATCAGTCACTTTATAGGGTCCCTGCCATCAAGCTAGCAGCTTGCTTTTTGCTGTGGGCAGTAGGACCATGACCCGGTCCTCTGGTTGGAATTTCCACTTTCAGATGATCATAGTCTGTTGCTGTTTCTGCATTTAAGTCATAATAAGCTTTTTGGCCTTCACCCAGAAGGAATGGCACCAGCATGCCAGCCCACTGAGAGAGGGCCAAGGTCTCTCAAAGTGCAGTCCATTGAAAGACCATCACGTATGCTTCCACTTTGTCCACAGGTGTCAATTTCTGTAGGCAATGGCTCACAAGGATTGGTCATGGTTCTTCATTATATGACTCTGTAGAGGCTGGTTCACTGGGGTATTGTAGTACCTCTCTGAGGGCAGTGGAGATCTCCAAAATCTGAGCCATTAACAAATGGTTAGTCTCCTGCTGTGCTCGGTTCATCTCCTGCAGCGCTCAGTTCACCTCTTGCTGCATTCGGTTCATCTTCTGTTGCACAGCTGTCAATAGTAAAAGGGCTTTAATGACCTCTTCCATTTTCTTGACCCATCAGAGGGCTGATGAATCCCACTGCTGACACCATATGTGGGAGAGTGACCTCCGTTATTTCTCTGGACGGGCTGGTGTAGGTGTATCCAAGAAGACATACACAGTCCAAGGGCAAGTACAACACTGCAATTTATTTAAGGCATCACTGTTTCCTACTAACTGGGTTCACAACTCCTTTAACAAGCATAAAAAAATCCTACTCTTGTCAGTTCTAACTAAACAAAGTGATTCCTCACTATCTCTGGTTACCAGCTACTCTGGTTCCCAGCCACCAGGTAGTGTAACAAAGTCCACTTACAAACTTTACAGTCCTTTCCAAAGGTCTCTGTAGCCTGAAGTGTCCCTATGCAGCACAGCTTCCAGCATTTCCCAGGTCCCTCTCTCTCTCTCTCTCTCTCTCCTGTGTTGCCTATGTGTTTTTTTTAACACACTGCCCCTGATTAACATTGACTGCAACTGTATTTGATTATTTGTTTATTTGTACATCAGTTTACAACCTTTGAGCCAGAGGCTCATTTCCAAAGGTACCTTGTCACATAGAGAACAGACAGCAACACATTTAGGTCACAGCATAAACATTTAGATTACAGCATAGAAGTCATGTCATTAGAGATACAGAGTGGTTTCATACATTTTTACAATTTGGTTGCAATTACATTGATATAATTTAGTTGCAATTAAATTGATACAGCTGAGCACATGCTGGTATTAATAGAGGCAATATGCAATGGGGAGAGTTGTGGGGGGTGAAGTGGAGTGTTGCCCAGGGGCGTTGTCAAGTGTGGAGTGATCAAGGCCATATTTAGAGACAGGAGCAGCTGCAAGTGCTAAATAGTTGGTTCCAAAGGGTGGTTTTGAAGTTGGAGATTGAGGGGGCATTGGAGATGGGAGCAGGGAGAGAGTTAAACCAGGATGGAGCTCTGCAGCAGAAGCACCTCTGACCATGGGTGGTCCTGGATCTGGGAACCAGTAGAGTGGTCTTGTCAGCGGTTTGGGTTGCAATAGTGGGTTGGGTGTAGTGGATGGAGGCTGTCACCCTGGGAGGGGATAGTCCAAGTCGAGGTTTTATTTTTGTGATGAGGCAGGTTTGATAGTGTAGCCATTCATCTAGGTTAAGCAGTTTCGACTCATCATAGAGTTGACAAGTGTGTGTGAGCCTGGGGGCACCAGTAATCAGCCTGCAGGCCTTATTTAGGGTGAGCCTAATTTTGTTGAGGGCGGTAGTGTCAGCAGTACCTTAGACCGGCAGGCCATAGTCAACTAGGGACAGTACTGAAGATTTAACTGCAAGTCGGAGAGCATCGGGGGGAGGCAGTTTTTATAGCGGTAGAGGATGCCAAGCCTTGTGTTAGTGGTGGATGCAAGGGCAGCAATGTGGGTGTGGTAGGTGAGGGCTGAGTAGAAAGAAACCCCAAGATATTTGTAGGAGCAGACTTGTTCAAGTGGTTGTTTGGTACTGGGGAGGATCTGGAGTGGGAAGTTGCAGGCTTTGTTTTGGGGGTGGGCAAAAAGCATTTTTTTTTTGAGGTTAATGACGAATCTGTGCTCTTTAAACCAGGCTTTGGCATCATTGTAGGATTGTTGTAGGGTGTTCTGGAGGGAGGTGGGATTGCAGTAGGTGGCAAAAATGACAGCATCATCTGAATACAAAAGAATTTTGCCAGAGCTTGCACTGGGCAGGGTGTTTAGATAAAGTGAGAAGAGTAGGGGGCCCAGGATGGAGCCCTGGGATACCCCTGAGCAAATGGGAAGAGTTCTGGAGAGTGTCCCATTGATTTTTACACATTGGGAGCAAGCAGATAGATAGCTTGTGCACCAGGTGAGAGGGCCAGCGGAGAAGCCAGTGTGGCAGAGGGCATCCAGAAGAAGAGGGTGGGAGACAGTGTTGAAGGCCTTTGAGAGGTAAATGAACACTAGTGTAGGAAATTGGAGAACTCAACTAGTGCAGTGTCGGTACTGTGACCAGCACGGAAGCCTTGCTGTTCTGGGCATAAGATGTTATGCTTGGTCAGATATTCAGTGATTTGAATGGCCACTATTTTTTCCAGGGCTTTGGAGAGGGGGGGAGGATGGAGATTGGTCGGTAATTCCCGGCGGAGGACCTGTCGCCCCCTTTATGTATCACTGTGACTATGGCCATTTCCCATGCAGTGGGCAATTGCCCCAGGCAGATGGATCGGTTGAGTAGGCTGGTGAGTGGGGCAAGGACTTCATCCAGCACCAGCTGAAGAATACAGGGGTCCATGGAGTTGCTGCCGGGACTATTGCTATTTAATGCTTTGATTAGGAGAGGTCTGGCTTCCTGGGCAGATACCCTGCATAGATGGAAGATGGGGCGTTGGAGGACAGGGGGAGGTAGGTTGGGGGAGGGTCAAAGAAATTACTGGGGAGGACAGAGCTAAGGTCAGTAAAGGAGGTGTTAAGGTAGTTAGCTATGTAGGCAGGGTCGGTGGAGGTAGAGCCATCAATAGT
Source organism: Neoceratodus forsteri (assembly GCA_016271365.2). NCBI lineage: Eukaryota > Metazoa > Chordata > Ceratodontiformes > Ceratodontidae > Neoceratodus > Neoceratodus forsteri. Next base: position 1,219,653,787 of record CM057456.1, on the reverse strand, counting down.
GAGTTGGGATGGGGGGAGTGTGATTTCCCATTTAGTTGTTTAACATTGTCCCAGAATGTCCAGGCACACCTCCAGGAGGAGGTGAGGGTGCCCTGGTAATGGTCGGCCTTGGCTGTACAGATGGCCCATGTGCACCTGTTCCATGCAGCACTGTAGGCCTGTCTATCAGCCATCCGTCCCATTTCAGTGGCAAGGTGCCAGAGGTTATTCCTTTTTCTGAGCATTTGTAGCAGGACAGAGGTATCCCAGGGTGCATTACATTTCTTGGATTGAGTTCTTGTGAGGGGTGTGAAGAGGTCACAGTTCTTGTTAAAGGTTTGGGAGAAAAAGGTGAGGGCAGTGTTTAAGTCTGGTGCATGATGAATGGGGGACCAGTTAGTCTGGGTGAGAAATTGTTTGAGTTTTATCAGTTCACCAGGTCGGAGGTGCCTGCAGAGTGTGGTCAGGGCTGTGG